>CM070562.1:79014462-81414462 GCA_036346405.1 Phyllostachys edulis | reverse complement strand
TATTTTTGTCACCAAGTTTTTGCTATCATTAAAACTATATCTACGTAATGTTGAACGCAGTTCCGATCTGCGTGTAAAACTGCTGTTCAATCGCGAAAAATAATAATCATAGAAGTATTTCTTCTGGGTATTTATCTTTGAATCCAAATCTTTTATTTAATCTTGCGGCTCCATTATTTTGTCACCAAGTTTTTGCTATCATTAAAACTATATCTACGTATTGTAGGGCGCATTTCCGATCTGCATGTAAAAGCGGTGTTCAATTGCGAAAAAAATAATCATAGAAGTATTTCTACGGTATTAGTAAAACTACATTATATAATACTCATAGCTCACACCGTGTATGATAATCATAGAAGTATTTCTACGGTGAATTACCAAGTTTAGGAAAATAGCCGTATTTGTCTTTCAGGAACATAATCTGATAATAGCCATTTGGTTAATTCAACAACTGCTACATTTAGCATGCATTTTCAAATAGCATGGCAGACTTACATAAAGAAAGAGGAAATTTAGAGTGGTTCATGATATCATGTCAATTTATCTCATGCATATATTACAACCTACTCTTTTTTGCCACTTTTTCCTATACTCTATTTCCATCCCTATTGCAGCTGTCATAAAATTAGCATATACACATTTCTGATAACAGTTTCTTTACAGTGCAATCACTTTTACCTATGCAAAGACATTTTTGCCCGGTTCAACATTTATCTTGTCTGACTACATAACTAAGTAAATCTACATCGCCAGCGATAGCTAAGCATAGCGTAACTACACACCTCTTACTCCATATCTGCTTTTTTATTGCCAGCATCTAGATTACTAAATCTGCCATCACTCCGAACATATCTGTAGCTATTTTAACTGCAACTACACAGCACAGTCATCCAGAGTTACTCCATACTCTAATTCTTCCTACGTACTCTCCTGTACTTGATTACTCATACTTTACGTTTCATCTTTGCATACTACCGAGCATGTACAGTACATCTTCTATTTAGTGTCAACACTCGCTATTTTCCCGCATAACTTTTGCTGCCATTTAAACTAAATCTACATTTGTTTAATGCAAGGAACAAGCCATCTCCCTACCACAACCGGTGCGTTAGATAACCATCCTCAAAGCTGCCGTCATCATCGAAATACATAAAACTTCGATAAGCTATTCCTCCATGTATTTACCTTTGAACCATATATCCTCTGCTTTGATATCGCCACTACTATTTTTAGCGCTAATTTCCTCTGACTATTAAAAGTAACACCATGTATTCTTGACTAAACAAAACGGCCATCCCTCGAGACCACGAAATGTTCGTACAAGCTTATTTCGATTATGAATCTCTGAGCAAGCCATAGCCACAGAGGTATGCACAAGAACTTTACATGCAAGAATCGCTTCTAAGTATACATTATATAGACAAGATCGGTCCCAGATTTACAGTTCTTAGGATACATACTATTCTTCATCCAGACGAAACATATATTTACGTGCGTACCTACATGAATCTATTTCAGTATAGCTCGCAATATCTTACAATAACCCGGCTTTCTTGTTCCCATTTACCGACATCACGAACACAACAACATTTATACAGCACATTACAAGCTACCCCAGACAACACGATTGTCTAATACGTAATTAGCTGTTTCAGCTTCACTACCATCAGAACAGCTTCTACAACGTCCTACGTATTGCATTAACCCAATTTCTTACTCCTACTTGACTGTTCTCAATTCCAGTAAGCTCGCCAGAAAATATAGGGCTATGCTACGTTATTCCAAAAGAGACATATCTTACTTGATAGATATTGCAGATCTATATACATATGAATTTTCTGTATATAAGTCCTTTCTCATAAATTCTTTTGCCAGGTAAATTAGCGTCCCAATGATATTCTTTTTATACAAACCACCAGTAAAAACGTTTTGTATTTTTCTAATGCATGGCCAATCCAAAATCTGCTGCATGTGGATAGACATCTTTATCTAGCTATACAAAATTACGTGATTTTGCTCATATGCGTACACACACAAAGATAAAAAAAGATTATGCGTTCGAGTATGTAACTCAATCGAGATAAAGATAAAAGAAAACGCAATCACATACCAAAACATTATCTTTCTTTATATCTCTATCTACAATTACACTACCCAATTGTTTGCGAGTTTGGATAGTCTTATCTGTGAAGTACGATTAAAGCAAAGGCAAATTGGTACTTTCCTAATTTGCACCGTGACCATGCACCTAACATTAAATCCATCAAAACAACATTGCACGACAAAACATATATATATATATATATATATATATATATATATATATATATATATATATATATATATATATATATATATATATATATATGATATGTTACTATTTCGAATTAGATTTGTATTGATGCTTCGTTTAGTTAGCATTAGTACCTAATCCCTGAACTCTAATTTGAGATAATTATCATCTTTGTATCTCAGGAACATTGTTAATCACATACCAAAACATTAGCTTCCTTTATATCTCTATGTACAGTATACTACTCAATGATTTGCAAGTACTAGATACTCTTATCTGCGAAGTACAGTGTAAAGCAGTGGCGAATTAGTACTTTCCTGCTTTGCACCTGCAGACATGCACCTAAGATTAGATCCATCAAAACAACATTGCCTGACAAAAAATATATATATATTCAGTGATGTCTTACTATTTCCGAATTATATTTGTATTAATGCTTCATTTAGTTAGCATTAGTACCTAATCCCTGAACTCTAATTTGAGCTAATTATCGTCTTTGTATTTCAGGAACATTAAATGATAGCACAATACACAGTTTTCTGATTACCCAGCTACGGACCAATCCATGGACACAGAGCTATGCTTATCAAAATAAGATTCATCTTTTACATAAAGCTTACCTAGAACAACTCCTTGCTTTTCTCCACCCATTTAAACATTACTCTCTATCAATGTTGTACATTACACCATCCGTCTAATCTAAACTATTACTCCTGCAAGCCCTATTTTATAAACATTAAGAGCTCACTTATGTCCATAAACAGATACAATTTATATGTCCAGATGCTTTCGACTCTTCATTACTTTTCATGTGTGATCATTGCGCTTCATGATTATGTGATCTCCTATCTTAGATAACACTGTTTCCGCTCGTGGTCTTAGTTATCACGGCTTCTAATACTAATAGATTGAAATGCTCTTTACTAAATTAGAATCAAACACCCTCCCAAGCTATCAAGACCCGCACCATTTGGTGCGGGTTATCTTCTAGTTGGTATAAATGAAGAGTAGTTTGAGCTTATTCAGCCAGGCCACGTTGCCCCGATTCTTCCTCGCCGCCAGATCGAGCGCGTCTTACCTTCGCGTCCGTTCGTTTTTACCTTATCTAGCGCTCGCAGCTGATTTCTTCGCGGCGTCCTCCTCTCCAGATGCTTTCGCTTGCCTTCCGGAGACTGCCGCCGCCCCTCCTTCCTCCCCCGGCACCCTCCTCCTCCCTCCTCCTCCTGCGCCAGTGCCGCCACCCACCCTCCTCCTCCCTCCTCCCCCCGCGTCGCCGCAGCTGCCCTCCCTCCTCCTCCCGCGCGGACGCCGCCGTCCTCCTCCTCCTTCCTCCCGCACCGGCGTCGCCGCGGCCGCCGTCGTCCTCCTCCTCCCCCGATCTGTGACGCCTCCTCCTCCCTCGGCTGCACCCGCATGCGCTCCCGCACCTCATCCCCTCCACCTTCACCTCACCGAGCTTCCCCCAATCCCCTTTGCTTCCGCGCTCGCCCCCTCCTCCTCCCTCGGCCGCACCCGCCACCTTCCCCGGCGCCGGTTCCATCCCCCCGCGCCGCCCTCCTTCCTCCCTCTGTGGACGCCCCTCCTCCTCCTCCATCCTCCCCCGCCGTCCCTCCTCCCTCCTCCCGGGACTGCCGCCGCCCCTCCCTTCCTCCCCCGGCGCCCTCCTCCCTCCTCCTCCTGCGCCGGTGCCGCCACCCACCTCCTCCTCCCTCCTCCCCCCGCGCCGCCGCGGCTGCCCTCCCTCCTCCTCCCGCGCGGACGCCGCCGCCCTCCTCCCTCCCCCGACGCCATCCTCCTCCTTCCTCCCTCCTCCCTCCTCCCGCACCGGCGTCGCCGCGGCCGCCGCCGTCCTCCTCTTCCCCCGAACTGTGAAAATGGAGTGGCCACTGATCAAGCTCTGGATCCCAATGTTATCTCTCGGCTCAAACAGTTCTCTGCAATGAACAGGTTAAAGAAGTTGGCTCTGAGAGTGAGTGCTTTATCTACTTTTACACTTTCATATTTCTGCTATAACATTTGTTGTCATTTTATCATCATGATCAAGTATGCTTGATTCTTCATCAGAATTTCTCAATATGTCATGATATTTGTCCTCTGTGTATCATTACAACAGTGAAATAGTTCAAATTTTTGACAATTGGTGTTATCCAGTTTAGACTTGTCTTATATATATGTAAGTTATGTTGCATGCATATTTATTGTTGACTAATCAATTAACACTACAATTCATGTGGAATTACTATTTGTCAATTTTGAAACCAAATTACTATTGGTCATGAATGCATTCGGTTGCTGCCATGTGAACGAGTTCATTTAATCTGCTTCTCTAGGTTGATCACTTGATTTTCTTGCAATAGAAAGCACAAGTTTTAAGGTTTTGGCATTCTGTTGTGTGGGATAGGCACTAGCATGCTGGAATTCAATTCTTTTCACTTTTCATTGTATGCCCTATAGCAGTCATTTTTGTCGACAATATTGCAATGCTTCTTGTGACACTTTATGTGCTTCCAGGCGATAGCTGAGCGTCTTTCAGAGGAGCAAATTGCTAGGTTAAAAGAAATATTTAAGACAGTGGACACAAAAAATAGAGGTGTAATCACTTTTGTTGAGCTTAGAAAAGGTTTAAGAAGACATGGCACTGAATTTGAGGATACATATATTAGCGATATAATGGAAGCGGTAAGTAGATGCCTTTTTTCATAACTATGAAGGAATATATGCAATTATATTAAATGTGTAACATACATGGTTTGTGTACTGCACACACAGACTTGCTGTCAGCCTAACACATTGTTTTCAATGATTATGAGCTCCTGAGATATGTTCTATTGGAAAATGCCTAAGCATTATATATTGTATAGAACAATTTCTCTTTGCTTTGACATCATTGCAGTAATAATGTCTACATGCATTTTTTGGCATGACTATCTGCCTTATCATAGTGCTTTATCTAGACTCTCTTATATATATGTAAGTTATGTTGCATGCATATTTATTGTTGACTAATCAATTAACACTACAATTCATGTGGAATTACTATTGGTCATTTTTTAAGCCAAATTACTATTGGTCATGAATGCATTCGGTTGCTGCCATGTGAACGAGTTCATTTAATCTGCTTCTCTAGGTTGATCACTTGATTTTCTTGCAATAGAAAGCACAAGTTTTAAGGTTTTGGCATTCTGTTGTGTGGGATAGGCACTAGCATGCTGGAATTCAATTCTTTTCACCTTTCGTTGTATGCCCTATAGCAGTCATTTTTTTCGACAATATTGCAATGCTTTTTATGACACTTTATGTGCTTCCAGGTGATAGCTGAGCGTCTTTCAGAGGAGCAAATTGCTAGGTTAAAAGAAATATTTAAGACAGTGGACACAAAAAATAGAGGTGTAATCACTTTTGTTGAGCTTAGAGAAGGTTTTAGAAGACATGGCACCGAATTTGAGGATACATATATTAGCGATATAATGGAAGCGGTAAGTAGATGCCTTTTTTCATGATTATGAAGGAATATATGCAATTATATTAAATGTGTAACATACATGGTTTGTGTACTGCACACACTGACTTGCTGTCAGCCTGACACATTGTTTTCAATGATTATGAGTTCCTGAGATATGTTCTATTGGAAAACGCCTAAGCATTATATATTGTATAGAACAATTTCTCTTTGCTTTGACATCATTGCAGTAATAATGTCTACATGCATTTTTTTGTCAAGACTATCTGCCTTATCATAGTGCTTTATCTAGACTCTCTTATATATATGTAACTTATGTTGCATGCATATTTATTGTTGACTAATCAATTAGCACTACAATTCATGTGGAATTATTATTGGTCATTTTTGAAACCAAATTACTATTGGTCATGAATGCATTCGGTTGCTACCATGTGGACAAGTTCATTTAATCTGCCTTCTTTTTATTTCGTTTTTCCCCCCTTCAGATTCTGATTTTGGTTTTTCTCGCCTTCTTGTAGCTTGTTTGCTTGGTCTGATTGGTATGTTTGTTCTTGGATTAGATGGCAGCGGCTTGTGCAGCACCAGCCGATGCAGTACCCGACGTTTGATGAGCTGAGCATCGGCAAGATCAAGCTTAAGGCCTTCGACCTCGGCGGCCACCAGATCGTCCGCAACGTCTGGAAGGACTACTACGCCAAGGTTACCTTTATTTCTTCTTGATGTCTGTTTCCTATAGTTTAGAGTTCGTCTTTGCGCATTTGTTTGTGTGGTTTGGGTCAGACCCAGATCTTGTCTTGATTTAAACCAATAGACTAGAGTTTGGACATAACAGACATCTGGAATTAGACTTACATGTGAATAGATAGGTCACCAGCCGCCAGTGTTATCTTGCCCATAGAACATGTAGAAATCATCAATTATTAAACGGTTCCTTTTGTTATCTGATCTTGTGAAGGCAGTCCCCCATTAGGCAATCTGGAATGCTGCCAGTGGTGGTACTTGATTTTAGCCAAGTGCTCACGATGTGATTCTGCAAAATATCGCTATATATTTGAGCTCTAATGTTACACCCTGTCTAGCCAAGTACTACAAAAGGTGTTGTTGGTGCTCTGTCTCGCGAGCAGTTCTCAATTTCCTTCTCTCCCCTCTTTGAGTTATTTTTTGCTTATTTACATGAAAGAATTCAAAGTTTCTGTGTGCTTGTGTTCGCATGCAATGTGCATTATCAGCGGTAAGAGCGATTTCTGATTTCTGAATGCAAATTATGTTTAGGACTATGGTTTCTAGGTTAGATTTTATAAATTTTTTTATCTCTTTCACAGGTAGCTTTATAATGTTAGTGCTACCAATGAGTACTATATGTGACTTACAATAGCGTTTTCTCTCTCTAATTTGTGCAGAAACTAACAAAATAACTCTTGGTACAATGAAAAACTATCCATTGGAAATGGTTAAGATTGGTGAGGCTGTGATGGTATCGCTTGACATCATGGGCTAATAATTTGTGTTTAGTATGCCAGAGAGGTTGATGGTACCTAGCTCCATGCTTTTGGTGTAGTGAAGAAGGTTTGACTGGAATGAGGTGCATACTTTATGTGCCCAAACAGTACAGAATATTAAGAAAATGAATGCATGCAGTCTTGATCTTTTACTGATTTGATGCAAGTTTGACCATGAAACTTTGTCAATTAATCAAATGATTAATTGGATAGTCTATTGTGGACAGAGAGGCTTAGATAAAATGGTAGTAGAGGTGTATATTCTAGATGCTTTGTTAACCTTTGTATGTTCTTACTCAGTAACTTTTGTATGTTCTTACTTCTAAGCCACCTCTCTTTACATTTCAGATGTAGCAGGAATGTAGTGTGCGTGCTTCTGGTATAGAGCATCTGTTCAGATCCTATACGTACTATCTAATCCTGATTTTGTAATCTGCTTTGCCAAATTCCGTCCATCTTTTGTGCTTACTCCGCATCTACAAATCCATTGTGGATAGTATATCATGTTATTAGGCATGCTGTAATATTTTGCAAACAGCTCATTGTATTATATGCGTAGCCTACGTAGTCTAATGTCTTCTGTAATCACGATACCCACTGATACCTCTTATTACCTATGTTTACACTTTTATTTGCTTCTCCTGCTTGCTATTACATGCTATGACTACCAAAACAATTATCGGGCATGCCAACAGTCAACCTATATTAATATCACATGTACAGTTACCAATCAGATTTTGTAGATTTTCTTATTCTAACGAACTGTTATTTTCCCTAGCAAAATGTGTGCACTGTGCAACATACAAAAAAACCTTTCCCAGTGCGCCATGTGGTGCGCACAGGCCACTAGTAGCTTGTGACTTGCGAGCCTCCACTGACCTTACCCCCTGCCCTGTTTCCTCTTTCTTCTACCTCACAGCAAAGGTGGCTCGGCTTCTCCCCTTTCCCTTCCGCATGCAAGCTCCGGCCCACCATGCTCCCCCCCTCCCCATCTGATAATTGATATACCCCCGGCCCTCTCTCCGCTCTCCGTTCGTCTTTTCTTCTAGCTCTGTTCCTTTGCATTTGTCGAGGAATTTTTATGGATCTGATCCTTGGATGCAAATTATCCCCGCCAGGTGCACAGATCTCCATGCCTATGGCTTCCTTGGTCAGCCGGAGCCAGAAAGGCGGCACCTTTTGGGGTGATTCGGTGAGTTCTCAATTCTCCTCACGGCCTTTATCCTCCCGCTATGCTTCGTTTTTGGCCTACATGTTAACTTGTGTAGATCTCTGTGCGACAGGTTTGGGAGGAGAGAAATCGGCCGCTGTTCAGTGATATGTCGTGGCGTTGTTTCTTCGTCCTTCTCATTTGTTAGAGATGCCATCTTTTTTGTGAAAGATGAGGGTACTATTCTAATTCCCTTGTTGCTCATAACTGTAGAAGTATGTTCCTCTGCCCCCTGTTCTGTTGGTTAGGACTTAGGAGTCACAGTGATATGTTCCTTCGTAGATTTTTCCCCAAGTTCTATTGGTAATTCATTGTGCAGGGTTTTATGCATTTGTAGCTGTTTTCTGTTGTTTTTAGCCCTGTTCATGTTTGTTTCTTAGATGCCCTTCAGTTTTACGCATATGTCCTACCACTACATTGTTATGAATCCGTTTGAACCGGTTTTTGGTCATTCATGTGATAGCTTTGTCGATCTGTTTGCCCGTTTTCTTAGATATCTCATCTACCCTACAGTTTTATAAATCTCTTCCATTCGTTCCTGTTTTAGTTTGCTAAAGACCATGCTAATTAATAATTACTGAGTTCTACATTGTGTGTGTGGGTGTGTTTTTATTCACTGAAGAGCATGACGCCCTTGTTATTCTGCAGATTTGCTTGCAGCCGTATCGGTCTCTGCAGTCTGCATAATTTCCAAGCCAAGCTATATATGAAATAGCTTAATTTGTTTCGAGTTGATTTTCTAACTCTGCTATCATCTTCCCCCCTGTGTAGCGTGCAGTCCTTGTTATTATGTGAGGTAGTGATATCTGTTTTTCTGTAGAATTTTACCTTCTGTTTGCATAAGCAAGAAGGGATACCACATAAAGAAAGTTGAGGGAATGAGAAAAATGAGATAGACGTAGGAAACATTGTCTATTTCAGAGAAACATGCGTATTTGGTTGACCCTTTGGGAGATTGCTGTTCCTTTTTTTTTTTTTTAAAAGAACAACATGGATACTGATTTTAACATTGAATATGTCATTGTTCATTTTGCCAACAAGAGAAACAGGAAATGGAAGACAAAGCTATGAATGAAAGCGATAGATACATCTCTGTATCTTTACGTGCTTAATCAAGAAAAACTACGGTGTGGAGTGGTGCATTCTACTTCAATTAAAAACAATTTGATCAGTGTGTAACAAGAAGCTAATGTTATTTTACTGTATTAGTATTCATCGGTGCATATTGCATTGTCAAAATCTACATACTTTAGTCTGGCTTCAAAGTTTCATTGCAAGGGATGGCATATTTTGCATGATTCTCACATTTTCATATCTTATTGTGCAAAGTAAACATATCATTCTTCTATGCCCACTTTTATCTTTTCTCAAATTCCCTGCCAATTGAGACAAACATCAGAGTACAGTATTGAGTATCCCCTATTTTTAAAATTAATTCCAACAAAAAGAACTACAGAATTCCCTTCTAGGATTGGACCTAATCACTTAGATCTGACATTCATGCTATGCCAGTGATTAGAAGAATGTAGTGATCCTGGTACATGACAAGATGTCTTGTCATTCCATGAGTATACTGCTTCCAATTTTTTATGTGTTGCTATCTTATTGCTATTTTTGTTGCTTATATCTTATGAACTTACTATTGATCTCACCATACACTCTTTTCTCACAGGCTGAATTGAAGGGACGAGTGACGGTACAATGTTTATGCACAGTAAGTCGATTTTTACTTCTGCTGTTATAGTTTGTTTCAAATTGTTCATTCTTGTTTTCGCTCAATGGTTATTTTTCCCCTTATTCGTTGTTGGACTGCTACTGTATCTTGTAGGCTCGTCTAGAAGGAATGAAGTTACAACAACTTAATGCCTGCCATGGTACTATATTCCCACTTCTATTTTTGTTTCATTGCTTTACCATGGTACTGCACTAGGTTACTTTACAATGGTACTGCACTATGTAACAAACTTACAACACACCAAAAAGAAATTTTCATAGCAATTAGTGTGCTTAAAATATGTGCTATCCCTAAAAGAACTAGCAGCCCAACAGCATTTGCACCATAATGGTTTATCATAAACAAGAAAAAAAAATCTAGAAAACAATTTCAGTTTGTCAGTATAAAACACAAAGAAGTGCCTCAGCAAAATATAACACAAAACTAGCATTTTGTCTGTTAAAGCTTTTTCTAGCCTTTGTCCTAGGATCTTCCATGAGAATCATCTAGAACTCTACCTAGAGTTTTACAGTCATCCTTAGGACACCAAAAGAACCCCAACACCTTTTTCACAGTAAGTTAAATGACTTGAGGGTTCAAACTATCGATTTTTTTTATTACTTCTGCAATTTTATGATACAGTAAAAAATCTCATAATTCAGTATTGCAACACTTTTGACTCCCGCAATCAAAGTCATTTAGTGTATTAACAATGTTACTCTCATGTTGTATTCGCGTGCTGTAGAAATTTAGTGTATTAACAATTTTATGATACAGTAAAAAACCTTTTTCACAGAAGCTTGGATAAAAAAGGACTTGGAGAAATGCATGTTGTATTCGCACTGTTTTTCCTGTTGTATGGATTATAGCTGACTAACATGTAGTTGTTAGATGGAGAGGGAGATTGAAATGTGAATGGTTGGTTGTATTGCAATAGTCCAATGGGCAATATATAGAGTGGAAGGGACATAAGACTAAACCCTAGAACAATAGAGAAATACCACAATTACCCTTAACAGTAGTTATGCCTATCCAACTGTCATGTTTTGTTCCAATCAGTCACATTGCACACAAACAGAAGGAACTAGTCTTTGTGAATGGACTGTTTCACTCTAACCAAAGTCTTACTCCTAAAAGTTTACTGCCCTCCACGAGAACAATAAATAAGGGAAGATTGAAAATAATCGACACAGCATGATCCCTCCCAAGCGGTTTAACACGAATAGCTTGGGGCAGAAAAAATACAAAGAACTCAAGCGTTAGAAAGTTCGGATGTGTTTATATCAAAGCATCTCAAAGAGCCTTTGAAATGGTTACACCCTGCATAAGCTTGTTAGTTGCGTTGTATTGATCACTTGATTTAGACAGACATAGAAAGTCAAATAAAATAATATCATAGACAGAGATAGGAAAAAGAACAAAGACAATCAAATCTTCACAGCTCATAGAATGTTTTTTTTTTAAAAGGAACACACGCAAAGATAATAGAAAGTGAAGCATCCATTATTATCCTGAGTTAACATGGGTACTTTGTGCCTTTACTGTATATCTTGTACTAATAGCAGCAACAACAAGAGATGGTAAAAACAAGATGGCATAACAAAATAAACAACTAATCATCTCATTATCATAGTAATCATCCATCACAGTAGTAAATTGTCACCGGAATATCATCAAAACAAAATAAAAACTTACATATCTCATCATAGGCATCGTAGTAATCATCGATCAGTCATCGGAATATCATCATAACATGAGTCATTGAATCATGGTAGAAAACTGTGCTAGCAGGTTTAAGAAAAACAAGCAATTGCTGACCAGTTGGGAATAGATGGAGACGGGCGTGGTGAACTACTAAGGTACTACAGAGCTGCTGTTACAAGATCACCATCCAGAGTGTCTTACTAATAGCCTGATATTGCTACTGCTACTACCACTACTGCTAGGACTGAGAGATCACCGTGAGTTTCAAATATTGAACTGCTAGGCATCTGACCTGTAGGAGGCAATGAAACAGTCGATCAACAAGTGAAGTTGATTGATTCGAGGGATGCATGGGATGCATGCGTGCGTGTAATAATTAATTCATGTATCAGATCCTACATACATGTCACGCATCTAGCTGCATCGCAACGTGCGGATTTGGGATATGGTTGTGCAAGCAATCTATAGTAGGAATGCATGCAAGCATCCATCCATCCAATTTGTGTATTGGTTTTACCTTGTGGGGGCGGTGGTGGTTTGGGCGGGGTTGGGCGATCGATCAGCGTCGATTGGCTCCCTTGCGAGTGCCCCCTCCCCCTCTGGCGAGTCGCCGCCTTGGCCTTCGCTTGGGCGAGAACGCATTAGCTCTCGTGTTCGATCATAACCTCTAGGGAGTAGCCGTCGTTGGTGCCGCATTTCGAGAAGTTCACCTTTTGGTTGCTCCCCTTGACGGGCTTTGGAACCTGGGTGTACTTCCTCATGGTCTTGCGCTCTTTCGCCATCCTCCCTTTTCTCTTCCTTCCTATTTGGAGGTTAGGGAAAGTAGTAGCAACAGTAAAACCAGACCAGGAAGCGTGATGAGATCTATCGCAGGATTTGATTTAATTTTTGGGGAGGGATTTTGGTTGGGACCTTGGCACCTTAGCTTGTTGGGGAAGACGCAAGGCGGTGATGCCTTTTTGCTTTTTGCCTTGCTTTCTGCCACGCTTCCTCTGCATTTTATTTATAGGCGGGCGACGGCGAGCGAACGAAATGGGACATAAGTGTAACCCAATCCAATCCTATGCTCTGTAATACTACTACTAATACATGATTAGTTCCTCAAAGGAAAAAAAACTAATACATGATTGGTGGGATGGATGATTTAGGGACGACTAATACTAGTAATGCATTGCATGATTAGTGGGAGGGATGGCACAGACGTAGGGTAGCGTAGGGACGGATGGATTGAATTGCATGCTCAAATACTTACTAATCAGCCTATTACTTGAAATAAACATAATTAATTAATTAAGGAATGCGGTTACGCTTAATCCCTCCCAACCCATTCTGTGTGGTGCCGGACCAATCCCTGTCCTTTTGTGGCCCATGGGCTACCGCACCTGTGGACCCATCCAAATACCCAATTCGCCTCGCCTCGCCTCGCCTCGCACCGTGTGATTGATTCCTCGCTGGCCACACTTGCTCCTTGGCTGATCTGATTGAGGTGGACGCGGATGTGGCGGTGGCAGTGGATTAGGTGATCTAGCGACGACGTGCTGCGATTTGTTAATTCCGGAATTTCCTTTTGCTTTCCTTTGCTTCGCCTTGCGCTATGATAGAGCGTGTCCGTTCTAATAATCTAATCTTGTTGCTAGATTTCATTCCGGTCCATCCATCACCTAATTCGATGCGACACGTGTGTTTCTCTTGCAGCTTAGTTACTTGATCCCCGTGCTCTTGTGCTTGCATGTGTGGTTTTCTCTATCACAATCACAACTACGGTTTGCTCTGCTCTGCTCTCTCTCTCTCTGTGGTCTAAAATTAATTAAGTAATTGGCTATGCTTTGCTAGTACTATTTGGGTTTGCTCCTCTATTTTGTTTAATTATTTCGCTATTTTTGCTATTAGTATGTCTCCGGTAGTATACTACTGTTAACTATGCGTCTATGCCTATGCCTTACCTGCATGTCAGGGAAGACCACGCATGCAAGTACAAGAGCACAGGGATCAAGTAACTAAGCTGCAAGAGAAACACACGTGTCGCATCGAATTAGGTAAAGGATGGATCGGAATGAAATCTAGCAACAAGATTAGATTATTAGAACGGACACGCTCTATCACAGAGCAAGGCGAAGCAAAGGAAAGCAAAAGGAAATCCCGGAATTAACAAATCGCAGCGCGTCGTCGCTAGATCACCTAATCCACTGCCACCGCCGCATCCGCGTCCACCTCAATCAGATCAGCCAAGGAGCAAGTGTGGCCAGTGAGGAATCAATCACACGATGCGAGGCGAGACGAGGCGAATTGGGTATTTGGATGGGTCCGCAAGTGTGGTAGCCCATGGGCCACAAAAGGACGGGGTTTAGCCCGGCACCACACAGAATGGGTTGGGAGGGATTAAGCGTAACCCCTTTCCTTAATTAATTAATTATGTTTATTCCAAGTAATAGGCTGATTAATAAGTATTTGAGCATGCAATTCGATCCATCCGCCCCCACACTACCCTATGTCCGTGCCATCCCTCCCACTAATCATGAAATGCATTACTAGTACTAGTCGTCCCTAAACCATCCATCCCACCAATCATGTATTAGTTTTTTTTTCCTTTAAGAGGAACTAATCATGTATTAGTAGTAGTATTACAGAGCAGAGCATATGATTGGATTGTGTTACACTTACGTCCCATTTCGTTTGCTCGCCGTCGCCCACCTACAAATAAAATGCAGAAAAAGCCAAGGTAGAGCAAGGCAAAAAAAGCAAAAAGCAGACCACCGCCGCGTCGTCTTCCCCGACAAGCAAGGTGCCAAGGTCCCAACCAAAATCCCTCCCCAAAAATCACATCAAATCCTGAGATAGATCTCATCTCGCTTCCTGATCTGGTTTTACTGCTGCTGCTGCTTTCCCTAACCTCAAAATAGGAAGGAAGAGAAAAGGGAGGATGACGAAAGAGCGCAAGACCATGAGGAAGTACACCCAGGTTTCGAAGCCCGTCAAGGGGAGCAACCGAAAGGTGAACTTCTCCAAATGCGGCACCAACGACGGCTACTCCCTTGTGGATATGATCGAACACGAGAGCTGGTGCGCTCTCGCCCAAGCGAAGGCCAAGGCGGCGACTCACCAAAGGGTGGGTGGGGAGGGGGGGAGCACTCGCAAGGGAGCCAATCGATCGACCTACAAGGTAAAACCAATACACAAATTGGATGGATGGATGCATGCATTCCTACTACAGATTGCTTGCACAACCATATCCCAGATCCGCACGTTGCGATGTAGCTAGATGCGTGGCATGTATCTAGAATCTGATACACGAATTAATTATTACGCGCACACATGCATCCCTTGAATCAATCAAGTACACTTGCGGATCCACTGTTTCATTGCCTCCTACAGGTCAGATGCCTAGCAATTCAATATTAGAAACTCACGGTGATCTCTTAGTCCTAGTAGTAGTGGTAGTAGCAGTATCAGGCTATCAGCAGGACACTATGGATGGTGATCTTGTAACAACAGCTCTGTAGTACTTTAGTAGTTCACCACGCCCGTCTCCATCTATTCCCAACTGGTCAGCAATTGCTTGTTTTTCTTAAACCTGCCAGCACAGTTTTCTACCATGATTCAATGATTCGTGTTATGATGATATTCCGATGACAGTTTACTAGCATGATCGATGATTACTACGATGCTTATGATGAGATATGTAAGTTGTTATTTTGTTTTGATGATATTCCGGTGACAGTTTACTACTGTGATGAATGATTACTATGATAATGAGATGATTAGTTGTTTATTTTGTTATGCCATCTTGTTTTTACCATCTCTTCTTGTTGCTGCTATTAGTACAAGATATACAGTAAAGACACAAAGTATCCATGTTAACTCGGGATGATAATGGATGCTTTATTTTCTATGATCTTTGTGTGTGTTCCTTTTTTTTTAAACCATTCTATGAGCTGTGAAGATTTGATTATCTTTGTTCTTTTTCCTATCTCTGTCTATGATATGATTTTATTTGACTTTCTATATCTGTCTAAATCAAGTGATCAATACAACACAACTAACAAGCTTATGCAGGGTGTGACCATTTCAGAAGGCTCTTTGAGATGTCTTGATATAAACACAACCGAACTTTCTAACGCTTGAGTTCTTTGTATTTTTTCTGCACCAAGCTATTCGTGTTAAACCGTTGGGGAGGGATCGTGCTGTGTGGATTATTTTTAGTCTTTTCTTATTTATTGTTCTCGTGAAGGGCAGTAAACTTTTAGGAGTAAGGCTTTGGTTAGAGTGAAACAGTCCATTCACAAAGGCTAGTTCCTTCTATTTGTGTGCAATGTGACTGATTGGAACGAAACATAATAGTTGGATAGGCCATATGTGGTATTTCTCTATTATTTTAGGGTTTAGTCTTGTGTCCCTTCCACTCTATATATTGCCTATTGGGCTATTGCAATACAACCAACCATTCACATTTGACGCAGCCGGACTCTTCGGAATGTATGTAGCCATCACGTGCATGTAGATATATAGATATAGGTGTTTTGACTGAGGCCTCCCTTGCAGTCACTCCCATCCTTGGTATTGTCATTCTGAGTCTTCAAGTTACAGTCCTGTTAATCTGCTAGTTTTGTTAACCTTTGCTGCTGCTCGCTCGCTGTTGTTTACTTAGGTATCCCCTGCCTGCCATCTGTTGGGATATGTGCTCCACAGCAAGATACAATGTCTGCCAAGAGTCAATTGTGACTAACACGCTCTTGGCGCTTTGTTGATTTCCGCAATTTTCATGGTGCTCTTTTGGCTGTTAATAGGCCAATTGTCCGCTTAAAGAGTGCTGGTGTCTTGGGGACTTTCAGCTTTTCTGCCCTCTTAAATAACCCACACTCTTAGTACCGAGATGTAGGTTCCAATATGCTTACATGTTTTCGTCGACCACATTCCTGTTAGCTACTTCACACTTTCACAGCAAATGATGGTTGCTCAGCAAACAAAATCGTTGGTGTGAGTTCTCATAGCTCTTACTGATGACCTTTTCTGTTTTTATCAATCCATGTGCACATGTAGTTGTTTCTATCAGATTATACATACTCGCTTATGTTTGTTGACTGATATACATCTCTATTTTAATTTCATTCAGATGGCATGGACGCTGCTTCAAGACTTCAACCTAGCCAAGCAGCAATGGCATGGATGATGTATGCACCAGAGTAACACGGATGTGAGATTATCAAGATGGAGACAGCGAGCTCTCTCATATCGACTTTACCTTGATCAATAACGTGGTCGAACCAACATATATATTCCCCGTAGTTCTATTTGCATTTTTCATTGTCATCAACCATATGTTTAATTCTGTAGGGATCAAGGTTTTGAAAAATCGGCCGAAAATGGGTCCTACCGGTTCTACCGGACCCTCCGGTAAAGGTTCAAAACCGGCCGAAATTACTATTGTCGATTGAATTTTGCTTGAATTTTATCTTTTTAACATTTTAACTTTGAAAAATTCAAATTTTGATTTGAAAATTTTGGCCGAAATTTTCCGACTTTTGGCCATTAGGACCGATGACCTCGTTAAAAAAATATAACCTGTTTTTAGAACCCTGGTAAGGATTCATGATGGAAGGGAAAATGCTTAAAGCACTACTGGGTGTTCCAAATCAACACTGCCCTCTAGAACTAGAGGGGATATATGAGGGTTTACTGGCTCTCTAGAGCACAACAGAAGAACCTCAAACCACGAGGAGAAACGATCAAATACAATGCAAAGCCTAGAGTGGCTGCATTATATTAAGGGATTAGGTGTTACATAACTCCTGAACATAGCATATAGGCTATGCTAAGCCATGACACAAGATACAAACACATCGTCTACAAAAGAAGGAAACAGAAAGTGCTTGCAACCAAAAGACTGTCTAGCAAGCACTGTTAGCTAACCTAGACTAGTCCTGATTACTCCAACGGGGGTACAGGCTACCACAAACGGTGCAGTTGCTTGAGGAGCGGGAGTGAGAACGGCTATGACTGAAGCTCAGTGAGCGAGAACAGGAGCGGGAACGGCTGGACTCTCCAAGGTTGATGACGGGCGGCGGACTGGGGCGTCGCACACTCTTGCGCACAGTCATCTTGGTGTGGGGTCCTGAACGTCGGGCTGGCACCGGGTTGCTGGGGACGACGATAGGCGCAACAGGAGTTGGGACAGGGATCGTAGTGGTTGCTGTGATCCGTGCTAACTCTGCAACGGCGGCGTCCCTTTCCTGTGTCACCTTAGAGACGGATGTATTCCATCTGAGTAGCCTGTTGTGGAGGGTGTCGGAGAGGTCGTAGCTGGAAATGAGTAGCATCCGAAGTTGTCCAATCTCGTACACAGCGTTGGTGAGGGAAGCTGTCATTGCCTACGTGAGCTGCACTTGGTGAGTCAGTGTGGGGTCCTGAACGTCGGGCTGGCGCCGGGTTGCTGGGGACGACGATAGGCGCAACAGGAGTTGGGACAGGGATCGTAGTGGTTGCTGTGATCCGTGCTAACTCTGCAACGGCGGCGTCCCTTTCCTGTGTCACCTTAGAGACGGATGTATTCCATCTGAGTAGCCTGTTGTGGAGGGTGTCGGAGAGGTCGTAGCTGGAAATGAGTAGCATCCGGTTGTCCAATCTCGTACGCGTTGGTGAGGAAGTTGTCATTGCCTCGTGGAGTCGCACTTGGTGAGTCGGGGGTCATCTGCTCTGATTTCGAAGATCTCGGGGTAGCGCAGTCCTTTCTGAAGAGACAGATAGAAACGGAACGAAGATCCTAGTAGGTCGTCCTTGTGCATCTAGCACAAGCGAGCTGAGGCGAAACGAGCTGTGTCCTTCATGATGCTTTTCCGCATTTTCTTCGGGTTTGTTTGGTTGGTGCCTTAGATTCCATGTTTGTGAAAAGTAGTGCTTGGAGGTAGCTTGGAAAGTAGATGATTTTTGCCTGGTCAGACAAAACTGAAGATGAGTTGTTTGGTTGAAAGTATGTGCCTGGAATTGATGAATAAAAAATAGAACGTTGGATCAAACTTCAACGTGGATCGAGCTGCCTGGGAGGCTTGGCTCCCAGGCGCTCATTTTCTACACCGGGCTCCCAGGCATCAACCAAACAAGAAGTCGGCAGCCCCCAGGAGGTGTCCCGGCCAGGCAGGTTGCCACTAGGGATCGAAGCAAGCAGGCCTTTCATCAGTTATTATGCTACAGTTATCCACATCTTGGTCACACTTAGCACCTTCTGTTCATACCAATTAGAACCTTTTTGGTAAAATGGTTCCATCGGATGCTGCTCATTTCCAACCATGCCTCGCGTAATATGGAAAAGAGGCCGCAAAATGCAAACCACCTTTACTACAAGTATATATTTTTCCTCCAAGGAATGTGGCTGCAACATCAGTTCACCTACAGTTAAAACTTACACAGCGCTACAAAATGAAATTAGAATGCATTAACATATATTGGTAGACATAATACAGTGCTTTATGCCGTTATTCTTTTTTTTATTCTTTTTTGTTTGTAATACAAAGTTTATCTGGTGCCCTAGGTATTTCTAGCTAGGAGGCACGATCCAGAATGGTTTGCGCAAAATTACCAAGTCTTGGTGAACTCGGGTAATCTCCTCAATACCTTCCTCTACATCATAAATGCATAATTCACCGTCATCCGCTTTGGAATTCCTCATGAAGTATATTTGATTTCCCTTGAGCCCCAACGGGCTTGCAGGGCAGGAAGCTGAGATGTTTGCATCAGGCAAAAGAAACAGAGTCTCCAATGTCATGCACCCTGCACCATGCCTGTTCCTTGGAGAAATCCATCTTGTACACGTGGATGGCCCCAATTTTATCGGGATATTAACCTAGGAAGCAGATGCAGACTTGAAAGAGCTCGTCCTGAGACTCCACCAACCAATATGCACCTGAGTTCATCCCCTCAGGGAAATCAACCGTACGGACATCGAAATAGTGTAACTCTGGAATACCATGATCAGGCGAGGACAAGAAATCGATAGTGCACATGTCTTTGCTTGAGCTGATGAAGTAGAGCTTCCCTTGAAGCGCTGCGACGCTGGAGATGACCTTCTTGGTGGGAGGGCGGTACTCCGGCGGTATTGCATAATCGCCGATGTCATACGAGTAATGACTCCATCCGCTGCTGCTGTCGACACGACAGAACCACAGGTTGGGCTCGGTAAGATCCACGAGCACGACGACGCAGCCCGGATCAGCTACATTCTTGTGGGTGAGCAAGCAGTTGCAGTAGTCGCCTGGGATGACGTGTTCTTCTCCGATGTCCGTTAAGGAGAGCTTGTCCCCAGTCTGTGGGTTCCATAGCCAAGCCTTGGATGTGCTGGGGGAGGGCACGTCTAGCAGCACCCATCCCTTTGGGGTGGCCGTGCATGCGTTCTTGGCTAGCAGCTCATGCTCCATGTTTCGGTGTAAGCTCTGTTGTGATATGCTGAACATGAGCATCTCAAGATTATTGTTGTATTCATCGTCGCGTCGTATTCCTCACCCTTGTGTTCGAAGACGAGCAGGGGCAGACAGGAGGACGTTGATGGCGCAGCTGCCGGAGCCGCCGTTGTCTGGCAATCGTCGCCATCCGTGTGCTCCATCTTCTTGGGTTTCGTGCTTCTCAAACATATTGCACACAGAATTAGACAATTAGTTCATAATAGTCGTTTCCTGTCACATCTCAATTGCTAATACCGGTGTTGAGGTGTACTTGTTTGATGATGATACGAAGGATATCATCGGTTCTTGCATGACCACATGCTAAAAAGACATGGTGGTCATGGAAAAGGAATTTGTACGCCTGTGCTGGGTTAGGTTGCTGCTCCACGCGCACGTTACAAAGGGATCTGCGAGCCTTTACCGTACTGGTCCAACGTGATGGCATCGTAGTGCAATCGAAGGCAACGCCCTCAACTATCAAGGTTTTCTGAACAGAAGATTATATATTTGCACCAAAGAATCTTTACTCGAGTTGGATAAACACAAGCAATAGTCAAGGTGGTACTTAACTTTGGCATCATAGACAACAGCGACTGCTACGAAGCATCATCTGGATCTGGTTACTTGTGTCAATGCTCCCGACACACCGGCAATCCTTACATTCTGGACGGCTGCACTCCAGGTCTCATACTCTTGACTCATGAAGTGTTAATTTTATCTCCTTACTAGTGTCTAATGCTACAGCATTCCTTTACTGACTTCAATGCACGTTTTATCTCTCAGTCGCCCATCATCTAGCTTACAATAACAAGCCTAAAGATAATTGCACCAGATCATGTGGAAACACAAACATTCCCTTCCCTTTCGGACTTGAAGAAGGTTGTTTTGCAAACAAACTCTTTAGGCTCAACTGCACACCAAGTAATCTCACTATTCTCGACCGTGGGTATGCACAATATCATGTTATGAACATCTCGTTGGCTGATGGGTCTTTGGTTGTCAGCAACATGGTGAATAACACAGGGTACAACAATGTGGATATAATAATTCCTGGGACCATAGATGGTGACCGAAGATGCGCTGAACTTAGATACAGAGACTTGGGAGGTCTTTTCGATTTCTCTCAAGAAGAAGAAATCGCAATAAGATGGGCTGTTGCCAATTTAATTTGTCAAAAAGCTATGTGACGGAGTGCTACATATGCATGCCTCAGTGACAATAGCAGTTGCTTAAATGTAACCGGTGGGAACATGCGTCTTGGATATAGCTGCAATTGTTCTTCAGGCTTTGCAGGAAATCCATACCTCCAACATGGCTGCAAAGGTTCGGTTCCCTCATACCACCCTAAGCCATGTTACCAACCGCTGAACTAGCTCACATCCAATGCGACACATGCTTTGAAAGTTATGCAGAAGTACATATAATGCAATAGTGTTGTGCCAGTGTGTTAAGACTTGCGAGATAATAAATCAAAGCTGTTTATATGCCTGTGTGTTAAGACTTCAGAGATCAAAAATCAAAATTGTTCATACCAGCCGTGCATTCCTTCGAAAGAAAAGAATCTACACCTGGAATTCCTTTTGATAAGCTAATGACTCACAAATGTATTTATCATCACCAACAAATAACTGAATCACATTTATGTACAGACATCGATAAATGCTCAATGCCAAATCATTGCAATGAGGCATGTCAAAATATTCCCGGAAGCTATAGATGCACAACTTGCCCTCATGGAAAAGTGTTCGATGCACTAAAAAAGGAATGTGTTACATCTAGGGAAAAAAAACCCGGCGGTAACCGCCGGTTACCGGCTGGGGTCTGGGAAGGTAAATCCTAGCTGGTTTTTCCGGGTTTTGCAAATTCAAATTTCAATTTTTGAAATTCGGCCGGTTTTGAAGTGAAATTCAACTGGTTTTTTTCCCGGGAAATCCGGTTACCGGCCGTTTTTTTTTCCCGGCCGCCCGACGGGATTTAGTCCGGTACCGGCTTTTGGATCCTTGGTTACATTAGCTAAGCAACACTGTCTTCTTTTTGGTAAAGCCATAGCCAATTGAAACCCCTCATTGCAATTACAACAAACAAAATGCAAAGTGATTTCATGATTGAAGTTAACAAATGCAGGTATTGCAATTGGAATTGGTTGTGGCCTTGGCTCAATAATTCTTGCAATCGGTGCAACCACACTAACAAAAGTGTGCTTAATGCTCAAAGGAGGTGATAGACCTACTATGAAAGAAGTAGAGATGAGGCTACAATTCCTCAGAACTAAGAGACAAAGAAAATGCCAATTTTATCCAGAAAACGATGAACCGATTCAGCCGTTGCTCTGCTCAAATGCTAGTAACTCTAATGCACAGGGCAATTTCATCAATCCTATTGGTTTAACATCTGAAGGGATCTCTGGTAGGTACAGTCTGGAGCAAGAGTTTTCATCCTCAGTCAGTTTACCACGCTAACCATATAGATAACACAGTCGAATGGGCCGTATCAATGTTATCCTATATTTTCTATGAAGAACTACATTATCTAGTACAGTAGTTCCCTTTTGCGGCCGTATGCCAACTTCCTATATATTTGCATATTGTATGTTTATACCATATCACTTGTCCAAATTTAGTATTTGTGATAAATATGCCTTTAAGGTGTAATACCTCATTGTATTTAAGCTATGGTGATGGAAAATATTTTTAGCTTTATGAACAAGTCCAGTAATACTCGCATATCTCCCATTGCAAGTGAGATGCTCACTAGAGGTTTCAGTACGCATCTGATTTAACTTGTCAACACAGGTACAATATATTACTGCTGCATACAGAATTTCAGTAGGTACCTCACACACAGCAGTACGCCAGTACCAAGGCCAATGACTTGGAACAGAGAAGTGGAAGGCAAACTAACGCTATCATGTCAATGCCTCCTTGGCTATGTTCTTCACAGCCAACATGGACAGCATGTTCGACGTCACAGCTCGGAGGATGGCTGCAAGGGCCATCATGTCCTCCCTCTCGCTGGCGTTGTTGGGATCGATTGCCGCCCACAGTCCTTGCGCTCTCAGATTCACCCTCATCACGAGAGCCCAGTCGGTATAGTTCGTCGTCATCAGCGTGGGGTTGACGACCGATCCTGTTGTCTCCCTTACGACGTGTTCCTGCACCACCAGCTTGCGTCCTCCCCTTCGTGCCCTGCTCCATTCGCGCTCCCGGGACGGAGTACGTGAGCCGGACTGGGATCGTGAGGCCATGGTAGTCAGGCCCTGATACCAATTGTTGGCCCTGAGAGCTGCAGCGCGCACGCACACACACACACACACACTCTGGTATGCAAAGAACAAGTTTGCAAACGAGAGACAGAGAATTTGGTGCTGCTGAACCCAAGCAGCTTTTCAAGTTTCTTTCTTCTCCTTTTATTCTGATGCACAACCCACTACGTTGCATGCAATTACTACGTGCAACTGTCCCACGTCCGAACGTGCCCATGGCTACTGCACTAATGCACTAATGATTCTCTAATGCTGCATACTAAAGCTAATAACCGAAACTGCACTAATGCAAAAGAAACGGAAACATATCAAAGACTGCTAAACGGAAATTGATGTGCTTGTTTCTGAAATAAATGTGAATTGGATGTATATATGTATTTGTTGTGTTTCTGCTTGTTTTAGAGGGCATAGTTAGCATTTCCTGAGGCTAGCCAATAAACAGAAATAAATTTAGTAATACAAAAGAATATCACAGATGGTTCCTTAGGAAAAAGCGTCTGTGATATATTATCTATCACAGACGATTTTATCTACAAACCGTTTATGATACATCAGTTATAACAGAAGGTTTTGAGTTAATAACCCGTAGGGAAGGAGTGCGCAACGGACGTTGGCCAGCCATGGCGTGAGGCAAACTAACGCTAAGGTGTTGCCCACGCTGCGGTAGGTTCGACTGAAGGCCATACGGCCAACGCACGTACGCACGCACGCATGGACTCCAGTCTCCCCCTGCACGAGACCGACCCCCTCCGCCGGGCACGCGAACACACATGGACTTTTTTAGACTTCCCACGAATATTCTACTCCACAAATTAACTCTAACGTACGTACACACTTTTCTTTCGAGTCAGTGTAGACATTGTGTGATTTTGGTAGCGTTATTCGCCTCCTCTCCTGCTCTGATGAGCAGGTCATCTCCATCAGCCTGCAGAGCAATAATAGAAGCACCGGCGATACTACCAATACAGTTGACACTGATAAGCACAGAAAAGTTTCTTGTTTTCCCCTTTTGTATGAACAAACCCTTGTTCAAAATTCGTGTTTGGTATGTACAGATTTAGAAAAACACAAACCTTGTATGATCTATTCGGCATCTTGTCGCAAACTTTTCAAGTTTCTTTCTTCTCCTTTATTCTGATGCACAACCCACTACGTTGCATGCAATTACTACGTGCAGCTGTCCGGTAAGGTAGAAAATATTGTCGCAAACTTGTCAGTCGTAATTAATCGCTGCCAAACAACATGTTGTAAGATGAATGTGTGGTTCTCTTACAAGCACCACGACAACTGGCCGTACACGGCGCGGTAGTTCCTGTCTTTTTCGTAATAAGTTCTTGCAATCACTCCAGGTCTCGTGGTAGTTGCGATTGGTTGACTCGACACTTCTAATAGTTTTCGGTAACATCTGACACGGTAATTAATAGAAAGACTGCATAGATCAACGCTCACATTGCGTGATGGAATTCTGGCCATACATAAGAATGCTTTTAAATAAATGTGACAACCATGGAGAGTGATATGTTCTGATGTTGATGTTACCCCGAGCTTACCATCATCCGAAGAGGTGAGTTTACCCGGACGTACAACTTAGGAAGTTAGGGTGATGAACAGGAGCTAAATAGTGTAAAAAAAAGGGGTGATAAGTATCTTGCTTCAACGATCACGAAGGATTGGATAGCAGTTCAGAATTACTTGACCTGATACTTTTTAATCTAGCTTGCAAGCATGAACCTCCAAAAGTATATAGCTATATATTACGTGTACTAAAATTTCTAGTTTGGTACCTTTCCAGCTAGCACAACACCACTAATTTCACCATCTATTTAGTAGTAAGACGGTAGCAGCTCATATTAAATTTCTAAGTAATGATTTATCTACTATTAGGACGCTACTCCTGCATCTTTCCTGAAAGACAACTACTGGACGTGTGGAAAAAATCGCATGTAGAAAAATGGACAACTACTGGACGTGTGGAAAAAATCGCATGTGGAAAAATCGACAACTACTGGACGTGTGGAAAAAATCGCATGTAGAAAAATGGACAACTACTGGACGTGTGGAAAAAATCGCATGTGGAAAAATCGACAACTACTGGACGTGTGGATGCACTGTTGACCCGTCTCATGTAGCCATCATCGTGCCACTGTGGATTTGCTGAGCCGTGTTGTCCCCGGCGACGACCGTAACATCTGACGGGACTGCCGTACCCTGAATTTCTTTCTACGAGGAAGCATTTGTGTCTCAGTCAGGGTTCACAATTTCCCGAAATTTCGGAAATTTCGTTGTTTCCGTTACCCTCTGAAATAAATATGTCTCGTTCAAAAAAAAATCGGTAACATTTGAATTTAGCTCCGGCCCAAACAACCCTTTCAAATTTCGTCCGAAATTTGGTCAAATTATGTCCAAATTTCAAGGGCTTGTTTGAACTTTTCACCGAAATTATAACCGAAATTCTGAAACTTCGGGCCTTTTGCCACCTAACGAAATAAATTGCAAAAAGAAAAGAGTTTTCCCTGGTCTCAGTATATATCTGTCCAGCGTCACCGGTTTTCCAACACTAACAGCAAAGAACAAGCCCCCTTTTTTTCAGACTCCCAACACTCAGCAAGCTTAGGCTTAGCTACACATGACGATGTGCTCCGCCAGAGTGATCTTTAGCACGTCGCTTCTGCTGATGTGCTTGGCGGCTGCGCACCTGGCGCCCGCAGCTTCTGGTGTTGCTCGAGAGAGCGCAAATCTCCCGTCCGCTGCGGACCTGGCTCACTGCCCCTCCAGGTGCGGGCACGTCAAAATCTCCTACCCCTTCGGCATAGGGTCGGGCTGCTTCCGTCAAGGCTTTGAGCTCACCTGCAACACCACTACACATCCTCACAAGCTCTTCTGGGTAAATAGTACTACTCAGGTCGACGCCCTAGAAGATATGGAGAACGGTTACGCTCGTGCCTCCATTGGCTTCAAGATTACCATGACACCAGGTACGAATACCTACAACATGTCCTGGGAACCCCCTGCTAAGGGTAGGGTATTACTATAGATGCATATTACAGTCGGCTGTACGTCGTTGGTTGTGGTGTTGAGGTGCACTGGTTTGATGGTGATACGAAGGATACCATCGGTTCTTGCATGACTACATGCAAAAAAGACATGGTGGTCATTGAAAAGGAATTAGAAGAAACGGGGCACGTCTGTGCTGGGTTAGGTTGCTGCTCCACGCGCACGTTACAAAGGTATCTGCGAGCCTTTACCGTACTGGTCCAACTTGATGGCATCGTAGTGCAATCGAAGGCAACGCCCTCAACTGTCAAGGTTTTCTTAACAGAAAATTATATATTTGCTCCAAATGATCTTTACTCAAGTTGGATAAACACAAGCAATAGTCAAGGTGGTATTTATCTTAACTTTGGCATCATGGACCAACCGAATTGTAGAAGTGCCCAAATGAATAAGTCTAGTTATGCTTGCAGTCACAACAGCGACTGCTACGAAGCATCATCTGGATCTGGTTACTTGTGTCAATGCTCCCGACACACCAGAGGCAATCCTTACATTCTGGACGGCTGCACTCCAGGTCTCATACTCTTGACTCATGAAGTGTTAATTTTATCTCCTTACTAGCGTCTAATGCTACAGCATTCCTTTACTGACTTCAATGCACGTTTTATCTCTCTCAGTCGTCCATCATCCAGCTTACAATAACAAGCCTAAAGATAATTGCACCAGATCATGTGGAAACACAAGCATTCCCTTCCCTTTCGGGCTTGAATTGAAGGAGGTTGTTTTGCAAACAAACACTTTAGGCTCAACTGCACACCAAGTAACCTCACCGTTCTCGACCGTGGGTATGTACAATATCATGTTATGAACATCTCGTTGGATGATGGGTCTTTGGTTGTTAGCAACATGATGAATGACACAAGCAATGCGGAGGTAATAATTGCTAGAACTGGATATGGTGACGGGGAAATAGAGAACGCTTTTGAAGATCTTTTCGATTTCTCTCAAGAAGAAGAAATTGTAATAAGATGGGCTGTTGCCAATTTAACTTGTCAAAAAGCTATGCGACGGAGTGCTACATATGCATGCCTCAGTGACAATAGCAGTTGCTTAAGTGTAACTCGTGGGAACATGCATCTTGGATATCGTTGCAATTGTTCTTCAGGCTTTGCAGGAAATCCATACCTCCAACATGGCTGCAAAGGTTCGGTTTCCTCATACCACCCTAAGCCATGTTACCAACCGTTCAACGTAGCTCACATCCAAATATCCAATGCATACACAGATTGACACATGCTTTGAAAATTATGCAGAAGTACACATAATGCAATAGTGTTGTGCCAGTGTGCTAAGACTTACCGGATCATACATCAAAATTGTTTATACCAGCCTTGCATTTCTTCAAAACAAAAAAAAAAATCTACACCTGGAATTCCTTTTGATAAGCTAACGACTCACAAATGCATTTAGCATCACCAATAAATAACTCAATCACATTTATGTACAGACATCGACGAGTGCTCAATGCCAAATGATTGCAATGGGACATGTCAAAATATTCCCGGAAGCTATATATGCACGAGTTGCCCTCATGGAAAAGTCTTCGACACAACAAAAAGGATATGTGCTACATCGTCTAAGCAACACATTCTTCTTTTGGGTAAGTTTTAGCCCCATAGAATCCACTTATTGCAAATACAACAAACAAATGCAAAGTTGTTTCATGACTTAAATTAACAAATGCAGGTATTATAATTGGAATTGGTTGTGGCCTTGGCTCAATAATTCTTGCAATCGGTGCAACCATACTATCTAATAAGTGGAAGAAAGGAGTACAGAATAGAATTCGAAGAGGATACTTCAAGAAAAATCAAGGCCTACTCTTAGAGCAACTAATCTCAGATGAAAGTGCTGCAGAAAAAACTAAGATATTCTCCTTGGAGGAACTAGAGAAGGCCACCAACAATTTTGATGCTACTCGTGTTCTTGGTCGCGGAGGACATGGAACAGTTTATAAAGGAATTCTATCTGACCAACACGTGGTGGCCATCAAAAAGTCCAAAATCGTTGAACAAACTGAGATAGACCAATTTATCAATGAGGTTGCTATCTTGTCACAAATTATCCACCGCAATGTGGTAAAGCTTTTTGGTTGTTGCCTTGAAACCGAGGTGCCCTTGCTTGTCTATGAGTTCATATCCAATGGCACATTGTATGAACTTCTTCATAATGATGTAAGTGTTAAATGCTTGCTATCTTGGCAAGATCGCATCAGGATCGTAGTAGAAGCGGCAGGGGCACTTTCATATCTCCACTCAGCTGCTGCCATACCAATTTATCATAGAGATGTGAAATCTTCCAACATACTCTTGGATGGCAATTACACTACAAAGGTTTCTGACTTCGGTGCTTCAAGATCTGTTTCACTTGATCAGACTCACGTGGTAACAATTGTACAGGGTACATTTGGTTACTTAGATCCTGAGTACTACCATACCGGCCAACTTACTGAGAAAAGTGATGTATATAGTTTCGGAGTGATACTTGTGGAGCTTTTGACAAGAAAGAAGCCGATTTTTATCAATGATCTCGGTGAAAAACGAAGCTTGTCCCATTACTTTGTTCAAGGACTTCAAGAGGGAGCTCTCATGGAAATAATTGATTCCCAGGTTGTGGAAGAGGCAAACCAGGAAGAGATTGATGATATTGCATCACTAACAGAAGTGTGCTTAAGGCTCAAAGGAGGTGATAGACCTACTATGAAAGAAGTAGAGATGAGGCTACAATTCCTCAGAACTAAGAGACAAAGAAAATGCCAATTTTATCCAGAAAACGATGAACAGATTCAGCCGTTGCTCTGCTCAAATGCTAGTAACTCTCATGCACAGGGCAATTTCATCAAAGCTATTGGTTTAACATCTAAAGAAATATCTGGTAGGTACAGTCTGGAGCAAGAGTTTTCATCGTCAGTCAGTTTGCCACGCTAACCATATAGACATGGTAACACAGTCGAATGGGCCGTATCAATGTTATCCTATATTTTCTATGAAGAACTACGTTATGTAGTACAGTAGTTCCCTTTAGACGGCGGTATGCCAACTTCCTATATATTTGCATATTTTATGTTTAGATCATACCACTTGTCCAAATTTAGTATTTGTGACAAATATGCCTGTAAGGTGTAATACCTCATTGTATTTAAGCTATGGTGATGGAAAATATTTGTAGCGTTGTGAACAAGACCAGTAATACTCTCGTACCTCCCGTTGCCAGTGAGATGCTCACTAGAGGTTTCAGTAGGCATCTGATTTGACTTGTCAACACAGATACAATATATTACTGCTGCATACAGAATTTCAGTAGGTACCTCACACACATCTGACATATGACTTGGAACAGAGAAGTGGCAGGCAAAACAAAATCAGGACAAAGGAAGGAGCCCTTCTTACACTGCATACAGAATTGTTCCACGACAGCTTAACTAGACATATGCAACCATCAGTGCACACAGTTTACTCCATGGTGATAACTCAACACTCTAATGGGCAGTACCTATCTAACCAAATCAGCATTATCATGACTCAACTTTGCAGAAATTCACAAATTTTAGGATCGGCCGTCTCAATCAATACCGAAATGTGTTTCTCACATTTACAACCAGCTTACAATATTGGGGGAATTCATTATTTGCCCTCAAGTTAGTTGGGTTTTCAGAAAATACACCCCTTTTCGATGTAATACATTGTTTGCCCTCAACTTAGTCGTTTTCTTCATTATTTGCCCTCTTTCCATTATTTTAATATTATCTGCCCGTTTTTCCATTACCCAACACGTGAAATGACCCTCTTACCCCTCAGGTCGAAACAGGCCCCGTTCCCCTCGCACCGGATCGCACCAAACCAAGTCCCCTCGCACCCAACCAAAGCCGTTCGCCTCGCTCGCTCGCGCTAGGGTTCATCCATTCTCCCCAATCCCCTTCTCTGTTCGTGCACTCCCGACAACACTTAGAGGCGGCGACGCAGTAGTGGTACATGTGGATTGGGTGTGGTGGCGGAGCAAGCTAGTAGCGCACCATGGATCCCAAGGAGACCCCAGTTGGGTATGTCCCCGTTTACCATTGTTTCTTCCTCGATCTCTATCCTTTTCTGTTGCGCTTGATGTGTGTGAACAACGTAGCTTGGAACGATTTAGTTGCGCTAACCCGAAATTTCTGTTTCTCTGTTGCAAATCTGGTAGGATTGACCCTGAACTGGCGTTTAGGATAAACGTTAGAGTTGGGGATTACATTGCGGTGTTGAACGATGGTAACACAACGGCTATGGCACGTAGAGATCTGGAGTGGATAGTGAATACTAAGGGTTACACGATCGACAAGGTGTATGCTGATCTTGGAGAAAGGATTATTTAGGGTCCTTCTCATGAGGCATTTGCATACGGAGTTGACAAGATAACCAATGAACATATCAAGTTTCTGTACACACGTGAGTTGCAGGAGGCATTAATGGATTGGTGGAACCTTAAATACTTGTTCTTATTTGTAGAGGCTGTCCACAAAGCCGGATATCAGTGCAGTCAGTCTAGTATCATCGGCCTTGATGAAGTTTTTAGAGGTACTGACTGAATTGCAGCAAGCATTGATATCAGTGCAGATGGTCCTTGTGCCTCCAATGCACCTCATTCTCCTACTCCCATTGCTGTATCACAACTAGTTGAGAGTACCTCTAACAATCCCTGCAACACTTGGGCACCAGAAGGTACAATGGATTGGACAACTATTGAAATTACACAAGGTGCTCCATCTGCTGAGGATGATAGAGATGTTGCTATGGATGAGGATGACATGTATGCCTTACTTGGCTTGAGAGCTGATGATGATGCTAGGGTTAATGCTAGAACAACAGCACCAATGGCAAGTCCTCTTCCAACTAGAATTGAGGAAGATTTTGCTGATGCAGTAATTGCAGTGGATGATGATATACCTGGAGAGATTGGGATTGGGATTGTGATTGATCAGGATAATCCAACGATGAGTGTTGGTGACGTCTTCCCTAACATGAAAGCATTCAGACTGGCTGTCAGAAAGTTTATCATTAATGGGCAATTTGACATGCACACCATTAAATCTGACAAAACAAGGTTCAAGGGCAGATGCAGGGATGTGTGCTGCCCATGGACAATTAATGCTCATAGCACCAAGAAAGGAGAAACCATCAGGGTACTAACTATATTTGATAAGTGTAGCTAACTGTCATGTTTGCTATATGATGTAGCTAACTGTCATATTTGTATTTGCAGGTGACCAAGAAGCCATTTGAGCACACATGTTCATTGACTAGTAGGGTGAAGACCAATATGGCATCTCAAGGTTGGGTGGCTGATAGGGTTATGGGGACCATGAGGAAGCACCCACATCTAGGGGCCAAAGAGATCCAAGAGAGGTTGTAGGATGAGTACAAAGTCACTTTACAATATGAGACAATGTGGGCTGGTAGGCAGAAAGCAATGGATATGATATTTGGATCCCAGGAGGGTAGTTTTGCGGAGTTGTACAGATTCAAGGCAGAGATTGATCTGAGGTCACCTGGTAGTATTATTGAGATAGCAAATAGGCAAATATGTAGCAAGACATACTTTCATAGATTTTTCATGACTCTGAAACCATGCATTGATGGTTTTTTGAGAGGCTGCAGACCATACTTGAGTGTTGACTCAACAACTCTGAATGGCAAATGGAATGGACAGCTAGCTGCAGTGATTGCTCTAGATGGACATAATTGGATGTTCCCAGTTGCTTTTGGTCTTATAGAATCTGAGACAACTGATAACTGGACTTGGTTCATGCAACAGTTAAAGAAAGCAATAGGTAATCCTTCCACCCTTACTATATGCTCTGATGCTTGTAAAGGTCTAGAAAATGCTGTGCAAAATATATTCCCTGCAGCTGAGCAGAGAGAGTGCTTTAGGCACCTTATGCAGAAATTTGTGAAGAAATTTCATGGTCCTGTTTTTGGTAATATGTATCCAGCTGCTAGGACATACAGAGCAGATAGATTTGACATTTACATGGGCAGAATACTTGAAGCAAGTCCTGAAGTTGGAGTCTACTTGAAGAAGCACCATAATTTGCTATGGATGAGGAGTAGATTATCAAAGGACATCAAATGTGAATACATCAACAACAATCTGGCTGAGAGTTTCAATAGTTGGATTAAAGGGCTAAAGGACTTTCCTGTTGTGGAACTAGCAGACAAGCTAAGAGAAAAGATAATGTAAATGTTTTATAAGAGGAGGAGAATTGGAGGGAGGTTGCAGGGGAAATTGTCCCAGCCATAATACACTAACTCAATATGAAAACTAGGAATTTAGAGAATTTGAAGGTGGGTACATCATCATGAAGTTCATAGACATGTTGTTTACATCCTTAGACAGGAGTGCACATGCAGGGAGTGGTAGTTAACAGGCAAACCATGCCCTCATGCAATGGCATTTATTACAACGGAAAGAAATGCAAATATAGAGGGATATGTACACAATTACTACTCAGTTGCTAAGTTCAAAGCTGCATATGTAGGGGTGGTTCAACCCATAACTGGTAGGAACCAAGGGCCCAAAGTTGACTTGGGATTTAAGTTGTTGCCATCACTTGGGAAGAGATTAGTTGGAAGACCTCACAAGAGTAGGTTTCCATCATTCCTGGAGAAGGGGAAATCAAGTACGGGAAGAAGGCGAAGGCAAATGCAAGAGGGTGTGGGAGCTTGGCCATCGTCTTGGACAAATTGTCATCTCAATGCAAAAAAAAGGTAACATCATGAAGGATGCATTTATATGTTTTCCATTACATGTTTCCTGATTTCCTTATGTAACTGATGTGTACAATAGGAAGAGAAAGGCTATAAAAAAAGAAAATGTAGAGGGTTAGTCTATTGGTACACCCTCTGCCGCATTGCAGCCATCAACTCTGAGCAACAGCCCTGGGCCTATCACTAGGAGGTATGGACTTCCATTTTGTCAATAGGTATGGGCATCTCACAATGAATGTAATATGTATGCAGACAGCTAGCACTGTCAATGGGAGGAGTTGACAGCCAAGACTTGGCAATAGTCCCTGCAAAGACACCTCCCAAGGAGAAGTTGACACCTCCCAAAAAGAAGTTGACACCAATCAAGAAGAAGAAATGAGCAAAGATTAGCATTTTGTGTTCTAGACTTGTTGGTATAGACTTGTAGCCATTTTAGTATATTTTGCCAGTATGTATGGAATTGTAGTCTGTCAGTATCCTTGTTCTGGACTGGTTTTGGATGCATGCCAACAGATGGACCTATGTCAACTAGAATTGTATGTTCTGGAAATGTATGCCAACATAATGTTTGTTCTGGAATTGCTATGTTAGTATGTTGTTTGCATGGAATTGTATTTCTTGAATTGCTATGTCAGTACACTGCTATGTCAGTATGTTGTTTGCATGGACTTGTAGCCAAATTCTGGACTATCATGGACATAATGCTTGTTTTGGACTAGTTCTAGAATTGCTATCTCAGTATGTTGTTTGCATGGACATAATGCTTGTTCTAGACTGGTCCTATGTCATAACACACATCTGAACTGATCTGGTCCTATGGACATTCTATATTAACACACATACAAATAACAGAATAGTCATCATGTCACACATGAAATGATCCACAAAATTATGGCCATTTTCAATAGATAAAATTACACATGCTATCCACATTTGCAAACAAAATGACCATGTTGCTGAAACCAGGCAACTAAGATCAGCACCTATTATATATCAAGTTTCCATTTCAAGACAACATGATCCAACTAGGGGCTACAAGTGACAAACTAGTTCCCTGATACAACAATTATAGCCATTACAAACTAAAGTAACAACCAACAAGTTGAGAGCGCCAATTGTGATAGAAACTCTCCCTTGCTTCAACACCTTGTACATGGTCGCATCAGTGTTACCATTGGAAGCCTTCAACTCTGCGAGCTCTGCTTTCATGGCCTCAAAATCAGTCTTTAGAGTGGATGTGGCTTCAAGTAAATCTAGAATTACATCTTCGAGGGAAGTGTTGTCCTCTTGAATTAACCCCTTCCTCGCATTTGCCCCCTTCTAGCAAGTGAGTTCTAGCAAGGCGGTCTTCTTACAGTCCGGGCACTCCACAAGGAGAAATCCGGTGTTGCCCCGAAGAGAATGCGTAGACAAGTTCATCATCGAAGAACCAGGGAAGTGTATCTGAGACCATCCCTTCGAACGCGCAGAGGTGCTCGACTGCGACATGCCATCCTTGCCAACCCACCGCAGCTGTTGCGCTATCCGTCAGCGACAAGTCGAGTGCCTGCATCGGAGCAACTAGAGAATAGGGGAGAATGGATGAATCCTAGAGATATGAATCGCCGGGCGCGTAAGAATAGAGAAGGGGATATCGATGAACCTTAGCGAGCGTGAGCATCGGGTGCGAGAGGACTTGGTTTGGTGCGACCCGGTGCGAGGGGAACAGGGCCAGTTCCGACCCGATGGGTAAGAGGGTCATTTCACATGCCGGGTAACAGGAAAATGGACAGATAATATTAAAATAATGAAAAGAGGACAAATAACAAAGAAAACGACTAAATTGAGGGCAAACAGTATATTACATCAGGAAGGAGTGTATTTTCCGAAAACACAAAGGGCAAATAATGAATTTCCCCTGTAATATTACGTGTGCATCGGTGGGTCAGCGTCTAATTTCAGAATGTTTCGTTCCAGGAATCCAAGCAATCTATGCACATATAAGACATTCAAATTAAACAGCACATAAAGCAAAACGTGGGGATTGCCATTGCCAAGGGAGCGTACCCAATCAAACGGTAAACTGGAGAGGAGCACCCGGGGACGATCCGCCGGCCTGCCGGGCGGAGTGGGGAGAGGAGGTCCACCCGAGCCCGAGGTGGACCACTTCGCGCGGCCTCTTTCCCTCGTGGTCACTGCGGTGAGCGGCGCTGAGGGAGAGGGGCGGCGGCCGCGGAGCAGCGCAGCGGGCAGCGGCGCAGGGCGAGGGGTCGGCGCTGCTGGAACTCTCGTTTGGTTCATTGGTTGATACTGAGAGCTGTGGGCTCGTCGGCTGCACAGTGCGCACAATGCCTAGGTGCGGATAGGCTAAAGGATGAGCTGGAGCCCAGAAAACCCCAGGCCTGGGCCTCTAAAAAAAGGAGATGTGTTTGGATAATTTGATTGATGGCATAAAAGATCATACATGTAACGCTTGTTCTAGAGCATTGTCGGTGTTTACTTCCAGTTCTAGATGGAGGAGGAGATGTAGAACATGAGCATTGTCGATGTTTGCTTCCAGTTCTAGAGCATGCATAGATAGGTTTGTTAAGGACAAGGAATTTGAGCGGTTTGGGAGAGGCAGCCTTAATCACTCAATAAAACATTAGTAAAGATAGACCTTATCCTGTTATCCCAACGTTTTTTTTTGTCACCTCCATCGTATTTTGCATCAGGGCATGCACAACTAAAGTCTCGATGAAGAAAAGAGATACACGCAAAACTAGACGTGGAGGAAAAGAAAGATGAAGAAGAGTCCCTGCCACCTAAGAGATCATCATCGTATCATTCACACTTTGCTTGTCGAACCTAAAACATACTTAGGATTCCTGGATTTAATAAGGTTAAGGCATATGGATAATTTATCTGGAATAGGTTTGAGAGAGAGGCAACCTCAGCTAAGCACGTCAAACACTTTTTATAGAGTCAGTCTGCTTCTCATCTCCACCCCTTTCTATCCTGAAACGTACGGATACGTAAAATAGATCTTATCCAAACTTGTTTTTTCATCTCCTCCTTGTATGTGTTGGACTCAGGTCCGTCTGACGCTGGAGCGCCATTGACGACGATGAACCGCCCGATTCAAAACCAACAGTCCGTGATGAAGAGATCGCTGCGCGATCATCATCCTACCATGATTCAAATCTTGCGTGGCGCGGTACGTAGCCCGTAGGGGAGTTCAAAACAGCTTGTCGAGATAAACCAAATCATCTACGAAATCAAATCAAACTACATGCGGCAAATTTTTTTTAAAAAAACTTATCGAGAACGTACGCACCACTGAAACTGTAACGTTTCTGCTCGAGAATGATCGGGAATTGTGGGCTTGCGCGCAGAGGGTACAGTGCTAATGGACTACGATACTACATGGCAAGAGGGCCAGCATTCCTAGCGGGGACGGAAGGGGCTGAAGCCTAGGCAGCCCCGGCCCTCCAGTAGTCCAGAGCATGGAAAAGATTTGTGTTAGGAGAAACAGATGTCATTTAGCTCGAGTAGGTTTAATTTGACAGAGGCGGCCTTTCTTACGCCAAAAAACATCAGTACACAGCACCTCCTCCTCTCCGTCCCTCTCCTATTTTTGTAGGATGTTGGCTTATTGAGTTGTGTGTGAAGGATGAAAGGTCTGAAATACCCTTAAGGGTTTAAAGGATCTTGTTAAGCATGTATTTAAACTGATTTTTTTTATAGGATCTGAAAATATGACGATACATGCATTTTGATAGCACTCGGTCTATTTATAGTGCAAATGTAATTATATATAATGACCGAATTGCATGGTAAGACACTATTTTTTGTACTAGGTAGTGCTATGTACCAACATTCAGATAGATGTACAATAACATGCCTAATGACACATAAAAATATAACCGTGTTTCGATGAAAATTCTCTCCATGGCACATAGTACTGAAGACAGGAAATAGCTGCGGACTACAGTGCAACATTAAGACCTAATCATAGGTTACAGTTACACAGCTAAAGATCCTAGTATTGCACAAGACCAAGCTGGTTCCCCCTTCCCTAGAGAAGGCTGATTATTAGAACAGATCATCATAGGCGACTATTTCTCTCGCTTTGTAGGTTGCTTCCGGAGCTGATTTGGAGCTTGGGATGGCTGAAGCATCGCTTGGGTTCTTCTTCGTCGCATCATGCAATGGTGCCTCTGTTGGGTCGGTTCGAACTACACTTTTCATGTGACTTAACTTTCTAACACACCAACAAACATCTGAAAAACACAACGGGATGCTTGACATGAATTGAGCCGACAAAGTTAGCAACAATCTGATTGGATGAAGCCAAGATCTACAGAATCTAGTCCGCTATCTCATACTCAGGTTGTTATGTTGTCTTAAAAAATAATGCTTATAACATTGTAATGTCTTCAAAGAAGGAACATACTTTTGATTATTAAGGAATTTCGGTGCATAAGACCGAATAGGAGCAGATGGACTATTTGCGTATAACGAGTTGGAAGTGACAAAGGACCACTAAGATTATTGGTTCTTCGATATCGTTTTGTTGTTTATCGATACCAACCGACCTCCTGCATCCTGTGACGAGCAACAATGATTATAAAAAAGCACTCTAAACTTTAAAGTATGCTAATGTAAACTCCTAACTGAATATAACACTTTAATTTGAAGGAAACTCAAAATGGTGTTCTGCTCAATACTCGATATATCAAAATTATCTATCAATGTGCTTCTTCGAAAACAAATTAGGTCATGACCTACTGAATAAAACTATCAAAACTTGAAAGTCGAGTTAGAAGAATTAAACAATGATTGATTATGAAAACATAAACGACTTAAAACTGGATTTTGCTCTATCTCGAGGCATATTTATATGCTGGTCGACACAAAAAAAGTGTAAAAGCGCACTTAATGATTGGCATACAAAAATCTCAACAAGTAAGCAATCTTAAATTTAGAATGGAACAAGTTCAAGAAAATTGTAAACATACCTATCGATAATCGCGACCTCTTTCATCCATCGAACTATTATGCACATCGATCTGAGATTGGACCGAGTATGTCCTTTGTTTTTGTCTAACTTCACTTTTACAATTTTTTCCCTCGGAATCATGCTTCAATGTAGAGGGCAATGAATCGTTTTCGATCCTTGGTTCCTACACCCATCAACCTTTCTTTTATTATCGGCATTGCCAAGGTCGGGAAGATACGAAATCACAGAGCGAACTAAATCAAGAAGGGTCCGGGTCCCCATAACTCACCGTAGCCTGGCGGCGTTAGAAGCGGCGGCAAAGGTGATGGGGAACGGAGTGGAGGCGCGCCCGGGGAGGGGAGGTGGGAGGCGGCGATCGGGAGGAGGTGGGAGGCGGCGGCGGGAGGATGGGAGCAGCGGCGTCGGGGGAGGGAGAGCAGAGGCGCCGAGAGGAGGTGAGGCGGCGGCGATCGGGAGGAAGGAAGAGCAAAGGCGGCTCGGGAGGCGGAAGGAGAAGCGTGCGCAAAGGCCGGGTTGGGGAGGTTGGGGACGGATTCGGTGTAAAAAATTGAAACGATTTGTATATATATATGATGGCAATTTGAGGGTAATTTTAACGAAGTTCAGTGGCAAACATATATTCTATTCCGCAAAAGCCAAAAAAAGCACCTCTCCCCTGGCTTATGGCTTTTAGGCTTAAATTGGCTTAACTTATTTTAAGCTGGACAAAAAAGCAACCCCTTTGTTTAGGCTTAGGCTTTTTTGCTTTTAAGCCAGAGAAAAAGCCTAAACAAAGAGGGCCAAACAACACAGCTTGGCTTAAAAGCTTAGAGGCTTATAAGCTGATTAAGCCAAAAAGCTGGCTTTAAGCTATAAGCCAAAAAGCCTAAGCCTAAACAAAGAGGGCCAGACCCCATCCAAATGTTCTCGGAGAGTGTATTTGGTTGTTTGTACGAAGTGGTATGGATAACGTTGTGGCCTGTGCGTTCGATACGGATGATTGTATCAGACGGTCCTACTCCCCTTCCGCACTTCTCCACCCAATAGTCTACTACTCTCTCTCTCTCTCCTTATCCCATACGCAATACACACATACAACCACACATGACACAGCACACCCACGCACTGCTCTTCCTTTTCCCCCATCACTTTGCTCTCCACCCAGACTAAACCGCCCAAGCCGCCGCCCTGCTCACAGATTCGGCCTCCCTGCTCACGGATCCGGCCTCCCGGGTCTTCCGCGAAGAAGACGTCTACGTCCTCGTGCGGGGAGAGCTAAACTCCCGACTGGGGCGCGAAACCTGCAGGACAAATTATGTTTATACGTGGGCTATATGACGTCCCGAAACTGTAACGTCCCGTTTCTCTTAAGTTCTTGCCTGGTTTTCAAAATAAAAGTAACCATTTGGCTTTATTGGGAACCCAAAGCTTAACCTGATATTTTAAAAATTTGGAGAGTTCAACTGGAATTAATCAAACCTTAACTAAGCTCTTTGTTGGTGTTCCTTGCCGGTTGTGGCTCTCTGTTGTGTCTTTGCTGCCCTTGGGCTATCGGTCCTCCGAAGCCTCTCTGTGTGCCCTGGTTTGTCTCTTCTCTTTTAACTTCCTTTGTTGGCTTGAATCTCTTTGAGATCTAGATCTCTCTCTTATCTCCCCCCTCTGTTCGGACCTCTCCTGCTTGGTTTTTACTTTATTAAGGACCCAGCTTGGGTTTGTGTTTCAAACCCTTTTGATTCCCCTGTGCCCTCTCGGACCTTCCCCATGGACCTCCCACCTCTCTTTGGACCCCTCCTGAGTTCACTTGGGTGCTCCAGAGTTGATTTGGACCTCCCCGTGCCCTTTTGGAACCTCCCTCGCTTTCCCTTCCAGCCCCATCGGACCTCCTTGAGTCCCTTCGGGCCTTCCTTTGTCCTACAGACCTCCCCTTGTTGAGATCTGGTCGTTAGGACCTCCTCTCTGGAGATCCTAGCCGCACAGACCTCCCCTTGTTGAGATCTGGCCGTTAGGACCTCCTCTCTGGAGATCCTAGCCGCACAGGTCCTCCCTTCGTTGGATCCAAAGGTCCAGACCTCCTTAGCGCTTGAACCCATCTTTGACTCTTGTGGCTGTATCGCTTGAGGCTTTGCCTCCCTCACCTAGGACCATCCGATGCTGTTCGGATGGCCCGATCCTAAGGGCACGTTAGCTTGGTCCGAGCGTCCCCTTTCCCTCCTAGCCCTTTAAATCAGACGGCCTAGTCTCGTTGGTCTGTTCGCTCGGTCCGAACGGCCCCTTTGTTTTGCGCCATTTGATCTGGATCTGACGGCTCAACCGCGAGGTAACGTTTGGATGGTCCGAACGTTTCTTTCCTTTCTGGACCGCCCGATTCCAATCGAACGGCTCTACTTTGCTGCGCGTTTTCCTTTGTTCCCAAGACCTCTCCCTGGTTGTTTTGCAAAGGCCTCCTCCTCGATCCTTGCTGGTCTTTTGTAAAGACCACCCTCCTAAACCAGAATATCCTCGTTGGTCGACCTCCCTACACCCTTTGATCTCGACCGCTGAGGTCCTCCCTTGAGATCTTGACCCTTAGACCTCCCTTGTGCGTGTCTCGAGTGTCGAACTCCTCGTTATGAGCTTTGAGGACCTCTTGTCCAGACCTCCTCTTGAGTCCTTGGACGTCCTGTCCAGGACCTCCCCCTCTGAGTGTCTTGGACCTCTTGCCTAGGACCTCACAGTAGTCTTTGGCGGAGATGACCCTTGTGGTGGGGCCACCTCCTTGACCAGTGGTGCACCCTTTTTCCTGGCCCCACCTGCCAGCCCCTCTCCACCTTGTAATTATTGCTCTTGCCTCAGAACTCTATGCGCATTTAATTGGTGTCGGGTCACATTAAATGCAGTCACATCTGAGATACTTTATTTCAATTCTTTTAGGGCAAGCCCTGCTCTAGTTGCCCCGATTGCCAACACGTCACTAAGCTTCCTTGTGGTGCACTCCACCAACTCTGGCTATATATAGCCTGGGCGGGCAAGCCTTTGTAACCTGTTGCTCATTTCTTCCTTGTCTCCCCCGCCTGGTTTCCTTCTTGCGCAAGACCTCCCCAGGAGCTCGTTGAGGCTGTGATGAGTTTCTTCATCTCTAATAATCTTGACTAATGACTTATGAAATGTGTGGTTGGTGCCATTTGTTGGCGACTATGGCAGGATGCCTAAGCTGTGTTGACTATGGTGTGAGACCACTTGGTTAAAAATTGTTGTGCCAAGACTGGGTGGTCTTTTGGCATGGGTTAATACAAATTGTTTTGCTGAGGCAAGAAGGCAGGGAGTGAGTAGTGGGTGCTGTGCACACTTGGTTGTGGAAGTCTTGCATTAGCACATCTGTTGAACTGGGCCAAACAGTGCAACCACAAGATCATTTTATGGGAATGGTCTGGGCTGGATAATTAGCAATGAGATGGCTTGGGGCTGTTGTGGTTGAGCGTGTGATTCGATGGCGTAAGAGGGGCCACCCCATAAACCTATGGATTTCTAGACCACGGAGAGGATTATAAACCTTAGGCGATGCCGAGTCGGTTCAAAGCTTTGTAAAGGCCTTGCCGCGCTCTCTAGACTGCTCACCTTAGGAAGTGAGTAAGGGTGACCGAAACCCGTCCCGCTAGAGAGATCGTGGATTGTGGGTAAAGTTGTACACCTCTGCAGAGTGTAAAATCTATTCGAATAGCCAAGTCCTTGGTCATGGACATGCTCAGTGAAAATGGTGCAAGGGGTAGTTGTTTCAAAAATTTGTGCCACTGGACATTTCCGCGAGATGCCTTAGCTTTGCCTCGAAGAGACCTTGACCAGCTCTAGAGGGGTCAGGGTTGGCTCGGGTGGTGGTCCAAGGGCTGGTTCGGACCTCTGGAGTGGGTGCTCTAGAGTGGGTTTTGGGTGAGGACACATCGGTGTGACCAGACCTCCCCATTGTTGTTGTGGATGTGAGTTGGTGCTCACTCCACATTTTCTTCATCAAATGTATTATGTACTATTGTTTTTCCTTGCTGCTCTTCAATCTATTACTATTATTATTGTCCAAATCTGGCTTTGCGCAAAACTAACCATACAGCTCTCAATTGGTAAGCCATTGCATGAATATTATTGCATAATTGCTCTCTGTGACTTCTTGAGTACATTCAAAGTACTCATGGCTTAAGCCCCGTGGTCAAAGCAGACTATGAAGATGATCAAGTCTTGGCGGTCACGGACCTCTTTGAGGAGGAGTTCTTCGACGACTAAGTCGCTTAGGGCGCCCTCCACCCGACAGCTTGTGGTGCTTGTTGGATGGCTGTGCTCGCTTTTGGTGTTGGAGCCTTAGAGCTCCTTGCTGTCGGTTGTAAGTCCTTGCTGGTTTTGTAAGCCCTCAGTGGCAGACCTCTTGTTAATAAGCTTGACCATAAGGTCCTGTTATATAAAGTTTAATTTGTCTGCTTCATCTTTGTTTGACCTCGTAGTTGTGATATTAGCTTGTGTTCTTGTGGGAGCTAGCTCTGTTGTCCTGGGACTAGCTCGGATGCACAGGGGCAGGACCTCCAGGATGTCCTACGGGACTTAACCTGAGAGGTCCTGCCGGACCTCTCTTGTGATGTACCTGGAGGTGCTACCGAGAGGTTGCCGACCAAGACCTCCAGGAGGACTTAAAGGCCTCTTGGGAGGTCAGTGGCGGGCCAAGACCTCCAGGAGGTCCTGAAGACCTCCTGGGAGGTCCTGGCAGACCTCCTCGGGAATGCACCGTGCAGTGCTACCACTCCTCTCCGTGGTGGCTCCGCAGTGCAAAAAAAAAGGTCCTCCCGGACCTCCTGCGGTGCATCACAGGGTGGGACGTCACAGAAACAAACCTGACGAGACGAAACGTACATTCGGTGTGATCCATGATGGGTGCCCAATGGTCATACCCACCGTACCCACCGTCAGAGAGGAACGGATACTGCCCTAGGGCTGTCAGGTAGGGCTCTAGGAACGACGGTGGGGTTGGGTAGCCACGCGCCAACCCTGACACTCTGTCCTGGCCCGACGGAGGTGGGGGTGGGTAGCCACACACCTAGCCTGACACTCCAGCTTGGTCAGGCGCTGGTGGGGGTGGGTAACCACGCACTAACCCTGACACTCCGGCCTAGCCCAGCGGCGGTGGGGTGGTAGCCACGCGCTCAACGACACTCTAGCTCGGTTAGGCGCAGCGGCCACGATGTGCATGCGCCGGCCGGGTCAGCAAGATGTGGCGCCTCAAAGATAGGCGCCGACGTGGCCACCTTCGCAACCATCCTGCACAACGTCGAGGCCACGACACGCCTCGTCCCCGAGTAGACCCGGCAAACTGCAGTAGCTCGTCGTGTGTCACCTCCGCACCGCGGGCGACCCTATCCAGGATCGACTAGGAGTCCCTTGTCATTCCAACGTTGATGTCCATCTGCAAGGAGTACATGAAAGTGTCAAACATGTAATTGAGGTAACCACACTTAGACATTTTGAAACACGAGAGTATGTACCGCGAGGTGCACGTTCCGCGCGAAGTGTAGAGGGTACGTGTCGATCCGTGCTGGTACATGAGCGGGGAGAGGGTCGACGACACGCACCAACCTGGTGTGTGTCTGCGAAGCGTACCAGTGTAGGTACTTGTTGTACACGCTGGGTTCATATGGGACGCCCTCCTGCACGCAGTCCTGAAGGGCCTCCGCCCACTCCGCCAGCCACGACGCCATCTTCGTCGCCCAGTCCGTCATGCTCCCACCCCTCCTACTATGCCTACGAAACGTACCACTACAATTAGAAGCCATCGTAACAGATCTGAGAAAAAATATAGGGACATATGTTGTGTGTAACTCACGTGTGGATCGAGTCGGACACCTGACGCCCGACGGGGACTAGAACAACCTGGCGAAGGCCGAACTGACGCATCACCCTGTGCATCGCGTAGTCTTCGACGAACACACCGAAGACCAGCTTCCTCCGCGTCAGCCAGTACGTCTGGTCGCGCTAGCACAATGAGGATAGCTCGTCGAGAGCGTGGTGATCCATCTCCTGAGCAGAGTACGGCTCCCAACGCACGTCGTCAGCGGTGAAGCGACCGAGCTGCTTGACGAAGTGTTCATACACACGTGTCACCTGCATGTGTTGTAACATCCCGTTTTTCTGAGCCTTTTTGAAAATTTTCAAAATAAAAAAGAACCATTTGGTTTTGATGAGAGTTCTAAAACTTAACCTGGGATTTTGGAATTAAGGTGTTTAAAATGACTAAATCAAACTTTAACTAAATCAAAGTTCAGTTTGTTTTGAGTTTGTTAGAGTTATCTGGTGTTGTCTCCCCTTCTCTGTTTGCTCCGTGTTTCCCTTGGCCCAGCTCTTTCTTCCTTGGACCTCCCTTCATTTGGATCTGAGGGTCCAGACCTCCCTTGCGTTTGGACCTCTCCCTCTGTTCAGACCTCCCTCTTGGTTTTTTTGCGAAGGCCACCCTCTTGGTCTTTTTGCGAAAACCACCCTCTTGGGCTGCAACCTCCCCATTGGTCACAACCTCCCCTTTTGTCCTTTAGCCGCGACCTCCCCGTTGGTCACGACCTCCCCTTTTGTCCTTTAGTCGCGACCTCCCCTTAGGCCACGACCTTCCCTTGGTCATGTGACACCCCTTTGGTTAACCACCCTTCCGAGTGTCGACTGGCCCCACTTGTCAGTCTTGGTCACCTTCTCCTTCCTCTTGTTGCGTCACTGTTGACGCAATAGTCCTTACGCATTAAATGATGTTGTGTCGCATTAAATGCTGTCGCTTTGGCCGTAACCTACTCCCCCTCTTGTCTCCCTCCCCTACCTGCCCCCATTTTTTCCTTCACCAGCTCGGCCGTGTTGCTCTGTCATGTCGCACACCTGCCCTTGACCTTGATCGTGTGCGCCTCCGAGTCTCTCAATGACTCTCCCCATCTCCCCTGGCTATAAAAGCCTAAGCAGCTCTCTTTCATCATCTTTTCCGCACCCATTTCTCTCTTGCTCTCGCCCAGTTCCTTCGTGCCTCAAGTTTCGCCAAGGGGCTCGCTGAAGCCCGCCTCGTCGCCAAGGAGTTCACTGGAGCGCCCGCGCCGTCGCCTCCCCGTCGCCAAAGAGCCCGCTGGAGCCTACGCTGTCGTCAACCTCCTCGCTACTGAAGGAGTTTGCCAGAGCGCCCACGCCGTCTTCAACCGCCGCCGCCGTCCTCTGGCTCTCCCTCCTCCGTCAGTCTCTCTCTCGGCCTTGGTGAGTTTTCTCCGTGCCCTGTTCTCTTCCCTTGATCCTACGACTACGTTACGCAGTCGTATTTCTTCTTACGACTACGTTGCATAGTCGTATCCTTTTATTTTCTTCGTACGACCGTATTGAGTAGTCGTATCCTCCTTAGGACCTCCTGTATCCTTTTGTCGTTTCCTCAGGACCTCCTATACCCTTTTGTCGTTTCCTCGGGACCTCCTCAGGATCTCCTCTTTAGGACCTCCTGTACCCTTTTGTCGCCTCTCCTCTCCTCCTCTCTTCTTTTCTTTTCCTCTTCCTCCCTCGCCTCTAGTTCTGCCTGATGAAAAGAAATGGCGCTGGGGCACGCGGGCCGTGCGAGCGCTTCATATAAGCCCCTAGTCGCTCAACTATTGAGCGACTAGGGGCTAGAAGTCGCTCAATGCTTCAGCGACCAGCAGTCGAAGCGACAGTCGCTCCACTGTTGGGTGATTACACCACGTGTCGCTCGACGGTTGGACGATTTAGATCAGTTGCCCAACGGTTGAGCGACTTGACCCAAGTCGTCCAACAGTGCAGCGACAGAGTATTATTTTTGTAAAATAAAAAAAGCAGACATATTACTGTATTTTCGAATAAAATAATGATTATTTAAAAAAATCAAATTCGTAGATGCATAAAAAGATGTCAAGCTGATGGTCACCGCGACGGCGATTTGACGGGCGGTGGCGGGGAACCAGCTGCGTGTCGCAGCTAGGAGCGGCTTGGCATGGCCTCGGCCAGCTCGTGCACGGGTTGGGACAGAGAAGGGAGGATGTGAGGAAGAAGATGGGAGCAGGAGATGGACCGTCAGAAGATGATAAACGGTAGATGTATTGGTAAAGTAACACCTCTAGCAAGTCAGGATCCACGTCCTACTCGCTTCAAAAGATTAGAACCTTTTGGTAAAATCACAGATTCACAGCCTATTCCATCGAAAGAAAACTACAGCCTGTGTGTAAGCAAATAGTGCATCACGTGGGCTGATGGGCCCACTAGTAATCTGCTTTGTAAAATCCACCCATGCCTAGGGCTAGGGGTGTACTCTTACTATATTGAATGTCTTGAGGTTGCTGAGTCTGCCAGCTAGCCCAGGGTATGCTTCTTGACATTGCAAAAAATAAAATTAAAGTTCATATATCAGTTATGATGCTTCTTACTCATCTTCCTTGGTCAGATGCTGACATGGAATATGTATTATGCCACAGTTATCCACACCTTGGTCACACTTAACACCTTCTTTTCAGACCATTAGAACCTTTTGGTAAAATGGTTCCTTCAAATCCAACCATGTAACATAAACTAAGCAAATATTACAATCAAATAGTATCAAGCAAATAGTATCACACATTCACACCACGTCGGCTGATGGGCACACCAGTACTCTGCTTTGTAAAATCCAACAATGCCTCGCGTAATATGGAAAAGAGGCCGCAAAATGCAAACCACCTTTACTACAAGTATATATTTTCTCTCTCCAAGGAACGCGGCTGCAACATAATGTGCTTTATGTTCACTTACAGTTAAAACTTACACAACGCTACAAAATGAAACTAGACTGCATTAACATATATTGGTAGACATAATGTGCTTTATGCCGTTATCCTTTTATTTATTTTTTTGTTTGTAATACAATGTTTCATCTGGTGCTCTAGGTATCTCTAGCTAGGAGGCACGATCCAGAATGGTTTGCGCAAAATTACCAAGTCTTCTTGGTGAACTCGGGTAATCTCCTCAATACCTTCCTCTACATCATAAACGCATAATTCACCGTCATCCGCTTTGGAATTCCTCATGAAGTATATTTGATTTCCCTTGAGCCCCAACGGGCTTGCAGGGCAGGAAGCTGCGATGTTTGCATCAGGCAAAAGAAACACAGAGTCTCCAATGTCATGCACCCTGCACCATGCCTGTTCCTTGGAGAAATCCATCTTGTACACGTGGATGGCCCCAATTTTATCGGGATCGAAACCTAGGAAGCAGATTCAGACTTGAAAGAGCTCGTCCCGAGACTCCACCAACCAGCATTTACCTGAGTTCATCCCCTCAGGGAAATCAACCGTACGGACATCGAAATAGTGGAACCCTGGAATACCATGATCAGGCGAGGACAAGAAATCGATAGTGCACATGTCTTTGCTCGAGCTGATGAAGTAGAGCTTCCCTTGAAGCGCAGCGACGCTGGAGATGACCTTCTTGGTGGGAGGGCGGTGTTAAACTATTCGGATCGTCTAGGAGTAGATCTAGTCGGGGTGTTTGATAAATCAAAGACCTAGGATACGTTCTAGTGCAGCAATAGAGAGACAGAGAGGGGTGGTTGAGGTCTGACGAACCTGACACCGCGGAGGGGAAGGGTTCAGAGGCCGCCATTGGGTTCGTTGGTGAAGTCTGCGCACGGGCAGCGACGGTCGGTGAAGAGGGCAGTGAAGACGTCGACGTCGATGCAGCAGGCGGCACGGCTGGTGGCTTCCCGTCACTGGCTGCGCCCCTCACTTAGATCGGGTTTAGGGTTTGTCGGTGGGGAGTTGCGGCTCAGGCCAACCTCGTGATAAGAGCCGCTGGCCCCCACCTCTTTTTATAGCGCAGGGTGACAGGGGCCCTCCAGCCATGGTGGGCTAGGCGCCCGATCGTATGCTAATCAAAGGCCCAACTGGGCGTTGGGTCCAGCTTAGGTTAGAGATCAACCTAACAATCTCCCCTTGATCTCTTTCCATCTTTCACTTTCATATCATTTACTTTTGTTCATTCCATTACTGATTAGCGCATAGAGCATGTCTCGTCAAATCACGGTCCATTGCCGATAGATTTAACACTACAACACACTACTGCTCAAATAGATACTTATCTTTGGGCCTTCTTTTGTCCAGAGTTATAGGCTTTCCCTTAAACCCATGCCGGCTACATGTCCTCTGAACACGTTGGGTGGTAAGCCTTTTGTAAGTGGATCCGCTAACATCTTTGCGGTACTTATATGCTCAAGACTTATAATTTGATCCCGAACTTTATCTTTCACAACATAGTACTTTATGTCAATGTGTTTGGCAAGACCACTTGACTTATTGTTGTGGGCATACATTATCTTCGGGTTCATTATCGCGATACAACTTAAGTGGTCTATTGATGTCGCTAACTACTTTTAAACCGGTATGAACTTCTTTAGCAGTTCACCGCCTGTAGCCTCATAACATGCTACAAACTCGGCATACATTGTGGACGATGTAGTGACGGTTTGCTTTGAGCTTTTCCACGATCTGACTCCTCCAAATGAGAGTGAACACATATCCGGATGTCGACTTTCTATCATCTCCGCATAATCGAATCAGATACCCCACCATATGGAGTGAATCGATCTTACAGATGTCATCATGAGGCCTTTTGTTCCTTGCAAATAACGCAAGACTTTCTTTATCAATTTCAATGTTCTATTCGAGATTGCTCGAATCGCCAAGTAACCCTAAAATAAACGCTAAGTCGTATGTGTACACACTTGAGCATACCGCAAGCTTCCGACACCAAGCATATGGAACCGATTTCATTTGATCGAGCTCATACTGGTTCCTGGGGCATTGAAAATCCCCATATCTGTCGCCCTTGACTATAGGTGCAGGTGAAGGACTACATTTATGCATACCAAATTTCTTTAAGACTTTATCTATGTATGCCTTTTGTGACAGTCCTAATATCCCTTTGTTTCTATCCCGGTGAATTTCGATCCCTAGAACGAACGAAGCTTCACCAAGATCTTTCATATCAAAGTTTGAGGACAAAAACTTCTTTGTCTCCAAGATGTGATCGACATCACTACTAGCCAGTAGGATATCATCCACATACAGAATTAGGAAGATAAACTTCCCATCTTTAAACTTTGCATAAACACAGTTGTCCTCTACATTCTCTTTAAACCCAAATTTTCTTATTGTACTATCAAACTTCAAGTACCACTTTGCCTTGAAGCTTGCTTTAACCCATAAATCTATTTCTTTAGGCGGCATCCCATTCCTTCATTTCCTTCCATGACAAAACCTTTCGGTTGTGCCATGTAAACATTTTCCTCCAAATCCCCATTAAGAAATGCCGTCTTTACATCCATCTGATGTAACTCTAAATCATAATGTGCTACTAATGCCATTATGATTACAAGGAATCTTTACATGAGACTGGAGAAAAGGTCTCATTGTAATCAATCCCTTCTCTTTGCGTAAAGCCTTTTGCCACAAGTCGCGCTTTGTATCTTTCTACATTCCTTGGGAGTCAAGCTTTGTCTTGTAGACCCATTTACGCTCTTGTTTTGGCTCCTTTAGGAATAATTTCCAAGTCCCAGACTTTATTAGCCTTCATGGACCTCATTTCCTCTTCCATGGCCTCAAGCCATTTTGAAGAATTTTCGCTTCTCATGGCTTCTTCAAATGAGGTGGGATCATCCTCCATTTGAAATTCCTCTGTATGATAAATCTGATAATCATCAGAAATAGCTGATCTTCTTACTCTTTGAGACCTCCTCGGGGCCTCCTCACTTGGTACGCCTTCGCTTGAGGTCATTGTTGCTCCCCCTCATCTGTGGCAATGGGTTCTATAGGATCCTGAAGAACAGGTTCCTCATTTTCATTCATTGTTGCCACAGGAGGAACAATAACAGGTGCTGGCACCACAGTGTCTTGCACCGTCGGTGCAGCGACAGCAGGTAGTGTGAAGAATGGCTCTTGAATCATCGGAGTGGGCGCATACGTCCGCTTCTCTTCAAGGTCAATCTCTCGAGCTACCATGCTTCCCCTCATTATTTCATCCTCTAAGAAGACAGCGTGTCTCGTTTCTACAAACTTTGTATATCTGTCTGGACAGTAGAAACGAAAACCTTTTGACTTTTCAGGGTAGCCAATGAAATGGCAACTTACTGTTTTGGGATCAAGCTTCCCAAGGTTTGGGTTAAATACTTTAGCCTCAAGAGACTCCCCACACACGTAAGTGGTTTAGTGAGGGAACTCTTCCTGTCCACAACTCGTACGGTGTTTTGGGCACCGACTTACTAGGCACTCTGTTGAGAATATGAATGGCGGTTTTCAACGCCTCCATCCATAAACTCGATGGCAGTGTGGAATAGCTCATCATGCTTCGCACCATATCCATCAGGGTACGGTTGCGTCTTTCAGCTACTCCATTTTGCTGAGGTTCGCCAGGTGTGGAATACTGGGCCACTATGCCATTTTCCTGTAAAAACCTTGCAAAAGGTCCAGGAACTTGTCCATATGGGGTATGTCGACCGTAGTACTCCCCCCCACGGTCAGATCGGACTATCTTAATCTTTAAATCGTGTTGGTTTTCAACTTCAGCCTTAAATATCTTGAATTTATCCAAGGCTTCATTTCTTTCTTTGATTGGATAAATATATCCATAACGGAGTAATCATCCGTGAATGTTATGAACGAGTCATAACCATCCACATTTTTCACAGAAAAGGACCACAAATGTCTGCGTGTGAATAATTTGTAGAACTCTGTGCTTCTTTTGGCGTCTTTCTTAATTTTCTTTACATATTTTCCTTTAATGCATTCTCTCGCATTGTTCTAAGTCCGAGAACTCTAATGGAGGAAGAATGTCATTCTTAACTAGTCTTTCTATTCTCCCCCTCGAAATATGGCCTAAACGATAGTGCCATAATTTCGACGACGCATCTAGAGTTCTCTTTCGTTTTCTGTTTACATTTGTAGACGAGGATTCATTCACTTTCTCGCACGCGACGCTCCCATTATCGCACACCTACATTCACATCATCACGTAATGATAACAAATAAAGCTCATTTTGTAAGATGGCAAGACCAACACATGCTTTACTAAACATTATTTCACACTTTTCATTTCCAAAATGACAATCATAACCATCATGGTCCAAACATGAAACACTAATCAAATTCCTCTGTAAAGAGGGAACATAAAGAACTTCTCTAAGTAAAAGAGTGAAGCCATCAGCTAGCTCTAATGAAAGATTGCCAACGGCTTCAACTTCAGCTTGGACTCCATTTGCGACTTTAACGCATCTTTCTTTTCTTTGCGTAGTCCTCGTCGAACGGAATCCCTGTAAAGAATTAGCAACATGAACAGTTGCTCCTGAGTCAATCCACCAAATAGATTTCGAATATTGTACATACAGGGATTCATTTATAAAGGTAATAATGTTCTCACCTTTCTTTGCCATTATCATCTTTAAGTAATCGGGACAGTTCTTCTTGTAGTGTCCCGTCTTCTTGCAGTGAAGACACTGATCTTTGTCTACTGCAAACTTATTCTGTTGAGGCTGATGGACAGTGACTTTTCCCTTGTTCTTTGAGAAGGAGTTACTGTTGAAGTTCTTTTTCTTGTTGTCCTTCACATAGTTGATGGAACCACCATGTGAGGATTTAATTCTTTCCTCCTCTTGCACACACATAGCTATGCACTTTTCTAAGTCCCATTTTTCGGGCTGCATGTTGTAGTTGACAACAAAGGTGTCAAACTTTTCCGGCAAGGAAGCAAAAACCAAATGAATAAGGAACTCATCCTTGAGAGCCAAATCCATTGGTTTAAGCTTGGATGCCAAGTTGCTCATCCTTAGTATGTGCTCTCTTATGCCACCGCCACCACCGTAGTACCTTTCACACAAGTCGCTTAATCACCGTGTAGCATAAGTTTTGAAGAGCCAAGAACCGGCTATTTATTTTCTCAAGGTACTCTGTGAAGAAACACACTCTGCGATTGAGCCTGCACTGCAGTGCTCAATCGTGTTCTTTATCACACCCATACATTTCTTGTTGGTCGTGGTCCATTTCTTATGCTCAAGGTCATAAGACATCCGTAAGGGAGCATGGTCCTCTCTGTCTTTTCGCCAAGCGATTGTCGTCCTCATTTTCTTTTCTCACTTTGGCGCCTCGGGCTCGGTGGGGCGTCTTGTGGTGAGGACCCATCCACCTCGGCCAAGATAAACGCTAAGTCTATCTTTTCTTCCACTCCCCATAGTTATCTCCTTTGAGAGTGGGGATCTTTTGATACAACTCATCAAGTTGTATCCTTTGGCTAAAACACAATCCAAATAGAGTGAGAACATAAATTATAACAATAACAATTGCATGCCTTATTTCCAACGTTGGTCAAAATTAAAACATACAATTGTTCTCTATACTAATTCTACATCACCGTTGGGCAGAAATAGAATTAATGCATGACAAAACATCATAATATTGCCATTAATCAACGTTGGTCAGAATAATAACGATATTATGATCAATTAAAACATACCATTTTCAAAATTGAATTCTCCCGTTGGTTCAAATTTAATAATGAAAATAACATCTTTAAATACGCAGCGGAATAAATGAACTCATTTTCTTGAATTTTACCCACAGGGAAAAAAAACTTTTTCTATTTTCTTTTGAGCCAATTTCCATTTTTCAATTTTCCTGGAAAAAAGAAAAATATGAAAACGGGCTCTTACTCTTTCTGTCTTGGCCCAAAACGGCCAAAATCGACTCGGCCCACGGCTCATATGGCCTTCGGCCTCCAAAGCCGCAACTGGGCTGGGCGGCAAGAACGACTTCGGCATACATACTGGGTCAGATCATTGTCTGGCTGATCTGAGTCCGTCCGTCATACGGATCCGATGGCCAGCGTTCGCTTTCGGAATAAAACCCGACGCCATACCGAGAAACCCTAACCTCATTCTTTCCGCCCTCTCTCTCTTCGCCTCACTCCGCTCTCTCTTCTCTCCTCAAGATCAGAAGACTAAGCGACGAGCAACGACGGCGAGCGAGCAGAGAGCCGGCGCTGTCATTGCCCCTTTGCGGCGTCTTGCGCTCCCAATGGTGAGCGCCATTGCCGAGCGGCCTCGCCGCTGCTCCCCTGTGGCTCGAGTCCGTGAGCAAGACCCCGGTCCGCCTTCTTTTCCCCGCACTGCTCAGCATGACGGCGAGGTAATCCCTCTGGGTTTCCTTCTTCCCCTTTTCCCCTTTTCTGTTTCTTTGGTTCTTGTTTGCTCTTCTCGGTTTTGACCGATTGGGATGGGATGTAGGGTTAACTATGTTAGGGTTAGGGTTTTCCCGGAGGACTCTACGGTTTTAGGGTTCAAGATCTTCCATTCTTAAGGCGAAAACCCTCTTCTTCTTCTTAGACCCAAGACCGATCTAATCTTCTTTTCCTTTTCTAATCGGTTTACCCGTTCTAGATCTAAAACCCTAGAAACCGATGGCTCGATACCATTGTTAAACTATTCGGATCGTCTAGGAGTAGATCTAGCCGGGTGCTTGATGAATCAAAGACCTAGGATACGTTCTAGTGCAAGAATAGAGAGACAGAGAGGGTGGTTGAGGTCCGACGAACCCGACACCGCGAGCTAAGGGTTCAGAGGCCGCCATTGGGTTCGCAGGTGAAGTCTGCGCAAGACGGCGGCGGCCGGTGAAGAGGGCGATGAAGACGCCGACGCCGATGCAAAGAAAGCGCACGGTGGTGGCTTCCGTCATCGGGTCGCGCCTCACTTAGATCGGGTTTAGGGTTTGTCGGTGGGGAGTTGCGGCTCGAGCCAACCTCGTGATAAGAGCCGCCCCCACCTCTTTTATAGCGCAGGTGACAGGGCCCTCCACCATGGTGGGCTAGACGCCCCCGATCAGCGCGCGAATCAAAAGCCCAACTGGGCCGTTGGGTCCAGTTAGGTTAGAGATCAACCTAACAGGCGGTACTCCGGCGGTATCGCATAATCGCCGATGTCGTACGAGTAATGCCTCCATCCGCTGCTGCCGTCGACACGACGGAACCACAGGTTGGGCTCGGTAAGATCCACGAGCACGACGACGCAGCCCGGATCAGCTACATTCTTGTGGGTGAGCAAGCAATTGCAGTAGTCGCCTGGGATGACGTGTTCTTCTCCGATGTTCGGTAAGGAGAGCTTGTCCCCGGTCTGAGGGTTCCATAGCCAAGCCTTGGCTGTGCTGGGGGAGGGCACGGTTAGCAGCACCCATCCCTGTGGGGTGGCCGTGCATACGTTCTTGGCTAGCAGCTCATGCTCCATGTTTCGGTGTAAGCTCTGTTGTGATAAGCTGAACATGAGCATCTCGGGAACATTGTTGTATTCATCGTCGTCGTCGTATTCCTCTCCCCGGTGTTCGAAGACGAGCAGGGGCAGACAGGACGACGTCGAAGGCGCAGCCGCCGTTGTCTGGCAATCGTCGCCATCTGTGTGCTCCATCTTCTCGCGTCTCGTGCTTCTCGGTCGGTCGTCTTGTAGTTGTACCGGTCGATCGCTATATAACGGTCGGATCTTCCAGCCCGATTGGTATCCCGTTCGGTGTCGTCTGTGTCAAGGATTCACGATCAACGTATTCAGTAAGGAAAGGGAAATCATACGGTACATACGTCCGGACCCCCGGACGCTGTACGTATCATCTTTATACTGTTCTCATTTTCTCTCCCATCTGTTCTTCTTTTTCTTGCTCGTGTCGCGTGCACTTGAGCCCCACACGAAACCCAGCAGGCAGATGTGGCCAGGACGGACCAGCCTGGGGCTGCTTGGGCTGGAGAGATGAGCTTAGCACGTGGAGGCCGAGGCTGGGGGTGGTGAGAGAAAGAAAGAAACGTTGGTGCTGAGCTAGGAGAGAGAAGGAATGGCAAGGCATGCTGGTGTCATGTGTTTCATGACCATACTAAGATGAAGATGATGAACAGGAAAACTAGAGAAAAAGCCAGAGAAAAAGAAAAATGTTTTTTACATGAAAAAATGGTGTCCTACAAAATGCATGCATTCCAAGCATGCTGAGCTAAGCGTTGTCCTATGATGTTACAGCCGTTGTCCTATGATGTTGAACCGTTGTTCGAGGGATGCTGCAACCGTTATCCGAGGATGTTGCAACCGTTATTCGGAGATGTTGCAACCATTGTCCTAGGATGTTGCAACCATTGTCCGGGTATGTTGTAACTGTTGTTCGGAGATGTTGCAACCATTGTCCGGGTATGTTGCAACCATTGTCCTAGGATGTTGTAGCCATTGTCCGGGTATGTTGCAACCATTGTCCTAGGATGTTGCAACCGTTGTCCGGAGATGTTGCAACCGTTGTCCGGGGATGTTGCAACCATTGTCCTAGGATGTTGCAACCGTTGTCTGGGGATGTTGCAAGTGTTGCATCTGTAGAAAAAAATGTTGCATACTGTTCACGGCGATGTTGCAATTTTTTCCAACGCCCACCATGCTATGGAGCCTTTTATCTCCACGCAAGTAACCAGAAAATAAATATGTATATACATACGACTCCTAGTCACCAGAAAATAAATACGTACATGTATACGACTCCTAGTCGTATGTGTGGCTTGAGTACTCGAATGAGCAAAGAATCAAAATAATCAATACTTTTTAGCTAGGCTGCTGTGCTACTTAAACTATGAGTATGTACAGCGCGGCAAACTCAGACGTCCGATGCTATGTCTCAAATCGGATGTTCGGGTGTAAGTTGCTCCCAAATACATATCGTAGAGGCACGTTGCTCACACTTCAATTTTCTTCAATTAAAAAGCAAAAACGAGTAACCATGCAAATCTTCGTAGCGACTTGTTTCTCTCACGTGTAAATATGTAATCAGACTTGACAAGATTTCCTTACGGGCGATGCTAGGAATCGGACGTACGATGAGACGATTCTCATCGTACGCCCAGTCTTGTCCTGATAGTGTTTGCAACGTGAGTGATTGCTGCAGGTGGCTTTAGGCTCGGGGTCTATGATGCGGCTATCTGGCTAGACTCGTGCAAATAAAGTCTCAGATAATGAGTTATCTTTGAAATCTCCTGGACACAGGGAGGATGACAAGGAGAGAAACAAGTCGCTACGAAGATTTGCATGGTTACTCGTTTTTGCTTTTTAATTGAAGAAAATTGAAGTGTGAGCAACGTGCCTCTACGATATGTATTTGGGAGCAACTTACATCCGAACATCCGATTTAAGACATAGCATCGGACGTTTGAGTTTGCCGCGCTGTACATACTCATAGTTTAAGTAGCACAGCAGCCTAACTAAAAAGTATTGATTCTTTTGATTCTTTGCTCATTCGAGTACTGTTGCACATACGACTAGGAGTCGATACATGTACGATTTATTTTCTCGTGACTAGGAGTCGATGTATATACATATTTATTTTCCGTTACTTATGTGGAGATAAAAGGCTCCATGGCATGGTGGGCGTTGGAAAAAATTGCAACATCGTCGTGAACAGTATGCAACATTTTTTTCTACAGATGCAACACTTGCAACATCCCCGGACAACGGTTGCAACATCCTAAGACAATGGTTGCAACATCCCCGGACAACGGTTGCAACATCTCCGGACAACGGTTGCAACATCCTAGGACAATAGTTGCAACATACCCGGACAATGGCTACAACATCCTAGGATAATGGTTGCAACATACCCGGACAATGGTTGCAACTAGGGCTGGAAACGAGCCGAGCTCGGCTTGGCTCGTTCGGGCTCGTTTCCAAAGTAGGCTCGGCTCGGCTCGTTTGGAAAACAAGCTCGAGAGCCGGCTCGGCTCGGCTCGAAAAAAAGCTCGAGCCGGCTCGAAAAGCTCGTTCAAGCCAATGACCCCTAAGTCCAGAAACAGAGGTAAAATGTGATTATGTGAATCATTCATCCTATTTTTGTAATCCAATCATCATAAACAATAAAACAAAGCCAGAAACATAACAGTCCATAATCCATACAAGCATTCACCATAGATTCATTCATTCATAATCCATTCAATTGAAAGACTGCCAGAAACATAATAGTCCATAATCCATACAAGCATTCACCATAGATTCATAATCCATTCAATTGAAAGACTAACACTTAATATTTAATAGTCCATAACTCCATATATATAACAACCCATAACTCCATTGTCCATATAACATAACAGTCCATCCATTGAACCATCATCCATATAATAGTCCATGGATCTATGCTAAGTAGTAAGCACTAAGCACTTAATGTACAAGAGTTCAACATAACAGTCTAAAATCTAAACTCCAAAATAAAAGGTCATCTTGGCCCGATGTCATGGCGTATTGGTGCCATCTTGTCATCCAAAGCATCCAATGATCCTACAAAACAAAGTCAACATTGGTTCATTGTCGGTTGCCTAAAGTGAGCTTAACACCAAAGAAAGAATCCATTTAAGTGGCCAAGTTTTGGTTGTTCATTAACATGCTATTGTTAGTCAATTCTCCATGTCAAGTTCTCGCCACTGCTTTCTCTACTAGCAATAATACTCATTTGGTTTTCAAGAAGCCTTGAATATACACTCATCGCACCAATTAAATCGAACTATATGAGTATGACATGACGAAGTGGGTGGAGCTGGGCAAGGGGAGGCGGCGTGGAGATGGGGGAGGCGGTGGAGGAGGTGGAGGCACGGTGGACTCTCAAGCATGTTCGCTAGTGGTCTGTGGATAAGGCAAGGGAAGAGATTGGGAGTGGAGGAGGGATGGAAGAAGAAATGAAATGGGGAAGAACTAACAGAGGGAGGCAACAAAATGGAATGGGGAAGAATTAGAAGTCAAGGACTCGGGAGAAATAATAGAGGGAGGCAACGAGCCAAGCGAGCCGCTCGCGAGCGGCTTGAGCTTGGCTTGAAAAAACTGCGAGCCAGAAGTAAGGCTTGGCTTGGCTTGAATAATTGCGAGCCCGAGCCGAGTCGAGCCGAGCTGGCTCGCGAGCCTCGAGCTATTTTTCCAGCCCTAGTTGCAACATCTCCGGACAACAGTTGCAACATACCCGGACAATGGTTGCAACATCTTAGAACAATGGTTGCAACATCTCCGGACAACGGTTGCAACATCCTCGGATAACAGTTACAGCATCCCTCGAACAACGGTTCAACATCATAGGACAACGGTTGTAACATCATAGGACAACGCTTAGCTCAGCATGCTTGGAATGCATGCATTTTGTAGGACACCATTTTTTTCATGTAAAAAACATTTTTCTTTTTCTCTGGCTTTTTCTCTAGTTTTCCTGTTCATCATCTTCATCTTAGTATGGTCATAAAACACATGACACCAGCATGCCTTGCCATTCCTTCTCTCTCCTAGCTCAGCACCAACGTTTCTTTCTTTCTCTCACCACCCCCAGCCTCGGCCTCCACGTGCTAAGCTCATCTCTCCAGCCCAAGCAGCCCCAGGCTGGTCCGTCCTGGCCACATCTGCCTGCTGGGTTTCGTGTGGGGCTCAAGTGCACGCGACACGAGCAAGAAAAAGAAGAACAGATGGGAGAGAAAATGAGAACCGTATAAAGATGATACGTACAGCGTCCGGGGGTCCGGACGTATGTACCGTATGATTTCCCTTTTCTTATCGATCATTGGACACCAGCCCGCCGTCCGGAGTCTCCGGACGAGTCCAAACGGCCCACAGTCCAGAGGCAAAACAGGCTCGTTGTTTGGCCCGTCCGACTCGACTTGGTCATAACTAGCCTTGGTTGGGAATGCTCTAATTAACAGTGCTGGGTCGCTCCAAACCCTCGTGCTCGGTCCCGTGCGGTGCGGGCGAGGACGAAGAGCAGACCGACCCCATCTAGATGCCCTCAGAGGAGATAAGTTCGACGGGGATTAAGCTTAGAAAGTCAGTACATGAACAACTGAGTCCCAATCATGAACAAGATGCATGCATGCGCGCAAAACTATGCTTACGTGGAGGAAAATGAATATGAAAAGGCTTCGGTGTTGGTCTCAGCGAGCTGTATCCGTAGAACATTGTCAAATACGTATATATCTACCTCTACAACATGTGTCTCTAAGTTCTTGGATCAGCATATCACGATGTATTTGAGTTTCGGTGGTGAAAGATATTTTCGTGTGGTGTTGTTTGCAATCCAGTAAAGTAATAGGTTCGTGCTACTTTGTTACCCAACATTTATTTTTATGTATCATAATTCATAAAACCAATGGCTTACATAGTAGAGGTTATTACTGAAATTCCACAATTTCAGTAACACTTGTTAATGATTAAAATTTTGTAACGCCCCGTGTCATTACCCTAGGGGTAATCACATTTAGGCATACAGATTACTATTCGTTTGCTCAGTAGAACACTGCTCCAACGAATAGTAAGCATTTACCAGAGTTACGCAGCAGAACAATAAAATAGAAATTGTACATCTTTATTACAGTAATAGCCACGAAAGGCTATGGTCCTTAATACAAGTATTAAACAATTACAAAAGGGAACTTTTCCGCTACTCTCGCCTGCCCTGAAGTACCGGCCGCCTATTCGTCCCACGTGTCAAATATAGCTCCCATCTCGCGTTGGTCCTCGTAGTCAATACCTTCTCCTCCTGCGGTTGCATCAGTACCTGCATGTCTTTCGTCCCACTCGGGGTAGTTCCCGGCCGGACTAGGATCTACAAAGGAGAATACTAACAAGGTTGAGTACACGAGTGTACTCAGCAAGTATTAATAGCAAAAGATGCACTGCATGACTTATCTCTGTTCATTATCACATTTTCTATATCATCTCTTTTATGAAAATAACCCATTAAAACATTAGGTGGCAGATTTTAATATTGAAAACACTACTTGTCACTCGGAGAGAAGAAAAACCCCTAGTGGTTCCCGTAGACTCTAATCCAGGAGACTGACATGAATTCATGATTTGATATAGCATTGTGCAGGCTTGTACCACTTTACCCATAGCTATTCTGAACCCTCTGAGCTAGGCCCACTGCATTTCCTTTGATGTGATTTCGAGTTCAGAATATAAAACGTTTTCCAGGTCACGTGAATTAATTTCTCCACCCATTACTTTTCGTCGGTGCTGACCTCGTCACCCACCGAGTTCTGATAATGTTGGTTGAGACAGCTTCTATCATGTACTTAACACTCCATCTTAGCGCTATAGCGCCCTGGATCCCCCACTTCCAGACTTCCCCTACCGGTCCTGAGTTCCTCCATCACACTCACACATATTACTTACCCAAGGTGGAGAGCATAGTCACGTAAAAAGGTAGTATTTTCTACCCGTCGAAATGGGAAAATGGTTGGTACTAAATTTACGGCCTCTGACCAAGTAAGAGTTTTGTTGGTCCTTATATTTTAACCATATGTAAAGGGTCCCACTTCCTGCCTCATTTCTTACTGAAGAATCTAGACCTAACATTATGTGTTAATGGGGTTTTGGTGATTAATGACAAATCTAATTGTGAGACTAACACTTTCATTGATATACATATTGTGTAGTCTTATTTGGATATAAAGGTAATAATCATGAAGGCATGCATGTGATTAATGACAAATCCAATTCATTGGATAAACAAAAAGAAAATCCAAACAGTATGCATTCATAATGATGAATCTATTTGTGAGACTAATATTTCTATTTGTTATATCATGTTTAGTCTCGCTTTGGATATAAAGATCAAAAGAGGTATGCATTCTACTTTGTATTCATATATCTTGTTGCATTCCTCGGATCCAAAATATATGTTGAACTCCACCAAAAGTCTAACTTGAATATGTGCATATGTTTCCATTACACAGCTTGTGTATGCACACATTTAGGGGAGCTCAATATATGTTTTGTGGTTTCATTAGTATTGATCCATATTTCCTTGTCCATATATAATTGGGATCTTTACTTTGAAACACGCCCTTTGAATATATTTAACTTGCATAGTTAATTTATTCATATAAGTATATGAGACTTGTGTAGTTCATATATTCTTGAATATATTTAACTTATGTAGTTAATATATTCATGTGAGTATATATAACTTGTGTAGTTTATATATACTCATATTCTTGAATATATATAACTTATGTAGTTAGTATATTCAAGTGTGTATATATGACTTGTGTAGTCTATATACACTTATATGTGAGTATAACATAACTTGTGTAGTTTATGTGTGCTCACATATTCTTGAATATGTTTAACTTATGTAGTTAATCTATTCATAAGAGTGTATAAGACTTGTGTAGTCTATATATACTTATATGTGAGTAGAACATAACTTGTGTAGTTCATGTGTACTCACATATCTTTGAATATGTTTAACTTGTTTAGTTAATATATTCATATGAGTATATGAGACTTATGTAGTTTATATATGCTCATGTATTCTTGAGTTAATACAACTTGTGTAGTTCAGATACACTCATGTTGAGTATATATAACTTATGTAGTGCTTATATACTCATACCAAACTCTATTCAATTATTTGTTATTGAGCGATTATCATCAATTACCAATGAGGAAAGATTGTGGTATCTTGTCCCACCATTATGAGTTAATGGTATGTTGTGGTAATTAATGATAATCATATTGTGGAACTAACATTTTCCATGAGTTGGATGAATAGGTTATGTTCGGTGGTTGATGACTTGGGATGACATCATGTGTTGATAGTCATCAAGTCAAGAAGAGATGATCATGTGTTGATCATCAAGTCAAGTGAAGACCCATCATGAGTTGATGGATGTCAAGTGAAGAGTGCATCATGTGTTGATGCATATCAAGACTCGGGATGGAAGATGTCATCATGTGTTGATGAGCATCAAGTCAAGATCCCGAAGTAAAGCTTCATCATGTGTTGATGAAGGTCAAGTAAGGATGCATCATGAGTTGATGCATATCAAGTCAATGACCCGGACTTGAAGCAAGGATGTGCGTCATCAAGCTTCAAGTGTTTGCGCAAGGCAAAGGTATGACTAGCTAGGGCTAAGGATTTGTTCCTAGTCTTTTACCGGTCTTGGTGTTTGGTTGGATGACCGGATTGCTAGTATAGGTTTGCCGTACTATTAAGAGGGGTCTTTGACTAGTAGCTTGAGTTTGTCATGTGTTGATAGCTCATTGTGTTTGCTCTAGCTCACCTTAACATGTTGCCAATATTTGTGAATGTGTTTTACAAATAGTTGTGGCTCATGGTTAATCCTTGTAGCATGTGACTTGAGTTTGCAAATGTGTTTTGCAAATGGTGTAAGTCCATGTACCTTATTCCTTGGAGTGTGATTCTAAAAGTTAGCAAATGTGTTTTGCAACTTGTTGAGAATCTCACATGAATCCTTGTTTGCATCACGTGGTCAATTTCGCAAATGTGTTTTGCAAATTGAGTTGAAGCGGTGCAATTTGTGGTATGATTCTAAAAGTGTGCAAATGTGTTTTGCAACTTGTTGAGAATCTTACCTTTGAACCCTTGTTTGCATTATGCATCAAATTGGCAAATGTGTTTTGCAATTTGAGTTGAAGCGAATGCAACTGTGTTTTCTCAGAAGATCGGATGAACCGACGTGTAAAGAGCGATGCGACGACGCACAGCGGTATGACCGGCTCTTGTATGCAGCAAGACGACCGCACCTATTGAGCATGTGTTGCTCGTTTGTGGAGCGGTAGTACCGGCGTATCGAGCGGGTATCGACCGAGGCCGGTTGTTCCGATTATTTGTTGGCGGTTCAAGTTTTCCAGAGAAGATGCATTTGTTGCTCATCTTTGTTTTGAGAAACCCTTGGAGCGGTACGACCGTTAGTGTTTAGGCGATACGACCGCGATGCGGTTCGACCGCTTTCTTGGTGCGGTTGTAAAATTCCGCAACGCTTGTTCGTGGGACTTAGCCGCATTTGGCGCTCCTTTGTGGAGCGATGCGACCGCATGTGTTTGTGCGGTTATATCGATTAGTCGGTGACGACCGACCTTGGTTGGCGGTCGTTCGATTGGTGACCAACGGCTAGTTTAATAGCCGTTGAGAGGAAAGCGCACGACCGCCCCATAACGGCGGCCGTTCGATTTCCTAACTTTTTCAGCAGACTTTGTCCCAACGGCTAGTTTTTGTGTGTGGGCTATAAATACCCACCTTGGCCGTGTGAGGGAGAGTTGTCGGTGCCCCATTGAGTTCCTTTGAGCTAGTGCAAGCCCTCTCACACTCATTTGTGCATGTGTTGCACTTAGAGAGGTTGGAGAGGCAAATCCTATTGCATGTGTTGCATTAGGTTGTGGATTGTGTATCCATAGAGCTTTGGCACTTGATTGGTTCAAGTGAAAGTTGGAGTCTTGTTACTCTTGGTGTTTGCCGACACCTAGATGGTGTGGAGGCGTCGTGCCCCGGTGAGCTTCTCAAAGAAGATTGTGAGAAGACCCAAGGCGGTTTGTGAGTGGCGTGGTGCTCGCCATCTCCGGAGTGGAGGAAAGAGCAACCCAAGTGGAGCGAGGTGTTTGATCCTGAGGAAGGCTTAATTGTGGAGCCGCCCAATTAGTTTGGGTTTCTCAACGTGGATTAGGGAGACCAAAGAAGTCTCCGATTCACCACTGTAAAACATAACCGTGTCCATTGTGGTTTGCATCCTTGTGCCTTACTATTGCATTTACATTCATTGTGTATGAATGCTTGCTTTACATTGTGCAATTTATATACCTTGTATTAAATTGCTTATTCATTGTGTATGATTGCAATTGTTCGTTGTGCTATTCATCATTGCTAGAATTGATTAGCTTACAAGTCATATGCTTAATTGATACTTATTAATAGACTTGTATTATTGGTGCACTTAGGGGAACCTAGTTGATTTAGGCTTTAATTGTGCAAAACCGTATTTGTATTAGCTTCCGCATTAGAAATCGGTTTTAGAGCCTAAAGGAATTTAAAACGCCTATTCACCCTCCCTCTAGTCGGCCACCTCGACCTTACACTTACCTGCCACGGGCCCCCTTTACCAGCCATATTATTCTCTTTATCACTTTCCTTTTCATCAATCTCAATTCTTTCATCTTTATCTTAATCATTTTCATCTCAATCATTTGATTTAAGTTTTGGAAAAAAACAATTTTGGATGCAATACATATCATACGACAATATACGGTTTACATTTAATATAACTATATTTATGTTCAAGAGGATAGCTTGCCTTCATAATTGCAGGAAAGGTTGGTGTCGATTTAATCTCGATCGATTACCTCTGTCGGTCTTTGGTTCGTCCTCTACAAAGAATACTGGAAGACGAACAATATATAAATAAATACTTAGTTGATTTTGAATGATATTACGCATACATAAGTTAGTAGATTCTATTTTGTTAGCATGTTTTAATTTATTATTATTTTTGGATCCTTCGCTAAGTTAGCATTCCCCACTATAGCAGTTCTATTGTCTATTTGTTCTAAGGTCGAAAAATGCCGAAGTACGCGTTTTAACTAACGAGAAATGAAATACTACCCGCACTCACATTTCATTAAATCTATTAAATTCTACTCGGGCAAAAACGCCTAATTGATTTTACTTAAGTCTGCGCGTGCTTATTTTATTCTCTACTAAAACTCGGGTCGCTCTAACTTAATTAAATTAGTGACGAGGATCTAATAATCCTCATTTAATTATTTATCTGTAATTTATATTATGGATAATAATACCGCCATATGGTTCTTGAGTATACCCCTTATTATTCATAAGGGAGAAACTGGAGGTCGTAAGTTCTACTACGACCACCCCATGGTCGTAAGTCCTTCTACGACCACCCCACATCGTAAGTCTTGCTACGACTAAGCTCATGGTCGTAAGTTATTCTACGACTATCCCCTGATCGTAAGCCCTTCTACGATCAGTAGGTGGTCATAAGTTTTACTATGACCACCACCTCTTCTACGACCGGTCTCTAGTCGATAGGGTTCACAGACATGTGGGCCTAGTCGATAGGGGAATCTTCTGTACCATATCTAAGGATACGAGCAGTCAATTACGCTGTTATTCTCTGGAATAATGGCACGATTTAACTCCCTGCCATGGCGATAACTGCCTAGCGACATGGGAACGTTGCTACTCCCACAATAATCTCCTGTAATGGCTCTAATATCTAAAGCATTAAGACGTCCCTTGAACTGGAGAAACGGCAGCCCACTTGACGCGCTGTATAAAAGGCAGGATCATCAAGAGAAGAGGGGAGGGCGATCAGAAACACAATCAGGAGCACAAGACATTTCATTCGAGTCTATCTCTTGATTTGTAATCCAGCATACTCAATACATACACACATGAGTAGGGTTGTTATTCTCTCCGGAGAAGGCTCAAACCTATATAAAAATCCCCGTGTCTCCCTCTCTGCGTGATTTGAGCCTAGGGGGACCCCCGAATCAAACAATCTTTAGGTAAGTTCGGTTCTAAAACATCGACAATTAGCATGGTTAAAAACGTCTCAACCTGCCCGACTATTTGCCAACGATGCACAGGTTTACTACGCACGCATTTTTACTTCTTATTAACATAATTAAAGATATTTTATCTTATTTTAATAATTATTCAACAGACGGATTCTAAGACTGGTTAGCCCGATGTGACCTAAGTGAATTCGTTCGATCGCAAAATTACGCAGTGCTAACATCTATTTATTTTAATTGTTAATTCTATTGTTACAAACATTAATTATCACAATTTATTAGAATTTATATAATTTTCCTATACTTAAATTCCTAAAACCAATTTCCTAAATCTAATCCCTCTAATCCCCTACTCACCTCTCTCCTTAACCCTAACTACATCTCTCCTTAACCCCTAACCCGGCCGACACAGCCCCTCCCTTCTCACTTTAATCGGCCGACACCCACATCCTTCCCTTCACTTCCACTTCTTCTCCCCCAAACTCACCTCTCCCCCTCCAGGCTCCCATGGCGCCGCCTCCCGCCTCAGCTCAACCCGCCGCCTCCACCTTCGGCTTAACCTGGCACCTCACCTCTGGCCCCCTGCTGCGCCACCGACCGCTCCATCAAGGCCTCGGCTCCCGCTCGGCTCGGCCTCACGGCTGGCGTCGGTTCCCTACCTACCCTCGCCTCTGGCTCGGTTTGCTACTAAGGTGAATCCTCACCTAGATCTCTCTCTCTACTCCTCCCCCTATTGCTTTGTGATGGTTACTGATGAACTGATAGCTGTATTTGCTACTGTGGAATGATGAATGTGCATGAGTATGGGTGAATGGCAAAATTGTTGTGGGAGAAAGGGTGGTTTACCTGAGGGTTGGGGTTGGCTCGGTTTGGAGTCGTGGCTGATGAATGTGCATGAGTATGGGTGAATGGCAATGCCCTCAGCTGTCAAGGTTTTCTCAGCAGACTATTACATATTTGATTCGAAGGATCTTTGCTCAAGTTGGATAAACACAAGCAATAATCAAGGTGGTGCTCATCTTAACTTTGGCATCATGACCAACCGAACTGTTAAAGTGCCCAAATGAATAAGTCTAGTTATGCTTGTAGACACAACAGTGACTGCTACGAAGCATCATCTGGATCTGGATACTTGTGTCAATGCTCCCAACACATGCACCAGAGGCAATCCTTACATTCTGGACGGCTGCACTCCAGGTCTCATACTCTTGACTCATGAAGTGATAATTTTATCTCTTTACTACTGTCTAATGCTACATAATTTGCTCACTTCAGCCGTTTCTTTGCTCACATGATAGTGTGGATATCATGAGGATATGCTCACGATCTTAGGATGATGATACAATTGACAATGGCGTTGAAGGTTTGTCGAAACACGTGTTTTCGGCTAAGATCAATATACTGTCAGGACAGTGGCGGTCAGACCGGCGGCCATAGGGCGGTCAGACCAGCCAGGGGCGGTCAGACCGGCGACCAAAGGGCGGTCAGACCGGCCAGGGGCGGTCAGACCGGATGTGACTTGTTCGTCGGACATCTTTGCGGCGATAATTGTTTGGTTAGGTCAAGTTCATGGGTTTCAATGCATATGTGTTGTATGATGCATGTTTTGACTAACGTGGTTCAAGTTGCGAAGACTTGTTCCTGAAATCGATTTCTTTGTCTATTGTTATGCAGGTTGCTTGGAGGTCAACGATGATGATGATCGGGACTAGGCTTGAGAGCTGATGACCAGAACAATCGAGGATGCCGGGTGTAATATCCTGTATTATGAATGAGTAATTATTGGGTTAATAATTATAACAATAATTAGAATCTAGTGGGAAATAGAGTTTAGTGGTGGTGGGGAAGGCGAAGGAGGCGGTGCTGCCGACCGAGGAGAAGGCGGCAGTGGTGGCTGCGGCGGCCGGTGGTGCGAAGCTGACAGCGAGCAAGGATGCTGGAGTTGGACGCACCGGTGGCTAGGAAGCCGACTCGGGACGGGACTCGGGAGCAGGAGTCAGGAGGCGGCTCGGGAGGGGAATGGGGATGACGGGAGGTTAGGGTTAGGGAGACAACAAGACAAGGAAGCTATTGGGCTTGGGCCGGCCGGTTCGTTCAGGCCAAATTCAAAATGGCCGAAATTTTTTGAACAAAATGCAAATCTCTCAGGAGGCAGCGAAAAGAACGAAATTTTGGCTATTTCGCCGAAATTGCGACTAAATTGATAACCCTGACTACAAGTATATATTTTCTCTCTCCAAGGAACGCGGCTGCAACATCAGTTCACTTACAGTTAAAACTTACACAACGCTACAAAATGAAACTAGAATGCATTAACATATATTGGTAGACATAATGTGCTTTATGCCGTTATCCTTTTAGTTCTTTTTTTGTTTGTAATACAATGTGTTCATCTGGTGCTCTAGGTATCTCTAGCTAGGAGAAACGATCCAGAATGGTTTGCGCAAAATTACCAAGTCTTCTTGGTGAACTCGGGTAATCTCCTCAATACCTTCCTCTACATCATAAATGCATAATTCACCGTCATCCGCTTTGAAATTCCTCATGAAGTATATTTGATTTCCCTTGAGCCCCAACGGGCTTGCAGGGCAGGAAGCTGCGATGTTTGCATCAGGCAAAAGAAACAGAGAGTCTCCAATGTCATGCACCCTGCACCATGCCTGTTCTTTGGAGAAATCCATCTTGTACACGTGGATGGCCCCAATTTTATCGGGATCGAAACCTAGGAAGCAGATGCAGACTTGAAAGAGCTCGTCCTGAGACTCCACCAACCAACATTTACCTGAGTTCATCCCCTCAGGGAAATCGACCGTACGGACATCGAAATAGTGGAACTCCGGAATACCATGATCAGGCGAGGACAAGAAATCGATAGTGCACATGTCTTTGCTCGAGCTGATGAAGTAGAGCTTCCCTTGAAGCGCTGCGACGCTGGAGACGACCTTCTTGGTGGGAGGGCGGTACTCCGGCGGTATTGCATAATCGCCGATGTCGTACGAGTAATGCCTCCATCCGCTGCTGCCGTCGACACGACAGAACCACAGGTTGGGCTCGGTAAGATCCACGAGCACGACGACGCAGCCCGGATCAGCTACATCCTTGTGGGTGAGCAAGCAGTTGCAGAAGTCGCCTGGGATGACGTGTTCTTCTCCGATGTCCGGTAAGGAGAGCTTGTCCCCGGTCTGAGGGTTCCATAGCCAAGCCTTGGATGTGCTGGGGGAGGGCACGTCTAGCAGCACCCATCCCTGTGGGGTGGCCGTGCATGCGTTCTTGGCTAGCAGCTCATGCTCCATGTTTCGGTGTAAGCTCTGTTGTGATATGCTGAACATGAGCATCTCGGGAATATTGTTGTATTCATCGTCGTCGTCGTATTCCTCACCCTGGTGTTCGAAGACGAGCAGGGGCAGACAGGACGACGTCGATGGCGCAGCTGCCGGAGCCGCCGTTGTGTCATGACTGATACAGCCCCAGCAAACGAGAAGCTGAGCCAACGGGTGAGCAGGAGGACCAAGAAACCCAATACGCGTTTCACCTCTGCTGAATGGGCCACTTAGCTTTGGGCCGCATGGAAGGATATGTAGTAATTCCTATTATACTCGAATCGTTACGTTATATAGCTGGCTGCGTGCGGAGGAGAGCATGCATATTGTAAAGACTGAACACCTTTCCCTTCTTCTAACGATCTTCCTCAGACTTCTTTCTTCCTTTCCAAGACTGCTTCCTCTCGCTGATCTGCTTTCCAAACCATCTTCCCCAAACCTCTATACGGATCATAACAACTGGTATCAGAGCCGACGATCCTTGGCGACGGCAAGCTGGAGAAGGCTAAGTACCAGACGCGTGCTCAAGAGAAGACGCTAGCGATGGAGCAGGAAATGGCGGCACTCACCCGAGCGATTCAGACGTTGGTGGAATCCGTGGGTGAGATCAAACCCGTGGTCCTGGAGTTGAATGAATGGAAGCCAACCATGGTAGCAGCGGTGAATGATTTGTGTGGTGAAGTGGGTGAGTTGCGTGATCAGGTCAAAAAAATGACTCACGAACCAATTCCAGGTTCCAAGACAATTGGATTGCCCCCTTTGTTGCCGATCCCAGAGCATCTGAAGCACAAGGAAGTAAAGGAAGAGGGCGATGATTGTTATGAACCGAAAGGCTATGGTGCCTCAACTCCAAATCGGGACAAGGCCATGGGAAATCACACGCCCGAGTTATCCCTGAACAATGGTATGTCAGGATCGACTTATTTACCCCTGCCTACTCGTGATTCGTGTGATTTTGGGCATAGACCTTCGGGAGGCTATTATCATCATCATCCAAGGCCTCCGAAACTTGATTTTCCCCAATTTGATGGAGATAACCCAAGAGCATGGAGATTAAAATGCGAAGTGTACTTCAGAATTTGTGATACCCGGCCAGATTTGTGGGTTAGTGTAGCCACTATGCACTTTGGGGGAAATGCGGTTTTATGGTTGCAATCAACACAGATTCATACCAGATGTTCCAGTTGGGAGGATTTTGCTGATGCGGTTTGTGTGCGATTTGGACGGGAGGAGTTCCAGCAGCAGCTCCGTCTCTTTAACAGGCTTAAGCAGAATGGCACAGTAGCCGAATTCGCTGAGAAGTTCAATGCCTGCATGCACAATCTTATTGCTCATCATTCGTGGGATCCAATGTTCTTTGTCACACAATTTACTGACGGGCTACGCAATGACATTAGAGCTGCGGTTGTTTTGCATCAACCCAAGGACTTAGACACCGCAGTATCCCTTGCTTGTTTACAAGAAGAGGTTCTAGATACTATGAGACGAGAGGTGTGTCGGCCGGAGTACCAAACGAGTGGAAGAGGCCAAACTTCGGACAATAAGCGCTACCAAGACCGGCCGCAAGTCATCTAGTTTCAATGGGAATAGAGCGGATGACCGAAGAGGGGTAGAGGGTGCTCGAGCAAATGGGTCTGATGACCGAATGGCAGCACTCAGGGCTTATCGAAGAGCCAACGGATTATGTCACGCTTGTGGTGAAAGATGGAGTCGGGAGCACCGTTGTGGTCCCACAGTGCAGCTTCATTTGGTCCAGGAATTGTGGGAATTAATTCCCGATCCGACAACTGAGATAGCTCCGTCGGAAGTGGGAAGTGCTCAGGAAGATGAAGTATTGGCCATCTCTGCAGCAGCTACTGGAGATACTAACAGTGAATCACCTAAGACAGTGAAACTAAAAGGGAGTGTTCAAGGGCTAGAAGTCGATATTTTGATTGATTCGGGAAGCACACATAGTTTTATCAGAGAAGCTATAGCTCTCAAGCTCAAGGGGAAACAGGAGTCCTCCAGAAGGTTGTCGGTCAGAGTAGCAGATGGAGGAGTTTTGTCTTGTGAAGGGGAATTCCCAGATTGCCCGTGGCAGGTTCAAGGAGTTGAGTTCTGACGACCTTGAGAGTGTTAGCTATTGGTTGTTATGACCTGATAATTGGGATGGACTGGTTGGAGGAGAATAGCCCGATGACCATTCATTGGCGCAAGAAAACTCTGTCGTTTCAGTACAATGGGAAAAGAGTGTTACTCCGGGGTCAAAAAACTGACAACCTCCCTAATCAGTATTCGACACAGCAGATAGAGGAGGACATGACCAAAACCGCCCAGTTAACTGTCGTGACTACGGAAGCCTGTTATCCTGATACTATTCAGCGTCTATTGTCGGAATATTCTGAAGCTTTTGAAGAACCGCAAGGGCTGCCGCCGCAACGCGAGTTTGATCATTCCATTCCGTTGATGCCTGGAGCTCAACCGGTTAATATACGTCCTTACAAATATCGGCCAGCACAGAAAGACGAGATAGAGCGTCAAGTGGCTGAAATGCTCAAGCAAGGAACCATACGGCCGAGTGTCAGTTCTTTTGCTTCGCCGGTATTGCTTGTACCAAAGAAGGACGGCACGTTAAGATTCTGCGTGGATTACCGGCACTTGAACGCGATCACCATAAAGAACCGCTACCCCTTGCCGATCATAGAGGAGCTACTGGACGAATTGGCTGGTGCACAATGGTTCTCTAGTTTGGATCTGAGAGCTGGCTATCATCAGATTCGGATGGTTGAAGATGATGAACATAAAACCGCTTTCAAAACGCATCACGGCCATTATGAGTTCAAGGTTATGCCGTACGGGTTAACCAATGCACCTGCTACCTTCCAAGGGTTAATGAACACTATCTTGAGACCTTTGTTACGCCGAGGAGTGTTGGTTTTTATAGATGATATATTGGTTTACAGCAAAACTCTAGAAGATCATGAAACTATGTTGCGGCAGGTGTTGGCAGTTATGACTAACCATACATTGAAACTCAAGCGATCTAAATGCACCTTTGCTCAAAGACAATTGACTTATTTAGGCCATATTATCAGTCAATCAGGTGTTGCTACTGATCCAAAGAATGTGTCAGCGGTTCAGAATTGGCCGACACCGTCAAACATCAAGCAAGTGAGGGGGTTTTTGGGTCTAGCAGGTTATTACCGAAGGTTTGTGAGAAACTTTGGTATGATTAGTCGCCCACTTACTAACCTGCTCAAAAAGAATGTGGTTTTTTCTTGGACTAATGATCAGGAAGCATCTTTCCGGGCTTTACAAGCAGCTTTGAGTTCAGCCCCAATTCTGGCCTTACCCGATTTCACTCAAGTGTTCGAAGTAGAGACTGATGCTTCAGATAAAGGAGTTGGTGCTGTACTTATGCAGAATGGACACCCATTGGCCTATTTGAGCAAGGCATTGGGACCAAGGGCACAAGGATTATCCACTTATGAGAAAGAGGGTTTAGCCATATTGCTGGCTGTCGAGCATTGGCGAGCATACCTGCAATCGGCGGAATTTATCATTCGGACAGACCAGCGAAGTCTAGTTCATTTGGGGATCGGCGATTGGCGGTTTAGCGAAGAAAAGTGATGACCAAATTGCTCGATGCCGCAATCCAGATAGTTTACAAGGTGGGTACCACCAACAGAGCCGCGGACGCATTGTCACGAAGAGAAAATGGAGACGACACAGAAGTGGCGGCAATATCTACAGTGATTCCAGATTGGATGGAAGCTATCGCTAAAGGCTATCAGAGTGATCCGCAAGCTTGTAAGTTGTTGAAAGACTTAATGGTATCCGGTAATGGGACATCCAAACTCCAATTAAGAAATGGGATCCTCAAATTGGGAGATAGAGTATGGGTTGGTGATAACGCAACAGTAAAGCAAAACATACTACACTCTTTGCATTCCAGTGCCATTGGAGGTCACTCCGGAGTTCAGGCCACTTATCACCGAATCAGAAAACTCTTCGTGTGGCCTGGTCTGAAACAAGATGTTCGGCAGTTCGTAGACCAGTGCTCGATATGCAAACAAGCCAAGTCGGAACATGTGCGTTATCCGGGTTTATTGCAACCTCTCCCAGTTCCAGACCACGCCTGGCAAATTATCTCGATGGATTTCATTGAGGGGCTACCTCGTTCTGCAGGTTTCAATTGTATTATGGTCGTGGTGGACAAATTCTCGAAGTATGGCCATTTCATCGCAATGGCACATCCATTCACTGCCCTCCAAGTGGCTCACTTGTTTATGCAGCATATTTTCAAGCTGCATGGATTGCCTCTGTCCATCATCTCTGATAGAGACCGGGTGTTTACAAGTTTATTGTGGAAAGAACTCTTCCGAGCTGCCCAAACACAATTGAGAATGAGTTCCGCTTACCATCCACAGTCGGATGGGCAAACTGAGCGTGTGAATCAATGTGTCGAAGCGTATTTACGCTGCTTTGTTCACGCTTGCCCAAAGAAATGGTTCAATTGGTTATCATTGGCGGAGTATTGGTATAATACAGCCCTGCATTCAACCCTTGGAAAGACTCCCTTTGAGGTATTATACGGCTATAGCCCTCGGCATTTTGGAATCAAGACAACCGCAGTTTGTCGGAACCAGGAGCTATCGGAATGGTTGAAGGACAGAAGACTTATGACCGAGTTATTGAAACAACATCTTAACCGGGCAAATCAACACATGAAGATTCAAGCAGATAAAAAAAGGTCTGATCGATCTTTTCAGGAAGGCGACTGGGTTTATTTAAAGCTTCAACCGTATATTCAGAGTTCTGTTGCTGCTCGAGCCAATCATAAGCTAGCGTTTCGGTTTTTTGGCCCGTTTCAAGTGGTAAAGAGGATTGGTGCAGTGGCGTATAAACTCTTGTTACCGGCGACCTCATCAATTCACCCAGTGATTCATGTGTCTCAGCTCAGGAAAGCAGTGCATCCGTCAGTATTGATACAATCAAAACTTCCTGATGCAGATAGTGAAGAACAGATTCCAATCAGGGTGTTGCGCTGTCGACTTCATGACAAAGGTTCGACTACTACTACACAAGTTCAGATTCAATGGTCAGGATCCGTGGCTCAGACACCCATCTGGGAAGACTTAGATGATCTTCGGGAGCGCTATCTGATGTGCTCCAATTTGGGGACAAGCCGAACCGGAGGGAGGGCAATGTCATGATCGACTGACCCAAAGAAAAGAGAAGTCGAGCTAACGGGTGAGCAGGAGGACCAAGAAACCCAATACGCGTTTCACCTCTGCTGAATGGGCCACTTAGCTTTGGGCCGCATGGAAGGATATGTAGTAATTCCTATTATACTCGAATCGTTCTGTTATATAGCTGGCCTGCGTGCCAGAGGAGAGCATGCATATTGTAAAGACTGAACACCTTTCCCTTCTTCTAACGATCTTCCTCAGACTTCTTTCTTCCTTTCCAAGACTGCTTCCTCTCGCTGATCTGCTTTCCAAACCATCTTCCCCAAACCTCTATACGGATCATAACACGTTGTCTGGCAATCGTCGCCATCTGTGTGCTCCAGCTCCATCTTCTTGCGTCTCGTGCCTCTCGATCGGTCGGTTGATCGCAAGCTCGGAATTTTCCCTTGGACAGTACAGACGCAAGCTCGGAATTTTCCCTTGGACAGTACAGACGCAAGCTCGTGCCTCTCGATCCTATATAACGGGCGGATCTTCCAGCCCGATTGGTATCCCCTTCGGTGTTGTCTGTGTCAAGGATTCACGATCAACGTATTCAGTAAGGAAATCTGATCGTATTCAGTAAGGAAATCTTAGACCTGCTCGCCTCGCCTCGCCGTCCGGAGTCTCCGTACCAGTCCAAACGGCCCACAGTCCAAAGACAAAACAGGCCCGTTGTCTGGCCCGTCCGACTCGACTTGGTTCATAACTAGCCAGCCGTTGGTAGGGAGTGCTGTAATTAACAGTGCTGGGTCGCTCCAAACCCTCGTGCTCAGTCCCGTGCGGTGCGAAGAGCAGCGGCGCTGCGGCTGCCGGCCGGCGGAGTCATGAACAAGATGCATGCACGCACGCAAAACAATGCATACGTACGTAGAGGAAAAGAAATATGAAAAGGCTTCGGTATTCTGTTGGTCTCAGCGAGCTGTATCCGTAGAACATTGTCAAATACGTATATATCTACCTCTATAACATATGTCTAAGTTATTGGATCAGTACATCACGATGTATTTGAGTTTCGGTGGTGAAAGATACTTTTGTGTGGTGTTGTTTGCAATCCAGTAAAGTAATAGGTTCGTGCTACTTTGTTACCTAACATTTATTTTATGTATCACTAGTAGGATGTCCGTACGTTGCAATGAAACCCTAAACCTTATAGATAATATTTCCCTTTAACACAAAAAGTGAACTAAGCAATTACAAAATGATGATACATATGAGCATCACATTTCGTTTTATTAGGCGACCGAAATCGAAAAAGTAGCACCGTACAGATAACAGGTTGCGGGCTCGTAGCAAATTGGCTTCAGTGTAACAGATATTGGGTAGCACGATATTACGGGGGCTATATTTCTATATCAAAATATTTAAATTATTCATAATTTTAAGTTATGTGCTATATAAAGCCTTACCAGTATCAAAATAATATGGAATAAATATCTACGTCAATCAATGAGCATAGCAATTATATATACTCCCGAAAAAAATGCAAATAAAACTTGCAACACCGCTATCATTGCTAAATTGGACGCTACCACCGCAATAGCGTTGGAAGCGGCCGCTATATTCCAGGACGCTATTTTGAAGCACTACGTTGTCTCGGTAGAGCTTAAACCCCGCTACCGTTATTGCAGGCGCTATAGCGTCTGCTACAAATGCTATTTAGTATGCTAGGTATAGTCGGTACTATGCGCTCAGCATATAGGTGATTTGCTTCCATTATGATTGCGAGAGATCCAGATCCTCTGCGCCTGTGAGAGATCACTGTAAACAAATGATCTGCGAGCGAGTGAATAGCATCCAACGATTAGTCTTGTAGCAAATCTTCAGAAAGCGATGAAGCATTCTTCGTGTTGATTTCACTGTAGTGTTTGATTTGAACCTTTGGCTTTTCAATCAGACGATAAAGATCGGTTTCTAATACATGGCACTGTAGATCATTTGCATTGAACCCCTCAATACAGATTATCCATTTTTGATTATGAGTACTTGGATGAGAAGGGGTGGATTTCTAAGTCCAACCGGCGTTTTGGATTAAACTAAAGTGGAGCAAGCTTTAAAATCTCTCGATAAAAGTGACCATTTTTAGTTGAACAGACTCTTGAATCATAAGCGTGCTGCACAGGTACGGGCAGTCGACTCGTCGTCAGACGTCTGGCCGCACCCACAACACCGGCGGACCGTGCCTTTGAATTTTGGACTGTTTTGGACCTGTAACACAAATTAATTTTTAAACTAGCTCTCTTAGCGTCAGAATTTCAGATTTGGCCCTCTCCTAACACGTCTTTGCCGTCCGGACGGCAAGAACCGAAGTTCCTACTGATGCAAAGATCTAAGATGTTGCGGTCGGCTCGGCGGCAACAAGTCTTGCCGCTTTGGGGACGGCGAAGAAGTCTTGCCCTTGCCTTACCGACCACCCGCCAGCGCGCTCAGCTTCAGCGCCGTGTCTTGCCTCGCCAGCGCCCACACGCCTCACGCCCGGCGCGTCCTACGTCGCCCTTGACCCAGTGGTCGCGTTGCTTTGGTCGAATGGCTGCCCTGCGTGTTAGTCACTTTGCGCCATCGAAAGGAATCGCAAACGCAGCAGCTCAGCGACGCCATTTCCAGTTGCAAGCCAGGAAGCAAGGCAGAGAGGAAGAGAACCAGAGAGAAAGAGAGCTCGCGGAAGAGAAGGGAGAAGGCAACTAGAGAAGTTGAAGTTCGCTCAGTTACGGAAGTTGTGCATCGTGTTGTGAGGACCTAGAAAAGGTAAGTGTCATTCGCATCCGGCTATAGTTTTAGCAATGTCATTAGGATATAATTAGATGATTTGTAGTTTCTTATTGTAGCAACTAAGTAGTTATAGTTGTGCAGTTGGTGTATTTTTTGACTTAGTGTTCGGACATAAAATTAGAAGATTTAGTGTGACTTAGTAGTTAGCAATGTGATTAGCTAGTAATTAGTTGACTTAGTAGACTTATTATCGTTAGTGTTGTAAATTAAATAGAGTTAGCAATGTACCTTCCAGTGAGGAGATAACTCCAGAGGAGAGAAGCCTTGGAGGAGGAATGGGAAAGAAAGAACAATGGGGAAGGAAGGATAGCAGCTAGGATATTTCGGTGCTGAGGAGATAAGGGAGAGATAAATGGAAGGGATTAGGTGAGGAGAAAATTAGAGTAAGGGGATTAAGTAAAGGGAAGGATTAGGGATGAGATTAGGTGAGAATGGGAAATTTAGGAAGTAGCAAATTAGTAATACTATTAATAGTTTAGTAGTAACAAATATAATTAGGCACTAGTAAAATTAAATATCGACGCGGTGTATTTTTTTAGACCAACGTATTTAATTAAGCCGCGTACGAGTCAAATAGCAGTAGGCCGATGATAGATAATTAGTGTGGGATAAATAAAATGTAAAATTAATCATAGTATATATAAGAAAATTAATCGTCAATAAAACTCACTACATTAATTAAATAATCGGGGGCATTAGGAAATATTTTAAGACTTAGTAGTCAGCAATGTAAAATTACCGACTTAGCAGACTTAGTAGTTAGCAATGTGATTAGGTTTTAATTCGAAATCTGTACAAGGAGAGAGAAAGAAAAGAAAAGTGGAAAAAAACCAATTATAAAAAAAATCAGAAAATTCAAAAAAAACTTGGAACATGAAAAGATTTAATTAAAAAATTTTGAATATAATTGAAGTTTAATTTATTAATTTAAATTATTTTTCATTTTCGAAAGACTCGAAAAGCGGAGGCTGAAAAAAATAATATCTTGGTAAGCTCACGGTTCTTGATCACATTACTTCACTATGGTGTAGTTAAAGCAAAATACTTTATGGAGCTTCTCAGAATGCAATTGAAGAAATTTGAGCGCTCGTTGTGATTATGAAGATGCCCTAAAACATGGAGGATTCAATGTATCGGTGTGAGTGGTTCTTTACATTCCACTAGGAGGCATACTTAGGCGTGGATTACGTCGGACTCTAATGTACCTTGCAGAACGGAAGAAGTATGCCTATATCGCAAGTACATAAGAGTCCCAAGACGTAACCACGCCTATTGCAAGTATGCCTCTTCTAGTGGAATCCCGAAAGAACCACTCACACCGACATTGAATCCTCCATGTTTTAGGCATCTTCATAATCACAACGAGCTGCTCAAATTTCTTCAATTGCATTCAGAGAAGCTCCATAAAGTACTTTGCTTTAACTACACCATAGTGAAGTAACGTGATCAAGAACCGTAGCGACCAAGATATTATTTTTATCGGCCTTCTCATTTTTTAGAGTCTTTCATGTCTCTGCGGGAAGCAGACTCGTTGGCTCACGTCGTAGTGCAAAGCTACCTCGTCGGGTCACATTGTCCTGACGTGTGAGTAGACTGCGCGGCAAAGCATGATCTTGTCTTTCTAAAAAGCTGGCGCCATAGGGTGCTTAAATGTCTGTGAGTATCCTGCGCGGCAGAGTATGGTCTTGTCTTTCTGAAAAGCTGGCATCATAGAGTGGTTAAATGCATGTGAGTACCCTGCGCAGTAGAGTATGGTCTTGTTTTTTTGAACAACAGACGTCATGGTATGGTTAAATGCATGCGAGTCAATCTGATGTTCTTGCGAGTGATGTATGGTCCAAGGGACCAGAGAGAGAGAGAGAGAGAGAGAGTGAAAGAGGGACATAGAGAGGAGAGAGCCTTTCTAGAGCCAAGTCCTGCCACACCATGTGTACTGGCGTGACTGTACTGCTTTGTCACGCCACTATCCATGACGTGGCACAAGCGTGTTGTCACGCTAGGGTTTGTGCAGTTCCAGAGGAGTTGCAAAAGCGTCGTTGCTCTCTGGTGCTAAGTCCAGTCACGCTAACAATCTTGGTGTAACAGCACCGCTTTGTCACGCCATGAGCTTTGGCATGGCAAAACCATGCCGCCACGCTAGGGTTTGTGCCCTTGCAGAGGAGTTGCAAAAGGTTGTTGCTCTGTGGTGCTAAGTACTGTAACGCCATGGCTGCCAGCTTGACAAGACCGACTTGTCACGCCATGAGGTCTGGCATGGCAGTAGCAGCAAATGGTGCATGTCATATACTCAGTGCATCCATACATTCATTCAATCAGAAAATGCACTCAGTCCATTCAATCAATTCAATTAGAAAATGTACTCAGTTCATTCAATCCGTTCAATAAAAAAATGTACTCAGTCCATTTAATCTGAAAATGTAGTCAATCTATTCACTCCATTCATCCCATTCATCCACTACTACAAAAAGGCTAATACTAGACGCCTCATCACAGACGGTTAACCAAAACCGCTCAGATTATTCAATCACAAGCGGTTTTGGTTTAGAGACCGCTCAGATTCTTGGTGAGCTAAAACCGCTCAGGAAGAGGTAATATCACGAGCGGTTCTTGTTAATAACCGTCGTGATAATACTACATATCACTGAGCGGTTTTCAACAAGAACCGTCTATGAAACATCACAAACGGTTCTTAACAATAATCGCGTGATAATATCGCTATAGCTCCACGGTGAGTTTCTTCGTCATCGGCGCGTCGCTAAATCGCCATCCGCCGGCTCCCAATCGTCTCTTCGAGCATCGATCGCTTCGGCTCCCGATCGTCTCTTAAATCTCACGTTCCAAATTTATTCCTTGTTTTATAAAAGGATCATCCGCCATCCAAGATGATCATCCCCACATATTTATAAAAAATGAAATGGCTGCCTCTTCCTTGTCGCCAAGATTGATGGCCTTCTGGCGCCTTGTACAAGCACCTCTTTTCGGTGCACGTTGAACCGTCTTTGCGGAAGAACACCGCTTGATCAACGGTGTCTTCACTCCTCTGCCGGGCGGAGAATTTTCCGAACAAGTGACGGCCACCTTCCGCCGTCTTGACATCCTTCTCCGCCAGATCTTCGGTGATCCCCACTTTCGGCGAGTTTACAAGCGTCATTGACGTAGTCCTCCAAAACGACGTTGCGTCTCCAAGAGGCTTGCCGTCACTTGATCACAGAATCGGTGGCGGTGACCGAGTCGACTGTGCCGAGACCCTCAAGCAAGGGAAGAGAGCCTATGGGCTCAATTCTTCTTGGTTCAACAACCGAGGGTCTTCGAGAGACACTTGAACAAGCGTCGATGGGTGGGCGCATTTCGTGCTTCATTCACGATGATCGAAACTGCTTCGATGCCGACGCCGCGCTTATGAAGTATTGAAGACGGAGATAGTAGCCTACCTCGCCACTAGAAAAACTTTGTTTATTTATAGGTTTCTACTTTTTTAATCTTTTTAGGTTTAACGCCACTGTTTGGCCATATATATATGAAAAATTCCAAAATGAAAAAAAAAGTTTGGAGGTGAAGTTACTATATTAATTATATGTTGAATTATTGCTATATATATATATATATATATATATATATATATATATATATATATATATATATATATATATATATATATATATATATATCGAAACGGTTTTGTGGAAAAACAAAATCTAGTTTGGAGGTGAAGATTCTGATTAATATTAATTATATCCTAGACGGTTTAGTGGAACAAATTATATATATATATATATATATATATATATATATATATATATATATATATATATATATATATATATATATATATATATATATATATATATATATATATATATATATATATATATATATATATATATGTATATATATATATATATGTATGTATATATAGTTAAAAGCAAATTTTCAAAGAAGATTTAAATGACAAAATTGACATATAAACATGTAATTTCTTCATGTCATGTAAGCGTATATACAAGATAAATATACTTGATATGGGACATATCACGGGCGATTCCATAATGGAACCGCTCTGCATGTATGCCCATATCACGCATTCCATTATGGAACCGTGCGTGATAATTATCACCGACGGTTTGATAATAGAATAAATGCGTGATAAGTCTCTTTATTAATCTGAGCCCGCCGCTAGGGTTTGCACTTGCCCTAACTCTCGTCACTCCCGGCTCCGCTTAGGGTTTGCGCCGCCCTAACTCACCTTTGCCAACAGATTTACTCGTTCCTCACCCCGACGCCACCGCTCAACCCGTCGCGCCACCGCCAATCCGTCGTCGTTGCCGCCAGGGTTGTGACACCACTGCATCGCAGAAACACTGCATGCGATAGTAGTGTCTTTTTGCAAGGTCGTGGTCGATGCCACAACTACGGTGACGCCGCCACCCAAGCCACTGGGCTTGGCCCCGCGTGTCGCTTGGGCCGCCATGGCTTGGTTCTCTTGCTCGGCCTCCTGCGCTCGGGCCCTAGCCGGTCTTTGCTTTCCCCATCCTCCCTCTATTCTCCTCTAGATCTGTTAGCTTAATGTCTTGTGTTGAGTTTGATTTTTATGCTTGAGCCTTAAGTTGTGTCCTGATGTTTGTGTGATTTATGCAAGGTGAAGGAGATGGATGAGGGTTGTGCTTTGGTGGTAGGGTCGCCACCGTGGTTGCTTGCATCGAGGTATCACCCTACCTTACTCCCTCTGTCTCTACCGCTTGCTCTGTGATGAAAATGGCTAGTGCTCGTGTGGTGGCGGGTTTGGACACCCTTGGTCTTGTTTGTTGAACTTAGGGATGCAAGTGGGGCGGTGCAGACAGCCCGCACCCACTATATGGTGACCACTAAGAAGTGGTGGGTGCAATGCTAAGCAAGGCAAGATCAAGATACTCATTGGTGGGTTTAGCGGCAGACCACTTAAAAGCACCGCAAAAAGCATACAGTCAGTTCATTCTGCGTAGCACTCAAAGAGCAATCGCAACCTCAAGTATCGAGATGCTATCTAGTAATCAAGCATCAATTGCATTTTGGCACGAGGAACATCGAATGATCTTGTAGAAAGTCTGAATCGATGGCAACATTTACAATCTGAGTACAATTCTTCATGTAAAACAATTACAATTCTTCGTGTAAAACAACATTCACACATTCTTTTTGTAAAATTCGCCGACATCCTCCGTTGAGCATGGTTCCCCACTGTCATCCTCCATCGTGCTGTGTAGGAGCTATCCCATCGGGACGGGCAGCAAACCTCAAAACTGAGACAAAAGTATAAAAACTCAGACATTCTGAAACTTGACCAAAACCATTCTGAAACTTGACCAAAACATCAAGATTCAAAACTAAAACTTAAGTTTCAGAACTGAAACTCACTCGCCAAAACTAAAACTTTAGTTTCAGAACTGAAACTCAATCGCCAAAACTAAAACTTAAGTTTCTTCCATATGCTAGGAACTAGCTGGATTAGGGAGGAGCTAGCACCTTTATAGCATTGCATTTCCATCGAAATATATCATCAGTTGGACCATCACTAGCTAATTCAAGTGACTAGCTCAACTAGTGTACTAAAATTAATTAATAATGGTGTTTTCATCCTATATATAAACACGGCTTTTTTTGGATAGGGAACACAGAACAGCAGAGTAGCTCCCCGATGCAAAAGAATCCACAAGTATAATCTGCAATTGCGCCCGCATTGTCCATGGAGGTTCCAAAAACCGCAATAATTTAGCAAGGGAAAAATGCTTAAGCTCAAATGCCACAGCCCCCAAGATCCCCTTTCCTCCCCCAAACCAGCTCCAACCACATAGATCAAGCGCAAGATAATGCTAATTCCAAACTCTACCACTACAGAGTAGCCAAGAAACGCACCTAGATGGTTGCGGCGGCGATGGGCGACACGAGAAGATGGTTGCGCCGAGGGGCGACGTGGAGGTGTCAAGGCCAAGATGGGGAGGGCGATGCATGGCGAAGGCGCGCCAAGATGGGGGAAGGGTGGAGGCGGGCGCCAAGATGGGGCGGCGGAGAGGAGGCGGCCACCAAGATGTGGGCGGCGGCGAGGCGGCGGCGATGGACCGATGGGCGGCGGGCGGCGCGCGACGCCGACCGCCGAGGGGCGAGGTTAGGGCGAGGAGGGAGGTCGCGAAGACTGCAGCGGGCGTGGCTGACCTAGTGGGCAAGCTGGCCGTGCGGAATATCTATGCGAACGGGTGGCGGGCTCGCGGGCTAAACTTAACGGGCTGATTTTGCGGGGCGGGCTAGCGGCTTGGCGGGCTAGCCCGCCCCACTTGCACCCCTAGTTGAACTGCTCAATGATGTTAATAGTCTTATGCTGAAATTGCATTGATAATTAGTTCATATTAATAGTCTCCTTGCTCTGTGATGTAATGATGTTAATAGTCTTATGCTGAAATTGAAGTGATAATTAGTTCATATTAATAGTCCCCTTGCTCGTGATGTAATGATGTTAATAGTCTTATGTCAAATTGAATTGATAATTAGTTCATATTAATAGTCCCCTTGCTCGTGATGTAAACCGAGGGCTATTGTTGTATGTGCATTCTATGCATCTTGCTTAGTTCATGTTTGTGGGTTCGGATGGGGCTTGATATGTTATGACTTATTGGGTTGTTGATATGTATGAGTCGTTGATATGTTATATTGTTATGACTTATGACTTATTCAGAAGTGTCAAGTGTTGTCTGCTATTGATAGTGGAAACTTGCTTGGTGAACCATGGGCTGTTGATATGTATGATTGATGATTTGCAAAAATAGATGTATAAAATGTGTGATATGTATGTTATGACTTATTTGTCAATTTGTCAAGATGTCATCTGTTGATTCTCGCCATTCATTTCACATTTGTCTGTGTAACTGTGTTCATGCAGGTCAAGTTCTCCTATCTTGCGTCCTAGGTACGCTGTCCTACCATTCCATTCCTAATCTCTTCTCTATAAAGTCTCCAGCGGTGGTGCCTTGTGCCTTTAAAACTATATATATATATATATATATATATATATATATATATATATATATATATATATATATATATATATATATATATATATATATATATATAGTCCCTCGACCACTTTTTAAGAAAGTGACGTGACACGCAGTACATCTCGATCGAAGTGGCATCATGTATTAGCAACTAAGTATTGATGTCCTAACGCTTTTAAAATATGATTTTAAATTTGTCGGGACATTCAATGAGGTTGCTAATACATGTTGCCACTTCGATCCTCATGCTACGTGATGACCCCGAAAGTGGCGTGGACGCGGGGACTAGAATAAGTAGATATATATATATATATATATATATATATATATATATATATATATATATATATATATATATATATATATATATACGATTTTAAAGGCACAAGCAACCTTGTGCTTGGTGGCTTTATAGAGAAGAGTCACCATGCATTTGTGGTCAAACCGCATAGGTAGTATGCATCATGAAGGTTTGAAAACCGTGCGTGATGACCTCATCATCATCGACCCATAAACTCGGGCGGCTCAAGAAACCGCTTCTATGATGACGTTTTTGAACCGTCTGTGAAGGCCTTTTCTGTAGTAGTGATCCAATCCATTCATTCAAACTGAAATGTTCAATTAATTACATGTCATCATTACATCACTTACGCTTTCTTGGACTTGTTCCCGGAGTGAACCTCATAAACGGACGGCGTTTACGTCGCGGAGGTGAGGCTAGCGTCGGCTGAGTCGCTGTCGGTGCCCCAACAATGTCGGAGATGACCATCTCGTCCGACAACCTGGCATCCACATTGTCATCGTCGTCGTCACCGCCGCCGTTGTCCTCCTCCTCCTCTCGTGCAACCGAAGCTGATGTCGTTGCCCGCGATGTCGTAGCATGCGAGGAGCCACTCCGAGTAGGGGTAGGTTGAACGACATCTCCAACCGCCACCGCGCAGTTCATTTTTGTGGCCATTCACCGGCATCGGCGGCATACCATCTACAAGGTCAACAAAAAAACACTGCAGGTTAATAAAAAAAGAAATGTTCAAGAATACATAGAAAGATACTGCAGTTAAATAAAAAATGAAGAAGTAAGGATCTCAGTTGTAGTTAGTCTCAATTGGAATCGACTGCTTTCTTGGATGAAAGAGAGGAATTCGTTTATGTAGGCACTCAAGAACTGGTAAATTTTAAACAACCAACAGTGTAATTATGGACTCCTTCTGGTTCCATGCAGTTCTTGTGTTAGTGGTATTTCCTATTTCTAGGGTTTAGTCTTGTGTGTGTCCATTCATATTAACATGGTATCAGAGCTCTAGGTTCTCACCCAGCCTCCAACCTAGCTCCGAAATCGTCTTCCGCTACTGCTGCCCCTGGGAGGAGCAATCTCCACTCCCGGGGGCGGCCACCCTCTTCTTGGCTCTCTTCTCCAAAGGATTTCGACAGCAGTGCTCGGCGGCGTGGGAGAAGGAACCTGAGGGAGAGGCCGTCGGATCCGCGCCTCCCCTCTCCTGCTCTGTCGCCGGATGCGGCCTCTCCTGCTCCAGATCCGGCTGCCCCGAGCTCCATGCGACTCCTCCCCGCCCGGATCTGCCGCCACCGCTTCCTTCGCCTCTTCTCCGCCCGGATCCGGCTCCACGAGCCTACCCTACTCCATCTCCCCTGGATCCGGGGCCTCGGGCCTCCCTTACTCCACCTCGAGCTACGCCGCCTCCAAATCCAAGCCGATCCGTCCTTGGGATCTGCTCCCTCGACGACAAGACAGCGCCATCGCGCCCGCCTCCGCTGTGCCATGCCATGTGCCGCCGCCACACATGCGCCCGCCCGGATCCACTGCGCCGATCTGCCTCGGATCCGGCCACTCCGCCTCAGATCCGTGCCGCCCGAGCCTCCCGAGCTTCTCTTCTCGAGCTCCCCGCCGCCCTGTGGATTCGACGCCGCCTCGGGCTGCATCGCCTCCGGATCCACGCCGAGCTCCCGGGCCTCCGCGCCAGTTCCGAGCCCCGCGCCCACCACCACATCCTTTGCTCGGCGTCGCCTCCCTCCTTTGCCTCGACCGCCCCTTGGCGTCATGGTGCCTCGGCTCCTGCAATGCCACCCGTGGTCACTGTGCCATCACCGCGTGCTATGCTAGAAGAGCACGAGGATGAGGAGGGGGGCAGGAAGGAGGAGGCTCGGCCGGTGGGGAAGTAGGAGGAAAGAAGGGAGTGAGAGTTGATCTGGTCAAAGCTGCTCTAGTACTTCTTCTGCAGTGGGTTCTCCCACTCCGATTTCTTGCAGCTCCTTTCGCTGTTAAATCCTGCTGCTGCTATAATCCGCTGTATTTGAGTCTTTTCTTTTGAGTCTTCCGTTTGCGTCCATCCAAGTCCGTATCATCTCTCTCTTTGAGTTTGTCAAAGTCGTACGAGTCCACAAATCCTTGTCAGTCAACCGATTGCTTTGCTAGCCATGATTCATCCTCTTGGATTGAATGTGGCCCTCTCCTTTCTTTCGCATGGCTGCAGCCGCCGCTCCTCTCCGAGCCGTTGCAGATTGTAAAAGTCTTTATGATGCCGCCGCTTCTCTTTGAGCCGCCGCCCTGAGCTTCTAAGGCCGCCGCGCTTCTTTTGCACTGCGCCTCCGCTGCGTTTCTTGTGCACTGCGTCGCCGCCGTCTTGGGTTTCGATCTGCGCTACCATGTTTCTATCTCTCTCTCTTCGGCTTGATTTGACAGTTCTCTCTATTTGTGTCACCTTTCACATCCTCTCTCATCGTGTTGCCACGGTCGACTTTGCTCCTGCTTACCTCTACTTTCTCAGCCCTTGCACTTTGTACTTAGGGCTGCAGCATGATTCCGGATGGGAGGAGATCCTTTGGTACCGACATAATTTTCCAAGAGTTGTACACTATGACGATATTATCAAGACTCGGACTTCGGATTTTCCCTATTGTAGCGTCAACCCTTTCCAAATACAATACTATTGCATACATCTTGCATTTGAGGGGGGTATTAAGGGTATTAGTGGTATTTCCTATTGTTAGGGTTTAGTCTTGTGTGTGTCTCTCTTATACTATATATATGTCCTATGGACTATTGCAATAGACAAACTCCATTCATATTAACACTGGAACCCCTGCTAAGGGTAGGGTATTACTATAGATGCATATCACAGTTGGCTGTACGTCGTTGGTTGTGGTGTTGCGGTGCACTGGTTTGATGGTGATACGAAGGATACCATCGGTTCTTGCATGACTACATGCAAAAAAGACTTGGAAAAGGAATTAGAAGAAACGGGGCACGTCTGTGCTGGGTTTGGTTGCTGCTCCACGTTCATGTTACAAGGGATCTGCGAGCCTTTACCGTACTGGTCCAACGTGATGGCATCGTAGTGCAATCGAAGGCAACGCCCTCAACTGTCAAGGTTTTCTTAACAGAAAATTATATATTTGATTCAATGGATCTTTACTCAAGTTAGATAAACACAGGCAATAGTCAAGGTGGTGCATGGACCAACCGAACTGTAAAAGCGCCCAAATTAATAAGTCTAGTTATGCTTGTATTCACAACAGCGACTGCTATCACTACTACAGAAAAGCTAATCACAGACGGTTCAAAATCATCACCACAGATGATTTTTTGAACCGTCTGAGTTTATGGGTCAGTGATACTACGATCATCACAGATGGTTTTTGAATCTTCTGTGAAAAAGTTATCACAGACGGTTCTAAATAATAACCGTCTGTGATAGTCTATTTCCATGAGCGGTTCGCCGAACCGCTCAGGAATAGACTATCACTGCAGCGGTTCTTGTTTAGAACATGCGTGATAGTATTTTCTATTGCAAAAAAAATTTCGAATTCTGAAACTTCGGAGGCCGTTTTGAGGCCTTAAATGACTTTTTTTTAGGGTTTTCACTTATTCGAGACCTCGCGGAGAGAATCTAACATTGACTTATGGATTTTCGGATTGAACTTTTCGTTAGCTTTCCAACAAGCCAAAGAACGCCTCAATCCGAGTTCGTATGCAAAAGTTATGGTTGTTTTACCGAATAATGTGTGAAAACGAGTCCAGGACGAAGAGACGGACGATGGCCTGGTACTCAGAGTTAGGGATGCCGAGGTGCTCGCTGTCGATGTCCGCGATCTTATCTTGGTATATTCATTCACAAGAAAACCACGGTCATAATTGAGAGCCACCAAAAACAATAAGGCAGGGGAGGCGACAAGCGATTGATCACTTACTGGCATGTTAGATATCAACCAGGAAGAGAGGGGAGGGGATCAGATTGGGGATATCACCGGCGATGAAGGAGAGGCGGTGGCAGCATCACCGTGGCGTCACAATTGGAGGCGAAGGAGCTTACGACGGTAGTCGGCGGTAGTCGGAGCTCGGCGTGGGGAGGGCAGAGGGAGAGACTAGTGGAAGACAAGACATGGGTGGCTATAATATATAAAGACAGTACCAAAACATTTCGCCTCCCGCGCATGCGTCCAAAACATTTCGTCTCCCGCGCACGCGTCCAAAAATTTCCGCCATCCCGCATTGCGAATCACAGACGGTTTTAAACAAAAACCGCCTGTGTTGATTATAATATCACGAGCGGTTCTTAACAAGAATCGTGCGTGAAATATCCTGACGGTTCTTAACAAAACCGTCTGTGATATTTGGTAGTATCACGATGGTTCTTGTTGAGAATCGTCGCGAAGTATCCTGACGGTTCTTAACAAAAACCGTGCGTGATATTTGGTAGTATCCTGAGCGGTTTTGTTGTAACCGTGCGTGATACTTCCTGACGGTTTTCAACATGAACCGTCGTGATATTACTTCACGCATGAGCGGTTTTAGCGCAGCTAGTAACACAGACGGTCACTAAACCAAAACTGTTTGTGATTGTATTTAATACAGACGGTTTTGGTCAACCGTCTGTAATGAGTTGTCCAGTATTAGCCTTTTTGTAGTAGTGTAGAAGCATTATCTTGTGTCAATGCTCCCAACACATGCACCAGAGGCAATCCTTACATTCTGGACGGCTGCACTCCAGGTCTCGTACTCTTGACTCATGAAGTGATAATTTTGCCTCTTTACTACTGTCTAATGCTACAGCATTTGCTTACTTCAGCCGTTGCTCTGCTCAAATGCTAGTAACTCTCATGCAAAGGGCAGTTTCATCAATGCTATTGGTTTAACATCTGGAGGGATCTCTGGTAGGTACAGTCTGGTGCAAGAGTTTTCATCCCCAGTCAGTTTGCCACGCTAACCATATAGACATGATAACACAGTCGAATGGGCCGTATCAATGTTATCCTATATTTTCTATGAAGAACTACGTTACCTAGTACAGTACTTCCCTTTTGACGGCAGTATGCCAACTTCCTATATATTTGCATATTGTATGTTTAGACCATAACACTTGTCCAAATTTAGTATTTGTGATAAATATGCATGTAAGGTGTAATACCTCATTGTATTTAAGCTATGGTGATGGAAAATATTTTTAGCGTTATGAACAAGTCCAGTAACACTCTCATATCTCCCATTGCAAGTGAGATGCTCACTAGAGGTTTCAGCACGCATCTGATTTAACTTGTCAACACAGGTACAATATATTACTGCTGCATACAGAATTTCAGTAGGTACTTCACACACAGCAGTACGCCAGTACCAAGGCCAATGACTTGGAACAGAGAAGTGCAAGGCAGAACAAAATCAGGACAAAGGAAGGAGCCCTTTCTGACACTGCATACAGAATTGTTCCACGATAGCTTAACTAGACATATGCAACCATCAGTGCACACAGTTTAATTACTCCACGGTGATAACTCAATACTCTAATGGGCAGTACGTATCTAATCAAATCACCATTATCATGACTCAACTTTGCATAAATTCACAAATTTTAGGATCGGCCGTCTCAATCAATACCGAAATTTGTTTCTCACATTTACAACCAGCTTACAATATTATGTGTGCGTCGGTGGGTCAGCGTCTAACATCAGAATGTTTCGTTCCAGGAATCCAAGCAAACTATGCACATATAAGACATTCAAATTAAAGAGCACGTAAAGCAAAACGTGGGCATTGCCATTGCCAAGGGAGCGTACCCACTCAAACGGTCAACTGGAGAGGAGCACCCGGGTATGCGGAGTGGGGAGAGGAGGTCCACCCGAGCCCGAGGTGGACCTCTTCGCGCGGCCTCTTTCCCTCGTGGTTTCGGCACTGCGGCGAGCGGCGCTGAGGGAGAGGGGCGGCAGCAGCGGAGGAGCGCAGCGGGCAGCGGCGCAGGGCGAGGGGTCGGCGCTGCTGGAACTCTCGTTTGGTTCATTGGTTGATACTGAGAGCTGTGGGCTCGTTGGCTGCACAGTGCGCACAATGCCTAGGTGCGGATAGGCTGAAGCCCAGAAAACCGTTTGGGGGAGGCATCCTTAATTTGCCGAGGCCCGTAAAAAAAGGAGATGTACTTGGATAATTTGATTGATGGCATAAAAGATCAAACATGTGACGCATGTTTTAGAGCATTGTCGGTGTTTACTTCCAGTTCTAGAGCATGCTTAGATACATTTGTTAAGGACAAAGAATTTGAGCATTTTGGGAGAGGCAGCCTTAATCACTCAAAAAAACATTAGTAAAGATAGACCTCATCCTGTTATCCCAACGTTTTTTTGTCACCTCCATCGTATTTTGGCATTTTTTTATTATAAAATAACCTATTTTTTAATTTGAATTACAACAGTAATAATACCACTTTTTTATTTTACAGGAATAATCATCTGTCGCTTAACCATTGAGCGACTAGCCTAAGTCGCTCAACCGTTGAGCGACAAGTGTCTCTTGTCGCTCAACGGTTGGTCCTAGTGTACAACTCACTCGGCTAGCAATGTATGCATTCTGCCCGTTGAGCGATTTAGGCTAGTCGCCCAACGCTTGAGCGACAGATGGTTATTCTTGTAAAAAGAAAAAAGATGGTATTATTACTGTAATTTCGAATAAAAACTAGATTATTTTTTTAAAAAATTCTCGTATTTTGCATCAGGGCATGAACAACTAAAGTCTCGTTGAAGAAGAGATACACGCAAAACTAGGCGTGGAGGAAAAGAAAGATGAAGAACAGTCCCTGCCACTTAAGAGATCATCATCGTATCATACACACTTTGCTTGTCGAACCTAAAACATACTTAGGATTGCTGGATTTAATAAGGTTAAGGAATAAGGATAATTTATCTGGAATAGGTTTGAGAGAGACGCAACCTCAATTAAGCACGTCAAGCACTTTTTATAGAGTTAGTTTGCTTCTCATCTCCACCCCTTTCTATCCTGAAACGTGCGGATACATAAAATAAATCTGATACAAACTTGTTTTTTCATCTCCTTGTATGTGTCGGGACTCAGGTCCGTCTAACGCTGGAGCGCCATTGACGACGATGAACCGTCCGATTCAAAACCAACAGTCCGTGATGAAGAGATCGCTGCGCGATCATCAGCCTACCATGATTCAAATCTTGCGTGGCGCGGTACGTAGCCCGTAGGGGGGGAGTTCAAAACGTCTTGTCGAGATAAACCAAATCATCTACGAAATCAAATCAAACTACGTGCGGCAAATTTAAAAGAAAAACCTTACCGAAAACGTACGCACGAAACCCCAACCAGCGACGTCTTGGGTATAGCGGTGGCCATCAATAGTGCGATAGAAGGCAAAAACAGCCGCCACCACGCACGAAACCCCAACCAGGAAAACCTTATAGCCACCGCCAAATAAGTCCCCCTCTTCTCCTCCCTTCCTCCTCGCCGTCGCCATCGGCAGCTGCCGGCCAACGCTGGCGGCGGGGTTTCTTCTTCTCGGTAATGGCGTCTGATCTGTATCGTGCTCACAGCGCCTGACGTCTGTCCACCGTTTTCCAACGGTGTGGACTTTCGTCGGGGTTGGATCTGGGGCCCTTCTCTGCCGGCTTGTCTTCGGGTGTGGTGATCCGAGGCCCTTCTCTGTCGGCTTCTTTCGGCGACGCGGCTTCGTCGATGGCATGACGACGGAGGTGGCGCGGTGCAGATCTAGATTTGGCGCAGTTGGTAGAGATTGCGATGACTCGGTGGTGGTGGCTTGTGCGGCGCTCGACTCCTCCCCGGTGGACGACTTTAACCGGCCGACGCGTGGGCTGCGGTAGACGTTGTCTTCCTTTGGTGCAGGTGGCGGTTGGCCGTTGGGGATGTTACGGACGTCGTCTTGGCGATCTGACCTTCATTGGTTGGATCCAGTGACAAGGTCATGCTGTGGCGTGATCTTGGAGCGCTGGTACCTTCGACCTGGGGTGAAACTCTTGATCTGGCCTTCGCAGGTTGGATCCGGTAACGACGTCGACCTGAGCGGCGTTACCCTCTTGAAGGCGTTGTTTGGAGAACCGGTACCTGAGCTTCGGAGTGAAAACTCCTAATCTGGCCTTCGCTGGTTGGATCCGGCGACGATGACGTGAGTCGTATCCTTTCTTAGAGGCGTCGCTACGGAGACTGGCCCATCATCAGCTCTTTGCTGCGTAGCTACTGTTCACGTGTGGACGATCTCCTGGTTGGTCACGGAGGCGGGGCTATGTGGTCTTTTTTTAGGCTAGCCTTTGCATGACAATTTGTTTGTCATTGTTGGTTTTTGGCCGTTTTTGTTTTAAGCTTTTAGCTGATAGTGGTGTAATGGCTATGTACATCTCTAATTGGTGTAAAGGCCGAAAGTTGTACTTTCATTATCTAAAAAAAAAGAAGAGAGAGAACGTACGCACGGCGTGTCTCCACGCCCTATAAATAGCCACGTCCAAGGGGCTTGCATGCACACCACCGTGCCCCTCACCTGTTTTCCTACCACGATCACATACGTTACGTAGCAATGGAGCACGTCTCACTCGCGTTGCCGGTCCTAGCTTCTGTGCTGGTCTCGGTGAGATACGCGCTAGTGATCGATGGCGAGCGGCGCATCGTCATCTCCGGCTCCATCCACTACCCCAGGAGCACACCCGACGTGAGTCGTCCTCCAAGTTTCCTGATTATTCTAGCTGTCCATGCAACGCACTATCGCTTCGAAGTTCTATTAAAGTAAGCATTACTTACTTCGGAACGAATCTGTCGCTTGCTGCGATTCGTTTTGTTCTGGCGTACTGCAGATGTGGCCTGACCTGGTCCAGAAGGCGAAGGAAGGAGGCCTCAACACGATCGAGACCTACGTCTTCTGGAACGGCCATGAGCCGCGCCCTCGTGAGGTTCGTGCACAATTAACACTGTTATACTTACCAATAGATCGTGGCGCACGCATCGATCGCTAATGTCTTCTTGTTGTTCTTCTCTCCTGTCTCGATCTTCATTACAACTTCGAGGGGAACTACGACATCGTAAGGTTCTTCAAAGAGGTCCAGAATGCTGGCATGTACGCCACTCTTCGCATCGGCCCCTACATCTGCGGTGAATGGAATTATGGGTATGTTATATGTTAGTATGATGTTTAAGGCGCCCAGTTTAGAACGTGGGAATTTTTTCCTGAGTCCCGCGGGCACTGAACTATTTCTATGAAACTCGTGATCCAAACCGGGCATAATTGTCAGCTAGCATAAGAGCAAAGTAACGTGACTCCGGTTTTCTGTTTTCCAGAGGGCTTCCTGCCTGGCTGCGTGACATTCCCGACATGCAGTTCAGACTTCACAACGAACGGAGCCCATATGCCCAAGATATGGACGGAGAATTGGACTAGATGGTAAAGTCTTTTATTTTCTCATCTGCTGCAAGGCCTTTTGCTTGGTTTGCTTCGATGAACTAAAGATAATATATTGTCCTTAGGTTCAAAGCATGGAACAAGCCGGATTACCATAGGCCTGCTGAGGATGTTGCTTACGCAGTTGCCATGTTCTTCCAAAACCGTGTCATCTTTTTAAAACCTTCGATGGTATGTTTACATAGATGATTGATTAATGATTAATGTATCATCTTTTTAAAACCTTCGATGGCTGCTGCGTGCTAATTTCCCATTGTCATGTTCATCAGTATCATGGTGGAACGAACTTTGGTCGTACTTCTGGGGGTCCATACATTACAACCACCTATGACTATGATGCACCTCTGGATGAATACTGTAAGTTGGCAGGAAGAGACTGCGGCATATTATTTTGTTCACGCATTGTTGTTTGCAGATCTAAAAAGTTTTACCTTTTTATGACCCAACAGGTAACATTAGGCAGCCTAAATATGGTCACTTGAAGGAGCTTCATGCTCTACTGAATTCCATGGAGAAGCACAATGAAACCAACTTGGGCGATAATGTCAAAGTAAGATTTACAAATCATCTCTCTCTCTCTCTCACTCTGTTTCTTCCTTCTATCTTAGGAAACAATATAATGTAACTGTCAGCGGTATTAATTTTTTCTGTGTCGCAATGTTTCTGTCATAATATCAAGACCCAGACATCTGTCATGGTAAAGAAAGAAAGCGCGGTGAAGGAAGAATCTAAAGGCTTGAAGTGGTCTTGGATGCTTGAGTTCCTGAAGCCTTTCTTAACCGACGAGCTCGGTTCCTTCAAAAATAACAAGCTCTTGGAACAGATTGTCACATCGGCTGACGAAAGTGACTACCTGTGGTACAAGACAAGGTAATCTAAAATGAAACAATATCTTATCTGTAATAATGTCGATCAAATTGTCATTAAACCCAAAACTCTTATGAAATGCAGCCTGATCCGTGAGGCAGAACAAAAATTGACGCTGTATGTGAACACAACAGGCCATGAGATCTATGCGTTTGTCAATGGAGAGTTTGTTGGTTAGTACTTGCTGCTGCGCGACTAAATGTTTTAATTGCACCTTTTGTTGCCGTGATAGTAGTACTAATGTTTGTTCTAGAACCATGTATCTACAGGGTACCAGCATTCCGTGAACGGGCCATATATATTCCAATTCCAGGCTCCAGTGACACTGAAGGCCGGCAACGTCTCTCTCCTCAGTGCTACCGTCGGCCTTAAGGTTTTGATTTTCGCAACTTAGGCGGAAAAAATTTCAACACTTTCGTTTCAATCATGTGCTGACACAAGTTTCTTATTGTCAAAACAGAATTACGGAGCTTCCTTCGAGCTAATGCCCGCCGGCATTGTTGGTGGACCGGTTAAGCTAGTCAGCGCCGACGGCAACACCATTGATCTCTCCCACAACACCTGGACTTACAAGGTATACTACTGCAGAGTGCAGACTGCAAGTTTTATGTATACGATTGCCATAACTTTCCTCTGAATATGTTTGTGTTTTAGACTGGCTTGTTTGGTGAGTACAAGCAAATCCATCTGGACAAACCTGGCTTCAAATGGAGCAACCGCACCGTCCCCATCAACAGGCGCGCCCTTCACTTGGTACAAGGTACGTGTTTGCCACAGGATGCATACGCACCAAGTTTTCTTCTTGAACCTTGCTGGTTAGAGACTAAATTAACTTCGCTTTTCTGAAGGCTACGTTCCAAGCTCCTGTCGGCACGGAGGCCGTGGTGGTGGACCTGGCCGGGCTGAACAAGGGCGTGGCGTACGTGAACGGCAACAACCTGGGGCGGTACTGGCCGAGCTACATCGCCGGCGACATGGAGTTCAGCTAAGTTAGTTTGGGTCTTATCTTAGCTAAGCCTTAGGAGTTTTGTATAGGTATAGGCGTATATATAGCTAATGCTTTGCTAGGCCGTAGTTTTCAGTGATGCAATCAACCTCTTAGTTGATGGATTGTGTTAATAATACTGTTTGCCTGATGTTAAATTAGTAGTTGATTGCACATGGCGACTTTATATTTTTCTGCCCGCTAAACATGTCCTCTTCCTGGTGGATTTATGTCGTTCGTGCTTTTTAAGAGTTAAGATATCGCTAAAAATGTCAATGATACATATACAAAGGTCGTGGTACATACGTCATTGTGTCAAACAACTGACTAAGTATCACACACGATCGGCTGCAAATAAATGGATTCAAAATTGCACGATAATGACATGCACATACATATCTCGTGTGTGATATTACATGCTTGACAGCAGAAATGATACAAACTCAGCAATCGTGTTTGAATAAATAAATATATATGCTATACTAACCTAATAGTTGTTGTACAAAAGTGCAGAGGTCAGATAAGTTATCTCAAGTAAGGTTGGCTTATCTTCAGATGTACAAATGTATTCGTTTCAGAAGCTAAGACAAGTGGTACAACACTATCAGATACAGACATTTGCTTGCTACAACCCTGTATTGTTCTTGCAACATCACCTGCACACGCATGTTTTTTAAAAAGTTAAATGTTGTCCACCCAAGTTAATAAATGCAAACAAGATATTCTAATAGGTTCAGTTGATGTACATGGCTCATGCTAGGAAAATGGCAGGCACTCAACCCATGTAAGTTGCAGGCTATCATGGACATAGGGGATCCTTTTGTTAAAGCAATCATTATGAGCGAACTACAGGGCTAGAAATTACATCTTGACCAGGGTTCAACAAACCAGCATAAACCGGATGGTTTTCCGCTCAGATTGATTTTTATAAAAAGGGCCTGTTCAGGGTCTAATTGGCAATGTTTGCTCCCCATCTTTTCCGAAATAGATGTATATTTACTTCCTAGACATGATAAAATATCAAACCTGAAAAACTTTTTTTTTGTAAAAAAAAGAAAGAAAAAACGCCATTTGCTAACAATTCCTAGACACTAAGCTTGATCATACCTCACAAATAATATGAACAATTCTTCATCGGTTATTGCTCCAAGTTCCATTCTTCTCTCTAAAGCAGTCAGGCCCCCACCATCTTTAATTGTTGTTCTTGCACCCCTGTAGAAAGGAGACCCAGTTAAAATCATCCAAATAGTTCAACAAAAATTGACTGAGCATTTATTGCTTTCGCGTTCTCCAGAGGCAAATGAGAGGGTGGTCACAGAATTAAGGATGTCATGGTAATAATAACAAATAAACAAAAAAGAATGTGTATCATATGATGATCTTGAACAGGCACCAATCATAGCCAAGAATCAAATGATACCACTGTACCAATTCACTGTCGCGCAGCTATGGTGGCCACTATATTAGTATGATCACATTGAATACTATATGCTGACATGTGAAGTCTTTAGACTAAAAAATAAGGCATTAAACCTTCATGGTTGCTTTTTTACAGTGGTCAGTGGACCTGGCCATGGGATGAAAGACACTAAAATGAATCCAAGTTTTTGAGCAACAAGCCACTCACATAAGTTTTAAACATTTTGGTTAAATTGATAAAATTAGCAAACACATTGTCAAAACCCCAAAAGAAATATTATATCTTTGTCTAAATGTATCAGTGTCTAGTTCTTTAAGCTGAATGAAATGAAGTATAATCCTCTTGTAAAGAAATCAATTTATGTCAACACTGAAATAGTTCCAATTTAAGAGGCAACAAGGAGCTTCGGACTTTGCATGACATGGCATGGGCGAGCATACATCTTTAGGCACTGAATTAACCATACACCATACAGCAATAATTCAATTCTACCTCTTTAGCAGATGCTTGGTGAGGGCATCAATTTTCTTTTGGACACAATGGTGCAATGGTGTCCGTCCATGGAAGTCCTGCTTATTAATATCCGCACCAAAAAGTAGCAGAAGCTCCATCATTACAGGATGGCCATATTGACACGCTAAGTGCAATAAGGAACAGCCTTGTAGACAACCTTCTGGTTTCTCAGAATCCTCCATTCTCTCACAAGATGATGGATCAAGTAACTTCCTGTCTGTAACTGGCTGAACATGGTGAACATCACTGTTCAAGTCATCATATGTCATGTTAGGGCTCACATCAGCCAACACAAGAATGCGATACACTGCTCTCACATCATTCGTCCTTATAGCTTCCAATATATCAATGGTAATTTGATTGGAATCTTTGGCAATAAGAAGTTTGTCCACGTACTGTATGGATCATTTACGAGAATGAATGATGTCATAATATACAGAAGATGATAATCAGAATCGAGAAAACTACTAAAGGAATAACACTATATCATAATTCATACATGAAGCTAAATACTATCAACCCTAGCAAATCCAAAGTATTTGAAGAAGAAGAAAACTTTAGGGTTGCTGCAGCCTGCATTACTTTTTTGCATATAGATTCACCATGAAAGCTTCAGGTTTCTAGGCAGCCATTTGATTAATTGTGCAAGTTGTAAAGTTGAAATTGTCAAACAAGGAATCCATCAATTTTCTTATCTGTAACTCTGTATTACACATGCAGGTTATCTGTCCCCAACAATACAGTCAGAATCAGATTGATAAAACGAATTATATATCTGGTTGTGTATCAAGCCCATAGAACTGAACTTTGCCTCCAACTATAAGGTATAACAAAGGATACATCAAAAAGGAATCCTCATGGTCCATACAAATTTTGCTAACTACATATGTGCATAATAATTCTTACAGACACAATATGCCATAGACTAAACCACAGGATTGATCTAAATATAAATTTTATGGATATTATTTCCAGAACTCCTATGCTAGCTGGCTGGTTGGCTCCTCCAAAAAAAATGTTTGACAATTGGCTCACTAAAGCTGCAAACTAAATAAAAAATATTTCTAAACTGAAATAATAGAGATTAGAACAGAATTCTAACTAGTATAATGCTCATAAACACAGAAAGATTGCCTTTTGGAAACTTCATCAACAAATGCCTGACAGCCCATATATTAATTATCGAGAATGCTTCACTAGGTTTAGCCTTAAGGATAAAAGGAAGCACAAAAGAGCTTACCTTTGATTGTATATACCTTTCCTTTATTGAGAAAGCATCGGTGGGTTTAGGCTTTTCAATGAAAAGAATAGCGCTATTTGACTCATCCATTCTGCATGGATATAGATAATATTACACAATGTCAAGAAACAAAATTAGACAGGAGAAAAGAGCAAAGTTTGTTCTTCCATGCACGCCTGAATTTATTAGTTGCCAACACTCTTAATGTACAGAATCTGTTCAATGACTTTTCTTCTGACTCCTTTGTAGAAGACTAGAATAAGAAAGCTAATAAATCTTGAACCCATGGATGAAAAGGAAAGAAGTAATCAATGTTGTCAGAATCGTGATCCTGAATCGGATAGAAGATGCTCCGGTAGGCGGTAGGATCGCATTGTAGGTTTGAATCGTAGAATATATGATTCTACCTGATTCTAAAAAAGTATATGTTTTAAACATATTGTCTATTTAAACAGTGATATGGAAACATTTGGTCATTTGGCGCCTAATTTGATTGATAATTGTCTATTGTAGATTGCCAGATTCAACCAAATTCTAAAAATAAAATTATCTAATTTATAAAACAGCATTTAAATTATTTTATTATAAAATATAACGCATATGTAATCCTCCAACACTCATTAATATAGGCATAGAAGATCCCAGTATATGCATCAATAGTAGCGAAAAAAAGCTGTGAAGCAGCACATGAGCACTGCTGCACATATAACATATTCCAAGCCGTCTGCTTTTCTCGTCTCAATCTCTCTCTTTCTCTATCCCTGCAACAATTAAGCCCCTTCTTTCCAAATAAATGCAGTGACAAACAAACACAAAAGATAAGCATGCATTAGCTTCGCAGCTTCCTCTCGCCCTTCGCCCTTCACCTCCCCTCTCCTCAAAGTTTCCTTTCCTCTACAGATCTGGCCTCTCCTTCCCAGTTCTCTGGTCCTCCTCCCTGCAAGCTTGTTCTACTTCTCTTCTTGTTCTCTGGTTCTCTTCCCCTCCTCCAGTCCTCTCCACAAGCTTCCTCCTCCTTGTCTAGAGTAAAACTGCTCACTGAGACGCCGCCAAGCTTGCCAAGCTGCTACCAAGACTTGAGAAGGGGATAAGAGATTAAGAGGCTGGGCTTCAAGAAAACCAATAGTTCCGAAGGATCGGAGATGGAGCGCGATTCAACCGATTTCACGACTATGAGCGCGACTCTCTGACGATCCTTCCAGGTCCGACTCATGATACGACTTGAATCGTTTAAGGTTGGCGGAGTCTTAGGTTCATACGATCCTACCACTAGAGTTGTGATTTTAACAACCTTGGAAGTAATACCACTGCTTCATGGACATCTACTGAACAAGTATTAACAACATTATCATTTCCAAAGGAGAAAACACCTTCCTTAGATGCTGCTTATTATTTTATTGAGCACCCCTACCCATAATGAAACAGATCCATTTCAGTGCACACTGAAAATCCAATGGACATTCAAGTCCGAGTTCAGTCTACCATTAAGTCTATTACAATTGTGGTACTATGTTCCTTATGTTGTTGGTGTAAAAAACCGAACACGAGTAAAGGAGCGGACGTCGACCGTGCTACGGGCTGGCGTCCACGAGAGCGAGAATGACACAAGGGTTTATACAGGTTCGGGGGTCCGAGAGGACCGTCCTACTCCTGTCGGCGGCCTAGGGGGCTCGAAGGTCCCTCCTGGAGGCGCACCTATTAGCTTTCTTATCTTATATTCCTTGAGAGCTCTTGTAACAACCCAAAAATTTATAAAGGCAAAAATATGGGATTTTTAAAATTTTTTGTGTAATAACTATTGTTACGTATCGTAATCACCCCTTTTCAATGCATATTGGATTTTATTGTGTTTTCTCATTTGAACTGCATCTTCTCAATGCTTATTTTTGGATATCATTCGGTATTTAATGCCCGTCACCCAGGCCACACGACCTCTACACTGTGTGGCCATATCATCAACAACCCCAACCACTCTGACCACTTCCCCTAGTCAGGTCATTCCTAGATATATATGGGGCATGAGACCTTGGGACCCCCTTGTTGCCTTTCTTTGCCATCCAGTGCTAACCTCATTCTCTTCCTCCTCCAAGAAAGCTTGAGCTCCATTCAAACTCAGTAGCTTGCCCACCAAGCTTTAGCACTCGTCTCTGTCGAGCTCCCCACCCCCGCCTTGCCACAGACACCCACCGGAACTACCTTGATACCACACTTGTTCCTACAATCAGGATACTCCAAGACCTCCCCGGCGGACCATCTATCTGCTTCTGAGGAGCACCCTTGAAGACCGAAGACCACCCTCTTCTCCTCAAGATACGTGCAGCACGAAGCTTCTACCATTATTGTGAACCACCATCGCCAGCGCGGCTCCGGCTTACCACTTCCTAGTGCCGTACTGGTAAGTTTCTAATGGACAAAAACTCTTCTTGGTTCAAGTCGTCTTGTTCTCTTTTTGATGATCCTTGGGTTCTTCCTTTGGCTTTTCTGCTAGTTCATCCGATTGCGACAATACAGTCGCACATTTGTTTCTTTTGATCACCGCTGTGTAATCGTTCCTTCCTCTCGATCGACTACGCACGGTTAATGCTCCCAAGACCTCCTTCCTTGCACAGACCACCCCGTTTACAAAGACCACCCCGTGGTCGCGACCTCTCATTATACAAGACCACCCCCTGGCCGCGACCTCCTACTTTACAAAGACCACCCTCTTGGTTGGAACCACCCATATAGTCACGACCATCCAGTCTACAAAGACCACCCTCGTGAGCGCGACCTCCCATTTTACAAAGACCACCCCCTTGGGGCAAGACCACTCATTGGGTCACGACCTTCCTTTTTGCAAAGACAACCCTATGGTCATACACCTCCACGACCACCCCTGGTCACGGTATTTCCATGACCTCCCACAGGTCGTACGTTTCCGCGACCTCCCTGTAGCATCTCCTCTTTCCCTGAATTTTCAAATAAACAGAAACATTTGGTTTTGATGAGAGTTCAACGCTTATTGGGAAATTCTATTCGGAACCTCCCTTGGTTCCATCTTGACCATCGAGACCTCCTTTGCGCTCATCGTAACCATCAGGATCTCCTCTAGTTCAATCTTGACCGTCAGGACCTCCTTTGGACTCCATCTTGATCATCGGGATCTTCCTTGCGTTATCTTGACCATCGGGACCATCTTTTGTTCAGATCTAAGGTCCCAGACCTCTCCTAGTTTAGATCTAGCGATCCAGACCTCCTCTCGCTTAGATCTAACCGTCCAGACCTCTCCTAGTTTAGATCTAGCGATCCAGACCTTCTCTCGTTTAGGTCCAACCGTCTAGACCTCTCCTCGTCTAGATCTAGCGAACCAGACCTCCTCTTGCTTAGATCTAACCGTCCAGACCTCCTCTCGTTTAGGTCCAACCATCCAGACCTCTCCTCGTCTAGATCTAGCGAACTAGACCTCCTCTCGCTTAGATCTAACCGTCCAGACCTCTCCCAGTTTAGATCTAGCGATCCAAACCTCCTCTCGTTTAGATCCAACCGTCCAGACCTCTCCTCGTCTAGATCTAGTGATCCAGACCTCCTCTCGCTTAGATCTAACCGTCCAGACCTCTCCTAGGTTAGATCTAGCGATCAGACCTCCTCTCGTTTAGATCTACCCGTCCAGACCTTCCTTCAATTAGATCTAACAGCCCAGACCTCCCTTTCACTTAGATCTAAGGGTACAGACCTTCCTTCGTTTGGATCTAACGGTCCAGACCTCCTTCGCTTAGATCTAAGGACATAGACCTCACCTCGCTCAGATCTAAGGGCCCAGACCTCCCCTCGCTAAGATCTAAGGGCCCAGACCTCCCCTTGCCAAGATACAAGGGCCCAGACCTCCCCTTGCTTAGATCTAAGGGACTAGACCTCCACTTGCTTGGATCTAAGGGTCCAGACCTCTTTTTGTTTGGATCTAACGGTCCAAACCTCCCTTTGTTTGTATCTAACGGTCCAAACCTCTTCCGCTTAGATCTAAGGACATAGACCTCCTCTCGCTTGCATCTAACGGTTCAGACCTCCCCTCGATTGGATCTAACGGTCCAGACCTCCCCTCGATTGGATCTAATGATCCAGACCTTCCCTCGTTTGGATCTAACGAACCAGACCTCCCCCCACTTTCATCTAAGGGTTCAGATCTCTCCTCGTTTAGATCTAAGGTTCCAGATCTCCTTTTGTCTAGATCAAAGGGTCCAGACCTCCTCTCGTTGGATCTAAGGGTCCAGACCTCTTCTTATTTTTGATCTAATGGTTCAGATCTCTCCTCGATTAGATCAAAGGGTCCAGACCTCCTCTCGTTGGATCTAAGGGTCCAGACCTCTTCTTATTTTTGATCTAATGGTTCAGATCTCTCCTCGATTAGATCTAAGGGTTCAGACCTCCCTAGATCTCTCTATTTGTCTTTTTAACAAAAGACCACCCTCTTGAACTATTTGTAAAGACGACCCTCATGGTCCACGACCTCCCTTAGTCTTAGCACGCGCACGACATCCCTTGGGACAGTAATTCCAGGACCTCCTCTGGTTACATTGATTCCAGGACCTCCCCTGGAACAGTAATTCCAGGACCTCCTCTGGTTACAGTGATTCCAGGACCTCCCCCGATACAGTAATTCCAGGACCTCCCATGGTATAGTAATTCCAGGACCACCCCAGATCTCAGTACTTCCACGACCTCCTTGCCGAATCCTTCTTGAAACAAAGTAGTTGCTGCAACCAACACAGACCCGATGACCACTGAGTCTTCAACTATGTTGGTCTCATATTTCTAAATCTACGCTTTTGCATTATGTGGAATTCGTGGCACGTTTGAAAGCAATTTGAGTTGGAATATCGGCTTATCTGCCTTTTCGATTGTTTTGCGATTATAGAAGCGAGGTGATCAAGAACCGATTAGTTGAACAAGATCGTCGATCGACACCTGAGCAAGGCGAGTCAATCCTTTGACCATGTTGCACCCACTCTTTGCAAATTATGTTGCTTTAAATTATAAAATTGCATTGCTATGTTTTATCAAACTAAATTGGTCTAGATCATAGTTAACGCCTTAACAAATACTGTGTATAAACTTCCAACCCTTGAACTTGGACATTATCCTTTGTCACCTTAGACTTAATGGATTACATACTAGTTGATAAGGTCTGTATCTAAGTGTCATGTTTAGCCTTGCTTAGATACATTGTCATGTGGGCATTAGGTTGCCCAACCACAATCCTTAAAAACTTTGGAAAATGATTTGGGACAGTAAGGCTGAGAGCCTGGCTGGTATGTTGAGATAAATGGTTATTTTCAAAACCAACAAAACTTGAAAACAGTTTTCAACTAGGGTGGTTGGAAAGAATGGCTGGTGCCGAAAGCACGAGAATATGTTGGTACGTGGATGCACCGCCCCGGTCATTTAAGGACTGAATCTTGTGATGACCTCTCATGCAAAAACAGCGCAACCACAAGTCTATAATGGGTACGACCTGGCCAACTAATTTGCTCACCTCGGCGTGACCTCACCATTGGAGGAATGTGGCGTGGGTAAAGGGGAAAGGGAGCCACAGAGAAACCACATGGCGCAAGAGGGGGCCTCCTAGAAGTGCTTGGCACCGAACGGTGGAAACCTTAGCGGGTGGGGTTGCGTTGAGGAACGAGCATTGTAAAGGTCTTGTGATAATCTCCCCTTGATTCGCATGTCCAAGGAAACGTGTGTATAAACCAAGGCGATTACCTCTTGTAGGTAAAGTGTGCAACTCTGCAGAGTAAGAAAACTATCATGATAGCCGTGCTCACGGTCAAGAGCAGTGCTAAGAACTTGCTGGATATAGTTTTCACTTTTATAAAACCATTTTGTGATGAAAAGGGAAGGTTTGGGGTGAGGCCACAGGGATTTGAGAAGGGCCTGGTCGAGGATCAGTGGTAACTACCAAATAACCCGAGTATAGGAGGTGGGACCTCCACTAGTATTTTTTTAAAAAGAAAACTCAGTTATGAAAACATATTTGTTAAATTGCCAAGTCTCCGGATTTATTACTACTCCTCTATTTCAAAACTTGGCCTTGTGCAAATAAAAGAACTCTAAAGCTTCCCTTGATTAGCCTTGCATTTATATGAACTGCATTGTGGGTTGGCTCGCGAGTACGGTTGTGTACTCAGGCTTTGCCAATATAATCTTTTCAGACCCGAATGATCAAGACCCCTACCAGTACTTCACAGAGGATGAACCAGGTGGTGGTGAAGATAATGAAGCTTAGTAGGACCCCGATCGCTTGCTGTGGGCAAAGTGAATGGATCGCTATGATGTATTTTGCTTAGTACCGTTTTGTTTCCACGCTCGGCTTTTGTAAAACTCCAGCCTATGTGGCGCTTTGTAAAAGCAAAGGCATACTACCTAACATTTATGTAATATAGATGGGCTTGCACTGTTCATTTCGAGTATCCTTTACTTTGGGCGAGGTTCACGACCAGTGAGACTACATCCCCTAAACGAATGTCTTACGACCACCCCTTAGTCGGTCTAGAGCCGCTACTAGGTAATTTAGGACCTCCCTTAGCTGGTCGAGGGCCTTAATTAGATAAGCCCCGATCACCCTTAGCCCATCTAGGACCACTACCAAATACCTTACGACCACCCTTAGATGGTCTAAGACCCCAACCAAATGTCTTACGACCTCCCCTAGATGAGCTAGGACCACATCCAGATGCCTCACGACCACCCTTGGATGGTCTAGGACCACTACTAGAAGACCCAAGATCACCCATATATGGTCCAAAGATTACTTCGGATGTCTCGGGACATCTGTGCCGTATAGTGGTCGCCTCACAGGGACCTCCTCCTCCGGACTCCCTTAGGACCTCCTGTGCTTCTTTTTGGACGTATCCTTAGGACCTGCTCAAGACCTCCTAGGCCTTATGCCGTAATCTCAGGACCTTCTCAAGATCTCCCCTTCTGGACCTCCTTAGGGCTTCCTGTACCCTTTTGTCGTATCCCCAAGACCTCTCCAGAACATCTCTACTGAGTTCTTCAGGACCTCCCCAGGACGTCTCCACAATACACCCCAGGACCTCCTCAAGACAACTCTACAGTATTCCTCCGGACCTCCCATGGCCTCCAGGATCTCTTTAAGACCTCCATGGACCTACTCACGAACTACTGGACCTCCTAGGATCACCCTTGACTGTCTTAAGGCCTCCCAGGACCTCCCAATGAAACACAGGACCACCTAGGACCTTCCTCGATTACCTTAAGACCTCTCAGGACCTCCTTCGACCTCCTCGCAAGGCCTCCACAAAACCTTCTCAGGGTCACTCAAGACCCCCCTAGGATCACTATAAAATCGTCATAGGACCTCTTTAGGACTCTCCTAAATTGCCATTTTGACTAAGTATGTCCGTGTCTACAAACCAACACTTGCGTCCATGTGGAGCTTCCGTAGGTAAACGCTTGAGCAACATGGTATTCCGTGTGTGTCAGCTACTGATCCAGGGAATTACAGTGTACATAGGAGATCCCAAACTCCAAAATTGGGGTCTAACAGCTCTCCTCTCAAATGGGAGATACATGGGGTATTTATAGGCTCTTGGGTCTGTACAAATGACAGGAATACCCTTTAGTGAGACAGCTAGTCTATGAGTACAAGCAATGAGTATTACAGTCTTTTATGAGTACAACAACATTTCTTGGACCTGTACGTGCATCTTCTGCAAAGTGGGCCCCAAATCCGCGAGGGATGAATTATTCTTCCAACACCTTATATAGTTATATGTAACAATAAGCCAAAGAGTTCCAGACTTCCAGAATGCTCAAATAATTTGAAAATGCCTAAACAATACATTTAGAAGTACAAACAGCTTGTACACATGATCCATGTTAGCACAAACTGGTTGGCTGATTTATTAGTCAATGTACCACAGCTTACAGATTTCAGAAGGGAGTTGTGGCTAGGAGGAGAAATGCTTAAAATATGAAGGTGACAAGTAGTTACGAAAAATATAGATCAGCTTCAACATACCCTTGATCTTCTTTTGGAAGCAGAGCTTCCCAGATAGAATTAGTGTAATCATTTCCAAGTGCACGAAACAAATCCATAATTGCTGGCTCCCATACTTTCACATCTAATCTCAAGGATCGAACCTACATCAAGTAAGAACATCAGCTGCAATGCTGAAATATGGGCATCACTATTGTTTAATCTCAAAATCAAAAGACATTTTAAAACCTAAATATCACAAGCCCACAACATAGCATATACGGCAAATATTAATGTATTTCGAATAGTTCTGAACATCTTATATGCATTAACAAATACAATGAAGGGTACAGGCGTACAGCTAGAAACAACCGAGCAAAGGTCAAGAGTAGTCCTTCTATGCTCCCAAAAAATAAATTGCACAAATCAGAGTTGGGCTTCCCAAGTCTTTAAAAGGTAAGTTTAGCTCAGAACTACATGCCGCATGCGGCGTCAACACAGGGAAATATAATAGCTACCATGCTACATGTATTACAACAAGGGTGTTCACCTAGGCGCTAGGCGGAAGGCGAGCGGAGGGTGGCCGCCTAGTGCCTAGCCCGCCTAGGCGGTGGTCAGCGATCGGCGCTCAAGCCGTTCTTGAAGCGGGAGAGAAGAAGTGAAGAGAAAAAAAAAAAAAAAAAGCTTACTTGCATTTCTTGGCTGTCGATCGGCCCACCCGTTCGTAAGTCATAGGCCAAAGCCTCGCTCTCTGCCTTATCCTCCTATCCTCTTGCCCTCTGACGGTAGCCTCTAGCTACTAACCTTTGCAATTGCACTCAAGCTGCGTGAAGTTCGCACAAGCCACAAGAGCAGAAAGGGCCAGAGGGAGGAGGCGGCTGACATAGGGGGCGACGGGGTTGGAAGTCTGACAGCGACGGGAGCCGGGAAGGAGTTGCAGCGTCTTGCGTGGGCGGGAGAGCCACGCGACGGCGCGTGCGAGGGCAGAGAGAGAGGCGGCGTGTGACGCGAGCAAGACAAGAGAGGATGGGTCTTAGCCTCATGGCGCCTTGCCCGCCTAGCGCCACCTGGGCCTGCCTAGGACCGGCGTTGACCGCCTAGGCGGGCCGAGCGCCCAGGGAAGTGCCTTTGCCCGAGTCGTGGCGGGAGCTTGCGCCCAGCGTCTAAGCGCCCGTCTAGGGGAACATTGGTTCGTATCCTATGCAAAGAACCTTTATAGTGTAATCTGATGCAAAGGAAGCCATATCCATCTTATTAGAAATAGATGGCTTGGACTAGCGTACCCAGGGATCAAAATCCCAATGGTTACCAGAAATCCCGGTGGGGACCGGGATGAAACGATCTTGGCATTTGTGACCCTTCCTCGCCTCGCATATCTTTGGCCGGGCAATGAAGCGAGGAAGTCGGACGATTGGCCACCACCTGCACCAGCAATGGCCGACGGCATTGGCAGTGGGGTGGTGGATCTCGTGCTTAAATCATGTCTTAGACTGATCACTTCTCCATAGTTGGTTTGCTGTTTTGCTTTTCTACCTTGATTGTCTCCATCATCCTCTTCCCACCCCACTTGTTCTTTTGGCCTTTAATGGAGACGGTGTCCCACCCAAAAAAAAACTCACGCCGACACGTTGGTCTATGCTCCGATCGGAAACTGCCTCGCACTCTCCCATATCTCATGTTTGCACCAACCGTCGCGCCCCTCTCCCTCAGTTAACCCCATCGTGATTTCCTCCCAATCCCATCTATCACCACTCTTCTCCCCTCCCCCCTCGTAGGGCTCCTTATCGACGTTGCGATTTGAGCGTCGGACGGTGGGAAGATCGCATAATTTGGATAGTCACTAAAGTCGGCTGACGAGCGGTGGTTTGGAATTTTTTATTTATTTTCACGTTCAGACGAACGATGATTGGTGTACTAAAATGGGAGGAACAGTTATTACATTACACTTTTCTGCATGATGCAGTTTGAGCATCAGTTACTTATGCGAGTAAACCATCCATAATTGCATTTTGTTAGTTTTGATACAAATGTTATTAAAACCTTCTAACAACTTTTGTGTTACATATTGTTGCACTAGAGCTATTGATATGTTCTTTCAAGCATAGAATTCTTTTTGGTACTCTTTAAACTAACTTTGCTACTGTTGCACACCCAAAATAGATAAAGCAACATGATAACTATTGTAGCCATAAACCTTGGATGACAAGTATCACTGATTTTCATCGAAACTGCTAGGTTGTTCCTGTAGTATTGCAAAGCTATAGGCCTCTGAAGATACAAAATGACAACAGAAGCACTGAAGCTCCAGGTTGAGTCCAAGGGTCATGTCTTTCCTTAATTCCCCACTCACCATCTCAAGGATATTATTCTTAGAACAACATAGTTAGTTGTAAGTTAGCAATACTTCTATTTGTATTGTTTAAAATCTCAATGATACATTGATTTATGGAAGGACACTATAGTGTCATTCTTACTTGAACTTCTGCTACTCCTATTTGTCCTTTTTCATGGGCAAAGCTTTTGTAAAATCTCAGTGATACCTTTTCCAATGAATTGGAGAACGGGTAGCATGAAAAATGTTGGGAGCACTATATATGTTCTCGGGCACTATAGTGTCATTCAATTTCAATCTGTGCATTTAACCGTGGGTTTAAATGTTTAGTACAGAAAAGTGACTACGGTTTTGTGAAAGTGAAATATTAAGTAGGTGCTTCATGTAGGGTGAAGGAGATAAATTATAGTTACTTTTTTTTACAGAAGACAAATTTGAGGTATTAATTCGTATGTGCTTTGCCAATAGCAAGATAAGACAAGCTGCAACAGACAGAATATGAATAACATTTTATGTAAAATTTGGGTTTCCGTTGCAACGCATGGGCACCCTACTAGTAATTTGTCATGGTAAATAACCGTAGTATAATAAGATTAAGCATCCAACCAGCAGCAATAGCATTAGGCGTAGCATAATTAGGTGCACTAGATTATCTAGTAGTTAGTTATTTAGTTGCATTCAAATATTCCATTAGTTATCTTTAGGGACTCTTATAAAAGGGGTCATTGTTTATCAGGTTCGGCAAGTAATGAAAACCAAAACTTCTAAGTCTCCCTCTCCTTCTACGTCTCTTCCTCTCTGCCCCTTCTCTATAGAAGCCTCTTCTTCTATGTCCCTCTGTTGTTACCATCTATCTACTGTTATCTTCTCAATCCTACCCCATCTACCCTTCACCAATCTAAACCAAAGTTGTTATCTACCGTATCGAGTCATCTGGGTTTGGCTTTTGGAGCAGTGATTAAATACCATATCTTAGATCTGGTTCTGAGTTTAATATATATTTATAAGTATATATATGTTTAATTATGTGCACAACAAATTTTACTTGTAATCTTACTCCAAATACGGTATTAACAACTTTGCATAAAACCCTCAGCTTCACTTTTTAACTTCAACCTCCCTTTTAAGATTCTCTCTGTCTCCCTCTTTAATAGTAACTCCTACAGTGACACCCATCAAAACCGACGTGCCATCAGTGATGATTGATGACCTGAAAAGACTTTTGTAAAGACAAGTCTAAATTAAAGCCATCTGATCATCCCGTGAGCAATGCCCCTACATAGGTTTTTTAAATCTATTTTGGTCTCTCCAATTTGATCGATGCAAAACAACAGGTATTCAATTAAGGCGATATGGCTTCGATATTACTGTTGATGCAGTACCGAGCTTTACATACCGCTTTAGATGGCGGTACAGTATATACCGGCCGGTATGACTGGTACCGGAATGGTATTGACAACTTAGATCTAAACCCATAACAACTTGGTATGAAAGCTACCCTCCATGGCCTCTGCTGCTGACCTATCCGACATCAAGACTATGATGAACAAGATGATGCAAGACTTGGCGCAAATGCGACAAGAGCAAGCGGCCACCAACACTCGTCTTGATCTGATGAGCTCGCTGCTGCAGTCCACGGAGGACAAGCAGGAGGTTTTGACGGCGAGACAGGAGGCCCTGGCAATGTGGGTGGAAGCGTTGGAGGCACTTGCATCCACGCCCACACTTGTGCACGGCCAGGCCGAGCGATTGGAATCGCTGGCCGCTCGCCAAGAGCAGGTGGTGCTCAAGCACGAAGAGATGGTGGCGCGTCTCACAACGTTGGAGGAAGTTGATGTGGAAAACAAGCTGGCGGCACAAACGGCAAGGATCACGGTTTTGGAGAAGCCTACCCTCAATTTTGGTGGCACTAGGCTGCTACCCAAGCCGGCTCACCTGCCATCCATGTCGGCATCAATCGGAGAGAACGTCGCGGCTGTGGCCAGTGGCTTGCTACCCGTGTCAACATTGCAATCGCTGGCCATTGCACAACCAGGGCAGCGGCCGCAGCCACCAGGTCAAGGTGTTGAAGCCGTCCGAGTGCCACGCTTTCACAAGCTGGAGTTGCCCATCATAGATGGGGAGGAGGATCCTCTGGGGTGGCTAAATCGCTGCGAACAATTTTTTCGCGGCCAACACACCATGGAGAAGGTTTGGCTAGCGTCGTACCACATGAAGGGGATGGCCCAACAATGGTACTACCAGCTGGAACGCGATGAAGGCGTGCCGACATGGCCGCGCTTCAAGGACTACGTGCATCTTCGCTTCGGACCTCCAATACGGAGCAACCCGTTGGGAGAGCTCGTTGACCTACGCATAACAGGTACGGTGGAGTACCAGGAGAAATTCCTGGCACCGCTCTGTCACGCGGACACCCTTCACGACACAAGTGCAATTGTTCACACAGGACTGTCAGACCTCATCTACATCGATATGGAATTGCAGAATCCACAGCACCTACAAGTGGCCATGAGCTTGGCTCGGGCATATGAGAGAAGGTACCAGGTGTTACATGTTAAGAGTAGTGTATCTTGTACTGCTTTTCTCTCTCCCCTTGTACTTTTATATCCCTTTTGTACTGTGTGAAAGTATAGAATACAATTTGGTCTTCATCACATTAACATGGTATCGAGCAGTCGCTCCTCTGCCTCGGCCGTGCCAGTCGCCCTCGCGCCCTCATGCATGACTTCGCTCGACCAGCGCCATTGCTCCGAAGCCCTAGCGCCGCCTCGAGCGCCATCTCCGAAGCTTCACTCCAACCTTTGGTGGCCTCGCCTCCCATCGCCGCCGCCGCTTTGGTCTTCTTCCTTCTCTGCCGCCTCTCTCCGACGCAGCTTCGTCTTCGTCTTCCCTGCGGCCACCTCACGCCGCTTTGCTTCTCGTCTTAAATGTCGCCACTAGCTCTGCGGATTCAAGGAATCGATTCAAGGTCTGCTTGGCAACCAAGCAAAGATCGTCATCCAGTGGAGGACCCGGCCAGATTCTTGCGACTCATGCAGCTCCCGTGACTGCCGAAGCTTGACGTTGCGCTCGCCCTTCTGGTCTACTCCTTGGTGTAACAAGGGCTTTTCGCCATCATCATCTCTGCTGTGCCTTCCTCTGTTGTTCTCTACTGCTATGGCAAAAGATAGCTCTCTCTTGGCCACCGACATCAAGCTAGATGGCTCCAACTACGAGGAATGGGCTTTCTCGGCCATGACAATTGTGAGGCGATCGGCCTTGAGGATCACTGAGCGATGATCCTCCCGATTCAAAGGTGATGATGCCGCCAAGAAGGCTTGGAAAAAGGCGATGCTAAGGTAATGGGAGCTCTAGTTACGAGTGTTGTTCCTTCACCGGATGAGCCTTGAGCATCACCGCTCCGCCAAAGAGATATGGAAATATCTTGAGCAACGATATCTTTAGCCTAGTGGAGCCGTTTCTCCTTATTGCAAAGCTTGCACAATCTTGACGAGGATATGTCCATAGAGGAGTACCATGGAGCCTTCGCTCGCATCGCGGTCGGCTTGCCTCAATGACTCCAAAGAGAGACTCGGGATGTGAGTCTTGTATGGCTAAAAAAAGCATGAGCAACAGACCTTCATGTTTGATTTGTGATGGGCCTTAGGCAAGAGTTTGAGTCTGATCGTACCCGATTACTTGGGCGCCCTACTCTACCTACCTTGGATGATGCACTTGCTCGTCGATTCTTTGAGGAGACACGTCTTAGCTCCATAGTCACACCCTCTTGCATCGATGACTCACACGGTGTTCTTGCCTCTCGACCAAGGTTCTTCCTCGGAGATGTAATCTGCTCCTATTGCAAGAAGTCGGGACATACATCGATCATTTGCTTTGCCCTCACTTTGAGATGTTGGTGAATCTAGTAAGAGGTTTCCTTCTGCGGCGTCGTGGATCTACTAGGAGGTGGTCCACCACTGCAGATCCTTAGTCGGGGCCTTGATGAAGTGCCTCGATTTAATTTGCCTCGATCTGCTTCAGTCTTTGTTCAGCCGTGGGTACTTGATTCGAGGGCTTCTTTTCATGTGACCTCTGATTGCTCTCAGCTTGTGTCCTGCCAGCCAGTGAAGGATGGTCCATCTGTTCAAATAGCTGATGGTACACCTTGTTCTCACATTACACATCAGGGTTCTCTTTCCACATCTGAGTTTTATGTTCCTGCTATTTCTTTTGTTCCACAGCTGTCCATGAATCTTATGTCTGTTGGTCAGCTGGCTGATATGAATTATTTCATTGGTTTTGATGACATCTCTTGTTATGTGCAGGATCGTCAGAGCAAAAGGATTATTGGTACTGGCCGTCGCCGTAGAGGATCTACAAGCCTCTACGTTCTTGACACCTTACACCTTCCGGCTTAGTGTCATCTGTCATACACCATCGCCACTTGATGTCCTCTTTTGCCCAGTGGCATCATCGCTTAGGCCATCTATGTGGTTCTCGTTTGTCCACTTTAGCTCAGCAGGGTGTTTTGGGTCGTGTAACTGTAGATGCTGGTTTTCATTGTAAAGGTTGCAAGCTAGGCAAACAAATACAACTTCCATACCCTTCCAGCACTACTTGTTCTAGTCATCCTTTTGATTTAGTGCACTCTGATGTATGGGGTCCTTCTCCTTTTGTTTCGAAGGGTGGTCACAAATACTATGTTATATTTGTTGATGATTACTCTCGATATACTTGGGTCTATTTCATGAAACATCGTTCTCAATTAATCTCTATATATCAGTCTTTTGTTCGCATGGTTCATACACAGTTTTCTAGCGCTATTCGTGTTTTCCGTTCGACTCGGGAGGAGTACCTATCCTGACCTTTAGTGAGTTTCTCTCTTGAAGGTACTCTTCCTCAACTTTCATGTCCAGTGCTCATGCTCGAATGGTATTCTTTGGCGTAAGCATCGTCAAATTATTGAGGCAAAGACGCGTACTCTCATGATTTCCTCTTTTGTTCCTGCTCATTTCTGGGGTGAAGCTGTTTCAACATCTGTCTATCTCATTAATTTCCAGCCTTCCTCTCGTCTTCAAGGCAAGTGCTCTGGTGAGATTTTGTTTAATTCTCCTCCCAAGTATGACCATCTTCGTGTTTTTGGCTGTACCTGCTATGTTATCTTAGCACCTCGTGAGCGTACCAAATTGACTGCTCAGTCTGTTGAATGTGTTTTTCTTGGGTACAGTCTTGAGCACAAGGGTTATCGTTGCTATGACCCTTCTGCTCGTCGCATTCGGTTTTCTCGAGATGTCACGTTTGCTGAGGATCGACCTTTTTTCTATTCTTCTTCTACTCAATCATCATCCTCAACTTCCTTAGAGTCTACCTCATTTCTTTCTCTTCCACTATCTTCTCTCCAAATGAGTGGGTTTACGACCGCCATCATCATCTCTGTCACGAGCCACCTTCACAAGTTCCTTCCTCTCCTCACCACTCTACCTTGAGATACACTTCCTTTCCATTTTAGTAAATCGTCCTAGAGTCTCATCGATTACGAGCTTCCTATTCCTTCGACTTCTACTCCTCAAGCAAGTACTAATGATCCTCAGACCGATGACTCTCTCGGACATCGAGGTATGCTCTTCGTGACCGTTCTTCCATTAAGATTCCAAATAGATATGGTTTTACGTGCGGGCGACTCATGAGCCTAGTACTTATCGAGGCGGTTCTACTACCTAAATGGCACTAGCTATGTCGATGAGCTTGCGACTCTAGAGGGTCTTGGTACATGGGATTTGGTGCCACTACCCCTCGATCAGTCCTATCACATGCAAATGGGTGTACAAGGTAAAAACCAGGTCGGATGGTTACGTGGAACGCTATAAGGCTCGACTTGTTGCTAGAGGTTTTCAAAGATGCTCATGGTCGAGATTATGATGAGACTTTTTCTCCATTGCTTTCACATGACGACGATTCGCACTTTGATCTTTGTAGGCTCTTTGTTCGGTCATGGAAAATTTCTCAAATGGATGTTAAGAATGCCTTCCTTCATGGTGATCTACATGAGAAGTCTACATGGAACCACCTCCTAGTGTTGAGGTTCCATCGGACATGTATGTCACCTTCGCAAGGCTCTCTATGGGCTCAAGCAAGCCCTCGTGCTCGGTTTGGCGGTTTAGCTCGTGGTTCGAAACTCTTGGTTTCTCTCCTAGTGAACATGACCCTACACTCTTCATTCACACCTCTGGCGTGGGCGTACATTATACGCTCTATGTGGATGACATGTTGATTCTTGGAGATGATTGAGAATACATTACCTTTGTTAAGCAAAAATTGAGTGAAAGCGATTCAAGATGTCGGATCTAGGGTCCCTCGGTTACTTTACGGGAATTGAGGTTGATCATCTTGATGATGGCTACTATATCTCTCGGCATCGGTACACTCGAATTTGATCTCTCGCTCGAGTCTTCTTGATACATGCACTCTTGCTACACCTATGGAACTCCATTTGCAACAAGCGTCCTCTTGATGGGACCCCTTGAGGATCCCGCTCGCTTCTGAGCATCTTGTAGGCGACCTTGTGTATCTCACTCGTGACTAGGCGATATTGCTCATGCGATACATGTTCTCGGTCGGTTTGTCGATGCTCCTACTTGATCCATTATAGTCACTTACCCGTGTACTTGGTGCTTGAGAGGACAACATCTCGTCGTTTGTTCTATGCTCACTCTAATCGGCTTGACTTCATGCTTACTCGACTCCACCGGGCGATGATCCTGTTGACCGTCGCTCGATCCTTTGGATATTGTCTTTTCTTGGCACTTCTCTCATTGCTTGAAGTCCAAGAAACAGACTCTGATGTCCGTTCAATACGAGGTGAGCTTGAGCTCTTGCCACTACCACCTCGAGATTGTGTGGCTTCGGTGGCTTTTGGTGATCTTGGTGTTCCGTGTGATGCACCCACATTCATTCTTTGTGACATGATTTGCTATTCAAATTGCAAATGATCTGTCAAGCATGAGCTAACCAAACATATTGGTGTGGATGCTTCATTCACGCGTTTTCATTGCCAACAATCAACTATTTGTCTCCAATATGTTCTTTCGGAGCTTCAAGCGGCAGACTTCTTCACGAAGGCTCAAACTAAAGAACAACATAGACTCCATATCTTCAAACTCAATGTGTTAGATCCACCTTGAGTTTGAGGGAGGGGTGTTAAGAGTAGTGTATCTTGTACTGCTTTTCTCTCTCTCCCCTTGTACTTCTTATAACCCTTTTGTACTGTGTGAAAGTATACAATACAATTTCAGTCTTCATCACATTAACATTACACAATATTGCCCCGAGCTGTCTTTTAAGACGGGGAGAAATGTCATGACTGGCCGGCCGACCGTATGGCCAAGGATAAGCATCCAACCAACAACAATAGCATTAGGCGCAACATAATTAGGTGCACTAGATTATCTAGTAGTTAGTTATTTTGTTGCATTCAAATATCTATTTATTATCTGTTAGTTCCTTATAATATTCCATTAGTTATCTTTGGGGACTCTCTTATAAAAGGGGTCATTGTCTATCAAGTTTGGCAAGCAATGAATAACCAGAACTTCTAAGTCTCCCTCTCCTTGTACGTCTCTTCCTCTCTGCCCCTTCTCTACCGAAGCCTCTTCTTCTCTGTCCCTCTACTGTTGCCATCTATCTATTGCTGTTGTCTTCTTCAATCCTACCCCATCTACCCTTCACCAATCTAAACCCATAACATAATCCTTATGATGTCTTAGGAGCCGCATCACCATCGCCATGTTGGCATTTCCTCATCATTTTGTTAAACAGCGATCTACCCATTCCACGCCATCTGAATTTTATAGCATAATCTTTCTCATTTACTAGCAACTAGCAATGTCTAGTAGCATTTCTTGGTCTTGTAATCATCCATCACAAGAGCAGAAATTTTCTCAATTCAATCAGTGCAAATCAAGGATCCAAAAACCGTTATTGGGACAAATCCCGCTCGGCGGCCGGTACCGGTAACCGGCCGATTACTGGAAATCCCGGAAAAACAAAGGCCGTTTTTCAGAAACTGAATTTTGAACTGGGGTTTTTGAAAACCGGTAACTAGACCGGTTACCGCCCGAAAACCGGAAAACCGGCCGGAATTTTGAATTGGAAAGTGTTTAATGAAGTGCATATTTAGCTCATACAATACTCTAGCATATTTAGTTCATATGAAGTACAAACCAGCCAAAACAATAATTCAAGCATATTTAGCTCATACAATACGTAATCTAGCACAAAATAGGCATGAACCAACCTAGGAAGTGCATTATGGAGTTAAAATTCAAATTTGAAATTGAAATTTTCCGGTCAGTTACTGTTCACTCGGTCGCCATCGGGAAATCCGGTTAGCCGGCGGTAACCAACCGGGATTTTTTTCCCTGGTGCAGATAATATGATGGGAACATCAACTACACTAGATTGATTGCTATCATGGTGGCTGATGGTTGCAGTGCTAGGGTAAATGGCAGTGAATGTTAGTTGACGGTGAGAGGAATAAAACCCGGCCGTGCTTGATTCTTGTTCTGGCCGGGCAGGAAGGAAAATCCCGGTCGAAATAATTTCAAATGTGCGACTTTTTTCGTTTGCACAATTTTCAGTGCTTTGCTTCCTAATGGTTCTTTGTTTGATAATCTACTCTGTTTCACTAACCATTATGGCAGAGGTTGGTTTAATGAGTGCCATATTATGGTACTCAGTTGACAAATGGCAATAAAATTCAAGAAGCAATTCAGACTGATGGACAACCTTGGCTCTGATGCTATCATTTATAGTAGGAATTTAATAAGGGTGTTACCTTGAATCATCTAAGATAAATTTTACCTCTGATAACCTCAAGTTGCCATTCCTAATAGGGACACTACCATTCTTTTTTTTGAAACCCTTTTATTTTTTTTGCATATGTGAGGTTGATGCATCACCTTTGATGCAAGGTGACGCAAGATTACGAGAGCTGGCTGTTTATAGGCATTTGTTGAAACTGGTCTATCAAGTCATTGGGTGCCAGAATAGTTAAAAAGATTTAAACATTGTAAGATGTCTTAACAGATTATAGGTGATTTATTATGTTCATTGACCTCATATGTTACTTCACAACCAAACCAAGAATTGAGCCCTGTTGCTTAATTGAAAGGAATTTAACTTGGATTTACTCAATTAAAGCTTGAAGTTGTATTCTAAAGCTTCTTGGTTAGAGTATATGCATATCGTATACCTTCTTGAATCAGGCTTAACTCATACAAGCTATAATCATTGTTACAAAACATTATCTAGTTAGCATTGTTATTAACTAATTACCAAATTTCCTTTGATTTCCGGTTTTCCAACCGGTTTTCGATTCTGCCGCCTGAAGAATGCTTAAGAGGATTTTGAATTCAAATTTCGCCTTATGAATTTCATCCGGTTTTTAGCCGGTTTTTCCGGTAACCGGCTAGGAACCGTTACGGGCCCCGAGCAGGATTTTGCCCAGTAACGGTTCTTTGATCCTTGGGTGAGACCATTCCCGCACACAAGATGATCGAGGTGAGCAGATCGCGGGTATAGATAGAGATTTTGGATTGAAACTGCAGGAAGGTAATGGTCCTAATGGAGAAAAGAGATGAATTGGGGAAAAAAGGGGCAGACACTTTTCTCTATTTTTATTGCTTTATGCTCTGGTCGCCCGCAAGATTCTAGATCCTTCATTTCAGATCCAATATCTGTGGTTTTCTTCGCACCAGAAAGGTACTTTGCATAGGAAACCAACCATAAAACAAAAAACAGTTCATAGTTTGCATTGGGTTCCATCAATCATCTTTTGCAGTGATTGACGGAATAGAACAGTAAGCTATTTCACTATTATATTTACAGTTTTACACTAATTCCATCACTAAGTTAATATTTCCAAAAAATTCAAGTACCTTTTTTTTGAGGAAGACAGGGTCAACCCAGAGTAACAACTGATTAAGTCATTAGCATAAATTAGACATTAGGAAGATAGAATCAGAGATAGCACCTTTGAAATATGGACTCCAAGATTCCTGTGAGCCCCAGAGCACTCAATACAGATAAGAATACCTAAGTTTAGAGATGCCCAATCGGGATCTGGAGAACGACATTCTGCACAACTGTCATTTCCAGGGATATTCCTGAGATGGTTGAATATATCATCATGTCCCTCTGAACTTTTGCTTGCTTCAAGAGATACAGAATCAACAGAACTTGCAGAGCCATGATTTTCTGCCTCAAGATTTCCGTATGACATCTGAAATGAAATAAAATCAGGATGAAATTAGTATCGTACTATCTTGAACAATCAATAACTTCATCATATGCATGTAATACACTAAAATGGAGCTAATCTTAAGGCAGGCCAAGAACTATTACTGTATTACATTATGCAATGCAGATGCATACAGTTATATATATATATATATATATATATATATATATATATATATATATATATATATATATATATATATATATATCTACAGTTTGTTTCAACCAAACAGGCAACCAAGTGTTGCTGTAGGATGTATCAAAAGAGAAAAACTGCAGCGAACCTGTCGCGGGAATGGTGAATTTAGCAGTGATGCAATAACTCCAGTAATTTTCTCAATCCAATCCTTTTGGTCAGCCCCTGTTTCCGCCTGTCATCAACAAAGTGAAAAGTATTAATATATCAAGAAATGGATGCGGCACGGCATCAGTGTATGAAAAAATAGCATAAAATGTGTTTTTCTTGAAACACTAAAAATGTGCTGTATACAGAAAGTTCAACATCTGAGTAACAGTCACAATTACCTGTAAAGTGTATGTCTTCATGGGAGAGATTATTCTGAAGCAAAATCTTAAATCGTTTTCTTCTGCATCAACCTTAATTGTTGAAGTTCTGAGATCAATTGTACGACAAGAAAGCGAATCTTCACCCTGAGATGATGCTCTTTGGTTCAAGAACCTGAAGCGACCAAAAACACCAGTCCCTTCCCCAGCTGTTTGCTGTGATGCCACCCCTTGCTTCCAAGAGAACAAAAGAAAGAGGTAAATATTAAATAAGGAACGAATAACATATGATAGATGGCTGCTTAGGGTAAATTATATAACACATTTAAAGCATAACTTCTCAAACACTTCACTTAAAACAATCCAACACATCCCCATTAAAATGATCACTTGCACAGAAATTTCTTACAGTTCAAATAATACTACAGCCCTTAAAAAATCACTCCGCTTGATGGAGGAAAAAATATGCATCAGTCAGATACATTCACTAAAGAATGACACCTCACCACATGAAAAACATAAAAAAAATAGACCATATTGTACTTAAAAGGAAAAATAGCACAGTAAATAAGTGTGATGAAGACCAAAATCAAGAAGGATTGGAAGCTACTAGAAAAGGAGAAAATTTACACCTAAACAATCAAATATGAGTAAGACGAAATATAGATTTCCAAAAAATACAAGTTTGCCTACTCACACAGGCAAAAGATAAGGAGTTTGGTATATTTGACGTGCCAAGTTTTAAATATATTCACAAGCTGCGATCCAATTTCTAACATAGATTGCATACCGATTGTTTATTTCCCTTATTCCCGTAGTAGTACAGAGTCCCACGACTGTCAAGAACAAAAAACCTCCTCTTCCATTCTCCTCGTAAATTTTCAGAACGCTTAAAGAGGTAACCTTGTTTAATTATTTGAACCTGGCAAAGAAACAAATTAGTAAGGGAAAGCAACACAGCTTTTATGAATGAACATAGAATAAAAATGTAGCTGAGTTTAATTATAAGAGGGGATAACAGAAGAGTATAATACTAGATTTTGAACCAAAAGGATAACAATCATAGATACATCTTGCCTGGTTGATGCACTGATACGCGATACCGGTACGGCAGTAAGGATACGACCATATCCCATTTCCCAAGAAAAACCGATACGGCGATACGGATGTATATATATATTTAAAATAGTAAAAATATAAAATACGATACTTGATAAGTTTCAGTCAAGGTTAGTTGACGATACAATAGAACAGAACCATGAGCAAAAAGCCATCTCAAATCATGTTGCAAGATCAGTTACAATTTAGTTTCTTAAAATGGAGAATAATTTAGTGACTGCTCACATAATATACTATGGATCATGGAAAATTCAAAACAACAGGAATGTTTTTTACCCATGTGCATCACCAAATTGTTTTCTCCGATTTAAGTGTAAGATATGCATTACAAAAGCTTAACAAGGGGGAATACCAAACATATGTATAAGCCTAAATAACATTTACAGCATTAGTCCTCTTAATACTGAATATATATTCAGGCAATAAAATTATGTACCTCAAAGCACTGAATGTGGTTCAAAACTAGGCAACCAGACATATCAAGTGGGCTAGGCTTGAATTATGGGCCGTATCGAGGTATCGGGAAGTATCGGGGTTTTTTTTTTAAAACATAAATGTTTCCGATACTTCCCGATACGTATCAGAGCCGTACCCATATCCGAAACGTATTGGGATACTGGTACGCTGTTGGTCAAGAGTATCAGTGCATCAGGCTGGTCCTATTTCAGGAACACATGCATAAACAAATCAATCACCGTGTTAGAAATAAAAGGACGCCGACACTTAAACAGATGCATTATCTTTTGGCTATCAGTGTCTTCAAAGAATTACGTGAAACAGCAAAGCAGCATACTTAGAATTCCGGATATTTTAACCTACTACTTATGAACTCGGATGCACGGACACGCCTGGAAGCCAGCAAGTCCGTGTCGGACACGGACATGGCTCGGACACATATTGCAGGCGTGTCCAAAATTGGTCCCACGAAAAAAATTAAAATTAAAATTGGACACGTATCGGACACTTGGGCCCAGCTAAACAAAGCTGGTAGCCCAACCCAAGCTAGAATAGGATAACCCTAGCGTTGTAGCGCATCCATCTGACCATCTCCATTCTTCAGAGCTCACTCGATCGATTCCCCTTCGACGCCGCCCCCTTCTCCCCCGTCTTCGACGACGCCGCATCCATCAGATCTGCTGGCGAACTCGAGGTGATCCCCCTTCTCCCCATTGCCGATGCCCCTGCTGCTCCCCATCCCCGACCCCGACGCCGCCTTGCTTCTCCGGGTTCTCCCGCGACGCCGCCTTGCTTCCAAATTTCAGTACGACAACGCCCGATAGCCTGTTCGTTGCCACTCGCCCCAATTCCTTCATCGCGTCCTTCTCTCGACGCTTGCCTCTTCCGCTTCGGTGAGTTGTTTGCTGTGACTGAAATTCATTCCTGATTATCTTTTGGAGGATTTTATTTTGAAGTTTTCTCCTAATGGAGCTGCATCATCCATCCGTACATAATTGCATGAGGAATTGAGGATACATCTAATGTCAAGCACCAATAACACAACGAAGATACTTCTTAGTTTGTTATTCTACATCATTATTCATTAAGGCATTAACCTACTTGACTTTCGTTTGAATTAATTTGTACTGCGGGATCAGTAATTCAGTATCACCATGTGTTTTGAACAAAATATCCAATTTTAGTTTTGTAGTTGAGCAAACTGAAAATTTGTTATTTGGCTATTGTTGAAGTGTAAAGCCGCTGCTTGTGCATAGTATGTCATGCATCTGTATTTCGCCACTCGTGCTGTCATGGACTCATGGTAACCAGTTTTGCACTTTTGCTTGAACATGATTAGGACTTAGGAGATGGAACTAGCACTTTTGTAGTTGAACATTAAATAACACATATATTATTTATATATATATATACAGGAAAAAAAATCCCGGCCGATTTTCTCAGGTTTTGCTAGTTCAAATTTTAAATTTCGACTGGTTTTTAAGCAAATTCAAACAACATTCAACTGGTTTTTCTCGAAAACCCAGAATCCCACGGCATTCTGCTCGATGGTGGTCGGCCGAAGGTTCTTGCTTCCTTGTGTGTGTGTGTGTGTGTGTGTGTGTGTACAGTCGTGTCCCTGTGTCGCTATTTTTTAGAAAATGGCGAAGCCCGTGTCCGACACGCGTGTTCGTGTCCGTGCATCATAGCCCATGTGCATTACCAAATTGTTCTCCGATTTAAGTGTAAGATATGCATTACGAAAGCTTAACAAGGGGGAATACCAAACATATGTATAAGCCTAAATAACATTTACAGCACTAGTTCTCTTAATACTGAATATATATTCAGCAATAAAATTATGTACCTCAAAGCACTGAATGTGGTTCAAAACTAGGCAACCAGACATATCAAGTGGGCTAGGCTTGAATTATGGGCCGTATCGAGGTATCGGGAAGTATCGGGGTTTTTTTATCATAAATGTTTCCGATACTTCCCGACATCGATCAGGTCGCATGCAGTGTCCGATATGTATTGGGATCTTTGATGCGCTATTGGTCAAGAGCATCGGTGCATCAGGCTGGTCCTATTTCAGGAACACATGCATAAACAAATCAATCACCGTGTTAGAAATAAAAGGACATCGGCACTTAAACATATGCATTATCTTTTGGCTATCAGTGTCTTCAAAGAATTACGTGAAACAGCAAAGCAGCATACTTAGAATTCCGGATATTTTAGCCTATTACTTATGAGTTATGAATCTTTACTCAATAGTGGATAACTAACTACCTCGCCATTGGCAGTTGACTGCATCAAGGCTTCGATCTTCTTATAGGACTGAAGACCAACAACATGGATACCATCACCGCTAGTAGACGTGTCCACATTACTAGCCATTCTCAAGTTTGCTATTTCCTCTTGAGTTCTAAACTCTTGAATTCTCTTTGCAAGTTTATCTTGCTCGTTGACAGCGATTTCTTTTGATTGTTGCGCGTATGTTAAAACCTGCACCAAGACCTTACTGTTAGCGTATTCAAGGCTAACATATGGTCAACAGACTCATGGTTATCAAAATGAACATTTATCGGTTAAAGACCAATATGTCACAGGAGAGATTATTAAACCTGGTGAATGAATGGTTCCATTTGGCTCAGTAGTTCATATCCCTATATCAAAAAGAACAAAATCAAGGACCCAACCAACCAAACAACAATAATCACCGAAATGGTAGAAAGTAACCATGCCTGCTTAAAATATCTCAAATGGGCATCCATCACTGCACTTATTGATTCCAAGAACTCATACTTCTTCTTTGCTTCAATGTTTGCAAGGGCGTGTACCTGAATTCCTTACAGCGAATGAGAATCATTGGCAGGGTTAAATGAGATACTTAACAATGCTAGATGAAAAAAATGTTGATACATACCAAGTTAAAGCGGCATCTTTCGAAAGCTGACTTGGCATTGTGCAGATCCTGTAAACCTTGGAATTAGGGGGATGGTATGCAAGCTGAATAAATATTCATTATGAAAAAAGTTGTCACAGTTTACCTCCTCAAGTCCTGTCACTACATCTGCTCTAGTCCCTTTCCGCACTGACACAAATTTTTCACGCGCCTGACAAGCAAGATAGAAATAGAATCTTAATAGTGCATAAGGCATATATTACAGTAAAATATTAAAGCAAAATGGTATTAAGAAATGGGTCACACTGTTTCTTTGTGTATGTGCACTACATGCCAACATGAAGAAATAAACAAAAAGAAAAATCAGTAATGACATAGCTAGAACTCAAAGGCATCACCTGATCATAACCCATTGTAGCCCTATCCAAACGCCGTCGACAATCCTAGATACAGGGTCGAATGTTAGCATATAATATTAACTAACCAGTGTTAAAAATCCCAACTTCCACATGAACATCAAGGCAGTAGGGCAAGTGTAGTTAAGAGAGCACCGGTTATAAAATTATTCCCATTTCCCAAAAAGGAAGTCACTGAAATTCAAAGTAGAATTTTAAGACCATTTCAGTTTTTTTTATTTTCTTGTAGCTGTAGGAAACAATAGGGTTGGAGTTTGGACCCAACAAACATGCAACTTATTGAGCCACAAAAAATAGCAACACCTGAGCTACTACCTAAGCAGGTTTAGGGGGTGTACCTTTACGCCATGCATATCCGCATTGATGAATTGCATTAAACGATCACTAAGCATATGCTCAACCTGTTTGAGGGAACAAACTGATTAGAACATAAATAATCATTAGTAATGTTTTAATTAGTAAAAATATACCAGAACACCATGGCCAAATGAAATTTGCATTTCCCAGCTTTCTATAAATCAGATCAGCACATCAACGTTTTGCGAGCCCAAATGGAGACTGTCACAGAACACATAAATATCTTCTTTGAACACATAATTCAGGGTTCTGGATAAATGCAGTCAAATCTATGTATATTTAAATGCTTTGATACGGCACAATTTAGAGGAACCCTAATTTGTACGCGAGTTGGCCCGATCCTTCATGGTACAATCCGTTCACAGCAACAGCCCTTGATTTCCTCACGCAGCACTAACACCTGTAGCTTCAATCTTCTTGTATGAGTTCCAATCAGCAGCCACAAAGCAGCACAACCTTTCTACTCCTCTCAGTGGAAGCAATCAGCAGTAATTAAGATAAAGAGATTAGGTTGGTAGCAACCAAACCCTGTTGATCCTTCAACCCGAGAGCACAACAACTCAAGAATCAAAAGGAAGATCACACGTGATCAGCCCACAACTTCAATCAACAAGATCGAAACCACGCAGCACTGGATGAACAGATCAGAGTTCATAAAGACACATGATATGGTCGCCTCAAGGCGCTTTCTGATTTTTTTTTCTTAACTCAAGAAACAACATCTGATCTACATAGTTGCCGACTGGTGCTTATTTATGCAGCGCATAGCCGACTTGACCGTGGACTAGAAACGGGTTTGACTAAGAAACGGACTAACCACGAAGCCTCCATGCGTTATAACTCCCGTGTAAGCAAATCTTCTCAGAAAAATCGTGTCTGGTTTTCTTGAGAAGCTTTCTCAGGAAAAACCGTAGCCGGTTTTCTTGAGAAGCTGTACAGGACTCCTAATTAATCAAAGGCAACGTCACAAGCAGTTCACACTAACTAAAGTAATGGACTTAGACTACTATTTGAATTGGAATCTCACCAACCCGGATCACCGTAAATTTAGAAACTGGCGCATGGCTTTCCTCCTGTTCTTTTCTTTCCTTCTGGATCACACTACCAGTCTACCACGCCCTATTTTTCCATAAGTCGCATGTACCTGCGCCTCAACCTTCCTTAGCTTCTCACGCTTTGGTTCAGGTCCACGCGAACACCCACACATTCCATAGCCAGCACGGCCCGTACAGCATGCAGTTGTGCCACGCACACACACAACACCCTGTGCTCGTCCACCACCTCTTTTCTCATGCAGTTTATGCGTGTGCACAACATCCCCATGGCTGGTCACACCTCCCTCCCTCTCGGCCATCGTGGTTGTACAAGTACTTGGCGCCGTATCATGCTTTCTATTCCAATTCAGCTTTTTGAGTTGTATAAAGGCACTTGTACTGGTGTACAGTTGTCATTCCAAAAGGATTCTTTTGAACTTACATAATAGTTTAATGTCAATAGTAGATAACATATGCTGATGTGCTTCGATGGTTTTGTGGACATCCTTTTAGTTAGTTAATTTGTTCATATCCAATAAGACAACCTCTGCATTTTAGAAAAGAATGAAGAACCTTGAACAACATTAAGGAAGAGAGGTTTGATGGAATGAAGAACCCTTTGCATTTTCTTCCGATCAGTTTAGTTTCTTGAAACATAAGAACGTACAACCCTTCACAAATTGAGAAAAGTGCATGGCTCATACTTTTATTTTTGTGGTTTTACAAATTCCTACCCATATGTTAAAAATGTAACATTTTACCACCTATACTTTCAGTTTGTTGCATATCAGCATATGCATTGAAAACTTACCAAATAGTCCCATTCTTAGGTGGTAAAATATACTTAGCGTGCCAAATATTAAAACTACAGGTGGCAAATTGCCAAGTTTCAAACTGCAGGCGGGAATCTGAAGAAAAAAAAGGAAAGTGGATAGTACCTGAGAACGAAGTAGTTCCTTGTATGTTCCAAGCTCCCTAAAAGCAGTAGTAAACTTGGACATTACAGGCCCTGCAACAGAATAAAAAATTTGGAATTTTCATTTGTCTCTGAAATCTGAATAGTTTCATGGAATTGCAGTTTATTGAAGAAACTTGTGGGATGTAATTACAGTGAAATGACATGGTATCAAATCATGTTTACTGCTGCAAGAACTATGGTTTATTGAGTAAATTTGAGTGTACAGAACACCAAGAAATGATTGCATAATTAGCCTTTGCATTATCATGCTATGACATGTTAATAAGTACGAGAAAAAAGAACATCGTTGATGAGTGCATGGTTATGTCTGTATCTATATATATACCGATGATCTTCTGTTCTGAATTCTGATCTTTCCTTAAGAAAGGTGTGCGTCAAAATGAAGATGCAGTATAATAGACAAAAGGGGCACCAAGATATTTAGCAATTGAAAAGGATAAACTCGACAGTTTTGCTAGGTATAGATGAGAAACCAGGACAAAATTAAGCAATAGAAACATCAGAGCTTTGATGAAATAACCTCCAATGGCAACACTAACAGGGTCATCTTGACCAGCACCAAATGCTTCAAGAGCGTCGGCAAATGATAGATCTCCTGCATATCCTTCATCAAGTGATCCCCTGAAACTAAGGCTATTAGAACCACTATAATAAAGCAATACGTCAACCATATGGTTTCTTATTCTTGTTAATCCTAAACTATTAAAAGTTTAAAACTACAATAATTACATGTAACATAACAAAAAATAGCCTGAACCAACAAATTAAGAAAGGAGCGTGCAAAGTTATCTTATTGATACTGGGCAATGAAACAACAGTGCAGGACCACTTTTTTTATGATAGCCTGAACCAACAAAATAATTACATGTAACATTATCGAATAAGCATTTTTATGATATAAACTTCCAAGTTATTGATACTGGCCAATGAAGCAACAGTGCAGGATCAATGTCATGATTTTTTTAAGTATTGTCTTTAAGGTTGTAGGCCCTCGGGAGGGTGTGCAGGTTTAGGCCATAGAACTCGATATTGACTTGCATTCGCATAAACCTAGACAGTGAAAACAATGAATGTATTTCTTGGACTAAAAAGGACTTTGTACAACGGGGGGTATGAGCAGCATATGCAATACAGTACTAAGTATACATGGCATATGCATCAATGTATGTTCTGTCAAGTTGCTCTAGAACTTCACATCAGATATTTACACAGTTGTAAAACAGGAGTTAGAAGAGAAATGTACATGAATCTTTTACATCCTTTATGAAGATTGGAACACCGTTCTTTCAGTTCATCGGTAAGTTGTTCCAAAGAATTGACCTGCAGATCAATGGAAATAAGTCACAAACAACTTAAATGCATGTATAGATTTGTTTAAAGTGAAAATAATAGGTTTGTTGGACAAAGAGAGACAATTTGACAATGTTAAAGGGAAGTTCGCACTAAAAATTATCTGGCAAAATTATTAAGACCAATATCCAGACAGTTTTGAGTCGAGATCACTATATTTCTGTGAACGTCTCAGTTTACCCCATAACAGCTATTTCATAGGAAAAATCTTCTGATTTATTCCATCACTAAGTTATAATAGAATTTTATCTTGAGGAAAATTAGACATTGAATAACATAGGCGCTCCAAAGAACTATAACTAGGGGCGTTCTGATTTACGTGATGAAGCACATTTATGTGAGTTCAATATGTCAATTGGTCATGCTCATCCAACCAATGCATTCCAATAATTCATACAAGCACCAAGGATATTGCAAGGGCAAATGGCACATTTGGTCCCTCTACTTTAACCCGAGGCTCATTTTGGTTCCCCTACTATCAAAAGGGTATTGGTGTGGACAAGATGGTAATTTTGTGTGGGCTGAGACAGCAAGTTGAAACACTCTCTGAGTTAGTAGCCAAGTCAATGTCTATTTGTCCTGCCACATCAAGGTTTGCTCTTGAATGACCCAGATTTGAGTATAGCAGGACTAGTTTGGCATTTTTTTTAAAAACATGGATTAAAATGAGCCTGAGGCCAAGGTAAAAAAGGCACCAAACGATCTGTTCGCGGTTCTAACCGACTAAATGACATCAAAACAGCAAGCCTAGTTTATACAATGGGAGGGTACAGTTGTATTTTGTATTCTTTAAGAAGTAGAGTGACATGCATATAAGATTTGCTGTTTTAGAGTGGCATTTTTATGATTTTAGGCTTTGCAGTGGCAGTTTTATTATTAAACAGTTTTATAGTTGCACTGCACATATAATTTTCTCTATCATTTTATTTTTGACTTTTCAGCGACAGACTAACGTTAATCTTTAAAAAAAAGTAAGAGTGATCTTTTGGAGATGCTCAAATAATATATTCATTGTAGAAGCAAACATGTCTAATAATATCTTAGCTTACTTTAACAGGTGAAAATAAATAGCAAATGAATTATGGTAATTCAATTGGTGACGCATTAACAGTTCAGACCCATCAATTCATATCAACAAAGAGGAATTGGCAACAAAACCAGTAAATTACACCAATTATAGTGACCAGATTCGGAACATTTGGTCAAGCAAGCCTCCCAATTAACCTAATCCATAAGCTCAAGTCGAACATGGTCTAACCATTTTGTTCAAGTGCGTGACCGAAATTGATCTAGAAACAAAAAGACACCATTACAATCACAAAGGCCTTAAAAGCAATCCGGAACCCACAAAGCACATAAGAAATCGGGATCTAAACGCTCAAAAGCCAAAAAATAGAATAATGCAAAACCACTTGCCGTTACAGCCTACAATGCGATCACTCATGCGGCCAAATCATAGACAACCTACCCAATTCGCTCAATCCAGCACGGAATTCTATCAAGCAAAGCTCCAAGCCACTCAGAAATCTCTCGCTTTTCCAATCCAAACAAACCGACACCCACGGAAGCGCGCGATCAAGTCGAGATCTCGCCACACACAAGGAGCCGAATCCCCAAATCCGCCCCAGCTCTATCATCACAACCACCAAAACTCCAACCACAGATCAAAATCCTCCACCTCTCCGATCCAAATCGGCCCAAATACAACTAACGACGCAGAACAGACCGAGATCTCGCCACGAGAACCCAAAACAACAACCCCGAGGGACCGGATCGAGGACTCCACTCGGGAGGACAAGGGCAGCACCTGCTTGCGGAACATGGGGGAGTCCTCGAGCTTGGTGAAGGCCGCCATTCCTGTCCGTACTCGAGTGGAGGTGGGGTGAGGCTGCTCTATCGAAGCTTGCGGAGATCTGGCGGGAGGTGGAGGCGGAGGCGAGGCGAAGCGGTCGGGCAGTTGCTCTCTGTCGTGGTGGCGGCGTGGCGCTGTTTGGTGTAGGCTGCACAGTTCCGGGTTACACGGGTTTGGGTGGCTCTTGAACCAAACCCGCAGGGTCGCAACTGTTTGGGCCGGATTAGTGGGCTACGTAAAAGAGAGTGGCTGGGCCGTTCTGGCTGATCTCGTTAGGCTTAGTGCGATTAGCAGCTACATACGAGATGGTGGGCTTACATCTATATTTTCCTCTAACAAAAAAATGAACTGTTTGCTGTTCAGAAATCCCTACACCAAACGGGACCTAAAGCTGGGTGGAGGATACACCCAAAAGTAATCAAGCTATCTGTGGACAAATCATAGTCCTGATCTGTTCAATGTGCAGATAAAAGAACTCATAAATCATTGTAGAGAAATGCTAGCTATCACACGCTCTAAAATTTTTCTCCAACCTTCTGTACGCCGCAAACCCTACAAACTTTTTTCGGTGTTCTCCCATCCTTCTTCAATGGATAAATAGCAGCTCTCCTGCTGTTTCTTCAACCAAAAAAAAAAGTTTTTGACTAAGCTGGACACTTCAGCAAGTAGTCTGAATGATCATCAGCAGTTCAGCAATCAGCACGCTGGAGATTGTCCTTGCAATCCAGCGCAACCGAATGATGTACTGTATGTTGCACAGTATCAAATATAGCAATTCCCAGATTGTGCTTATGTAAAACGACGACTGTATACCAAGTTACCAGCTAAAAAAGGTACAATGTTGGTCGAGACAGAACCCTTGATATAACTAAATAATAAAGACTATGCACAAAACATTACAACTGAGTTTAAGCAAAAAAAATATCCTAAATCTGTCCTAATAAAATTCCTAAAACCCAAGTATTAACAAAGCTGAACAGTTCAGCAGGTAGCCTGCACGGTGAGCACGCTGGATCCTTTGCAGTCGGCGGAGTCGAAGGCGTCGGCGTAGCTCGCCGTACACGACTCCTTCCCGACGCACGCCGCCGACAGCGCGTCGTGTGCCGCCTTGGACTTGCATCGGGCCTCGTACGCGCCTCACTGGCCCTTCGCCATGTCGACGCTGGAGATGGTCCGGCCGTGCTCGCACTTCAGGGTGATGGCGTCGCCCTTGTCGGTGTTCACGCACACTGGGCCGACCGCCACCGTCTTGAAGTTGACCTTGGACGGGTCGCCGCCGGCCTCCTCAAACAGCATGATGGTGTTGGGCTCGCCGGCCTTCAGGAAAAACCGGGGCACGTGGCACTGTTGGAATGATGTCTCTTGTCTATTTTAATGGGCCAAAGGCCAATATATAACATGTATAAAGTTGAATAATAGCAAATAACACCATATACTATATACATATCTAACACTCCCTTCAAACTCATGGTGGATCAACAACACTAAGTTTTGAGAGATAGAAGCTATGCTGAACTCGAGTCTGTGTCTTTGTGAAGAAATCTACCAACTGAAGCTTCGAAGGCACATACTAAAGAACAATAACTTGGTCTTGCATCTGTGATCGCATGTACGAAACATCCACTACAATGTTCTTGGTAAGCTCATGCTTCATAGGATCTCGAGTAATGCTGATCGCACCAAGATTTTCTCGATAAGAGCGAGTCGGTCGTGAAAGAAACACCGAATCCGCAAGAAGCCACCGGCCGTGATCTCACCGTATCAACAAATGCCATGGCTCTCAACTCAGCATCGGCGCTCGAACGAGAAACTACAGTCTCCTTAATCTTCTAAGCAATCAAGGAGGAACCAAGGAAAACACAATAGGCAAAAAGAGACCAATGATCAGAATGATCGCTAGCCTAGGTCGTATTAGAGTACTTCTGAAGTTGTAAAGAACTAGAGTGGGGAAAGAAAAAACGCTGAGTGATGGTTCCACGAAGATATCGAAGAACACGAAGAAGGTGACTGTAGTGGAGCTGAGTGGGAGCAGAGACAAATTGACTCAGGATGTGAACTGGGTGAGAAATGCCAAGTCGAGTAATCGCAAGGTAGACGAGGTTCCCGACAATATGGCGGTAACGAGTGGGATCTTCAAGAGGCTCACCGTTAGTAGGGCGAAGGTGAACACCAAGCTCCATAGGAGTATCCACTACGCGTTGATCAGTGAGACAAGCGTGAGTAAGGATATCCTGAATGTACTTCTCCTGTGAGAGATAATAGCCCTCGGGCGCAAAAGTGATATCAATCCCAAGGAAGTAACGAAGAGGACCCAAATCAGACATCAAGAACTGCTCACTGAGACGCTCCTTCACAAATACAATGTACTGAGAGTCATCTTCAGTAATGATCATGTCATCCACATAGAGAAGGAGGAGCGTCCGATCCCGAGGAGAGGTGTGAACAAAGAGAGCGGGGTCGTGATCACTGACGGAGAAGCCAGCAGCAGTGACAACAAAGGAGAAGCAGTCAAACTAAGCACGAGGAGCTTGTTTGAGCCCATAGAGAGAACGATGAAGGCGACAAACCATACCATCAGGGACAGAACACTCAGAGGTGGCTGCATGTAAACCTCCTCACACAGCTTGCCATTGAGAAATGCATTTTTAACATCCAACTGAGAGATGGGCCACTGTCGAACAGATACCACAGCAAGGAGGGTGCGAACAGTGGTCATGTGAGCGACGGGGACGAAAGTCTTATCGTAGTCACGACCATGCTCCTGCTGAAAACCACGCACCACAAGATGAGCCTTGTAGCACTCAAGGAAACCATCCGAGCGGGTCTTGATCTTGTACACCCACTTACACGTGATAGGAGTAACACACGTAGGCAAGGGCACAAGATTCCAAGTGCTAGTACGCTCCAAACCAGCAATCTCCTCAAACATCGTGAGCTGCCACTCAGGGTGAGTTGCGCCTCACTAGAGGTCGAGGCTCGAGAAGAGCAGCGGCAAGGCGAAGCCATAAGCGCCAAAGGCTCGACAAAGGTGTGACGATCACAAAGATCGTATCTTAGAGGAGAAGGCGGAGCTGGACCCAGCAAGGATGGAGGAAAGGAATGGGAACAAGGTCCAACAAAAACGGAGGCTCAAGAGGGGAGGGAGTAGGCCAAGGACGGCGAGAGTAGTGTAAGGGAAAAGGTGGAACCTCAACAAAAGAGCGGGAAGGAAAATCCGACGGAGGCGAAACAGGTGGAGCCAGAGGAGAGGGAGGCAGAGTAGATGGAGGATGAGGCGAAACAGTGGTGGAAAGCTAAGAGTCAGGAAAAATCAGAAAGGAGATCGACTCAGCAAGAGAATCTGGGCTGATAGTGGGGAAACGAGGGTAGTAAGATTGGGACTTGTCAAAAGTGACATCCCGAGAAATCCTCATCCTACGAGCAACAAGATCATAGCAACGATAAGCATTATGCTCAAGATTGCATCCAAGGAAAACACACTCAACTAACTAAACAGTCAGCTTGGTGCGCTCACGAGGTGGAAGAAGGACCAAACAGACACAGCCGAAACTGCGAAGGTGACTATACTCTGGAGCTCAACCAAAGAGACACTCGACAAGAGTAGAACCCTGAAGAGCAGTGGAAGGCTGCAAGTTGATGAGAAAAACAGCAGTAGAAACAGTCTCAGCTCAGAAGTGAGGGGGAACAGGAGAGGCAAGCATGAGAGCACAAGCGATCTCAAGCAAGTGATGATGCTTACGCTCAGAGACACTATTTTGAGTGTGAGCACTAGGACAAGAATACTGGGGAAGAGTGCCCTGCTCAGCGAGAAAGCGACGCAAAATAGCAGATAGATACTCACCAGCAGAGTTGGCATGAAACACACGAATGGCTGACTCAAACTGAGTGCGAACCATTGTGGCAAACATCTGGTAAATAGAGAGAACCTAATTGCGAGAGGACATGAAGTAGATCCAAGTATGACGAGAATAATCATAAAAAAAGATCACATGGTAGCGATGATCCCCTTTCGAAACGAAGGGAGTTAGACCCCAAACATCAGAGTGAACAAAATCAAAAGGACAAGTAGAAATAGAATCACTAGAGGGATAAGGGAGCTGCAGCTGCTTGTCAAGCTTGTAACCCATACAATGTAAAGAGGTGTCCCTAGAATCAGACCCAAGAACACCACGACCGACTAAAGACGATAGACGCGAGCCACGGAGATGACCGAGATGATGGTGCCACTGAGCGAAGGAAAGTAGTAGAGGACGCGGCAAGACTAGAAGTAGTGGTAGTGTCTGACTGGCTGGTGGAGACAACGGAAGGAAGATGAAGCCAGTTGGGCTCCCAGAGACGCAGCGAATCACGGCGCCGAGGGCTAGTACCAAGCAGAGTCCCCGTGCCGCGGTCTTGAACACAACAAGAGTCAGACTCAAGAACAACACGACAGTTGTGATCAGTGATCTAACCAGCTGATATAAGATGCATAGTAAGCTGAGGAACATGTGCGACTGTAGGAACATGAAAAGAAGAAGTAGAAAGGGTGCCTCGGCCTGCAATAGGGAGAGAGGTACCATCTGCAGTCTGAACAGTGGAAGAAAAATCTATGGAACGCACGGAAGTAAGGTGGGTAGAATCTGGTGTCATGTGAAAAGAAGCACCACAGTCCAGAATCCACGGAGACAAAATACCTATCGAGGGAGGAGGTAGAGACAAGAAAGACTGCTAATAAGCAAGAGCCAAACGAGCAGGACCCGAAGAGTCTAAGGACGAGCCGACATCGAGGCGCTGAAGTAGTGAGAGGAGCTGCTGTGTGGCGTCACCAGAGGAGCCTTGGCGAGAGGCGCCAGCTCCTGAGTGAGGAACCTTCAGAGCCCTTCAGGGGACGCCCACCCCGACGACCCTAGTCCCTCCTCCACTTGTAGCAATCCTGATACATGTGGCTGTCACGCTGACAGTAGGTGCAGTGGAGCTCGCAGTAGAAGCAGCAACCACTAGAGGAGCCGAGGAGGATTACTACGTCGGTCTTGAGAAACCGGCCAGCGGCGGTCTTGAAGCAGGCATAAGACGGATCAGATCCGAGCCATGCCACGGTAACGAGTCTCCTCAGCACGCACACCCGTGAGGGCCTCCACCAAGCTCAGGCGTGGGTGGCGAGTCAGGAGCTGAGCACGCACAGTCTTGAACTCAGGCCGGAGACGCATCAGGAAGTCATAGAAACGATGAGTCTCATGGTGAGTGCGGAGCCGCACACAGCAGGGACAGGTCCGGCAGACATCCAGCCCTAAAGAGTCAAGCTGACGCCACACCTCAGACAGCTTCTGGTAGAAGTCTTCCACGGTGGCATCGAGATGCTAAAGAGAATGCGCCTAGTGCACGACTGAGAGATACATAGCATCACTCGTCGATTGGTAGTGAGCTCGGAGGCGCTCCCACATAAGCTATGTCACCGGCAGCTCCGTCACATCCATCGAGATGGTCACGGGCATGCTACCCACCAGGATGGTGGTAGCACGAGCCTTGGCCTCCTACCAACGCTCGTAAACGTGCAGCTCAGACTGGTAGAGCTCTAGGGCCTCCTCTAGTACAGCATTTGCGGCCTCCTGAGCCGCCTGATCTGTACCAGCAGAGAGAGTGGGCAGAACTAGTGGTGTAGGGCGAGGCAGATAGGGGTGCTCGCCGGTGAGATAACCCTAGAGACACTGGCTGTTGAGGTGGATCCTCAGGTGAACGACCCACTCCTGAAAGTTTGTCCCATCGAACCGAACTGGGGGGAGCGGGATGGCGAAGGAGCCTCCGGTAGAAGCCATCAGCCTCTATTTTTTTTATAACTAGAGGAGCCGGAGCAGGGAGAAGCCGGAGCTAAAAGTCGCCAGCTCCGAGTAGATCGGTGGAGCCGGTCAGAAGCCGGTGCCGCCGGCTCCACCAAACCAAAATAAAACAGCTCTACCTGCTTAGGTTCGGCATGGAACCAACAAAAGAAGCTCGGACACTCGGGTGGAGGCGCCGCACGGAGAAAAAACGCCGACGGAGGAGAAGGCCGGTGTGGATCCGGTGCAGGAGGCTCTACACGACACTCCGTCGACAGTAGTCGATGGCGCCCACGAGCTTGACGCAGATCGGCGGAGGGTAAACTCGGTGGAAAGGAAGGCTGGCGAAGAGCTTGATGCCAGAGATCTGGCGCGGATCTGGAGGCTCCGCACGGCCTCAGTCGCTCGAATGGAGGCGGCACTCGGGTGGAGGCGCCTCAGTCGACCAGATCCGAGGGAGAGAAGAGCAGTGGGAAGAAGAGGCTTGGTGCGATGGCGGCGACTGTTGGTCAAGGAGGTAGGGTTTCTGTCGGTACCCCAGATATACAACTCCGGGACCCTCTGTGTATTCCGAACTAGTCCCATGATCAGTAGCTAGTCCACACAGTTATGACATAGTTGAAATCATATCCATACAACAATACAGCTAAGAAGCAGACAAAATAATATTACTTAGTAGCAAAATGACCTTATGGTCAAGTTTTACAGAGTTGCCATGCATGGCTCAATGACAACAGAGTAAACTTGCAGTGGAAAGAAACCACTCGTGGTAGCCATTCGATATGCCCACAGGCAATCGAGTGGAAGACGTGACCTACTTCGCGTCGTCTTCGAAGTAATCTTCCTCGTAGAACTCGGTGCTCCCCGGGTCTTCTTCGTCAACTGATCAACAAATGGTGTATAGCCGTGAGTACATAAAGTACTCAGCAATTTGTAGAAAAATGTATACAAATAGTATTCATGCAAGGCTTGACAAGGATAGCTTTATGGCTATTTTGCAGAAAGCAATATTGACAATAAATACAGTAAGTAGATTGTAAAGAAAAATTTGAAAGATTAATTACATAAGTAATCAAGTTCTTTGAAATGACTAGTGAATACCCTGTTCACTTCCCTACCAACAACCGGTGAACAACCCGTTCACTTCCCAACCAACAACCGGTGAACAACCCGTTCACTTCCCAACCGATCCATTCCAACATTTTTGGAAAAATCTACCCCTCGTGTGAAATCATCAAGCATTGTCCATAACCGGGGATATGACTATTCGAATAGTTTTACACTCTGCAGAGGTTGTACAGCTTTACCCACACGACACGACTTCTCTAGTTTGTTTGGCATCCGTCGATGCCACCGCTCACTACCTTAGGTAAGTAGTCTAGAGCACGCGTCAAGGGCTTTACAAAGTTCTGTTTTGACCCGATTCTACTCGCTAAGGTTTCGCCATTCTAGACCCTCTCTTGCGCCAATTCATTAACTAAAACAGAATCAAGTCAAAACATTGCTAATTAGTTGGCCAGGTCTATCCCAGTTTAGATATGTGGTGGTACGGTATGGCCCAGATCAATGACGCACAAAGTTAAGTCCTTAGTGACTACTCAGGCGAGGCAACCACATCCCAAAATTCTTCCCTTTTACTGCACAATCATTCACCTGAGTATGAAATCATTTTTGGTTCAACCCTACCAAATGACAATCCTTACCATGACACAACAACTTTTAATAATAGTGGTCGCGCCACAATTCCAAATATCATTAAGTTAAATCTATCATCATTGAATCATGTGGTCGAGAGACCATCGCATAACTATAGCATAACTAAGCATAATACGTACCTATGTTGGTATTACAATATGTCCAACTAAAAATTAACCATCCTATGGTGTCCAAGGATTTATGTCATTCAAGGGTATATGTCAATAGTGATACGGGGTCGCCCGATCTTCTCGACGTAGGATCAAGATACTCACGTGTAGCCTCTCGAATCATAGTGAACGAACACTCTTTAATTTGCAAGAACATACGCGCTGGACTTCACGACCACCAAGCCAAGCCATATCGCGCTCCCAATTCCCAGCGGAAAGGTTGAACGATCTTAATTAGCAAGAACTCTCAATTTTCCCCATTGATGTCATCGGCCATCAAGAAGAAAAACAAAATGTTTTTATTTAGTCTCAAAATCTGGTCAGTCCTTTACATGTGGCGGTGGCTGCTATCTAAGGTGTCTGCCCACATGGATAGCAGGCCTTGGGCCGGCTTTTTTTCTAGTCAGTCATGAGACCGAGTCATTTTCTGTTTGGTGACCAACTTGCTTAGTGCATGGTTCGGTACAAAGAGGTTCACATTTTCTAATACATGGCTGCAGTCCGGATGGGAGCATGACACGCAGGCCCTATCTCCCTCCTCATGTGCATGCATGCATGCATGAATGGCTTTCTTGGTATTTGCTGCATCCCTCCAGCCGCATGGTTGCTGGAGCTCCCTCCAGCCGAGCTCCCTCCAGTCGGCCGCATGGTTGCTGGAGCTCCCTCCAGCCGCATGGATGCTCCCTCCAGCTGATGGATTGTTTTTCTCCCTTGTGCTCTTCCAGTGTCGTGGTCTCGTTTCTCTCCTCATACCTAATTATGCACAAAACACTAGAATTAGGTAGTAGCAAATTCTCATCAAAGATAAGTTCTTTAAAGAACAAATTCACATGTTGATTTAGAAGTTTAGCTCTTGCTCTAGTCATTGAACCTTTTGGTGCTTCATAAACATCCCCATGCACACTTCGAGTGGAAGATGTGGTAGTAGTAGAGATGCCCTCATCAAATAGCAGTTATTCAAGGAGGCATAATGACAATTAGGCATTTAACTATTCCCGAAAGCATTTATTATAAACTCAGCAATGCAGGTTGATATAAATCAATATAGTTTTATAAAATGGGTACGATATGATCAAAGGTCTATAACTTGCCTTCGTTGAAGGTTTTAGTTGCTTCGGTCATCGGGTCCAAGAGCTCTTCGGAAACACTGTAATCTATACGTGCGAAAAGAGCCAAATAAATAAAGCAAGGGAGATTCGATTATTTGCCACTACCAAACATGTGTAATTGATTATTTGCCACTGATGTGAGTATGACATGTGGTCCCAGGACCCACATGTCATACTCACATACAGTGGCATATCGTAAAATTCACCCTTTTGCAGTGGCAAATAATCAATTATTTCATAAAACAATACCAAATAAAATCCAAAGATTACCAAACTAGAATCAAAAGAAAGGTACTGAATTTAGATGAATTTGGAAACTTGAATAACTCAGATCGGAGCTCGAACGAAGGAGAACGGGCTCTCGGAAGTTTGAAAATACATGGTCGGAAAGAGGTTCGACTTCAGGTTCGACTACTTGGTCGGAAAGAGATTCGACTATAGGTGGTCGGAATGAGGTTCGACTACCTGGTCGGACGGAGGTTCGACTGGTCGGAAGGAACATGACTAACTGGTCAAAAGAGGTTCGACTGGTCGGAAGTAGCATGACTACCTAGTCAAAAGAAGTTCGACTGGTCAGAAGGAGCAGAGGAAATGCAGCGGCTCCTGTGAAACAAAACTAAAGTTGAGTGAGGGGATTACTTCAAGGAGCTCTGGGGCACGAATTGACGTGGGTAGAAGAGGAGGGTCAGACTGGGCGCCACGCTGTCTTGCCGACAAGCGAGTGAAGGAGAGGTTGTCGACGGTAGGCCACGATTTTGCGGAGCCAACGACGAAGACCACGTCGGCGGAGAAGCTTTGACGGCGGTGCTAGAGGCGGTGGCGCGAGCTCCAGCCAGCGGCGGTGAAACGAGGACGAGAGAGAGAGAGAGAGAGAGAGAGAGTTGAGGGGAAAACAAGAGGGGAACTAGGGGGTCCTGGGGCTCTATTTAACAAGGAAGGAGGAGTAGCGGGAAGCTTCACGGCATGGGCGGAGCTCCAGATGGCATAGGCTTGGAGCCGAGCAAGCGAGGGAGGGGATGGGGGCAGGTGAGGCAGAGAAAAAGGAGGGCAACGGGCGCGACAGAAGTGACGATATTTAATGCACACGTCATCGAGGGAAAAAAAGGGGCAGGATTCACGCCAGGGCGACAACTTTTGCGACAGTCGTGACGCGGGCACGCTCTCAGCAGCATGGGCGAGCGGGGAAGAAGGTGACCAGGGGTGAGGAAGGGGTTGACAGGTGGGGCTGGTCGAAGGGTCTGGTCAAAACCGAGAGGATGGTCGATACCGAAAGGTGGTCGATACCGAGAGGTGCTCGATACCAAGATGTGGTCGAGCGGGTCGACACGCGGGGAAAAGGAATGGGCTGACGGGAATTCGGAACAAACAGAGAAATGAGATTTTAAATACCAGAAAATTGCAATAAACTGAAAGAAAACCAAATTTTGAATTAGTTGAAGTTTGATTAATCCATATTAAATTGTTTTTGTTTTTTGAAATTCCAAGTTAAACTTTAGCAACTTCAACAAAATCAAAAGATTATTTTTATTTTCGAACATTTTCAAAAAGCCCTAAAAATAGGGACATTACAGTTTCCATGGTTAGGGTTTCCATGGTTCTGATATCATGTTGGAATGATGCATCTTGTCTATTCCAATGGACCAAAGACCAATATATAACAGGTACAAAATTGGACAATAGTAAATAACACCCTACACTATGTAACAGGAACCACCTCTGGCCGATCTCGTGGCAGCCGCTCAGGCACCTCCCCGTTGTCCCACATCTTGTACTCGGACCTGCCATTATGGCAAGGTCTGGCATCCGCCAGAGCTAAGTCCTATGGTAAACCCCTGCCCCCCGGCATCGGAGAAGAACCTTAGCCTCGGTACACCACTATGCTTCGTGACTCGCTCCGAGCATCAGCGCTTCTTTTGTTTGCTACACCTCTAGCCCAGCCGCTGCATCATCGCTTCTTTTCTTCGTTCAGACGCGGCCCACCCAGCCCAAGTGCCTAGTGCCCTAGCCCAAACATCACTGCCTCCACTCGGCCACTCGGGAGATCGCCAATCGCCACTTCAGCTTCGCTAGACGCCCAGATCCAATCATCCATTCCAATCCGGAATCCCTATTTCTTCTCAATCTCTTCTCTCCGTCTCTCGGTGACTCGGGCGCCATGGCAGGGTCAAGGCAAGCGAGCGACGCTACTCCCAGCTCCAGTCCAGCCTCCCAGCGCCGTTGCCGAGCGAGTGTCTTCTTTTCTTCTGCCAGTCTTCTTGATCGGTCGATCTGCGGTCCTACTCGTCACTGTGATGCCATCGCTTTGCCCTAGTCCCTACTCCCTAGCGCAATGTCAAAAAATAACAGTAAGTGGTTGTGGTTCAGTAATCAGTGGTTGTGGTTCTGTGATTGTGACTTGTGATTTACTATGGGCCAGATATTGATGAGTCACCCAAGTGGATGGAAGGGGGAAAACTCAAACTCCTGTCAGTGTTGCAGAAGATAGTGATTGAAGATGAGGGAAATGATTTATCCGCTTTGATGCCGCTCTACAGGTCCATTAAAAAGCCATATGCCTGCCGAATTACATCAAATCCACAAATAAATAATAGAAGACCATACTTGACTTTACCTGAATTGTATTTGCTATTGGTTTAGAATGTAGAACTTCTGAACTTTTACTTGGCAAATGTGTGAGATTGGAATATATGATGGACATTCAATAATTCGACTTCATAGAAGATTCACTATTTGATAAAGTCATCGATTTTGATGGTACCGCTCTATCATCATGGTTTTTCTTGGCTTAATTGGATTATATCTACTTGGCGTCCGTGAGACATAGGAGAATGCATGCGAAAATCCACTGTCCAAATATGGAGAGGAGGTTTGCTTCAATGGCGGGTTGACGCCGAAAGGCTCTAGTTCTGGGAATCTAAGTCCAGTAAGTACTCTGTCATGTCCTTTCAAATCTCTGTAGTCTGTAGTGTAGAATTGGGACTAGTAGGAACTAGAAAGAAATTGTGTGCAAATTATTCAATTTTTCGGATTACATCCACCTTAAACAAGGCCAAACTGATTACCGATCTACATTGATAGGGAAAATGTTGTGCTGTAGTTGAAACAAAAATGATGGTGATGTACTGATGCTTGATTTTGAATGATTGTTTTTTTTAATTAGCTAGGAATGGATTTAAAGAGATACTTTAGCGTCATATACTTACTGGTCTCAATTCCAGCGTCACCAATTAGCTCTGCCCATTTAGTGTGATATACTCGCATTGGTGCGATTGCAATATAGTTTGTCCATGAGATCTTTTACTTTTAGGTAATACTTTTTGGTCTGCGCTTGTGACTCCGCCGTACCTAAAATATAATCCTGGGTCCGCCACTGAGTCCCCCTTGTAGTCGCACCGGTGGCAGCCGTCCATGTTGCCGGCGATGTAGCTCGGCCAGTAGCGCCCCAGGTTGTTGCCGTTCACGTACGCCACGCCCTTGTTCAGCCCGGCCAGGTGACCACGGCCTCCGTGCCGACAGGAGCTTGGAACGTAGCCTTCAGAAAAACAAAGTTAATTTAGTCTCTAACCAGCAAGGTTCAAGAAGAAATCTTGGTGTGTATGCATCGTGTGGCAAGCACGTACCTTGTACCAAGTGAAGGACCTGTTGATGGGGACGGTGCGGTTGCTCCATTTGAAGCCAGGTTTGTCCAGATGGATTTGCTTGTACTCACCGAACAAGCCAGTCGAAGACACAAAACATATTCAGAGGAAAGTTATGGCAATCGTATACATAAAACTTGCAGTCTGCACTCTGCAGTAGTATACCTTGTAAGTCCAGGTGTTGTGGGAGAGATCAATGGTGTTGCCGTCGGCGCTGACTAGCTTAACCGGTCCACCAACAATACCGGCGGGCATTAGCTCGAAGGAAGCTCCGTAATTCTGTTTTACAATAAGAAACTTGTGTCAGCACATGATTGAAACGAAAGTGTTGAATTTTTTTCCGCCTTAGTTGCGAAAATCAAAACCTTAAGGCCGACGGTAGCACTGAGGAAAGAGATGTAGTTATTGCCGGCCTTCAGTGTCACTGGAGCCTGGAATTGGAAAATATATGGCCCGTTCACAGAATGCTTTTTTTTTTTTAACGTAAAAGGTAGAGAAATCTCTACCTTATGACCATTGTATTAAAATGGTTGCCAAAGTATTACAAATACAGTAAAAAAGAAATTAGAAAGCAAGCAAAAGGAGAGAAAAGAAAAACTAGAAAAACTATTTACAAAATTCACAGAATGCTGGTACCCTGTAGATACATGGTATTCGAACAAACATTAGTACTATTATCACGGCAACAAAAGGTGTAATTAAAACATTTAGTCGCGCAGCAGCAAGTACTAACCAACAAGCTCTCCATTGACAAACGCATATAGATCTCATGGCCTGTTGTGTTCACATACAGCGTCAATTTTTGTTCTGCCTCATGGATCAGGCTGCATTGCATAAGAGTTTTGGGTTTAATGACAATTTGATCGACATTATTACAGATAAGATATTGTTTCTTTTTCGATTACCTTGTCTTGTACCACAGGTAGTCACTTTCGTCAGCCGATGTGACAATCTGTTCCAAGAGCTTGTTATTTTTGAAGGAGCCGAGCTCGTCGGTTAAGAAAGGCTTCAGGAACTCAGGCATCCAAGACCACTTCAAGCCTTTAGGTTCTTCCTTCACCGCGCTTTCTTTCTTAACCATGACAGATGTCTGGGTCTTGATCTTATGACAGAAACATTGCGACACAGAAAAAAATAATACCGCTGACAGTAACATTATATTGTTTCCTAAGAAGGAAGAAACTACCTTAGCAGTATTGTATGTCACAGCCTTGCAGTCAGGCAAAACACTGACGGACCAGGCAGGTACTTGGTAAACAGATCCCTCAAAGGTCACACTAACATCCTTATCTACATGGCTGTTGCTGATGAAGCAAGCACAAGAACCATCATCCAAGGTGTACTTTGTTGCCTACATAGATCAAAAGAGAGTGTGGTCAGATTGTACTAAGCCCAAGCATCAAATTGTAGAAAAAACAGAGAGAGAGAGAGAGATGATTTGTAAATCATACTTTGACATTATCGCCCAAGTTGGTTTCATTGTGCTGTCCATAGACGAGGTGCTTCTCCATGGAATTCAGTAGAGCATGAAGCTGTTAAGGTGCCGGACAGTGAACAGGAGGAGGCAATGGATGCGCTAACAGGCCGACAGGGAAAACGTCTTCGGAAACCCAGCGTTCGGTTCCCGGTTACTGATTGGGCTAAGTAGTTTATACTTTCGCTTTGTTCTGAATGTAAATAGGCCCAAGTGGCTGACCTAATAGCTGGATATAAAAGGTGGGTGGTCCTCTCGAGTGGGATTCACGATGATGTAATACCGAACTCCCTTATTCCCTAAACCTCTTGAACTCCCCTCTTCTCTTACATTTCTTCATCTATACTTCCACGAATCTTGTTACTTTGAGTGCTATCTGAAATCGAAAGAAGGAAGAGGTTTGTAACAATTGGTATCGAGCTCTTAGAGCCTGGATCCCCACGCCATGTAACCCAAGCAGTCAAGACACAAGAAATGGATCATCAACTCGCAGAATTAACCAAAGCAATCCTGGCGCAAGGTGAATCCCTCAAGAAATTGGAAGCCCGGAGTGAGGCTATTCAGTCCTGATAGAAGAGATGAAGCACGAGTACTCGAACTACTGGCGGTGGAAGCCGAGATAGAGCGATCGGTCGATGGGCTAAGAACAGAAGTTGTTGAATTGAGATCGCAGCTGGTTCATCTGGTTCGCAACCCTAGTCCAGTGGTCCGATCGGGTGATCTACCACCGCTTCTGCCATTTCCAGAGGCCAAGCCAGATCCAACTACGGCGGGAAATTCGTTACCCGTATGGAGAGGAGAGCTGTTCGGTAATCGAGGAGAACAAGGTAATGGTCAGAATAGCAGACGTGATGAACTCGTGTTCGGAGGAAAAACTTTTGAGGAAAATTTTCCTTCCCGGCTACCACCAAACAATAGTATGCCTGATCATGCTGATCCATTTTCTCTTTCACCGGATGGGGTTCCTCCCTCATGTAGACATCAGGGTCCTTACCATCACCAACCACGTCCACCTAAACTTGATTTTCCCCAATTTGACGGTGATAATCCGAAGGCCTGGCAACTAAAATGTGAAACTTATGTCCGAGTCTGTTCAATACATCCTGACTTCATGGTAAACATGGCAACAATGTTTTTTGTGGGTGGAGCTCTACTATGGTTGCAGTCATCTCAAGCACATATACGTTTCAATACATGGGAAAGTTTTTCTGAGGCAGTGTGCTATCGGTTTGGCCGAGAAGAATTGCAACAATTGGTTCGTCAATTCAACCGGTTGCGCCAAACGACTTCAGTGGCAGAATACGCTGGCAAATTCAATGATCTGATGCATGGTTTGATAGCTCATCATGCATCATGGAATCCGGTATTTTTTATTACCCAATTTGTGGATGGGCTAAGAGGTGATATTAGAGCAGCAGTGGTCTTACACAGACCAAAAGATTTGGATAGGCCAAGATCGAAAGAAAGAATTGCGAAGTAATTTCATAAGATGGCGGTCACACAAACCGACTACCATTGACCCTAGCGGCGCCCAGCGACTGAGAGCCCCCTCCACCTTCATGGGGTGCCTCTCAAACCGGCGTGACACCGCCAAATTCCACCCTCCTCCCGGGTCAGGCGATGGCCCATCACCCCCCTCCCGACCCCCCCCCCTCCTTTCCCTTTCCCGCGTCCTCCTCCGCCTCCTGTCGGCCAAGACCTCACGGTTCCTCCCTCACCCCGCCCCCACCCCTTTTACCACCCCCTCCCGCCACCTTAGCCCTCTCAGGCCCCTCCTCCCACCCCAAGCCACTCCCGCCAGATCCAGCTTCTTGCTCGCCCTTCGTTTTACCCCACTGGGCACAGCCATCCTTCTTTGCGCGCGCCTTTCTCTGGCAAGGCCCCCACCCCCGATCCTCAGTGCCCCACCTTGCCTCCGGTCTCGAAGTTTAGCCCCTCATTTGCCCAGTGCTCTGCAAGAAACCCCCCATCCCCAAGTGTTCGCCTTTACTTAACTCCACCACCTCATTCACTGCTCCCGGCTCCAACCACCAACCTTCGACGCGCTTTCAAGAGAAGCTCATTCATGGGGCTCAATGCCCCCCTGGAGCTACGACCCTAGCTCGGCGCGGCACGTCCAACAGAAGCAACCTCGGAGATTCGGCGAATCACCTTGCCAGCGATGGCTCTCTCTTGCCCCTCTCCAAAGCCGCCCGGCCCGGCGCAGCAGAGGGGTGGCAGGAGGTGCGGCCTCGGGGGTGGCGTGCTGCAAAGCGCAACCCCATCACCCACTCCAGCTCAGCCTCAACCCCCTTCCTCCCCAAAACCGCTGGGAGGTGCTTCCGCTGCCTCTCCAGAGACCACCTTGTCGCCGATTCTTGAGACCTCTTGCTTTTCTTTGCTTCCTTTCGAGCCAGGGGTGTCTTGCCTTGAGACCAAAGCTCTACAGACCTCCCACCTCGCCACAGCAAGCCACTCTGCAGGCCCCCCGATGCGGCTCTCGACAAAGACGCCCATCAAGCGTGCCTCGGACATGGCGTTCCTTGGCGCCGGACACTGTCCGGACGAAGACTATCTTGATTGTCAACGCTTTTCCCAGCTCGGCGACAAATACCGACAAGAATGGGAAGACACCGCCCTGGTTGCATGGGTGCTTCGGGGCGACGCAAACACTGACGACAATGTGGTGGCGGAAGCGGTCCGCCGTCGCTTCGGCCTCCGCCGTGAGGAACTCTCGGTCTCCCTCCACCACCCGGAGACCTTCCTGCTCAAGTTCACCACCAAGCACTCCAGGGACAAAGTGCGGGAAGCGAAGAAGTTCCACCATGAAGACTTGGAGATTCACGTTCGACCTTTGAGGGCTGTCAGCCATGCATTTGGAGCAGCCATGTTCTTCCGGGTCAGGCTCTGCTTGGAGGGGCTTCCGGTGCATGCGTGGACGTCGGAGGTTGCTGGACGTCTCATTGGAAGGAAATGCTCACTGCACTCCCTCGAGGGTGTCTCGGCATGCAGGGAGGACACGAGGACTCTCAACCTTTGGGCCTGGACTGCCAACCCGAGCTCCATTCCAAAGGTGGCTTGGATCTCCTTCATGCACGGAGGGGAGGATCCAAACCGGTCTGACGCGATTTCCCGCCTTCCAGACAAATGGAGACGCGGGCTTACTCATCGGGTGATCCTCCACCTGGATTATGTCGAAGATCACACAGCGGCCCCTCTCGACGACTTCCTCTCGGCTGCCAACATCGCACCGTATGAACCCATCACTACCCGGCTTCCTTGGAACCTGGGGGCAGTGGATGGAACCCCGAAGTCCAAGGGAGGGCCGAACCATCTCCCCCCTCCTTCGCAGCGGCAATTTGAGGAGTTGGAGGCTAAGCCTCCAGTGGACGACCGTCGCGATCATCGTCGACCACCCCACCGATCGGCCCGCGACGACCATCCTTCCTCCTCTCTCTGGAGGCGCAAGGACAAGGACAATGATGACAGTGATGGTGGCACCGGTCGTTACAGTCACACTGGCAACCGAAGGCCTAGGCCCATTGGCTCCTGAGCCAATCCTCGCCTAGACTCTGGCGGGACATGACAGTCCCCGGCCATCGTCATGGCCGCCGCCGCAGGTCGGATCTGCCGAGGACCAACCGGCTCGCACCAACCACCCCCAGGAGCAAGACAATGCCTCGGTGGATCGAAGACTGTAGGACCTCTTTGCATCTTATGCCAAATCCTTCTGCGAAGCTTTCTTTGGAGGTCTCGACAACAACCAACCACAACCTCCCTCCAGAGGAGAGCAGAGAGAGAGTGGTCGCAAAAGCGGAAGAGTACGTTAAGGCTACGTCAGCAATGCTTCCACTTCGGTCTCACGCCGAAAGGCCGGCAAGCCTGGCCAACAACAAGTGGTCATCCTTCCTTCAGAGGGCGGGTCATCTGACTGCTCCAAAGTCTCCTGCTGCGGTCCCAGGCAAGGAACAAAACACTGCTCCAAAGCTTCTGTCCGTGCCCAAGGATAACTCCTTGAGCTACTCGGACTGACGCCCACCTCCTCATCGCCTTCAACTCGGTACCACCCGAAGACAGTCGGCGTCCACCACCGAGCCCTAGGGTTATTTGTTAGATGGCTCGTTGCTTGACCGCAGATGGCCCTCTCTCCGCCCCGCTTGGGGAGGTCATGCCTTGGCGGTCAAGCCTCGTGACGATCGCGCCCACCTTGGAGCCAATCGACGGAACTCACCTCGGAGGCACTGCTGCTTTGCCAGTCCGGGCCGCCACCCACCGAGGCTAACAGACCACCAGTCCAAAAGGCATGGTTTGAACTCCATGGGCGCCTGGATGGCTCGCCGCAACCCTGTGGCCTCGCTCGCCGCTCGAGGCTCGCCGCCCCAGTGAGCCTCGCCTGCGCCACGCCCTGCGACCCTCTGGAGCAATCTAGTCCAAGCCAAGCCAGTGTTCCGCCTAACACCCTCCTCCTTTTGACACCGAGCACAGTCTTCCCTTCTCTCTGCGCCCAGTCTGGAGGTTCTCCTTAGGTGAAGCTACTGGCGGCGACTGCTGGCAATCTTCTTGGCCAGTGGCCGAGCTCGGCCGGCTCGCTACCTCTGAGGAGACCTGGCCAAGAAGTGCCTCCTCAAGATCCACTGAAGGGCCTGCTTTGCCCGGTGAGGGCAACCCTCACGCAATCCAGACAGACCGACCTCGTGCTCTCCAACAAATGGCCCAGGAGGGAGCAGAAACCTCACAATGGCAGGACCTTAAGATGGCTCTGTTCTCCACGCCGCCTCCTCCGATTGTGGCTACTCCGCCCTCCTCGACAAGTGCACAACTAGCCGGGTAAATCTCCGTGGTGTTGTTCGCTGGCAAGGCCAAAGCGCTCCATCCATGTCGCAACGAGCCCAGGAAGCCCTTGCCCACAAGCTGGGCACACTCCCCAAGGATCGCCCTCTCACTGCGACTACGCTGCAGGAGTACCTTGCAACATTCGAAGCCCCACTTCCGGAAGACACCATCTCCGCTCTGGCGCAGCTCTTCAAGGTCGACTGCCAGCTCACTCAGCGAGCGGACGACGCTCTCATCGAAATAGGAGGACACCTTACTTCGAACAGTCAGGACTTCGCGACGTTGTCGGCTCAAACCCCAAATAGAAAGCATGGCGGCGAAGGGTGACTACCTAGAAGATGAAGCCCTCCAAGTCGAAGAAATGGCAATTCAGACTCGCACAATAGCGACCAGCGATCTTGAAGTCTCTGCAGACCCTGCCTCTTTTGCTTCATTGCCTCTGTCTCTTTCTACGTTGTTTTTCTTTTGTGAACTGTCAATGGTTGTTCTACTGCTATTGTTCGTCGATCTGCTGCTGTCTACATGCTCCTTTGGCTTCATTGGATTTGTCCGGGGTCTCTACTTCCGGTGTTTCTACTGCTGAGAGTGGAGGTTTTTGTGCTGCCTTCATGCCCCGTCGCGCCCACGGGTCGGGCTCTCTGTTTCAGGTTCTGCTTAGCACACACGCCGCTCCCCCCTCACCTGCTGGTTACCAGCTGCAACGTCCCCAAAAAAGGGACCAGCCCCTGCTCTGCCTTTGGGTACGTGGAGCCGGACCAGCGGGGCCTGGGTCTCCCGTGCCCCATCCGGAGGCTTCCTGTTTTCAGCTTCATGCTTTCTGTCTGTTGGGTGAGAGCTGCATAGGGCAAGCCGTAGAGCGTCAGCTTTTCTTTCAAGTTCGCGAGCCACCACAAGCCCAGACCCACGAGCAAGCTGTCTAGCTCATGCGGCCGGGGATATGTGAAGCTTTCAGCGTCGCAAACAAGCCAGACAACACCCCGCGCACCGGAGACGCCGAGTCAGCCGATCTTTGATGGATACGCCCGTCTGTTCTCAAGACACAGGCAACAAGTCACATTTGTACGATCATGGCGCCACTGCTCGACCCATTGGTCATAACGTGAGCACAAAGAAGCTCTGTCCTGACGGTTCTTTTGGACGTCGCGCTGGTGCTTAACTCCGCGGAGAAATGGGTCTTCATGGACCTGGAGCCCGACTATGAAGACGGCGCCGCCTCCATCAATGTCTAGGCCAAGCATAAACATTCTTTGCTGGAATGTACGGGGGCTCAACAATCAAGCCAGAAGATCGCTTGTTCAGGAGACCCTCACCTCCACAACGTGCCATTTAGTCTGCCTCCAGGAAACCGAACTTGCCTCGGTTGACCAAAACCTCGCTTGCACCCTTGGGGGCTACAACCTGCGGAATTTCGCCCACAATCCGGCGGAAGGCACAAGGGGCGGTATCCTACTACTCTGGAATAATGAGTGCATTGAGGTGGCAGATGTGCTTAACTCGGTCTTCAGCCTGACGGCGACAATCCTTTTAAAAGAGTGCAACTCGTCCTTTCGCCTCACGATAGTCTACGGACCTTCCCAAAGCAGATACAAGTCAGCCTTCCTCCAAGAAATTACCTCCTTAAAACCAACCACCGGCTCCAGCTGGCTGGTCTTGGGTGATTTCAACCTCATCTATCGAGCACAAGACAAAAATAATTCCAATATCAACCCACGTCGCATGGCGCGTTTCCGTAATACACTGAACGCTTGCGAGCTAAAAGAAGTTCACCTCCAAAATAGAAAGTTCACCTGGAGCAACGAACGTCAGCGACCCACGCTGGTAAGACTGGACAGAGTCTTCTCCAACGATGGCTGGGACACCCTTTTCGACAACCACATCCTGCAGGCGCTGTCCTCCTCGGTCTCCGACCACTGCCCTCTACTTCTCTCCAACATCTCCAGACCTGCCCACCCCAAAACTTTCCGCTTTGAAAACTTCTGGATCAAGATGCCAGGTTTCTCCGAGACAGTCGAAAACGCCTGGCTAGCCCCTTGCAGGCAAACAGAACCCATGCACAGGCTGCATCACAAGCTAGCGGCCACGGCTTCCGCCCTTAAATCGTGGAGCCAATCCCTCTTCCCCCGGCCAAAGCTCTTGCTTCACATGGCCTTAGAGCTCATTATCCGACTCGACGTGGCACAAGAAAACAGGGACTTATCCTCACTCGAAACAACCTTGAGGGCCAACCTAAAGAAGAGAGTTCTGGGTTTGGCGGTGATTGAGCGCACTAGGAAACGCTAGTGCTCCCGGATCATCAAACTCAGAGAACATGACGCAAACACAAAATTCTTCCATATCAAAGTAAACGGCCGCAAAAGGAAAAACTTCATCCAAAAGCTTCAAAATGGTCTAGGCTGGGCGGTCTCACACTCAGAAAAAGAAGACTTAATCCAGAAGCATTTTCAAGAAATCTTGGCGGCCAAACCGTGCATTCACGGACCTCAACTGGGAGAGACTGGCCCCCTCGTCGCAAGACTTGCAAAACCTGCAGGAGGCTTTCACGGAATCCGAGGTGCGCCTTGCTCTAGACCATCTACCGGGAGACAAAGCCCCAGGGCCGGAGGGTTTCCCGTCAAATTTCTACAAGTCTTGCTGGCCAATCATTAAAGCAGATATATTGGCAGTCTTCTCCGCTTCCACTCCTTCAAGACGTCAGACCTCCATTTACTCAACACACTAATATCGTGCTGATTCCAAAAAGGAGGGAGCTGACAAAATTCAAGACTATAGACCCATCAGTCTCATTCATGGGATTGGCAAGTGGATTGCCAAAACGCTTGCGCGGCGGTTAGCGCCTTTCCTTAATAACTTGGTCTCGCGGGCCCAGAGCGCCTTCGTCAAGACTAGAAGCATTCACGACAATTTCCTTTACGTTCGGAACCTGATCACAAGGCTTCACCGCTCCAAAACCCCATCACTTTTCCTCAAGCTAGACATAGCCAAGGACTTTGACTCAAGACGTTGGGACTACCTTCTTGATGCCTTTCAAAAAGGGTTCCCTTAGATGGACAAATTGGATGGTAGCCTCTTAAAGTCTGCCTCCTCGAGAGTCTGCTAATGGCATCCCCGCAATGCAATCACCCATGGGCGGGGCATGGCGAGAGACCCCTTTGCCCTTCCTCTTCATCCTGGCCATCGACCCCATTCAACGCCTCCTAGAGGTGGCAACGGACTTGGGCTACCTCGCCCCCCTGCGCGATCGGCTCGCCACCATCAGAACTTCTATTTATGCGGACGATGCGGCCATCTTCGTCAACCCTAGTCCCAGTGAACTAAACATTACCACCCAGATCATCCACCACTTTGGGATGGCCACTGGCTTGCATACCAATTTTCGAAAAAGCACAGTTCTCCCCATCAGGTGCGACCACCTCGACCTTACTTCAATCCTACACGACTGCCCCGCTATCCGGTCAACTTTCCCGATCAAGTATCTGGGACTTCCGCTTACCTACAGAAGGCTCCGCAAAGTGGATTTCCAACCGCTTATCGACAAAGTGGTAGGAAGGCTAGCTGGTTGGCAGGGGCGCCTACTCTCTCCAGCAGGGCGAGTTACCCTGGTCAAATCAGTCCTCACCTCAATCCCAGTGTATTACCTCACAGTCTTCAAAATCCCCAAAGCAGTCCTCAGCTCCATTGACAGACTTAGGCGTCGCTTCCTTTGGGCGGGTCACGATCTATTCTCGGGTGCTAAGTGTAGAGTCAACTGGGAAAGAGTGTGCCGCCCGACTCAGCTGGGTGGATTGGGTATCCTTAATCTGCCGCTTTTCTCTCGGAATTAGATTATACTTGGTGGCAAGAGTGGAAAAACCCATCTAAACCCTCGGGTTGGCATGGAAACCCTTGTCACGACTTGGATCAAAGTCTTTTTGCGGCGGCAACAAGGATATCCCTCGGGGATGGTAAAACGGCTAAATTCTGGTTCTCAGCTTGGTTGTCCGGAGAGGCCCCCAAAGACCTAGCCCCTTTGATCTTCGCATCTTCTTCCCGCAAAAAACATAGTCTTCTCGGCCTTACAGAACGGGCGATGGGTGCAGGACATCAACATCTCCATAGGTTTCTCGTTCCCTCACATTGAGCAATTCGTGCGTCTGTGGACCAAAATCAACCAAATACAATTGTCTCAAGGCACCCCCGATGGAATTTCTTGGAAGCAAAGTCAGACCGGCACTTACTCCTCAAGATCTGCCTACACCTTACATTTTTTGGGTTCCTTAGCAACCAACTTCAAACCTTTAATCTGGCAAACCCAAGCCCCTCCGAAGGGGAAATTCTTCGCCTAGTTAGCAATTCAAAATAAACTTTGGACCTCAGACAGGTTGGAAGCAAGGGGATGGCCAAATCATCGTTTCTGCCCCCTCTGCAGACACACCCCAGAATCTGCCTTGCACCTTTTCGCACATTGTCGCTTCTCATGTCGTATCTGGAAACACATGGCGGACTGGACTGGATCTGAAAGTTTACAACCCTCCACTTGGCCAACTGGCACAAACATCCTCGTGTGGTGGTCCAACGTGGCAAAGACGCCAGCCTCCCTTACGAAGACCAGGACGACGACCATCATCTTAATCTGTTGGGAGATTTGGAAGGAAAGAAACGCGAGAATCTTCAACAATAGAGCAACAACGCCTATTGATCTTATTGCTAAGATTAAGGAAGAGGGTAGAGCTTGGTTCCTTGCGGGGGCTAAGTCTTTGGAGTATTTCTGTAATTTGTAATTTCAGCCTTGCTACCCTAACTCTGGTCCTTTGCGGTTTCTATCCGCTTCTTCTCTATTAATATAACGGGCAGCCCTCCTGCCGGTCTCATTAAAAAAAAAAAGATTTGGATACGGCTGTGGCATTAGCGGGGTTGCAGGAAGAGGTGTTGGATTCTATGAGAAAAGAGTCTCGCCGAGGGGATTCACCATCAGTCACTCGTCCAGGATTACGCACTGCAGTGCCACTTCCGTTACCTCCAGGGAGAAACTCTCAAATGGCCAAGTCAGAAGATAGAAGGAACACTGAAGGGGCAAGAACAACCCTGGTGGATGAAAAACTGGTAGCACTTCGAGCTTTTCGCAGAGCAAAAGGGCTTTGTTATACTTGTGGTGAGCGATGGTCTAGAGAGCACAAATGTGGACCAACAGTACAATTACATGTGGTGGAAGAGTTGTGGGACTTATTGCATAAGACTGAACCAGATTCACCACGAGAGACCGATACTAAATCTCAGGATGAGGCAGAATTATTGTCTATTTCACAAGAAGCTATGTCAGGGGAGGAATCACACCGCACTATCAGGCTACAAGGCCAAGTGCAAGGTAACTCGGTCATAATGTTGGTGGATTCAGGCAGCTCTCATTGCTTTGTTAGTGACCGATTGGCCCGAGTGCTGCAAGGTATTCAACCAGCATTGGTGCCTATTCGAGTACGTATTGCTAATGGCAGTGTGTTGCATTGCAATAAGGAATTCTATCAGTGTAAATGGACTGTTCAGAATCAGACTTTCTATACTGATTTTCGGATGCTACCCTTGGGATGTTATGACATTATATTGGGTATGGATTGGTTAGAGGAGAATAGACCTATGAAGGTGAATTGGCTTAAGAAGACACTCTCTTTTTGGTGCAAAGGCAAGGAGGTGTGTTTGCATGGCATCAAGTTCCAACAGCCTCAATGCTATATGGTTTGGGTCAGCCGCAGCAATGATTCGGAGGAGATTCTGAGTTCTGATTCTACACCTTCCTTGTGTGCAACAGAGGCAGTTGAGCTTACAATACCTGTACCAATGCAATCCTTGTTGGCTGAATTTGATCACTTGTTTATGGAGCCAAATGGATTACCACCAAGTAGGCCTTTTGATCACACTATACCATTGATACCGGGGGTGTGTCCTGTTAACCTCAGGCCTTATCGATACAACCCGGCACAAAAGGATGAAATTGAGAAACAAGTCACGGAGATGTTAGCACAAGGAATAATCCAACCCAGCTCTAGTCCTTTAGCGCCATTTGAATGCAGCCACAGTTAAAAACAGATATCCTTTACCGATAATTGACGAACTCCTTGATGAATTGGCAGGTTCTCAATGGTTCTCTAGTCTGGATTTGCGGGCCGGATATCATCAAATACGATTGAAGCCGGAAGATGAACACAAAACAGCGTTCAAAACTCATCATGGGCATTTCGAGTTTCGGGTGATGCCTTATGGTCTCACTAGTGCTCCAGCAACTTTCGAGGGGTTAATGAATACCATTCTTGCTCCATGGTTACGCAAAGGGGTATTGGTTTTTATTGATGATATCTTAATCTATAACTTCACATTACAGGAACATTTAGTGACTGTCAGACAAGTGTTGGAAATATTGGAGAAACACCAACTGAAGATCAAGAAATCAAAGTGTACATTTGCACAACAACAACTCGTCTATTTGGGGCACATTATCAGCAAGGAAGGTGTGTCGACTGATCCTAAGAATGTTGAGGCAGTACGCAATTGGCCTTCACCGACAAATATTAAAGAAGTCTGTGGATTTCTAGGTTTGGCCGGATATTACCGCAAGTTTGTGCGTGGATTCGGTTTACTCAGCAGACCTCTCACAGACATGCTCAAGAAACATGCCGTTTTTGTATGGACACAAGACAAAGAAGATGCATTTCAAGCTTTGAAAGAATCTCTAATTACTACTCCAGTGCTATCATTACCGGATTTCACAAAGCGGTTTGAGTTGGAGACGGATGCATCTGATAAAGGTATTGGAGCCGTCCTAATGCAAGCGGGACATCCTTTGGCGTATCTTAGTAAGTCTCTTGGACCACGCACACAAAATCTTTCAACTTATGAAAAGGAAAGCCTAGCTATTATTTTAGCAGTCGATCATTGGAAGTCATATTTGCAACATGGGGAATTCTTGATCCGGACAGATCAGAGGAGTTTGGTGCATCTAGATGACCAACGTTTAAGCACTTCATGGCAACAAAAAGCTTTGACCAAATTACTTGGCCTACAATACAAGATAGTGTATAAAAAAGGTGTTGAGAATCAAGCCGCTGATGCTTTATCCCGTAGAGCAACCGGGTGGTCAGGTAACCTACTGGCAATCTCCACAAGTGTGCCTAGTTGGTTGGTTGAAGTCGCAGAAGGTTATAATGCAGATCCATCAACTCAGCGCCTCCTTGCTCAGTTGAGTGTAGCTGGAGCTCAACACCCGCAGTACCAACTGAAGGAGGGTATTCTTCGTTATAAAGGTCGAGTCTGGGTGGGAGCTAACATCCTCATGCAGCAAAAGATTGTAGCAGCTATGCATGACAGTGCAATTGGAGGACATTCGGGTTTTCAGGTAACCTATAATTGAGTGCGCAAACTTTTTGCGTGGCCGGGCATGAAGAAAGGAATCCAACTCTTTTTGACATCTTGCTCAGTTTGCAAACAAGCCAAGTCGGAGCATGTTAAATATCCAGGTTTACTCCAACCCTTACCGATACCAGATCAAGCTTGGCAAATGGTTTCTTTGGATTTTATCGAAGGACTGCCCCGATCTGCGCAATTCAACAGTATTATGGTGGTGGTTGATAAATTCTCTCGATATGCACATTTTGTTCCTTTGGCTCGTCCCTTTACTGCTTACCAAGTGGCTCAAGCGTATATAAGTAACATTTTCAAACTGCATGGTCTCCCTCAGTCATTAATCTTAGATCGGGATCGTATATTTACTAGTACATTGTGGAGAGAATTATTCCGATCAGTCAATACACAACTGCGTATGAGTTCTTCGTATCACCCGCAAACGGATGGTCAAACGGAGCGGGTTAACCAGTGTTTGGAAACCTATTTGCGTTGTTTTGTTCACGCAGTTCCTAGCAAGTGGTCGGAGTGGCTAGCCTTTGCGGAGTTTTGGTATAATACCTCTTATCACTCTACATTGGATAAATCACTATTTGAAGTGCTTTATGGTCACGGTCCGAGACATTTTGGTATTGTGGATACATCTACTTGTACTTCTCCAGAATTGACAAAGTGGTTACAAGATAGGGAGCTGATGACCCAATTATTGCACCAGCATTTACATCGGGCTCAAGAAATAAGATGAAACTTCAGTGATCCAAGAGATCCGAAAGGAGTTTTGTTGTTGGTGATTGGGTATATCTCAAATTACAACCCTATATTCAAACTTCAAGAGTAACTCTGCTAATCACAAGCTTGCATTCAAGTTTTTTGGGCCATTTCAAGTTGAGCAAACAGTGGGATCAGTGGCATACAAACTCAAACTGCCAAATGAGTGCCGTATTCATCCAGTCATTCATGTTTCACAGCTGAAAAAAGCTTTACCTCTTGATGCCAAAGTACAGACTGCCCTGCCGGATGCTACTGATATCAGAGTACCGGAGAAAATTTTGAAGAGAAGACTGCATCGAACTGGAGATGTGTCTGGTACTCAGGTCTTAGTCCAATGGACTGGTTCGTCTGCATCAGAAGCGAATCGGGAAGATGCGGATGATCTGCGCTCTCGTTTTCCTATGGCCCCGGCTTGGGGTCAAGCCGGTTGTGAAGGAGGGGGGAATGTTAAGGTGCCGGACAGTGAACAGGAGGAGGCAATGGACGCGCTAACAGGCCGACAGGGAAAACGTCTTCGGAAACCCAGCGTTCGGTTCCCGGTTACTGATTGGGCTAAGTAGTTTATACTTTCGCTTTGTTCTGAATGTAAATAGGCCCAAGTGGCTGACCTAATAGCTGGATATAAAAGGTGGGTGGTCCTCTGAGCTGGGGATTCACGATGATGTAATACCTGAACTCCCCTTATTCCCCTGAACCTCTTCTGAACTCCCCCTCTTCTCTTCTGTTCTTCATCTATACTTCCACCGAATACTTGTTTATGTTACTTTGAGTGCTATCAGAAATCGAAAGAAGGAAGAGGTTTGTAACAGAAGCTCCTTCAAGTGACCATATTTAGGCTGCCTAATGTTACCTGTTGGGTCATAACAAGGCAAAACTTATTAGATCTGCAAACAACAATGCGTGAACAAAATAATATGCCGCAGTCTCTTCCTGCCAACTTACCGTATTCATCCAGAGGTGCATCATAGTCATAGGTGGTTGTAATGTATGGACCCCCAGAAGTACTGCCAAAGTTCATGGGAAATTAGCACGCAGCAGCCATCGAAGGTTTTAAAAAGATGATACATTAATCATTAATCAATCATCTATGTAAACATACCATGTAGTAGTTTTGGACTGATCCATGGTTTTGGAAGAACATGGCAACTGCGTAAGCAACATCCTCAGCAGGCCTATGGTAATCCGGCTTGTCCCATGCTTTGAACCTAAGGACAATATATTATCTTTAGCTCATCCAAGCAAACCAAGCAAAAGGCCTTGCAGCAGATGAGAAAATAAAAGACTTTACCATCCAGTCCAATTCTCCGTCCATATCTTGGGCATATGGGCTCCGTTCGGGTAGAAGTCATGGCAGTAAAATCCATTGCAGGTGTTGATCTGATAATTAGAAACAATATATAGTAAATAACCGTTGAGCTGCACAACACTATCGTTGATCAACTGTACTAATACTGGTCGAAATTGGAGAGAAAAGCTAGCTTACCACATTGGGTGTCACATCGTCCTTTTGCTGGCACATGATCCACGGAACACCAACGTTCTGCTTGTTGGCCATGTCTGCGCACCAGTGGATGTATTTCGTGGCAGACTCCTTATCAGGCAAACCGGCTTGAATGTTTCCGTACTCATTCTCGATCTACAAAGGTGCAACATCAATATTAGCAGCTTAGAGGTCAGATTAAGATAGAAAAGGTTTAAGTGATAGTAGTAGTGGTAGTATTTACCTGAGCGAGAATGATAGGACCTCCCTGCTCGGCGAAGAGGTTTGCTTCCTTCATCTTGTTGACTATGGGAGTGGTGAAAATTTCCATCTCACGCTATTTAAGCATAACACGGAATGCTTAGTCCAATTCTATTTGCAACAAGAAGAAAACTTCGGAATAAAGACGTCGTATAAAAAAAGTGAAATACAGTAGTACCTCAAAAGGCCCGTTGTGAAGTCTGAACTGCATGTCGGGAATGTCACGCAGCCAGGCAGGAAGCCCTCTGGAAAACAGAAAACCGGAGTCACGTTACTTTGCTCTTATGCTAGATGACAATTATGCCCGGTTTGGATCACGAGTTTCATATAAACTAGGTACCTGGGCACGCATCTGCGCGCTCGCTATACGCAGAGGCGAAGAAAAAAAAACGATGAAGAGTGGAAACGGTATTTGGATGAAAAGCGGAATTAGGGTATTGATAGAGAAGTGATTGACGGGAATATATATATTTGCAAATAGGAGGAAGCTGGAGGGGATGAGGGACGCGCAGAATCCGGTGGCCAAGAAAAATCGGGGCGATGTGGCCGTCCTCTCCTCGTCCCAAACATGCGTCCTTTTACCCGGTAGGATGCTGGTCCCATAACAAGATAATTTTTACACCAGAGCCAAATTCTAATGTAATCTTATCTAAACTGTGTTTGTCTGCAAGGTAAAAAAAGTGCTTTACTAAACTTCACTAGAGTTGCTTGGCTTTCTGTACGCTGCTAGCAATATCCTGATATAATAATAATTTAGCATTATGAAATAGATATGCTTCACAAGAATATTGCAACTTGCTTTATTCATTTCATGGTTCATATATTAACCACCACATTCCAAATGTGATAAGATAGATCTGAATTTCGAGCACCACCACATCGCAGGTAGGAAAGAGGGCAAACTGCTATTCGGCGAACGACAAAAGTACTGACTTGTATACAGCACAAGTGCTCCATACGAGCAAGTGGTCTACACTAATAGGGGCATAAAAGAGCTGATGTCTAGATGACAGTAGATAGGTCTGTTTTACGCTGGCAAAAGGTCGTGCGTAGTAGCAGCACCGGCGGCATTGTGTGCCAAAAGGAGGTTGTCTGGGATCTGAAACAAAATAAGTGATCTGCTACCGCTTCACGGTGGGTAAGCCGTTGTGTTGGAATAACAAAATACGAGTAAATTAGCTTATGGAATGAAATGAACAAACAAGGTAGGGACAAACTAAATTGTGTGCAGCGGGAAATAGCTCTGAATGATTTAACATCTGAGTAAAGATAGCATACCTAAATCTACTTCTTGATTTTCTTATCTGGACAGCCCTCTTTTGCAGGATGAGAAATGGACCTAAACGCGTTGCTACCGGTAATAAAATACTAAAGGAAAGGTTAGTACAACTGCTGACATGTTTCGAAGTGTTTGATCGTTCGAAGAGCCTCTTTCGAGTAGAACAAAATGCGCCTTGTGGTTCCTCGTTTCTGATAGCATGAATAAGAAGTGATGTTATGTAAAACACAGTAATAGAAATGTGGAATGTTTGACCAGTAATAAGAAGGACAAGACAAAAGGGTACACTGACAGGTTCTTTTTGTTACGGGAATTGACAGAAGCATGCCTATCAGCGGATAAAATATCTTTGGCCGAACAATCTTGACTTTCCATATCCTGCAAGAGAGTCATATGTAAGTAGGTAAATATAGCTACCTAGTGTGTGCAGATAGTAGGATAGTATAGAACATTTTAGTCTTTGCGCGCAGTTAAGAAAACAACATGTGTGTACGGAAATACGCTATTGTTAGTGAGTAAACATGAATGAAAAAAAGAATGAGATTGATAACCTGTTTTGAAGGAGCAAGTGACTGAAAAAGTCTCTTTCGAGTAGATAGCAGTGGGATGAGGGCTTCTTCGGATCTGACAAAATTTAAATGATAAAAATGGTATATGAGACATGGTGATTCACAAAGTAGATATTAGAGCAGGAGTAGGCAGAATGAGATAAAAGGAAGATACACCAGTTTTTTCTCTGGCTCAACACTTAATAAATGACGTGGAGAAGGCGGTGTTTGCACCATGTTCTGAACATGTACAAAGACAGGAATCTTTAGTATCAAAACCGATGGAACAAACTCTGGAAAGCAACTAATCTCGACAATAATACAGTACAGACTACAGAGGACAGATCAGATGGATAATTATTCATAGGAGTGAACATTGGTATGATTATGACAGGAGGAAGCAGACTAACCCTAGATATTTTTATAGGGCAAGCAACTGTAATAATCTGTAGGGTTAGAAGCAGGAAGAACTGGAGGTAGCAGGAGTGCATAAATACCTTAGTAGACATAGGTGCTTGTGTACCAGTAAGTCTGTCAGAGGTGTTGGTGGGTGATTCTTCAAGTTGTGCAATAGAAGTGGTAAATTCACATGAAGATGTCGCAACATGTATTGAAGAACATATACGTGGAATAGTAGGCTGTCTTCCCAAAGCGAAAATGACATGGTTCACTTGATAAGTCTTCTTAGGGCCTTGAAAGCTCTTTGCTGTAATGCTAATATGGCAAGTGTATTTCTTACACACAAACTGAGCAATATCCGGTAGGATGTCGTCGCCTCTGTGATTCGATCTGAGAACCGGACCGACTTGTTTACCAACTACGCACATACTGGCCAACATCCCAAGATAATATAAAATCTGCGTCTGTTGTTCCATCAGTCCCCAAATAATATAAATTATGTGATCATATGTTTAAGTTAGACATTTTACATTCTTGCTTTTGTAAGACCTGAGCAAAGCATGGTTAACTATGTAGCGGATTGTGGTTCGTTAGGCAAACCAACAGAGTAATAAATTGGGCTAGGAATATTCTAGGCACAAACTGCCCACCAAATTGAAGCTTTCTCCATAAAAGTAAATACTAAAGATAGTGTGTTGAAGATATTTATGGCTATTGCAAAGGAAAAACCACAGCGCCAGCCAACATTGGGTTGCGGAAGAACAACTTACCTGAGCATTTTAGTAGCTTTTGCCTTAGTTTTTCTCAGGCGAATCACCATCAGCTGCCACCATGAATCACATCAATATAAATTATCACCGAAAAATAAATAAATCTAAAAAGCTTTGGAGCTAAACACAATGGCATACTTATGATCGAGCTGCCACCAGCGGCACCAGAGTTGTGCAGCCGCACCCAGTCGTCCACTATCTCCTTCCATTTCACAGCACCAAACCATAATTAAAAGGCAATTATAGAATCATACGGCATAAATTTAACCACACTCTGTTGGTTCTTCACCTGACGAGTAGCTTCACCAGCTGCTGGACTTCGCCGGATGGGTTCTTGCGCAGGCCACTGACATGTCGGCCGATGTCCGTCTCCTGCACAACCAGAAACACAATTTTTTGACTCCTCGAGCTGCTTTAAGAAGCAACCAACCAAATCAATCCTTCCTTCTGTAAGCAAGTAGGACAAAAACGAAGCAAAAAGAAATAGAGGGAAGAAATGTAAGCATCATCTGGAGAGCCTTGCAGGTGATGTCCATGTCCGCCAGGTTCTGTAGTAGGCTCACCAGCTCGTTCTCCGACTGTGATGAAACCATATGAGCGAGGGGCTGCGCGGCGGCCGGTGGCAACCTGAAAAATGGAACGGCTGCGGGGTGGGGAAGAGGTAGGTGGTGGCGGCAGCGACGCAGGTGGCCGGAGGCGGCAGCGGCGCGGCTTGGAGTGGTGGCGGCGCACGAGCTCACGGCGGAATCAGCAGCGCAGTGACGCTCTGGAGAAAGTAGGGCGAGCATGGGTTGCACCTCGGCGAGGGGATCATCATGGTGTGGTCGGGGAAGCACGGGGGTGGCCGAAATGGCGGGGCGAGGACGGCCGAAGACGGAGAAGAGGAGGCGGCGGTGGTGGAGCTTCACAGCGACGGAGAAGACGAGAGGAGGTGGGGGATGGGTGGAGAACCTTCGAGAACACGCCGTGACACGGCTAGCTCGGCGAAAGGTGGACCAGAGAGGGAGATCAATAGGAGGTGGCGGTGGCTTGACTTGGGGAGGAAAGAGGAAAGAGGCGGCGCAGGGGCGTGGGGTGAGGGGTCCAGGCGGGCGGCGTCGGCTGGGGGAGGAGAAGCATGGGGACAAAGGGGAGGGGGCGGTAGCCGGGCGTGGGGGGAGGGGATTTCGGCTCGGCCGGTGTCGAGCCGCGTGGAGGAGCGCCTCAGCGCCAGCACGAGAAGCGCCCGAGGAAGACGAGAGCCGCGTGGAGAAGCGCCTCAGCGCCAGCACGAGAAGCGCCCGAGGAAGACGAGAGCCGCGTGGAGGAGCACCTTAGCGCCAGCACGAGAAGCGTCCGAGGAAGACGAGAGGGAAGAGGGCTGGACGAGCACGCGCACGCGCGTGGGAGGTCTTCGCCGGGAAGGATCGAAGGCACGCAAAACCAAAAAAAATCGGACGGCAAGGAAGAAGCGACGCGCTGGATCGGACGGGGGAGAGGAAAAGCCGCGACGTGGATGTCTGTGGTCACGCAAAAAACGCGCCCCTTTACCCTTTAGGCCTTGTTTGGAAAGGCCGGGATCCACCGGGATCGGGAATTGATCCACGTGGAAAATCCCGGCAGGGGAATTACTCCGTTGGCGCTGTTTGGATTACTCCGGGATCGCGATTTTCTCCCCCCGTTCCAAACCAATCCCCAGGGGTAGCATTCCACGCCTCGCTCGCGAGTTTTCTTCCCCGTCGCCGCGCACACCTCTCCGCGAGTCGCAAGCTCCTCCGAAATCGGCAGTCGCAAGCTCCTCCGAACGGCGCCGCCGCCCCCTTTCTCCCCCTTGACTCCGGTGACGCAGAACCCGCTGCCGTCGTCGCCCTGGGAGGTACTTAGCTCTATCCAGTTGATCTCCTCTTCCTCCTACTCCATTGATTTCTAGGGTTCATCTCAGATCTAGTTTCTTGCAGATCCGACCGGGGGGAGAGAGGATAACTCCGAACCAGAGGAGAAGGAGCTTCACGTGGCTACAGAGGAGGGTGGATAACTCCCAGAACTGGGCCAAGATCCGGAGCTGCCTCCAGGACGGCAAGGTCTGCCAGAAGCTCGGGGACAAGAAGGAGACGCTGAGCCAGTTCGTCAACAACAACCTCTCCCCGATCCAAGTAAAATGCCTCCTTTGCTCTTTTCGTGGATCTCTTGATTGGAGGAGTTTGCCTTCGTTGGCGGCTCTTCCCTGAAGGTGCAGAACACATGGATGATGGTTATGCAATTATTTTTGCAAAATCACCATCCACATTAAACTTACTTGCAAATCACTCAAGGAGACTAGAATGTTGAGAGTATGCTGTTTCCCTGCTTCGTATATGATACAGTCCATGTTACAAGGTTTTTCAAGTCAGGAATTTTGCTGTAGAGTAGAATGTTCAATGTTGTATTATTGTAACATCAACTTGCAAGGCCCTAGTGATTACGGAATGACATGTAAGCATATCTAAAATGGAAGTTATAAAGGCACTGACTTGAGTCACTTGTTCACATATTTAAGGGCAATGTTTTTTTGTTAAACCATGTTTTACTTGCATCCTTAAACCATTTATGCAGATTTGCCTTGAAGATTCCCTGAGAAGCATGTTTCACAAATATGTGATCCTAAATCAGATGTTAATTATTGTGTGTATGTAATGTTACAATAATTTGGACAGGTCCACTTTGGAGAGTTTAGTTGTCTGCAGATTTGCATCATAGAGATTTGACTATTAGATTAAAGAGCTGTTCTGGCGCAGAGAAGAAGGGGCTGTGATCTGTATCTATGACTAAAACTGCCTTACTATATGATGTTTTGCTCTTGTTTTTCATCTGCTTCCTCTGTGATGGTAAACGTTGCTTGCTTTGACAAGTCTCTGTTCTGATATACTTACTATATGTGTGCATTGTTCGGCCAATACATCATACTACATAGGTAATACCTGGGATGGATGTCACTCTGGTTGTTTCTTATTACCTTGTTTTGACACTAAAATGCTTTGGTTTAAAAAGTAGTACTTGCCATGGATGTCATTGTATAGCAGAGTATAATTCAGTAATCTTTGGCTGTTTTTTGCAGCTTCTGTTTTCTGGTCATATAATCCTGTTTCACCAAAATATTTGTTTTGCTGCTTGTACACAAAATAATGTCCCGTTTCTTTGTCTCACAACGAGCCAATATGTCATCAAAAACTGTTTTAAGAAAAGTTATATCATCAACAGAGTTTAGGAGGTGTTTGTTTACATGCTAGTAATTTGTGGTTTTAATCGTCGTCATTTTCCTTCTCATGTTGAGCAGCACTGAGCGAGGCACTGACAGCGAAGTCAACGCTTGAAAATCGCGACCATGAGCTCGGCGATTCTTGCTCGTCCAACAGTCTAGCTCAGCAGATCCAACTCAATGCTCAGAATTAGATGATTTAGCTGCAGCAGCAGGCTACACCGGTACCGTTCTATCAACTGCGACAGCCACAGCAGAACGGCGCAGCGAAGAACCATGAATCAAAAGAATGATTGCAGGACATTTTGGACTGGTTCATGAGAAAAGAAAATTGATTTAGATGAGCTGAATTCGTTTGATTTCCTAACTCATTTGTACTAGCATCTGTTTGTCGAGTATTTTGTGTTAGCTTGGTTACCTGAGGATACGATTATATTTACCAATCTAAAAAGAACTTACCAAAAAAGTGGCAAACATGGCACTTTTATTTAAATCGCTTGGCATTTCACTTTTATTTCTAGTTTATCCAGTGCATTTCCAGTTCCGAGCAGTTACATTTTCTTTACTTTTTTCCATGAGCTTTCTAATTACATATGGCTGCTCAAGTGAAAAGAAAACAATTGCCCTAATCTTTATCAATACGTAAAAAGGTCATAGCAATGTCAAACATTAGATGAGTTGCAATGCGTGTAGTCATATAACCAATTGGTAATTTCCTGAGTTGAAAATTCTTCTGTTATGCTGAAATTATGCAACTCATTTTGTTATCTTTCAAAATTCTTCTACATGAAAAAGCTTGATGATTCGCTGATCGAAGGGGAGTTCCTGAATTGAAATTATAGTTTGAAATATTAGATGAGCAATCTTTTTTGTACGAGACAATTTGTAATATGAAATACTTTGATGTGATGATATCGGCCAAACTGTTGGTGCTTGTTCTAAACTGCAACATAGTTGGTGATCATTTTGGAACTGAAAACAATGCAATTTGAGATAGATGACGATCAAGATTTTGGTATTTGTTTATCCATATCCAAGCAATTTGATTGCACTGTAGATGACATTTTGATTTGACATTTTAATATTTTTTTTGTAATTTATAATTTGTGTTTTTTTAAATTTTGAAAATTTTGGACCTTTTTATTCTGAATTTTTATGATTTTTTTTCGAATTTTCTGCATTTTTTATTTTTCGAATTTTGTGGACTGTTTGTGAAAATTTTCTGATATTTTTTGAATTTTCTATATTCATTTTTTGCTTTCAGATTTTTCAATATATGCAATCCCTACTCATCCAACCATTTACCCAAACAAATCAAGGGATTAGATCCAAGGTAGAAGGGGATTAGATTCAAGGTGGGAGGGGATTGGGTGGAGGGAGAGGGATTCACCTAATCCCCTCTTGGATTGTTTCTCCTATGATATATTTCCCCACTAGCCAAACAAAGCCTTAGGATAGTTCAGTACCCGCGGGACTCAGGAAAAAAATTCCGCGTTCTAAACTGGGCCTTAAACTTCATACTAACATATACGGAGTAACATACCCATAATTCCATTCACCGCAGATGTAGGGGGCCGATGCGAAGAATGGCGTACATGCCAGCATTCTGGACCTCTTTGAAGAATGTCGTAGTTCCCCTCGAAGTTGTACTGAAGATCGAGACAGGAGAGAAGAAGAACAAGAAGACATTAGCGATCGATGCGTGCGCCACGATCCATTGGTAAGACTGAGATCGGTATAACAGTGTTAATTGTGCACGAACCTCACCTGGGCGCGGCTCATGGCCGTTCCAGAAGGCGTAGGTCTCGATCGTGTTGAGGCCTCCTTCCTTCGCCTTCTGGACCAGGTCAGGCCACATCTGCACGCCAGAACAAAACGAATCGCAGCTAGAATCAGGAAACTTGGAGGACGACTCACGTCGGGTGTGCTCCTGGGGTGGTGGATGGAGCCGGAGACGACGATGCGCCGCTCGCCATCGATCACCAGGGCGCGGTCGTCGTACGAGACCTTGGTGCAGCTCGCCGAGATCAGCACAGAAGCTAGGACCAGCAACGCGAGCGAGACGCGCTCCATTGCTACGTAACGTATGTGATCGTGGTAGGAGAAACAGGTGAGGGGGACGGTGGTGTGCATGCAAGCCCCGTGGACGTGGCTATTTATAGGGCGTGGAGACACGCCGTGCGTACGTTCTCGATAAGGTTTTTCTTTTAAATTTGCCGCACGTAGTTTGATTTGATTTCGTAGATGATTTGGTTTATCTCGACAAGTTGTTTTGAACTCCCCTGCGGGCTACGTAACGCGCCACGCAAGATTTGAATCATGGTAGGCTGATGATCGCGCAGCGATCTCTTCATCACGGACTGTTGGTTCTGAATCGGGCGGTTCATCGTCGTCAATGGCGCTCCAGTGTCAGACGGACCTGAGTCCAACTCATACAAGGAGGAGATGAAAAAACAAGTTTGGATAAGATTTATTTTATGTATCCGTACGTTTCAGGATAGAAAGGGGTGGAGATGAGAGGCAGACTAACTCTATAAAAAGTGTTTGACGTGCTTAATGATAGATATATGTGCACTTTTGTGATTGTTATAATTTCTAAAACAATAATTGAATCGATAACATCATATATACTAGGCATATTTGGGACTATAAACAATAACATGATCATCAACTCAAATATATCTATCTCATATATATGCATTAACAAGGCAAAGCCTAGAACAAGTATGTTACTAACAGTAATAGGCATCAACATCATCATATAACAAATATCTAGGAAACAAAGTCTAGCCATATGAAATGTTATTACCGCGACTTACAGAGGATCGCTCCGACGAAAGTCGCGGTAGGGTCTGATCCGAAGAAGATGACGCACAGAGAAGGAAGCAGTGAGTAGTCACGTGAACGCTTCTAAAAAACCTGATTCGTCCCAACCCGTGCAGGATCGCGATGGATGCTGGCTTCGGAGACACTGCTCTCCTCACATTGGTGCACGCTGAGGAAGGGGCAGAGTAGCCGGGTAGCACAGCAACAAGGAACCGGGCAACAACACAAAACTGAGTCTATCTATTCTGAGGGACTCTCTCTGTTCTGGTTTTATTTGATATGAGAGGAGAGGTCTCCTTTTTATAGAGCCAGAGTCAGCAGAAGAAACTGCCGCTATAATGCTGATTAGAAACTGTCGTTATAATGTTGATTAGGAACTGCCGTCATAACTAACATTACATTGTTTTAACCGTGGTTTTTAGTTTCTGATCAGTGTGCATGGTTATGAGGTGCAAAAAGAAGCTGCAGCTCCACAGCCAGCCGGACACGAAATCGTTGGACCATTCACGCGCATTCACGCGCACGTCGCGCGTGGGTGGGCGATGGTGTGGCGTGGCGAACCGAGTGCATGTGTTCTCCTTTTGCTTATTTCAACTAGGCAAGATCAACCTCACCTTATATGCTGGTCTTCTCCCATCTAGACTAGCAATATGGTACTAAATTTTCCACTTTCAACCATGCATGAGTGAGTTTTTGAGATTTTCCTAGGATTTAATTGAAATATTGTGTGGGCCAAGCCCAAAATTCCAACACTTAATTGAGGTTGCCTCTCTCTCAAACCTATTACAGATAAATTATCCTTATTCCTTAACCTTATTAAATCCAGCAATCCTAAGTATGTTTTAGGTTCGACAAGCAAAGTGTGTATGTAAGATGATGATCTCTTAAGTGGCAGGGACTCTTCTTCATCTTTCTTTTCCTCCACGCCTAGTTGACGGCGGCATAGGCTTTTCGGTGATGCTCCGGCAAGGGAAAAGCGAGCACAAGGTAGAACGTCGAGAGGCGGTTCCGAAGGTGAAGATGATGTCGCCAGAGAGCCTTTGACGGCGGCGGTAAAACACGGATTGTGGTGAGGAGGAAACGAGAGTGGGGCCAAGATTCGGGGGAGGACGTGAGTGAAGAGAGGGGCACCCGAGGCTCTTATTTATAGGGGCGGAGGGGAGTAGAGAAGGAGATCACGCGGCGGGGATCATGGCGGCGATGGCGCATTGCGGAGAAATGGCCCTGCATGAAAGAGGGAGATGGCCGAAAACAGGGGAGGCGTGTCGTGGGGAATTTAATGCGAAATCCAACACTTTTAAAACAATTAAATTAAATTAAATTTTACAAATAAGAAAATAAATTTTGGGAAAAGCCATAAAATAAATAGAATTGCAAGGAATAACGAAGGGACTTGGAAAGCCTTAAAATTCAGAAAATCAAATAAACCAATTTTTGAATTTAATTGAAGTTTGATTTATTCCTATTAAATTGGTTTATTTTCTAGAATTTCAATTTAAGATTTTTAACAAATCAAGAAAATTTCAAATGGTTCCTTTTGTTTTAAAACTTCAAAAAGGCCCCAAAATTGGGATGTTATTTTGGAACTTAATAAAATTATTTTCAACTTAAAGTTGACTTTTATTTTTGCACACAATTTATTTTTAAATTCCTAGAAAATAGTAAAAACCCTTTTTTAATGTAAATTCTAGAAACTTTAAGAAATTAATTAAAATTTCTTTGTGGATTTTAAAATCCAAGAAATTCAATAAAAGCAAGAAAACTCTTTTAAATCTCAAAAATCCAATAAAATAATAATTTTATTAATTTTATTTTAAGTAACATAACTTTGAGATGTTACGGTCCGTGCAGACCACCTAGACTCCTGCGTGCCTCCTATTTCTGGACCTGAAATATAACAGTACTGTAGGCTATGACATACTCTTGGTTCACGAGTAATTAGTGCTGAAAACTTCTCTCTTCTCCAGGCCATCTATAGTAGACAGGAGACCATGCCACCATATGCACCTGTAGTTTCAATGCTTGGTGAAGCAGAAAGATGCACGTCCTTCATGTCGCTACGATGCTACCGATGATTTGCGGCAAAACGAGCCATAGCTTTCAAATTTATTCTTAAGTGGTCTTATGTATGGCTAGCATTCCGTCCCGCATTATGGGGCAAGGGCATTGACCCACAGTCTTCCGATCAGTTGTTGTGTCCGGTATTAGCAATAGAGATGTCACTGCTACACAAAAGTTTATTATAGACGGTTTGAAACCGTCATCACAGACGGTTTTTGAACCGTCTAAATTTGTATGTCTATGATAACTGGCGGTTATCACAGACGGTTTTTGAGCCGTCTGTGATAAGGCACAACACAGACGGTTTTTAGTTGAAACCGTCTGTGAAGGGCTACTTGTCGACGATCGAGTCGCCGATCTTACGAAATAAAAAGAGGAAAATGACGTGGACTATCCTAGAAGAGAATGGGGGCTGCTCTTTATTAATATGAACTGGGATTACAAGACCTGACTTGGGACTATCTCTAATTACTCCAAATGTATTGAACGCTACTGCTTTGGCTTCTGTGTTGCCTTGCTTTGTGTGTCTTCTGTTGTTCGTTGTTTTTTCTCGTCTTTTGCGTTTCACCATTAAATAACTCCCGAAGAGGCGACAGTTACTCCTGGAGAAGGCATCCCTGGTGAAACGTTATGACTGGTCGAAGGTTTAAGGTAGTTAACAACGTGTTAACTACCTTGCGGTTAAGTGCCTGTGAAAAGCTTAACCGTAGGGTGGTTTATTGTCAGTGTCTTGTATATCATCGCACGGTTTGGAACATATAGCACGTGTTCCATTCATCATACGGTAAAGGGTGCTTGTTCATAGCTTTTCCGAGCGGCTACCTAGTCGAAGCCTAGTCCGACCAGGGTACCCATCGTGTAACCTCTGGAATCCTCACGACCAGTGAGGTCGTTAGCCTTAGGGGTTACGACCATGAAGACGTATGGTCTCCTATGTATTAAATTAATACATAGAGGTTTTAATCCTCGTCAGCTAGCCCCCGAACTTTAAATGAACAGGTCGTGTGAACACCTTCTTCCGATGAATTTGTATCGGGTAGATCCCCATTTAATATCGTGACATTCAAGGAGTTTTGTGTTCATTTTAAAGTTGAGGACTTGCCTTGGGAACTGAAGAGTTCCTCTGTCCGTTGGGAGAAAAAGAAGCTTTTTGCCGTTTAGACTTTTGTGGGTAACCTCCGATCGTGATTTAAAGATCTAAGGCTATAAAATCCCCATCGCTAGACCTTTTGGAGTTTTTATGCTTCCAGATCCCCTTTTCTGATCTTCTTGGCCGAGAAAAAAAAAATCTTTAGTCCTCTTTTCTTGTTCTTCCGACCATAAAATCTCATACGAACACTACTCATCCTTGAGGATTTTCATCATGTCGGAGCAAATCACAAAGTGGTTGCCTTCGGAATTGAGCAAGAAAAAGCTTGAGGCGTTGGAGAAGGTTGGGATGCTTCTGGACAAGAATTTGATCAGATGGAGACTGGTGTTTGGAGAGTATTTTCCGAGCCGCGAAGATGGGGAAATCCCTGTTTTCCTTACCTACATCGAATGCGGGCTGAGGTTGCCGGTACACAAATTTCTTCTCCGTGTTCTTGAGTTCTACGGGGTGGAATTGGTGAATTTGGCCCCAAATTCCATCGCCAATATCAGCATCTTCACATATTTGTATGAAGCATACTTGGGAGTGCCTCCAAGTTTGAAGCTCTTCAGGTATTTCTACCGAATGGTGATGAGGAGAACCACGGAGACTCCCGGTGAATGTACATTGCGCCTTCACGATGGGAAGGCCGATGAGTACATTCATATGTACTCGAAATCCTCGTGGTCGTCATGGAAGAAGAACTGGTTCTATATGGCTGATTCTGAGGATGATAACCTCTACTTGGCATGATGAGGCGAATGAAAATCTCAAGTGGCGGAAGACCGTGGAGAAGACAGGAGTGGTCGGACGATGGGTGGATGCCATCTACGACCTGCGAGTATAGGGCTTGACCTCTTGGCATGTGGTGAGGGACTTCACCAAGCGCCAGATTAGTCCACTGGAGCTTCGGACTCACTCCCTGATTTGGTCCATTGATCGTGATGAAGCTATCTTAGGAGGTGGTAAGTTATCAGGCCTTCCGAACGTAACTGGTAGGGAAACTTGTCCTTTTGGTTTAGCGGTGGAGCCAGGAACTATGCCATGAAAAGCATATTTCACTGGTTTCACCTTTGACATGGGGACCTGCATTTCTTCTAAAGCTCCCGCAAATAATATATTCAAAGAACTACCTCCATCCACTAAGACTCGATTAACCCTACAATTATTAATGGTTGGTTCAACAACAATAGGGAACCTACCTGGTCGAGTCGAAGGATGGGGCGATCGTCTTCTTGAAGAAATTGCCATGTCCGACCACTTCGATTGCTTGATAACGGTTGGAGATTCGACGAGGTTGACCTCCCGCTCCATGGCCTTTAGATGACGTTTGGATTCATATGAAGAAGATCCTCCAAAAATCATGTTGATTGTGTGTTAGGGATCCTGGTACTCCATCTCTTCGTCGCCATCTTTGTCCTTTTTGAAGCTCGTTTCTCCTGGTTCTTGTATTGCGGGAAACGGTCCTTCACCTGCATAATAATCCTCCAGTTTCTTTTGCTAGACTCGACAGTCTTGCAGATCATGCCACTCACCTTTGGTGAAGTGGACACCACTTCTTCTTTTTCTGGAATCCCTCAGTCGGAGCTTTCGTCTTGCCCCGACCGGTGTAGTCCTTCTTACCCTTCATGAATTTATCAGGAATGGCTAGGACCTCCTTGTCGTCGGGTGTGCGGTTCTTTTTCTTCTTGAGAGACTTCTTATTCTTTTTCTCTGGTTTGTCGGTAGGTGAGAATCTTGTCTTTCCGATCAATGGCTTCGCACCACTCGATTGCTTCGCTAGCGGTGGCATACTTGTCGGCCATGTCAAAAAGCTTAACGGTTGTTCTTGGAGGGTTCATTGATATGTCCTCCGTAAACCGCCCGATTTCTCAGACCTGTTTTAAAAGCCTGAATAACAGATGACTCTGCGACCTCGGGTATAGAATTGCGAACCTGGCTGAACCTCTTGATGTATTGACGTAAAGTCTCATCAGAACCCTGTCGGATTCGGTGAAGATCATCCTCCTTCCTAGGGCGATCGTACGTACCCTGGAAGTTTGCAATTAGAATATCACAGAGTTGCTCCCAAGTATAGATTGATCCGACCGGTTGGTTCAATAACCACGACCAGACAAACCCTTTGAGCACGGTGGGTAGATAGTTGGCCATCACGTTCTCATCGCCTCCAGCAGCTCTGATGGCGGTGGTATATATTTGGAGAAATTCCAATGGGTTTTGAGTTCCATTGAACTTGTCCAAGTTGGTCGGTCGGAACTGGTTAGGCCAATGCACAGCTTGGAGCCCTGCAGAGAAGGCTCGACAACCTGTGATTGATTCATGGCGCCTTCTTTGGGAGGGTGCCAGATTGTAATCGGTCGGAGACCGGTTCCTAAGATTGGAACACTGGAACTCCGGTGTGCCGATTTGGTCGTAGACATTGGTCTGATGCCTTTGACCGCCTGCTTGATTCAGACGATGTCGGAGATCGTCAGGTCCAAGCGGTGGTTCTTCTCGACGTGATGGGGGAGTTGCTTTCTGAAATAACCTTCTCCCCTCGTGACTCCTTGGTCGGAATCGTCGAGGAGGCCTTGGTATCGATTGATCCCGAGCATGACCATGCTGTCCCCTGCTGAGGGTGGAACGCTGGAATGAAGTCATAGTTTGACTCCCTGAAACCCTTTGTTCCCGGTACGCTTCCGTGCGCTGCATGGTATGTTGGAGAATTTCGGATACTTGACCTACGAGCTATACAAAACACGAGTTTACGCTAAAGTAGGATCGAATTATTTAACATATCTTGAACACGTCGCAAGTTTTGTACGATTCATCAAGGTCTCGGGGCTTCATCTTGGTCGTGGGTGTCTGCAGAGACCTAAACCTTCCCGACCTTGGTTTGATCTGTTCTATTAGTTACTCTAGGTGGGGCAACGCCACGCGAGTTAACTGATTGACGTCGATCAGCTCCGTGGACTCCGGAAGTTGGTGCATGATGACCTGGATCATCTCTAACAACACGTGATGGCGTGGTAGAGAATGTAGGACCGTGTAGGGTATCTTGATTTTCATCTCCGATCGCGTTGACTTCGTGCCTCCGGACCGATCTTCCGATGAGCTTCCATCGTAACTAATGGAGAGCTTCTCGATTATTTCGCGAAGTTTCCACGACGGAGAGCGGTCGGAAATGAGCACCTCTGAGGTCTCCTCGGCTGATCCGCAAGCGCCGATCGTATCTTGAAAGCATGATCATCCCCACATGGCCTACGACCAGTGGAGGCTTTATCGACACCGTTACCAGATGTCGGTTGACTCCTGAAATTGCCAGAAGCCGTAGGAGAATACCTTTCAGCCATGATTTCATCGAGGGTATAGAGATTTTCGAGTGGTGGTGCTGAAATTTCTTCACTGTTTGCTTGGCCGGAAAGACCAGGCTTGAAGAGGTCCCCTGACATTCCGAGCTAATCGGAATGGCTGGTTCCTCTGATTGCGCCACTGGTAATGGTGGCGCATCCTCATCCATCCGGTCGACCTCGCTATCGTCGGCGACGTGCGAGCCGACGGAGGAGGAAGAGGAGGATGATCTGCCATTTTCCTCTATGGCACGGATGCATCCTTCCATATCGAGGTCGGCGTAGTCCGCCAAGTCGAATCAATTCTCCTCATTCCAAACTCTGGGCATATTCGCATTAGCGGTTGTAGGAATTTGGGCGAGGGTTTGTATGAGCGAAGAGTTTCTTCAGGAAACTTACGTCTTCTTCCCCACGGACGGCGCCAGCTGTCGACGATCGAGTCGCTGATCTTACGAAATAAAAAGAGGAAAATGACGTGGAGTATCCTGGAAGAGAATGGGGGCTGCTCTTTATTAATATGAACTGGGATTACAAGACCTGACTTGGGACTATCTCTAATTACACCAAATGTATTGAACGCTACTGCTTTGGCTTCTGTGTTACCTTGCTTTGTGTGTCTTCTGTTGTTCGTTGTTTTTTCTCGTCTTCTGCGTTCCACCATTAAATATCTCCCGAAGAGGCGGCAGTTACTCCTGGAGAAGGCATCCCTGGTGAAACGTTACGACTGGTCAGAGGTTTAAGGTAGTTAACAACGTGTTAACTACCTTGCGGTTAAGTGCCTGTGAAAAGCTTAACCGCAGGGTGGTTTATTGTCAGTGTCTTGTATATCATTGCATGGTTTGGAACATATAGCACGTGTTCCATTCATCATACGGTAAAGGGTGCCTGTTCATAGCTTTTCCAAGCAGTTACCTGGTCGAAGCCTAGTCCGACCAAGGTACCCATCGTGTAACCTCTGGAATCCTCACGACCAGTGAGGTCGTTAGCCTTAGGGGTTACGACTATGAAGACGTATGGTCTCCTATGTATTAAATTAATACATAGAGGTTTTAATCCTCGTCACTACTATCACAGACGGTTTCCACCAAGAACCGTATGTGATATGTAAGATATCACATACGGTTCTATTTACTAACCGTCTGTGATATCCGACATATCATAGACGGTTTGTAAATAGAACCGTCGGTGATATCTTACATATCACAGACAGTTCTTGGCGAAAACCGTCTGTGATAGTATCCCTTCACAGACAGTTCTTGGTGGAAACAGTCTGTAATAGTTCTTCATACCAAACTAAGTTTTTCTGATTTTTAGCAAGCCTCGGGAATTGCTAGCCATGCCCTCTGAAAACAAGTAAGCAGAAAACAGATAGATCACAGATGAATCAATTGTTGACAACTCAAAGTGATCATTTACAACTCAAAATTAATTACAAAAGAATATGTTCAAGTATTGCCGCTAGAGTTACAATTGAATTACAACTACTCAAAGTGAATTACAATTGAATCAATTGTTTGAAGGTCGTTCAGCGGTGTCGACGGAGTGAAACTCTCTGTTGGCGTTAACGATCTCCGTCTTGATGAAGCCGCAAAGCGCTCCTCGAACCTCCAAGATCTCGGTCATGGTGAATGAATTTAAATCGAGTATCATGCCCTGTCACTAGCAGGAGTAAAATAGTAAGCATATATAGCTAAATTTATAATTAGAAGATAATTATTGTGAGATTGACAAACCTCGGGATCATTCGTCTTAGCATCCATGATTTGTTGCATATGACGGCAAACGTAGAATACACATAGGTGATTTTGTTTTTGCTAGTGGCACTGCAAAAATAGAATTACATATATAGGTATAGTCAGTTCGAGAGACATTATTACGAAGTGTGATATAGAATTATTGTGTTGTAGCTCGTACCGGAAATCGCTTCTTGTGTTGCAGTGTGGCGCTCGATCCCTTGTATGGCCATTCCTCGGCAATATAGGCGTTGAACGACCTACATAATTCCAAAAAGTTATCCTCGGCTATTTCAAACAAAGGAATACTACAATAGAGTTATGTATAGAGAAAATGAGCATACCTATTGAGTATTCCTTCCACAAGGGTGAAGTCGTGAGTTTTGTTGAGTAGGGAATCAAGGTATATTACCTTGTTCCTCCTTGGTACAATGACTAAAAGGGTTCAGTGGGACCTACTCATGTATATCACTATAGTCATTAAACCTAAGTTCGTGCTACGTATAAAGTACAAATAAAATTTTTATAGCAAGTAGTGAAGCACTTACTTCTGGTTGTAGGGCACCAGTATGTAGTCCTTGTCGTTCTGAGCAAGCAATCTTGTCGTTATGTATTTTACGACGTAGGATGCGTTTTCGGTGATGGTTTGCTCAGAGACCACATGTGAGTCGAGGAAACCCACCGGTTCTTGCCATCCCCGGGCATTTTTCTTCATGTAACTGTATATAAGCAATGAGTTGTGATATTTATCGATATTACGAGAATGTAGAATTTGATTGTACATACTTACAGTGTCTAGCATCGTAGAAGCGAGGCGTCGAGAGCAATGAGGTTGAATAGGTCGAATAAATCATCGAAACACACGACAAAGTGGCCCGGCCCGTGGAAGAAATGCTCCTTCGTGTATCTGACGGTGATTCGAGTATCACACCCCTTCTCTTTGGTATTCCGCATGTACCAGACATGCAAAGCCTGATAACCTATTCCAGCCTGGGCTAATACTGTGTCGGGGGCCAACGGATTTCCGAGGGAGTATTTCCCAGACTTGGGAGGCGCCTTAATGATCTTCGATTTCGATTTGACTTTAACGACTTGCCCGCTACACATCTTCCTGTGAGATGACTCGGGAACTGATACGGTGGCACGCTTTTCTTGTTCCTTCGGCGTCTTTTCTACGGGAGCCGATGAGGTGGCCTTCTGAAGTGAAAGTTAAGGTGGAGACGTGGAGTCATCGAGGGTCCTGTTGGAGAGGAAGCAACTATTATGATCTAATTGTCTAATTCTGTGTGCAATTTTAGAATAATAATTCCGGATGTTTGCAGTTATGCAGTTACGCTTTTCACCAAATCCGCTTAATATAAGCCTTTGTGAATGAAATGATGTCTATTTATGCAAACGAATCCATTAAATGCAGAGTTTCCTTTGTCTTGAATTTATTTTGGTTACCATTTCTCTGTTCGAACTAATCATTAAATAACTGTTGTAAAAAAAATTAATCATTAACAAGTGTTATTGAAATTGTGGAATTTCAGTAATAACCTCTACCATGTAAGCCATTGGTTTTATGAATTATGATACATAAAATAAATGTTGGGTAACAAAGTAGCACGAACCTATTACTTTACTGGATTGCAAACAACACCACACAAAAATATCTTTCACCACCAAGAACTTAGAGACATATACATATTTGACAATGTTCTACGGATACAGCTCACTGAGACCAACACCGAAGCTTTTTCATATTCCTTTTCCTCCACGTATGCATAGTTTTGCGCGCATGCACGCATCTTGTTCATGACTCAGTTGTTCATGTACCGACTTTCTAAGCTTAATCCCCGTCGAACTTATCTCCTCTGAGGACATCTAGATGGGGTCGCTCTGCTCTTCGTCCTCGCCCGCACCGCACGGGACCGAGCACGAGGGTTTGGAGCGACGGGTGGCTAGTTATGAACCAAGTCGTCGAGTCGGACGGGCCAAACAACGAGCCTGTTTTGCCTCTGGACTGTGGGCCGTTTGGACTCGTCCGGAGACTCCGGACGGCGGGCTGGTGTCCAATGATCGATAAGAAAACCAACCGCTGTAAATATGTAATCAGACTTGACAAGATTTCCTTAGGCTGGTCCCAATGCTCCACTTTGGTAAGTTTTTAAGGCTGTCACATGTAAAAAAGTCTGATTTGGCACCGTAATTAAGGAAGAGAGAGCGGTGGTATCTTATTTAGATACCACTCATACTGCGATATCCTGCGTAGAAATCTAAGTAAATACTCTATATCAAAGCAGGATACCACACTGGGATCTGATACCACGATGCGTTGGAAGGTGGTATCTAAATCTTTCATCTGATAAAAACGTAGTAAAACCACCCATTGTGACCAGACTTACTGAATACGTTGATCGTGAATCCTTGACACAGACGCACCGAAGGGGATACCAATCGGGCTGGAAGATTCGTCCGTTATATAGCGATCGACCGGTACAACGACAAGACGACCGACCGAGAAGCACGAGACGCGAGAAGATGGAGCACACAGATGGCGACGATTGCCAGACAACGGCGGCTCCGGCAGCTGCGCCATCGACGTCGTCCTGTCTGCCCCTGCTCGTCTTCGAACACCAGGGCGAGGAATACGACGACGACGATGCATACAACAATATTCCCGAGATGCTCATGTTCAGCATATCACAACAGACCTTACACCGAAACATGGAACATGAGCTGCTAGCCAAGAACGCATGCACGGCCACCCCACAGGGATGGGTGCTCCTAGACGTGCCCTCCCCTAGCACACCCAAGGCTTGGCTATGGAACCCTCAGACCGGGGACAAGCTCTCCTTACCGGACATCGGAGAAGATACACGTCATCCCAGGCGACTGCTGCAACTGCTTGCTCTCCCACAAGAATGTAGCTGATCCGGGCTGCGTCGTCGTGCTCGTGGATCTTACCGAGCCCAACCTGTGGTTCTGTCGTGTCGACGGCAGCAGCGGATGGAGGCATTACTCGTACGACATCGGCGATTATGCAATACCGCCGGAGTATCGCCCTCCCACCAAAAAGGTCATCGACGTGGTGTGAATGTGTGATACTATTTGCTTAGTTTATGTTACATGGTTGGATTTGAAGGAACCATTTTACCAGAAGGTTCTAATGGTCTGAAAAGAAGGTGCTAAGTGTGACCAAGGTGTGGATAACTGTGGCATAATACATATTCCATGTCAGCATCTCTGACCAATGAAGATGAGTAAGAAGCATCATAACTGATATATGAACTTTAATTTTATTTTTTGCAATGTCAGAAGCATGCCCCGGGCTAGCAGGCAGAGACTCAGCAACCTCAAGACACACTACTACAGAAATACTATCTTGGGCGTCGATCACGCACGGTTCATCAAATACTCAGTATTAAACACAATCTCAGACGGTTTTTGTTTACCCACCGTCTGTGTTATTCTCCGCGCTAAAAACCTGTCTATGAAGATGTTATATCACAGACGGTTCATGTTTGGAACCGTCTGTGAAGTATCCTGAGCGGTTTTTAGTGAACCGCTCGTGATATATCACGACGGTTACGATTAAAAACCGCCTCGTGATACTTCACGACGGTTCCAAACATGAACCGCTCGTGATATGACTCTTCACGACGGTTTTATTAAAACCGTCCGTGATAATTAACTCATCACAGCAGGTGCAGTGTACATATATATATAGCTCCCCGGCCAACAGAGATCTTGATCTCCATCTCTGGCGCTACGGTAGGTCCATCGCCGTTCCGTGCTCGGTTTGAGTATCGCTCCACCTCACTGAGCCGGCCTGGTCGATATCCATTTCAGCTATTGTCGCCAAGGAGCTTGCCGCCGTCGCCTCTGTTCACCGATCGACGACCAGCCGCGCGCCTTGGACCTTCCCCGACTTCATTGACACCTTCCTCGTGATCGAGGTGAGCTACTGGAGCATAAGCATCCTTTAATTTGAGTAGTTTGAGCGCCGCCGCCAAATCGCTAGTTCAGCGCCGCCATCGGACATCGATACCGTCGGTTCGCCTCGAGCGACCTTAGGGCGAGCCACGACTATTAGCAATGCGATGTCATCCTAAGCCCGGTTTGAGCTTCAAATCCTACCGTTTTTAATCATTTAGTTAATAAACTAACGAGTCTATGACATGTGGGATCGCCATAGATTTTATAAATAAAATCATGAAATAAAAATGAGTCAGCGACAAGTAGGGCCCACATGTAAGTTAATAAAATCCAAAAATGTAAAAATAAAAAAAGCGTAATTAAGCCTAAGGAAATACGCCAAGTCACCCTTTATTTATTTTCGGGGTTTTCAATACGAACCGTGTGATGGATCAATTTGGATGTACACCGAGAACCGTGTGAGTGAAGAGTACATTAATGGCGTGTCTGCTTTTACAAGAGCCGCCGAGGAGGATATGTTAAATAAGGGGCGGAATATATGTCTTGTCCATGCATTGATTGCGAGAATCAAGATGTTTAACAACCGAGCGCAGATCGAAGCACACTTGATTGAAGGGTTTCAAAAGGGTTATACATGTTGGACAAGTCACGGTGAAGAGCATATTATCTGAAGTCAACGATATGCATATTATCAGAAATCAACGATATGTGGCGAATGATGTCGATTGTGGTTCGATTCGGATAGATTTGCACGATGACAATCTAGATCGGATGCTTGCGATGACGAAGGAACTGTGATGAGAGGGAGTATGTTCAATTCGGGGCTTGATGGAGGACTCGGAGAAACCTTTGTTCCCGGCGCAAGTCGGAATATACAAGGTTGTCATCCGTGCTTAAACTGCTGAAATTGAAGGTAAGCAACGGTTGGTCCGACAAGAGTTTCACGGAGCTGTTAGGTCTCTTAGCGGACATACTTCCAGAGGGAAATAAGTTGCCCAAAACCACCTACAAAGCCAAGAAGGTTCTTTGTCCATTAGGAATGGAAGTAGAAAGAATACATGCATATCCGAACATTGTATCCTCTCTAGTACGAGTATACAAACATGAATGTATGTCCGTGTGCAGCGCATCCCGATACAAGCGTAAGAATCAATCGGATGAGGGCGAGGGAATCGAGGTGAAGAAAGGACCTCTGCTAAGGTGGCGTGGTATCTTCTGTAATTCCCCATTTGAAGCGGTTTTGCGAACCCAAAGAATACAAAAGCTGCAGATTGGCACTCGAGGAGCGTAAGAATGACGAAAGTTAGGACACCTGCTGATTCCGCCCGGTGGAGAAACATCGATAGGAGGTTTGCGACTTCTTGGTCTTGAACAAGGAATATAAGGTTTGGATTGAGTACGAGATGGAATGAATCCTTTCGGTAACATGAGCGTGACATAGCACTTGGCGTGTGACGCTCTATATCTACAACCTTCCTCCTTGGTTGTGTATGAAGCGGAAGTATATTTTGTTGTCGATACTTATCTAAGGGCGAAGCAACCTTTGGGAATGATATTGATGTGTACCTAGCACCATTGATGGAAGATCTAAAAATCTTGTGGATTGAAGGGTACATGTATGGGATGCGTATAAGCGAGAGAACTTCGCTTTACGTTCCTTGTTGTTCTCGCACCATAAATGATTAACTCGCCTTTAGCGATCTGTCGGGCCGAGTACAAAAGGGGCCAAAGCACAGACTCACTTTGCTTAGATGATACCGAGAGTGTGTGGTGAATCACTCGCAGCAAAACCGTGTACATGCGTCATCGTAGGTTCCTTCTGAGGGCTCACCCACACCGTAGGATGAAGAAATAATTGACGAAGAGAAGGAGGACAGTTCGGCTCCAAGGCATTTAAGCGGAAAAGAGGTCTATGATATGGTTAAGGATTTAGATGTTGTGCTTGGAAAGGGATGTAAATCGAGGACCCGTAAGAAGAACATGTGGAAGAAGAGATCAATATTTTGGGACTTACCTTATTGGGAGCACCTAGAAGTTCGCCCTTTGCATCGACGTCATGCGTAGAGAAAAATGTATGTGACAACAATTGGTCTCTTCTTGAACATTCGTGACAAAACAAAGGATGGTGTCAGCATGCGGCTTGACTTGGTTGATATGGACATCGGACTGAGTTAGCACCAACAAGGACCGATAAAGGACGAGCGTACCTTCCCCACTTGTTACACTCTGTCCAAGGCCGAGAGAACCTAACTGCGGTGCTTGCATGGTGTGAAAGTTCCGTCAGGTTACTCGCTAACATGAAGAAACTTGTTTCGATAAAAGATTTGAAGTTAATTGGCATGAAGTCTCATGATTGTCATGTGTTGATGACACAAATGCTCCTGTTGCAATTAGAAGTATTTTGCCGATCAAGGTCAGAGACAATCATGAGGTCGTGTTATTTCTTTAACACAATTGCTCGAGAAGGTCATCGATCGAAGAACTAGATGCTCTGCGGGGCGAGGTGGTGACGACTCTATGTGATCTTGAGATGTATTTCCCTCTGTCGTTTTTTGATATCATGGTCCATCTCATTGTTCACATTGTGAGGGAGATAAAGATGTGTGGGCCCGTGTTCCTACATAGCGTGTACCCGTTCGAGAGGTTCATGGGAATTCTCATTGTTCATGGTCCATCTCATTGTTCATATTGTGAGGGAGATAAAGATGTGCGGGCCCGTGTTCCTACGTAGCATGTACCCGTTCAAGAGGTTCATGGGAATTCTCAAGTCATATGTACGGAATCGATCTCGGCCAGAGGGCAGCATCGTCGAAGGTTATGCAACCGAAGAGGTCATTAAGTTCTGCGTCGATTACATGGCTCAGGTCGAACCGATAGGTGTGCCTCGATCTCACCATGAGGGGAGGCTCGAGGGTATCGGGACCATTGGAAGGAAAGCAATCACTCTAAATATGGATGCGTATGCTCAAGTCCATTTCACGGTCTTGCAACACATGACTGAAGTGTCCCCGTATATCGACCAGCACAAGGACGTGTTTGACAGCAATGAATCCGGTGCAGCCGGATGTTTGGATCACGAGACAACACAATGCAGCGGTTCAACCAATGGTTGAAGGAGCGACTTGCTAGGAGCTCGTCAAGTGATATCTTGATATGGTTGGCAAAAGGGCCAACATTTACTGATTGTGACATGGCGAGGATCGACATAAATGGGTACACATTCTATATGCGAGCTCGGGATATAAAAAGCACTAACGAGCACAATGGTGTGCATAGATGCATTCAAGATCCGATGGGTGAGGAGCTCCTACTATGGGCAAATAGAGGAGATATGGGAGCTCGACTCGTGCTTTTCAAGATCCCCTATTTGGTGCCATTGGGTCCATCTCCCACGGTGAAGGTCGATAAATGCAGGCGTCACTCATGGACCTCGAGCGTGTCGGATACAAAGGCGAACCATTCATCTTGGCTAACCAAGTTGTTCAAGTCTTCTATGTTACCGACCGGCAAATAAGAAGCGCCACGTAGTTCTTTATGGAAAAAGGAGGATTGTCGGAGTTGAGAATGTAGTGGATGAGGAAGATTACAATCAATTTGACGAGTTGCCTCCTTTCGAAGCGGCATAAGGGTCGAGGAAGAAGAACGTGTGAAACTAGCTACATCTGCGTCGATCATCATGAAGGGCTAATTTTTAAAGATTAATTGAACAATGTGTGTATATATATATGCGTTACGATAAATGGTTAATTTTAGTTTATTTGAGTTAATTAATTGATTTGTCTTGTGAATGGATGTGATTGTTTCTCAAATGAATGTGAATTGGATGTATATACATGTACTTGTTGTCTTTTACGCTTGTTTGAGGGCATGACTAGCATTTCTGAGGCTAGCCAATAAATGAATCTAGATATTAACCAATACAAAATAATATCACGAGCGGTTTGAAATACAAACCGTCTTACATCATATATCACGAGCGGTTGTTTATTAAAACCGTGCATGATACATCACATATCACGAGCGGTTCTAAGTGAGAACCGTCATGATATCATATATCACGAGCGGTTCTAAGTTAGAACCGCTCAGCGATAGGTATCATGAGCGGTTCTAATTTAGAACCGTCTGTGATGTCCATCCCTATTTATATTCGGACTCTAGCTAGGGTTTGCGCGTCGCCACTCTCAAGCGATTAAGTTTATCAACTCCTCTCGCTCCTCCTCCCAGAGCCGCCGCCCGTCCTCGGCGTCGCCTCCTCGAGCCCGGCGACTCCTCCCGATCCGTCGGCCTCCTCCTCCTCCAGCCACTTGCCCCCAGCCCGCCGAGCCTCCTCCTATAGCCAGGCGCCTCCCGAGCCCACCGCACCTCCGCCCCGAGCCGCCGCCTCCTCCTCCCAGAGCCGTGCGCCTCCCCTTCGACGCCCAGCCCTGCTGCTGCTCGTCTTGCTCCTGCTCATCCTTCTCCTCGGCCCAAAGGTAACCAATGCCGAGTTGCCGAATTTCGCGCCCTTTCCTAACTATTTCTATCAATAATCTGTCATGGTCCTCATGATAATTGTACTTGTTTTAGGAATTTGTATTTGTTCTAGTCGATTATTCATATGGTATTTGTTTTGATCACGCTTTGAAATATATTGCAATGTGGTGTGGTGGGCTTGAGATGAATGCTCTGTGATGATAATAGTCTTGTCTTGAAATTGTTTTGATAATCGGGTTTGTACTTGAGCTCTAATTGGAATGCTTACTCTACATCGATAGCAATATCAAAATGTTAAATCTTAGCATTATCTTGATTTCATTTGTTCACATGATGTTCTATTTCTTGTGAAGATGTATTCCGCTCATTCGAGTCATCGCCGCCTCATGTGTGCGATGATGCACCATCCTCTGGAACAATATCCAACGCGGTAGAAGAAGAGGAATATCGAAAAGGCGGGGCGATTTACCATCACGCAGTCGATCGATGCAGGACCCTATCAATCCTCGCCGAAAGCGTCCGCATTCGGAGAAGCGGTCGGAATAGTTGCGAGGCACGGTCAAGATCACCTACGATTCGTGGAAGGTGGTGCGGACCATCGAAAATTCTTTGTCTTTGGCGGATATTCTCGCATCGTTCGAGATCGGTAGAACACCTGGACTCCGTGCAACGACATGCGTTGCTACAGGCGTGCAAAGCGTGGAAGAACTTCAAGAGCATGCTTGTCAAGAACTACATGGAGAAGGATCTGAGGGCGCCCTTCCACAAGTATCCATTCTTGGAAGAGTCCTAGGCCGAGTGAGTTTGTGGCGAAGAAGGCGACAGATGAATTTAAGAGTGAAAGTCTGGCGCTACGGGTCCTCGAGCAAAAACAAGCACCCCACGGACTTCGGCACGGCTGGTATGCGGGTAAAGCCCCGATATGGAGGGATCGAGAACAGCGAGCAAAATTTGTTTGAATGTCTCCTGCTATTTCCGAGATCAGCGATGTGCGCTCCGGCGGTGGTTATTTGCGAGGTTATGTATTGGGCCTCTGAAGCGTACTTTCCAAACCCGAAGACCAGGAAGTGTCCTAGCGCCTAGTAAGATATCGAACTACCTAGTTTGTAATTACTCCATAACTTCATAGGAAGTGAAATGACATGTCGGGCTATTGCAGATAACGCTGAGTGCACAATCTTTCCAAGGCTCATTCCAGGCAGACAGGGAGAAAGATATACTCTCTGCGGCCCTAGGAAACAATGAGCATCCAGGTCGCACGAGAGGCGCTGATGTTTTTGTTACATGGGAACAATGGTTCCAAGAAGACTCCGGATCGTACCGGAGTAGGAAGAGAGCCAAAGCCGAGCGCGATGCAAAGCTACGAGAGGATCTTCGTGCATCCCTTAGAGATGAGCTCCTTTGAAAAAATCGAGAGGAGGTCCTGAAAAAATCAGACATGAGGTCACTCAATCCTTCAGATTGGAGATTTGTGCATCCGAGCAAAAGCAGATAGAGACCTTTGAGGAAAGGATTAGGGGATTGCAACTCCCAAGTCAGTTGGAAGCCCCGCCTCTCTCAGATCTTGCTAGCCACCCCAAACATCAGGTAGTAGGCTGCGGCGTCAACCCTAACCCTACCACAATAGGTGACGACAGATTTTCCGTCGATGACATCCGGTAATAATTATTATTTACGGAATGCTCAATCCATTGATAGGCTGTTGGAGTAGCTAATTTTGTATCGTTATGTACGTAGGTGGCTCTGACAGTGCAAGCTCAAGTGAGATATGTCTCTATTGCCCTAGATCTTGCTTGGGGCGGTGTATCCATCGGTGTCGGAGCTTTGGTGCAGGTGCAAATCTAGCGCCGGGTTTCAAAAAGTGAATGTGGGCGGTGTTTGTGCCAATTTCGAGGCCGTCCGTGAAAATTCCCCCAAGCGATGAGGTCATGACTCTAGGGCAAGCCGTTGGAACATTCATCCGATGGCCCAAGGAGGACATCTGCTGGAGCTACCCGCTCGGTGTCAACTTCACGGAATGTCTGCAGCGGCATCAAGTCCACGGGACTGACCGCAAAGCTTACTGCCTGACCGACACGGCAAGGGCCCGCTGCATCACATACATCTACACCTGCGTGCTCGATCGACTCTTGTGAAGTCGACCTATACAAAGCGCGGCAAGGGCAAGGGCAAATCGAAGGCGATCGAGTCCTCTCGATATCCCCTTCTTGCCGTTGGCGGAAATTCAAGCTAGGCGAGCCGTTGCTCGAGAAGTTAAACGACCCTACCCTAGGACCGGATTGCGGAATTGCATACATGGTACATGGAGCGATCCAACAAGCGGTTGATCAACGGCGCTCGGGTTTCCTTTGTCAAGTTCAAGGAGGATCATTTTAACCACGTGTATCAAGGCGCCGTCTTCACGGTGACCTTCGACGACTTGTTCGTCTCTTCAACCTCGGCGAGCTCGGCGTCTCACTCATACGATCTTGGACAATTTGTAAGTGTGTACAATCACGGTCAATGTTAGTGTAATATCGATAAATGTTATATATAACTCCTAGCTTTTGTATAATAGATACATGATCTCGGCGAAAGAAGGAAATCACCGGTAGGTTTCCTCGACCCATACATTGTCTCCGAGCAAAGCATCACGGCGAATGCAACATTAAATAGAATTACATTATAGATTTTTTCATGGCTCGCCGCAACAAGGAATTCATACTTTTGCCCTACAACCGAAGTAAGTAGTGTTGCACTCTGGCTATACTTGTTGATTTGTACTTTATAAGCAACACGAACTTAGGTTTAATGACCATCTTGACATACCGTGTAGGTACCATGGATTCTAATTGTAATTATACCAAAACGAAAATACGTAATATACCTAGATTCCCTACAGAGGGCCACTCACAACTTCACACTTATCCGGAATTTAATCATCAGGTAAACACATTTCCTCCATACAAACTCTATTGTAGTCTTTCCTTCCTTCGCAATGGCTAAGGCTAACTTCTTGGACTCACGTAGGGTGTTCGACGTGTTACATGCTAGAGGATGGAATATCAAGGGAAGGACGTTGTCACATGATCAAAGATTCCCGGTACTTGCTAGCTAGTACACATTAATCCTATATAACACTTCGTAGTAATGCCTCTCGAACTAACCAATTCTATTTTGTAGTGCCACTAGCAACCGGCCGCCACTAGCGTCTGTGGATACTATGTTTGCCACAACACGCAACTACTCATCGGTTCGCGATCACCAATGATCCTCGGGTTTGTCAATCTTTCAACAATTATTTCATATATACTTACCAATTTATATAAGCCGAATTTAATCTTCCTATCGACGAGTTGCGACCATCGGCATTTGCGTTGGAGCGAGCAAGCTCATAAAAGTTCAATCATACCTTGCGTCATTCCTTGACCAGACGGTCATAAATCCAGATGGGAGTTTCCACAGTGTAGATTGAACTTGATTGGGATAGATTGAACATAATGGTACATGTGTGTAAATTAATGTACATTAATGGTTAAAGTTAATTGATTTGTGAATTGGATGTGCTTGTTTCTGAAATGAATGCAATTTTGATGTGCTTCTGAAATGAATACGAATTGGATGTGCTTGTTTCAGAGGGCATGGCTAGTATTTCCTGAGGCTAGCCAACAAGCGAAATAGATTTAGCAATGCAAAGACTACCACAGACGATGCAGAGATGAAAATGCTCGTGATAGTCGACTATCACTGACGGTTTCATCTCTGCATCGTGCGTGGTAATCGACTTATCACGACGGTTTCATTTACAAACCGTCTGTGATGACCTCATGCATTACTGACCCATAAACCCAAACGGCTCACGGAACCGTCTGTGATGGCGTTTTTGAACCGTCTGTGAAGGCCTTTTCTGTAGTAGTGACATTCAATATAGTAAGAATTCACCCCTAGCCTTAGGCATGGGTGGATTTTACAAAGCAGATTACTAGTGGGCCCATCAGCCCAGGTGATGTGCTATTTGCTTGTTACACATAGGCTGTAGTTTTCTTTCGATGGAATAGGCTGTGATTTTACCAAAAGGTTCTAATCTTTTGAAGCGAGTAGGACGTGGATCCTGACTTGCTAGAGAGGTGTTGTGTTACTTTACCAACACATCTACCGTTTATCATCTTCTGACGGTCCATCTCCTGCTCCCATCTTCTTCCTCACATCCTCCCTTCTCTGTCCCAACCCGTGCACGAGCTAGCCGAGGCCATGCCAAGCCGCTCCTAGCTGCGACACGCAGCTGGTTCCCCGCCACCGCCCGTATGCATCTACAAATTTGATTTTTTTTTTTAAAATAATCATTATTTTATTCGGAAATACAGTAATATGCCTGCCTTTCTTTATTTTACAAAAATAATACTCTATCGCTGCTCCATTGGACGACTTGATTCAAGTCGCTCAACCGTTGGGCAACTGATCTAAGTCGCCCAACCGTCGAGCGACACGTGGTGTAATCGCCCAACGGTGGAGCGACTATCGCTTTGACTGCTGGTCGCTGAAGCATTGAGCGACTTCTAGCCCCTAGTCGATCAACAGTTGAGCGACTAGGGGCTTATATCAAGCGCGCGCACGGCCCGCGTGCCCCAGCGTATAGTGTAATCGTAAATAGTGTAGTGGTAAATAGGTCAGCAGATAGAGTAGTCGTAAATAGTATAGGTTGGCAACTAAAATCATTATGTAGTCGTAAATAGTGTAATCGTAAATAGGTTAGTAAATATGTTAGCATGTAGTGTAGTCGTAAATAGTGTAGGTTAGCAGACAGAGTAGTCGAAAATAGGTTAGCAGATAGAGTAGTCGTAAATAGGTTAGCAACTAAAATCACGGTAGGTACGTCACATATTGTTAATAGTTGTAAATAGTGTAGTCGTAGAACTAACACAAATTTAGTTGTTAATAGTCGTAATGCGGTTGTGGATATACCCTAACCCGAATCGTAACATCTTAACCCTATACCCTAATCCTAACCCTAAAATTGTAAACCCTAAAACACTAAAACCGACATGCGGCTATGGCTATATATGTTGAGGAATATGCGGTTTATGGAAGAATACAACTAAATTTTCAGAATTTCTGGAGCTACGCTTTAAATAATTAAACCACTAATTGTGTCGTAATTGCTAACTTGAAATTGATTTGCAGGTATGGCTTGCGACCTAGGTGGTTCGGACTGGCCTTACAGCCTGCTAGACTGGCGTGTCGACGCACATCACCGCGCCAGCCGTCGTGTCCCGTATCCTCAGGGCGGGGACAAGGCGGCTGACTTGGGCGTGGTCCGTACTCGGACACCCCGACGGGCATGGAGACTAGACTCACGCTGGACAGACAGGTTTGTCTGCCAAATGTGGCACTTCTCATTATCATATGTACGTGTTGTGTACTTACTTCTTCGTGCTTTGCAGGCTGAGCAAGGCCAGCCTTCTACCTCTCGCTCGGATGGTGGAGGCCACCGACGAGGACAGCACTCCGGTCGAGGACGACGGGGAGGCTGAGGTCGCCCCAGAGCGGTCACGACGGTTCCTGTTCGATCGATCATTGTTGACAGCTCTAGTGGACCAGTAGCGGCCCGAGACACACACCTTCCACCTCCCATTTGAGAAGATGGCCCCTACTCTGGAGAACGTCGCGGTGTTGCTCGGCCTACCTATCGCGGAGAGGAGCAAACCCAAATAGTACTAGCAAAGCATGGCTAATTAATTAATTAATTTTAGACCAGAGAGATAGAGAGAGCAGAGCAAACCCTAGTTGTGATTGTGATAGGGAAGACCACGCATGCAAGCACAAGAGCATGGGGATCAAGTAACTAAGCTGCAAGAGAAACACACGCGTCACATCGAATTAGGTAATGGATGGATTGGAATGAAATCTAGCAACAAGATTAGAATATTAGAACGGACTCGCCCTATCACAAGGCAAGGCAAACCAAAGGAAAGCAAAAGGAAATCCCGGAATTAACAAATCGCAGCGCGTCGTCGCTTGATCACCTGCTCTGCTGCCACCGCCATCGCCGCATCCGCGTCCACCTCGATCAGATCAGCCAAGGAGCAAGTGCGGCCAGTGAGGAATGAGGTGAGGCGAATTGGGTATTTGGGTGGGTCCGCAGGTGCGGTAGCCCATGGGCCACAAAAGGGCGGGGATTGGCCCGACACCACACAGAATTTTCTCATTCCCTCAACTTTCTTTATGCGGCATCCCTTCTTGCTTATGCAAACAGAAGGTAAAACTCTATAGATATCAGAATTTTTTTAAAATAATCTATTTTTTATTAAAAATTACAAAAATATTCCTGTGTTCTTTTTTTTTTACAGAAATAATCGTCATCATTTGACGCTTGGGCAATCGGGCCTTGATCATTTGTCTGATTAGTTCGATCGCTAAGCTGTTGAGCAAGCGAACGCTATCAGCATAACCGTTGGGCGATAGCACTTCGATCGCCGACAGGTTAGGCTGACGAGTTCTGTCGCCCAACCGTAAGGCTTACAGAGGCCCCCACTTTGTTTTGTATTATTTAATTATTGTTTAATTGTGTTGTAATGAATATTACATTTTGTGGGTTAATTACATTTAGCAAATCTGATTGTATGATGTTATTTATTTTGAAAATAATAGTGTTGTGATGATGTTGGTTGGTCTGTTTGTTATTTTCGTAGAATATCAAGGGTACGAAATTTGTCAGACTCGCAATAACATTTTGTGATCATCGTATATTTTTGTAGTGCGCAAAATTTCTATAAAATTTTGGGAGGACGATTGAGATAGTGATGAGTTGTAAGTAGAAAGGTAAGTAATATTATGATGGGCCAGGGAGTCTCTGCTCGATGAAGTCGTCTGAACGTATACACGTATATAGGCAGGTAGTCGATATCGTGCTTTATGAAGCTTATATAGAATATGATTGAAGGGGCTGAGAACGCTCGTTGTGATTATGAAGATGCCTTAAAACATGGAGGATTCGATGTCGGTGCGAATGGTTCTTTCTGGGATTCCACTAGAAGAGGCATACTTGCAATATAGGCTTGCTTTGATGGCTTAGCAGAGACACAGAACCAGAACTACATTAGAGTCCGCGGACAGAAGCACGTTACACATAGTCACATGGCATGATGGTTCGGCTAATTGCTTTAGTCATGCTCACTACTACTAGGGTACACTGCGACACAACCATCCGGACCATGTAAGTCTACATGCCTTTAGGGGATAGTAAAAAACATGGGGGTAGGACAGGGGACTACTACGTAATGACCTGACCTACTGCGTGGACCGGGGCCATTTTCCCTTCCTTGCTAGCTCGGCATTGAACTCCTCGCCGGCCTTCCCCTTCCCCTTGTCACGGGATTGTCCACATCAGGCTGGTATGTCGAAGTCGTCCATGTCCTGCGATTCCATGATGTAAGTGTACCGTATAGTGAGAATCGTAAGAAGGATGTAAATTTTTCATAACTCACGTCGTGAATACGGATTACGCCTGGGCGACCGGATACGCTGTGGCGGCCGGGCTCAGCCGCATGAGCCTTTCCCTTGCCCTTGTCGCGGGACTGTCCACATCGGGCTGGTATGTCGAAGTCGTCCATGTCCTACGATTTCATGATGTAAGGGCACCGTATAGTGAAAATCGTAAGAAGGATGTAAATTCTTTATAACTCACGTCGTGCATACGGATTACGCCCGGGCGACTGGATACGCTGTGGCGGCTGGGCTCAACTGCATGAGCCTTTCCCTTGCCTTTGTCGCGGGACTGTCCACGTCGGGCTGGTATGTCGAAGTCGTCCATGTCCTGCGATTGTATGATGTAAGTACACCGTACAGGGAAACCTTACGTAATAAAGATGTAAATTCTTCATAACTCACGTCGTCGATATGGATTACGCTCGGGTGAAAGCATCTAGGCCCCTAAAAATGGTTTTTGTAATTAATGATAATATCTGAATATAGGATTAACATGTTTATCGAGTATTTACAAGGTTAAGTCCCATTGGTGGTTTTGATGACTTGGAGTTCCATGCAAATGGACTACATGAAGATCTTTTGGCTCAAAGACAAGGTACAATAGTTTAGGACTCTTTTTATTTTACCGGTCTTAGGTGAATTGGTTGGAAGACCGGGTTATAGGTTAGATAGCTGTACTATAAAGAGGGTTCAAGAATCTAGTACCTTGAAAATGAATGATGCCACAAATGCTCAAATCATACTTGGTTTAATCTTGGATTTGATTTGAATTGATTTGGCCTTGATTTGAATTTGCTAAAAAATCCTTGAGGCCGGACTGACCGACGTTATCTGTCCGGACTAACCGGTGTGCCGGACCAAAAAGACGGTCCGCTTTTTCCAGAAAGTTGTTGTTTTCGGTTTTGCTAGAAATTCTCTGAGCCGGACTAACCGACGGCAAAAGGCCGGACTGACCGGGGTCCCAGGTCAGGGACGCGGATAGCATTTTCCAGAGAGGTCGTTTTTGAGAATTGTGTCGCATTTTTTCTTTAGGCCGGACTGACCGGGGTCCCGGATTTTTGGTCCGGTCAGCTTTTTACAGAAGCAAGTTTTCTCGTGTTTTTGGTTGAAGGCCGGACTAACCGTGCATTGCATCGCTTGATCTGACCGACCCCTCTCAGAACGGCTATTTTCTTAGTGCATTTAATGCGTTCTGATCGATCGTTACATGAGCCGGATGACCGCACTTATGCTGCTGATCCGGCCGACTTCTGAGTTTTTGGGAATTTCGTGCTCCAACGGCTAGTAAAGTGAGTGGAGGCTATAAATACCTCACCCACTGTAGCTAGAAGGCTTTGATGAACCTCATTTAACACACTTGAGCCCTTTGCCGTGTTTCCAACTCATTGAGAGCATTCAATTCCTTTTGCAAAGGTAGTTGAGGTTTTTCCAAGAGCTTTTGGTAGGGTTTGATCATTGTGGCATTAGAGCACTTACAAGTGAAGATTTCTTGCTCTATTACTCTTGGAGATTGCCGTCTTCTAGACAGCTTAGAGATTGATTCGGTGATCTTCTCAAAGGAGATTGTGAGAAGACCCAGGCATTTGTGAAGGTTGGAGCTCGTCTATCCGGAGAGGAGAAGAGCTACGACTAGTGATCGAGGGAAGGCTTAATTCGTGGAGCCGGCTTGAGTTGATCAAGCTTCCTCAATGTGGACTAGTGAAGACCGGCAAGTCTTCGATACCACGGGAAAAACATCATTGTGTCTTTGTGGTTATTTCTAGTCTTTACATTTTCGCATTTATATTTCTAGCTTGTCTATTGTGTTAAATTGCTTAGCTAGAATTATATCTTGCTTAGACTAAGTTGTTAATTGGCTAAAATTGTAAATTGTCAAAAAGTTTAAAAACCTTCTATTCACCCCCCCTCTAGTCGGTTATCCTTGATCCTACACCGGGCGAGTACTAGGTTCCTTGGGTGCCTCCTCAACAGGGTCCGGTACGTAAGGTTTCCACCGCACGAAGTTCTCGGCCCGCACCGAGTAGTTCAAAGATGTATACGCTAGATGAATGCCCTGTCGTACATCTCCGGGCCGTCGATGCACTGGAAGAAGTGGCAGCGCATCTCGGGCTGCCATTACATGGGGATGAAGTTAAAAATTTAAAGAATTCAACGTTAGGAGAGGAAAATCGTCTGTAGCGAAAAGCGCTTATGAGATAGTGCCCGCATGTGTAGTACGCCCGGGCCTCGGTGTCTGGGTGTGTGGACTGAATGATCTCTGCCGGTTCGCCACACACATTGCGGGATCAGAAAACGTGGTGGTACTGGAGCATCTTTCATTGATTTATCTGGGTATTGTAGCTGTTTACTCTTCTGCTTAAGCCACTTTTGCTTTTACAACATCCTCGCGTAGAAGTTTGCCGAAGACTCCATAGATGGGTATCTATTGTGTAGTGTTGTGTAGAGTTGGGTTTGGTTCAAACCCTTTTATAAGCCCTATGGTTGGCATGGTGTGGTTAATTTTATGCAGAGTAGAGAGTCCTGTCTTTTAATTCTGAAAAGCTGAGGAGGTGGAGTGTTGTCATGTCGATCTGGAAAGCTGGCGAGGCATAGTGTTGTCACGTCTTACTTTGCAGTGAGAAGTCATGTCTTGCTTTGCGAGTCTTTGTCTTATCGATCTGAAAAGTCGGCGAGGCGAGTGTTATCACGTCTTTCTTTGCGGAGTCTTGTCTTTTCGGTCTTAAAAGCTGGCGAGGCGGTCAGGGTTGTCAAGTCGATCTGAAAAGCCTAACCCTAAACTGCGCAAAGCTGTCTCCTTTGGTCTTATTGATGAGGACATCGACCCGTCGGATACGACCGCTACCCCACCTCCAACCAGACTACTTGACTGTCATCGATTCGGCTGCGTCAAACAACATGCCGACGAATTTACTTCACTTATACCTGGTGCTGCGACACCTCACATTGGGCTGAGGGCCTTGTATTTGTATTAATTATTTGGCCCAAAGGGCAGCCACCACTCTAGGTTATTTGGGCCGGCCACCTCCTTGGCCTATTTGGGCCGGCCGCCTCCACTTGGGCCGGATTCACTATTCATGGTTACTGTTCATGACACTGTTCATGTGAATAGTGAATAGTACCACATTGCTAGTCTTTTAGTTTTGCAGCTCCTCGTTCTCCTATATAAGTAGGCCGCCCCCTTTAGTTTTCCTTGGATTTTGTTTATGTTTAGTTTGCCTTCGTTGCAACTTGTATCTTTTGCGTGTGTCGACGAGACCACCCAATCAAGATCCTTATTCAGAATCCCAATTCAATTAAATCTTTCAATCCTATTTGCAATTTCAGATTGCTTATTATCTTGTTCTTGCGTGCTTCTTCATGTATGCGAGAATCGACCTTCGTGGTCGTCAACCGGTATTCGTGCACGGTTGATAATGACTAGTCGATCAGTTCAGCGATTGCGTGGTTTCGAGCCTTGCGTGTTCGTAGCCAGGATCGTGAGGGTTGAGCGACGCCTACCGGGCTTATCGTTTCTCATCGAAAGATCGGACCAACAAATAGAACCTTAGGGTTCATCAGGTGGTATCAGAGCTTCAGTTCATCGGTGAGAATTTTTTTCCTACAGTCCAAATAGCCAAAATTTTAAAAAAAAATTAGGTTTAGTTCTTCATCCAAGCCAATTTGTGCCTTCGCAATTTCTTCTTTAGTTTGCATTATTGAATTGTCGTTGCATCGTCGAGTCTTTGTGCTGGTTTCTTGTCTAGATTGGTTTAGTTTTAGGGTTTCTTGTCGATCATCTAGTTTTGTTCGTACTCCCTGCCGCAAATCTGGTCATCGCCTCCGAGCTGAACTCGTGTTGTTCGTTTGGTTCTCTACAGCAGGAATATACAAGGACCAGGAGGAGCATTATACTGCTACTTGCATCCTCAGCAGACACAACAGAAGGTTCATCATTCATCAGGACTGCCGTCGTCTGCAAGAGGATTGAAACATCAAAACAGAGAGCATCTAGCGCAGCAGCAGATTCAATCTGCCGCGCAGAGCCTACGTGCTCGCATCGGCCGCGGCGCCTCCCAATAGCGGCTACGTTCGCTCGCGTCGTTCCCTCCGGCGTCCCTCGGCGTTTCATCCACAGCAAGACAAACCGAGGCATCCGAGGCAGCAGATAAAAAAAAGGCCGATTGGATCTGGCCGCCGCCACGCGAAGCAGCGTCGTCTGCAAGCTGCGCTTCCGTCGCCTCTGTGCGTGAAGCACCGACTCGCAGCCGACTGCACCGCCTCCGCCGCACGGGCCTTGGAGCAGCCACCGCCACCACCCACGCCAGCTCGGCCTCGACGCACGCTGCCACCGCGACGCCGTAGCCGCCGCCATCGCTTGCGCGCGTCGGAGCGCTTCGCCGGCGCCTCGCCGCCGCCACCATCGCCGCCGAGCGACTTAGCCGTTGCCGTCGCCACCAGAGCTTCATTGAGGAAATCGGGCTCTGTTGGCTCTTTCGGTTTCAAGAAGACAATGGCCGTAGCTTCTTGAGGAAGGAAAGCATAGCAAACAAATAAAAAAAAAAGAACAAGTGGGGTCCATAGGAGGACTAGCATCCAGGAACTTCATACGTGTATTGGTTCCAGGAGCTTCTAATGTTTTAAAACAAAACAGAGAGAGAGAAAAAAAAGGAAAAGAAAGAAAAGGAAGAAAAAAAGCATGCGGCGTTACTTTCTGATAATCAATTCATCAGAGCAGGATGAGACAAAAAAATAGGGGCCTGCTTCCGATTCTCAGCAGTTTTCTAAAGAGAAAAAAAAAAGAAAAAAGAGACAGAGAAAAAAAAAGAAAGAAAGAAAAAGAAGGAGAAAAAAAAATAGAGCTGCCTCTTTGTTCAGTTTGGCATAGTCATCCTTTTGCTCGTTGGCGTTGATAATTCGGATGCTAGCCTTCAGTTGTTGCGACTAGTCATTCTTGCGAGTTGCTTTAGCTAGGCTTGGTTTAGACTAGGACCAGCACTTGTGACTAGTACTTTGAACTGGTTTTCAATTTTGCATACTGAATTGAATAATTGCTATTCCTTTGCTACATACTAGCCTTCCGAGCTCCACTACCTACTAACTCAAGAAAAGCCGTTCCTCGCAATCGTTAATGATCGTAAGTGAGATTATCACGAACCGACCACCGGTTGTACCACTTCCTTCTTTGCATTGGTAAGAACTTGCAAGAGCTTGGTAAGAGCTTGGCGTGTGTGACTTGAGCCTCCAGATCCTAGTAGTTGATAGGAACATATACTTGTGATTTGTTTCCTTGTTTTCTACTAATAATGACAGATTGGTTGAAGTTGGTAGATTACGATGTCATCATGCGATTTGAACTCAAAGGAAACAACTACTGCATACATGTTTCCACTCACCGCGAGAATACGTCGTTGGACTACTTTATATGGGTTAATATGTTGGATATCTACTTTGAAAGACAGGACCTTGATCCTTATGAGAAGATGAGCATGGCAAGGACGACATCGATCGGTGATGTTCAACATTGGTGGTTGAATCTGAGTACCACTTCATGTACACATGGGAGCAGATGAAGAAGAAATTGCAACGTCGTTTGTACCTCCACCACCCACAAATACAAGTGAAGTGCAACCTAAGGTAACTAAAAATGCTGACATTGTTTTAGCTCCTACTCCATCTCCGATCTTCGCCGAGGCGCTTGAAGAGATGAACGATGATTTGGTGCTAAAGCAAGATATAGAGCCACCTTGTGAGTATATACCTACTGTAGTGAAATCTTGTGAATTTTCTTATGTTGACTTGAACAAACCATGTGCTGCTCTTAAATCTCATAATTGTGCACATGTCGAATTAATTACACATAAGGAAGTACTTGATAGAATATCCCCTGCTGATACTTTGTGCTATATCATGCTTAATAAGCACATTAGTTTGGAATGTGCTAGGGAAAAAGTTTTTGAACTTTCATCTCTAAATTCTTTTTCTAGCACCTCCACCTACTATTTTAAATTAATTGGAGATTATGGTATAGACAACTAATTTCTGGTTTATCGAATATGCATAACTTGTGCTCATATGGATGAATTGAAACTTGTTGTTTTGAATAACAATTCTTGTGTGTTGAACCTTGTTCAATCTGAGAGGAAAATAAAATTTAGTGCTCATCCAATGCCTTTGTGTTCACCTTATATTGCACCATCTAGTATGGACAGTCTGAATAACAATGTTGAACTATGGAAGAACCTACAAATCTTTGCACCCATGCTAGATGAATTTGCTATTGCTCAATTGAAAGATGATTATACGAATGACTTGTGCACTTTGAATTCAATTACTGTGCTGTCCATTCACAGAGCAATGAATAACTCTACTTTATACTTCACTTATACTGGCAAATTGAGTTGCAAACCTGAATGCTATGAGAACATATACCTTTGCTGATTTGATGCATGCACAACCACCTTTAATTTCCAAAGTTTTCTCTATTTCTTTGCCACCTGTTATTGCTAACATTTTGCAGAAAGATGAGAATGCATTGCTACAAGTTTTAAAGCTTCTCTTGCCATTAGAGGATGAGCGTGAGTCGAGGACGACTCAAATGCAAGAAAGGGAGGATGATGAGGACATCGACCCGTCGGATACGACCGCTACCCCACCTCCAACCAGACTACTTGACTGTCATCGATTCGGCTGCGTCTGACGCTACTCCAACATGCCGACGAATTTACTTCACTTATACCTGGTGCTGCGACACCTCACATTGGGCCGAGGGCCTTGTATTTGTATTAATTATTTGGCCCAAAGGGCAGCCACCACTCTAGGTTATTTGGGCCGGCCACCTCCTTGGCCTATTTGGGCCGACCGCCTCCACCTGGGCCGGATTCACTATTCATAGTTACTGTTCATGGCACTGTTCATGTGAATAGTGAATAGTACCGCATTGCTAGTCTTTTAGTTTTGCAGCTCCTCGTTCTCCTATATAAGGAGGCCGTCCCCTTTAGTTTTCCTTGGATTTTGTTTATGTTTAGTTTGCCTTCGTTGCAACTTGTATCTTTTGCGTGTGTCGACGAGACCACCCAATCAAGATCCTTATTCAGAATCCCAATTCAATTAAATCTTTCAATCCTATTTGCAATTTCAGATTGCTTATTATCTTGTTCTTGCGTGCTTCTTCGGTGTATGCAGGAATTGACCTTCGTGGTCAGGTCAACCGGGTATTCGTGCACGGTTGATAACGACTAGTCGATCAGTTCAGTGATTGCGTGGTTTCGAGCCTTGCATGTTCGTAGCCAGGATCGTGAGGGTTGAGCGACGCCTACCGGACTTATCGTTTCTCATCGAAAGATCGGGCCAACAAATAGAACCTTAGGGTTCATCACTTATCACTGCGCAAAGCTGTCCCGTGTGGTCTTGTCACTGTGCAAACCTGTCCCATTTGGTCTTGTCTATAAAATGCTTTGTTAGCCCCCCCCGCTACAAAATACACGCCCCACGCTCCGAAATTAGGACCACTCGACCCTTGAAACTGTAGGAAGAAGAACCTTCTCCGTCTTATAGTAACATACGATGGCAAACGCCTAGGGACCAGTCCAACCGGGGTCACCGAAGCCAGACCTTCTCGTCGAAAGGAGCGTGCTCAACCGGTATGGCCGAAATGCGGACACGGGGAGGACGCTATCGTGCAGGTCATAGACGGCCTTTTCGATGGTGGACGACGTTTCTTCCGATGCCCATACTCTGGGGTAAATAGTTTTGTTTATGTTACTGCTAATACATCTTCCGTACTAACCATCCCTTGTAGCAGATGGCGAAATGCAACTTCACGGGGAGGACGCTATCGTGCAGGTCATAGACGGCCCTAACTACCGGTTGATGCCGAAGAAGCGTGCTCAACCGGTATGGCCGAAATGCGGATACGGGGAGGACGCTATCGTGCAGGTCATAGACGGCCCTTTCGATGGTGGACGGCGTTTCTTCCGATGCCCATACTCTGGGGTAAATAGTTTTGTTTATGTTACTGCTAATACATCTTCCGTACTAACCGTCCCTTGTAGCAGATGGCGAAATGCAACTTCACCCGCTGGATCGATCCTCCCCATGAACGACATGTTATGAGGTACGTGGATGTATTGTGGAACCGAATCTTTGATTTGGAGGCGCAAATTGATGATCTCAAGGAGTAAAATGATGACCTCCGCCAACAGATGCAGCGCGAGAGGGGCAATGAGGAGATCGTGAACATAGGAAGTCCCTATGATCCCACATGCTGCTGTGCCAACCCTAGTTGTATATGTGCATGCCACTACAACGACGGCCAGCCACGTCTGAGGTGTCCAACTGGAGAACACTCTATGTGGGTAGCGAGAGACACCTTCTACAATTAGGCACGGGCGGAGAAGCTTGTACGTCGGTAGTCTCCCCTTATGTCGAAGGAACCACAACCAGCTGTCGAAATTCTCACCTTCGACGAATGCGATGGCCAATGACAGAATTTGATTGTTTCCGTCAACACCTATGGCGGTAAGGATCTGCCCCTTGTATTTCCCGATCAAAAAGGTCCCGTCAACTGAGATCACGGGCAGCATATGCCTAAAAGTCTCGATGCAGGGACCGAAGGCTACGAAGACCCTATGCAATATCGAAAAACCTTGCGGAACTTTAGATGGCATGTCCTTTACAGCAGTGTACGTGCCCAGGTTTCTCTCCTGCAGCACCCCAAGCATACGAGGAATGTTGTCGTACGCCGCCTCAAAAGATCCAAACCGTCTTTCCAAAGCCTTCTGCTTCGCACGCCACGCCTTCGCGTAGCTGATCTTGTATTTGAATTTCTTCTCAATAGCCACCATAATGTGCTTGGCCTCCACATCCTTCTTCTCCACTATCTCTCCATACATCAAATTGGCTACGAAGGTCGATGTTAGGTTACGATGTCTGCACAAAACACTGTTGAGCATGCAGGAGTGCGGCTCCACCTTCGAGACAATCCAGTGAGTCTCATACTTCGGTCTATGTGCGTGCACTCGCCATGGACAATCGGCCTGCTCGCACTTGACGGTGTACTGCTCCTGGCTAGATTTGATGACCCGAAACGTCCGCTGCATAGACATAGCCCACAGCTTAATGGCATCCTGCAAGGATGTCTTATCAGCAAACATTGAGTGCAACCGAACCTCCGTGGATGGTACCCCCACGGCGATTCATGCGTAGTAGACCCTCAGCGTCAAATCTGTTCTATTCCCGGGGGATGGGAGCTCCGTCCTCATCGGAACTGTCCTCGTCGTCTTCTTGTAAAGCTTCCTCTTCAGCCAAGGCCATCCGGTCATCGCTATCCATTTGACGCAATATGTAATCATTATGCTCTCCTTCATCAGCCTGTCCTCTAGGCTCACCATGCAGTGACCGATCTTCTTCTCCTGTATCTACCGCGTTGGGCTCATCACAAGCAACATCCTCTGAACTCTTCGTAACCCAGCCCTCCGGGTCCTCTTCTTCACCAACATCTCAAGCACTGAAGTCGCTCCCACCACCCGGATGATATCCGGCGGGGAGGGCCTGCAGAGCTTCTTTTGGGCATGGTTGCACAAGTATCACACACTCATATCCACGGCGCCGACATCCTTGTATAAAGTCCTTCCACACAGCCGTGCGCGTCAGTCTTCTCAACTCCCATCTGATGTTCATGGGAGACCGGCTCCAAAGCCCTTGTATGTCCACGCTGCACACCTCAGGGTTCAAAGAGAAGCTGCGGGTGAGCCAATGTATCACATCTTCAATTCATGCATTCTCGCCGTCCGGGTGTACAAGAGTGGCTTGCCGAAAACTGCTCAAATCAACACCGCACGGACCTTCACGAACGGTGCCAACACCGTAATGCACTTTCAATGTAGTGGGTACAGGCATAACTTATTGTATGACTGCAAATATTTCCAACATTGCAACTAGTCAGATCGCAACGCACGACATGCAAGTACTGCTACATTGTAATTTACATTTCTAAGGCCCTTCGCCTATCGTCGATAACTACACGACAGCATGATCAAGACGTCATTCATTACCTAGGGTAGAGGCCACAATGAACGTGCAGTACGATATTTAGATTCAACCTCAAAACCAAGCTATTCCATAGCAGGCATTATCCGATTCGGACGCTAACTTGCAATCCGAAATGCTATAGGTGGCGTTCCAGTCTTCTACAGAGCTATACCTATTACCTAAGTCAATTAGTTCATACTAATTAACTTCTACTAATTAGTTTATACAAATAATTTGTCCTCCTTTTACGCTCGATCATGCTTTATTCACCCAATAATAGTCGGCCACGCATGCACCCACACAACTACAATACTTCTCACAAACAGCACTAATACTCCCTCACAGACTATTTTTTCTCTAACTAAAGTTTCTTATCGTGGCTACTTACATACAAATCAACAACATTACGATTTTCTACTTTTTTCTCTAACTAAAATTTCGTACGAGTGCTACTTATACTACAATTTGAACTAAATAAACTATTTACCTACTACAAAAAATACACTACAAAATAAAACAAACTTATCTCACAGTCGAATTTTTCCTCCTCTCCTCATGCGCAGATTCTGTTTCCCTCTTCTCCCTCTCTTTTTTCCTCTCCCCTCCTTCTATTTTTTCCTCTCCTCACGCGCAGCTTCTGCTAAATGCTTTCTCTCTCTTTCTCGGTCGGGGGACCGCTGGTGTTTATATAAGCATTCGGTTTGGCGACTGGACTCCTATCGCCCAACGGTTCGGCGACTGCAATAATGACGCCCAACGGTGCGGCGCTTGCAGTATAAATGTCGAACGATTGGGCGATAGGACTCCAGTCGCCTAATCGTACAGCGACTGGATCCAGTCGCCCAATCGTTAGGCGACATACTATTATTTCTGTAAAAAAAAAGAACGTAGAAATATTTTTGTAATTTCTAATAAAAAATAGATTATTTTAAAAAAAATTCACAGATATCACTACCTCATATAATAACAAGGACTGCACGCTACACAGGGGGGAAGATGATAACAGAGTTAGAAAATCACCTCGAAACAAATTAAGCTATTTCATATATAGCTTGGCTTGGAAATTACGCAGACTGCAGAGACTGATACGGCTGCAAGCAAATTTGCAGAATAACAAGGGCGTCATGCTCTTCAGTGAATAAAAACACACCCACACACACAATGTAGAACTCAGTAATTATTAATTAGCATGGGCTCTAGCAAACTAAAACAGGAAGGGATGGAAGAGATTTATAAAATTGTATGGTAGATGAGATATCTAAGAAAACGGGCAAACAGATCGACAAAGCTATCACATGAATGACCAAAAACCGGTTCAAACGGGTTCATACCAATATAGTGGTAGGACATATGCGTAAAACTGAAGGGCGTCTGAGAAACAAACATGAACAGGGCTAAAAACAACAGAAAACAACTACAAATGCATAAAACCCTGCACAATGAATTACCAAGAGAACGTGGGGAAAAATCTACGAAGGAACATATCACTGTGACTCCTAACCAACAGAACAGGGGGCAAAGGAACATACTTCTACAGTTATGAGCAACAAGGGAATTAGAATAGTACCCTCATCTTTCACAAAAAAGATGGCATCTCTAACAAATGAGAAGGACGAAGAAACAACGGCCACGGCATATCACTGAACAGCGGCCGATTTCTCTCCTCCCAAACCTGTCGCAGAGAGATTACACAAGTTAACACGTAGGCCAAGAACGAAGCATAGCGAGAGGATAAAGGCCGTGAGGGGAATTGAGAACTCACCGAATCACCCCGAAAGATGCCGCCTTTCCGACTCCGGCCGACCAAGGAAGCCATAGGCATGGAGATCTATGCACCTGGCGGGGATAATTTGCATCCAAGGATCAGATCCATAAAAACCTTTTTTTCCTCCTTTTTTTTATTTCAGCTAAGTTGGAGTATTTGTATTGATTCGTGGTCCTGATTTAATTAACTTCTACCGACTACTACCGGGAACATCGTGCGTGAACTGTAATACACTGTATGAACGATGGGTCCATAACATGGTGGACCTGTCATGTCAGATGATTTGAATTGCTATAAGGAGATTGGTGTGGTTCCCGTGATTATCTCCGCAATTTGCTATTCGTCTCCCATCCAAAAAAATATAAACCAACCGGCGCGCAGGGCAGAAAGGTAAATAAATATACAAAATACTACTGCGTATGTCTCCACCTCCTCAACTCTCTTCCGAGGCCCACGTGTCATACAGCGTTGATGTTGTGCAACTTGTTCCCTCAATGCTTTGACATTGCGAGCAAATTTAATGAAGTTTTGAGGGCATGTTCCATGAGCTCACGACGATCATGTACTCACGTTCTAAGTGCTTTAGTTCAAATCTACATCCTAAGTTAGCAAAAGAGAACACAAACTTTTAAAGGTCAATTCCAAGTCCCCAACAACGCAATCGTGTGTGCTCGTCCCTGATGGCCTAGTAAGAAGATGCAGGCTAGATGATCATCAATAGCATTTCATCCTCTTCATTGGTAATAGTAAAAATGGCATCGGGTGATCTACTGATCTGATAGCCACATCAAGTCATCAAGATCAACTAGAAACAACAGGGCGCCGGAAACTAATGATGAATCCACAGAAGGAGAGAGATCTGGCCACCACGTCAAGATCAACATCAACAGGGCGCTCCGGCCCCTTCTCTTCCCGCTAGGAATACTGGACCCCATGTCATGTGGCCCATTAACGTATTTCCCACTGCCGCAAGCCCACAACTCCCGACCTTTCTCGAACACAAACGTCGCAGTTTCAGTTGGGCGTCGGCCTCGGCCTTCGCGGTGCGCGTCCTCCGCCGGAAGCCCCAGCGCCGCACTTCGTCAGCCGGTGGCCGCAGTGTCGAAAGAGTGTGGGGGGAGGGGCGGGGCGGTACGCCTCGGGCTCAGGACCTCCTCCCCGCTGCACCCGGCAGGCTGGCACCTCATCCCAGCGCGAGCACCCGACAGGGCAGACCGACGCTCCCCGTGAGCTCGGCTCCGGTTGTCTATTCGAGTTGGTACGCTCCCGTTGCAAATGACAATCTCCATGTTTTGCTTGATGTAGTAATAATCTTATATTTATATGTGCATAGCTAGGTTGGAACAAGATATTCTGAAGGTAGTCACTGACTCGCGGTGAAATCTTAAAATAATTTGAAACTTTCGGTATGGAATGAGATGATAACTCCTAAAATTTATGAATTTGTGTAAATCGTGGTAAATATAATGTTAAATTGATCAGATATCTGAGTGCTGAGTTAGTTATCACCATTGAGCAAAGCGTGCGCACTGTTTGCGGTACTGTGCAGCAGTTCTGTATGCAAATGCGTGGAGTTAAAATGGTACTTATAGATTTTGCAAATGTGGTTCTGCAGTTTACGAACACAAAGAAAAAAACCTTGTTATGCAAAAAAATGTAGTTCTGCAGTTTAGGATTTTGTGAATGAAAGATGTCAACTATTCCGTTCGTAACCTAGCTATGCAAAAACATTATACGGAAGAGTTCATCATGCCCTGATATTGGTTTGCCTACTACTTCTCAGTTCCGACTTTTAAATCATTAATCATGTTATTTCTATGGAACAATGAAGCGATGTATACAGTGGTGGATCCAGGATTAAATCTTAGGTATGGCGGTGTCGCTTCCTCGCTGGACACCGCCTCGCCGCGCACCATTAGGGTTTGGTCGCTCGGTCCTCGCTCGATGGCTCGACGCATTGTGTTGAGCTTTTGTTCAACTAAACTCTTTTTTAGAGAACAAGTGCTCAATGAACTAATAAAAACTCACCAATATCGCACATTGTATTCAAAGGGGGGATTTCATAATTTGTCATTATGAGATAGATGGATTTCAGAATTTGCCCCCTATGTGTCTATGACATGTGGGTCCAGGGCCCACATGTCATAGACACATAGAGGGGTAAATTCTAAAATCCATCTATTCACTGTGGCAAATTCTAAATTATTCCTGAAGTAAATGGGACTTCTACACTTTGCCAAACCACAGTGGTAAAACCAACAAAATTTGCATATGTGGCCCAACTTATATTTCAAACTGTATCTACGCCATTGTATAGTATCTTTGAATTAGCAGTTCCCTTAGTGTAAAATGTTTGTACTGATGTTACCAAAATCTAAAATAGTAGCAAGATACTTGGAGTTGGGTATTTACCCTCAAAGTCGCAAAGGCCTTACCAATTCCCAGTAAGCATACGATGGATGTAAGCCTCATTTAGCCTGCGGCATAATGCTTCCTCCATGCCAACCCTGACATCTATCCCGGCACCTTGGAGTCTTTCAATCCCTTTGGACGCTACAATAGGATTTGGGTCGGTCATCCCCACCACAACCCTGGGTCCTCCCGTAGTGGTTGCAGGGCTCCAAGCTCACATAAGTTGTTGCATTCTCTGCTAAATCCCCTGCATCTCTCAAAGTAAATACATGCACATAGTAACAACACTATACCTAGTCTCATTCTCACAAAGTCACAAACTCATTATCACAATCTCAATTCTCACGGTCTCACCTCAGTCCGCAGTCGGCACTCGGCAATCCGGCTCACCGGCTCCCCGCCCCGCTGCTCCACCACGTGCCCACGCCGGTGTGCTGCCGCCGCGTGCAGCCTTCGCCCTAGCTGCCGCCCTCGTCATGCGCCCATGATCGTCGCCTACCCATGTGTCGCCTTCACCCTTCCGCTGCGTCGCCCTCCGGCCCACGCGCGCCGCCTTCACCCTGCCATTGCGTCGCTCACCCGCGTGCCGCCTTCACTCTGTGTCGCTCGCCTATGTGCAGCCTAGGTTAGAAGTTGGGGGAAATCAAATGGGGATTACCGGATTGGGGAAGCGAACGAGAAGAGAAGAGCTGGGCCGTGGCCGAAGCCTGAAGGGAAGGGGGAAGGGGTTGTGCGCCTGCGCCACTATGGGCTGAGATGCTGAGTGCTAGACTAGGCTGTGGGCGAAGCCGCGAAGGCTTGCCACTGCCATTCCACCGCACGCTGGCCAAAAGGAAGGGGGAAGGGTCGCCGCTCGACGGCATCTAGGAGGAGGGGGGGGGGGGGGGTCACCACCGACGGCTACCTCGGGAAATGGGAGGTACAAAATTATTACTCTATCTTGACCATCGAAACCTCTATGGAGTAACTCATTGGAAATGGGAGGTACAAAATTATTACTCGACTTGTTGGAAACGCTACAAAATACTTTTTTTTGCACCACCATAGTTTAACTACAATTGTGTATGTTAAATTGTACCTGAATGCATATCACTAATAGATATTAAAAGTATACATGTGACATGGTCTACAGATACATTCTGCAAATATATATACGAAGTACAATTACATACACTCTCGTCTGAAGGTAAGTACTTATCATAACTCTTCAAAGAAATACACAGATGTATCACAGGAAGCACTTAATTGTGTTTTTGCACATATATAGTTAGCGTGGCAAACTGACAGAGGATGAAAATTCTTGTTCCAGACTGTAGCACCCAGAGATGCCTTCAGATGCTAAACCAGCAGTACGGACAAAATTTATCTGTGCATGGGAGTTACTACCCTTTGGCCATATCAAATGCTCTATCTCTCCATCATTTCCTGGGATCAATTGGAATTTTCTTAGCATCTTAGTTCTCAGGAACTGCAACCTCATCTCTACTTCTTTCATAGTAGGTCTTTCTCCTCCTTTGACCCTCAAGCATGCTTGTGTAAGGGAGGCAATATCATCTATCTCTTCCTGGTTTGCCTCTTCCACAACCTGAGAATCCATTATTTCCATGACAACTCCCTCTTGAAGTCCTTCAACGAAGTAATGAGACAAGCTTTGTTTTTCACCTAGATCATTGGTAAAAATTGGTTTCTTTCTTGTCAAAAGTTCCACAAGTATCACTCCAAAACTATATACATCACTCTTTCCAGTTAGTTGGCCAGTATGGTAATACTCTGGATCTAAGTAACCAAATGTGCCTTGGACAATAGTCACCACATGAGTCTCATCGAGTGAAACAGATCTTGAAGCACCAAAGTCGGAAACCTTTGTGGTGAAGCTGCCATCCAGGAGTATGTTCGAAGATTTCACGTCTCTGTGGAATATTGGTATTGCAGCAGCTGAGTGCAGGTAAGCAAGTGCCCCTGCTGCTTCGACTGCAATCCTAACGCGATCATCCCACGATAGCAAGCATTTAATGCTAACATCAGTGTGAAGGAGGTCATATAGTGTGCCATTAGAGATGAACTCATAGACCAATAAGGGCACCTCAGATTCAAGACAACACCCAAATAGCTTCACCACATTGCGGTGGATGATTTGAGACAAGATAACAACCTCATTGATAAACTGGTCTATCTCAGCTTGCTCCACAATTTTTGATTTTTTAATGGCCACCACACGCTGATCAGATAGTATCCCTTTGTAAACTGTGCCATGTCCTCCACAACCAAGAACATGAGTAGCATCGAAGTTGTTGGTCACCTCCTCTAGTTCCTCTAAGGAGAATATCTTTGTTTTGTTTGTAGCATTTTCTTCTGAGATTCGTTGCTCCAATAGTAAGCCTTGATTTTTCTTGAAGCATGCTCTTCTTATTCTTTTCTGGATGCCTTTCTTCCACTTATTGGCAAGTACAATTGCACTTGCACCCAATGCAATAATTATGGAGCCAATGCCACAACCAATTCCAATTGCAATACCTACACCCATGATCAATTGCAGTCATGAAAACAATGCATTATGTGAATTTTACTTGCAACGAAGGGTTGTGCATGACTTGTTTAGTTGATGTAACACATTTCCTTTCTGTTAGATAAAATTCTTTTTCATGTGGGAAACTTTCAATACCTCACAGAACGCGGCATGCCTTCTGTGAGGTTGCATATTTATCACTCTTCTCAACAATTTTATATGTGTGCTAACTGCTAAGTAGGGTGCACTCGCCCGTGCGTGTGGCGGGTGTGGGTGGTGGTGTGCGTGCGTGTTTCATTTTGTGAATTGTAACTACATTGAAGGGATTTGGTATGACTTGCCTAAAAGAAGATTGTGTTGCTTTTCTGACATAACACACTTCCTCTTTGTTGGATCAAACTGTTTTCCATGAGGGCAGTTTGTGCAATTATAGCCTCCGTCAAAATTGTGGCATATGCCACTGCAATAATTTGGCAATAAGCACTCGTCGATGTCTGCAAATGATTGAAGTGAGCACTGAGCACTCATGGATTCCTAGAGAGAGAGGGAGAGAGGGGGAGGGGGAGAGAGTACCTATACAGCCATCATGGATGTATGGATTTCCTTGAAAACCTTGAGAACAACCGCAACGGTAGCCAAGCTCCGTTTTCCCATTTGTGACAGGACGGCAATTGCTGTTAACGCTGCGGCATGCATATGTAGCATTACGTTGCATAGCTATTCTACAAGTTAAATTCGTGACAGCCCACCACATCCGCGTGTCATATTCTTGGGATAAATAACCATCTGTATCGTTCAGAATGTTTCTTACACTCAAATAACCATCGCCCACTGATACATTACTCACATTATATGTTATGCCTCCCCGATAGAGGATGGTGGACTTATCCTTTGTACAGTTAAGTCGAAACTTTTCATGAGCGTAACAACCTTCTTCGAGCCCAAATGGAAAAGGAATGCTCGTGTTTCCACAAAATCTTGAACAGTTTTCTTTAGGATTTGGATTGTAACCTGCTTGAGTATTTAAAAAAGGGAGTACTAGCTCTAGTTAGATTGTGAGACTTTATATATGCATATATTCATTCACTCAAGATTAGCAAGAAAAATGCATCAGCATGACGTTTAACGTGTACTGTTGAAAATCGAACTTCCCATAAGTTCACGTGTCTTGGGAATCTTTGGAGAAATTTGTAATTTGTTATTTGTTGAACTAAATTCATCAAAAGACAGCCATGGTAATTGAAAGGGCTGGATTCCCTCATATTTCTAGAAAGAAATCCATTTCTTTTTCTTGAGAGGGAAAGAAATTCATGTCAATTAGGAGGAAATAGGAATATAGGATCCAATCCTTAAAACTGATTACATGCGGCTCACTATTTTTTGGGGGCAATGCTTACCTCCTCCTAGCGTCCGAGGCAACTGAAAGTATCAGACACATCGGATGCCATCCAACCCTTATCCACTACTTCTCTACTCTTCCCTTCAACTATTTGCTCATTCACATTGAACTTGTTGGGACCTTTGTTCTAATATGTGTGCCACTTTTTGGCGCCGTCCAACGTCCAGGCGGTAGCATTGCCTTTTATGTCTACTTATCTAACTAACTGAAAGAAAAGGAAGACATCTATTTGATTTAACAATGAATCCCAATCATAGCTACTTGAATTTATTCTCTTTTATGCTATTTTCTTATTTCTAGTTGACTTTTCTCATACACTACCCTAAGTCCCTAACCATGAACGCACATATGATTTTTGAATTCGATGCCGGGGGGCAGACTAATATTCGGAGGTGACTCTACATATTTGCTCAGACAGGCCAAATTCTTGGCTCAGAGGAAAAATCCACACCTTGGCAGTTGATACATGATGAAAGGGTAAAAAAAATTATATAATATTTCTATAGTTCTGTATATAGAAAAAATAACTGAAGAAAGTGCTCAATAAATTTGGGCTAGCGCAACTTTTGTGATTGATGAAGGAATCTTACGACTAAAGATATTTATTCGAATCGTTTCACCTTGGATGCAGCCGTCGATAATGTAAGGATTTCCTTCTGTTCCACCGGAGCAGTAACAGTTGTAGCCTCCAGATGAGGCATTTTGGCAGATGCTGTTGGTGCTACAAGCATAGGTTGCATTGTTCGATTGCGCACTTTCACAGCTTGGTTGGTCCATGATGGGCATAGAAAGCTCCGTGTCATAAATATTGCTTGCATTTGTCCAACTTGAGAAAAGATCGCTCGCGTTGGATATGTAATCTCGATACCCCGACATGAAAGCCATGACGCCAGGGTGCAGCTGATCTGATTGTGCTGCCGTAGCATCAGCGCGGACTAGTGTTGACACAAAGCCTCTCAGGTCCCTTGGTAACATGATGGGGCAGCAGCCCCGCCCATTACAAGGCCCTCCATTTGGTACCTTCTCACCGTGGCATCTACTCGAGCAAGAACCAACATAGTCTCCCGTACCATACTCGGACAAGGTGACATCGAAATCACAGCCAATGACGTAGAAAATAGTGGAACTATGGAGAGTAATACCCATAGCAGGGGATTCCCAGGACATGTTGTAGGTATTCATACCTGGTCTCATCGTAATGTTGAAGAAGATAGGTGTATCAGCTGCAGTGTAACCTAGGGCACTGATCTGAGTAGTGCTGTTGCCCAAATAGAGCTTGGGAGGCTGAGTGGAGTGGTTGCAGGTGAGCTCGAAGCCTTGCCGGAAGCAGCCCGGCCCTATCCCGAAGGGGTAGGAGATATCGGCGACGTCGCCGCAGCTGGAGGGACAGTGAGCCAAGGAGTCATTAGAAGGGATATTCAAGATCCCATTCCCTCCGGCCACTCCAGATACTGCGGCCGATGCTCGCAGCTCAGCTGCCAAGCACATGAGCACAAAACACATTCTAACTATTACTGCAGTAGAGCTCATCTCTGTACCGGTCAGGTTGTGTGTTCTTGTGGTTGGTGTTGGGATTCGGGTGTTATGGGGTCGATAGATATTCAGAGGCAGCATGGCTTCGTGCATTGCACACTATATATAGAGAAGATTCGAAGACTATCCCTCAGTCTCTCCAACAATACTTGGCTAGCATACTGCTAGTTAGTACTAGCACTAAAATTATTCCTAGATACTAGCACTAAAATTAAATACTACACGTGTCTTATTCAACGTGAGCGAGAAGAATCACCACACTTAAATAGACCGAGTAAGTATAGACTACAAAGTCAAGCTAATTTGATCGACACTCCACTTAGTACTTGTTTATCACGCTACCGTACGTCGATCAAAATTTTATTACCCGGTTAATTATATCAAGGACACGCACATTCATGCATCATAAGAGGTTAGATGATAGTTTATGTAGCCAATTTTAAAAACAAGCACATTCATCATAAGAGGACCAATTGTTGACCAATTGTTTGACGAGGACAAGTGATTAGTTCTCGGAAGGAACATGGTTTTTGGCCGTAAGAACCGGTAAAGATTCCAAGGAGACGAGTGCATGGCAACTGGCCTCTCTATACATAATTTCATCATATCTCTGCCTTGCTGGCAATGGTGATGGTTGAGCTACTTGATAGTTTTTGTAGATGATGCGCGGGGATCGAGCCATCTATACATGAACGTTCTATTAGACGATGATAGTTGTTAAATCAAGATGCTCTTAGCTGTGCTCTAAGTAAGCCTCTAAGTAGCCTGCTTGCCTCCGAAGTCGGTGACCTTTGACCAGAAACTTTAGATTTAGATTCTTCTTTACAGAGTCCTCTCGTCAATTGTGAACTCATTCCTTTTTTTTTTCAGACGTGCTTAAAAGGCATTTCAATGATTAGTCATTGGTGGAACAGCTACTTAAACAACACTTTTTTAGATGTAAAACATTTCAATGATTAGTGGTTGTGTCATGGGCGTGGGCCCAGAGAAGCCACGACCAACCAGGAGACTGCACGCGATGCAGCATGAACAGTACAGCATAAGTGTAGTGCTACTGTGTATGAACAGTACCAGAGTACCGTAGCATTAGGATTAGGAAGGGATTACCTTCCTCAATAGACGGTTTTAGACAAAGACCGTCTGTGAACTATCACAGACGGTTCTATTCAAAAACAGTCTGTGATAGGTGCGTATCACAGACAGTTTGTAATAAGAACCGTCTGTGATAGGCTGGTATTACAAATATCTGGTCCCGACAGACCCATCTGCCCATTCCCATTTGAGCCGCCACCAGGTCCTCCCTCATTGCGCCGCCAACAGAGAGGGGGAGAAAGGGAAGGAAGGAGGAAGGGAGAAGAAGGAGAGGAGGAAAGGAGGAGAAGGAGATGATTCTCGAGAGATATTTGGTATTTTCGTCGTGAACTCTAAGGGTAACGATCTATAACCCTTTATGCTTGCTATAAATTAATCGCTAATTAATATGCTTGCTATAAATTAATCGCTAATTAATTTAAGTACATTTGGTAAATAGGAAGAGTACGTACTTGCGGTTTATTAATCTAATTTGACACTAATTTATTACATGCGTAGCGTAGATGGACCGAAACTGGATGTACGGTGTGAACCGTGTGAGTCAAGAGTACATTAATGGCATGTTTGCTTTTAGAAGAGCCGCCGAGCAAGATATGTTGAAGAAGGGGATAAAATTTATGTACTGTCTATGCATTGATTGCGGCAATCTGAAGATGCTTAATAACCAGGCGCAGATCGAAGCGCACTTGATTCGAAGGGGTTTCAAAAAAGGGTATGCATGTTGGACCAGTCACGGCGAAGAGCAGATTATACAAGAAATTAATAATGACGACATTGCAGATGAAGTCAATGATATGTTGGATGTGGACTGTGCTTTTGATGAGGATAGGTTGCACAATGACAATCTGGATCAGATGCTACGCGATGTAGAAGAGAACTACAGTGAGATAGAGTTTTGTAAATTCGAGGGCTTAATGGAGGACTTGGTGAGACTTTTGTTCCCTGGCTGCAAGCTGAAATACACAAGGTTGTCAACCGTATTTGAACTGATGAAATTGAAGGCAAGCAATGGTTGGTCCAACAAGAGTTTTATGGCGTTGTTAGGTTTCCTAGCGGACATCCTTCCGGAGGGAAACGTGTTTCCCAGCACCACCTACCAAGCAAAGAAGGTTCTTTGTCCATTGGGAATGGAAGTAGAAAGAACACATGCATATCCGAACGATTGTATCCTCTATCATAAAGAGTACGCAGACATGCATGTATGTCCCGTGTGCAAAGCATCTTGATACAAGAGTAAGAATACTGATAAGGTGAAGCAATGACCTCCTGCTAAGATGTTGTGGTATCTGCCTGTTATCCCACGTTTGAAGCGTTTATTTGCGAACCTAAAGGAGGCAAGATTGTTACGTTAGCACTCGGAGGAGCGTAAGAAAGATGGAAAGCTAAGATACCCTGCTGATTCTGCCCAGTGGAGAAACTTTGATCGGAGCTTCAAAGAGTTCGGTGCGGAACCGAGGAACATAAGATTAGGGTTGAGTACAGATGGAATGAATCCTTTTGGAAACATGAGCAGCCGACATAGCACCTAACCCGTCAATCTATGTATGTACAACCTTCCTCCTCGGCTGTGTATGAAGCGGAAGTACATTTTGATGTCATTACTTATCCAAGGGCCGAAGCAACCTGGGAATGATATTGATGTGTACCTAGCACCATTGCTGGAAGATCTTGTGACACTGTGAAACGAAGGGGTACAAGTATGGGATGCGTACAAACGAGAGAACTTCACTTTACGCGTCATGTTGTTCTGTACCATCAATGATTTTCATGCCCTTGGCAATTTGTCGGGCTTCAGTACAAAAGGAGCCAAAGCTTGTCCGCACTACTTAGATGGTACGGAAAGTGTATGGCTGAACAACTCGCGTAAAACTGTGTATATGTGTCACCATAGGTTCCTTCCTAGGAGTCACCCATACCGCAAGATGAAGAAACAATTCGACGAAAATAAGGAGGACAGTTCAGCTCCAAGGGCTTTTAGAGGGAAAGAGGTCTATGATATGGTTAAGGATATCAATGTTGTGCTTGGAAATGGACGTAAATTAAGAACCCGTCAGAAGAACATCTGGAATAAGCGATCAATTTTTTTGGGACTTGCCTTATTGGGAGCACTTAGAAGTTCACCACTGCATCAACGTCATGTACGTGGAGAAGAATGTATGTGATAGCTTGATTGGTCTCTTACTGAACATTAGTGGCAAAACAAAGGATGGCGTTAACGCACGACGTGACTTGGTTGATATGAACATAAGGACCGAGTTAGCACCAAAAGAGACCGATAAAGGACGAACGTACCTTCTCTCAGCTTGGTACACTCTGTCTAAGGCCGAGAGAAATGAACTGTGCCAAAGCTTGCATAGTGTGAAAGTTCCGTCCGGTTACTCCGCTAACATTAAGAAACTTGTTTCTATGGAAGATTTGAAATTAATTGGTATGAAGTCTCATGATTGTCATGTGCCGATGACACAAATACTTCATGTTGCAATTAGGAGTATCTTACCGAACAAGGTCCGAGTGGCAATCTTGAGGCTATGTTATTTCTTTAACTCAATTGCTCAGAAAATCATCGATCCCCAAGGACTAGATGCTCTGCAGGCCGAGGTGGTGATGACTCTATGTCATCTTGAAATGTATTTCCCTCCATCATTTTTCGATATCATGGTCCATCTCATTATTGGTAGGATTAGCGACTGTCAGATCAAACGCCTCCATCTGCGACCTTGCACGCTCGATTCACGCTTGTAGCCATTCGGGCTCCGAAACCAAGCCCCATATAGCCTAGAGGCCATCAACCCTAGTCTCCTCCGTCTCGGCGAGGTCGACCTGCTCTCCTACAATTCGGATGTCATCCTCGACTCTCCGGGCTGTATCCTCGGTGCGGACCAAGTAGTTCCATAGGACGATCTCCACGATGAGGTTTACTCGCTGGATGCCACAGACCCTCACATTGGTCCGTCTGAGGAGGAGCTCTAGTTGACAGATGATGGCCGCTATGGTCTCCGGTGGATCGGAGGGCCTACAACGGATGACATTGTGAACGGAAGGCTTGTCCGCAGCTTGGGCCAGGTTGCGACCAGAGAGGTGCGATTAAACAAGCACAATGTAGGCCAATACAGCCGGCATGAGAGGGGAGGCAATTTGGAGTTTGTGGAGAAAGGGAATCAAGGGGGTTCGTGAGAAATCCCTTTCAGAAGGGGATATCTATTTATAAAACAAGTACTAAAGCCGGAGCGGGAGACGAAGAGATACTCTGGGAGCCGTAGCGATGTTGGTGCGATCGTGAGACGAAGAGACACATGCATTGCGTGGTGGGAAAACGAAGAGACTTGTCACCAGGTTCATCAGGTTATCACAGACGGTTCCATTGTGATAAGGAATCACAGACGGTTCCATAATAGAACCGTCTGTGATAAACTCATATCACAGGCAGTTCCTTAACAGAACCGTAGGGCTCACCCGTTCACCTCCCCAGTGCCCTTAGCCCCTTAAGCTCTCGACGGTTCCTTAAGCTCTCGCTTGTTCGCCTCCTCTAGGGCTTGCCTGTTCACCTCCCCTTAAGCCCCGACACCGCCGCCTCCGATCTCGACGCCGCAGCCCCCGACATCGACGACGCCACCGCCCACAACATCGACGACGCCACCGTCCCCGACATCGACGACGCTGCCGCCGCCTCGACGCGCGGCCTCCTCCCTGTGTCGGCGTCCTCCCTCTGTCGGCCTCCTCCCCGCACCATCCTCCTCCCCATGTCGGCCTCCTCCCCTGCACCGACCTCCCCCTCCCCTGCATCGGCCTTCTCCCCTGTGCCGTCCTCCTCCCTGCGTCGGTCTCCTCCCCTGCACCGGCCTCCTCCCTTGTACCGGCCTCCTCCTTGCACTATGAAGGTAAGAACCTATCCCTTAATCCTCCACTGTGAATATTGTGCTAGGTCAATCAGATGCATGGTGTTGCTAATATTGTGAATGTCAATTGAGTTAACAAATTGAAAGTTTGAATTTGAAAGAAGATTAGCTTCCTCCTGCACCGGCCTCCTCCTTGCACTGTGAAGGTAAGAGCCTATCCCTTAATCCTCCACTGTGAATAAGTTATTGATCACAGAAGGTTTTTTGGAATACGGTTGGGTTCAACAGGGAACTACTGACATTTCAAATGCAAGTGAATGAAAAGGTGATGCTGGTTTAGATGGCCATTAATGATTGATCTAAAGAGAGCCCTCTGAATCTGAAAAATAGTCAAATTAGTAAGCTCAGTAGTTAAGGATTAGTAAATAACATACGATGTTTAACCTAGATACTTTGAGATTAACTAAAAACAACCTTATGTCTGACAGTGATGCCACTCAAAATTATGTTTAGTAAATTAAAACTCGAATTAGCAAGAAATTGAGTTCGCAGCACCTCATTTCAGAAAAATGCCCTTTTGTAGGTTGTTTAAACAGTAGAGGTAGATCAATGTTTAGTGTTGTGTTTAGCTTTTAGATCACTCAAAACTTTGCTTAACAAATGAGTATGTGAATTAGTAAGAAGGCTTAGTTATCAAACCCTTTCTCTTAGCAATTTTTTTCCTCTAATAAGATGAATGGTCAGAGAAGGTCTCTAGTTGAAATCTTGCAAATGCTAGCAAACTGATGACTTTACTGAATTCAGGTACTTAGAAGGTTATTGCCTAGTTAAAATTTGAACCTTAAACTAACAAAGGGCAAACAACTGAAAAATAAGCATTAGTTTGGTTAACCAAAACAAACAGTGAGCTAATAGCTTTTCTAATACCAACGGGAGTTAAAGACTTGCTAGAATGCAAAGATCAGTTACGTAAACCTGTTATTAACTAGCCATTAGTACTTCATTCTAAAGGAGTGAAGTTATTTAGAAAGTAAGAGTGAGGTATATTATATATGTATGTCAAATGATAGTAGACCTAATGTTTACCAGGCAATTTTTTTGTATAAAATATGTTTCCATATTATACGCAAATTCTTCAATATTAATGGTATTTGTGCTAGATATGATGAGATTATGGCCATGGTGGGTGTTCTTGGGCATTGAGGGTGATGGTGGGTCTTCTGCTCTATGTTGAAGATGGTCAAATACTGAAATTGAACTAATAATCAATTCACATTTGAGCTCTACTTTGTTACTTACTGCTGTCATCTTGAACTAGTTGTAAAGCATTTTGGCTCTCGTGGTTACTAGCAGTCCTATTGGTTAGACCTTCTGTTGTCCAAGTAGCAGGCTTGCTGATCTTGTGCTTTGTATTCAGTTGCACTAAGGCTTTTGAAGTCCTATTGGTAATATGAAGTTCTGTGTATAATCAACATTGGTTCCCTGTTTGACCAAAAGTTTACTTTGTGATCTTTTGATTTTGAGGTCATTTAACAGTCCAGTAAAGTATTATTTAGAGCTTAAATTTTGAATCTGTCTTGTCATGTTTACTTTATGAAGAGTATAGACAATAGGCTTGAGATGGCAAAGACTTATTCTTTTGCAACTCTCCTTCTGAGAGCACACACTATCATCAATCATCTATGCTTTATGCTATTTATTGATGCGTTTCTGATGTTAATGTTGAGGCTTTCAGCTGTGACTCTTTACCTTGCCCTGTGCATGACCGTACTACCCTCCCCTTATCCCCTTCACTCTCACAACTCACTATTTGGGTAACTTCTATTTTCTTTACTACGTATTTTATATTTAAGTTCAATGGGTAACTTCTATTTGTTTATATAATTAATGTGTTTACAAGGCAATTTTAGTTAATTGGTTGGGTAACTTATATAGATAGCAAGTAAGTGAGATGGCGTTTGCACCGTCTTCGCCGCCGGCATTGACGTCGCCGAATGCGTCTGGATGTCCGACCGAAGTGATACGTAGGCGAGATGGCAGAGGAATATCGAAATTGCATACGGGCCGACTGACCATCACAGAGGTCAGTGCCTCTGGGGTCCCTCTGAGTCCGAAGATACCATCGGTGAGATTCTGGACCATCCGCGGGATACTTGCAAGGCAATGGGTCCCCATCACCACACCAAGCTGGAAGTGTCTGATGGATGTACAGAGAGGCCAGCTGTGGAAAGAACTTTCAGCCTCGTTCACTATCCCAGAAGCAGACCAGGCACGCGTGGAACGGCAGGCGTTGCTCGCGATGGGTCATGCATGGAGGACTTTCAAGAGTACACTTATCACGAAGTACGTGAACACGAGTTGGACGCCCTTCACAAAGTATCAATTCTTGTCGCGGAAAATATAGGACACCTTTGTGGCTATGAAGTCGACAGCCGAATTAGAGCTGTTCAAATGCCGGGCCGGGCTTGAAAAGCCCAGTCGAAATTTGGCAGGCCCGAGCCCAGCCCGACCCAGCCCGAAAAGGTGAATTTCCTATTAAAATGCATTATTTCAATCTTTTTGGGAATAAAAAAGTATTTATTTAATTCATTTTCAGGATATTTCTATTATTTTAATTTTTTTTCCAGGATTTCGGGCCGGGCCAGGCTTCCTTCGGGCTGGACTTGCAGTCCCAAGCCCAGCCCGGACATGATCGGGCTCGAGCCGGGCCGGCCTGCCCGTGAACAGGTCTAGGCCGAATTTCAGGAGCAAAGTGCGGCGCACAAAGCTCTCCAGGCACAAAACACTCACCCCCACAGACTCGGCACCACTGGGTACGCGGGTAAAGACACGAAATGGGCGGCGAAGGACCAGAAAGCAACCGGGCTATTTGCTGGGATCACAGATGAGTGTACCCTAAGATGGTTAAAAGCGAGGGCAAAAGTCTCGTCTTCGGGCAGCATCTCTTTCACAAACCCGGCAGACGAGGCAGTGTCCCGACATCTGGTAAATATGTCGAACTACCTAGTTGTTAATAAGTTCATAATTTCATAGTGTCTATAATAACATGATAACCTCTTGCAGCATACATTGACTACCGAATCTTCCCAAGGCTCATTCTAAGCAGACAGGGAGAAAGATATACTATTTTCGGCCCTAGGAAACAAGGAGCACCTGGGTCGTACGCGAGGCATGGGGGTTTACGTACCTTGGGGTGATGGATTCCGACACGACTCCGACACGTATAGGAGTAGGAAGAGATCCAAGGCCGAGCACAACTCTTGGTTGGAACAGGTGCTTATTGCAAAATTTCAAGGACAGATAACAAGATTGCAGGATCAAATGAATCAACTCCTCAGCCAGTCGCAAGCCGCCCCTTGTTATTTTGGGAGCCAATCCTCCTCAACACATCGGAGTAGCATCGCGTCCACTCCAAATTCTGAACATGAGGATGCCCAATTACCTATCGACGACATCAAGGTAATGTACATCTCTAGAATGCACCAAAGATAGACCTATAGGACGCCTTAGCTAATTGTGTATCGTTTTGTAGGAGCCGGCGCCCTGCAAGCTCCAAGTGAGGATGGTTAGGTCCATTTCTATTGAGGCTGGGTGGGGGATGGTGTATCCATACCAGGAAGGGACAGTGCAGCACGGTGCCTAGCTGGCACAGGGTTACGCTAGGGTCCAGGTGGACATGGTACATGATAATTTCATGGTCGTCCCGCTGGAGATTCGCCCGAACGAAGACATCAAAACACCAGGGGATGCCATGCACACTTTTATCCAGTGGCCCAAGAAGGACATCGCCCTAGACCCAGCAGTGCTGTGATCTCGACACAGCCATTCCTCTCCAACAGGACCCTCGATGACTCCACCTCATCCTTCGCCTCAGAAGGCCACCTCATCAGTTCCCGTGGAGAAGACGCCGAAGGAACAAGAAAAGCGTGTCGCCGTATCGGTTCCCGAGTCGTCTCGCAGGAAGACGTGCAGCAGGCCAGTCATTATGGCCAAATCGAAATCGATGAATATTAAGGCGCCTCCCAAGCCCTCGAAATACTCCATCGGAAGTCCATTGGCCACCGATACAGTATTAGTCCGCGCTGGAGTAGGTTGTCAGTCTTTGCATGCCTGGTACGTGCGGAAGACCAAAGAGAAGGGGTGCGATACTGGAATCACCGTCAGATACACGGATAAGCATTTCTTCAACGGGTCGGGCCACTTCGTCGTGGGCTTCAATGACTTATATGACCTATTCAACCTCACTGCCCTCGACGCCTCGCTTCTACGATGTTGGACACTATAAGTGTGTACAATCAAGTTCTGCATTCACGTAATACCGATAAATATCACAACTCATTGCTTATGTATAGATACATGATGAAAAAAGCTCAGGGATGGTCCGAACCAGTGGGTTTCCTCGACCCACATGTGGTCTCTATGCAAACCATCAAAGAGGACATATCCTTCGTCGAGAAATACATAACGGCGACATTGCTTCATCAGGACCACAAGGACTATATAGTGGTGCCTTTCAACCAGGAGTAAGTGCTTCACTACTTGCTGTATAAATTTCATTTGTACTTTATACATATCACAAACTTAGGTTTAATGACTATAGCGACATGCATGAGTAGGTTCTACTGGATCCTTTCAGTCATTGTACCAAAGAGGAACAAGGTAATATACCTTGATTCCCTACTCAGCAAAAAGCACGACTTCAGCCTTCTGCAAGGAATACTTGACAGGTATGCTCATTTTCTCCATACATAACTCTAATGTAGTCTTCCTTCGTTTGAAATGGCCGAGGATAACTTTTTGAATCATGTAGGTCGTTCATCGCCTATGTTGCCAACGGAGGGGCATACAAGGGATCGAGCGCCACATTGCAACACAGGACGCGATTTTCGGTACGCGCTACAACACAATAATCCTATATCATACTTCGTAATAATGCGTCTCGAACTGACTATACCTATATATGTAATTCTATTTTTGCAGTGCCACCAGCAAAAAAATGATCAGCTATGTGCATTCTACATTTGCCATCATATGCAGCAAGTCATTAGTGCTAAGATGAATGATCCCGAGGTTTGTCAATCTCAAAATAATTATTTTCTAATTATAAATTTAAATATATATGTACTAGATGAGCCTATATGTACTAGATGCTTACCACTTTACTCTTGCTAGCGACAGGACTTGATCATAAATTTAGATGCACTTGTTGCAAAAGAGATCGTGGTCGTTCGAGGGAAGCTCTGCGCCTTCATCAAGACAAAGATCATTAACCCCACCGGAGAGTTTCACTCTGTTGCCGACGCAGAGTTTCACCCCGTCGACACCTCTCAACCACCTGCAAACAATTGATTCAATTATAATCTAATTGTAACTATAGTGACTATACTTGAACAAATTCTTTTGTAATTTATTTTGAGTAATGATCACTTTGAGTTGTCAATAATTGATTATGTGTGATGTATCTGTTTTCTGCATGCTTGTTTTCAGAGGGCATGGCTAGCAATTCCTAAGGCTAGCAAAAAAAAAGTTAGTTATAATGAACTATCATAGACGGTTTTTTTGTTGAAACCGTCTGTAAAGATATGTCGGTTCTATTTACAAACCTTAAAATTAGTTAGGTATGAAGACCTATCACAGACGGTTTTTTGTTGACACCGTCTGTGAAGGTATAGTATCACAAACGGTTTTCTTTAAAAACCGTCTGTGATACGTAGGATATCACAGACGGTTCTATCTCCTAACCGTCTGTGATATGTCTCAAATCACGAGCGGTTAGGAGATAGAACCGCTCGTGTTATCCTACGATCACGAGCGGTTTTTAATGGAAATCGCCTCGTGATACTATACCTTTTGCTGACGGTTTCAATAAAAACTGTCTGTGTTATGTCAGATCACGAGCGGTTTTTGAACCGTCTGGGTTCCGAACCGTTTGTGATTAGCCTGTATGTACTAGTGTCGATTCGTCAAGGCGGTAAGACTTTTAACACAAATAATCGTGGACATATATATTATACAATCCCAAGTTGATATGGATCACTAGTGACGATTTTTTAATCTAGGAAAATGTTTTGCCGAAAATATATATTATGTCACTTAGATTATATTGCGTTATCCAAAAATAATTATAACCAACTTGGCATTATGTCTCAACTTCTACACATATGCCAATTTCATATATATAGACTGCATTGCTAAAATGACATCAAAATAATGTAGGGATTTACACCACCAACTATCTACTTAATTTAAAAGGAGCCACCTGTTGGTGGGTTGGTGGAAACCTTCATCAATAGCATCTCATCCTCTTCATTGGTAATAGTAAAATGGCATCGGCATCTAGTATCAAATCAAACCTTTTCGGAGTATCATGCCATCAACTAGGAAAGGGAGCTACGGTCGCACTTCTCAGGAAATAATTGGTATAATTTTAGGTAGTTGGAGCATTTTTTCAATTGTTTGTATCCGTTGTTAGGAGCATGGCGATTCAAAATACGTCTGTTTGAATTATTCAATGTGCCCTGAAATATTATTGGGCTGACAGAAGACTATATCAGTCAATATGTGGCATCGATTCGGCACGTATGGAACTGTAGCATAGCATGTTCTCACCTCTCACGTGATTTAATATCATATGAAAACACCAGGCTCTCGCACTCGGTCAAGTCCTTGTCTCCTCCGAGTCTTCGGCAGTTACAGAAAGGAAGGCCTCTCGGGAGTTTTTATGTTCGGTCGTCCGCATCTACACTGATTAGTAAACTGAAGAAGTCGCCACAAATGTCGCTTGTTTCTTTCATGGAGTAATCAATAATTACAACCACAATACTGACTAAACCTCAGTACAATGCTACATTTGTGAGAATTTGTCGAATTTTTTTTGCTAATCTAACACTTTTTGCATCAATATTTGCGGAAATGACCGTATTGCATGCGAATTAGCAAAAATGGCGCCGTTGGCGTACGGCCGGGACTGTGACATGTGGCGTTGGCGTACGGTGGACTGTGACATGTGGCGTTGGCGCCACCCACCGCCAACGCCCCACCGTCGACCACCTCAGCCACCTGAGCCGCCCGGCCCCGCCACCTCACCCACCTGGCCCTGCCCCGGCCCCGCCACCTCAGTGCTAGCGCACGGTGGCCATGCGCCAGCGCCGTGGGCGCATGGCCACCTTGCGCCAGCCATTTAATGGCTAATTAATTAATGCTGATTAGATAATTAGTAATTAAGTTAGGTAATTAGGTTAGGTTAAGTTAGATAATTAGTTAGGTTCTGAAATTTGAAGGAATTTTAAAATATAGCAAATGAGTCCAAACAATTATGAAATTTTTTGTGGAGCCTCTTCACACCGTGTACTTACTTGTGTAAATTTTCTATTATTTTATTCGTTTAGAATTTTTATCGATATTTCGTATAAGTGTCCTATTCGTACGAATCAATAAATGTCCGTGCCATGTGTTGATTGTCCAAACATTTGACTGAGGCCCTCCCTCCATTTGTCTTAATTTTCTACCGAAAGTATCAATCACTCGTTATCCTGTCACCTCCTTGTCTCATCTATCAAATCTTTATCCGCCGACATTTATGGCTTAATTAGCGTGCGGGATAAGGATTCCCTTTGAGAGCAGCGACTATAAATTAGGGGGAGCGAGTGCGATTTCATTTCGCAGTCGCTCGCTCGCTCTTCCGCTAGTTTATTTCATATCGCAGTCGCTCGCTCACTCTTCCAGCTCGCTCTTCCACTCGTTCATTTCATTTTGCAGTCGCTCGCTCTCTTGCTCTATCCATTATATTTTTCGGGACATTTTAACGTTATTAACCGCCGTCGTTCGCAGGTAGTTTGGTCGTAATTTTTAATTTACAGTGTTTATTAGTTACGAAATAATTAGTAGTAATTAATTAATTAAGTAGTATACATTAATTTATAGTGTTAGTTTGGTCGTAAAGCGAAATCAAATAATAAGAAATGCATTCACCGAAGAACATAGGAGCATAATCTAATTAAGCTAGCTTATCATGTAGCTTATCACCCCAGGAAAACTACTCTGCAATTAATTTACAATCTTTTATGTTCATTAGCCACCTTCTCACTAATGTTCCCTCTATTCCATGTATTATAAGCCATGTCTCTACCGGAGCTACTAGAACACTTCTACGATGATGACCATCGGTGCAAGCTATGGCTCACCGCTGATGCGGATGGCCCTCTGCCCCTGGCGCTTCGGGCGGGGAGGGACTGCTGGGCACTGGATGATCACTACGTCCTGATCCTCCGGGACACGGGCTTGTTGCCCTTTGTGAGGATGGTCTCCGTCGAACGCCAGTTCACCCTAGACACCAGCCTGCTGTCAGCACTTGTCGATAGAGGGAGGCCCGAGACGCACACCTTTCACTTTCGCTGTGGTGAGATGGCGGTCACCCTACAGGACGTCTCGCTCTTAACCGGTCTCCCGATCCAGGGTGAGCCGCTTGTTCTGGGCCCTTCGGTAGCGGACTGGAAGACCAGGCTGGAGCAGCGGTTTGGCCAACCTTTCCCGGAGGGTGCGCGTAGCGTCCCCCAGGCTTGGTTGAGGCAATTCAGCGAATGCCCGCAGGGTGCACCTCATGAGGTCGTTAGGACACACCTCGTTGCTTACCTTCTCCAGCTGTTTGGTTGGCTCCTGTTTCCAACCACAAAGAGCGATTTTTTGAACCCCAGCTTCATTCGCGTCAACGAGTCTTTGGTTGACGCGAGGGCTGGGCCGATGCCTCAGTACAACTGGGGATCAGCCATCCTTTCCGCCACATACCGGGGGTTGTGTGACGTTTCGCGGCGCGGTACGATTGGTACCAACCTGGTCGTCTGCTACGTGCTCCTATAGCTATGGAGTTGAGAGCATTTCCCTGTTGGACGGCCGACCATTGAGATAGCGGCGCACTCGTACCCTGTCCTACATGACCAGGTAGATGGGCTCACCATGGGCTTACGGTGGACTGCTGCTTGTCTGCGCTGGGCCAGCGGAAGACCGCCGAGATGCCACTCGTTGTACCACAACGAGTTCAAATCGTTGCACGAGAGCGCATCATCTGGTGTCCATGGTATAATAATTTCGTGCACACGGTAGTAGCGTCGCACGGGGTGTTCGTACAATGCATCCAGAACGCAGGACCGTGGACGACGACCTGCCACTTGGTGTTTGCACATATAGTGTGAGCTGAGTAGTGGTGTTGCCCAAATAAAGCTTGCGAGGCTGCGCGGAGTGGTTGCAGGTGAGCTCGAAACCTTGTCAGAAGTAGTCCGGCCCTATCCTGAAGGGGTAGGAGATATCGGTGACGTCACCGCAGCTGGAGGGACAGTGAGCCAAGGAGTCATTACACGGGATATACAAGATCCCATTCCCTCCAGCCACTCCAGACACTACGGCCGATGCTCGCAGCTCAGCTGCCAAGCACATGAGCACAAAACACATTCTAACTATTACTCCAGTAGAGCTTATCTCTGTACCGGTCAGGTTGTGTGTTTTTGTGGTTGGTGTTGGGATTCGGGTCTTATGGGGTCGATAGATATTCAGAGGCAGCATGGCTTCGTGCATTGCACACTATATATAGAGAAGATTCGAAGACTATCCCTGAGTCTCTCCAACAATACTTGGCTAGCATACTGCAAGTTAGTACTGCCGTTGTATTAATCGAAGGATAGGAAGTTCAGGGGCACCATTAGTATCCCATCAGATGTGTTACAGTCGTCGCCGGGGCCATCACGATTCACGACTCGCTCAACCCGCTGTCATTGCTGCTGTTGAGTGCAATGTCTTCGACCTTGCATGCTGTTCTTAAATAGTAATGCTGACTGGGACTGCCAAGAACTTCCCTGTCCCCAGGCCACCTTTGACGGCGAGAGTGCCACGAGAAATTTTATCAAATTAGTTTTGACCGAAACGGCGACTTGAGAAGCTGAATAGAAGCATAATCTCTTTTTCATTTTGATCGGATTCAACACGTTTTTCACTTCAATAGCTATGATAGCTATAAAAATCAATGTACAAACACAGCGGAAGACTTGTATTGAATATCGAAACCCCGAAGCAAAACAACCAAAATCACCAAAAACTCAATTCACAATGAGTTGGACGGTCAGACCTATCAGCCTAGCGGTCTGACCTCTCTAAGCGGTGATTTGACCTCTAGCATTAAAAACAAGAGCATGAGAAAAACCACAAAAGATAGTATCATCTACATAAATCTGAACAAGTAGGAAGTCATTATCATGCCTAAGAATGAACTTGGTCTTGTCTACCGTACCTATCTCAAAGTTATTCTTAAGCAAGAATGTCTTAAGTCTATCATACAAGGTTTTGGATAGTTTGAAGATATGATGTGGATGCTTGGGATTCTCAAAGTCTGGGGGTTGTCTAACATACACTTCCTTCTCTATGTAACCATTCAGAAATGCACTCTTGACATCCATCTGATGCAGTCTAAAGCACTTAGATGTAGCAAATGCGGGCGGAATGCGAATGGTTTCTAATTTAGCAACAGGAGCAAAGGTTTCATCAAAGTCTAACCCCTTAACTTGGTTAAAACCCTGAGCTACCAATGTAGCCTTGTTCTAACCACAGAACCATCCTCACTTTGTTTGTTTTTGAACACCCAATGGGTTCCTATCACGTTATGACCACTAGGAGGATCTACTAGGTTCCAGACCTTATTCCTCTCAAAGTTCTCTAACTCCTCATACCTGGCATTGACCCAGCTCGAATCAGATAAAGCATATGATATATTGCGGGGTTCGAAAGAGGCAACAAATGCATAATAGGAGTAGAGTCTCGGATTGTGATACTTGGAGCGAGTGACTCGCTTATGAAGATAACCAATCATCTGATCCGGAGGGTGACGCCTCTGAATGTGAAATGGAGCGTCCAGGGGAGATAACATCTCTTCGACCTCCGCAGGTACCGCTGATAATGACGATGCAGCAGGAGCCCCAACTAAAGGTGAAGTAGTCGAAGCAGGTTCTTGAGCTGGAATAGGAGCATCAGTAGCAGGAGGAAGACAAACACCAGCTTTATCCTCATCTTCCCCCACGAAGATGCTCTCTATCGCCTATGTGTCACCTGAAATATCTGATCGAGCTCCAGGGCTAGTCTCATCAAAGGTGACATTGCATGTCTCCTAGATAACGTTAGTCTCAACATTAAGAACCCAAAAACCCCTCGAATGTGCATAATAACCCAAAAATAAACCAGCAGAAGTCCCTGACTCAAATTTATCTAGGTTTTATGTCTTGATAATGAAACACTTGGCTCCAAAAACTCGAAAATAAGAAACAAAGGGTTTTCTACCAAACCGAAGCTCATATAATGTCTTGTCCAAGGATGGTCTCAAAACGACATGATTGGCAATATGGCAAACTGTAGCAGTAGCTTTAGCCCAGAACCTCCTCGGAGTGTTATACTCATCTAGTATCGTCCTAGCCATCTCGATTAAAGTTCTGCTCTTCCTTTCCACTACGCCATTCTGTTGAGGGACATGTGGAGAAGAGAACTGTTGCTCAATACCACACTCAGCACAGAAAGAGGTAAATGAGGACCATAGTTAATGAAGAGTGTGAGACGACAACTTATTTGCCATGCCTACAGGGCGCACATACAGCATCCTTGACGACTTTGATTTTGGGCAAACCTCTCATGAGATCAAGGCTGCTAACTAGCGTTAGATGATCAAAACCAATGTGCCCCAAACTTGGTGCCAAAGCCAGAACTCAGAGGAAGATGTAATCAAACACTTGAGAGACCTAGCAAGATATTTAGAAAAGTCAGCTCCAAAGATTATACTAACTCTAGAAATCCCAAAAACAAACTCACCAGCTGAATCAAGCACACGACAAGCATTTTTCTTAAATCTAGTCTCATAGCCATCATCAAGAAACTACGAGACAGAAAGCAAGTTGTACCTTAGCTTGTCCACAAGGGCGACGTCCTTTAGGATGAACTTGTCGTTCATGCTGATCGATCTCGTTCCTTCAATCCGCCCTTGTGTATCATCTCCAAAAGTGATGAAGTCATCACCCGTCAACTGCGTGAAGGAGGTGAACCAGCTTGAGTCTCCGGTCATGTGGCATGAACTGCCGGAGTCGACGAATCACGTGTTCTTCCCCATTCCGCGGCGATCCTAAAAATTGAGGCACAGAAGATCGATATGTCTCAATACTAGGGTTAGTTAAAAATGACTTGGGAGCGTAGTACTGAGACACATGTCTACGAGTAGTATAAGGAGAAGAATTGCTAGTCTTGATCCTACTTGAGGTTCTATCATGAGCAATGGTTACACGAACATGAGATACATCATGTCTAGGAATATGATGAAAATGATGAGCATGTGAAATAAATCCTAGTCCAGGTTTCTTCTTTTTCTAGATGACCATGTCTCATGAAGGCTCTAGGTTGATGAGATGAAATTCTAGCAAGATTTCTCCTAGCATTTTTCAACCTACGCCAACAGAACTCAAGCAAATGTCCATCCTTTTTGCAACAGGTGCAATGGTATTTGGTACCACTAGGAGAAGCACCTTTTGGCTCAAAAGATGGTTGGGCAAAACCTGCAGATTTGAAAAGTGTTTTTGTAGGTTGGGTTTTGAATTCAACTAAGTCATTTTCCAAGACTTGAGTGACATTTGGCTTGGACTTGTTTTGGGCAAAGTTGTATCATAACCCTTGCTTCTTATAAGGAGTTTTGGACTTGTCAAGTATCATGTTTAACTGTTTCTTACTTTTAGAGAATTTTTCTAATGTGTCCCTGAGGTAAACATTGTCTTTTTCAAGGTTAAGACATGATTCACAAGTTTTAGCCTTAATGGCTCTAACATGCTTCTCCTTATGAATAGCAACTTCAAGCTTAACGGCTTCACATGAAGCACAAGGAGCAGAATTAATTTTGTCCTTAAGCTTGACAAACTTAGTTCTAATTGCTTCTAATATGTCTTTTACTTCATGTTCACGTTCTAGGCAGAAAGAGCAAGCACTAGACTCGGCCTTATCAGAAACGACCAACTTGCTAGATTCTAAGCATTTTTCATATGGAGCAAATTTAACTTCAATTAACTCAGTCCTAGCATTTTCTAGTTGGTGCAAGGCAACATCATGAATATTTTGTAATTTAGCAAGTTCAGAGTGTAAAACATGGCAGGATGAACATTCATTAGCATCAAGATTCTTAAAATTCACAAGTTCTAATGTCAAATTATCAACTTATGACTATAAGTCCTTATTACTAGTCATGGTGAACTCTAAAGCCTTATCCTAGCTAAGCAGTTGCTCAAAGATGGTATCACATCTAGCTGAAAGAACTTCATAGGATGGAAGTACCTCATCGATGTCATTGACGTCGACGGAGTCGGCCATGAAGCACATGCTGGTGAAGTCCTTTGCCTTCCCTTTCTTCTTCTCTTTGGGAAGCCCCTCCTCCTTGTCCTCCTCGCTCCTGATGTCCACATCGCTCATGGATTGCTCTCCAAAAGCGGCAAGAATCCGATGAGCAGCCTTCATGAGTTTGGCAGCAACAAACGTGGACCTGTTCCTTTGAGGCTTCCTCTAAGCTATCTTCTCCTCCTTGTGGTTGATCTTCCCTTTTAGCTTGGGGCAGTTCGTCCAGATGTGGTAGAGCTCTCCACACTCATAGCAAGTCACAGGACCGCATCTCTTCTTTTTTTCTCGCATTATTATAAGCCCATATGAACTTTTTGGCTAAGAGGGCTAACTCAGGTTCAGGGATACTCTTAAGTTCATCTTCATGGATTGCAGATAAACAAGCAAAAGAAAATCCAGAGGAAGATTAAGAAGAGCCATTAGAGGTTCTCTTGAGAGGGTCAGCGACTAAAGCCATGTGTCTCCTTCTTAGGATGATTAACTCTCTTGATATCATGGGTCTTGAGCTTGCTATAGAGCAACTCCAAAGTGAGATTAGAGATATTGACATCCTCCTCAATGACAGTAGCCTTCATTTCCCACTCCTTGGTGTTGATTGCAGCCAAGAGATGGGTAGCATTCTCAGACCGAGAATACTCGAGGTCGACCGCTCTCAGCTGATTGAGCACCTTGTTGAATCGAGTGAATACATCATCGATGCTCTCTCTAGGACGCATCTCGAATTTATTGTATTCTCGCTTGAAGACTGTTTGGCGTACTTTCTTTATTTGGGACGAACCCTCATGGTAAGTTTCGAGAGTGTTCCAAATCTCGTGCGCAGCCTCAAGGTGATAAATTCTGTCATACTCCTGTCTACCAAGCCCGGCATACAGAAGGTTCTTTGCCTTGTGGTTGTTAGTCAAGAGGGCTGCTGAAGCCGGTGTAGCAACCTCGGGTAAGACGAGCGGAGCTCGAACAACCTCACATACAGCTTGTCCTTCACTTTGAAGGTAGACACGTATGCGATTCTTCCAATAGGTATAGTCGAGCCCATCGAAGACATGCGGCTTAGTAGAGTACTTCTCCATCGCGAAGTTCAGTGACCGGTTAAGATCAAGATTGAACTAACTGGGTTTTGATACCACTTGTTGGACCGAAACGACGACTAGAAGGGAGTGAATAGTAGCACGATCTCTTTTTCACCTTGATCGGATTCAACACGTTTTTCACTCCAATAGCTATGATAGCTATGAAGATCAATGTACAAGCACAGCGGAAGACTTGTATTGAATCCAATCGAAACCGCGAATAAAAACAACCAAAATCATAAAAAAAACTCAATTCACAATGAGTTGGGTGGTCAGACCTCTCAGCCTAGCGGTCTGACCTCTCCAAGGGGCGGTATGACCTTCAGCCCGATAAACAGAAAAATCAACACGAACCCAAAATCACAAATCGGCTCAACTTTTGATTCGGTGATCCAAATCCCCTCAAATTTCAACCATAGCTCATCAAGAAGGTTAGGAACCTATTCCAATCAACGATCGGGAAAATAAAAGTTAGGGTTCCATGAATTTCAAGGATGAGGGAAGGAGGGCACAAGAACCGAGCAAAACCTAAGATCGATCCCAAAACTTGGTCGTGGGTAGAAGATGATCGAGATGATCCTAGATACATTCCCACATGTCACAGCAATCAAGATCATGGCCAGAAACCAAAGAAAAACCAAAGGATCAATAAAAACCCTAAAATCACAAAAGAGATAGCAAGAACAAGAATAGATGCATCTTGAGAAAATCTTGCTTGGATTGATTCGAGATTGATGTTGGTTTACAGCCACTCCAGCATGAAGGACAAAAGCTCAATACTTGATCACACAATCAATCCAACTATCAAAGAATCATAGCTCCTCCACTTTCCTCTCCTAACCCTAAAACACAAATTAGGGTTAGGATGTGTACAACCAGCACCCTCCCCTTTTATAGTGGAGACTAGGCTATGAGAGAAAATCCTAATGGGTGCCTGTTAAGCCCACACACAAACAGATCCAACTCACGCACGCTTCTCAAAGCGCTATCTTCATCTTCTCTTGATCTAAACCACTTATTCTTACGCTGTTTTGCGCTGTGATTTAGCCAAAAGCCATCAAGGTGGTATTTTGGTGAAGTTACCAAAATACCCCTTCTTCGTCCTTCTCCAAAGACCAAGTCCAATCTTTATAAAGTAATCCCATGCTTCGCCACGTGTAGGGTGATCAAAGACTCCCTTCATATCGGTAAGTCTTTTCCATCTAGCTCCTATCGAAACCATCATGGCACATGCACCGACCCCCGCGCCGCTTGATGCAACCCGTCGCACCGATCTTTTCGTTTGGTCATCGTTGTCCATTTTATGCCATGCTTGAGTCCACTAACTTCACCCGGCATCCTCGATCGTTCTGAACCTCAACTCTCCAAGCTTAGTCTTGATCATCCTCGCCGTTGACCGTAGTTGATCTCCAAGCCTCCTGCACAACAATAGACTAAGAAATCGATTTCGGGAACAAGTTCTTCGCAACTTGACCCACGTTAGTCAAAACACGTATCATGCAACACATATGCACTGAAACTCTTGAACTTGGCCTAACTCACAAACATCGCTGCCAAACCGGCCAGCGTAACAGGGCAAAACCGATCAGACTGCCACCTATGGCCAGTCTAATCGCCCAGCAAGGGGACTTAGCCAAAAATTTTCACTGGAAATCCGAAACCTTTCCGGAAAATTCAAACGGTTAGAATTTTTCACTCGAAGCTCCAAAAATTATGAGACCAAGTGAAAGAGAATTCCTCCTCTTACCTACACCCTCTATTTTCTGCCGGCTTAAAATTCAACAACACCTTTCAGGCTAGTCAGACCACCGCCTCCTGGCCGGTCTGACCGCCAGCCACTTGGCCTGAGCCTTGGTCCACGACCAGGTCCACGATGGCTGGTTTGACCGCCTCCTCCTAGCCGGTCTAACCGCCTAAAGCCTAACAACAACTAAACTTTATCGAAAACGCTTGTTTCGATAAACCTCCAACGCCATTGTTAATTATATCATCATTATAAGATCGTGAGCATATTCCTATGATATTCACAATTAGACTTGTGAATTGCCACATTTCTAGTCGCCAGTTAACAATTTTTCCCCAATACAATTTTTCGACAAGTTTTGAAATTATTACCCGGAAAGATATAGGAGTGCCCTTCACGTCGATCGATAGTGGTGAACTAAGTTACTTGGCCTTAGCGATTGACCGTTCTAATCCTAATTTGGAATTAGAATACCAGTTGCTGCCAAAATTAATTCGGTTACATACTACTGGAGGTCCATGCTTGCTAAAATTAAAAGTACAGGTCAAGTCATTATGCACTTCTGCTGTCCTCTATTTGATCGATGAAACGCATGATGTAGAAAAGTAATTAGATACGTATCTCGTTTTTTTACTACTACGCGCTTTGCTAAGAACTTTTTTTATTAATTAACCCTCTTTTAATTTTTATTTTAAAGTTAACCATCGGCACACTTTATTTCCAATTCTGATTCATTTGGTCACACCACCACCCGTGACGTGACAAACCAACGCTGTCACGTCATAGGATAAGTCCGCTGAATAGCACTTTTGGTCACACCACTTATCGTGACATGACCAAACAACACCGTCACGCCATGGGTAGTGGCGTGATAAGAGTTTGCCCTAGATACGGGCTGACGTGACAACGTTATTTTGCCACGCCACGGGTGGTGACGTGACTAAAAAGGTCAGAATTGGAAATAAAGTACACCGAGGGTTAACTTTAAAATAAAATTTTAAAAAGAATTAATTAATAAAAAATTTCTTTGCTCATCACCCTAAGTTGTAAGTCATGGGTAAACTAATCACCAACATCAGAAATACAGGAGCTGTTCACCCAATTAGATGTGAGAACATAGACCTCGAGACCACCCACCCCTCCTTCCCTAAGGAATGAATGACCTTCCCGTGTCTCTACCTTGGTCTTGAATTTTTTTTAATAATCTATTTTTTATTTAGAATTATAGAAATAATACTACTTTTTTTTTATCAGAAATAATCATCAGCTACTGTACCGTTGGATGCTTAGAACTAGTTGCCTAAATATTTTTATTTAGAATTATAGAAATAATAATACTTTATTTTTTTGTCAGAAATAATCATCAGTCATCGTACCATTAGGTGACTTAGAACTAGTCGCTCAACCATTGGGCGACTGGACATAGTCGCCCAACGACAGAGCGACACGCGTTGTAGTCGCCCGTTGGTTCAGCGACTTGACTCAGTTGCCCAATGGTTGAGCGACTGACAACAAGTTGCTCAACGATTGAGCGATTTTAAGTAATAACTGTACTATTTAATTAATCCGATTGGAATAATTGATTGGAAATAAATATCACATTTTGTAGATAATACATTTACCAATCTTGTTCTAGGATGTTTTTTTTAAAAAATAAAAGGGTGGTGACAAGGTTGGTTGGTCTGTTTGTGATTTTCGTAGAATCTCAAGGGTACGAAATTTGTCAGAACCGCAATAACATTTTGTGATCGTCGTATGTTATTGTAGTGTGCAAAATTTCTGAAGAATTTTGTGAGAACGATAGAGGTAGCAATGATTCCTAAGTACGAAGGTAAGTGATATTGCGATGCGTCAGGAAATTCATACATGGTGGAGAACTTTAGAGAAATGGTGCAACGATAGTAACACGACAGTTGATCCGACGAGGGGTTACATGGCAAGCAGGTTAACGAACCAAGGACGGTATATGCATGTCTTTAGGGAATTAGAAATACATAGGACATATGGACGAAGAGGGTCGGACTACTATGTGGACCGGGGCTATTTGCCCTTTCTTGCGAGCTCGGCGTTGTACTCCTCACCGACCGCCTTGGCCTCGGCCACTATTTTCCTCTTTTTCTCGCACTCCCTCTCGCGAGTGTCGTGCTCCCTGCGCCTACACGCCTCGAGATGGGTCTGCGCCTCCCACCGGATACACTGGTTGTGCTCTTCGGTGCGACGCTCCTCCTCCCTCCTCTCGCGGTCCCTGTTGGCATCACACTCCTCGTAGTCGAGAGTCCATTGGTTGTGTGGGTGGATCTCTAGGTCGATCCACTTGCGATATCCACATAGTGAATTCGGGGACTACGGGTAGACGGGAGAGGTTATTAGTGCGGACTTTGAAAAAGAAATGGTAGGGGAACATTCTACTACCTGTCCTTACTGGCTGTCGATAGCGGCTCGTGTCCCAACGGTGGTCGGGATAGTCGTTGGAGTAGTTCGCGCAACCCCAATAACGCATGCCCAGGCTGAGCCGGTGCTTGGACGTGAAGAACTTGCATCTGTCTCTGCACCAACAGAGGGGCGGCATATCCCCCTCGGGCGGGTGTTGCGGCGAATGCTCAGTTGGGATGTTCTGGTAGGGGTTGCTATTACGAGGGGCGGTGTCATTGCGGGGAGGTGCCCTCTTGGCACGCTCCCTTTGTTCCTCCTAGGCCGCATACTCCCTTTGCATTTTACAGATCTCCTCCCAGTGCTTGTTCATCTGAGCGAGATTGTGTTGAAGTCTGGATGCAGGAGAACCCGATGTGGAAGGGGTAGTACTTATATACCGAGCCAAATACGCTTCGTCGTGATCGAATTGTAATTGATTGAAGGAAATTGCCGTCTGAGGCGGCCCTAAGAAGACTCGTTGGGTCACGTCGCTGCGCAAAGCTAACTCGTCGGGTCACGTCGCTGCACAAAGCTGACTCGTTGGGTAATGAGGCACGGGAAGCATACCCAAGGAGGAATCATGTGGCAATGCTGCGTCACGTCTCTGCGGAAAGCAGACTCGTTGGGTCATGTCGCTGTGGGGAGCGGTCTCGTCGGGTCACGTCGTCCTGAAAAGCTGACTCATCGGGTCACGTCCTGCTTTGCAGAGAGTGGTCACTTCCTGCTTTGCAGAGAGTGGTCACATGGTGCGCTGCTGAGCAAGGTCATGTCATGTATTGCAATTAAGACGAGAGATTGACACTTTAAATAAAGTAAAAATTTGTAATTACGATACAATTAGTTCCACAGTGTTTACAACAAGCAAGATACTGAAGTACAAGTTACAATATGCTAGCAGTTCTAATCCTAGTACCACTACGCACCCAACAAGAAGCGGTGCTGCACTTCATGCCGGTGTTCCTACATGTTGGCAGGCATCTTGCAAATTCTCGTGGTGTGACCTTCCTAGCGGCAATGGCCGTAACGTCTACCCGCCACTCTAGCTTCCCCTTCGTCCATATCGTTGGAAATATGCCCTAGAGGCAATCATAGAGATGATTATATTTTATTATGTTCATAATATTGGATAATATGTTATTCTGTTCCTTGAATGAATCATTGGTCATGAAGATTAACAAGTATGTGACTTGTTGGTGAAACTCTTAACTTATATGATGTTGTTCTAAATGAATCCCTGGTCGGATGTCAATGGTCGAAACACTAGTGACTCTATCGACCAGCACATGTATTGATTGATGACCATGTTTCACCGGTCATGGATATAGGGATATCGAATCAATAATGTGAACACATGTTAGGGAACATGGGGTTGGATTGACCCACCTTGAGACACTATTGAGATTGTTATGATTCTATGTGTCGTTAGTTGGTCTCAAGCAATGATGATGTATAATCCTTAGACCTGAAATCATCATGGTTTCCTACATGTATAATAGCACTTTTAGGGGTTGCCAATCGCTACTCGTAACTGGGTAGTTATAAAGGTAGCTTTCGGGTATGCTATGAAACATGCGGAGGAATGTGACTGGTCGGAAATGGGATTTGCCCCTCCTAACATAATAGGAGAGATGTCTCTGAGCTCCTCGTTGTGGTCGGATAAAGAAAGTGCATGGCCATGCCACTAGTGGTCGAAGTGTTCGACCATGTGAAGTTATCCGACACTCGATCGAGAAAGTATTGAACAGTCCATGGATGACACAACATCTCACCTGGAGTTCAACCAGACATCGTGAGGAAAAGGGAGAATACACGAGTAGATCGCTTAGTTCGATCAGTTACGGACTGGTCATATGGAGATACGAGCTAGTCGTAGACTAGTCGAACGTAATCACAGAGTGGTCGTAACCTGGTCGTAAGGAGTTACGAACTAGTCGTGACCAAATATAAACTGGTCGTATAGAGATAGGACCTGGTCGTAAGTGATGAGGACCTAGTCGTAGATCATATTGCATTAAGGTTCATCCGATATAATTTGTGTGTATTCGGGAATCGTTATATCCTGCTAGGAACCACTAACGACTCGTGATCGGAAAGATTTTCTGAGTCACAACCGATTACGCATGAACCTAACGGGTCACACACTTAACGGGTTGGAACAAACCAGTACGGATACGATTCGTCAAATGTGTTCGGATAGGATCCGTCACGAGCACTATATAAGGAGATGCATGAGGCTATTGGGAGGTATGGGTAAACGTAACAGACAAGACACACGAAAGTCATGAGTTGAGTTATTCCACTGAAACCCTAGCCGTCATCTTCTTGAGAGCTCTGCCGTGTGACTTGGTGTGAGCACACCGGCGTATGGTTGTTCCTTCTCTGGACGTGTGGATACCGTAGAGGCGCTACTATGGTTGCTGTTGTGCTTGAGGACGATCCGCGATCTTCATAGGGAACTGCAGAGGTTGCTGGAGGAGACGATCAACTCGCGAGGATAATGGACGCTCGACTATGACCACTACATCGACGCGCTCTTCGTTGGACCAAGCTGCTCCAACTCTTCTTCCGCTGCTCTACGCGTCTGGTGGTAACAATCTGTGATCATCTACTTGCTTGGCTTTCTGGTTTGCGTGGTAGAAATTTTTGATTTTTACTATCATAGCCTACCTGTACACCAACACTTCCCCCCTTCAACAAGTCAAGATCTGGAATCCAACTCCTCTGTGCAATATCCAACGTGGTGAAGTTGCCCACAACCCTAAAGCCTCTTAGCTCGCCGCACCATGCTTGCTGCACCATCTCCTTCATGAAGTACTCCGATATGAAGTTCGATGGGTCCATGTGGATGGTCCCGCATGTGGCGAGGACATGACAACATGGCTTGTAAAGGAGCGACAGCATGGCTTGTAAAGGAGCTTTGACTTGTTGCATGTGCAGCTAGATTCATTCACTTGGTCTCCAAGGCATACCTCATGGGTAACAAGAGACCGAGCCATCCCAAATCTGGCTCTGTCCCGAAGGACCACATCGAAACGATACTCTGTATTGCCCATTATGAAAACCATGTGCGACTGACCCTTCTCGGTCTTGGCTTGCATGTATGCTGTAATCTTCGAGAAGTACGGTGTATGTGGGTTGGCTGCATGAAGTGCCGCATTTGCATGCCTTTCCCTAAAATATCTGTTTGTACCGTGCAGAACGCCTTCCACAATGGTGACGAGGGACTGAGAATGGAGGTCCTTAATAATCCAGTTGTACACCTCGGCAAGGTTAGTGGTCATTATGTCGTACCTTGCACCGTCCATGTCGTGTAGCATGGACCACTTCTCCAATGGCTCAGCCTCAATCTAATGGGAGAAGCACGTGATGTCCCTCGAGATCCTCCTCGTCAAATAGAGAGGGTCGAGCTCCCGCAGTGGTGTGAGACGTTCGGGTTGCGCCGCCCCAAGAATGAGCAGACGCTTGTTCCTCTCAACGACATGCTTCCTGGTGTGCTCTTTCAACATCTCCCACAACACATCAAATTTACACTGCTGGTTCTGCATAGCAAGCCTCTTGAATAGCTTTATCAATGGTTGTTGCCTGAACTATTTAAAGAAGTTGGCACTCAGATGGAGAATGCATCATCTGTTACTCATGTCTGGCCAAGGGAACAGCTCATCGGGGTTTTGCTGAAGTTTTCGGATGACCTTCATCATCCCAAGGTGACCATCATGGATTATGTAGACATCATGTGAGACCCCGATTTATTAAGCTCATAATACTTAGTCATCCATTTGACCCTAGTATTATCAACTAAATAAACCGTGCCTCAAGATATATGTACTTCCCAGAAATGCAGTACATACAACTTATTACAAAAGAGTGCATCCATTCCATTCAAACACATAGAACAGAACAAGCAACAAACCAGACGTTAATATAAATAAGGGATAGTTATTACAAAAGAGAGGCCGACCGGCCAAATAACAACAAGCCTACACGAATACACAGCGGAAGCAAAAGTGCCATAAAGATGGCCCAAAATAAGAGCCAACCAGTGTGCCTTAGCCTACAAGGCAACTGACCGGACCGCCAAGCTAGTCGCTTTCCCAACCACCGCACAGCTCACAAAAGTAAAGCCCTTTGGGCTCTACCTCCTCTGCAACAAAGTTAGTAAGCAAAGCAGATGAGTACAAAAATGTACTCGCAAGACTGACGTGTAAGATAACAGAACTATAATTAGCTACATGCAAGCTTTATTTAAGTGGATGAGGCTTTGGACTCATTTTAGCATAAAGCAAGTTTCATTTGCAATAACATAATAGATTGAAGGCAATTTGGCAAAGCATTTTTAATTGTTGAAATAACAATGAGATAATAACATAGTAACAACAACAAGATCACCCTGGAAGTGACTAATCCAAGTCACCACAACAATAGCATGAACATCCATTCATACCAACCCATCAAGTTTTAATTAAATGGTTGAGACTAGTTCTTGAACGACCTTACCAAGCATGTCCATAACCTAGGACGAGGCTATTCGAATAGTTTTAACCCTGCAGGGGTGTACCAATGTACCCACACATCAGACCGCCTTTTCACCACATGATTTAGCACACTTCCTTTGGTATGCCGGCACGGCTAAGTCCTACGAGACATTTCCAATGGATGATGCTAATTACGAGCTGCAACCCACGGGGACAAAGACACATTAGACAGCCTAGCCGGCCTGCTAATGCTCTCCTCCCACACCACACACACATATTTTATTTAAAACATACCCACCGACCAGCTCATAATTAACACCTCCCAAAGTACTTAGTCAAGAGAGGTCCCATATCCCTCTCGTGTGGTTAGCACGCAAAAGCGCTTGGCTTAGTGACCCAAGTAACTCGGTCCTTAGGGACTCAGGCATACCACCACATTCCAAAAACCTCACCGTCCATCCAATATGCCCAAGTCTAAATCAATATTTTATTTTCAGATTTTGACTTTACAAATTAATCAAAGCACAAGTGCTGTACATATAGGGGTAATAATTAGATTTGTGTGATCAAGACCATCGACTAAGTCGATGATCGCCCATTACTACCGTTAACTAAGCATGTCTAAGCCATAGAGTTCGAAACTACTAAGTGATAAGAGCTCATCCAACGAGCTCAAACCACAGCAAATAACCTAGGCTCATTGGTAGTAGAGGATAACAATTCCTACAGATTATGCAACTATAGGACCACTAGCGATATTTTAACACAAAGTAGCATGCATACATATAAGTGAAACAAAGTATTAAGCTTTAAAGTAATGGGACATTAGTGGGAGATGATCAAACTGCTTGCCTTGCTGTTGCTGGTCAATTTGTTGCTGAGGATCGCTCACGGGGTCAACACACTCGTCAAAACCTAACCGAAAAGACGAAAAGAATCGATAAGAACGACGAAAATAACAAAGACAGCACAGCAACGAACTCCAAATACTCTGAAATTTCTACAGCAGCAAGAGGATGATTTTTAGGGAATTTAGCAACAAGAACCAATGGATTTGGATTCTCAATGCTAAAGTTATAAGCAAAACAATTCTGCTCAGCCCTAAAAATACCAAACTGCACTATTCACTAATTTAATTATGAGGCAACATTTTCTAGAAAAGTGGTGAGGCTGAGATTTTTACTGTAAAACCAGCACCTCATGAGATGAATAACACAATTGAGTTCATCTCATTTGGAGCTATATTGCACTTTCTATAATTTTTCAAAAACAAGAACTTGAACAAAATTATATTGCACAAGAACTCTTTTTGATAATAGCAACAAGCTCAAAACTAATTTTCACAGTAAGTTCATTATTAGAGGAAACCAACAAAGTTGGATTCACTCAAAAATAATCTACAGAGCATTAGTTATGTATTTTACAAGTTAAACACCATTTTGGGTGCACATTTAAAACTAGTCTTGAAACCTATTTGCAAAACCATGTTCTGGAGCTGAACTGAGCTCTTAACTATTTTTAGATTGGAGCCCAGGTCAAACCAGAGCCAACAAAATTTGAATGACCTCATTTGGACTTAAAATGAAAAAGATATGCAATTTTAAGTTTATACCTTTCTCAGTCTATAACTAAGACTTCCTTTGGAGGTCCTAAGGACTAGAACGAATCGGGAGGACATGAGCCATAGATTTCAGATCTAACGGCTCAAGACCTCCCAGAGAACAACGCTCTTGCGTCTTGCGAGTCGAAGGTCTGGGCGGCCAGATCTAATGAGGGAGGTCCGCAGCGGTCCAGATCTCGTGAGGAGGTCATAACGCCTCGAGACCTCCGGGAGGTGCAGGCGGCCACGATCGCGAAAAGGAGGTCTTGGGCGGCCAGATTTCCTCGGAGGAGGTGCAGGGCGTCCTGCACCAGCGCCCTTTATACGCCTAGCCTTGCAAGCGCTTCGGACATGGAATAAATGCGCGCGAGACACAAAGAGGTCCGCGTGGGAGGTCTTAAATGCGCAACAGAGGGCGGATTAAAGGCATTTAAGACACAACCAATGATTGCGAGGTTGAGCAAATGATTAGTGCATTAAACGCGGCGGATCTTTGTCCTAAAAACGACAACGGCGCTGCCGTTTACATCCGACAAAATCCCGAGTTGGAAGAGGTGGTTCTCGCCGGCGATGCAGACCTCGCCGGCGACATCCAATGGTTCCATGGGGTCCGCAATAACCATGCGCACCCAATGGACCTCCTCTCAACAGCGTGGCGGCTTTGAGCGCCGCATGAGCGAGAGGACAAAATGACCAACCGGCCAAAATCCGAAATGCAAAAGCTCAGCGACATTCAAGCGTGTGCTCAATAAAAGCTCATAACAAGATATACATGCGGGTGCCAGCAGCTCTGGGACTATCGGGAGGTTTACAGGAGGTCCATGGTCTTTGGAGGTCGAGGAGGTGAAGACCGGAGTGGGAGAAGATGGGGTTGCTCCACGGCCAAAGCTCGGCTCAAGCTCCACTTTGTCCACCTCTGTAAATGCCCAAACCAATCAAGTTAGGTCTTGGTCCCAGAGGGAATGGCACAAATGGAAGCAAGGAGAGGGAGAAGAAATCTCCAGCGACCCTTGCCCACCGAGGAGCTTCAAGCCCCAGCAATGGCGGCCAAGGAAAGCTTCGGTGGTTTAGAGCTCACAAGCACAGGGGTGCAAGCAAGGGAACAATGGTGTGTAACGGAAGCCAAAGAAACAGTGGGGGAGGTTTTATACCTAGGGCACAGGAGGTCATAGACCACTGGTTAAACTCATGGTGAGCTTGGCCCATGGCTTGGTCTAGGGCTTGGACAAGATGTTAAGTTGACATGGTGACAGATCAAGCGACTGGAGGCGGAAGGTGACCAAAGATTTAATTGGTCGACAAGAGTGGTTGAAGGTACACAAAGGTGGTGGGCATTAACTCCCGCTCGAGCTCATGCAGCGCGCCGAGGAAGGAGAAGAACAGGGGAGGTCCTTATGACCATTGGATAAGCCTACGGGGAGGTCCTGGCCCTCAGATGTGATTTTTGAACCATTACGCCTAAGTGACTGGGAGGAGGTCCCAGCCACACGATCAAGGGTGGGGAGGTCGTGGCCTCACGATTTCATAATCTTGAATCAAGCGTGGGAAAATAGGGCCAGGGAGGTCCAAGGCGTTGGATCTCAATCCAGCAGTGCGGACCTCTGTGAGTCTTAACCGCACACGAACTTAAGAACATGAGGGGAGGTCATGGCCTTTGGATTTAAATCTAAGGGCCCACGATCTCACGTCTTGTGAGGAGGTCGGATGCGCACGAGGAAAGGAGGAGGTCGTGACCGTAGATTTTAATCTAACGGTGCACAACACGAGATGGGGGAGGTTGTGGCGCTTGATAACGCAGGAGGTTGTGGGTGTTGGATGTAAATCAATGGCGCACAACAATTAAAGCGGGAGGTCTGGCGGCGATGATTTGCGGCGAGGTCGTGGCCTTTGGATCTGAATCAACGGCTCGACCTCAACAAATCAGGCAAAAAGGAGGTCTGATAGTTAGGTTGAGAGGAGGAGGTCGCGACCATGGATTTTTGATCCAATGGCTGTGACCTCATGTAGGTGGGATGCCTAAGTGGTTTAACAGCTCGGGGAGGGCAGGAGCGGTTAGATGTTAATCCAACGGCTATGACCTCGCCAAGGTGGAATGTGGTCTTTGAGGTTTGATAACAAGGGGAGGTCAGGGCCGTGGGATTTGATCCAGCGGCCAAGACCTAATGAGGTGGGGAGGTCCTGGCGGTGTTAACCACGGAGGAGGTCGTGGCGGTTGGATGTAAATCCAACGTCTGCGACCTGATCAAGGTGGAAAGGGAGGTCAGGCTGAGGTGCAGATATGGTTGGGCTGGACCAGCTTTGAATATGGCTAGCCCAAGGAACAGTGTAGGCTTTTAAATTTAGTTTTTAACAGCTGAGACTTAGCCGAATTGTTTGAGATAGCAAATGAACTCCAAATTTTCTGAAATTTTAACAGGAACTTGCTGACAATGAGATTAACCTTACATAAAATTTCCAGAGGTTATTATGCAATGCATTTTTCTCAGGAAATTCATGAAGGTTGTTCAAGGATTTGTTTTACCTCCAAAAATTATCAAACAAGTTTTATAACTCATGATATTTTTCAGAGGGGTCCCACATCAACTTTAGGACCAAGGAAAATATTTTCCAAATGTTTGGCACAAGATTTAAGATAATTGGAAAATGAGTTTGACTTTTGGTCAACAAGAGCTTTGTATTTTTGGATTACACAACTTTTGGACAAGAATTACACAAGAGATTAGGGGTTTTCAAGATGTGAGAAAAAGTTTTAATTTCTACACATATAATTATACTTGAACAAACCCTGTTTATACAGTTGGGATGTTACAAAATCTCCCCCCCCTTACAAAAATCTCGTCCCGAGATTTGGCTCACTCGGTAAAGAAAGATGGATAGTCCGCACGAGACGATCTTCTCTTTCCCAAGTAGCCTCATCCTCGAATGGTTCGACCAATTGAACTTTAAGGAACTTGATGGTCTTATTCCTTGTCCTTCGTTCAGACTCATCGAGTCTGTGAGCAGGTGCTCGCGATAGGTCAAATCTTCTTGGACATCGAGAGTTTCCAGCGAGCTTCCTCGCTTGGAACACGGAGGCACTTCTTAAGCCGGGACACATGGAAAACATCATGTACCCCTCAAGTGCAGTGGCAACTCCAACTTATAGGCAACAGCTCCTTCTTCTCGATAACGCGGTAGGGACCGACATATCGAGGAGCTAACTGCCCTTGACGCCAAACGTTGATGGCCCTTCAAAGGAGAGACTTTGAGATAAACAAAGTCATTAGGCGCAAAACTCAACTCACGGCGACGGCGATCCGCATAGCTATTTTGCTGGATTGAGCTGTGCGCAGCTCCACGAATAAAATTTGGACTTGGCGCTCGGCCTCATTGATTGAGTCCGGGCAAAGAGAGGTCTCTCACCGATCTCGACCCGCTCAACGGGTTCTACACTTTCTCCGTACAAGGCCTCGAAAGGTGCCATGCCGAGACCGCCCGAAAGTGTTGTTATAAGAAAACTCGGCGAATGGCAAGCATTTCTCCCAATGCTTCCCATAGGAAAGGACACAAGCCGAAGCATGTCTTCCAAGACTTGGTTGACCCTCTCGGTCTGACCATCAGTTTGGGGATGATATGCTGAGCTGAAAGCAAGATGAGTGCCCATAGCCTCTTGCAAGCTATGCCAAAATCGAGACGTGAAAAGGGATCCACGATCCGACACAATCGTCTTCAGCACACCGTGCAAACTCACGATGCGGGCGATGTAGAGTTCCGCCAAAAGACCTACCCGAAGGTCAGTCTTGACGGGAAGGAAATGTGCCACCTTAGTCAATCGATCGATGACGACCCAAATGGCATCATTCTTCTTCGGGGACGTGGGTAGACCGGTGATGAAATCCATTCCGATCAAATCCACTTCCACTCGAGAACCGCAAAGGTGAAGCGATCCGGCAGACGCCGATGCTTCGGCCTTGACACGACGACACACGTCGCACTCGACAACGAACCGCAATCTCCTCTTCATTCGGGTCCACCAAAATCTCTGGCGGAGATCTTGATACATCTTTGTGGCCCCGGGATGAATGGATAAAGGCGAATCATGGGCTTCGCGGAGGATCAAATTCCGCAACTCCATGTCCTTTGGAACCACAAGGCGTTGCCCGAACCTCACGACACCATGCTCATCCTCAGAAAAGCACTTGGTCGTTCCGTTCTTGACATTTGCCTTGATGTGGCTCACTCCAATATCCGACTGCTGAGCGGACTTGATCCGATCCACCAAGGTTGGTTGCACAACCAAGGCAGCGAGAGAACCATGCTCAACTAAACACAAGTTGAGGCGCTGAAATACTTCGGAAGGGTGGGTGAAGCTCCTTGGACAACAAGGCATTGCAATGCGCTTTTACGACTAGGCGCGCCGGCAGCGACATTAGCCTTGCCCGGATGGTAGTGAATACCCATATCATAATCCTTGATCAACTCCAACCATCTCCTTTGCACGAGGTTGGTCAGGTTGGGTGAACAAATACTTAAGGCTTTTGTGATCCGAATACACTTCTAACGATTCTGATTAGGTAATGTCGCCAAATCTTAAGTGCATGAATCACAGCAGCTAACTCCAAGTCATGGGTAGGGTAATTGAGTTCATGAGGTCTCAATTGCCTTGATGCATAGGCTACTACCTTGCCTTCTTGCATAAGGACACAACCGAGGCCTCGACGAGAAGCATCGCAAAAGATATCGAAGCTTCGATAGATATCGGGAAGAACAAGAACGGGAGCTGTGGTCAAACGCTTCTTGAGTACTTGAAAACTTTCCTCACAAGCATCGGACCACAAGAACTTCTTGTCCTTCTTAAGCAACTCCGTCATCGGCTTCGCGATCTTGGAGAAGTTCTCGATAAAGCGACGATAATATCCCGCTAAACCAAGAAAACTCCGCACATCGGTTACCGAACGGGGCTGACTCCATGAAAGAACATCGCTGACCTTGCTAGGATCAACGGCTATGCCTCCTGCTGAAAGAACATGGCCTAAGAAAGCCACTTCCTTCAACCAGAATGCACACTTGCTGAACTTCGCGTACAGCTGGTGCTCACGTAGCTTGCCTAACACAAGCTTCAGATGCTCGGCATGTTCCTCATCGGTCTTGGAATAGATAAGGATATCATCGATGAAGACCACGACAAACTTATCCAAATACTCCATGAATACCGAATTCATGAGATTCATGAACAAGGCAGGAGCATTGGTTAAGCCGAATGACATGATAGTGTACTCGTACAAGCCGTAGCGAGTAGAGAACGCTGTCTTTGGAATATCCTCAGGTCGAATCCGAACCTGATGATATCCCACTCTCAAATCAATCTTGGAGAAAACTCGAGCTCCAGTTAATTGATCGAAGAGATCGTCGATACGGGGCAATGGATACTTGTTCTTTACCGTCACTTCATTAAGCGGGCGGTAATCAACGCACATGCGTAAAGTACCGTCCTTCTTCTTTACGAAGATTGCTGGACAACCCCATGGAGATGAGCTAGGGCGGATGAAACCCTTCTCTTGCAGCTCACTTAACTGCTTCTTCAACTCCACCAACTCGTTCGGTGGCATCCGATAAGGCCTCTTTGAGATAGGGGCGATGCAGGAGCCAACTCAATGACAAACTCGAGGTCTCGAATCGGTGGCATCCCCGAAGATCTGCGGGAAAGACATCAACGAAGTCACCAACTGTTGGGACTTCGCTAATATCTAGAGCGGGCTTCGCTTCAAGCGAAGAGATGAGGGCCTAGCGACTTGTGAAAAAGCAAACACCTTTCATGGGAGGGGTAGACAGAGAGATGAGCTTCTGGCGCAATCGATTTGCCCCATGTCTTTGGGACAACCAATCCATACCAAGAATCACATCAAGACTCATTGAATGGAGAAGGATAAGGTTTGCTAAGAACCCTACTCCTTCGATCTCGATAGGAACATCCTACACTCGATTCGACTCTCAACTCCGAACCAGAGAGCGAATGAGTAGGGGGACCGACAATGGAGAGAAAAGAAGCTCTCCAACAACAAAGAAAAGACTTCGAAACAAAGGAATGAGATGCTCTGAATCAAACAAGACAATGGCGAGGATGAGAGTTAACGAAAGTGTACCTAGCACGGCGTCGGGTGCTTCTGAGCCTCCTCTGCGGTGGCGGCGTTGACGCGACCACTACCCACGCCTTGGGTAGCCGGACGATCTTCGGTCTGAGATGCACCACTTCTGGCCGCGCCCTCCATTAGGGCGAGGGGTGCTCTCGTCTTCTTAGGGCATTGGTTCGCATAATGCCCCTTCTCGTTTGCAAGAGAAGCATGTGACCCCGGCACTGGGTTCGGGGGCCGCTCTGTGACTCGCAGTGTGCGTGATTGGGACACGACTGCGATGATCGAGAACTGGGGCAAGTGACCTCGGGCGCCAAGAATGAGGCCGGTACCCCGAGATCGCTCAAGGGAGACGGAGGAATCGCCTGGATGACTTATGGGCCTCCACTTGCGCTATGGGGAATCCATAAGCTCCTGGCTGAATGCTCGCGACAATGGCCTTGTCGACCAAGGTCTGAAAATCGTCAGAAAGTCGACAATGGATAACTTGTCCTTGACTCCTTAGACAAGCCACGCCTGAACTTGGCCTGCTTGGCCATATCGATGGCCACCTCCTCGGGAGCATAACGAGCTAGATGGTTGAACTCGTAGACATACTCCATGGTGAGCTCGCCCTTGCTTGAGCGTAAGAAACTCACCTTCTTGATCTCCATCAAGCCGGGCGAGGATGTGAGCCCGACGGAAGGCGGTACGAAACTCCTCCTAAGAGATGGGGTGGTCTGCGGGCTGCATGGCGAGAAAATTCTCCCACCATGACAAAGCTGCACCCTCAAGCTGGTGCGATACAAACAGCGCCTTCTCGTGCTCCTGCATCTGCGATAATCTTGAGCTTCCGCTCAACCGACGGCCAATCGCTCAGACGCATCGGCCAGAGTCCTCGACTGAAAAAGGTGGGAGGCCGAGTACGAAGAAACTCAGCAAAGGCCCCCACGAGGCGATGGGCATTCCTTGCCCGGATCACGAAGCTCCGGTAAGGGCGTGGGTGTTGCGCGCGATGGCGTCGATAGAACTCTCCGTCATCCGCGCGGTTGCGCCGATCCAAGAAGAACCTCGGCCATGGTCGGAGGAGGAGGAAGCTCCTCGTCCGGACCAGCTACCTGGCCTTGGCCGCTACGAGTGCGTCCGGCCATCCTGTTACAATGAAAGTTGGTTAGCAACTAAACCCGAAAAATAATGCCTTAAAGAAAGCAAAAGCTAACGACTAGGGGAATGGAGTATCACCCTAACCGAAAGCCCAACAATAGCGAGTAATTAAACTTTAAAAAGCTTCTAAAAGACTCTAAAAACAGCAAAAGATCACCAAAAGCAAGGCTCAACTTCTCAACACAACTAACCCGTATTGAATGAACGAGTAATTGATCGAGAAGATAAAAATCAGATTGTAAGGTGAGAGCTAATGCTACTAAAGAGCAAGGTTAAATCAGCGAAATAAGTGTTAGATACTTAGCTAACTAGTATCATATCTTACCCTTTTATTCCCACAAGTTTTAGTTGAATTAACCTCTCATTTTCTACCTTATTCGCTAGCTTGAGCTTGCTGCCCTAAAATTTCCAGATTTGAATTCCATCTCCAAACACTTCCATTCTTCACCAAAAGACAGCCAAGATGTCAATTTAGACTCTCATAAGTTTCCCCCAAAACCCAATTTAATCGATAACAACTAATTTTTGAGGGGAGAAGAGGAAAACATCTTTTAAAACTCAACTAGAGCAAGGTGAGATAGAAAGCTAAGATAGGTAAGGAGTAAAATCTGAGAATTACTTAAGCTTTCAAAACTCTTTTATACTTTGTAAATAAGTTTCCCAAAATATCCTAAAGGCGACCAGGCTTGGGTTACTACGGTCAGAACGGCTCTGATACCAACCTTTTGTGAGACCCCGATTTATTAAGCTCATAATACTTAGTCATCCATTTGACCCTAGTATTATCAACTAAATAAACCGTGCCTCGAGATATATGTACTTCCCGTAAATGCAAGACATACAACTCATTACAAAAGAGTGCATCCATTCCATTCAAACACATAGAATGTAACAAGCAACAAACCGTGTTAATATAAATAAGGGATAGTTATTACAAAAGAGAGGCCGACCACCAAATAACAACAAGTCTACACTAATACACAATGAAGCAAAAGTGCCATAAAGATGGCCCAAAATAAGAGCCAACCAGTGTGCCTTAGCCCACAAGGCAATCGACCGACCGCCAAGCTAGTCGCTTTCCCAACCACCGCACAGCTCACAAAAGTAAAGCCCTTTGGGCTCTACCTCCTCTGCAACAAAGTTAGTAAGCAAAGCAGATGAGTACAAAAATGTACTCGCAAGACTGACGTGTAAGATAACAGAACTATAATGTGAGACCCCGGTATTTATCAGGCTCATAATACTTAGTCATCCAATTGACCCTAGTATTATCAACCAAATAAACCCGGTCTCGAGAGATGTATACTTCCCAGAATGCAGTATACATACCTCACAACAAAAGAATGTATCAATTCCATACAACACATAGTACATAAGCAACAAACCAGAAGTTAATATTAATATGGAATAGATATTACAAAAGAGAGGCCCTTAGGCCAAATAGCAATAAATACAAAAGATAACAGCGAAGCAAAAGTGCCATAAAGATGGCTATAACACAAAAGCCAATCGGTGTGCCTTTAGCCCACAAGGCAACCGACCGGACCGCCAAGCTAGTCGTCAAGAAGTCGCAACACATAAGCGCAAAAGTGAGGCTCATGGAGCTCACCTTCTTCCCCTGCAACAAAAGCAACAAAAATGCCACAACCCCGGGCAGATGAGTACATAAAGTACTCCGCAAGACTTACGTGTAAGATAACAGAACTATACATAGCTACATGCAAGCTTTATTTAAGTGGATGAGGCTTTGGACTCATTTTAGCATAAAGCCAGTTTCATTTGCAATAACATAATAGATTGAAGGCAATTTGACAAAGCATTTTTAATTGTTGAAGTAACAACGTGATATTACATAATAACAACAACATGAACAACCTGGAAGTGACTAACCCATTAGTCACCACAACAATAGCATGAACTCCCCGTTCATACCAACCAAGTCAAGTTTTAATTAAATGTTGTAGTCTAACTCTTGCAAGACCTAACCAAGCGTGTCCATAACCTAGGGCGAGGCTATTCAATAGTTTTATCCTGCAGGTGTACCACTGCACCCACACGTCGACCGCCTTTCCTTTACGCCCACTTAGAAGGTGTGCCGCACGCTAAGTCCTCGAGACCTTTCCAAAGGATGAATGCTAATTACGAGCTGCACAACCCACGGGAGAAGGAGACATTAGGCGACCTACCCTAAGCTAATGCTCCCTCCCACACTATACATATACATTTGTTTTTGAAAACACACCAACCGAGCTCGCTCATAATTAACACCTCCTAGAGTACTTAGTCAAGAGGGGTTCCATATGCCCATCGCGTGGTTAGTACGCATAATTGCTTGGAGAGTGTAACACAAGATGTTCGGTCCTTGGTGACTCGGGCATACAACCACATCCAAAAACCGCACCATCCATCCAATATGCCCAAGTCTAAATCAATCTTTTATTTTCAGTTTTTGATTTTACAAATTAATCAAAGCACAAGTGCTGGACATATAGGAGTAATAATCATTTTTGAGTGATCAAGACCATAGACTAAGTCGATGATCGCCCATTACTACCGATAACTAAGCATGTCTAAGCAGTAGGAAACGCAACTACTAAGTGATAAGAGCTCATCCAACGAGCTCAAACCACAGCGAATAACCTAGGCTCATTGGTAGTAGAGGATAACAATTCCTACAGATTATGCAACTATAGGATTACTAGCGACATTTAAGACAAAGTAGCATGCATACATAGAAGTAAAACAAAGTATTAAGCTTTAAAGTAATGGGACATGATGGGAAATGGTCAAACTGCTTGCCTTGTTGCTGCTGGTCAATTTGTTGCGGAGGATCACTCTCGGGATCACCACAAATGTCGAAACCTAACGGAAAAGCGATAAAGAACCGATAAGAACGACGAAAAACAACAAAGACAGCACAGCACCCGAACTCCAAATTCTCTGAATTTTCTACAGCAGCAAGGGGATGATTTTTAGGAAATTTTGCAACAAGAACCAATGGATTTGGATTCTCAATGCAAAAGATATGAGCAAAACAATTCTGCTCAGCCCTAAAAATACCAAACTGCACTATTCACTAATTTAATTATGAGGCAACATTTTCTAGAAAAGTGGTGATACTGAGATTTTTATTGTAAAACCAGCACCTCATGAGATGAATAACACAATTGAGTTCATCTCATTTGGAGCTATTAAGAACTTTCTATAATTTTTCAAAAACAAGAATTTGAACAAAATTATAATGCACAAGTCCTCATTTCTATAACAGCAACATGCTCAAAACTAATTTTCACAGTGAGTTCATTAATAGAGGAAACCCACAAAGTTGGGTTCACTCAAAAATAACCTACAGAGCATTAGTTTTGTATTTTACAAGTTAAGCATTGATTTAAGTGTATATTTAAAGTTGGTTTTAAAACCTAGTGGCTAACTGTGCTCTGGAGCTGAACTCAACTTACAATCATTTTTGAATTAAAGTCAAGTTCAAGACGGAGCTAACACAATTTGAATGACCTCATTTGGATTTAAATTGAAAAAGATATTAAATTCTAAAGTTTATACCTTATTTCAGTTTATAACTAAGACTTCACTGGAATTTCTAAAACTCACAAGGGTATGGGAGGACGTGAGCCACAGATCTTAGATCCAACGGCTCAAGACCTCCCAGGAGAACATCACACATGCGCACGTGAAGTCCAGAGGTCCTGGACCTCTTAGCAACGCACATGCGCGAGGTGAGGGGAGGTCGTGGCCGTTGATGGCACATCCAACGGGCCACAATATGGAAAGGAGGTCCGGAACGGACCAGATCTAAAGGGGAGGTCCTCAACGGTGAGATGACCTCGAGGAGGTCCTACACAGAGGTCCTAACGTCACAGACCTCCAGAGGAGGTCTGGACGGCCAAGATTGCGCAAGGGAGGTCCTGGACGGTCCAGATCTCCTTGGAGGAGGTCATGGACGTCCCAGACCCAGCGCGCACGCGCTCGGACAAGGCATTAATGCGCGCGAGACCACGAGGAGGTCCGCGCGCGCGGGAGGTCTTAAATGCACGCATTAAGGGGTGGATTTAAGGCAGTTAAGACGCCCCAATGGTTACAATGATGGGAGCAAATGATTAGCGCATTAAAATGGTGAATCTTTGTCCTAAAAACGACAACGGCGCTGCCGTGTACGTCCGACAAAATCCAAGCGCAAAGATGTGGTTCTCGCCGGCGATGCAGACCTCGCCGACGACAACCAAAGACATCACCGTGTGCGCAATAGTGTTGCGCACACCATGGGCTCACTCTCGACGGCGACGACGACGCTTAAACGCCGTGAGCCGAGAGGGCAAAGGTGACCAAAGACGCCAAACACCGAAAAGCAAAATGCAGCTCCGCGCGACATTCAAGCTTGTGCCAAGAAAAGCTCCGCAAAATCATTCAAGCGGGTGCCAGCAACTAAGGACTACAGGAGGAGTACCTGGAGGTCCTAAGGTGCTGGGGAGGTCGTGGAGGTGATGACCGGAGTTGGGGAAGACAATGAAGCTTCACAGCCCACGGCACCAGCTCCAAGCTCGACTTTGTCCACCTCTGAAAAATGCCCAACAAAATAAGTTAGGGTTACTTCAGGAGGTTTGGGGAGCACAAAGTGAGCAAGGGTTGAAGAAGGGAGCCACTGGAACCCTTGTCTCACTGAGGAGCTCCAAGGACTTCAACAATGGCAGCCAAGATGGGAGGTGAGTGAGTTAGGAGCTCAGCCAAACACTGGTATGACAAGCTCCAAGTGTGTAAAAGAAGCCAAAGGGGAGCTCGAGGGGATGACTAAATAGCCAAGGGTGAAGGTTATGAGCTGGGGCTAAGCTCCATGGTGAGCTTAGCCCACGGGTTGGTCCATGGGGTGGACAAGACATAAAGTTGACAACCTGCAGGTCTGAGCTGACCCAAGAGGCGGAAGGCTGACCTGCATTAAATGCGGGTCAGCAAAGAGCTGTTGAAAAGGTACCTAGTGGCAGGCGTGCATTAACTCCACTGCTCAGAGCTCACAGGCGTGCCAGAGGAAGGAGAAGAACAGGGGAGGTCTTTATGGCCGTTGGATAAGACCATGGGGAGAGGTCCTAACCATCGGATCCTATTTTTGAACCGTTATGTTTTAAGTGGCTGGGTGGAGGTCCCAGCCACACGATCAAGGATGGGGAGGTCGTGGCCCTCCGATTTCCTTAATCGCGAAAACGCACGTGAGGAAAAGGGACAGGAGGTCGAAAGCGTTGGATTTCAATCCAACGGTGCGGACCTCCAGTGAGGACTTAACCGCACGCGATCAAAAAGACATGAGGGGGAAGGTCATGGCCGTTGGATGTAAATCCAAGGGCACACAATGACCGGGGAGGTCTGATATGATGCGCAACAGGCAAGGGAGGTCAGGACCTTTAGATTTAGATCTAAGGGTTCCGATCAAAAGAGGGGGAGGTCCTGAGCTTGCGCAACGCACAAGGGAGGTCTGGTGCGCATGAGACAAAAAGGGGAGGTTGTGAGCGCTTGATGATTTGCAGCGGAGGTCGTGGCCTTTGGATCTGAATCCAACGGCTACGACCTCAACAGCTTTAAAAAGGGAGGTCTGTTAGTTAGGTTGAGAGGAGGAGGTCGTGACCATGGATTTTTGATCCAATGGCTGTGACCTCATGTAGGTGGGATGTTTGCTTAGCTTAACAGTGAGGGGAGGTCAGGGCCGTGGATCTTGAATCCAAGGGCCAAGACCTCAACAAGGTGGAAGGTGGTTTTTGAGGTTTGATAACCAGGGGAGGTCAGGGCCGGTTGGATGTTAATCCAAGGGCTATGACCAGGACAAGGTCGGGAGGTCTTTGCAGTGTTGACCTGAGAGGAGGTCGTGGCGGTTGGATGTAGATCCAACAGCCACGACCGATCAAATGGAGATGAGGTCTGCTGAGGTGCAGACACGGTTGGGCTGGACCAGCTTTGAATTATGGCTAGCCCAAGGAACAGTGTAAGCTTTTAAATTTAGTTTCTAACAGCTGAGACTTTGCAAAATTGTTTGGGATAGCATTTCAACTCCAAAATTCATGAAATTTTCACAGGAGCTTGTTGACAATGAGATTAACCTGACATAAAATTTCCAGAGGTTATTATGCAATGCATTTTTCTCAGGAAATTTATTAAGGTTGTTTAAAGGATTGTTTTGCCTCCAAAAATTATCAAACGAGTTTTACAACTTGTGATATTTTTCAGAGGGGTCCCACATCAATTTTTGGACCAAGGAAAAATATTTCCAATTGATTGGCACAAGATTTAAGATAAATGGAAAATAAATTTGACTTTTGGTCAACAAGAGCTTTGTGTTTTTGGATTACACAACTCTTGGACAAGAATCACAGGAGATTTTAGGGTTTTTCAAGATGTGAGAAAAAGTTTTAATTTCTACACATATAATTATACTTGAATAACCCAGATTATACATTTGGGATGTTACAAAATCTCTCCCCCTTACAGAAATCTCGTCCCGAGATTTGGCTCACTCGGTAAAGAAAGATGGATAGTCCGCACGCAGACGATCTTCTCTTTCCCAAGTAGCCTCATCCTCAGAATGGTTCGACCACTAAACTTTAAGGAACTTGATGGTCTTATTCCTTGTCCTTCGTTCAGACTCATCGAGCACGCCGAACAGGTGCTCGCGATAGGTCAAATCTTCCCGACATCGAGGGTTTCCAACGAGCTTCCTCGCTTGGAACACGGAGGCACTTCTTAAGTTGGGACACATGGAAAACATCATGTACCCCTCAAGTGCAGTAGGCAACTCCAACTTATAGGCAACAGCTCCTTCTTCTCGATAATGCGGTAGGGACCGACATATCGAGGAGCCAACTTGCCCTTGACGCCAAACGTTGATGGCCCTTCAAAGGAGAGACTTTGAGATACACAAAGTCATTAGGCTCAAAACGTAACTCACGCCGACGGCGATCCGCATAGCTCTTTTGCTCGATTGAGCTGCATAGCAAACGCCACGATAAAATTTGGACTTGGCGCCGGCCTCATTGATTGAGTCCGGGCCAAAGAGAGGTCTCTCACCGGTCTCTGACCAGTTCAATGGGGTCCTACACTTTCTCCCGTATAAGGCCTCAAAAGGTGCCATGCCGAGACTGGCCTGAAAGCTGTTGTTATAAGAAAACTCGGCGAATGGTAAGCATTTCTCCCAATGCTTCCCATAGGAAAGGACACAAGCACGAAGCATGTCTTCCAAAACCTGGTTGACCCTCTCGGTCTGACCATCGGTTTGGGGATGATATGCTGTGCTAAAGGTAAGACGGGTTCCCATTGCCTCTTGCAGACTATGCCAAAACCTGGCGGTGAAAAGCGCACCGCGATCGGAAACGATCGTCTTTGGCACACCGTGCAAGCAGACGATGCGAGAGATGTAGAGGTCCGCCAGTAGGCTTACACTAAGGTTAGCCCGTACCGGCAGAAAATGGGCTACTTTTGTCAATCGATCGATGACAACCCAGATGGAGTCCTTACCCCTGGGTGTTCGGGGTAGACCGGTGATAAAATCCATACCGATCGAATCCCACTTCCACTCGAGAATAGGCAAAGGTCAAGCGATCTGCGGACGCCGATGCTCGGCCTTGACACGACTACACACGTCGCACTCGGCAAAGAACTTCGCAATTTCCCTCTTCATTCGGGTCCACCAAAATCTCTGGCGGAGATCCTGATACATCTTGGTGGCCCCGGGATGAATAGACAAAGGCGAATCATGGGCTTCGCGGAGAATCAAATTCCGCAACTCCATGTCCTTTGGAACCACAAGGCACTGCCCAAACCTCACAACACCATGCTCATCCTCAGAAAAGCACTTAGTTGTTCCGTTCTTGACATTTTCCTTGATGTGGCTCACTCCAACATCCAACTGCTGAGCGGACTTGATCCGATCCACCAAGGTTGGTTGCACAACCATGGCAGCGAGCGATCCATGCTCAACTATCTCCAAGTTGAGACGCTGGAATGCTTCGAGAAGAGAGGGCGAATGCTCCTTGAGCACTAAGGCATTACAATGCGCTTTGCGACTAAGCGCATCGGCAACGACATTAGCCTTGCCCGGATGGTAGTGAATACCCATATCATAATCCTTGATCAACTCCAACCATCTCCTTTGCCTGAGGTTCAGGTCAGGTTGGGTGAACAAATACTTTAAGCTTTTGTGATCCGAATACACTTCACAACGATTACCGATTAGGTAATGTCGCCAAATCTTAAGTGCATGGATCACAGCAGCTAGCTCCAAATCATGGGTCGGGTAGTTGAATTCATGAGGTCTCAATTGCCTTGATGCATAGGCCACTACCTTGCCTTCTTGCATAAGGACACAACCGAGGCCTCGACGAGAAGCATCGCAAAAGATGTCGAAGCTGCGATGGATATCGGGAAGAACGAGGACGGGAGCGGTGGTCAAACGTTTCTTGAGTACATGGAAACTTGCCATGCAAGCATCAGACCACAAGAACTTCTTGTCCTTTTTGAGCAACTCCGTCATCGGCCATGATCTTGGAGAAGTTCTCGATAAAGCGGCGATAATATCCCGCTAAACCAAGAAAACTCCGCACTTCGGTGACCGAAGTGGGCGGACTCCATGAAAGAACATCATTGACCTTGCTAGGGTCAACGGCTACGCCTCCTGCTGAAAGAATATGGCCTAAGAAAGCCACTTCCTTCAACCAGAATGCACACTTGCTGAACTTCGCGTACAGCTGGTGCTCACGTAGCTTGCCTAACACAAGCTTCAAATGCTCGGCATGTTCCTCATCGTTCTTGGAGTAGATAAGGATATCATCGATGAAGACCACGACAAACTTATCCAAATACTCCATGAATACCGAATTCATGAGGTTCATGAACAAGGCAGGAGCATTGGTTAAGCCGAACGACATGATAGTGTACTCGTACAAGCCGTAGCGAGTAGAGAACGCCGTCTTTGGAATATCCTCAGGCCGAATCCGAACCTGATGATATCCCACTCTCAGATCGATCTTGGAGAAAACTCGAGCTCCAGTTAATTGATCGAAGAGATCGTCAATGCGGGGCAATGGATACTTGTTCTTTACCGTCACTTCATTAAGTGGGCGGTAATCAACGCACATGCGTAAAGTACCGTCCTTCTTCTTAACGAAGATAGCCGGACAACCCCATGGAGATGAGCTAGGGCGGATGAAACCCTTCTCTTGCAGCTCACTTAACTGCTTCTTCAACTCCACCAACTCGTTCGGTGGCATCCCAGAAGGCCTCTTTGAGATAGGGCGATGCACGGAGCCAACTCGATGACAAACTCGAGGTCTCGAGCGGGTGGCATCCTGGAAGATCAGCGGAAAGACATCAACAAAGTCACAAACTGTTGGGACTTTGCTAATATCTAGAGCGGCTTCGCTTCAAGCGCCGAAGAGATGAGGATCTAGCGACTTGAAAGCGAACTGCGCCACGAGGACTAGATAGAGATGAGCCTCTGGCGCAATCGATTTGCCCATTTGCCGGGACAACCAATCCATGCCAAGAATCACATCAAGACTCGCTGAATGGAGAAGGATAAGGTTTGCTAAGAACCCTCGCCGATCTCGATAGGGACATCCCTACACTCAATCTCAGCCCTCAACTCCGAACCAGAGAGCGAATGAGTAAGCGGGACCGACAATGGAGAGAAAAGAAGCTCTCCAACAACGACAAAAGACTCGTAAACAAAGGAATGAGATGCTCTGAATCAAACAAGACAAGAGCAGGATGAGAGTTAACGAAAGTGTACCTAGCACGACGCCGGGTGCCTCTGAGCCTCCTCTGCGGTGATGGCGTTGACGCGACCACTACCCACGCTTTGGGTAGCTGGGACGATCTTCGTCTGAGATGCACCACCTCGACCCGCCCCTCCATTAGGACGAGGGTCGCCCGGCTTCTTAGGGCATTGGTTCGCATAATGCCCCTTCTCGTTGCAAGAGAAACATGTGACCCGGCACCGGGTTGCGGGGCCGCTCTGGCGACTCGCAGTGCACGCATCGGGCACGGCCTGCGAAGGACGAGGAACAGGGGCAGGTGACCTCGGGGGCGCCGAAGAGTGAGAGTGGTACCCCTGAGACTGCCCGAAGCGGGGACGGGAGGAACCGGCCCTGGATGACTTATGGGCCTCCCACTTCCGCTTGCGGGAATCCATAAGCTCCCTAGCTGAATGCTCTGCGACAATGGCCTTGTCGACCAAGGTCTGAAAATCAGGGAAGTCGACAATGGATAGCTTGTCCTTCAGCTCCTCGGACTAGCCACGCCTGAACTTGGCCTGCTTGGCCATATCAGTGGCCACCTCCTCAGGAGCATAACGAGCTAGATGGTTGAACTCGTAGACATACTCTATGACTGAGCTACGCCCTTGCTTGAGCGCAAGAAACTCCCTTCTTGATCTCCATCAAGCCGGGAGGATGTGAGCCCGACGGAAGGCAAAGACGAACTCCTCCCAAGAGACGGTGTGGTCCACGGGCTGCATGGCGAGAAAGTTCTCCCACCATGACAAAGCTGCACCCTCCACCGGTGCGATGCGAACAGCGCCTTCTCGTGCTCGCATCGCTATCTGAGCTTCCGCCAACCGCACGGCCAATCGTCGCGATCCAAAGGGTCCTCGACCGAAAAGGTAGGGGCTGAGTACGAAGAAACTCCGCGAGTCCTCCACGCGGCCGATGGGCATTCCTCGCCCGATCCTCAAGCTCCGTAAGTGCACGGTGGTGTTGCGCGATGACGCCCAAGAGAACTCTCTCATCATCCGCGCGTTGCGCCGATCTGAAGAAGTACCTCGGCCATGGTCGGAGGAGGAGGAAGCTCTCGTCCGGACCAGCCGATCGCCTTGGCCGCTACGAAAAGGCCCGCCATCCTGTTACAAGGAATTTTGGTTAGCAACTAGACCCGAAAACAAAGCCTTAAAGAAAACAAAGCTAACGACTAGGGGAATGGAATATCACCCTAAACGAAAGCCAAAATCAGCGGTTATTTAAACTTTAAAAAGCTTCTAATGGACTCTAAAAACAGCCAAGAAACACCAAAAGCAAGGCTCAACTTCTCAACTCAACTAACCCGTATTGAATGAACGAGTAATTGATCGAGAAGATTAAAAATCAGATTGTAAGGTGAGAGCTAATGCTACTAAAGAGCAAGGTTAAAACAGCGAAACAAGTGTTAGATACTTAGCTAACTAGTATCACATCTTACCCTTTTATTCCCACAAGTTTTAGTTGATTAACCTCTCATTATCTATCCTAATTAGAAACCTTTGAGACTGCTGTCCGGAAATTTGATGCTTGCTGTCTAGATTTCGCATCCAAGCTCCTTGTCGAATCACCGACTCCAGAACTTCAAAACCTTGTAGTGGGCAGCTCACACTTCAATTTGCCAATCTCATTGGTTCTCCCAAAACCCCATTAATCGATAACAACTATTTTGTAGAAGGGAAGAGAGGAAAACAACTTCTAAAACTCAAATTAGAGTGAGATGAGAAGAGAAAGCTAAGATAGATGAGGAGTAAAATCGGAGAATTACTTAAGCTTTCAAAACTCATTTGATACTTTGAAATTAGGTTTTCAAAATATCCTAAAGACGACCAAGCTTGCGTTACTACGGTCAGAATGGCTCTGATACCAACTTTTGTGAGACCCCGGTATTTATCAGGCTCATAATACTTAGTCATCCAATTGACCCTAGTATTATCAACCAAATAAACCGGTCTCGAGAGATGTATACTTCCTTAATGCAAGATACATACCTCACAACAAAAGAATGTATCAATTCCATACAACACATAGTACATAAGCAACAAACCGAAGTTAATATTAATATGGAATAGATATTACAAAAGAGAGGCCCTTAGGCCAAATAGCAATAAATACAAAAGATAACAATGAAGCAAAAGTGCCATAAAGATGGCTATAACACAAAGCCAATCAAGGTGCCTTTAGCCCACAAGGCAACCGACCGGACCGCCAAGCTAGTCGTCAAAGAAGCGCAACACATAGCGCAAAAGTGAGGCTCATGGAGCTCACCTTCTTCCCCTGCAACAAAAGCAACAAAAATGCCACAACCTCAGCGGATGAGTACATAAAGTACTCCGCAAGACTTACGTGTAAGATAACAGAACTATACATAGCTACATGCAAGCTTTATTTAAGTGGATGAGGCTTTGGACTCATTTTAGCATAAAGCCAGTTTCATTTGCAATAACATAATAGATTGAAGGCAATTTGACAAAGCATTTTAATTGTTGAAGTAACAACGTGATATTACATAATAACAACAACATGAACAACCTGGAAGTGACTAACCCATTAGTCACCACAACAATAGCATGAACTCCCCGTTCATACCAACCAAGTCAAGTTTTAATTAAATGTTGTAGTCTAACTCTTGCAAGACCTAACCAAGCGTGTCCATAACCTAGGGCGAGGCTATTCAATAGTTTTATCCCCGCAGGGTGTACCACTGCATACACACGCCGACCGCCTTTCCTTTACGCACACTTCCGGTGTGTTGCACGCTAAGTCCTCGAGACCTTTCCAAAGGATGAATGCTAATTACGAGCTGCACAACCCACGGGAGAAGGAGACATTAGACGACCTACCCTAAGCTAATGCTCCCTCCCACACTATACATATACATTTGTTTTGAAAACACACCAACCGAGCTCGCTCATAATTAACACCTCCTAGAGTACTTAGTCAAGAGGGGTTCCATATGCCCCTCGCGTGGTTAGTACGCATAATTGCTTGGAGAGTGTAACACAAGATGTTCGGTCCTTGGTGACTCGGGCATACAACCACATCCAAAAACCGCACCATCCATCCAATATGCCCAAGTCTAAATCAATCTTTTATTTTCAGTTTTTGATTTTACAAATTAATCAAAGCACAAGTGCTGGACATATAGGAGTAATAATCATTTTTGAGTGATCAAGACCATCGACTAAGTCGATGATCGCCCATTACTACCGATAACTAAGCATGTCTAAGCAGTAGGAAACGCAACTACTAAGTGATAAGAGCTCATCCAACGAGCTCAAACCACAGCGAATAACCTAGGCTCATTGGTAGTAGAGGATAACAATTCCTATAGATTATGCAACTATAGGATTACTAGTGACATTTAAGACAAAGTAGCATGCATACATAGAAGTAAAACAAAGTATTAAGCTTTAAAGTAATGGGACATGATGGGAAATGGTCAAACTGCTTGCCTTGTTGCTGCTGGTCAATTTGTTGCGGAGGATCACTCGGGATCACCACAAATGTCGAAACCTAACGGAAAAGCGATAAAGAACCGATAAGAACGATTTAAAAACAACAAAGACAGCACAGCACCCGAACTCCAAATTCTCTGAATTTTCTACAGCAGAAAGGGGATGATTTTTAGGAAATTTTGCAACAAGAACCAATGGATTTGGATTCTCAATGCAAAAGATATGAGCAAAACAATTCTGCTCAGCCCTAAAAATACCAAACTGCACTATTCACTAATTTAATTATGAGGCAACATTTTCTAGAAAAGTGGTGATACTGAGATTTTTATTGTAAAACCAGCACCTCATGAGATGAATAACACAATTGAGTTCATCTCATTTGGAGCTATTAAGAACTTTCTATAATTTTTCAAAAACAAGAACTTGAACAAAATTATAATGCACAAGTCCTCATTTCTATAACAGCAACATGCTCAAAACTAATTTTCACAGTGAGTTCATTAATAGAGGAAACCCACAAAGTTGGGTTCACTCAAAAATAACCTACAGAGCATTAGTTTTGTATTTTACAAGTTAAGCATTGATTTAAGTGTATATTTAAAGTTGGTTTTAAAACCTAGTGGCTAACTGTGCTCTGGAGCTGAACTCAACTTACAATCATTTTTGGATTAAAGTCAAGTTCAAGACGGAGCTAACACAATTTGAATGACCTCATTTGGATTTAAATTGAAAAAGATATGAAATTCTAAAGTTTATACCTTATTTCAGTTTATAACTAAGACTTCACTGGAATTTCTAAAACTCACAAGGGTATGGGAGGACGTGAGCCACAGATCTCAGATCCAACGGCTCAAGACCTCCCAGGAGAACATCACACACGCGCACGTGAAGTCCAGAGGTCCTGGACTGTGAGCCCCCGGTTTTATTAAGCTCATAATACTTGGTCATCCAATTGACCCTAGTATTATCAACCAAACAAACCCGGTCTCGAGAGATGTATACTCCCCAGAATGCAGTATACATACCTCACAACAAAAGAATGTATCAATTCCATACAACACATAGTACATAAGCAACAAACCAGAAGTTAACATTAATATGGAATAGATTTTACAAAAGAGAGGCCCTTAGGCCAAATAGCAATAATTACAAAGAGATAACAATGAAGCAAAAGTGCCATAAAGATGGCCCAAAATAAGAGCCAACCAGTGTGCCTTTTGCCCACAAGGCAACTGACCGGACCGCCAAGCTAGTCGCTCTCCCAACCACCGCACAGCTCGCAAAAGTAAAGCCCTTTGGGCTCTACCTCCTCTGCAACAAAGACAACAAAAATGCCACAACCCCGGGCAGATGAGTACATAAAGTACTCCGCAAGACTTACGTGTAAGATAACAGGCCTATAACATATGCTACATGCAAGCTTTATGTAAGTGGAGGTTGTATGTCTCATTTAGCATAAAGCAACATTTATTTGCAATAACATAATAGATTGAAGGCAATTTGGCAAAGCATTTTTAATTGTTGAAATAACAACGTGATAATACATAATAACAACAACATGAACAACCTAGAAGTGACTAACCCATTAGTCACCATAACAATAGCATGAACTCCCCGTTCATACCCACCAAGTCAAGTTTTAATTAAATGTTATAGTCTAGTTCTCACGGGGCGTATCCGAGCGTGTCCATAACCTAGGACGAGGCTATTCGAATAGTTTTATCCCTGCAGGGTGTACCACTGTACCCACACGTCAGACCGCCTTTCCTTTAGGCACACTACCTTTGGTGTGCCGGCACGGCTAAGTCCTACGAGACATTTCCAATGGACAAGCTAATTCGACCAAGCACAACCCACGGGATAAGGACACAATAGACGGCCTAGCCGGTCCGCCACTGCTCCATTCCCACATCACACACACATTTTATTTTAAAACACACCAACCGAGCGACCCCAATTAGCAACGCCCAAAGTACTTAGTCAAGAGAGGTCCCATATCCCCTCGTGTGGTTAGTATGCAATATGCTCAAGATGCGGAGGCGCAAGTAACTCGGTCCTTAGGGACTTAGGCATACTTCCACAATCCAAAAACCGCACCATCCATCCAATATGCCCAAGTCTAAACAATCTTTTATTTTCAGATTTTTACTTTACAAATTAACAAAGCACAAGTGCTGGACATAAGGGAGTAATATTTAGATTTGTGTGATCAAGACCATCGACTAAGTCGATGATCGCCCATTTCTACCGTTATCTAAGCATTGCTAAGCATTTGAAATCACAACTACTAAGTGATAGGAGTTCATCCACGAACTCCGACCACAGCAAATAACCTAGGCTCATGGTAGTATAGGATAAACAACCCTACAGATTATGCAACTATAGGATTACTAGCGACATTTAACACAAAGTAGCATGCATACATAGAAGTAAAACAAAGTATTAAACTTTAAAGTAATGGGACATGATGGGAAATGGTCAAACTGCTTGCCTGGCTGTTGTTGGTCAATTGGTTGCCGAGGATCACTCTCGGGATCACCACAAATGTCGAACCCTAACGAAAGAGCGAAAAGAACCGATAAGAACAAAGAATTCAAAAGGACTCAACAGAAAACTTTCTCAAAATGACTTGAAATTTTTACAGCAGCAAGATAAAGATTTATCATGAATTTAGCAACAAGAATCAATCGATTTGGATTCTTGATGCAAAAGATATGATCAAAACAATTCAATTCGGCCAGAAAAATCCAAATTAAATTAAAAAGGGCTACTGTTCATAAATTATTTTCTAGGGGTCTTCTGGACATGAAATTTTTATGGTAGATAGGTAATGACATCCTAAGACTAATGGAAGTGGTTTCAACTCTTTTGGAGTTACATTGCAACTTCTGCAATTTTTTTAAGACAAGAACTTGAACAAAATTATAATGCATAATTATTTCTCCTAGAAACAGTAACATGCCCAAAACTATTTTTCCTAGTAAGTTCATTATCAGAGGAACCCAACAAACTTGGATTCACTCAAAAAGCATTTACAGAGAATTAGTTATGTATTTTACAAGTTAAGTATTGATTGAAGTGTATATTTAAAGTTGGTTTTAAAATCTATGGCAAAACTGTGCTCTGGAGCTGAACTCAACTTACAACCATTTTTGGATTAAAGTCAAGTTCAAGATAGAGCTAACACAATTTGAATGACCTCATTTGGAATTAAATTGAAGAAGATATGAAATTCTAAAGTGTATACCTTATTTCAGTTTAACTAAGACTTCACTGGAATTTCTAAAAAGACACAGAGGACATGGGAGGTCGTGAGCCACAGATCACAGATCCAACAGCTCAGACCTCCCCAGAGGACAACACGCACGCACATGGGAGGTCCAGAGGTCCTGGACCTCTTAACCACGCACATGCGTGAGGTGAGGGGGAGGTCATGGCCGTAGATGGGAGATCCAACGGACCACAACAGGAAGGGAGGTCCGGAACGGACCAGATCTAAAGGGGAGGTCCTTAACGGTGAGATGACCTCGAGGAGGTCCTAAGCGGTAGATCTAAACCTCGCAGACCTCCAGGGAGGTCTGGATGGTCAGGATCGCGCAAGGGGGAGGTCTTGGACGCTCCAGATCTCCTCGGAGGAGGTCTGGACGTCCCAGACCCAACGCGCACGTGCTACGGACAAGGGATAAATGCGCGAGGGACCACGAGGAGGTCCGCGCGCGCGGGAGGTCTTAAACGCACGCATTAAAGGATGGATTTAAGGCAGTTAAGGCGCGCCCATGATTTCAATGATGGGAGCAATGATTAGCGCATTAATTCGGTGGATCTGTTGTCCTAAAAACGACAACGACACGCTCGGGACGTCCGACAAAATCCCGAGCGTGAAGATGTGATCCTCGCCGGCGATGTAGAGCTCGCCGGTGAGGTCCAATGATACCACTGAGTGCACAATAACGTTGTGCACCCAGTGGACCTCCTCTCGACGGCGACGGCGGCTTTGAACGCCGGCGAGCCGGAGAGGGCAAAGATGACCAGCACGGCCAAAATGCTAAAATGCCAAAAAGGAGCTCCGCGCGACATTCAAGCGTTTGCCAGGAAAAGCTCCGCAACAAGCATTCAAGCGGGTGCCAACATCTAAAGGACTAACAGGGGGAGTACCTGGAGGTCCTAAGGTGCTGGGGAGGTCGTGGAGGTGATGACCGGAGTTGGGGAAGAAGTGTGCTCCACGGCCAAAGCTCCAGCTCTAGATTCCACTTTGTCCACCTCTGCAAATGCCCAAACCAAAACGAGTGAGGTCTTGGTCCCAGAGGAAAGGCACAAATGGAAGCAAGGAGAGGGAGAAAAATTCTCCAATGACCCTTGCCCCCGAGGAACTTCAAGTCCAACAATGGCGGCCAAGGAAGCTTTGCGGTCAAGAGCTCACAAGCACAGAGGTGTGAGCAAAGTGACAATGGTGTGCAAAGGAAGCCAGGAAAACCGTGGGGGTGGTTTTATCCTAGGGCATTTGAGGTCTTAGACCACTGGCTAAGCTCATGGTGAGCTTGGCCCATGGCATGGTCCAGACAGTTGGACAAGACATAAAGGTTGACAAGGTGACAGGCTCGAGCTGACCAATGAGGCGGAAAGCTGACCTGCATTAAATGCGGGTCAGCAAAGAGCTGTTGAAGTGTACCTCAAGGTCAGACACGCATTAATGGCGATGTACAGAGCTTGCCCGCGCGCCAGAGGAAGGAGAAGAACAGGGGAGGTCCTTATGGCCGTTGGATAAGACCTCGGGGAGGTCCTGGCCATCGGATCCTATTTTTGAACCGTTATGTTTTAAGTGGCTAGGAGGAGGTCCCAGCCACACGATCAAGGATGGGGAGGTCGTGGCCCTCCGATTTCCTTAATCGCGAAGACGCACGTGAGGAAAAGGGACAGGAGGTCCAAAGCGTTGGATCTCCATCCAACGGTGCGGACCTCCAGTGAGGACTTAACTGCACGCTATCAAAAGACATGACGGGGAGGTCATGGCCTTTGGATGTAAATCCAAGGGCATTGACCTGATGGGGAGGTCTGATATGATGCGCAACAGGCAAGGGAGGTCAGGACCTTTAGATTTAGATCTAAGGGTTCCGATCAAAAGAGGTGGAGGTCCTGAGCTTGCGCAACGCACAAGGGAGATCATGGCCTTTAGATTTAGATCTAAGGGCTACGACCTCACGTGCGCTGGGGAGGTCTGGTGCCCATGAGACAAAAAGGAGGTCGTGACCGTAGATTTTAATCTAACGGTGCACAACAAAAGATGGGGGAGGTTGTGAGCGCTTGATAACGCGGGGAGGTCGTGAGCTGTTGGATTTGATCCAACGGCTACGACCTTGGTTAGGTGGGAGGTTTGTTTAGTTTAACAGTGAGGGGAGGTCAGGGCCATGGATCTTGGATCCAAGGGCTATGACCTCACATAGGTGGGAGGACCTGGCTGAGAATGTTGAGGAGGAGGTCGTGGCTGTTGGATTTGATCCAACGGCTACGACCTCAACAGAGTGGGATGACCTCGTTGCGATAGTTTAACAGCTCGAGGAGGTCTTTGAGGTTTTGACCGCGGAGGAGGTCTGGTGCCCACGTTGACCCGAGGAGGTCCACGAGGTCACGAGGACCTCGAAGGGGAGGTCTAGGGTGGTTTGGGCGCGAGGGGAGGTCATGGCCATGGATCTTAGATCCAAGGGCCGTGACCTCAAGGGGGTGGGGAGGACATGACACCTCCAGCTGAGGAGGAGGTCGTGGCGGTTGGATGTAAATCCAACGGCTACGACCTCATCATGGTGAAGAGGGAGGTCTGCTGAGGTGCGCTGGTTGAGGAGGTCCGAAGGGGGTTGGGCTGGACCAGTTTTGGGAACGTGGCTAGCCCAAGGAACAGTGCAGGGCTTTTGAATTTGAACTTTTAAACTGCTGAGACTTTGCAGTATTGTTTGGGCTAGCAAATGGACTCCAAATTTGATGAAATTTTTACAGGAGCTTGCTGACAATGAGCTTAACCTTGCATAAAATTTCCAGAGGTTATTATGCAATGCATTTTTCTCAGGAAATTCATGAAGGTTGTTTAAAGGATTGTTTTACCTCCAAAATTTATCAAACTAGTTTTACAACTTGTGATACTTTTCAGAGGGGTCCCACATCAGTTTTAAGACCAAGGGAAAATATTTCCAATTGGTTGGCACAAGATTTAAGATAATTGGAAAATAAATTTGACTTTTGGTCAACAAGAGCTTTGAGTTTTTGGATTACACAACTCTTGGACAAGAGTCACATGAGATTTTAGGGTTTTTCAAGATGTGAGAAAAAGTTTTAATTTCTACACATATAATTATACTTGAATAACCCTAATTATACATTTGGGCTGTTACAAAATCTCCCCCCCTTACAGAAATCTCGTCCCGAGATTTGGCTCACTCGGTAAAGAAAGATGGATAGTCCGCACGCAGACGATCTTCTCTTTCCCAAGTAGCCTCATCCTCAGAATGGTTCGACCACTGAACTTTAAGGAACTTGATGGTCTTATTCCTTGTCCTTCGTTCAGATTCATCGAGTACGCGAACAGGGTGCTCGCGATAGGTCAAATCTTCCTGGACATCGAGGGTTTCCAACGGAGCTTCCTCAGTTGGAACACGGAGGCACTTCTTAAGTTGGGACACATGGAACACATCATGTACCCCCTCAAGTGCAGCTGGCAACTCCAACTTATAGGCAACAGCTCCCTTCTTCTCGATAATGCGGTAGGGACCGACATATCGAGGAGCCAACTTGCCCTTGATGCCGAAACGTTGATGGCCCTTCAAAGGAGAGACTTTGAGATAAACAAAGTCATTAGGCTCAAAATGTAACTCACGTCGACGGCGATCCGCATAGCTCTTTTGCTCGATTGAGCTGCATGCGCAAACGCCACGAATAAGCCGGACTTGGCGCCGGCCTCATTGATCGAGTCCGGCCAAAGAGAGGTCTCTCACCGGTCTCTGACCAGTTCAACGGGGTCCTACACTTTCTCCCGTATAAGGCCTCAAAAGGTGCCATGCCGAGACTGGCCTGAAAGCTGTTGTTATAAGAAAACTCGGCGAATGGTAAGCATTTCTCCCAATGCTTCCCATAGGAAAGGACACAAGCACGAAGCATATCCTCCAAAACCTGGTTGACCCTCTCGGTCTGACCATCAGTTTGAGGGTGGAATGCCGTGCTAAAGGTAAGACGGGTTCCCATAGCCTTTTGCAGGCTATGCCAAAATCGAGAAGTGAACAGAGAAGCACGATCAGAACGATCGTCTTCAGTACCCCGTGCAAATTTACGATGCGGAATATGCAGAGGTCCTTTGGAAGACCTACACGAAGGTCGTTTTTGACAGACTGAGAGCTTGATCTTGACTCGATGGTTGGTGGTGCATGGCCGTTGTTAGTTGGTGGAGCGATTTGTCTGGTTAATTCCGAAGTGATTTGTCTGGTTACTCCGGAGCGAATTGTCTGGTTAATTCCACTAACAACGGAATCTCAGCCTGCTAACTAGCTATGCAGAGTCATCCCTCCGCAGCTACCTATCTTAGAGGGGCCATGGCCTTTCTTAGTTGGTGGAGCGGTTTGTCTGGTTACTCCACTAACAAACGAGACTTTAGCCGGGTAACTAGTTATACGGAGTCATCCCTCCGCCACTAGTTTCTTAAAGGGACTATGACCGTTTAGGTCACGAAGGTTCGAGGCAACAACATGTATGTGATGCCCTTAGATGTATCAGGAAGGAATTATGCCACTTTAGTCAAACGATCGATGACAACCCAGATGGCATCATCATTTTCTTAGGGGTTCGGGGTAGACTAGTAGACCTTTTTGAAACCGGGGTGGTGCCGAGCACCGGATTAAAAGAGTGAAATTAGGATCACCAACAGTGATAAAAGATGGAGACACAAGGGAATGAGGCGCTCCTGAATCGAATAAAATAATATCCGGGCAAGAGTTAGCGAGAAGCGTACCTAACACGACGCCGTGCCTCGAGCTTTCTCGCTTGAGGTGGAGTCGATCGATTACAAACGATCTTTTGCTGCTTCAAAGGGCAATTGTTGGCGTAGTGCCCTTTCTTGCTACAAAAGAAACAAGTGATCCCGGCATCTGATTTGCGGGGACCACCTTGCTGACTCGCAAGTGCACGTGATTGAGGTGCGGCCTGCGAAGGGCGAGAGGTTGCTGCGAGCTTCTTAGGACAATTATTAGCATAATGGCCCTTGAGATTGCAGAAGAAACAAGTGACACCGGCGACCTTGCTGGAGTCACCCTGAGTCCTCTCTTGACACTCGCAACGATCCTCTGACTTTCTCTTTCTGCCCACAGCAACAACAGGATTTTCAGCCATAAGCTGAAAGTCGGGGAAGGTATAGACTGGTAGTCTGCCTCGCAGCTCCTCAGACAAATCACCCAAGAACTTCTCTGGTTTGGAGGCATTGGCGATTGCGATGCTTGCAGATGACCGAAGAAGCAGTCGCTGCAGTTCCAATGACTTGGCAATCACCAGGTTCATGCTACATTCCTTGGGATAGTGATCGCTTCCCTCGCAAAGGAAACAAGTAACTTTGGCGATTGGACAATCTCCGGGTAAATGGTCTTCATCACAGTTTGGACAAGGTATACATCGATTGTCAGAGTGTCCTTCCTCGCCACAACGCCGATGCACCTTGATTCTTCCTAGTTCGCAATCTTCGTCGAAATGCCCTTCTTCACCACAACTAAAGCAAACTGGTGGCGTTTGCTGTTCCTCAGGGCAACGGGACGCATAGTGGCCCTCCTCGCCACAATTGAAACACACTCTAGGGCGGAGGCGTTATTTAGTCTTGTCCCAGACAGCTTGGAGCCAGGGGGATTTTCATCCCAACCAGCTTGTTGACCTAGTCCAGACATCCTGTTCGAAAAGATAGGTTAGCAAGGAAACCTGAAGATTAGAAGCTAAAGAACGGGAAAGGAGAAGCCAGTGATTAGGGGGATGAAATACCACCCTAACCGAGAGCTAACAAAACAGGTGGTATAGAACCCTACCGAGTTAATAATAGATTAGATGGTAATACATGCAACTAAATGAAACAAGAAGAATGAAAGAAGCCAAAGACATCATAACAAAGAGGAAACAAAACAGCAAGGAATGCACTTTAAAAGCTTCTAATGGACTCTAGAAACAGCCAAGAAACACCAAAAGCAAGGCTCAACTTCTCAACTCAACTAACCCGTATTGAATGAACGAGTAATTGATCGAGAAGATTTAAAAATCAGATTGTAAGGTGAGAGCTAATGCTACTAAAGAGCAAGGTTAAATCAGCGAATTAAGTGTTAGATACTTAGCTAACTAGTATCACATCTTACCCTTTTATTCCCACAAGTTTTAGTTGATTAACCTCTCATTATCTATCCTAATTAGAAACCTTTGAGACTGCTGTCCGGAAATTTGATGCTTGCTGTCCAGATTTCGCATCCAAGCTCCTTGTCGAATCACCGACTCCAGAACTTCAAAACCTTGTAGTGGGCAGCTCACACTTCAATTTGCCAATCTCATTGGTTCTCCCAAAAACCCATTGATCGATAACAACTAATCCTTTTGAATGGAGAAGAGGAAAACAACTTTTAAAACTCAACTTAGAGTGAGATGAGAGGAGAAAGCTAAGATAGGTGAGGAATAAAATCTGAGAATCACTTAAGCTTTCAAAACTCATTTGATGCTTTGAAAATAAGTTTTCAAAAATATCCTAAAGACGACCAAGCTTGCGTTACTACGGTCATAACGGCTCTGATACCAACTCTTGTGAGCCCCCGGTTTTATTAAGCTCATAATACTTGGTCATCCAATTGACCCTAGTATTATCAACCAAACAAACCCGGTCTCGAGAGATGTATACTCCCCAGAATGCAGTATACATACCTCACAACAAAAGAGTGTATCAATTCCATACAACACATAGTACATAAGCAACAAACCAGAAGTTAACATTAATATGGAATAGATTTTACAAAAGAGAGGCCCTTAGGCCAAATAGCAATAATTACAAAGAGATAACAGCGGAAGCAAAAGTGCCATAAAGATGGCCCAAAATAAGAGCCAACCAGTGTGCCTTTTGCCCACAAGGCAACTGACCGGACCGCCAAGCTAGTCGCTCTCCCAACCACCACGACACCCGGAAAAGTAAAGCCCTTTGGGCTCTACCTCCTCTGCAACAAAGACAACAAAAATGCCACAACCCCGGGCAGATGAGTACATAAAGTACTCCGCAAGACTTACGTGTAAGATAACAGGCCTATAACATATGCTACATGCAAGCTTTATGTAAGTGGAGGTTGTATGTCTCATTTAGCATAAAGCAACATTTATTTGCAATAACATAATAGATTGAAGGCAATTTGGCAAAGTATTTTTAATTGTTGAAATAACAACGTGATAATACATAATAACAACAACATGAACAACCTAGAAGTGACTAACCCATTAGTCACCATAACAATAGCATGAACTCCCCGTTCATACCCACCAAGTCAAGTTTTAATTAAATGTTATAGTCTAGTTCTCACGGGCGATCCGGCGTGTCCATAACCTAGGACGAGGCTATTCAATAGTTTTATCCCTGCAGGTGTACCATCTGCATCCACACGCCGACCGCCTTTCCTTTAGGCACACTACCTTTGGTGTGCCGGCACGGCTAAGTCCTACGAGACATTTCCAATGGACAGTGCTAATTCTGACCCGCACAACCCACGGGGATAAGGACACAATAGACGGCCTAGCCGGTCCGCCACTGTTCCATTCCCACATCACACACACATTTTATTTTAAAAACACACCAACCGAGCGACCCCAATTAGCACCGCCCAAAGTACTTAGTCAAGAGAGGTCCCATATCCCCCTCGTGTGGTTAGTATGCAATATGCTCAGTACGGGAGGCGCAAGTAACTCGGTCCTTAGGGACTTAGGCATACTTCCACAATCCAAAAACCGCACCATCCATCCAATATGCCCAAGTCTAAACAATCTTTTATTTTCAGATTTTTACTTTACAAATTAACAAAGCACAAGTGCTGGACATAAGGGAGTAATATTTAGATTTGTGTGATCAAGACCATCGACTAAGTCGATGATCGCCCATTTCTACCGTTATCTAAGCATTGCTAAGCATTTGAAATCACAACTACTAAGTGATAGGAGTTCATCCACGAACTCCGACCACAGCAAATAACCTAGGCTCATGGTAGTATAGGATAAACAACCCTACAGATTATGCAACTATAGGATTACTAGCGACATTTAACACAAAGTAGCATGCATACATAGAAGTAAAACAAAGTATTAAACTTTAAAGTAATGGGACATGATGGGAAATGGTCAAACTGCTTGCCTGGCTGTTGTTGGTCAATTGGTTGCCGAGGATCACTCTCGGGATCACCACAAATGTCGAACCCTAACGAAAGAGCGAAAAGAACCGATAAGAACAAAGAATTCAAAAGGACTCAACAGCAAACTTTCTCCAAATGACTTGAAATTTTTACAGCAGCAAGATAAAGATTTATCATGAATTTAGCAACAAGAATCAATCGATTTGGATTCTTGATGCCAAAGATATGATCAAAACAATTCAATTCGGCCAGAAAAATCCAAATTAAATTAAAAAGGGCTACTGTTCATAAATTATTTTCTAGGGGTCTTCTGGACATGAAATTTTTATGGTAGATAGGTAATGACATCCTAAGACTAATGGAAGTGGTTTCAACTCTTTTGGAGTTACATTGCAACTTCTGCAATTTTTTTAAGACAAGAACTTGAACAAAATTATAATGCATAATTATTTCTCCTAGAAACAGTAACATGCTCAAAACTATTTTTCCTAGTAAGTTCATTATCAGAGGAACCCAACAAACTTGGATTCACTCAAAAAGAATTTACAGAGAATTAGTTATGTATTTTACAAGTTAAGTATTGATTGAAGTGTATATTTAAAGTTGGTTTTAAAATCTATGGCAAAACTGTGCTCTGGAGCTGAACTCAACTTACAACCATTTTTGGATTAAAGTCAAGTTCAAGATAGAGCTAACACAATTTGAATGACCTCATTTGGAATTAAATTGAAGAAGATATGAAATTCTAAAGTTTATACCTTATTTCAGTTTAACTAAGACTTCACTGGAATTTCTAAAAAGACACAGAGGACATGGGAGGTCGTGAGCCACAGATCACAGATCCAACGGCTCAGACCTCCCCAGAGGACAACACGCACGCACATGGGAGGTCCAGAGGTCCTGGATCTCTTAACCACGCACATGCGCGAGGTGAGGGGGAGGTCATGGCCGTAGATGGGAGATCCAACGGACCACAACAGGAAGGGAGGTCCGGAACGGACCAGATCTAAAGGGGAGGTCCTTAACGGTGAGATGACCTCGAGGAGGTCCTAAGCGGTAGATCTAAACCTCGCAGACCTCCAGGGAGGTCTGGATGGTCAGGATCGCGCAAGGGGGAGGTCTTGGACGCTCCAGATCTCCTCGGAGGAGGTCTGGACGTCCCAGACCCAACGCGCACGTGCTACGGACAAGGGATAAATGCGCGAGGGACCACGAGGAGGTCCGCTCGCGCGGGAGGTCTTAAACGCACGCATTAAAGGATGGATTTAAGGCAGTTAAGGCGCGCCCATGATTTCAATGATGGGAGCAATGATTAGCGCATTAATTCGGTGGATCTGTTGTCCTAAAAACGACAACGACACGCCCGGGACGTCCGACAAAATCCCGAGCGTGAAGATGTGATCTCGCCGCGATGTAGAGCTCGCCGGTGAGGTTCAATGATACCACTGAGTGCACAATAACGTTGTGCACCCAGTGGACCTCCTCTCGACGGCGACGGCGGCTTTGAACGCCGGCGAGCCGGAGAGGGCAAAGATGACCAGCACGGCCAAAATGCTAAAATGCCAAAAAGGAGCTCCGCGCGACATTCAAGCGTTTGCCAGGAAAAGCTCCGCAACAAGCATTCAAGCGGGTGCCAACATCTAAAGGACTAACAGGGGGAGTACCTGGAGGTCCTAAGGTGCTGGGGAGGTCGTGGAGGTGATGACCGGAGTTGGGGAAGAAGTGTGCTCCACGGCCAAAGCTCCAGCTCTAGATTCCACTTTGTCCACCTCTGCAAATGCCCAAACCAAAACGAGTGAGGTCTTGGTCCCAGAGGAAAGGCACAAATGGAAGCAAGGAGAGGGAGAAAAATTCTCCAATGACCCTTGCCCCCGAGGAACTTCAAGTCCAACAATGGCGGCCAAGGAAGCTTTGCGGTCAAGAGCTCACAAGCACAGAGGTGTGAGCAAAGTGACAATGGTGTGCAAAGGAAGCCAGGAAAACCGTGGGGGTGGTTTTATCCTAGGGCATTTGAGGTCTTAGACCACTGGCTAAGCTCATGGTGAGCTTGGCCCATGGCATGGTCCGCATAGCTGGACAAGACATAAAGGTTGACAAGGTGACAGGCTCGAGCTGACCAATGAGGCGGAAAGCTGACCTGCATTAAATGCGGGTCAGCAAAGAGCTGTTGAAGTGTACCTCAAGGTCAGACACGCATTAATGGCGATGTACAGAGCTTGCCCGCGCGCCAGAGGAAGGAGAAGAACAGGGGAGGTCCTTATGGCCGTTGGATAAGACCTCGGGGAGGTCCTGGCCATCGGATCCTATTTTTGAACCGTTATGTTTTAAGTGGCTAGGAGGAGGTCCCAGCCACACGATCAAGGATGGGGAGGTCGTGGCCCTCCGATTTCCTTAATCGCGAAGACGCACGTGAGGAAAAGGGACAGGAGGTCCAAAGCGTTGGATCTCCATCCAACGGTGCGGACCTCCAGTGAGGACTTAACCGCACGCTATCAAAAGACATGACGGGGAGGTCATGGCCTTTGGATGTAAATCCAAGGGCATTGACCTGATGGGGAGGTCTGATATGATGCGCAACAGGCAAGGGAGGTCAGGACCTTTAGATTTAGATCTAAGGGTTCCGATCAAAAGAGGTGGAGGTCCTGAGCTTGCGCAACGCACAAGGGAGATCATGGCCTTTAGATTTAGATCTAAGGGCTACGACCTCACGTGCGCTGGGGAGGTCTGGTGCGCATGAGACAAAAAGGAGGTCGTGACCGTAGATTTTAATCTAACGGTGCACAACAAAAGATGGGGGAGGTTGTGAGCACTTGATAACGCGGGGAGGTCGTGAGCTGTTGGATTTGATCCAACGGCTACGACCTTGGTTAGGTGGGAGGTTTGTTTAGTTTAACAGTGAGGGGAGGTCAGGGCCTTGGATCTTGGATCCAAGGGCTATGACCTCACATAGGTGGGAGGACCTGGCTGAGAATGTTGAGGAGGAGGTCGTGGCTGTTGGATTTGATCCAACGGCTACGACCTCAACAGAGGGGATGACCTCATTGCGATAGTTTAACACTCGAGGAGGTCTTTGAGGTTTTGACCATGGAGGAGGTCTGGTGCCCACGCTGACCCGAGGAGGTCCACGAGGTCACGAGGACCTCGAAGGGGAGGTCCAGGGTGGTTTGGGCGCGAGGGGAGGTCATGGCCATGGATCTTAGATCCAAGGGCCGTGACCTCAAGGGGGTGGGGAGGACATGACACCTCCAGCTGAGGAGGAGGTCGTGGCGGTTGGATGTAAATCCAACGGCTACGACCTCATCATGGTGGAGAGGGAGGTCTGCTGAGGTGCGCTGGTTGAGGAGGTCCGAAGGGGGTTGGGCTGGACCAGTTTTGGGAACGTGGCTAGCCCAAGGAACAGTGCAGGGCTTTTGAATTTGAACTTTTAAACTGCTGAGACTTTGCAGTATTGTTTGGGCTAGCAAATGGACTCCAAATTTGATGAAATTTTTACAGGAGCTTGCTGACAATGAGTTTAACCTTGCATAAAATTTCCAGAGGTTATTATGCAATGCATTTTTCTCAGGAAATTCATGAAGGTTGTTTAAAGGATTGTTTTACCTCCAAAATTTATCAAACTAGTTTTACAACTTGTGATACTTTTCAGAGGGGTCCCACATCAGTTTTAAGACCAAGGGAAAATATTTCCAATTGGTTGGCACAAGATTTAAGATAATTGGAAAATGAATTTGACTTTTGGTCAACAAGAGCTTTGAGTTTTTGGATTACACAACTCTTGGACAAGAGTCACATGAGATTTTAGGGTTTTTCAAGATGTGAGAAAAAGTTTTAATTTCTACACATATAATTATACTTGAATAACCCTAATTATACATTTGGGCTGTTACATGGACCTCTTAGCAACGCACATGCGCGAGGTGAGGGGAGGTCGTGGCCGTTGATGGCACATCCAACGGGCCACAACATGGAAAGGAGGTCCGGAACGGACCAGATGTAAAGGGGAGGTCCTCAACGGTGAGATGACCTCGAGGAGGTCCTACACAGAGGTCCTAACGTCACAGACCTCCAGAGGAGGTCTGGACGGCCAAGATTGCGCAAGGGAGGTCCTGGACGGTCCAGATCTCCTTGGAGGAGGTCATGGACGTCCTGCACCCAATACCAAGCGCTTCGGACAAACGAGTCTGCGCGCTGACCACGAGGAGGTCCGCTACGGAGGTCTTAAATGCACGCATTAAGGGGTGGATTTAAGGCAGTTAAGACGCCCCAATGGTTACAATGATGGGAGCAAATGATTAGCGCATTAAAATGGTGAATCTTTGTCCTAAAAACGACAACGGCGCTGCCGTGTACGTCCGACAAAATCCAAGCGCAAAGATGTGGTTCTCGCCGGCGATGCGCACCTCCATGGCGACAACCAAAGACATCACTGCAGCGCATAGTGTTGCGCACACCATGGGCTCACTCTCGACGGCGACGACGGCCTTAAACACCGGCGAGCCGGAGAGGGCAAAAGGTGACCAGCACGGCCAAACACCGAAAAGCAAAATGCAGCTCCGCGCGACATTCAAGCTTGTGCCAAGAAAAGCTCCGCAAAATCATTCAAGCGGGTGCCAGCAACTAAGGACTACAGGAGGAGTACCAGGAGGTCCTAAGGTGCTGGGGAGGTCGTGGAGGTGATGACCGGAGTTGGGGAAGACAATGAAGCTTCACACCCCACTCAGACTCAGCCTCCAAGCTCGACTTTGTCCACCTCTGAAAAATGCCCAACAAAATAAGTTAGGGTTACTTCAGGAGGTTTGGGGAGCACAAAGTGAGCAAGGGTTGAAGAAGGGAGCCACTGGAACCCTTGTCTCACTGAGGAGCTCCAAGGACTTCAACAATGGCAGCCAAGATGGGAGGTGAGTGAGTTAGGAGCTCAGCCAAACACTGGTATGACAAGCTCCAAGTGTGTAAAAGAAGCCAAAGGGGAGCTCGAGGATGACTAAATAGCCAAGGGTGAAGGTTATGAGCTGGGGCTAAGCTCCATGGTGAGCTTAGCCCACGGGTTGGTCCATGGGGTGGACAAGACATAAAGTTGACAACCCGCAGTCCGAGCCGACCCAAGAGGCGGAAGGTCGACCAGATTAAATGCGGTCAAGAAAGAGTCATGAAAAGGTACCTAGTGGCAAAGCGGCATTAACTCCATCGCCGAGCTCACAGGCGCAAGAGAGGAAGGAGAAGAACAGGAGGTCTTTATGGCCGCTGGATAAGACCATGGGGAGAGGTCCTAACCATCGGATCCTATTTTTGAACCGTTATGTTTTAAGTGGTGGGTGGAGGTCCCACCACACGATCAAGGATGGGAGGTCGTGGCCCTCCGATTTCATTAATCGCAAAAACGCACGTGAGGAAAAAGGGACAGAGGTCGAAAGCGTTGATTTCAATCCAACGGTGCGGACCTCCAGTGAGGACTTAATCGCACGCGATCAAAAAGACATGAGGGGAAGGTCATGGCCGTTGGATGTAAATCAAGGGCACACAATGACCGGGAGGTCTGATATGATGCGCAACAGTAAGGGAGGTCAGGACCTTTAGATTTAGATCTAAGGGTTCCGATCAAAAGAGGGGGAGGTCCTGAGCTTGCGCAACGCACAAGGGAGGTCTGGTGCGCATGAGACAAAAAGGGGAGGTTGTGAGCGCTTGATGATTTGCGGCGAGGTCGTGGCCTTTGGATCTGAATCCAACGGCTACGACCTCAACAGCTTTAAAAAGGGAGGTCTGTTAGTTAGGTTGAGAGGAGGAGGTCGTGACCATGGATTTTTGATCCAATGGTTGTGACCTCACGTAGGTGGGATGTTTGCTTAGCTTAACAGTGAGGGGAGGTCAGGGCCGTGGATCTTGAATCCAAGGGCCAAGACCTCAACAAGGTGGAAGGTGGTTTTTGAGGTTTGATAACCAGGGGAGGTTAGGGCCTGTTGGATGTTAATCCAAGGGCTATGACCAGGACAAGGTCGGGAGGTCTTTGCAGTGTTGACCTGAGAGGAGGTCGTGGCGGTTGGATGTAGATCCAACAGCTACGACCTGGTCAAGGTGGAGATGAGGTCTGCTGAGGTGCAGACACGGTTGGGCTGGACCAGCTTTGAATTATGGCTAGCCCAAGGAACAGTGTAAGCTTTTAAATTTAGTTTCTAACAGCTGAGACTTTGCAAAATTGTTTGGGATAGCATTTCAACTCCAAAATTCATGAAATTTTTACAGGAGCTTGTTGACAATGAGATTAACCTGACATAAAATTTCTAGAGGTTATTATGCAATGCATTTTTCTCAGGAAATTTATTAAGGTTGTTTAAAGGATTGTTTTGCCTCCAAAAATTATCAAACGAGTTTTACAACTTGTGATATTTTTCAGAGGGGTCCCACATCAATTTTTGGACCAAGGGAAAATATTTCCAATTGATTGGCACAAGATTTAAGATAAATGGAAAATAAATTTGACTTTTGGTCAACAAGAGCTTTGTGTTTTTGGATTACACAACTCTTGGACAAGAATCACAGGAGATTTTAGGGTTTTTCAAGATGTGAGAAAAAGTTTTAATTTCTACACATATAATTATACTTGAATAACCCTGATTATACATTTGGGATGTTACATATAATTAGCTACATGCAAGCTTTATTTAAGTGGATGAGGCTTTGGACTCATTTTAGCATAAAGCAAGTTTCATTTGCAATAACATAATAGATTGAAGGCAATTTGGCAAAGCATTTTTAATTGTTGAAATAACAATGAGATAATAACATAGTAACAACAACAAGATCACCCTGGAAGTGACTAACCCAAGTCACCACAACAATAGCATGAACATCCATTCATACCAACCCATCAAGTTTTAATTAAATGGTTGAGACTAGTTCTTGAACGACCTTACCAAGCATGTCCATAACCTAGGACGAGGCTATTCGAATAGGTTTTACCCCTGCAGGGTGTACCAATGTACCCACACGCCGAGACCGCCTTTTAGCCACATGATTTAGCACACTTCCTTTGGTATGCCGCACGGCTAAGTCCTACGAGACATTTCCAATGGATGATGCTAATTACGAGCCGCAACCCACGGGGACAAAGACACATTAGACAGCCTAGCCGGCCTGCTAATGCTCTCCTCCCACACCACACACACACATTTTATTTAAAATATACCCACCGACCAGCTCATAATTAACACCTCCCAAAGTACTTAGTCAAGAGAGGTCCCATATCCCTCTCGTGTGGTTAGCACGCAAAAGCGCTTGGCTTAGTGACCAAAGTAACTCGGTCCTTAGGGACTCAGGCATACCACCACATTCCAAAAACCTCACCGTCCATCCAATATGCCCAAGTCTAAATCAATCTTTTATTTTCAGATTTTGACTTTACAAATTAATCAAAGCACAAGTGCTGTACATATAGGGGTAATAATTAGATTTGTGTGATCAAGACCATCGACTAAGTCGATGATCGCCCATTACTACCGTTAACTAAGCATGTCTAAGCCATAGAGTTCGAAACTACTAAGTGATAAGAGCTCATCCAACGAGCTCAAACCACAGCAAATAACCTAGGCTCATTGGTAGTAGAGGATAACAATTCCTACAGATTATGCAACTATAGGACCACTAGCTTATATTTTAACACAAAGTAGCATGCATACATATAAGTGAAACAAAGTATTAAGCTTTAAAGTAATGGGACATTAGTGGAGATGATCAAACTGCTTGCCTTGCTGTTGCTGGTCAATTTGTTGCTGAGGATCGCCACGGGTCAACACACTCGCCAAAACCTAACCGAAAAGACGAAAAGAATCGATAAGAACGACGAAAATAACAAAGACAGCACAGCAACGAACTCCAAATACTCTGAAATTTCTACAGCAGCAAGATGATGGTTTTTAGGGAATTTAGCAATAAGAACCAATGGATTTGGATTCTCAATGCTAAAGTTATAAGCAAAACAATTCTGCTCAGCCCTAAAAATACCAAACTGCACTATTCACTAATTTAATTATGAGGCAACATTTTCTAGAAAAGTGGTGAGGCTTAGATTTTTACTGTAAAACCAGCACCTCATGAGATGAATAACAAAATTGAGTTCATCTCATTTGGAGCTATATTGCACTTTCTATAATTTTTCAAAAACAAGAACTTGAACAAAATTATAATGCACAAGAACTCTTTTTGATAATAGCAACAAGCTCAAAACTAATTTTCACAGTAAGTTCATTATTAGAGGAAACCAACAAAGTTGGATTCACTCAAAAATAATCTACAGAGCATTAGTTATGTATTTTACAAGTTAAACACCATTTTGGGTGCACATTTAAAACTAGTCTTGAAACCTATTTGCAAAACCATGTTCTGGAGCTGAACTGAGCTCTTAACTATTTTTAGATTGGAGCCCAGGTCAAACCAGAGCCAACAAAATTTGAATGACCTCATTTGGACTTAAAATGAAAAAGATATGCAATTTTAAGTTTATACCTTTCTCAGTCTATAACTAAGACTTCACTGGAGGTCCTAAGGACTAGAACGAACTGGGAGGACATGAGCCATAGATTTCAGATCTAACGGCTCAAGACCTCCCAGGAGAACAACGCACATACGCTGCCGAGGTCCAGAGGTCCTGGACGGCCAGATCTAATGAGGGAGGTCCGCAACGGTCCAGATCTCGTGAGGGAGGTCATAACGCCTCAGACCTCCCGGGGAGGTCTGGACGGCCATGATCGCGAAAAGGGGAGGTCTTGGACGGCCAGATTTCTTCGGAGGAGGTCTGGGACGTCCCAGACCCAGCGCCCTTGCGCTCGCGCGCGCGCACGCGCTCGGACATGGAATAAATGCGCGCGAGACACAAAGAGGTCCGCGCGGGAGGTCTTAAATGCGCAACAGAGGGCGGATTAAAGGCATTTAAGACACAACCAATGATTGCGAGGTTGAGCAAATGATTAGTGCATTAAACGCGGTGGATCTTTGTCCTAAAAACGACAACGGCGCTGCCGTTTACGTCCGACAAAATCCCGAGTTGGAAGAGGTGGTTCTCCGCATGATCAGACCTCGCCCCGATCGATGCACTCGCCATGACATCCAATGGTACCATTGGGTCCGCAATAACCATGCGCACTCAATGGACCTCCTCTCAACGGCGGCGGTGGCTTTGAACGCCAGCGAGCCGAAGAGGACAAAATGACCAGCATGGCCAAAATCCGAAATGCAAAAGAAAACTCCGCGCGACATTCAAGCGTGTGCTCAATAAAAGCTCCGCAACAGCATACATGCGGGTGCCAGCAGCTACGGGACTATCAGGAGGTTTACCTGGAGGTCCCGCGGTGCTGAGGAGGTCGAGGAGGGTGAAGACCGGAGTGGGAGAAGATGGGGTTGCTCCACGGCCAAAGCTCCAGCTCCAAGCTCCACTTTGTCCACCTCTGTAAATGCCCAAACCAATCAAGTTAGGTCTTGGTCCCAGAGGGAATGGCACAAATGGAAGCAAGGAGAGGGAGAAGAAATCTCCAATGACCCTTGCCCACCGAGGAGCTTCAAGCCCCAAAGAATGGCGTGCCAAGGAAAGCTTCGTGGTTTAGAGCTCACAAGCACAGGGTGCAAGCAAGGAACAATGGTGTGTAATGTGGCCAAAGAAACAAAGTGGGGGAGGTTTTATACCTAGGGCACAGGAGGTCATAGACCACCGTTAAACTCATGGTGAGCTTGGCCCATGGCTTGGTCTAGGGCTTGGACAAGATGTTAAGTTGACATGGTGACAGATCAAGGCACCGGAGAGCGGAAGAAGGTCGACCAAAGATTTAATGCGGTCAAGAAAGAGTGGTTGAAGGTACACAAGGATGTGGGCATTAACTCCCCGCCGAAGCTTGCAGCGCGCCTGAGGAAGGAGAAGAACAGGGGAGGTCCTTATGACCATTGGATAAGCCTACGGGGAGGTCCTGGCCCTCAGATGTGATTTTTGAACCGTTACGCCTAAGTGACTGGGAGGAGGTCCCAGCCACACGATCAAGGGTGGGGAGGTCGTGGCCTCACGATTTCCTTAATGCGAATCAAGACGTGGGAAAATGGGACAGAGGTCCAAGGCGTTGATCTCAATCAACAGTGCGGACCTCTCTGAGGTCTTAACCGCATTACCTAACTTAAGAACATGAGGGGAGGTCATGGCCTTTGGATTTAAATCTAAGGGCCACGATCTCACGTGCGCGGGGAGGTCGGATGTGCACGAGGAAAGGAGGAGGTCGTGACCGTAGATTTTAATCTAACGGTGCACAACACGAGATGGGGGAGGTTGTGAGCGCTTGATAACGCAGGGAGGTTGTGGGCTGTTGGATGTAAATCCAATGGCGCACAACAATTAAAGCGGGGAGGTCCTGAGCGGCGATGATTTGCAGCGGAGGTCGTGGCCTTTGGATCTGAATCCAACGGCTACGACCTCAACAGCGTGCAAAAAGGGAGGTCTGATAGTTAGGTTGAGAGGAGGAGGTCGCGACCATGGATTTTTGATCCAATGGCTGTGACCTCATGTAGGTGGGATGCCTAAGTGGTTTAACAGCTCGGGAGGGCAGGAGCGGTTGGATGTTAATCCAACGGCTATGACCTCGCCAAGGTGGAAGGTGGTCTTTGAGGTTTGATAACAAGGGGAGGTTAGGGCCGTGGGATTTGATCCAGCGGCCAAGACCTAATGAGGTGGGGAGGTCCTGGCGGTGTTAAACGCGGAGGAGGTCGTGGCGGTTGGATGTAAATCCAACCACGCGACCGATCAAGGTGGAAAGGGAGGTCAGGCTGAGGTGCAGATATGGTTGGGCTGGACCAGCTTTGAATATGGCTAGCCCAAGGAACAGTGTAGGCTTTTAAATTTAGTTTTTAACACTGAGACTTAGCCAATTGTTTGAGATAGCAAATGAACTCCAAATTTTCTGAACTTTTAACAGAACTTGTCGACAATGAGATTAACCTTACATAAAATTTCCAGAGGTTATTATGCAATGCATTTTTGTCAGGAAATTCATGAAGGTTGTTCAAGGATTTGTTTTACCTCCAAAAATTATCAAACAAGTTTTATAACTCATGATATTTTTCAGAGGGGTCCCACATCAACTTTAGGACCAAGGAAAATATTTTCCAAATGTTTGGCACAAGATTTAAGATAATTGGAAAATGAGTTTGACTTTTGGTCAACAAGAGCTTTGTGTTTTTGGATTACACAACTTTTGGACAAGAATTACACAAGAGATTAGGGGTTTTCAAGATGTGAGAAAAAGTTTTAATTTCTACACATATAATTATACTTGAACAAACCCTGTTTATACAGTTGGGATGTTACACATCAGGACATGCCCCAACTACTCCCTCATTTAGATGTCGAAGGAACCACAACTAGCTGTTGAAATTCTCACTTTTGATGAAAGCGATGGCTAAGGGCAGAATCTGATTGTTGCTATCAACACCAATTGCTGTCAGGATCATGCCGTTGTATTTCCCAGTTAGAAACATCCTGTTCACTGAGATCATGGACAACATGTGTCTGAATGCATCGATGTAGGGACCGAATGCTAAGAAGGCCCTCTGTAATACCATAAAATCTAGCGGCGGTCTTTTGGATGGCATGTCCTTCACAGCAATGTATGTGCCTGCATTCGTGTCCTGCAGCACCTGAAGCATACGAGGAAGGTTGTCGTAAGTGGCCTCGAAAGAACTGAACCTCCTTTCCAAAGCCTTCTGCTTAGCACGCCATGCCTTCGCGTAGCTAATCTTGTACTTGAATTTCTGCTTGATAGGCACCATGATGTGCTTGGCCTCCAGTTCCGTCTTCTTCACTATCTCTCCGTATATCACATTGGCTATGAAGGTGGACATTAGGTTGTGATGCCTCAACAAAACACTACTGAGCAAGCAGGAGTGCTCCTCCACCTTGGAGACAATCCAGTGAGTCTCGTACTTAGGTCTACGTGCCCACCCGGACCCTCCAGCCTACCAAGACGCAGGCGGGGCAGGCGGGGCACGTGAATGTGCCCCTCCTGAGCCTCCTAACTACGCTGTAGGATGTGCTGGCCTCGGCGTATACGCCGACGTGGCCACCTCCTGGACCGTCCTGCACGACGTCAAGGTCACTGCACGCCTCGCCCCACTATAGACTCGACGGGCAAACTGCGCTATCTCATCCCGCGTCACCTCCGCACCATGGGTGAGCCCATCTAGGATCGACCAGGACTCTCTCGCCATCGCGACGTTGATGTCCGTCTGCAAGGAGTACACGAAAACGTCAACCTTGTAATTGACGTAACCTTAGTCAAACATATTGAACCACAAGAGTACGTACCGCGAGGTGCACGTTCTGTGCGAAGTGTACAGGGTACGCGTCGGTCGGTGCTGGTACACGAGTGGGGGGAGGGTCGACAACGTGCACCAGCCTGGTGCATGTCTGCAGGGCGTACCAGTGTAGGTACTCGTTGTACACACTGGGGTTGTATGGGGCATCCTCCTACACATAGTCTTCGAGGGTGTTCGCCTACTGCGCCACCCACGGCTCCATCTTCGCCGACCACTATGTCCTCGTGCCACCCCTCCTACTATGTCTACGAAACGTAGTACTACAATTACAAGCCGTCGTAACAGAACTGGCAAAAAAAATATACGAACATGAGTTGTGTGTAACTCATGCGTGGGCCAAGTCGGGCACCTCGTCCCCGACGGAATCGAACAACTCGGCAGAGGCCGAATCGACGATCACCACGGCACCATTATAGTCTCGATTTAACACATCGAAGACGAGCTTCTTCTGGCCCGCCAATACGCATACCACGCCAAAGAAAGTGAGGACAACCCATAGGGAGCACGGTCCTCCGTCTCCTGATCAGAGTACGACTCCCATCGCACGTTGTCAGTGGTGAGGCGATCCACCGCTCCACGGTGCTCAGACACACGCAGACTGCTGACGTGTGCATGCTTTGTGCCTCGAGCCGAACAAAGGTTATAAAGGATTACCCATAATAGGACTGAAGTAAAGATAGAAGGAATTACGTACCCGTATACGGCACCAAAGAGACCCTGCGGTCGGCTGGTCCACCGAGCTCCCGTGGTACATGTCCGCGCGGTATGGACTAGAGTCTACCAGCATGGACCGTCCGAGAGAGAGCGCTCGAATGACCACAGTTGTAGCAGGAGGGGGCAGCCTGTGAGGATAGATGTCGGCTTTGTCCTACAGCATGCCTTGCACATGCCGCGGTATGTCGTGGCAAGTACGACTGATCCCTAGCTGATTTACAGCTCTTCGTTGTCAGCGATGGCCCTCGCGTACCCCACGAGGCGAGTGTTGACGGAGTCACCGTGGCTGCTGGTAAACAGTACCCAGCCAAAGAGCCACAGCAGGTACCACTACAACAAAACTATTACGTAAAGACACTTTTGTTTTGACGCTTTTATATCTATCTCTACGCCAAGAAACATCTCGTATGTAAAGACGCCTGTCAAGATGTTTTATATGACGCCATGAAATCTCTTACCGTAGGCATCTCCACCTGCCCACATCTCTGTCTCTCCACCTCCCCCCACTTCTTCAACCTCCCAACAAAATCCAATCTACTGGCTGGTCTTGTGCCTTCCCCACGCAGGTGCTCCATCGAATCCCCATCTCCACTACCACCATGCCCCACCTCACTCTCCTCTGCTCCCTCTCTCCCTTCCATTTCACCGGCCTCGCCTCACCTTCCATTCCTCATTCACAATTCCGAATCCCCAACATAGCCAACGACTACAGGAGCACTGTGATGGGGAGTGGGCTGTAACCCTAGCCCCGAGGCCACCCCTGCTAGCCGCGGTGGCTGCTCACGGCGCGTCGGGCGGGATGTGACCCGGCCGTCCCGCGAGATCCGAGCTCACGCGGTTGCTGTGCCTGTGAAAGTGTGAAGGTTTGGGGGTTGGTGGTTGCTGCGGCGAAGGGCGGGTTGCCACCACCGATTCGACCTCGCCGCCATCTCCCCCGTCGAATCGACCTCGCCGCCATCTCCCTCACCATCTTCCCCGCCGAATCAAGCTTGCCTCGCCATCTACGCCGCCGAATCGAGGTACGTCGCTCCCCTCTACTCCTGCTCCGCTGACCTCCCCTCTCTACTCCCCCTCCCGTGCCACCGCCCTCCCCTCTATGCTCCCCCTCCCGCGCCGCAACTCCCCCTCCTCTCAGCTTCTCTGCTCCACCCTCGCGCTGCAGCTCCCCCTCCTCCCATGCTGTGCTGCTCTACCTCCAAGCATTGCTGCGTGCTATGAGCCTGTGATGTGCTCTGCCCACAATGTTCCGCTCATAGAGTCCGATCGATTTATGAATTGTGATTTGTAAACTGATGAACTGAATACTGTGGAGGCTTGATGATCTACTTTGTGATCTGTGATCAACTGATGAACTGAACTGATTTGCTTGTTGATCTGCTGTGATTGTGATTTTCTGATGTCTATTGCCTACATTTGGCTTAACTCCATATACTGCTTGCTGAATACTGAATATTGAAGTATTGAACTGAACTGAATATACTGCTTGCTGAATACTGAATATTGAAGTATTGCTCCATGTTAGTCAGACATTAGATCTGTGTCTTTATTGGTTGTGAGTAGGTAAGTATGTTGCAATTGTAATTTAAACTGAAAGCTGTTACATCAGTCATTCTTTCAATGGATACTTCTTTCAGTTCTTTGTGTAGTTCTGTTTATCAAACTTTGTGTCTTTGCGAGCTTGTTATTAACAATTAAGCACATTGTTAAACTAGAGCTCTTTTTCTAGCTTATTCATTTATGTTTTACTTCTTCAAAGCATGATGTTGTTGATTAAAAGGTACACAACAGTATGATGTGAAGTGAATCGAATCGATTTGTCTTGATTGTCAATCGAATCGAATCGATCTCAATATCGCTGTGAACTGAATCAATATCGCTCGTGAACTGAACCGAGTTTAGCCAAGGGGATCCTATCAATTTGATACCGTGAATTAAGGTGCAGGTTGGTTGGTGTGTGTTGCTGTAACTCTTATTGCTTTCCACCTTCGTTTGCAATCTGCTTCTTTGCGTCTTTAGAAGCATTTCTCTCTTTTTTATATATACATGTCATGTTCATACTGGAGAGATTTCTACTATTGATGCGATTTGGCTTCTATGCCATAGGTGTCGTGCGTGAGTAGCACAGGCTAAGCTCAGTTTGGCTGCAGCTTCCTCTTTGTGGTAAGTGCCTGCTTATGCCCAGCCCTCGCTACCTTGGAAATGCAATACTAGATTATGCATGATACGTTGCATCTAATTCTTGTGAACTATAAAAGTGCTAGGAACGTCGAGCCACTCAGAGCGATAGCTACGCAGGCGCCCCTGCCGTCCCACGTGAGTTGCTGGGTTCACCAAACATTGCAGCTTGCAGTGGCATCTGATTATTCTATAATCTTGTGCTGCTTTTGTTTTTCTCTATAGAATATTCGAGTGGGGAGAAGACGAAGGTTGGCATCAATGGTGAGTCTCTCTCTTGTGTTCATCTAGGGACAAAATTGATGCAAAAACAATTGTAATCTAGATGAGATAGATTAATCCTTGCTGGGCCTCGCGCTCAACTTCTCCGTCTTCTACTACGAGATCCTCAACTCATCGGATCGCACGTGCTCGGTGGCCAAGTAGGTGATTAGTTGCTTCTTGCTTAGTTTTTGAGTTTATTAGTCAAGAAATTGGCACAGATCTATAATGTGGTATAGATCAGAGTAGCATAAGAGGTTGGGGTATGATTTTTTTGTCTAGATGATTTGGGTTGATTTAGTTCCTTTCTCCAATGCATCCAGTAATATTTTTGATTTTTCATGTGATAGTAGATTCTTACGCTGCTTGCGTCCATATTATTTAGAGCTCACTCACTGCGTCTGCGGATAGAGATGGCGCTTCCAACCTTGATGGGGATCAGAAGGGATTGGATTCTGATATGGACATGGTGCGCACTTCAGTTTCACCAATACTTTTGATTGGCCTCATTAGCTGGAGCATTGGATGTTTGATACTGATTGTTCCTTTTTATTCATCTTTTGGTTCAATTTTAGGTGGGGAGAGGAAATTGTGAGAATAAAGATGGCGAGATTAGTGATCACCCGATCTAGTACATCCTTGCCTTTTTAAAGAGTTAGAGATGTTGCTACAAAAATATATCTTTAGTTCTTGCTGGAAAATTCTTCCATCTCTGCATCCATAGTTGAATGTGTAAATTGAGGTTCCTGCATTATATCTGGAACTATCCATTGTTGCAAATCCACCAACGATGGCAACCTTCAAATTTCTTAGCGAGTTGTATTGCATATGTTGGAATTTGTTTGTCAGCTACCACGTGAGGTGGGTATTTGAGCAAAAATGTCTGGTAGGAATACCACTGTTCGACAACAAAATTATCAACCATGAATTATATGTAATGAGACGATTATATGTGCAAGTAGCAAGAGACCTTAACAACCAGCTAAACAGTAATGTAGGGTATATAACATCTGAAGTTGGTTAGCTAATGTTCTTATTATTCTACAACAGTATGATGCGTATCCCTATGCATTAATGACATAACAAGCCATGTATATATTATTTTGAGTTCTTCACCTTTGGAGCACTCTTGTTTGCCTTGAGTAGTCTGTTCACGTATTTCTATTTCTGCCTTCCCTAGGTTCCTCAAGCAACAGACGTGGTAGAGTAGTACCAAAGATATTATAGACGAAGGAAAATTCTATCCATTTTTCATTCATCACTGCTTTGATTGTCAAAGTTTTAGCCTTCTTCCACATTGTATATGTTCAGAGGAGACAAGGGTCAACAATCCACCGCCTCCACGGTGCCCGAACCAATTTTTGAAGATCATCCAGCGGTGGAGACTTTTAGTTTGGACCACATCGATCCTTTCATCGAGCGCCTTCAGAGGCTCGAGGGTAAGGTCGATGAGCTTACAAAGAAGCCCCGAGATTCCCTAGAGAAAGAATGGTCCCTCTTGGAATCATGGGATAGAATAAAATGTATTGAATCTGATCCGAACGGACAAAGAAGGTAGGCTTTCATTAACATTACTTTTCGTACAAGCATATCTGTATTTCAAAGTTTAGGAAATATTATAAATAAGAAAATAAAGTTTAGGAAATATTATAAATAAGAAAATATACTGAAATTAGAAGGCTTGCTATATGTTACTGTCAATAGCATACATTTTATATTATTAAACATGGTACAAAACTACAAAGAATTTGAAATGTTGGAAACCGCCAAACAAGTAAGAAGGTAGAAAACAAATACTTGCAAGACAACTGGAGCTTTTAATAGAAAAACAGGGCAACTAAAGATATTCTTTCTTATAGTATTCTTAGCTATCGCATTCATTACTACAAGGACTACAACAATCCTTAAGGATCTTTGAGACACAGATTGTTCAAGATTTTCATTGCCTCATTGGAAATTATCATTTATCATTTAAATGTTGCTGCCAATTTCAATTGAAAATATGAATTTCCCACTTCCATTGATCAGGTCCTGCAAGCTACCGTGATGAAGCAACTGAAAATTGCAGAGTCAATAGAGGAAGTGATTGATTTGGTCAAAGCTACGCGTAAGATCAACTACTTTCCTTTCTTTTCATCTTTGAACTTGGACCGGATTGTCATTCCATTGTCGGTTTCACCATTTTACTTTCTTTGTGCAGAGACCAACATCACTGCAGGATCGAGGTAGGGACAGTGACAGCGACGGTGAAGACTTTCGAGGTAGGGACTATGATGTGGTTGCGCTTGCTAGCAATTTGAGCCAGGCTTTTAAATGTGGTATTTACAGTAATGAGGATATTGATGAGGTCAGTATTTTTTCTTGTGAGTAGCATTCATTTTGTTAAGATATAGTTCATTACTTAGTAGTCGTATTCTTTGTATTAGTCTTGGATTAGTCCTATATTATTTTTTATTTGGATTTTGCAAACACATGTGCTCTATGTACATAATAAACATGTTTATCACTGAACAAGTACCAGGCTCTGTGATTTGGAGGTGGATTAGGCTGTTTGTTCCTGAAGACGCTGCCACTACTCTCTAGCCACTCGTCTCCTGATTTAGTTGTAGGATTTGTAGGAATTTTTTTTGTTGTGTTTGCACCTTTGTATGTGGATACTAGATTTAGTTGTTCACTCGATTCAGTCTGCAACGGAGTGCCTATGTTTTTTTCTGTTTTTTTTTGTTATTATATATAGACAATATAATTCTACATTTCAAATGGCTTTACCTCAGATCTAAAATTCTTATGAAAATATGTGATATTATATCTTCTGAATCATTGTAGTTTAATTAGCGATAAAATATTTCTACATAATAAAATAAAAATGGACATCTCTAGCTCAATCTAAATACGTCTATGAATGCGTATCTATGTTTCTTGGCACGCAATAAAGTGTCACTAGGGAGAGTAGAGACAATATTGAAATGCATATATGAAAGCATCTCTAAGTTTGCAGAGACGCAATCTAAATGACTCATATCATTGTAGACGCGCTTACTAATACGTCTCTACGATCTTTGACACGGTACGTGGGGAGGCGCTCTAGAGACATTTTACAAAAATGACTCTACGACACTATAGAGATGATTGAAAACGTCTTTAACCCATAAAATAGGCGTCTCTACAGGGCTTTTGTGTTGTAGTATACACCTCGAAGTGCCGCGACACCTAGATATCGGTAGGCTCCCGGGACCATCCGCTCGACCTATGCACAAACGAATAATTAGTAAGCCCATCATATAGCTAGGATAGTGCATCGATAAACATGGAAAATGGGTAGCATACATACCCGGGACTGCGAAAGCCACTGCAGGCGCGGGCCATGCCGTTGTCGCTCTTGGAAATCGAAGTACGGTGGTGTGGCCTCCGCCGGAAGAACCCCCTGAAACCTGTCCAACAGGTCGTCGTGCCAGTCGACAAGCACATCCGGCGAGGAGGCAGCGGCTACAGCGATAGGCAGACCGAGCAGCAGCGCGACAGCCTGCAGAGTAGGGGCCATCTCCCCGAATGGCATGTGGAAAGTGTGCGTCTCGGGCCGTCACCGATCCACCAGGCTGTCAGGAGTGACCGGTCGATCGGGAACCGTCGTGACCGCTCCGGACCGGCCTGGACCTCCCTGTCGTTCTCAACTGGAGCGCCGTCCTCTTCGGTGGCCTCCACCATCCGCGCGAGAGGTAGAAGACCAGCATGGCTTAGCCTGCAAAGCACGAAGAAGTAACTACATAGCGGACATATGACACAAAGAAGTAGCATAGCTTGCGGACAAACCTGTCTACCCAGCGTGGGTCCAGTCTCCAAACCCGTCGGGGTGTCCGCGTACGAACCACCCCCAAGTCTATCACGTTGTCCTCGCGAACCGGATGCGGGACACGACGGCTCGCGCGGTGTTACACGTCAACCAGCCGGTCCAGCAGGCCGAAATGCCAGTCCGAACCACCATGGTCGTGACCCATACCTGCAAATCAATTTCCAGTTAGCAATTACGACTCAATTAGTGGGTTCAATTACTTATAGCGTAGCTCCGAAAATTCTGAAAATTAAATTGCATTCTTGCATAAGTCTAATGATTTTTTGTTCATAACCTACCATGGTTTCGAAAGTAACCTACTATGATTTTATATGCAAACCTACGACTACGCTATTTATAACTATTAACAATATGCATGGACCCTGTCCAGGTGGGTTGCCCGGTATACACGGGTACTACTATTTTCTAACAAAATATTATGTAATGACTACAAAGTTTTTAATAATATTTTCACACATATTTAAAACTTATTTACCGCTGTTAGCAATTGTTATCATTAACACACCATAAACTTATTTACCGATGTGAAGCGGTCGTCCGATTGAAAAAACAAGCGTAACTAATTATATATAAATATTAAAACGTGACGGTCGTTGCTGGTGCCAAGACGACTCGACCTCGCCCGTCCGCAGCTTGCGACTGAGTACATGCCTTCCCTGTCCTCGAATAATGCTGTGAACTTGTTCTCCGGACCAACTTGGTTGGCGAGAGTGCTAGTGTGCTACGACCTACGGGAAAGTATTCAGGTTAGACTTGTGAATATTGCCACATGGGTCGTCGCCAGTCTACGTACGATTTTTCCACACGTCCAGTAGTTGTCTTTCAGGAAAGATGTAGGAGTAGCGTCCTAATCGTAGATAACCATTATTTAGAAATTTAATATGCGCTGCTACCGTCTTACTAAGTAGGAGTAGCGTCCTAATCGTAGATTATCACCAAGCTAGAAATTTTACAAGTTATTCTTTAACATTAGATTCTTATGTAGGGCAATGATTCGAGAGTCCTAAAAGATCCGAAATGGTTATGAGAGAGGGATAATCCCTTGTACTAGATTATTTCTCTCTCGTTATGATTATTTCGTCGCTATTATTAGGTTTTTTCTACGTGATTCACCTGTAGGGATACGGGTAGACTATACTAGCACATAATTCAAAAAATTCTACTACAGAAACCAGGAAGCCATGCAAATAAGAGATCACAGATTGTTACTACTAGACGCGCAGTGCAACAGAAGAAGAGGTGGAGTAGCCTAATCTAACGTCGAGACTGTCGATGTAGTGATCGTAGTCAATCGTCCAACAACCTTGACACCAATCGTCTGCAACCTTGCATGTTGTTCTTAAATAGTAATGATGACTTTTTTTTTTTGAAGAAATAGTAATGCTGACTGGCACACTGCCAAGAACTTCCCTGTTCTGTAGGCCACCTCTGACGGCGAGTTTGCCAGGAGAAATTCTATCAAATTAGACTTGTGAATTGCCAAATTTCTAGTCGCCGGTTAACGATTTTTCCCCAACGCAATTTTTCGACAAGTTTAGTATTTATTACCCGGAAAGATATAGGAGTGCCCTTCGATCGATACTGGTGAACTAAGTTGCTTGGCCTTAGCGAGGTACCGTTCTAATCCTAATTTGGAATTGGAATACCAGTTGCTGCCGAAATTAATTCAGTTACATACTACTGGAGGTCCTTGCTTGCAAGCTAGAATTTAAAGTACAGGTCAAGTCGTTATGCACTTTTTCTGTCCTTCCACTTGATCGATGAAACTCATGGATGTAGAAAAGTAATTTGGTACATATCTCCTTTTTTTTTTTTTACTACTACGCACTTTGCTCATCACCCTAAGTTGTATGTCATGGGTTAACTAATCATCAACATCAGAAATACAGGAGCCGTTCACCCAGACGATCCCCCACCAATTCTAAGGCAAGCAATAAAAAGGAATAATAAAAATTATTGTGCTGAAGAGTTATTGATATACCAGTCTTTCAGTATAAGTCCCGTACGGATTGAACTTGTACTTAGAATAACAAGATTCATCTTCTCACGACTGATGAATGGACTATGCCTTGAATTCACAGGCTTTTGTGATTAGATTCCACTTGAAATCTCAACTGGTGCTAGGCTGTTAAAGGACCAAGTCTAACCGGAGCTTTAATTTGGTCATTTTCTCTTATCTGCTCATGAGCTTTCTAGAGAATGTCTCTATTCTCGTGAACTGTGACCTCAGTTAAGCTCAAGTAGGTGTATTCATTTTAGGTATCCTGTAGGCTAATACCTTTTTCCCTCATTGGACACTAGAATACATTAAGGCTTTAAGCCATCCTCTTCCATAAAGTTGAGAGTAATTTGTCTATTAGGACACTGGTACATATTTTATTTAAAATGTACTCTCTTGTTCAAACATCAACTTGTTTTTTCCATTGCCTAACTCACGGGATCTCCGATAAAAAAGGTATGGGTTACTGTTGAGTTGTAACTCCAATGGGCCTCATTCCCATATCCATAGATGCAACAGAAACCGCCTTCCGTGCTAGCCCCTTTGTGAAAGGGCCTGCCAGATTTTTCTCAGTGCGAATATAATTCACAGTAATCATTCCGGAGTTCCTCAGTTTCTAACAAGTTTAAGCCTATGTTTCACATGTCTGGCGGACTTCATGTTATCCTTACTACTTGTAACCTTAATTAACACTGTTTGATTATCACAGTACATTAGGATTGCCGGTATTGGTTTTTCAACCAGTGGCAAGTCCAACAGAAGCTCTCTAAACCATTCAGCCTCAATAGTAGCTATCTAGTGCTACAAGTTCTTCTTCCATGGTTGACCTCGTCAATATGGACTATTTACAACCTCCATGCTCCATGAAACTGCAGCACCTACAAGGGTAAACACATACCCACTTGTAGCTTTGATCTTATCTACATCAGAGATCCAATTTGAATCACTATACCTTTCTAATACAGATGGATACCCAGTATAGTGAATTCCATATGAGGTTGTGCCTCTCAAGTAGCGCAACACTCTCTTAAGTGTCTCCCAATGATCATCTCCTGGGTTAGAAGTAAACCGACTTAATTTGCTCACAACAAATGATATGTCTGGTGTTGTGGCACCAGATAGATACATAAGGGACCCAATAAATTGTGAGTATCTCAATTGATCTTTTTCTAATCCCTTATTCTTTCGAAGCTTAACACTAGCATTATAAGGAGTTGCGGAAATCTTACAGTTATCAAAACCGAACCGGCTCAAGATTTTCTCAGCATAATGGGATTGGTTCAAAGTGATCCCATCCTCATTTTTGATCAATTTGATATTCAGAATAACATCTGCCTCTCCTACGTCTTTCATATCAAAGCATCTAGATAAGAAAGATTTGACCTCGTCAATAACAACAGTGTTTGTCCTAAATATAAGTATGTCATCGACATACAAACACAAAATCACTCCTTGACCCCTACCATAACGATAATACACACACTTATCTGCCTCATTCACAGAAAAACCAGCAGAAGTTAAAGTTTTATCAAACTTCGCGTGCCATTGTTTAGGTGTTTGCTTTAGGCCATACAAGGATTTGATTAATTTGCATACCTTATTTTCCTGTCCAGAAATCACAAAACCATCCAGTTGCTCCATATAGATTTCTTCCTCTAACTCCATTAAAGAAAGCTGTCTTCAGATCCATTTGATGAATGTGTAGACTATGGGAAGAAGCTAATGCAATATGCACACGAATGGTGGTCAATTTGGCAACAGGAGAGTAAGTATCAAAATAATTCTCACCTTCTTTCTGGGTATAACCCTTGGCCAGAAGTCTTGCCTTGTACTTATCAATAGTACTGTCAGGCCTCATTTTCTTTTTAAAGATCCACTTGCATCCTACAGGTTTACACCCGATAGGACGTTCAATGATCTCCTAAGTCCCGTTAGCCATGATGGAATCCATCTCGCTATGGACTGCCTCTTTCTAATACTCAACATCAGGTAATGCATAAGCTTCTAAAAGAGTGTTTGGCACATCATCCATGAGATATACAATAAAGTCTCCGCCAAAGGTTTTCTCAACCCTTTGTCGTTTGCTCCTGCGAGGAGCCTCTTCGACTAAATTGTTATCTTTCTCGGAAAAATCACAAACTGGTGGTATAACACTCATTGGTTCAGAGATGGTGGTAGATTCAAAATTACTATTATTCATAGTTTGATTATCCTCAGTTCGAGAAGTACTGCCTGCAGTTCTCATAGAATAAATGTCCAAAAAAATGAAGCATCTCTGGACTCTATTATTGTGTTAACAATAATCTCAGGAGTTCTTGATTTTATTACTAAAAATCTATAGGCCGTGCTGTTATGAGCATATCCTAGTAAGACACAATTGACTGTTTTAGGTCCAAGCTTTCTTTTTTTTTCTGCAATGGTATATTGACTTTTGCCAAACACCCCCAAGTTCGTAGAAAATTAACATTGGGTTTTCTTCCCTTCCATCCCTCATACGGAGTAATCTCACAACTTTTAGTGATTACTCTGTTTAGAACGAAAGTTGCTGTCAAAATAGCTTCCTCCACCATATCTTAGGCATACTGACACTCTCTAACATGACATTCACCAAGTCTGTTAGTATTCGATTTTTCCTCTCAGCCACCCCATTTGATTGAGGTGAGTATGGTGGTGTAACTTCATGGACTATTCCATGTTTAGCATAGAATTGGGAGAATACATGAGAGATATACTCTCCTCCACTATTAGACTTTAGTCTTTTAATTTTTTTCTAGTTGGTTCTCAACATCGGTCTTATAAATTTTAAAGTAATTTAAAGCTTCATCTTTTGTTTTCAGTAGATACACATAACAATATCGTGATGCATCATCAATAAGAGTTAGAAAATATCTTTTGCCTCCTTTTGTCAACAATCCATTCATCTCACACAAGTCAGAATAGACAAGATCTAAAGGTGCCAAGTTCTTTTCCTCCTGTAATCCCTTAAAGGGTGTTCGAGGTTGTTTTGCTTGCATACAAGTTTGGCACTTTGATCCTCTGACAATTTCACACTTTGGAATTAAATCTAACCTAGACATTCTAGTAATACTATCAAAACCAATATGACAAAAACGAGAATGCCATATATTGGCCTCACAATTATTCAAACCAGTTGCAACATTCAGATTATAATACTCTAAAGTACTTATGCGGAACAAGCCTCCGCTCTCATAGCCTTTACCAACAAAGTTATCAAATTTAGACAATACAATTTTATTTGACTCAAATACTAGCTTATACCCATCCCTGCATAGGAGGGAACCACTAACAAGGTTATTGTTTATGGTTCTTGTTTATGGTTGACGCATGTTGCACGTTCTTCAAGTGGACAATCTTCCTTGAAGTAAGCCTCAATCCACCATGTCAACTCCAAGAACAGAAGTATGTGACCCATTTCCCATTAGGACGGAGGAAGCCCTGGCTGCCTAATAAGAAGAAAACAAGGAAATATCAGAACATAGGGGAACATTAGCTCCAGTATCAACCCACCAATCAGTGGATTGACATGCTGAAAATACAACAGGTGGATTACCATACCATCCTGTTGAGGCCTCGCCTATGATCACGTTGACAGCCCTTTTTTTTTTTGGTTGTACACCATCCTTTCTCTTGCAGAAATGACAGTCTTTCGCCATATGACTGTTTTTGCCACACACAAAACAGGTGATGTTCCTCATATCCTTCTTCTCAGTTTTCTTCTTAAAGCTAGTTGTTTTTTTTATTTAAAGTCTCTGTTATTCTTGCCATATCTCTTCTCTATGACATTTGCATTGATCTAATTGTTCTGATTGGAAGTGCTTTGTGCATTTTTTGATCTTGCCTTTTCTTCCGCATCAAGGGCAGCAATGAGATCCTCAATAGATATCTCTTCTCTCTTGTGCTTTAAGCCAGTGGCAAAACCCCACCATGAAGCAGGAAGTTTGGCAACAATGCCTGCAGCTACAAACTTAGGAGGCAAAACACAACCCAGATGTGCAATCTCTCCGACCAGTAATTGTAGCTCATGAGCCTGTGTGCAACTATTGACATAGCATCGTCCATGCTGTAGTCGAAGAGTTGCTCGCACATATAGAGCCACCGACTAGCCTCAACTTTAGCATATTTGTGCTCGAGTGCATCCCACAACTTTGTGGCGGACTTGAAGTCCATGTACACATCATAGAACTGGTCGGCTAGTATGATCAATATGCATCCAAGGGTTGTGTTGTTATCTGTGTCAAATTGCATGGTCTGTTCACTCGTAATTGGATACTGTGTATGGATCACCCACCACAACCCCAACGACATGAGCCAAAATTTGACCCTTGTCTGCCATCTACGAAAGTTCTGACCAGAAAACCTCTCAGGTTTCATAGCATCGGAAGCACCAGCCATTGCTGAATCACAAAAAGGTCCACAATAAGGTTTCTGGATTGTTAGAAAAGTGGTCAACTTTTTAAATCTAGATTTGATTATGAGGCAAAGATCACAAATAACTAGAGATGCACAAAACAATACTAACAGTAGGCAACTCATTGCACTTCTACACATACACAACAAAAAGGATTACAGCAAGAAAAACTGATCGAACGAACAGAAAACTGGTTGTACAACAAATAGAGTGGTCTTACGACCAACTTACAGTTGGGTTCGATGATGATCAGGAAGCAGTGCAGACTTGAAGCAGTGCAGATCGTAGATGATGCAATGCAGAGAGCGATCACGCAGATGCGCTGCCCAGAAACCTTATTGCCGCCTCATGCAGGAATACTCTGTGACAATGGTTCGAAGATATCTGCTCACCCTCCTCCCCGGTTGAAAGCATCTAGGCCCCTAAAAATTGTTTTGGTAATTAATGACAACATGTGAATATGGGACTAACATGTTTATTGAGTATTTACAAGGTTTAGTCCTAGTGATGATTATAACAATCTAGAGATGCATGCTAAAGGTTAACATAAAGATCAATATGATTCAAAGACAGGGTACAAGTAGTCTAGGATCCCTTTTATATTTATCGGTCTTAGGAGAAAAGGATGGAAGACCAGATTTTAGGTTAAATACCGTACTATTAAGAGGGATCATGATTAGTAGCTTGATAGCATGTTCTTGTGCCATTTGGATCAATATAGGATCATGTATGCACTTAAAATTTGTTTTAGAAGCCAACTTTGCATTTCTGAGCAAAGTCGGTAGTACCGACGTGTTGTTGGCGGTACTACCGCACAACGGTATGACCGGGATAGTGCTGCGGTACTACCGCAACCCGGCCGGACCAAAGATTAGTTGGTGGTATGTATTTTACAAAGTGACACCTTTTGGAGCTTGGGTGCTCCCATGGAAAACGGTAGTACCGGAGATTATGTGGCAGAACTACCGCTTAGCAGTAGTACCGCATTTCCTTTGTCGGAATTACCAGTGAACGTTTGGACCGTCTGAACGTACGGTACGACCGTCCGGTTATGAAGAGTGGTCCAAACATTCAATCGCATATGAGTTGTCCACATGGACAGTCCGATCCAGTGAGCTGGTCCGGTCGCACTTGAGAAGCGGTAGTACCGGGGTTTTGTGGTGGAACTACCGCATCGCTAGGGGTGAAAACAAATCGGATATGGATGGATAATGACTTTGCCATATTTTTTTCGGATCTGAATACGAATACGAATATCCCAGATATGAATATGGATACGAATAATATCGAATACGAAATACGGAGCAAATATGAATCGAAACGAATACGGTCATGGATATTTTTCGGAACATGAAAACCTCTTAAATTGTATGCCAAAGATTAACGAAAACATATAACTAGTTTATTTGATGCAAACATTCATGAATTGTGTGGGGACCCCCTGATTATTATCGTAAGACGGAGACCCACCCGGCCTTATGGAGACAACTCTGGGCATCACGTTGATGGATTCCAACCTAATTCTATCTAAGCGAGAGGTCCCAACTGAAACTAGAGCCCTGGTGATCATGCGTACCGCTCCTCTGCGAGTACCGCATGATTATCGGTTCTTTAATCAATCAAAGGCCACACTTAGTGAGTTAGATGGGAATCCACGAACAGAGAGCATGAGACCTTGTTGGCTCCCAAGATTAGCGACCAACATGTCCCAAACTCACATACAACATTGATCACATCCAGACAACAATCATACATTAATAGTTCAAGATACATACATTAAAGTAGTTCAAGTCTACGACTATTACAAGTGGCACGGTCGGCCAATTTCAAATAAGTTCATAAAATAATAGCGGAAGAAAGTAAATAAACCAAAAGGTCGAGCATGGTATGCCCCATAACCCATTGGCAACCGACTGGGAGTTAAATGACAGCATTACTCGTTAGCATCGTCTAAATCGGCGCTAACGAGCTCATCGGACTCACAGTCTTCCTCACCTGAAATTGCAGCAACCGGATTGAGTACAAAGGTACTCGCAAGTCTTATACAATAAAAAATAGTTATGCATAGAGGTTGTTCCAAAGGATGGGTCATATTGGCTTAGTTTTGCGAAAAGACGCAACAATTTAACAATCTACACATACTAGTTTTCAATTGCCATTTTGTAAACAGATTTGAAGTAGAAATAAAACATGTGAATAAGTGATAAATTGAATAACAAAAGGATTCACAAACACCATAGTGGCTGTCCACGATGATACAACAAAAATGCATGAATATCCTATTCATGCCGAACCAATAGCACCCACAATTTTAAATACATAGTCTAACAATAGCAACCATATAACTCAAGTGGTCGTCCATAACCGCGGACATGGCTATTCGAATAGATTTATACCCTACAGGGGTGTACTACTTTACCCACACGACTCGATTAGCCCGTATGCCACTGGGTTGAACACACTTCCTTTGGTGTGTCGGCCGGGGAGAATCGAGATACGGTCATTTTTAGCAAGAAGACCCTACTGAGCTAAGTCCCTCATGTGAGATGGTTCCTTTCCTAGTACAAGCGTCTGATAGCACTTGCTAGGGAGCTCACAAGTTGTATTGGAAATACCGATGCAATGAACACAAGGTAAATGGTGCGTCTCCTGCACACTATAGAAAATTACATCGGCTCATAAGGAACATAGGATTTCACGGTCGCTATGTCCTTACACCACCATGAGACTTAACACAATAAAACCTTCCCCCTACTTAACCATACAGTACCCATATCCCACGTGTGGTAGCACGAGTTTTACTTAAATCAAAGATGTTACCAAAGTTCGGTCCTTAATGGTCCGGACAAGAGAACCACAAACCCAAATCGTGCACAAAGGCACCATCTCTAACAAACACTTGTACAGACCCCAAAACTCATTTAAGATGACAAAATTTAGCTCACAAAATAGATACGAATATCTGGAATAAAATGAATATACGAAAGTGTATATTTCCCAAAATTGTCGGGGTAATCCCGACAATCAAACTACCGTTCTAGACTTGCATGGCTAAGCAAACTCGAATACCATAATTCAGACATCCTAACTTAAGCATGTGGTACTGGGATAATTCAAGAATAACCTCAATGAATAGGATATATCTAACTACTCATCACAAAAATAGCGATATAGTAAAATCACTACTACAAAACAGGCTATAGTAGACGCCCCATCACAGATGGTTCCTTCGGAACCGTCTGTGTTGGGTCAGTCAGGACCTGCGGGTGCCGCGAGCCGACTATCACAGACGGTTGATAAATAGAACTGTCTGTGAATTATCACAGACGGTTCTATTAAAAAACCGTCTATGATAATCCCCCTAATCACAGACGGTTTTATGTTACAACCGTCTGTGTACTATCACAGACGGTTCTTATATAGAATCGCTCGTGATATCCCTACTTCGCCAGATCGCTGCTGGTCCAATGCGCGCCGCCTCGCCGCCTCGACTCTCTGCACTCGCCGCTTTGGAGCAACCCGGCCCCCTGCCGCTGGCTCCACTTATTAGATCTGCTCCAACATATATACCTGGTGCTCCTCTCCAAGCGCCACACTTCAGTACCGATGGGATGAGGAGCTCCTACTATGGGCAAATAGATATAGTAACTTCACCTCCAAACTTTTTTTTTCATTTTGGAATTTTCATATATATAGCCAAACAACGTGGCGAGTCGCTTACAAAAAGATTAAAAAATTAGAAACCTATCTAGTGGTGGAGGTAGGCTGCTATCTCCGTCTTCAATACTTCGTAGGCGGCGGCATCGGAGGCGGACGGTTCATGATCGAACAAGCTCGAAATCGCCCACCACGACGCTTGTTCGAAAGTGTCTGCCAAGACCCTCGGATCGTTGAACTAAGAAGAATTGAGCCCATAGGCTCTCTTCTCTTGCTTGAGGGTCTCGATGCAGTCGACTCGATCGTCTGCTGCCTCGATTAGCCAAGTGACGGCAAGCCTCCGGAGACGCGTGCGCGTCGTTTTGGAGGACCACGTTGACGACGCTGTAAACTTCGCCGAAAGTGGGAGATCACCCGAAGACACGGCGGAGGAGGATGTCAAGACGGCGGAAGGTGGCCGTCACCCGCTCCGGCAAATTCTCGGACAGAGGAGTGAAGACATTGTTGAAATAGTGTTCTTCCATGAAGACGACTCAACGTCTGGAGAGAGGTGCGTGTACGAAGAGGAGGCAGCCATTTCGCTTTTGTGGAGAAAGGGATCAAGGAGGTTGTGTGAAATGCATTGTAGAAGGGACACATCTATATATAGAACAAGTTCTAAAGCCGGAACGGGAGACGAAGAGATATTTGGGGAGCTGTAGCGACGTTGGAAAATGAAGAGATGAAGCCGCGCCGTGTGATCGTGAGACGAAGAGACACATGCGGGAAAATGAAGATGAAGAGACACGTGGAAAAATGAAGAGAGTTATCACAGACGGTTCCGTAGTATAACCGTCCGTGAAAAGGAATCACAGACGGTTCTATTTAAAACCGTGCAGGATACGTTCATATCACGAGCGGTTCTATTATAGAACCGTGCGTGATAGATATCCTGCAGCGGTTCTCATCAGAAACCGTCTGTGATATACTTTTTATAACGCGGGAAACGCTAGGGTTTTGCTCTCACTTGTCACTTCCTCTCCCGCACCCCTTAGGCTCTCGCGCTCGCTCGCCTCCTCTAGGGTTTAGGGCTGCTTGTAGTTCACCGCCGACTACGACCTCGGCGCCCGCCCCGACATTGGCGCCCGACCTCGATGCCGCCGCCCGACCTCGGCGCCTTCCGACCTCGGTGCCGCCCCGACCTCGGTGCCCGACCTCGGCGCCCGTTCACTTCCCGGCCAGAAGCCCGGTGCGCCGCCCGACCTCGGCGCCGCCGACCTCGGTGCCGCCGCCCGACCTCGGCGCCTGACCTCGGTGCCGCCGCCCGACCTCGGCGCCCCGTTCACCTCCCCGCCAGTAAGCCCCGACGCGCGCCTCCGACCTCGGCCGCCCGTCCTCCTCCCGTGTCGGCCTCCTCCTCTGCAGACCTTCCTTCTCCGCCGTCCTCCTCCTCTCCTCCGGCCTTCTCCCACTGCCCCTCCTCCCCGTGTCGGCCTCCTTCTTTGTAACACCCCGATTTTTATAATCGGGATGTTAATATTTAATTTGGTGATTTATTAAAATTTTGGCTGCGTTTTAAAATTTTTCCGGTGTTTAATTAAAATGTTGCTTTGAAAATCAAATTGTTTGAAAAACTGGAAGTAAAAGAAAAATTAATTATTTTTGATTTCATGTTTTTGCGTGCATTTCAAAAATCATATCATCATGTATGCATTAGTATCATCGCTCTTTTTCAGTTCAACCGACCGCAGGCGAGGCGCCTGTGTGTCCCTTCTTTTCCTGTCATATCCCTTTTTCCTTCCCTGCTAACTCTTTTTGCTTCTCTCCTTCAAATCTCATCGAAAAACTTAAAACCAAGCCATGCATGTCATACCCCCGCGATCCTCATCGCACGACCAACCCATTTCTACAAATTGTTTTCGCATGCATTGCAGTTTGCGCGAGTTCGCAAAAAGGAGAAAAGAAGCAGCAGATGAAACGCCTGCATGCCCATTCTTTTCTCCAACTTTTCTCTTCGCAATCACAACCAAAAATCAAGAATCGGACGATGCATGTTATACCGTTGCGATCGTTATCTCGAGAGCTTTCCAATTTGGCGGTTAGTTCGTACATGCAAGCTCGTTGGAGCGAGCCGGAGAACAGAGGAAGAACTGTATTGCTATTCTTCTTCTAAGCAAACAGGAACTTCAAAGATTTTTAGAGAGCATCACACTCTGAATAAATTCCTGAAAATTTTACCTAAGCACCAACATTATGTCAGGTACCTCCCCTAAAAATTTCATGATTTTTGGAATTAAACTTCTATGCCCAAATATTCTTTAACTCTCTCTGCCCATTTGTTTTTATTGCTGTCCACTATTCATCCGAATTTTTTTATTCCCAGCCGTGAGAACACAGCCCTCTGCCTAATTTCTTTGCCATGCCAACCGAACAAGTCACCTCCACAACACAGCATCCCACCACCCCTATTCCTTGTCATTTCATTTGTTTATCTTTCCCATCTACACACCCACTGCCTTCTCCTTTCTTATGAGAGCACTTCACAGCCACTCATATAATCTTTACCTCCTCTTTTCTTTATTCCCTCAACCCCAGTGCCTTCTCTCACATCCCACTACCTTTTCGTTCTCAACACACAGGGCAGCACTTCTAGCCATTTTCTTCTTCCCTCAACAAGCAGCCATTTCTTCTTCTCCTTGAGCTCAAAACTAAAAACTTCTCTCCTTCCAAACCCCACCATTCATCACAAATCTCTCAATGCATGTTATGTAGCTATGTCCCCCATCACATGAGCATCCCATTCATGCAATTCTTTTGTGCATGCATGAACTTTAGAGCAAGTTTGAAGAAGGGGAGGAAGAAGTAGGCACTGTGCATGCTGCCATGCTGGGCACTGTCGGCCAGCTCTCACGGCCAGGAGCAGCCTGGAGTGACTCCCACATCCTGGTGTTCTTATGGCTCGCAGTGGTAGTATGCATCCTGCTTGGAGCCAAGCATCTCGGCAGCTGCACAAAGGTCCATCCGCGGCAACAGCAGCGGCGACAGACGGGCGGCTCGGCATGGTGGCCACGGCCAGCACATGCAGCAGCTCGGCCTGCCTTGGAGCATCAGTGGCGGCCCAGCGAGCAGGGGCTTGACCGCTTGACTCGCTGCAACGGCGACGTCGAGGCCGGTGTCGGCGGGCGGCCTGGCGGCACAGCCCGGCGGTGGTCGAAGCCCAGGACGCTATCTTAGCCTTCTCTCCACTGTGGTCATGCATGCACGGTGTGTGCAAGGTATTCAGGTAAAGAAATACGGCAAAAGGCCATGATGGGCTGATAAGATAATGAAACATGCAGTTGGTAGTTACGTGAGAGCAATAGATTAATGCCAAGCTGACAGTGAAATGCTTTGCTCTAAGGACTAAGACTCTAGCTGCCGACAGGAGGAAGGAGAAGACGAGCGCGGTAGCGCTGCGGCACAACAGTTCGGTGGCGGCCAGTGGCACGAAGACGGCGACGTAGAGGAGCCGGCCGAGAGCGCGGCGCTTGCATGCGATGGCCGTGCACGCAGCGGCGTGGTGGCCCGAACGAGAACGACGGTGCCCATGCGGAGCGGGGCGCGAACGAGAGCGACGGCACCGATGCGGAGCGAGACAAGGACGCGGAGCCAAGAAGGCGTCGCCCGGTGACGATTCGCACACCTAGTGCCGTGGTAAAATCCTTAGCGTTAAATTATGTTACCATGTTACGAAATTAGTTGTGCATGTTGCATATAAGTCATAAGCGTGGCATCTATTTATGCATGTTTTAATTATAAAAATAATTTGGTTTCTTAAGACCGGTATAATTCTCCAGTTATGTCTTATTTATGCATAGGCGTGTTCTTGTGATGTATGTCGGTAGATACGAATAATTTTATCGTCGTAGTGGAATATGTATCTTATTGATCGGTGGAGGCTAGATTAAATATATGAGTTGATTATGTGATCGGACGATATTATTGTAAAGTCGCATGGAAGCTTGTGGTGATCTTAGATGATAAATTAATTGGAGGTTTTCGCTCACACTGGATTATTAATTTTTGGAGTTAGGACACATAAGGATTTGATGAATTATTACTTGATGGATAGCTCTCGTGATGATATTTATGGGGATATGGAGGTTGAATTGGGTAATTTATTTATTCATGAGTAAATTGATGGGCCGGGATGTCTTAAGTAATAGCTTTGTGAGTCTTTTATGCTAGATTTGAGTGATGGTAGAATGGATGATTTGTTTTCGAATAAATATTTGGATTTGCCTTGTACATGGTATAGTGAAGTCCTATGTGTCGAGTTAATATATTTGTCCCCTCAATTGGATTAGTAGATAAAGGATTATTAGTTGATCGTAGAGGCACTTATATGATTGGTTTGGTAGAGATCGTTCATGACTAAGCTCGGTGGTATGGATATGAGATGATCGATTAGTGAGCCATTAGATGTTGGATGCGTTTTTATATTGTTAAGCTCATTAGGTATCGGTTAGTCAATTAAACCTTGATCGGTGGAAAATTGAGTATATGCGATTATGACTTGCCAAGGTTAGACTAGTAGAGCTAGTAGTTAGTATTAGCTTAATTAGTCTAGCAAAGAACAATTAATGGAGTTGATTATAGTCATATGCCCATAACTTGGTGGATTTAGTATATTTATCGGATAGGTTGTACAGTTGGAAGATCGTGAATCCGGGCGTTGTGTGGTTGGATAGGCTACTTTGATTATGGCAGAGGCTAGGTTAGCCCGAGTTTAAAAAGTATTTCACTGTGGTAGAAATTTCTGAAAAGAACTAATTTTACACTGAAAACTCTTTTAACTTTGAAAATTCATAGAAAATGTTTTAGAACTCAAAATGAAATAAACTCAGTTATTTTGATCTTATAATATTATTCTATATTTATCTATGTAATCCTTTTTCCCACCACTATTCTACAAATTTTCACCAAATAATTAATTTCGTGTGAACAGTAACCGAAGCCCATTTTTCAGCATTTTTCCGAAAACTGATTTTCAAACTGCTATAGCTTTCACATACTAACTCCAAATGGAATGAATCTTTCACCTAAATTCATCTAAAATCATGATCTACCCACTGTATAAGTTTCATGCATTTTTGAGCATTTTGAATTTTTGGCTTATTTGATGTTGATTGCAATATCGTTCATTCGATAGATTTCTCGACGATACGAACGTATACATAAGTGTAACCTGAGATTGAACAAGTGGTACAGCAAAGGTGCGAGCACCCTCCTCTTGATCATATTGCTCCTACTGATTTTAAAATGTTTTGTATGGTTTTAATATCTCAATTGCATGCTATGTTGAAAAGTATGTTCATGGGTAGAAGTAGTTAAATTCCTACTTGCTGCATTAGCCCTCCTTTGAACGTTGATTACCCTTTTACCTTGAATGATTAAGGCTATATGTTATATGGGAGTGTTGCTAATTTGTAGAACGATGCTTAGTCGTGCTAGTAGTTGTAGTCGATAACGGTTGATGGAGCTAGTCCATCGGCCGATGGATTGAATTGAATCTTAATGAAATTTGAGGATTATATGGATTTGATTATATTGAAATTGAGGAGAATGTCCAGATCTTCGTATCTGAATATTATGAATTTGTTGATGGGTTGTTGTGTGTTGGACTTGGACGGGTGATAGGGTGATGAAGGGGTGGTCCCGGATTCATGTAGCCCCATCTGGGTATTTGAGGACCGGTCTGTGGTGTGATGAACCAAGTCTTACGTACAACCACATGCCGGGTTTATGGGCGATGGCTTGGCTTAATAATTTGTTGTGTGTTAACTATCAAAACACAATTGGGTTGGCAACTTTTATTATTATTATTTAATTATTTGAGTTGTCAATCTTGTGGGGGCATGTTACCCTTTTCTCATCTTGCCCCTAAGGGTCTCTAGTTGATAGGGACTTACTTACACAACGGGGTTCACCTGTGGTGCTAGGCGACTTTAGTCTGCTACGGGATCCTGATCCTCGGGTGGGTTGATAGTTAGGACATGACATTGTAACGGCCTCGTTATGCTACCTCAGTCACACTCCAAAGGAAGAGTGCATTGGCCGACACTACAAGGAATGCATATCGTGTGGGTAAAGCTGTACAACTCTGCAGAGTCAAAATAAATCTATTCGAATAGCCGTGTCCCCGGTTATGGACATCGCTTGTGGGAAAGCATGCACAGTTAGTTATGGGAAATTCAGTTTGGGTTATGGTTAAACATGTTATGTCTTTATACTAGTTTGTCCAGATCTGAAATGTTATCTCGAACGGGATGTTCACTTGTTAATTGGTTATGGAATGAATTGTGTCACGAATGGTATTTTCGTGTGATGATTATACTTGGAGATTATATTGTTGTTGATCATTACTTACAGTTATACAGTGTTTTCTAAATGTTTTTAAAATGGCAATTTGAATCTATACTGTCTATATAATTGCAAAACTTGCTTTATGCTTAAAATTGACTAGTGTAGTAGCCTTCCTTTGATATTTACATGCATCCTTATTTTTCTTGAAAAGTCTCGCGAGTACAACTTTGTACTTAAAAATTTGCTGTTTCAGGTGAGAAGTCATTCAAATTGGGTAAAGTTCTTCAGACGCTACGACTTTAACTCCAGTTGGTTGCTTGTGGGATTGTGGGCATGCCAACTCGGTTATTCCCTACTATTTTAAGTTTGTCTTCCGCTGCAATTTATTCTTGATATTTATGTTTGGCCGAATGGCCCTCTTATGCAAACTTGTATATTATGTTTCTATTCAATGATGTTGTATTTACGTTTCCAATTATTCTTGTATATTGTGTATGGATGTGAATACAATGTTGTGTTTGGATATGTGCATGTTAGTCACTGATCCATGTGTAATAGCCCAAATATGAATTGTATTTCAAATGTACCCAAATCTAGGTTTGTGTTTCAAATGTAAGCAAACCTAGGGTTATTTTTCAAATGTAATCAAATGAGTAGAAATTAAAACTTTTCTTGCATCTTGAAGTTCTTGAACTTTTCTATAATTCTTGTAAAAGAATTGTGGAATTCCAAAAACCAAATCCTCCGTTTGACTAAAGTCAACACTTTCTCAATCTTGGTCAAGAATATTGTGCCAACCTTTGGAAATATTTGTCCTTGGTTCTAAGGATGCTATGTGGCCCCTCTGATAAATTTCGTAATTCTTGGGAATTATTTGATAAATTTTGGAGGTCAGTCAAACCAATTTTTCAATTGGTCAAACCCTAGAACAAGCTTTGTTAAATTTCTGGAGAAAAATGCTCTGCATAAAAACCTCTGGAAATTTTATGTAAGGTTTGTCCTAGAGTCATCAACCTCCATTTAAAAGTTTAAAATTTTTGGGGTTAGTTTGCTACCTCTAAAAATTCTTCCAAACTCAGCTTTCAAATTCAAACCCTAAACTGGATTCACTGTTCCTCGGGTGCACTCGTTTGCACTGTTGCGCTCGAGTCACTTTCTAGTTGGCCAAACCCAACCGTATCCCAGCTCAGCCCGAGCCTTTCCCTCGCGCAAGCGTTGTGCGCCGTTGGATTGAAATCCATCGGCCACGACCTCCCTTCTCCTCCGCGACCTCCCCTTGTCCTGGTCGTAACCGTCGGATCGAAATCCAGTGGGCCACGACCTCATGTCCCCATTTCAGCGTCGCGCGCCACAGCCACGACCTCCTATCTCTGTTGTGCGCCATCGGATGTAAATCCATCGGCCACGACCTCTTTTTGGAGATCTTGACCGCTCCAGACCTCCCCTTTTCTTGTCGTAACCGTCCGATGCAAATCTAACGGCTGCGACCTCCCTTTTCTTTTTCGGACCCGTGCAATTCAGATCTACTGGTCCACGACCACTCCGTTTCAAATCCAGTGGTCCACGACCACCCGAGCAAGATCCAATGGTCTACGACCACCCGATCTTGATCTAACGGTCAAATCATCTCACGCTTTGTTGGTTCGACTCGACCTATTTAACACTCTGGGCTCGAGTCGGTTTGTTTCATCTCTCTGTCGGTGGGACTGCGCTGCTGCTGGTCGTCCTTACCTCCCGCCAGCCCGCGCGTGCGTGTGTGCCAGTGAGCATGGCGTGGGCGTCGCAGTGCACTGTCCCCTCCAAGCGTCCTCCTCAACGGCTCTCTCTGCGGCTAATCAATGCGCGTCAAGGTCCGCCCCAAAGTCGTGGTTGCCCTGCTGCCTTGTCCCCTCAGCATCGCCAGGCCAAAGCATCATGTCGACAGTGTGCCATCGTCATGCCGCGGAAGCTCCCTTGTGCGCATCGCCATAAGCAGGCCAGTAGCAGCTCTCTTGCCCTGCTGGCTGTTCCTTTGCCCCAAACTCTTTTTCCCCTTTCTTCTTTTCTCCCCAAAGGGAGCCGTTGCTCTCGTCCTTTGCTCTGGCCTTTCTTCCATTCCCCTCTTCTCCACCGAATGGGAGCCAAGCTGCTTCCCCACCTCCATCTCCCCCACAGATCTGGCCGGCCCCCTCCTTTTTTCTCCTCCAGGGCGCCAGCCCATGGCGCTCCCCCACCACAGCCGGCTCCCTCCTCCCTCTCTCTTCTCCGGCTGGCTCTAGCCCACGCCGCCACTCCCCCATGGCTGCCCCCGCCGAGCTCCTCCCAGACCCGGCCGGCCTGCTCCCTTCACCTCCCGTCGCCGGCCTCTCAACCGGCCATGGCGTCCCCGCGCCCCCAGCTCACCTCGCACCGTCGCCCGGCCCGGATCCGCTTCTCCACCACCGGATCCGGCCATGGAGCCGTCGCCCCCGGCTCCTTCCACCTGGCGCCGCCTCCTCCCACCTCCCGCCTGGCCCGTGCGCCATCGCCTCCTCTCCCTGGCTGCCTTCTTGCTCGTCCTTCGGCCGGCCGGACCCGTCTCCGCAGATTGCTGCGTCCTCGGCAAGCCCGGCCAGTCCCGACGCCGTCGTCGCCTTCCTCGGCCCACTGCTCGGCTCCGGTCCTGTCGCCTCAACCTGCGCGCCGCCACCGCCGCCCCGGTGCTTCTCGGCCGCGCCACAGCCCGTCGGCGCCAGATCCGCTGAGCCGCTTCGCCCGCCCGCTTAGCGCTTGTCGCCGCTCCAGATCCGTTCTTGCCCATCGCTCCGCACCGGATCCGCTCCGTCGCGTTCCCCATCGAAGCTGCGCCGACCGCAATGCGATTAAATCGTCTTCCCAGCGCCGGCACCGCTGACACCTCCATCGGCGCCACATGCCCGAGCCTTCCCTGTTTCCCCTTCTTTAGCTCCCTGTGAGTCCCTTCTTCTTGTCACTGAGCCCTGGGATCCACTGTAAGGCAAGCTATTCACTGGTAACAAATGTTGTGAATGTCTTTTGAATCACTCAAAACTGGTTAACAAAATTGGAGATTGAAATTGAGAGTAGCAATTTAGTGGAACAAATGAATTGGGTTGTCGGTTGTTTGATATTGAACAGAGGAGGGAAGTGTACAAAAAAAAATCTGAATTGGCATTTTGAAAACTTGATAAACCCATCCTTTTCTGCTCACTATATTGATGAATGTCATTTTGGCCACTGGCTTTCACTGCCAAGTATCCAAGGCCATTTGAGTCACTCAATTTAGTAGCACTAGAATCTGAAAATCAGTGTTGGGTTGCATTTTCTGAAACCAACAGAACAACCTGCTCCTTTTTGTTGAAGTAAAATTATCAGTGAACTAATGACTTATCTAGTACAATTTCTTAGAAAGGGTTGTTTCCAGTTGGCCTTTGGACCTTAATATAAACAAAAGCAACCTCATATGAAAACAAATTTTGAGATAGGTACTACAAATTGGTAAAACATTTAAAGATGGAAATTCATAAATTTAGCTTGAAGTCATGTGGTCTTGGTCTAAAGTCTTAGGATCATACTCTCCGTTGAAATCCTAAACCAATTGTTTACAGCATGAAATTAGACAACAAAAATTGTTTAGTAAGCCAATGAGATGGTTAAACTTCAAAAATTCATAACTAATTTAATTTAACTCCAAAACGAGTGAACCTAATTTTGCTGATCTTAGAATACCATGCTCTACCTGTCATAAAATTTTCACACTCAACAACCTCCTAGAAAATTGTGTGATGAACAGTACCCGAAATCAATTAAATTGGAGTTTCCAGCCGATTGAAATTGTTTTAGCCATAACTTTTTCATACTTTATCCAAATTGAATGATTCTTGTTCCTAAATTCATTTAAAATCCCCCTCTTCCTGCTGTGTTAATTTCATGATTTTTGGTTGACTTTGAGTTTTTGAGTATTCTCGGTGTTAGTTGTTCTTATTTGCTCTTCTCGATTCTTTCGGTAGGTTTCGACGATTGTATTCGTATACGAGATTGACCCTCTGCAACATAATGAGCATCTCTCGCAAGGCAAAGGCAAGCAGTTTGATCATTTCCATGCAGATCCCATTACTTTAAAGTCTAATATTTTGTTTAACTTCTATGTATGCATGCCTTTGTGTCAAATTAATTTACCGATTAGAGGTAGCTATTCCTATGCATTGTTGCCTTTAAATTGTTATCCCCTGCCACAAACCATAGGATAATAATCTCGCTGGTGAATTAGAGCCCGGTGATGGTATTATACTCTTTTTTTGGTCTTTTCGATATCATGCTTAGCAATGCTTAGACGGTAGATATGGGCGGTTGTCGACATTATGTCGATGACCTTGATCACACAAAACTATTACTCCATTATGTCCATATGTATGCCTTGTTAATTTGTAAACAACTAAAAATAAAAACAAAATTGTTTTGACTTGGGCATATTGGATGAATGGTGTGGTTTTTGGAGTGTGGAAGTATGCCTAAGTCCCTAAGGACCGAGTTACTTGCGCCTCTGATTGAGCATATTATGACTAACCACGCTGAGGGCATATGGAACCCCTCTTGACTAAGTACTCTAGGGGTGTTAATTATGAGCGAGCTCGGTTGGTGTGTTTTCAAAAACAAATGTATATGTATAGTGTGGGAGGGGAGCATTAGCTTCCGGGTAGGTCGTCTAATGTCTCCTTCTCCCCGTGGGTTGTGCAGCTCGTAATTAGCATTTCTCCTTTGGAAAGGTCTCGTAGGACTTAGCCGTGCCAGCACACCTTTGGAAGTGTGCGTAAGGAAAGGCGGTCGACGTGTGGGTACAGTGGTACACCTCAGAGGGATAAAACTATTCAATAGCCTCGCCCTAGGTTATGGACACGCCGGATACGCCTGTGAGAACTAGACTACAACATTTAATTAAAACTTGACTTGGTTGGTATGAACGGGAGTTCATGCTATTGTTGTGGTGACTAATGGGTTAGTCACTTCCAGGTTGTTCATGTTGTTGTTATTATATATTATCCGTTGTTACTTCAACAATTAAAAATGCTTTGCTAAATTGCCTTCAATCTACTATGTTATTGCAAATGAAACTTGCTTTATGCTAAAATGAGTCCAAAGCCTCATCCACTTAAATAAAGCTTGCATGTAGCTATGTATAGTTCTCATTATCTTACACGTAAGTCTTATGGAGTACTTTATGTACTCATCCGCCTGGTTGTGGCATTTTTGTTGCTCTTGTTGCGGGGAAGAAGGTGAGCTCCAAGAGCCTCACTTTTGCGCTTATGTGTTGCGCTTTCTTGACGACTAGCTTGGCGGTCCGGTCGGTTGCCTTGTGGGCTAAAGGCACACTGATTGGCTTTGTGTTATAGCCATCTTTATGGCACTTTTGCTTCCGCTGTTATCTTTTTGTAATTATTGCTATTTGGCCTAAGGGCCTCTCTTTTGTAATATCTATTCCATATTAATATTAACTTCTGGTTTGTTGCTTATGTACTATGTGTTGTATGGAATTGATACATTCTTTTGTTGTGAGGTATGTATACTGCATCCTGGGAAGTATACATCTCTCGAGACCGGGTTTATTTGGTTGATAATACTAAGGTCAATTGGATGACTAAGTATTATGAGCCTAATAAATCCGGGTGCTCACAAAAGTTGGTATCAGAGCCATACCGACCGTAGTAACCCTAGCTTAGTCGTCTTTAGGATGATTTGAAAAACTTATTTTCAAATTATCAAATGAGTTTTGAAAGCTTAAGTAATTCTCAGATTTTACTCCTTACCTATCTTAGCTTTCTATCTCATCTCACTCTAATTTGAGTTTTAAAAGTTGTTCTTCTCTCCCCTTCTCAAAAGATAAACCCAATTAAACGATAACACTGGTTTTTGGGAAACAATGAGATTGGCGAATTGAAGTGTGAGCTGCCCTTTTCAAGGTTTTGAAGTTCTGGAGTCGGTGATTCGGCTAGGAGCTTGGATGTGAAATCTGGACAGCAAGCATCAAATTTCCAGACAGCAATCTCAAAGGTTCCTAAATAAGATAGATAATGAGAGGTTAATCAACTAAAATTTGTGGGAATAAAAGGGTAAGATGTGATATTAGTTGGCTAAGTAGCTAACACCCTTTAGATGGTATTATTCTGCTCTTTAAATGTGATTAAATCTCGAGTTGCGTTCTGATTTTTGTCTTCTCAACCGATTACTCGTTCATTCAGTACGGGTTAGTTTTGTCGGGAAGTTGATCTTTTGATCTTGTGTGTTCCTCGCTGTTTTGGAGCCTTTTTGGAAGTTTTTAAAGTTCATTTGCTTGCTGTTTTGGTTCTTCTTTGTTATGCTTTCTTTAACTTCTTTCATTCTGTTTGTTTCATTTAGTTTACATGTAGTATCATCTAATCTATTATCAACTCTGTAGTGATCTGTGCTATCTATATTGTTAGCTTTCGTATAGGGTGATGTTTCATTCTCCTAGTTGTTGGCGTTCTTTCCGCTTTCTTTAACTTCTAGTCTTCGGGTTGCGATCCTAACCCATCCCTTCAGCTTTGGAATCGCCTGACGTCGCGTTGGGTACGCTTCTCATTAAACTTCGTCTTGCTTCTGTTTTGATCAAATCAGGAGCTTCTCACTCTTTAGTAGCTAAGTCTTTTGCTGCTATTGGAGACTTTCTTTCGATCCTTTGTCCGTCCCGTTGCTCATTCACTCTCCCGATCGAGTTGAGAGTGAATCCGAGTGTTGGAATGTCCTCGTTGAGATCAAGAAAGTAGAATCCATGCCAAGAATCACATCTAAACCTGTGCAAACCATTGAAATGGATTGGTTGTCTCCGCATAGGGGACAAATCAATTGCATCAGGAAGCCTATCTACCTCACAAGTCCTTTTGGTGAGCAGGATCGCTTTTCGTCGAAGCTGCAAGGACCGCATCTTTTTCGCTCTTAAAGCGGAGCATTCTCTGGTTGTTCGTGAAGTTCCAGCGATGTGTGACTTCGTCGATGTCTTCCCCAAAGATCTTCCAGGAATGCCTCCAGTTCGGAAGCTCAAGTTCGTCATCGAGTTGGTACTTGGTACCGCCCCGATTTCAAAAAGGTCTACTAGTCTACCTCAAACCCCCGAGAAAAATGATGCAATCGGGGTTGTCATCGACCGTGGACTAAAGTGCCACATTTCCTTCCCTATACATCTAAGGGCATCACATACATGTTATTGCCTCCAACTTTCTGTGGCCTAAATGGTCATAATCCCTTTAAGAAACTAGTTACGGAGGGATGACTCCGTATAACTAGTTAATCGACTAAGATTTCATTCGTTAGTGGAGTAACCAGACAAACCGCTCCACCAACTAAGAATAGCCATGGTCCCTCTAAGAAGCTAGCTGCGGAGGGATGACTCCACATAGCTAGTTAGCAGGCTGAGATCCCGTTGTTAGTGGAATTAACCCGACAAATCGCTCCGGAACTAACCAGACAAATCACTCCGGAATTAACCAGACAAATCGTTCCACCAACTAACAACGGCTATACACCACCAACCGCATAAAAGCTCTCGATCATCAAAATGACCTTCATGTAGATTTTCTAACGGATCTCTACACGTCCCGCATCTTAAAGTTACATGGTGTGCCGAAGGCGATCATTTCTGATCGTTTCTTTGTTCACTTCTCGATTTTGGCATAGTCTACAAGAGGCTATGAAAACTCGTCTTCCTTTCAGTTCAGCTTATCATCCTCAAAGTTGATGGTCAGACCGAAAGGGCAATCATCGTTCGTCGTTATGGGCAAGTTAGCTCCTCGATATGTGGATTCTTACCGCATCATCGAAAAGAAAGGGGCTGTCGCTTATAAGTTGAAATTGCCTGCTGCACTTGAGGGGGATACATGATGTGTTCCATGCGTCCCCGTTCAAATAAGTGCCTCCGTGTTCCAGCAGAGGAAGCTCCGTTGGAAACTCTTGTTGTGTAAGAAGTCGGGTCAGAATCGTGACCTAACGAGAAGCAATACAATAAAACAAATCAAATAAAAACCGGCTCGACAAGAAACAAGCTGGGAACAATATGCCAGTAAGTAAAGCATTGATTGGACTGAACAGAGTTTGAGAATTAGATCCAAGTACCCCAAAAATATTATAAATGGATAAAGAATCGTAAAGGAAGGTTCGTATCTTTGAAGAAGTTGAACGAAGATCAATGAATCGTGTCCTCAAGATCCTAAAAGTTCCATGGCCAAATCATTCCGTGGATGAAGTTACTTGGAAACAGAAAAAAAAATCGATCTGCGTGCGGACTACCCATCTTCCTTCCCTGAGCAAGCCAAATCTCGGGACGAGATTTTTGTAAGGGGGGGAGATTTTGTAACAGCCCAAATATGAATTGTATTTCAAATGTACCCAAATCTAGGTTTGTGTTTCAAATGTAAGCAAACCTAGGGTTATTTTTCAAATGTAATCAAATGAGTAGAAATTAAAACTTTTCTTGCATCTTGAAGTTCTTGAACTTTTCTATAATTCTTGTAAAAGAATTGTGGAATTCCAAAAACCAAATCCTCCGTTTGACTAAAGTCAACACTTTCTCAATCTTGGTCAAGAATATTGTGCCAACCTTTGGAAATATTTGTCCTTGGTTCTAAGGATGCTATGTGGCCCCTCTGATAAATTTCAGTAATTTTGGGAATTATTTGATAAATTTTGAGGTCACTCAAACCAATTTTTCAATTGGTCAAACCCTAGAACAAGCTTTGTTAAATTTCGGAGAAAAATGCTCGCATAAAAACCTCTGGAAATTTTATGTAAGGTTTGTCCTAGAGTCATCAACCTCCATTTAAAAGTTTAAAATTTTTGGGGTTAGTTTGCTACCTCTAAAAATTCTTCCAAACTCAGCTTTCAAATTCAAACCCTAAACTGGATTCACTTTGTTCTCGGGTGCACTCGTTTGCACTTTATTGCGCTCGAGTCACTTTCTAGTTGGCCAAACCCAACCAGATCCCACTCGGCCGAGCCTTTCCCTCACATAGCGTTAGCGCCGTTGATTGAAATCCATCGCCACGACCTCCCTTCTCCTCCGCGACCTCCCTTGTCCTCGTCAGAACTGTCGGATCGAAATCCAAGTGGGCCACGACCTCATGTCCCCATTTCAGCGTCGCGCCACGCCCACGACCTCCTATCTCTGCTAGCGCCATCGGATGTAAATCCATCGGCCACGACCTCTTTTTGGAGATCTTGACCGCTCCAGACCTCCCCTTTTCTTGTCGTAACCGTCCGATGCAAATCTAACGGCTGCGACCTCCCTTTTCTTTTTCGGACCCGTGCAATTCAGATCTACTGGTCCACGACCACTCCGTTTCAAATCCAGTGGTCCACGACCACCCGAGCAAGATCCAATGGTCTACGACCACCCCGATCTTGATCTAACGGTCAAATCATCTCACGCCTGTTGGTTCGACTCGACCTATTTAACACTCTGGGCTCGAGTCGGTTTGTTTCATCTCTCTGTCCAGTGGGACCTGCGCCTGCGCTGGTCGTGCCTTACCTCCCGCCAGCCCGCGCGTGCGTGTGTGCCAGTGAGCATGGCGTGGGCGTCGCAGTGCACTGTCCCCTCCAAGCGTCCTCCTCAACGGCTCTCTCTGCGGCTAATCAATGCGCGTCAAGGTCCGCCCCAAAGTCGTGGTTGCCCTGCTGCCTTGTCCCCTCAGCATCGCCAGGCCAAAGCATCATGTCGACAGTGTGCCATCGTCATGCCGCGGAAGCTCCCTTGTGCGCATCGCCATAAGCAGGCCAGTAGCAGCTCTCTTGCCCTGCTGGCTGTTCCTTTGCCCCCAAACTCTTTTTCCCCTTTCTTCTTTTCTCCCCAAAGGGAGCCGTTGCTCTCGTCCTTTGCTCTGGCCTTTCTTCCATTCCCCTCTTCTCCACCGAATGGGAGCCAAGCTGCTTCCCCACCTCCATCTCCCCCACAGATCTGGCCGGCCCCCTCCTTTTTTCTCCTCCAGGGCGCCAGCCCATGGCGCTCCCCCACCACACCGGGCTCCTCCTCCTCTCTTTCTCCGTGGCTCTAGCCCACCACCACTCCCCATGGCTGCCTCCCGAGCTCCTCCTGCACTGCCGGCCCGCTGCTCCTTCACCTCCGTCGCTGCCTCTCAACCGCCATGGCGTCCCCACGCCCCACCTCACCAAGACTGCCGCCTGCCCGGATCCGCTTCTCCACCACCGGATCCGGCCATGGAGCTGCCGCCCGCGCCTTCCACTGGCGCCGCCTCCCACCTCCCGCTTTGCCTGCGGCGCCATCGCCTCCTCTGCCCATTGCTGCCTCGTCCTTCCCGGTCCGGCCGGACCTGTCTCCGCCTGCCACTCGCTCCTCGGCAAGCCGGCCAGTCCCCGACGCTGTTGCCGCTTCCTCGGCCCCACTGCTCGCCTCGGTCCTGCCGCCTCCAACCTGCAGACGCCGCCACCGCCGCCGGTGCTTCTCGGCCGCGCCTGAGCCTGTGGCGCCAGATCCGCCGAGCCGCTTCGCCCGGCCCGGCTTGGCTGCTTCGTCGCCGCTCCAGATCCGTTGCTGGCCCACTGCTCCGCATCGGATCCGCTCCGTCGCGTTCCCCACCGAGCTGCGCCGACCGCAATGCAGTTCGTCGTCTTCCCCGCGCCCGGCAGCCGCACAACACCTCCATCGGCGCCACATGCCCGAGCCTTCCCTGTTTCCCCTTCTTTAGCTCCCTGTGAGTCCCTTCTTCTTGTCACTGAGCCCTGGGATCCACTGTAAGGCAAGCTATTCACTGGTAACAAATGTTGTGAATGTCTTTTGAATCACTCAAAACTGGTTAACAAAATTGGAGATTGAAATTGAGAGTAGCAATTTAGTGGAACAAATGAATTGGGTTGTCGGTTGTTTGATATTGAACAGAGGAGGGAAGTGTACAAAAAAAAATCTGAATTGGCATTTTGAAAACTTGATAAACCCATCCTTTTCTGCTCACTATATTGATGAATGTCATTTTGGCCACTGGCTTTCACTGCCAAGTATCCAAGGCCATTTGAGTCACTCAATTTAGTAGCACTAGAATCTGAAAATCAGTGTTGGGTTGCATTTTCTGAAACCAACAGAACAACCTGCTCCTTTTTGTTGAAGTAAAATTATCAGTGAACTAATGACTTATCTAGTACAATTTCTTAGAAAGGGTTGTTTCCAGTTGGCCTTTGGACCTTAATATAAACAAAAGCAACCTCATATGAAAACAAATTTTGAGATAGGTACTACAAATTGGTAAAACATTTAAAGATGGAAATTCATAAATTTAGCTTGAAGTCATGTGGTCTTGGTCTAAAGTCTTAGGATCATACTCTCCGTTGAAATCCTAAACCAATTGTTTACAGCATGAAATTAGACAACAAAAATTGTTTAGTAAGCCAATGAGATGGTTAAACTTCAAAAATTCATAACTAATTTAATTTAACTCCAAAACGAGTGAACCTAATTTTGCTGATCTTAGAATACCATGCTCTACCTGTCATAAAATTTTCACACTCAACAACCTCCTAGAAAATTGTGTGATGAACAGTACCCGAAATCAATTAAATTGGAGTTTCCAGCCGATTGAAATTGTTTTAGCCATAACTTTTTCATACTTTATCCAAATTGAATGATTCTTGTTCCTAAATTCATTTAAAATCCCCCTCTTCCTGCTGTGTTAATTTCATGATTTTTGGTTGACTTTGAGTTTTTGAGTATTCTCGGTGTTAGTTGTTCTTATTTGCTCTTCTCGATTCTTTGGTAGGTTTCGACGATTGTATTCAGATATCTAGATTGACCCTCTGCAACATAATGAGCATCTCTCGCAAGGCAAAGGCAAGCAGTTTGATCATTTCCATGCAGATCCCATTACTTTAAAGTCTAATATTTTGTTTAACTTCTATGTATGCATGCCTTTGTGTCAAATTAATTTACCGATTAGAGGTAGCTATTCCTATGCATTGTTGCCTTTAAATTGTTATCCCTGCCACAAACCATAGGATAATAATCTCACTGGTGAATTAGAGCCCGTGATGGTATTATACTCTTTTTTGGTCTTTTCGATATCATGCTTAGCAATGCTTAGACGGTAGATATGGGCGGTTGTCGACATTATGTCGATGACCTTGATCACACAAAACTATTACTCCATTATGTCCATATGTATGCCTTGTTAATTTGTAAACAACTAAAAATAAAAACAAAATTGTTTTGACTTGGGCATATTGGATGAATGGTGTGGTTTTTGGAGTGTGGAAGTATGCCTAAGTCCCTAAGGACCGAGTTACTTGCGCCTCCTGTACTGAGCATATTGCGTACTAACCACGCGAGGGGCATATGGAACCCTCTTGACTAAGTACTCTAGGGGTGTTAATTATGAGCGAGCTCGGTTGGTGTGTTTTCAAAAACAAATGTATATGTATAGTGTGGGAGGAGCATTAGCTTCCGGTAGGTCGCCTAATGTCTCCTTCTCCCGTGGGTTGTGCAGCTCGTAATTAGCATTTCTCCTTTGGAAAGGTCTCGTAGGACTTAGCCGTGCACAAAGACACCTTTGGAAGTGTGCGTAAAGGAAAGGCGGTCTGACGTGTGGGTACAAAGGGTACACCTGTAGGGATAAAACTATTCGAATAGCCTCGTCCTAGGTTATGGACACGCTCGGATACGCCCCGTGAGAACTAGACTACAACATTTAATTAAAACTTGACTTGGTTGGTATGAACGGGGAGTTCATGCTATTGTTGTGGTGACTAATGGGTTAGTCACTTCCAGGTTGTTCATGTTGTTGTTATTATATATTATCCCGTTGTTACTTCAACAATTAAAAATGCTTTGCTAAATTGCCTTCAATCTACTATGTTATTGCAAATGAAACTTGCTTTATGCTAAAATGAGTCCAAAGCCTCATCCACTTAAATAAAGCTTGCATGTAGCTATGTATAGTTCTGTTATCTTACACGTAAGTCTTGTGGAGTACTTTATGTACTCATCTGCCCGGGGTTGTGGCATTTTTGTTGCTCTTGTTGCAGGGGAAGAAGGTGAGCTCCAAGAGCCTCACTTTTGCGCTATGTGTTGCAGTTTCTTCGACGACTAGCTTGGCGGTCCGGTCGGTTGCCTTGTGGGCTAAAGGCACACTGATTGGCTTTGTGTTATAGCCATCTTTATGGCACTTTTGCTTCCGCTGTTATCTTTTTGTAATTATTGCTATTTGGCCTAAGGGCCTCTCTTTTGTAATATCTATTCCATATTAATATTAACTTCTGGTTTGTTGCTTATGTACTATGTGTTGTATGGAATTGATACATTCTTTTGTTGTGAGGTATGTATACTGCATCCTGGGAAGTATACATCTCTCGAGACCGGGTTTATTTGGTTGATAATACTAAGGTCAATTGGATGACTAAGTATTATGAGCCTAATAAATCCGGGTGCTCACAAAAGTTGGTATCAGAGCCATACCGACCGTAGTAACCCTAGCTTAGTCGTCTTTAGGATGATTTGAAAACTTATTTTCAAATTATCAAATGAGTTTTGAAAGCTTAAGTAATTCTCAGATTTTACTCCTTACCTATCTTAGCTTTCTATCTCATCTCACTCTAATTTGAGTTTTAAAAGTTGTTCTTCTCTCCCTTCTCAAAAGATAAACCCAATTAAACGATAACACCGGTTTTGGGAAACAATGAGATTGGCGAATTGAAGTGTGAGCTGCCCTTTTCAAGGTTTTGAAGTTCGAGTCGGTGATTCGCTAGGAGCTTGATGTGAAATCGACAGCAAGCATCAAATTTCGAGACAGAATCTCAAAGGTTCCTAAATAAGATAGATAATGAGAGGTTAATCAACTAAAATTTGTGGGAATAAAAGGGTAAGATGTGATATTAGTTGGCTAAGTAGCTAACACCCTTTAGATGGTATTATTCTGCTCTTTAAATGTGATTAAATCTCGAGTTGCGTTCTGATTTTTGTCTTCTCAACCGATTACTCGTTCATTCAGTACGGGTTAGTTTTGTCGGGAAGTTGATCTTTTGATCTTGTGTGTTCCTCGCTGTTTTGGAGCCTTTTTGGAAGTTTTTAAAGTTCATTTGCTTGCTGTTTTGGTTCTTCTTTGTTATGCTTTCTTTAACTTCTTTCATTCTGTTTGTTTCATTTAGTTTACATGTAGTATCATCTAATCTATTATCAACTCTGTAGTGATCTGTGCTATCTATATTGTTAGCTTTCGTATAGGGTGATGTTTCATTCTCCTAGTTGTTGGCGTTCTTTCCGCTTTCTTTAACTTCTAGTCTTCGGGTTGCGATCCTAACCCATCCCTTCAGCTTTGGAATCGCCTGACGTCGCGTTGGGTACGCTTCTCATTAAACTTCGTCTTGCTTCTGTTTTGATCAAATCAGGAGCTTCTCACTCTTTAGTAGCTAAGTCTTTTGCTGCTATTGGAGACTTTCTTTCGATCCTTTGTCCGTCCCGTTGCTCATTCACTCTCCCGATCAGGAGTTGAGAGCTGAATCCGAGTGTTGGAATGTCCTCGTTGAGATCAAGAAAGTAGAATCCATGCCAAGAATCACATCTAAACCTGTGCAAACCATTGAAATGGATTGGTTGTCTCCGCATAGGGGACAAATCAATTGCATCAGGAAGCCTATCTACCTCACAAGTCCTTTTGGTGAGCAGGATCGCTTTTAAAGTTGCAAGGACCGTGATCTTTTTCGCTCTTAAAGCGGAGCATTCTCTGGTTATTCGTGAAGTTCCAGCGATGTGTGACTTCGTCGATGTCTTCCCCAAAGATCTTCCAGGAATGCCTCCAGTTCGGAAGCTCAAGTTCGTCATCGAGTTGGTACTTGGTACCGCCCCGATTTCAAAAAGGTCTACTAGTCTACCTCAAACCCCCGAGAAAAATGATGCAATCGGGGTTGTCATCGACCGTGGACTAAAGTGCCACATTTCCTTCCCTATACATCTAAGGGCATCACATACATGTTATTGCCTCCAACTTTCTGTGGCCTAAATGGTCATAATCCCTTTAAGAAACTAGTTACGGAGGGATGACTCAGATAACTAGTTAATCGACTAAGATTTCATTCGTTAGTGGAGTAACCAGACAAACCGCTCCACCAACTAAGAATAGCCATGGTCCCTCTAAGAAGCTAGCTGCGGAGGGATGACTCCACATAGCTAGTTAGCAGGCTGAGATCCCGTTGTTAGTGGAATTAACCCGACAAATCGCTCCGGAACTAACCAGACAAATCACTCCGGAATTAACCAGACAAATCGTTCCACCAACTAACAACGGCTATACACCACCAACCAGACAAAAAGCTCTCAGTCTGTCAAAAATGACCTTCATGTAGATTTTCTAACGGATCTCTACACGTCCCGCATCTTAAAGTTACATGGTGTGCCGAAGGCGATCATTTCTGATCGTTTCTTTGTTCACTTCTCGATTTTGGCATAGTCTACAAGAGGCTATGAAAACTCGTCTTCCTTTCAGTTCAGCTTATCATCCTCAAAGTTGATGGTCAGACCGAAAGGGCAATCATCGTTCGTCGTTATGGGCAAGTTAGCTCCTCGATATGTGGATTCTTACCGCATCATCGAAAAGAAAGGGGCTGTCGCTTATAAGTTGAAATTGCCTGCTGCACTTGAGGGGGATACATGATGTGTTCCATGCGTCCCCGTTCAAATAAGTGCCTCCGTGTTCCAACAGAGGAAGCTCCGTTGGAAACTCTTGTTGTGTAAGAAGTCGGGTCAGAATCGTGACCTAACGAGAAGCAATACAATAAAACAAATCAAATAAAAACCGGCTCGACAAGAAACAAGCTGGGAACAATATGCCAGTAAGTAAAGCATTGATTGGACTGAACAGAGTTTGAGAATTAGATCCAAGTACCCCAAAAATATTATAAATGGATAAAGAATCGTAAAGGAAGGTTCGTATCTTTGAAGAAGTTGAACGAAGATCAATGAATCGTGTCCTCAAGATCCTAAAAGTTCCATGGCCAAATCATTCCGTGGATGAAGTTACTTGGAAACAGAAAAAAAAAAATCATCTCAAGTCGGACTACCCATCTTCCTTCCTCGAGCAAGCCAAATCTCGGACGAGATTTTTGTAAGGGGGGGAGATTTTGTAACAGCCCAAATATGAATTGTATTTCAAATGTACCCAAATCTAGGTTTGTGTTTCAAATGTAAGCAAACCTAGGGTTATTTTTCAAATGTAATCAAATGAGTAGAAATTAAAACTTTTCTTGCATCTTGAAGTTCTTGAACTTTTCTATAATTCTTGTAAAAGAATTGTGGAATTCCAAAAACCAAATCCTCCGTTTGACTAAAGTCAACACTTTCTCAATCTTGGTCAAGAATATTGTGCCAACCTTTGGAAATATTTGTCCTTGGTTCTAAGGATGCTATGTGGCCCTCCGATAAATTTCGTAATTTTGGGAATTATTTGATAAATTTTGAGGTCACCAAACCAATTTTTCAATTGGTCAAACCCTAGAACAAGCTTTGTTAAATTTACGGAGAAAATGCTCGCATAAAAACCTCTCGAAATTTTATGTAAGGTTTGTCCTAGAGTCATCAACCTCCATTTAAAAGTTTAAAATTTTTGGGGTTAGTTTGCTACCTCTAAAAATTCTTCCAAACTCAGCTTTCAAATTCAAACCCTAAACTGGATTCATCGTTCTCTGTGCACTTTCGCTTGCAATCGCTATGCCGAAGTCACTTTCTAGTTGGCCAAACCCAACCAGATCCCAGCTCAGCCCGAGCCTTTCCCTCGCATAGCGTTAGCGCCGTTGATTGAAATCCATCGGCCACGACCTCCCTTCTCCTCCGCGACCTCCCCTTGTCCTGGTCGTAACCGTCGGATCGAAATCCAGTGGGCCACGACCTCATGTCCCCATTTCAGCGTCGCGCGCCACAGCCACGACCTCCTATCTCTGTTGTGCGCCATCGGATGTAAATCCATCGGCCACGACCTCTTTTTGGAGATCTTGACCGCTCCAGACCTCCCCTTTTCTTGTCGTAACCGTCCGATGCAAATCTAACGGCTGCGACCTCCCTTTTCTTTTTCGGACCCGTGCAATTCAGATCTACTGGTCCACGACCACTCCGTTTCAAATCCAGTGGTCCACGACCACCCGAGCAAGATCCAATGGTCTACGACCACCCCGATCTTGATCTAACGGTCAAATCATCTCACGCCTGTTGGTTCGACTCGACCTATTTAACACTCTGGGCTCGAGTCGGTTTGTTTCATCTCTCGTCGGTGGGACTGCGCTGGCTGGTCGTGCCTTACCTCCCGCCACCACAAGGCAGTGTGTGCTGCTGAGCATGGCGTGGGCGCCGCAGCAATCGTCCCTCCAAGCGCCCTCCTCAACGGCTCTCTGCGGCTAATCAATGCGCGTCAAGGTCCGCCCCAAAGTCGTGGTTGCCCTGCCGCCTTGTCCCTCAAAGATCGCCAGCCAAAGCATCATGTCGACAAGCAGCCATCGTCATGCCGCTGAAGCTCCCTTGTGCAAGATCGCCATAAGCAGCCAAGAGTGCTCTCTTGCCCTGCCGGGCTGTTCCTTTGCCCCCAAACTCTTTTTCCCTTTCTTCTTTTCTCCCCAAAGGAGCCGTTGCTCTCGCCCTTTGCTCGCCTTTCTTCCATTCCCTCTTCTCCACCGAATGGGAGCCAAGCCGCTTCCCCACCTCCATCTCCCCACAGATCCGGCCGGCCCCTCCTTTTTTCTCCTCCAGGCGCCACCATGGCGCCCCCCACCACACCACGGCTCCTCCTCCTCTCTCTTCTTCTCGGTGGCTCTAGCTCACCACACTTCCCCCATGGTCGCCCCGCCGAGCTCCTCCTGCATCTGCCGGCTGCTCCCTTCACCTCCGTCCGCGGCCTCTCAACCGCCATGGCGTCCCGCGCCCCTTCACCACTCGCACTGCCGCCTGCCCGGATCCGCTTCTCCACCACCGGATCCGCCATGGAGCTGCCGCCCGGCTCCTTCCACTGGCGCCGCCTCCCACCTCCCGCTCGCCCGCGCGCCATCGCCTCCTCTCGCCCATTCTTTGCTGTCCTTCCCGGTCCGGCTTGACCTGCTCCGCCACATCGCTGCCCTCGCAAGCTCGGCCAGTCCCGACGCTGTTGCCGCTTCCTCGGCCCCACTGCTCGCTCCGGTCCTGCCGCCTCCAACCTGCACGCCGCCGCCACCGCTTCGGTGCTTCGGCCAGCCTCGAGCCCGTGGCGCCAGATCCGCTGAGCCGCTTCGCCGCCCGCTTGGCTGCTTGTCGCCGCTCCAGATCCGTTCTTGCCCATCGCTCCGATCGGATCCGCCTCCGTCGCGTTCCCCACCGAAGCCGCGCCGACCGCAATGCGCTTAAATCGTCTTCCTCGCGCCGCGCAGCCGCTGACACCTCCATCGGCGCCACATGCCCGAGCCTTCCTGTTTCCCCTTCTTTAGCTCCTCGTGAGTCCTTCTTCTTGTCATCGAGCCCTCGATCCATCAGAAGGCAAGCTATTCACGGTAACAAATGTTGTGAATGTCTTTTGAATCACTCAAAACGGTTAACAAAATTGGAGATTGAAATTGAGAGTAGCAATTTAGTGGAACAAATGAATTGGGTTGTCGGTTGTTTGATATTGAACAGAGGAGGAAGTGTACAAAAAAATCTGAATTGGCATTTTGAAAACTTGATAAACCCATCCTTTTCGCTCACTATATTGATGAATGTCATTTTGGCCACGGCTTTCACCGCCAAGTATCCAAGGCCATTTGAGTCACTCAATTTAGTAGCACTAGAATCTGAAAATCAGTGTTGGGTTGCATTTTCTGAAACCAACAGAACAACCTGCTCCTTTTTGTTGAAGTAAAATTATCAGTGAACTAATGACTTATCTAGTACAATTTCTTAGAAAGGGTTGTTTCCAGTTGGCCTTTGGACCTTAATATAAACAAAAGCAACCTCATATGAAAACAAATTTTGAGATAGGTACTACAAATTGGTAAAACATTTAAAGATGGAAATTCATAAATTTAGCTTGAAGTCATGTGGTCTTGGTCTAAAGTCTTAGGATCATACTCTCCGTTGAAATCCTAAACCAATTGTTTACAGCATGAAATTAGACAACAAAAATTGTTTAGTAAGCCAATGAGATGGTTAAACTTCAAAAATTCATAACTAATTTAATTTAACTCCAAAACGAGTGAACCTAATTTTGCTGATCTTAGAATACCATGCTCTACCTGTCATAAAATTTTCACACTCAACAACCTCCTAGAAAATTGTGTGATGAACAGTACCCGAAATCAATTAAATTGGAGTTTCCAGCCGATTGAAATTGTTTTAGCCATAACTTTTTCATACTTTATCCAAATTGAATGATTCTTGTTCCTAAATTCATTTAAAATCCCCCTCTTCCTGCTGTGTTAATTTCATGATTTTTGGTTGACTTTGAGTTTTTGAGTATTCTCGGTGTTAGTTGTTCTTATTTGCTCTTCTCGATTCTTTCGGTAGGTTTCGACGATTGTATTCGTATACGAGATTGACCCTCTGCAACATAATGAGCATCTCTCGCAAGGCAAAGGCAAGCGCTTTGATCATTTCCATGCGATCCCATTACTTTAAAGTCTAATATTTTGTTTAACTTCTATGTATGCATGCCTTTGTGTCAAATTAATTTACCGATTAGAGGTAGCTATTCCTATGCATTGTTGCCTTTTAAATTGTTATCCCTGCCACAAACCATAGGATAATAATCTCGCTGGTGAATTAGAGCCCGGTGATGGTATTATACTCTTTTTTTGGTCTTTTCGATATCATGCTTAGCAATGCTTAGACGGTAGATATGGGCGGTTGTCGACATTATGTCGATGACCTTGATCACACAAAACTATTACTCCATTATGTCCATATGTATGCCTTGTTAATTTGTAAACAACTAAAAATAAAAACAAAATTGTTTTGACTTGGGCATATTGGATGAATGGTGTGGTTTTTGGAGTGTGGAAGTATGCCTAAGTCCCTAAGGACCGAGTTACTTGCGCCTCCTGTACTGAGCATATTGCGTACTAACCACGCGAGGGGCATATGGAACCCCTCTTGACTAAGTACTCTAGGGGGTGTTAATTATGAGCGAGCTCGGTTGGTGTGTTTTCAAAAACAAATGTATATGTATAGTGTGGGAGGGGAGCATTAGCTTCCGGGTAGGTCGTCTAATGTCTCCTTCTCCCCGTGGGTTGTGCAGCTCGTAATTAGCATTTCTCCTTTGGAAAGGTCTCGTAGGACTTAGCCGTGCCAGCACACCTTTGGAAGTGTGCGTAAAGGAAAGGCGGTCTGACGTGTGGGTACAGTGGTACACCCTGCAGGGATAAAACTATTCGAATAGCCTCGTCCTAGGTTATGGACACGCTCGGATACGCCCCGTGAGAACTAGACTACAACATTTAATTAAAACTTGACTTGGTTGGTATGAACGGGGAGTTCATGCTATTGTTGTGGTGACTAATGGGTTAGTCACTTCCAGGTTGTTCATGTTGTTGTTATTATATATTATCCCGTTGTTACTTCAACAATTAAAAATGCTTTGCTAAATTGCCTTCAATCTACTATGTTATTGCAAATGAAACTTGCTTTATGCTAAAATGAGTCCAAAGCCTCATCCACTTAAATAAAGCTTGCATGTAGCTATGTATAGTTCTCGTTATCTTACACGTAAGTCTTGTGGAGTACTTTATGTACTCATCTCGCCTGGTTGTGGCATTTTGTTGCTCTTGTTGCGGGGAAGAATGTGAGCTCCAAGAGCCTCACTTTTGCGCTATGTGTTGCGGTTTCTTGACGACTAGCTTGGCGGTCCGGTCGGTTGCCTTGTGGGCTAAAGGCACACTGATTGGCTTTGTGTTATAGCCATCTTTATGGCACTTTTGCTTCCGCTGTTATCTTTTTGTAATTATTGCTATTTGGCCTAAGGGCCTCTCTTTTGTAATATCTATTCCATATTAATATTAACTTCTGGTTTGTTGCTTATGTACTATGTGTTGTATGGAATTGATACATTCTTTTGTTGTGAGGTATGTATACTGCATCCTGGGAAGTATACATCTCTCGAGACCGGGTTTACTCGGCATTACCTGTAATTGCAAAGAAGTGAAGAATGTGCATTCATGACATGTTCATTATATTTCTGCATAAGAGATGGATTTGTGGTATATAATACTGTATTCATGATGGGATTGTTTGTTCCCTTGGTTTGCTTATGATGCTATCATAAGAGATGGATTTGTGGTATATAATGTCGTGTTCATGATGGCATGGTTTGTTCTCTTTGACTGCTTATGATGCTATGTTTGATTTGCTCTTGCACTTTGCTGAGTCGTGAACTCACGCTCGCTGTGTTGTGCTTGCTAGGTACCTCTCGAGGCAGCGATATGCATGGGAAGGGGTAGACATGGTGCATGTCACAAAAACACAAACCACAATGAATAAAACTAGTCCAATTATCCACAATTCTTACTCTTGATAATTGCTTTAGATTAATTTTGTGACCATCCTTCGTGGTGGGTGATTTTGTCTGTGAGCATGGATGATCTATCTAAGTTCTTAATTCTTCACCATTTAAGTTCATTCGATGGATTAGACGGTTTGATTTTGGTTATTTTATCATCCTCGCTGCTTGATTGGTCAATGATGCCTTAGATGTAGCTATTTGGTCATTATCTGCTTGAGCTTAGTAATGTAGGACTGTTTTAACTTAGTTGTTAAAGAGAAGACTTCTTAAGTTGATTTATGCTCCATTGATAAGTGATATACTTTTATTGAGAATTTATAGACTATGATAGCGTTGATTATTAGTTTATTGTCACTCATGATTGAATGTTTGGTTGATGGATTATGGGTTTGTATTAAATAGATGTTGATGGTTGGTATTATCATTCTTCATGATATGGTTGAATTTGTGTTGGCTTAATGATCTTCGTATAGACTCTTGATAGTGTTATCGTAATTGAATCAATATGATTGGATGATTGAGTTTTATTTGTTGACGAATTCGGATTCAAATCTTATATTCATTCTACTAGATATTGATCCTTTTATGTTATTATTTAAAAGATGGATGAAATTATTCCGTATTATTGTTGTATGTTAGTCTTTTAGGTAACATCTTGGCTTCCGCATAGCTAGGGTGTTACAGTGGTTGTAGCCTTCGGTTGCCAGGTTGCACCACCGTTTGGGTTATGAGAATAATGAAGTGTTTACCTCGAGTCAACTAGTTTCAGGTGTTGAGTATGAGTTTCATTGGGAAGGTTATTGTCTTCCTTGAGCTTGGAATGGTTATTCTCGTTCAGATGCGGTGGATGAGTTTTCTTGGATTAGTGGTTCATTGTAGTTGATGGGAGTTCATCATCTTTATTGGTTTCTTAAGGCAAACATTTGTTCTCCCGAATGATGAGTTGTTTTGCTGCTTATAAACGTAGTTGATTTATAAGATTGATCTTTTATTTGAAAGTTCTGTCCTTCTTGTTGGGAAACACGACTTATTTAATCTCTTGGTATTTTGGTTAATGGAAGCTTTATTTTGCAAGTTCTTTAATATGTGGAAGCCTTGGTTTTTTGTATTTCTTTTGGATTATTTTGAGTGCAGCTTCTTGAATGCCCTTTGTTCTAAAAAGAATTAAATCCTTTTGTGATGTCTTGTTATGTTTAAGCAAGAGGTGGTAAACATAGAAGTTCATTGTTAAGGTATGAGTTATCAAGTCGGATCTGTAGCGTGGTGCATGATTAGTGTTAACCCAGATCCTTGGGGTTGAAGTTGATTAACTCGATGTTGTCATAGAGTAATTACCTGATGGGTAGTGACTAAGAGTATGTCCATACCTAAATGGAGTTAGAAGGGTTATTAAAAGTATGGAACATTGAAGAACTAGTTTGATCACTATGGGTGATATATTTGGTAAGCTTTTTGGGTAGAATGGATTTGCAGGTCTCAATGTGTCAGTCCAACCCTTTGAGATGGGTAAGTCCAGAAGGTGTTAGATTATTGTCATAATGGCTATTAATCTTGGAGTTATCTTTTATGGATATGTACTGATCGTATGTAAATGCTAGGTGCAATTATTATGTATCAAAGTATGGTGTTGAGCATCCCTAAGAGGTGAACTGATGGGATGTGATTGGTATCTATGTTTACATGGTGGTGGAGTAGTAGGATAATAGTTTGTTTTGATGAGAAGGTTGATCATTAAAATTGTTTAGTTTGCTAAACCTATTAGATTACATGATCTCAATGGATTAATTTAACTGTGTAGGAAGGGAGAGGTAAGGATGTATTTCACTGTTGTCTTAGTGGATAATAATCTGAAAGTTTTCTTTATTTGGCTGATTGATGATCTTATATTTGCTAGTGGGAATGCAAATAGAGAAATGATTATAAATTCTTCCATGACTGAATAATCGTTAAATGTCTATGATGACCGCTAGATTGGAATTGGTGTGCACTAAATTGATGTTGAGCATTGCCAATAGGTTAATGATTGAAATTTAAGGGTGATCTATATATGTGTGTTTTACGAGGATGACCTGGGCAGCATGCCCTTGTTAAAGGATGGTTTACTTCGATAGTGTAGATTGTGCATTAGATATTCTCTTGACTAAGTTGAGTACTACAACCTATTAGAGAAAAAAAAAGATATTGTGCTTCTCTTGGAAAGGTTGATGATGGTATAGTAAGGTTTGTTGGTTCATGCCAGGAGTGCATTATATGATGTTAGAAAGATTAACAGTATATAGTTGTGATGGTGATGCTGATTCTTATAAGAGGAGAATAATTTGCTTGTTTTTCGTGATATCCTGTAAATGAAGATGTTTCGAGTTTTACGGTTGAGATCATTTGGACCTCATGTTTTATGTGGTAGTTGAAAATGTTCCGAACAGAATGATGTGTTGAAAGATTTTATTGGTTCTTAAGTGGTTCTTGTGGTTTGGTCTTAAGAACTTATCTTGTTCGAGATGACAAAGTGTTGTTGTAGTCAAATGATTATTTTCTATGTTAAAGGAAAGATTGTAGTAGGAGTATTTGAAGATTTGAGTCAAGTTTTGCAACTTGCGGTTTAATTGAAACGTGCCTAAACTTTCTGCTTTTTCCGTACAAGAGTTGTCGAGTTTCAATAGCAATGTCTTATTCTTATTGGTTAATATTTGATATTGTCTTTTTGAGGGGTGTGTGCCCTCAACTGTGATCTCATCTTTTGTTTTATAAGATCATCGCTATTGGATTATTTCTTTTGGTCTCGTGCTCACTGTGAGGAGCAACGTTTTCCTGTGTGCCGAAAATTGTCATTGTTCGCCTCTTTCTTTTGAGAAAGGATCAACAGATTTGTGTTGCAAAGTTTTATAAAGCGTAATCTGGCAACTGTTTGGTGGTGGTCAAGTACATGTAGTGGTGAGATTTTGGTACCAAGCTATTGGAGGAGTAGTAGAAGATGAATTGATTTTGATCTATAATTCTTGGAGAAAATTTGATTCAAATGGAATGATTGTCGTTGAAGTAAAACTGATTGGTGTTACAACTAAGTAGAACATGTGGTAAAGTGTAATTCTAGAACCATAGTTCATGTTGAAATGTTGGGAATTATCAAAAATATGAAAATCTTGATCAATTTTATAGAGTAACGCAATTGGGTAGTATTGCGTGGTTGTGTGGGTGATTCATGATGATGTTAATGAGCGAGTATGTTGGAATTATGGGAATTTAGGGGTTTAATATGAGGATTTCCCTATCTGTTATATGAGAAGTTCGTTGTAGAAGTCTTGGAGATTAAGTTTGTGCTTTGCATTTTTTTTATGCTAGAACTTTGGTCGCCAAATGATTGTGTGTAGAGAAAATAGAATAAGGGCATATTCTGAGCAGTGGGATGATCATTGATAGAACCTTTTTGATGTAGTACATGGGTGTGTGTACTGAGAATTCTGAGCTATTTATCCTTAAAAATTTGAGGTGATGTGATTACGTAAGATCTATTTTTAGATGCATTGGGTGACATCTGTCAAATTAATTTCATCGGTAGAAAGAGTTATCTAGAGTGTTTCGATGGGGTCAATAGCGCCTCTATACAAAGGTGTGGATGAAGTGTTTTGATTTGATCATAGTTTTGAGGATGCCAATTTAAGAGATTTGAGCCAGTGTGGTATGCGATGAATTCGAATTCCAACATTTGAGAGAAATTTTATTTCTAAAATAGAAACTGGAAAAAAGATGTTTCCTCGAGTAGTGAAACATTTTCTTGATTCTCGTTTAAGCTATGTGTTTTTTGTAACAGCCCTAGTTTTAATAAACTGTAATAAGATGCTTTTCACAGTATCACTGTTCATTTTGTAAATTGGGCATTATGTTACAATTTAAATTCTCGAGTTTCTAGCCAAAAATCCAAAACTTGTTTGAAGCTTCAAAAGAAAGTACCCGTCAATGTTGGTATTAAGACCGGGAAGTATTTTATTTAAAAGCCAGATGAACTATTTTAGCCAAAAATAATTTTTGTTAAATTTTTAGAAATTATTTTGGTCTTGAGAAAAATATTTGTCTTTAAATAAACCCATTCGAATTATTTGAATTATTTATGTATTTTCAAAAGTAAAACAGTAGTTTTTAAATTTTATTTGGAACATATATGATCCCAGTAGCATCTTGGCAAAATTTTATATTTTTATGAATTTATTTGCTATTTATTAAGCCCCGATCAAACCTTTTGAAGTTTTGAATCAAAATCGGTCAAACTTGGCCAGCTCAGCCCTACTTTATGCACTGTAGCGACCGAGCCCCACGGCTAGGTCCAACCCGGTGCGAAACAACCGCACCAGTCACGGCGGGCGCGAGCACAAACCCCGGGTGCACGTGCGCCATTGATTTTCCAATGGACGGATGAGATCCGAGGGGCCGTTCGGACCACTCCGAGCCATCTCGAGATCTTAACCGTTGGATTCTCCACGGACGGGCCAGATCCAATGGGCCGTTCGGACCATCCGCACGCCCACGTGATCTCCACCGTTGGATCTTAATCCTACGGCATCGCATTTTATTCCAATCATTAAAATCCTCTTCAAACTCGGTCACCGTTGGATCCTCAACGTGTGGACCAGATCAGATGTGCCGTTCGGACCGGTCGGAGGTGCCAAGCGAGATCCACCGTTGAAATTTGATCGGACGGACCACATCCATTGGGCCGTTCGGACCATCCGGACCTCCCATCAATTCTGACCGTTGATTTTAAATCCAACGGTGACTTCCTTTTTGGGCCGAAGCTCACCAGCGCGCATTAGATCTTGGACCGTTGGTCTGTGATCGAACGGCTCTTGTGGATTGTGACGTTCGGACCACCCGGACCTCCCCTCAATCCTAGTCGTTCAATTGAGATCGCATGGCCCATATTGAAGGATACCGGTTCAGTGTTCTTTGGCCACCTCATTGCAGCCGCCCAATTCTAATCGAACGGTGGTTGTTCCTTGGAGCTCGCAGTGTGTTGAGGGTGCTATAGCTGGCGCTGGGACCCACTCGCCAGTGACTTTCTTCCTTCCTTCCTTGCTTCTGTGCGCCACCGCCGGTGTTGCTGCCGGAGTAGAGGCATTGAACAGGGAATATACGAATATTCCTTTGATATTTAGCCTTAGTGGCCACCTCATCGCCTCTAGAGAGTTCCTGCTGGCTCTAGCACCAAACCCTATATATAAACCCTAGTCAGGAGCTCGCCATTGTTGACCAAGAAGAACTTTCCTAGCTTTGCCTTCCTTCCCAGTGAAGCTTCTCTACTTTTACCCTTGTTCAACTACAAGCAGGCTTAAATCTCTTGTTAATGTGAGTTTTGGGCGTCTCTTGTAGGGTTGAACAAAGGGTTTACTCTCTGCCGACTTAAGCAAGTGGGAGCACCACTTCGGTGAAATCTCCTTCTGGTGAGTTAGACCCCATCCCTTCCTATCAAGAACGAGGGTGGTAGTCTTTAGAGCTCAAGATCTATCATTTTCGTTTTGGTCAGACCAGAGAAGAGGACTTTGGCTCTTTGCTGTCACGGCCAAGACTTGACTCCTAGACGTTCTTCTCCAGCTGGTAAGTTAGACCTAGTTTCTTGTCACCTTGAGTACCCTAAAGACTTCAATGGTTCACTTGAGCTATCTACTGGTGCATGGATACTCAAGACTTCTTTAAACTAAAAATTTCTTTTTATAACTTTTCGGTCTTTCATATCGTTGTCAAAACCTAGGATTTCTCTTATCAGTATATTAGCCTATTTAGGTCCTAGGTAAACCCTAGTATCACCAGTAATCTTTCTTTAAATTCTTAAGGTCACCAATTCATTTATTGCTTCTAATCCTCTCTCTGTTAGTTATTGTCGGTCCAAAACCGACAAATGCTCAACCCTTCTTTTCTTTCTTTAAACCGGGCAGGTAAGGTTAGCATTGATGGGTTGTGATATTAGTTACCTTCCAGATAGCTCTAACTTCCATTTAAGGTCTTCGTTTTGTGTATTTCTTCAAGACAGCCGAAATCTGGAAAGGGACTCTTTGCTGTTTTCGTTGTTGGTCAAACCGACAACATAGACAGCACGAGTCCATTTTCTTAAGTCGCTATTGATAGTTATTAAATGATCAGCTAGGTCACAGCACTAGTTTAAAAACACTTAGCTTCAGCACAATATTTCATTTACATAATGTTTAGCTAGGCAAGTAATTCAATTATGAGCTGTCCTGTTCCAGTTTCAAAAATCTATAATTGTAGCTCTAAATCGAACCTTAAATCTTGTCAATTTAGTAACAATAAATGTTGATTTAGTCTTTTAGTTTTACTCACTTAACTGTAACTTAAACTAAAAAAATGGTTGGCTCATAAAATAAGGAGGTAGTAAACTATTCTTTTATAACCTGTTCTATTTTTAGTTGCAAAACCTGAAACTATAAGTAGCAGTCAACATTATTTCTTAACCAATTAATGTTAGTACATGGTAAGTTAGGCTTTTAGCTTTACTACTTAGTTGTAACTTAAACTAAAACATTATTTTAATTATGATAATAAAGCAAAGAAACCGTTTTTTATAATCATCTTACTTTCAGTCTTAAAATCTGAAACTATAATTTCAAACTAAATCTTAATTCATGAACAGTTAGTATCCACCAATATTAATATGGGGTATTATCTTTATTGGGTTAGTATAGCTTAAGCATGTTGCTAATCGTGCACTACAATCTTGATCATGCATTCTTTTTCAATACTTTGCTCTCTGTCGATTTTCTTGTGTTTATTGGAATTTATTTGTCTTTTAGATTCTGGCTCTTCTAAAAGTGGTTGACTCTGCTATTGAGCAATAAGAACCTGAACAAGAGGTGTAATATTACCAAGGCAAGCATCCTCTCTGCACCATGTTGATCCCAATTTTTGGAACTATAGATTTACAAAATACAGTGATACTGTGCATGCAAATTTTCTAAAAATTATTTGTGATTTGTCTCTAGGTAGTTACAACCCAATCTTTGTGGCTTACCTTAAATTTGATCATACACTCAACTTAAGGTATTGTTGTACTAAAATATTTAGGTTAGAAATCTGCTTAGCCATGCAGTCCATAGAACGGTAGTGTTTGGCAAGCTTACCTTGTCAAACATGGGAACAACAAATGAATTTCATTTATTTTGATTCTTTGTTCAGTTTATTTAAATCAGAAATGAATTTAAATTCTGTTTAATAAGCTGAATTTAAATCTGGACAAGTGGATGCTAGTGATGGTGCCTTTGTGCACGAGAATTGGGAAATGTGGTTGTCTTGTCTGGATTGATTAAGGACTGAACATCGGTTGGATGATTCAAGCCCCAACGTACTTCCACACGCGGTGTATGGGCACTGTTTGGTTAAGTAAAGGGTTAATACTATTGAGTTGGAAACAGGAGAGTAAGGACATGTGTATTGATTTCATATGGCATAGATGCTTAAGTCTTCGGGCCGTGTCGTATGCCATGTGGAGTTTATATCGATATCAGATGTTCTTAGAAGGGTGAGGGCGTAGATGTGTTCCATCGCATGTACGTACCTTCAGGGCCCCGATTGCGGTCTAATATGTGCAGTTATGCACGAGTTCGCATTTAAGTGATTGGGTCGGCATTCCCGGCACAACATGTGGACCCCGGTTGAAGGGATGCTATCAGTCGTTGTTTAAGCGGGATCAGTCGCACATGGGTATTCCAACTCAATAGTGTCAACTTGTTGAAAAATACCAAATCTTAGTTTACCCGGCCGGCATACCAAAGGAAGTGTGCTATTATTCCGGAGGCTACGGGCTAACTAAGTCGTGTGGGTAAAGATGTACACCCCTGTAGGGTTAAAACTATTCGAATAGCCGTGTCCCCGGTTACGGACAATGCTTGAATTTGATTAGCGCTTTGTATAGATTTTGGAAATCGAATTTTGGGTTGGATATGGATTCGGTTTAATGATCAATCATGCAATGTTTTTGGGTAAGTGGTGTCAGCCACTTTGCTGATGGTACTGTTTTTGATTAGGTCTCACTTATTTACTGTTTTAGTCCAAATTGATTTATTAAACTGCTTTGTCAAAACTTAGCAATTGTAGGTTAAGATGTATTGCTTTATGCAAAATTTAACCATTATAGCTTTCCTGTTGTAAACCTTATGCATGAATCAATTCTAATCCTTTGTATAGGTTCTATTAAACACTTTCTTTTATTTAGTTTGTGTAAGTCTTACTGAGTACCTTCCGTACTCAGGTGTTATAACCTCTTGTTGCAGGTGCAGATGATTATTTACTTGAGATGCCCGTTAGCGCCAAATCAGGGTGACGCTAATGAGTGAAGCTATTTCTTCCTCCACGCAATAGCCTGAGGGTGATGGGGCCATTGGTGGATTTTGTTGTTTATCTTAAGTTTTCGCTACTGAATTTTTATTTTGTGACCGTGAGTCACTTTGTATGAATTAATGTAAATATATGCCTTGTATGTGTGATACAATGTTGATTAAGGATATATGTGCAATAGTCACTGATCCTGGGAACTATTGCAAGACATATATCCGGGAACCTGAATATTGGAATTGTTACTTGTTATTATTATGCTTCTAGTATGATTTTTAATGAGGGAATTGAACTGTTCCTTAATTAAGAATTATGCTACCAGTATAATTTTAATTCGGCACATTTCCAATATTTGAGGGTCTTACATTTTTGACGGATGTTTTTTCGCAAATTGAGCTTGGCTTTATGATGGCATGTGTGGTCCTTATCAGTTCAGAAAGAATAAAGGAAGTATTTGATTTGGGTACTTGAGTGGTTTCTATTTTGGCTTATGTGGTATTTATTTGTAAACTGCCTACTTAGAAAGCGGAAGGGATTTCATGATAAATCTTTGCTTTTGAATTTGACCCTTTAGTGTGAAATTGCCATTTCATGGTCGCGATGAGAATCCATTATTATTTTTCAATTGGGTTCTAGTTATAAGAGTTGTTTAAAGCGAGTTCTGTTGTGTGTTCCTTGTTAAGATGAAGAAATCGATTGAGAAATAGGACAAGAGTGTCGTGTGTGTTGTGCATGTTGTGTGCTTAAGTACCAAAGGGGGAAGTTGGCCCAAGGTACATTGATTTGTTTTCGACAGTTGCAGGGATTAGGAAGTTGGCGTATCGCTATGACCGTCTCGGGTCTATACGCGAGGTATGCAACGTCTGATATGTTCTGGTGCTGAGTGAGTACTTGAGAAATTCAGAGTCTGAGGTTTTGTTAGAGCCGTTGACCAACAAGTAAGGCCTCACGTCCGAGTCTCGTCCGGTACGTATACTGGAGAGGTCAGAACGAGCGTTGAGGCATAAGACGTTGGTATCTGTTGAGGTGCCAAGGGCGCATCTGTGTGAGCGATAAGCGAGTTGGGAGCTAGAGTCTCGCATGCGCGAGCAGTATCCGAATCTGTTCACGACTAGTACGTGTTAATTGTTGTTCATTTCAGTGGCAGTTGTTCTTTTGTTTAATTCGACGTTTAGAATTCGGGGTCGAATTCTGTTAAGGGGGGTAGAATGTAATATCCTGATAATTCAATAGTGAATGCAATAAAGTTTACAGAGGGAATTAAGTTAAAAATTCAGAAATTATGGGGGGTTTTGGACCTTGGGCTTCCGGCCCAAGGCAGCCTTGCCCAAGAGGGCCGGCCCATTAGTGGGCCAGGGGGGGCGCCACCTCCCCTATACCCTAGCCGCCCCTCCCCTCCACCCTTGGCCTCCACTCTCTCCCTCCCTCCCCCCTTTGGCCGTACCTCCCCTCCACCCCTTGCGCCACCATCTCCTCCCCTAACCGAGCTTCCCTCGCTGCCATCCCCTGGTGCTTCCTCCTGTTGTTGGCCGGCCACAAGGAAGAGGAAGGAAAGGGAAGAACAGAGGAGAAGGAAGAGGAAGAAGAAGAAGGTGGGGAGAATCTTCACGAGGACTTCAGCGTGGTCCTGCAGGGGATTTTGTGGGCAAAATCGTGATCCTCAATTGCTAGTTCAGTTCTTTAGATGTGTTTTGTTGCCGATTAATCAGTGCAGTACCCTGCTGTTGTAGAACGGTAGTACTGCAAATCTGTTAGTTCGTAAATTTGAGTTAGTTCCGAGCAGATCCAGCATTTAGGGTCTCCTAGAGTTATGTGGGGAATTGTGTTGGCTTTCTGGGAAGTATTAATTCATAATTTTTGGTCAGATAATGAATTAGTTATGAATTTTGCAAGTCTGGATGCTTATTCAGTCTCTGGATTCGGGCAGCGAACGTAGTTCTGTGAATTAGGGTTTGGAGATGAATGAATTTGGACAGTTGATCTCCATTAGTTATGTAGATAACTTTATGATGTTTCCAGGTAGATCAATTTCATAATTTTTGGACATTTAGAACGAAAGATATGAATTTTTGAAGTTAATATTGTAGTCTGTCCTTCTGTTGTGGACAGTAGAGAAAGACTAGTCTGTTAGCAACCTTTGTTGCACAGTAAGGAAAATAGTGATAAAATTATTGAGGAAGCTAATTCTCTGTAGTTTCCAGATTGTCTTAGAACAGTGGGTTTGGATGTACCAATTAAAAGATATGAAATTCCAAAGTTGGTAGTACCAAAGATGACATAACTGTCTTCGGAGTTAAAAACAAAGACTTAGATGGAATAATTTGATCTTTTGGTAACCTGAGGAGTTGTAGATATGCGTGTGTAGATTCTAGGGAATTTGGGTTCATGACTTTTGGAGCTTTGAATCAAAAGTTATGGTTTTTCTTTGATGGCTGCCTGTTTGCACAGACTGGTATTTGGATTGTATTGGTAAAGTTTCGGGTTGAGAATAGGAGCGATTGATTTCATTTTGTTTCATTGCTATGCTGAGCACTTTTTAATGGTATTCTTAGTATACTTTACGGTTGCCATGTGGTGGTAAGAACCGGGGTTAGAGTCTTCCCGTTGTCGTCATCCGTATCGCGGTTGAGGCAAGTGCAAGCAGTGTAGAGTAGATTGTGATGCTTTATTCATGACAATTGTCATGATTTACTTATGATGTTATATCAACGATAATGTTGTTGTATATTATTCTCTCATGTTGATTTGAGAATATGAAGTTCATTTGCATCATGGCATATATTCCTGAATCTTGGATTACGTGGTAGCCAAGAGTTGTTTCTTTCGAGGTCCCCATCGTGCATTGGATGGGCATGAGATCCCCGCCATGTATTGGACGGGCATGCCCCCACACTCGTGGAGTGTGGGCTTGAGGTCCCTGTGCCTAAGGGCACAGGCTTGAGTATAAATCGACGGATGCACTACTTCGCATTACCGATAATTGCAAAGAAGGAAGAAATAGCATTCTTGACATATGCATTGCATGCAAGTATAAGAGTTTTATTTATGGTTTCTTGCTGATGTTCATGTGTGGATTGGTTAACTTCATTTGCTGGTCGTGAGGATTTGTTTATTATTACTGTTGTACTTTGCTGAGTCGTGGACTCACGCTTGTTACTGTTGTTCTTTTTAGGTACCACTCGAGGCAACGATATGCATAGAAAGGGGTAGTTTTGATGCACTTCACACTTAACCACCCACGGCAAATAAATTAGCTTATTTATCTAAAACTTCAAGTTCATGCTATTTCCTTTAGTTTCAGACTGTGTCTATCCTTCGTGGTGGTTGATTAATCATGGTAGCCAAGTTTTATCGTGGATGGTTCTATTTATGCTTTTAAATCTCAGATATTGATTCATTTAATTCTATTTGATAGATTAAATTGAGTAATTTGTTTAGACTTATATCCTCGTAGTTCTCATGAATCTTGATGATTTAGATTTAATTGTTGAAGATCCGCTCTCATTGTGTACCATTAACCGTTTGGTTCGGTTATTGGTTGAGTAAGAGCAATATACATGCTAGTTCATAATTAGTTGACTGGTGGTATTCTTTAACTTGTCTATTTGTAGACATTGCTAGTTCTTGTTGATTAGAACTATTTCGCTATTATTGAATGTGCTTCTGAAATTGTGTTAGTAATTGAAGTAAATTGATTCTGTAATGTGGTTTAGTAGCATCCTAGACTCTATGTTGGGATGGAGTGTTACACATCCACTAAAAAACCTCTCGGAAATTTTCACCAAAATTCTTGTGTTTTTTCTATGGTCCAACCAAACAACATTTTTTACGCATTCCTGTGTTTTTAATTGCTTTAGGATTTAACAAGGCATGACATCCAAATCTCCCGTTTTTTTCCTGTTCCTATGCATCTTAATTCCTGCATGCCAAAGAGGGCCTAGTTTATACAAATGTGCAGTAGAATTGGAGGGTTATGTTCAACTAGACTGCGACTTCTAGTGTTTATTGCAGTACATTACTGTCATTACATACTCCTACAATAAACCATGTCCTTTGTTGATAAACTTCACATTCATTCAATTCCTTGTAAAACAGAGAAACTAGCTACGTGGCATTGAACTTCACGCTTCTCAATTTCTTGCTGCGAAAGGACAAGCCATACCTACCTTCTGAGAAATCAGTAGCATACTCGTGATTAAAAAGAAAAAGAAAGACCAACAAAATGTAAAGAAATACGTATACCTCCTCACTCACAGCACACACACACCGGGTAGCACTCGCAGATTCGTTAAATCGTCAGATTTGTTTAGCAAAAATGGTCTGCGGCTCTTAGTTCAGTTTAGCTCTTGAAAGCCTGTAATACTTAACCACCCAATTAATCCTAGTATTACAAATCAAATATCCCAACTCTCGGTGAACATGTACTTTCCAAAATAGTAGTACATATACACCTCACAAAATATAGCATCTAATCCATACACAAGCTAATACAATACTGGTAGCGATAGAGTTACAATATCTATAAGATGGCGATAAACAAAAACCAACCGGTTTGCTATTACCCACAAGGCAACCGACCGAGCCGCCAAGCTAGTCGTCCTGCACGAAATCAGTCTCAGAATAGCCGATCTCTTGGGGATCAACCTCCTCTACAACAATTCAACAATGCAGCTGAGTACAAAGTTGTACTCGCAAGACTTACAAACAAAGAAATATATAGATGCATTCATGTATCAAAGGAAGGCTACTACACTGAGTAGTTTCAGCATAAAGCAATTTTTCCTTTGCAATAGAGTAATAGATTGTAAAGCAATTTTAAGCAATCTATTTTTATTTGTTTAAATAACAGCAAGACAACAAATATAGACATAATTAACATCTTAGATGTGACTCCCTAACAGCCACCACAACATAGCACGAATTACCCATTCGTACCATCCGAATTCAAGTTTTATCGAAAATGATGAAGTCTAATTCTCACGGGGCGTATCCGAGCGTGTCCATAACCTAATACGAGGCTATTCGAATAGTTTATACCCTGCAGGGGTGTATCAATGTACCCACACGCCAGACCACCTTTTCGCCATATGATGGAGCACACTTCCTTAGGTATGCCGGCAATGCTAAGTCCTACGAGACGTTTTCCAATATTATGTATTAACTATAAGCCACCCGTATAAAGAGTTATGTGATATGATCTCATATCACAAATGGTTCCATAATAGAACCGTCCATGATATGGTCTCATATTATAGACGTGGTCTCATATTACAGACGTGGTCTCTTGAAAGCATAGAAAATGCTACACCCTAGAAACATTCTAGCCCACGTTCAAACTGCAGCACGAGACGGAGGTGAAAACATTTGGAAAAGGTCTCTCTCCATATTGGAAGAGGATCGAGAGGAGTAGAAGAACTCTGTACTAATGGATTTCGTGTAAGCAGATATATTTCTCTTTTTTCCCTAGAGGCAAGGATTCTCCTTTCCTCCATGCAAATAGTTTGATCGCTATGCCATCAAATTAACCAAGCAGATCTCCGAAACTCTTCAAGTATATACGCACCAGCGGAGCCACATATCCTGGGCCTCATGCAAACACCTACCCATTCCCCACGGCACATAGGCCTGCCCGTTTGATCTTTAGTCCAATTTCATCCCCCGTGATGCAGAGGCCAGCGCCTCCTACGCATTATGCTGCCCGCTAGCCCCCTCCACACCGTGCACAAGCGTGGTACTCTTGGGTCTCCATCCCAGGGTGCAGCTAAATTACACTCTCATTTCGGCTTTGTTTGGGAGGACCAATTCCGGCCGGATCCTCACCAAATCCCAGGGAAAAATCATCTCGCGATAAACTTTCCCGGTCTGGCCTGTAGGGGCGTTTGGGTGACGCCGGGACTAGGGAATTTGGGCCCAACCCGGCCTAATCCACGGGGGAGAAAATCATCGTCTCCTCAAGTCGGGTTCTTTCTCCTCGTCGCCGCTAGTTTCGCTCTTGAGTCCGGACTTCCTCCCTAACCGCCTCCCTCCCAACCGTCGCCTCCACCGCATTCTTCCTCCTCCCACTCCGACGACAGGAACTCCTCTGCTTCCTCTCCTCCTCCTCCCACTAGGTATCCTCTCCTCCTCCCACTAGGGTTGCACACCTCATCTTCTTTTTCTCGTAGATCTTGGTGGGAGATGGCGACTAGAGGGAAGGCTAGAGGTGGAGGTGGGTTGTGATTTGTGGGGAGAACACACGAGGCATGGCTAGGGTTTGACAACTTTCTACCAGGTTCGAATCGTACCCCTCCTCTTCTCTGTTTGGTTTTGAGTTTTGAGTTTTGCGTATAGCATGAGATATGGTACCATTGCAATCTGATCTGATGATCTGATGCTTAGGATGATAGTTTTCGGTTTCTTGTGCACAAGTTTGTGCTGCATGATGATAGTTCTCGGTTCTCGGTATACGAATTGAGCACTGGTTTGTGGCCTTCAGCTTTGAGTTCTCGGTATACGAATTAAGCACTGGTTGCTGTGGTGTTTGAAATGCGAAGTAGCTGGAATGGCTTGTAATGTATTTTGATTGTTAACTTGTTTCCATATTGAAGTAGACAATTAGTGGTTCTACTGCGTTATTAACACTGAAATGGCTTCCAGTGTACAATTCTTGGGCCGTGTGGGTGTGAATTAGAGGGTCTGACTCTTTAATTGCACTGAAAGGGAGATGCGTTATTTTAAATGTAGAGCATGGCTTTTAATGCTGTATTTATGCAGACATATGCCATGTATAGGTGTGTTGATCTAGAATTGTTGTGCTGTTTGAATTGCTAAGTAGTGCTTTTTAACTGTAGAATTTGTTAGGAATTGGGTTGGGTAGTACTGGTATTCAAAAGCTGTGAGATTCTGTTATAGGATTTTGTTACTCTTTCCTGTTATCAAATCCTATTTGTGGGGTATGTTATGCAATGTGGTCACTTGGATTTATGATGCATTATCTTCACTTGGACTGTCTTCTGCAGCACTTAAGTTGTTAAGGTTGTTCGTGCTTTTATTTCCCCTTTCAAGATTTTCTGAGGTGTATTTTAGTGTGTTGACAACTGTACTTACTAGCTCCCTGTTATTCTTTTATATGGTGGTATTTTGGTTTCTGTTTTATTTGGTTAGAAACCGAAATAAAGTTGTGTATTTAGCTTAATCTCGAGTAGTATATTGTTCAGTAGCTTCTTACTGTCCTAAACTGGAACAATTTAGTATATATATTCATGTGGTGACCTCCCATGTCACTATGTAGAAAGCTTTTCTTTAGCTTAGTTGCATTTTTTTTCCTTTTTCCTTTACGAAATTGTTTATTCAATTGAATGATATTCCTGAAATGGGTTTTTGACTATGAATCTAATCACTTTAGCAGAAGTGTTGGCCAGCTGTTAGTTGCCCTTTGGCTGTAATATAGCAGTGTTAGATATTTGGATTTCTCCTTTTGTTTTTCGGATTGTTAACTTTTATGTGTCTCTCTTGAGATTGTCATCTTTTTACCCTCTTTAATGTAGTCCTGTTATTCCGTTAGGGCAATAGCCACTAGTTGCTCACAGTAAGCATGCTTCCACGCTAGTTCCTCCTAGTGGAATATGACACTGACTATATTGGTTAAGCCAAACAATTAATGAAAAGAGAAGGGTGAAGGCAGAGTTGGGATTCCTCCTTGTGTTATTGTGTACCAATCGGAATATGGGATTGTTCTTTGTTGATAGTGATCTAAGTGCAGTGTTGAATTTCTTAGATAGGATTTTCATCAACCATGTAAGCTTAGCAATAATTTGGCATTAATAATGGAGGTTTGCATTCCACCAACTCCATGTTTTCTTGTTTTTAAATAAATGGGTCATTGCTTAGAACCAATCTTCTAGGAATAGGGTGCAACTAGATTATGTGTTCTAGGAACTGGCTGCAACTGGAGTATGCATTTTAGGAACTAGTTGCAACTGCAGTCTGTAGTATATGAGACTGGTTGATTCTGATGTCCTGAACATAGAAAGGCAATTCTGGAATGGTTGCTTCCATATCATCCACAATGTGAAAAGAAAGTTGGATGTGGTATTGACTACACCACGGTACGTAGTCCATAAGAATGAAAAATTGAGTCACTCGAGTTATTGTCTTTAAAATGAAGAACAAAGAAGTAAATATGTGACCATCTCTATATCTTTTCTTGCTGTTGCCCTATTGACTCTTGAACTTCTACTCTTGTTACCCTTGTAGACATATTAGTTTGTAGTTTGTCATTTTTTTTGACTTAATGTGTTAAGGTGATAGTCTCATGATGCCGGCAAACTTTAGAATGTTTCTTTTTTTCTATTCGGAAGAGAGCCATCAATTCTTTATGACAATTTTTATGAGTTTGTCTGTTTGACTTCCGTACGATGTACTAAATGGCTATCTCTGAGTTGAATATTTTTTATTGAATAATTCTGAGTTGAATATGGTTCTACTTCAAATGGGGGTTTCATTATTCATCTGCTCCATTTGGGAACTAACCTGAACACTATTTTGTAGGTAGGGTTACATCCAGAATTTGAAAACTCAAGATGTTTGTTCATAGTTAGGAAGGATGGTGAGCAAGTTGATTTTTCGTTCTGGAAGTGCATCAAATGTCTCATACGACAAAAGTACCCCTTGTATGCGCATAGCCATTCTCGTACATTTCTGCAGGAGGCAAGATTACTGAAGTAGTGGCTCACAAAATTGTTTCACTGTAATATTTCCATGATTTTGCTTTGTCCACATGCCTTTTATATCTTGTGGTTTTGAATTTGTTCAAATTCATGTGGAAGGATCAATTCTGAACATCTTATTGGACTCATATTAGTTATATAGGTTACAGTTTTGCAGATGAACTTTGGGTGCTCTATGTAGTTAATAGATGATTAGTGATTAGTAGCAGCGTATTTATATAGTTACTAGTCTTTGTTCCCAAACGACAATAGGGATTTTATTTCTAAATGGGAAGATTTCCCCTTGGGATTGAGGGGGATTCCATTTGCTCTCAAAATCACCCTCAGGGATTTTTTTTTCCCCTGGGATTTTGCGTCCTAACATCCAAACAAGCCCTTAGAGGGAACTAACGTAACATAATTCTCCTTAGAAAATATAGGGTAACTAAGATACATCCTAGCAAGCAATCAAGCGTGCTATTGCCTATGGTTAGGGTGGCAAACTGACCGAGGACAAAAATTATTGCTTCAAACTGTACCTTCCAGAGATGCATTCAAAAGTTAAATCAACAGTATTGATAAAATTGCTCTGTGCATGAGGGCTACTAGTATTTCGGCATAAAAAAGGTTCAGCCTCTCCATTCTTTCTTGGAAAAACTTGGCACCTTCTTATTCTTATAGTTCTAAGGAACTACAACCTCATTTCCACTTCTTTCATGGTAGGTCTCTCTCCTCCTTTGGTTTTCAAGCATGGTTCAGCAATTGAGGCAATATCATCAATTTCTTCCTGGTTTGCCTCTTTCACAACTTGGGAATCCATGATTTCCATGAGAACTCCCTGTTGAAGCCCTTTCACAAAGTAACGAGACAAGCTTTCTTTTGTACCTAGGCCATTAACAAAAAAAATGGTTTCTTTCTTATCAGAAGCTCCATAAGTATCACTCCAAAGCTATAAACATCACTCTTCTCGGTTAGTTGGCTAATGTGATAGTACTCTGGGTCTAAGTAACCAAATGTGCCTTGTACAATTGTTACCACATGAGTTTGATCGAGTGATATAGATCTTGAAGCGCCAAAGTCAGACACCGTTGTAGTAAAGTTGTCATCTAAGAATATATTGGAAGATTTGACATCTATATGGAAAATTGGTGTTGCAATAGCTGAGTGGAGATAAGCAAGAGCACTTGCACCTTCTATTGCTATCCTAATGCGATCATCCCATGACAGCAAGCATTTAACACTTACATCAGTGTGAAGAAGGTCATATAGTGTGCCATTGGATATGAACTCATAAACCAGCAAAGGCACTTCTGTTTCAAGACAACAGCCAAAAAGCTTCACCATGTTACGATGAATGATTTGCGATAGGATGGCAATCTCGTTGATGATCTGGTCTATCTCAGTTTGCTCCACTATTTTTCACTTTTTAATGGCCACCACACGTTGATCGGATAAAATGCCTTTATAAACCGTGTCTTGTCCTCCACAGCAAAGAACACGAGCAACATCAAAGTTGTTGGTAGCCTTCTCTAGTTCCTCCAAGGCAAATATCTTTGTTTTATTTGTGGCGCTTTCATCTGAGTTTAGTTGCTCCAAGAGTAGGCCATGGTTTTTCTTAAGTTTGTTCTTCGGATTCTCTTCTGGATGCCTTTCTTCCACTTATTGGCAAGTGCAATTGCACTAAATGCAAGAATTATGGAGCCAAGGTCACAACTGATTCCAATTGCAACACCTACAAGAAGGTTTCCTCACTTAGGCAATGCAATTGCACATATAAATCAATTTGCATTTTGATAACTGCACTGTAGGGATGTTGGTATAAGTTACCTAAAAGAAGATTGTGTTTCTTAAGTTTGTTCTTCGGATTCTCTTCTGGATGCCTTTCTTCCACTTATTGGCAAGTGCAATTGCACTAAATGCAAGAATTATGGAGCCAAGGTCACAACTGATTCCAATTGCAACACCTACAAGAAGGTTTCCTCACTTAGGCAATGCAATTGCACATATAAATCAATTTGCATTTTGATAACTGCACTGTAGGGATGTTGGTATAAGTTACCTAAAAGAAGATTGTGTTTCTTAGCTGACAACTTGAGCAATTATGGCTCCCGAGAATATTATGGCATATTCCATTGCACAAATTTGGTTGTAAGCACTCATCGATGTCTGTAAACAAAATGGCATGTAGTGAGTGTTTATCACTTTATGTGTTATATACCGATGGTGACCAAGGGCAGAGCTGGCCACGGGCCAAGCCTCGTGTCGGCTGAGCTGCTTTTAGGCCTAAGTCATATTTTGCTAATTTTTCAAAGAAGTTTACATGTGCTTTTGATCTTGGACCTCAGACCATTACCCTAGGATCCCAAGGCCCAACTCCACCCCTGGTGGTGACAGATGCATACCTAAGTTGATCGAGGTGAATTATTGGATGGATCCAGATTTTTCTAGGTGACACATGCCGGTGAAGTCCTTGACCTTCCCCTTCTTCTTCTCTTGAGGGAGCTCCTTCTCCTTGTCCTCCTTGTTCCTGGAGTCCACATCACTCATGGATTGCTCTCCAAAAACGGCAAGAAGCTAGTGAGCACCCTTCACAAGCTTGGCGGCATCGAACTTCGCCTTGCTTCTTTGAGGCTTCCGCCAGGCGGGCTTTTCCTCCATGTGGTTGCCCTTTCCTTTCAGCTTAGGGCAATTTGCCCAAATGTGTTAAAGCTCACTACATTCATAGCAAGTCATCGGACCTCCTCACTTCTTGTTCCTTACATTGTTGTAGGCCCGTGTGAACTTTTTGGCTAAGAGGGCTAACTCATGCTCAGGGATGGACTCAAGTTCCTCTTTATTGATTGTAGAAACACATACAAGAGAGAAATCTGAAGAGTCGGAAGAGCCATCAAGAGATCTCTTAAGAGGGTCGGCTACCAAAGCCATGTTCTCCTTTTTAGGATGGTCAACCCTCTTGATCTCATGGGTCTTGAGCTTGCTATAGAGCAGCTCCAACGTAAGATCGAAGAGATTGACATTCTCCTCAATGGCAATAGCCTTCTGTTGGTGATATGCCCTAGAGGCAGTCATAGAGATGATTATGTCACGTCTATGTTTATGAGTTATGGGATAAATGTTATTATTTTCCTTGAATGAATCATCAATGATGAAGATTAACAAGTATGTGACTTGTTGGTGAAACTCTTTAACTTATATGATGTCATTCTAAATACATCTCTGGTCAGATGTCACTGGTCGGAACACTAGTGACTTATCGACCAGCTCATGTGTTGATTAATGACCATGCATGTTTCATCAGTCATGGATATAGGGATATCGAATCAATAATGTGAACACATGTTAGAGAACATGGTGTTGGATTGACCCATCTTGAGATACTATTGAGATTGTTATGATTGTATGTGTCATCAGTTAGTCTCAAGCAATGATGATGTATAATCCTTAGACCTGAGATCAATATAGTTTCCTACATATGTAATAGTACACTTTGGGGTCACCAAACGCTACTCCGTAACTAGGTAGTTATAAAGGTAGTTTTCGAGTATGCTATGAAACATGCGGAGGAATGTGACTAGTCAGATATGGGATTTGCCCCTCCTAACATAACAGGAGAGATATCTCTGGGGCCTTTAATGTGGTCGGATAAAGAAAGTGCATGGCCATGCCACTGGTGATCGAAGAGTTCGACCACATGAAGTTATCCGACAATTGATCGAGAAAGTATTGAACGGTCTATGGATGACAAAATATCTCACCTGGAGTTCAACCAGATATCATGAGGCTAAGGAAGCATACACAAGCAGATCGTTCAATTCGACCAGATATGAACTAGTCGTATGGAGATATGAGCTGGTCGTAAACTGGTCGAACATAATCACTAAGTGGTCGAAACCTGGTCGTAAGGAGTTACGAACTGGTCTAGACTAAATATAAATTGGTCATATAGAGATACAAGCTGGTCGTAGGTGATAAGGACCTACTCGTAGATCATATTGCATTAAGGTTCGTTCGATATAATTTATGTGTATTCGGGAATCGTTATGTACTGCTAGGAACCGCTAACGACTCGTGGTCGAAAAGGTGTCTTCGAGTCACAACAGAATACGCATGAACTTACAAGGTCACACACTTAACGGGTTGGAACAAATGAGTTCAGATAGGATCTGTCATGGGCTCTATATAAGGAGATGCATGAGGCTGTTGGGATAGATGAGACACACGTGTGTCACTCCACCGAAACCCTAACCGTCATCTTCTTGGAGACCCTGCCGTGCGAGTTGGTGCTAGCACACCAGCGTATGGTGTTCCTTCAATGGACGTGTGGATATCGTAGAGGCGCTACTATGGTTGCTGTTGCGCTCGAGGACGATCCACAACTTCGTAAAGAACATGATAGCTTGCTGGAGGAGACGATCGGTGCTGAGGACGTTGGACGATCGACTACAACCACTTCATCGTCGCGCTCTACGTTGGACCAGGCTGCTCCAACTCTTCTTCCACTACACTGCGCATCTAGTGATAACAATCTATGATCTCTTACTTGCATGGCATCTGGTTTTATGTGGTGGAATTTTTGAATTGTTAGCTAGCATAGCCTACCCGTATGCCATCACCTTCACCACTCCCCCCACTCCTTGGTATTGATTGCAGCCAACAGGTGGGTGGTATTCTCGGACTGAGAATACTCGATGTCAACAGCTCTCAATTGATTCAGCACCTGTTGAAGCGAGTGAATACGTCATCGATGCTCTCTCTAGAACATATCTCAAACTTGTTTTATTCTTGCTTGAAGACCGTTTGACGTACTTGCTTGATTTGGGACGAACCCTCATGATAGGTCTCAAGGGTGTGCCAAGTCTTGTATGCGGTCTTAAGGTGACATATCCTGTCATACTCCTATCTACCAAGCCCAGCATATAGGAGGTTCTTTACCTTGTGGTTGTTAGCCAAGAGGGTCGCTGAAGCCGGTGTAGCAATCTCGAGCAAAATGAGAGGGGCTCAGACAACCTCTCGTATGGCTTGACCTACGCTCTAGAAGTAAACAAGCATGCGGTTCTCCAATAGGCATAGTCAAACCCATCGAAGACATGTGGCTTGGTGGAGTACTTCTCCATCGCCAAGTTCAGTGACCAGTTAAGATCAAGAATGAACTAACCGGGCTTTGATACCACTTGTCGAACCGAAACGGCGACTAGAGAGGGGGGGGGTGAATAGGAGCATTGCTTCTTTTTCACCTAGATCGGATTCAACTTCATTCTTGCTCTAATAGCCATGAAAGCTATGAAGATTGAATGTACAAGCACAGCGGAAGTCTTGTATTGAATCCAATAAAACCTCGAGACTAAAATACCAAAAACTCAAAATGAAAAGAGTTGGATGGTCAGACCTCTGAGGATAGGCGGTCTGACCGACGGCCTCGCGTTCTGACCTCTCATCAAGGGCGGTCTGACCTCCAGTATGATGAACAGTGAAATCAGCACAAGATCAAAATCACAAATTGAGTCAACTTTTGATCTGGTGATCTAAATCCCCTCAGATTTCTACCATAGCTCATCAAGAAGGTCAGGAATCTATTACAATCGACAATCGGGAAGATCGAGACCAAGATTCCACCTATTACTTAGATGAGGGCAAAATGGCTCGAGAACCGAGGAGATTCAAATTTTGATCCAAAGACTTGCTCATGGGTAGATGATGATCAAGATGATCCTAGATGCATTTCCACATGTCACAACAAGCCAGATCACAGCAAAAAACTAAAGGAAAAACAAAGGATCATAAAAATCCCAAAAGTCACCAAAAAGAGAGTAAAAACAAGAAGAAACTCATCTTGAAGAAATCTTACTTAGATTGATTTGAGATAGATGTTGGTTTATAGCCACTCCACCATGGAAGAAAAAGCTCAACACTTGAGCACACAATCAATCCATCTCTTACAAACCCTAGCCGCAACTACTCCAAAATTCCCAAATCATAAATTAGGGTTTTTATCTTGGAAGGACAGAACTCCACATTTGGACATTTCCTTTTATAGTGGAGACTAAGTTTAGAGAGAAGACCCTAACGGGCACCCATTAAGTCCACCCGCAAACGAGTATACACCCATGCACGCTTCTCAAAGCGAATGACGAACCGGGTTTCCTGAATCCGTTTCTTTGTAATCTTTATCTTCACTTGACCTAAACTGCATCTCCTTACGTCGTCTTTCACTGCGGTTTAGCCAAAGGTCACCAAGGTGGTATTTTGGTGAAGTTACCAAAATATCCCTTCTCGATCCTTCTCTAAAGACCGAATCCAATCTTAATGAAGCAATCTCATGCTTCGCCACGTGTAGGTTGATTAATGGCTCTCTTCATGTCGGCAAGTCTCTCCCATCCGGCTCCCACCAAAACCACCATGGCAGTTGCACCGACCCCCGCGCCGCTTGATGCAATCCATCGCACTGAACTTTCTGTTCGGTCATCCTTGTCTATTTTGCGCCATGCTTGAGTCCACTAACTTCACCTGACATCCTCGATCGTTCTGGACCTTAGCTCTCCATGCCTAGTCCCAATCATCCTCACCGTTGGCTGTCGTTGACCTCTAATCCTCCTACACAACAATAGACCAAGAAATCGATCACGGGCACAAGTTCTTCACAACTTTACCCACGATAGTCAAAGCATGCATCATGCAACACATATGCACCGAAACCCATGAAATTGACCTAACCCACAAACATCGCCACCTTGCCGGCTAGCAGACATGACAAAATCAGTCAGACCGCCACCTGGCCAGTCTGACTTCCCCCTGGCTATCTGACCACCCAACATGGCCGTGGTCTGACCACCAGCACAGGGACTTAGCCAAATTTTCTCCCTGGAAATCCGAAACCTCTCTGTAAATTTAAAACGAATAGAACTTTTGGCTCGAAGCTCAAAAAAATATGAGACTAAGTGCAAAAGAATACCCTCTTTTGCCTACACCCTCTATTTTTTGCCCAACACAAAAATCAACCAAAAATTTTGGCCGGTCAGACCACCCCTCATAGCCGTTCTGATTGCCAGCATGGCCGATCAGACCACCGCCCATGGCTGGTCGCCAGCTTTTTGGCCTGCTCCAAGGCTGGTCTAGCCACCGCCCTAGCCGATCTGACCACCTACAATTTGACAGTGCTTGAATTTTGCCCAAAACGGGTATTTCGACAAACCCTCATCACTATTGCTAATTGTATCATCATCCTAAGATCATGAGCATATCCCCATAATATCTGCAGTGGGATTCAGTGTTATGGGTTCAACAGACATTCAGACTTCAAAGTTCAAAGGTAGCTCGCATGCATCATGCATGGCTCCTCTCATTCCTACTATATATATACACGCACACAAACATGTACACCCTTCTTTTTACTGTGACGCTCTTGTCCATCACCCTAAGTTGTACATCTGGGAGAAAATCACTTCGTAGGATTAAACTCGATGGTAACATCAACATTGAAAATCCAGAGTATTCAGATTGTGCCCGCACTGTTGCTGTAATTGTAATCTCTATTTGCAATTTAGTGTGGAAAAAAATATATTATCAACTTTTACTGTTCCATGCAAACATGTAGATTATTTAGATGCATGCACTACCAGAAACAGGAATTTTCCGGAGTGCCAAAAACACTCGGGAAATGAGGCCAAACACTCGGGAGAGATCTTTTCCGAGTGTCACACTCGGGAAATAGCACTCGGGATAGATTAGTCGGGATAAAAACATTTTCCCGAGTGTTACACTCGGGAAATATTACTTTCCCGAGTGTATATGTATACACTCGGAAACTCAACACTCGGAGAAAACCTTGCTGAACGGCTTCTCCACCCGTAACGGGAATCTTTACCGAGTGTTGACACTGAATACGCTAAAGAAACACTCGAATGTTTCCAACGTTTGACGGACGAAACCAGGGAAAATTGACACCTGCCTATTTTTCCCGAGTGCATGGCGAAAACGACACTCAGGAAAGATTCCGACAAATCCCACAGGAAATTGCCACGGGTCAAGTTTTCCTGAGTGTCGACACTCAGCAAAGATTTGGTCGCTTTCCCGAGTGTCGACACTCGGGAAAGGTTTGACACTCGAAATCGACAAAACAATGTAACCCCATTTTTCACAAATTCAAGAAAAATCCATTCCACAAAGAATCAAATAATCCATCCATCCATCCATTCCACAATATATGTATGTATGTATGTATGTGTGTGTGTGTGTGTGTGTGTGTGTGTGTGTGTGTGTGTGTGTGTGTGTGTGTATATAGATCGAACAAAAGACATGATAATAGTTCCCGAGCTCACAACATTCAAGTTCAAGTTCGAAAATGTAAGCATAAGGCATTATACATATAACAGCCCAAATAGTAATTTCATAGTCTTATATACATCAAACAAAAGCAAGTATCACTACAACCATTTGCATGCATGCAATTTCTGCTTCAATCTTCTCAGGCACAAAAGCATCATTTTATGAGTTCTACAGATAGAGCAAAACTTAATATTAGTGCCATCTTACAACAAAAGTTAGGAATTGATATTACATGAAAAGATAATTAACCAAACTATTGACAAAGCAAAAAATTCCTTTAAATCATGATGAGCAACCTAATAACATGGCAAATCGCTTAAGGGCATGCTCGATGTGGGCCACTAGCTTGTGGCCTAATTGATCATTTACTTATGTCATCTACAAAGACATGCAAGAGAAATTTTAGTATAATGATGTACTACTGTAAAAAGGAATGAGTCAAACTATATATGGACTTAATTAAGAGGTGCGAGGAGTGATATTTTGTTAGATATATAATTACATGCATGGTATCCACTTGTATGATGTACCTTTTAAAAGCTCGCAAATTCATATGTTGATGTGCTTATTAGCACCTAACAATATAGAACATGAAAAGCACAAAAGCTAAAAATGTTAAACTCCAACTCTCAATATTTTGTCATTGTGAACTATCGATCAACATTTATGTCTCAAGCACTTATCATCAAATTCATAGAAAGGAGTGTACATACAAATTATTATATGTTGACACATTTCAAAAGAATTTATGATATAGATATAGAGAATTAGTTATATATGTAGCCATTTTTATCCATTTTTAGCAAGCACTGATTGTGAATGTTTTCTAATATTGGTATCCTTTAGTAGATCATGAAAATAGCAAGCACTGTGGTGGCCTCTCGGCGATGGACGATTCACATGATCTTCAACATTAGCACCAAAGATCAAGATTAGCAAGAGAAGCAACCGATCCCGCTGCTCCTACATTTTCATAAGAAATCGCATTATAAGAAATTTGCAAGAGCGACCAATAATTACATTGCATGTCATTTCAATGTCTTCTGAATCAAGCACTCATAAGAGACTAACAATATAATAATCAGTATGCAATTACTAACCGAAGCAGATAAGTTAGGCAGTGGTTCCCCCGGCGGAGGGCCATTAAGTCGAGTCCCGGTCCCGAGTGCTTGCATATTTGTTTGCACATTGCCATACATTAGCCAAGTAAGAATATATATATATATATATATATATATATATATATATATATATATATATCGCATATTACTTTGTTATTGTACTACCATGCTCCAACTAACCTGCAGGAGCATTTGGTTCAACCGCTGCCTAGCCTCAATTTCCTGTCGCAGCTGCGCCTGAAGCTCAGAAACCTGAGACTCGATCCCATGTGATGGTCGCGGTCGACTTTGAAGGTGTACTTCATCCGTTGATGCAGCACTCGTGGATCGGACCTTCGAGAGGGTTGTCGGTGTGCTAATGTAGCCGACACCCATGAAGAAATGACCATGTTTCTTCCCTTTCCAATTTTGTACACAGCGTCAAGGTTTAGTGGTGAATTCATGACGTCGTAGTCCGGGCCATGAATCTCCTTAGCAGCGTCAGTATATGCATCCTGTTGGACAAAATCATTAGGGACAAAATGATCAGAAATCGTACCAAGTTCTCTGTCGCGTGCTGGCTGCACAAGGTGCCCTCCTGATCACCCCTCCTAGCTTCTAAATATGCCTCCATATCGGAGACAAGCCTCTGCTTCTTCTTTTCCTGCACCCAAAAAAACCACGGCGGTCAATAAATATGTATCTACAATATACAATCAATATGAACATGTTGACCTACCAGGTTCTTCTTGTAACGAGCCATGGAGGAGCTGCCTTGACGATGTGCTGTCCCGTCCATCAACAATCTCTGCTCCCTAGCAGCACGAGAGTCCTCTAACCATCGTTCGTTGCACCACCTCTCTTGGGCAATTTGCTGCCATGCATCTTCACACTTAAGGGCCTACCAAGGTATTGCCTAAATTAACCAAGTGTTAAATATGAATAAACTAGAATTGATTGTAATCAAGGACATCATTTGTACAGCTTGGTTACCCGCATGTACTCGCCCAAAGTGATATGCGCTTGGCAAGCCTCGCCCTCTACGAATTTGTCTGTCCAAGGACTTGTGTGTGGTAACAGATCACCGCATGGATGCGTTTTCAGAGATCATCTCAGGGATCACTTCTTAACACAATTACGCAAAGACTCTCCTAGAATCACTTCTTGTCCTCAAATTTCATCGAAACCACCACTACAATCCAAGAATAAAGAATTGATAAAGAATAAGATGATTAAGTTAGTTGATGAAAGTGAAAAGGAATTGATAAAGAATAAGGTGATTAAGTCAGTTGACATTTATTACTTGGCTACTAAACATCCAAAAGATCCTGATCCAATATTGATGTATCTAGTTTTCGGGTCAAACACTCTTTATTTTGATACTTTGTAAAGCCTAAGTTCACTACATGCCAAAGTATATTATACTTGAATAATTTATCTTTCTGCCCTCCCAACAGATCTATATTGAAGATGATCTGATGATAAAACAATATCCAGTTTATCTTTAAAAGTTTATCTTTCTGCCCTCCCAACAGATTAACCTTTGTGCATACCAATGTAGTGTTGCAGAAGTTTTTGGCTGGTAAAAGATTGAGATCAGCTTTGACAAATTATGACAATTGCGAGCAAAATAATTGTAGACCTTAGCATCCTATAATTAGTCAAATATTAGTCACTTCATATCCATCCTTTCGAACTAATTAACCTAATTAGTTTCTTCGGGAAGGTTAATAAACATTTGTCGTTAGCAGATGCGCGATGACATGGATAATCCTTGTGAATTAACAAAAAATATCCTAAACTTTACAAAATGCAACATATTAATTACAATGGTATATACATATGAGTGATTTGTATATACAAGCAACGTTTCGCACTTTATTAACAAACCCTTAATTATTGTGTGGTAAGTTAGTATAGTAACTAAATTGAGACTCGAGAGTTGTGACCAAATCAACCCTAACATGCATAGGAACACATAGAAGCAAATTTGAATATTCAATACTTACCCAAAAACTTTCCTCCACCACCGCAAACAGCTTGTCAAATGGAACCTCTCCTTCAACAAGCAAGCAGATCTTCAATGCCTTGTAGTGGCACCATGTCCATGCAGTTCCCGCCTTCCTCAGAGGTGACCAAGCCAGAAGTGCCATCGAATCAACACGCCAATTATGTCGCTCGAAGTATACGCTTTCACCCCCGCCTTCTTCTCGCCATTGCTCGTGATATTAGTTTTTTGAGGTATGCAAGTAAGTGGGCTAAATTAGTGAAAGTGTAAACAAGCATTTACGTGTCGCCAACAAGAACGATGATGTTTCTCCTCCTCTCGGGTTGGTCATCGTGGCAGTTCTGCAGTCCTGCAACCAAAATTCTTGTGCCTCATGGTGCTCATCCTCCTCACCTCCGCCTCAGGTGCTCTTCCTCCTCACCCTCCGCCTCACGGTGCTCATCCTCCACATCATCAAGACGCGAGGGTCAGGGCACAGAGCCCGATCTACTAGAGGTAGACCCCACGCCTCGAGGCCGTGGTTGCCCTCCGCCTCCCGGGAGGGCCGCGCTGCCTCTCTACCTCCCGAGGGACCGTGGCTGCCCTCCGCCTCGAGTGGTCGCGGCCTGCCTCTCCTCCTCGAGTGGAAAACAAGCATCCGCCCGACTAGAGTATGTCAGCCTCTTCGACGCCACTCATTTTTGGTGTCCTGAAATGAAATAAATTAAAATAAATCAATTAATATAGCGCAATGAAGTAAGCTCATAGAAAGACGTAATATAGCGTAATCAAGTAAGCTCATAAAAAAATGTAATATAACGTAATCAAGTAAGCTCATACAAAAAAATTAAAAACATGTAGCAAATTGATGGAAGACATACAAGATCATGCTTAGAAGTAGTCGTCTACAATGGGATCCTCCGCAGATGGGCCATCTAAAAAGTCATCGTCACTATCATGAGGTGTTGACTCAACCTCATCCCCTTCGGTGCCATCAATGTATAAGCGATTAAGTAGTTCCAAGTCCTCTTGGTTTACAACCTCATCGGCATCTATTTGAATATCATCCATGTGATCGTCCTCTTCCCCAATTATTATTTGAAAAGTCCTCGTAGCCCATCTTCTTGAAAGAATAGGTCAACACCATTGTTGGTCTCCATGTTGTAGTCCTCGCTCACTAGGGTAGGTAGTTTACCATATGGTTGCACCTTATGTACTACCCACCAATCCACTAGACTACTCATAGTTTTGCATGGGTACGGATGTAGTATACTTGGGTGGCTTGCTGAGCCACAATAAATGGGTCATTGCCTGGTAGGATTGATTGATGTGCAACTTCAACCAGCCTAAGTGATGTATCCCATCTGACTCCCCTAAACGGATGGAACCAATGCCATTTGAATAACATAAGTTTGAGAGGTTTGCTACCATGTAAATATAGTTCAATTATTTCTTCAATTACTCCATAGTATTCAACAGGTGTATTGCTCCCATCTTGTCCTATAGTCACCAATCCACTATTAATTGTTGTTGCATTAGGCCGTTCCCTCTCATGTGTCGATGTTCGAAAGCGGTACCCATTCACATCGTAGGTACTATAGGATAGCACCCGAGTGTGGCATCCCTGAGCAACTTGCCTCAATTCGCTGCTCATAGACTTGTCCTTCAAACTCTACAGCATAAATAGAATGGGTTTCATGTATTAGTTCCTCTTTACTTAGTAAATATTATGTGCAAGGGGACTAGCTAATAGAGAAGTTACTCGATAGAACCAAGTCGGAAATTCGGTTTACAATTCCCAAAGACCCTTCCTAAGAAGGGTCTCAACTTGTTTTTCTGATGGGTCTCGACGTTGCTTCCACTCGCTCCTAATAAATTCCCTATAGGCAACAAGACAAGTAGATTAAAACACTCATGCATCAATTATTGGGAAAAAATTGTTGCATACCTAATGTAATCATCCACTTTGAGAGGTTAGTAAAGACATACAACATCACAACCAACCACTCATCCCGCGATAAAACTTTGGGAGTACCACCGCTGAAGTGTCACTTCTTCCTGAAGAGGCTAAGTTGGCAATTATTTTGAGGGATGCCAATATTGTATCGTGAGGTTTGATTGTGCACCGCAAGTAACATTGTCAACAAAGTATATTGATATGAAATAGGAAATTTCTCAATTATATACGCCCACTATGGATGCTTCAACACGCGATCGATTTTTTGCTTTGCCTCGTAGTTCCTTTTGTTCCTCTCAATTGATACATCCACCGGTTTTGCACTTCCGATCCTAGCTTCATAGGGAAGATGGAGAATCAAATATTGCATTGATTGAAGAAGCCAGTGGAAAGATCTTTTTCAACTTGCAAAGCAACACAGTACTTCATGCCGTTGTTTTTGCTACCTACTAAAAAAAATTCAAGGACGATAGGTCTTGCATCATGCAGAACGGTTTTTGGGAAAAAATTTGGCCAATTTCGATTTTAAATTTTAAAAAATCAAATTCAACAAAATTCAAGCAAATTCAATATTTTTGGACAAAATTCATCAAAACCGAAATTTCGTGGATGGTTTGAAATTTACTGCCTCATCGATAACGCCAAGCACGGTGGTAACCGTGAAAATCGGTGAATTTTTTTCCATGCTTCACGCTCCATAGTTGACATTACCATGGGATCTATCTCTTTCGCACATAGCTATCGATAAAAGAAGCTCAACTCCGCCATCACTTGCCAAACACACTCGGGACGAGCTACGATCATCACAGTAAAAGGCGCTCCATGAATATGTGGTAGTCATGGCTCTTTAGGCCATTGATGCGCATGGTAGCTAAATTCACTCCTCTCCTTAGATTTGTCAGATACCCATCAGAAACTTTAGGTCTCAAACCATTCCAAAATCTCCTTCCTCCAACCCTAGTTAGGCAATAACTAGCTCTTGGCTTCTCCCACTTGCCAAGAGTCGGTTTATGGATCATATTCAACGAGGGCTCATGCAAAGCTCCTCCCGATCAAGGCGAGCCTTCACATTGTCCTTCGCCTTGTCTCGAATGTCAAAGAATGTGCTAAATATGGCCTCTCGCAACATTCTTCTCATTATGCATTACATCTATGTTATGGGGAAGAATGAGCTTATGGAAGTATGACAGCCGCTACAAACTTGGAATGTGAGTCCAATTGTGCTCCTCACCATATTTCTCAAACCCATCACCATCATTAAGAGGCTTCAAAGCATCTAGCCGTGCATGAACCTCCTCACCTGCCAGATGACGTGGTGGTCCACCATGACAAAGAATATTGGCCCTAAATCCAGCTTGTGTCACTTTTGAATTCGTGGTCAATTAGAAGGAATTGACGATGACAATCGAAGAAGGAGTGCTTATGACCATGCTTTTAGCCAATGTACCACGCAACGCCTCCCTACAGATTGGGCATGGCATCTTCCCATGTACGCACCACCAGAATATCCCTGACGCCGAAGTCATGTATGGATGTGTGGTACGCGACCGCATGGTGAAGTTCTATTTCAATGCCCGATCATATGTCACTATGCCTCGCTCCCAAGCATGTAACATTCATCCACCACCGCTCCATGAATACACTCATATTCTTCCCCGGTATTCGTGACTGTGGATTATCAAGGAAAGGAATATGTATCGCTTCGCATGCAAACGCCAGTGGGAGGTTAAGGGAATGACAAACACAGCCAATAGTTGTATGGCGCAATTTCATACCAAATGGGTTAAATCCATCGCTTGCAATTGCAATTGAACGCTCCGAGGCTCATGAAGAAACTCTACATAGTCTCGGCCAAATTGCTTCCATAGCCACCACAAGATGGGTGGACCATCTTGTCATTATGGTACCGACGACCATACTTGTGCCATACCATTTGTTTGGCGTAAACCTCGACATGTATAACCATTGGATTCATGGCACAAATGGTAGATAGCTAAGTATTTTTCGCCAATAGGAAGTCAGCTTCTTCCGACCATCACCGAGTCAACCTCAACAAACCTAGACTCACCACACTTATCACAGTGATCTTTGTCCACATTCTCATTCCTAAATAGCATGCAATGATTTGGACAAACATCTATCTTCTCATATGGCATATTTAGTGCGCTTATCAATTTCTTGGCCTCATACAAGTTAGCGGCGCTTTTGACCATCCGGGAGAAGGGTGCTAAACACGCTTAAGAATGCATCAAAGCAAGCAATGCTTGTGCCGAATCGAGACTTGACAAAGAAGTAATCGTGTGATGGCATCTAGTTGGGACACTGTGTTTGCCCATGAAGTGGTTGACTCATCATGACAACATATCAAAGAAAGCCCTTGTTGCAGTGCTCCTGTTCTTCCTCGCAAGTGGCCCATATGCATGACGACATCATCTAGCATGTCTTCTATCTTACTCTCATTGTGGCCGCCATCGTCTGCTTTCTTCCTTAGCACATCCGGGTCTCACATGCTAGACTCGCCGTGATAGACCCACACGGTATAGCCTCGCCCTAAATCCGATTTCTGCACAAGTGTGCGATCATTGTTGCCCTCATTTGTGGCCATGTGTTCAACAACGAGAACAAGGGCACAACACACCCCGTCCATTACTCCTAGCAAATGCTCGATCCACAAAATCATCGACTTTTCCATCCATTCTTGGCTACAACACCCATCGCTTACGCCCAAGGTATATCCAACTACGATCCTCACCATCCTAGTGTGCAAAACATAATGCATATTTTAATCCAACTTTTATTTATGTCAAAAATTACAACTACAGAGCGAGCTAGAAGCTACCCTAGGATGCATGCCCTATATATGTACACTAAAACAGATTGACATGAAGACAATATACATGATCAACGAGCATAAAAACACTTTCTTTCAATATATATGAATACCATTATAAATGAATATCATTATTTATTAATACGTTAATGTAGCATTGTAATGACAAAGATATCAATCCACCATAAATGGATAACACAAAAGAAAATAAGCAAACTTTATTTCTTTTTCCACTTATCCACTACCTTACAAGATTTCTTGGAGCCGAGGGAGCCGAGGAGTCATGGGGAAGATGGCTACAAATTGTGTGTTTGGGATTGTTTGTCAAACTGCTTGATTTGTTCATGAGCTGAGTTAAAACATGATTGCTTTTGTCTATTGAATTAAAGTTGCCATTTTAAATTTTTATAAAGAATGTAAGAAGATAAAAAATGAAACGCAAACTCATGTGTCCCGGACTCTTAGAGCGAGATGTTAACATGGTTAACTAACACAAGTACAGTGGCAGGTTAGAGTTGGATTAGCATCTGTAAGTTATCACTAAACCTTTCAATTCCAATTCAACCTAATTATCACAACATAACTCAAAAATGATATTGACAAATCAATGGGAATCCGTCTGATTTTCATCATCACCCAGAATCATGCACATATTAACTCAAGAGGATATTAAAATAAAACTCTAACCGCTCCACTAAGAAGTCAATGGTAAATGTAATATTTCATATAATGTAAGAAGGGCAAAAACAGCATGCACAAGTCTTGATACTCTTAACTATTCCATAATAGACACATCATAAAGCATTGTGAATGAACAAACAAAATGTTCTCATTTGTTGTGATAAATGACATGATCTTTCAGAAGTAGCTGGTTGTTAAAATCATATTGGAAAATCAATGCATGAAAGTGAATCGATTCTTGAAACTATTTTAGGTTCAAGATGCTACAACATTGAACTTTAATTCCTAAACAAAGAAGTACTCTTGGAATATCAATGCACATAAGTAAAACACCACAGAACTGGCATTACTATCTACAAGTCTACCTGAGAGGGCATTAGAAACTACAAAAGACTAGAACTCAAATCTACAAGTATGATATTAACAAGTCTTAGCTCTAAAGATCATAATTGCACAAGCTCTACCATCTAAGAAGTACAATCTTAATTCCCTCATGAAACATCTATATGCCTAGCCAATTCTGAGGTCGCATTATATGATGCTAATCACAAAGTTATCTCCTTTCCCAATTCCCAAAGAATCATCCCTTGACTCCATGTGCACGGCATTGGACATTTGGACAGAAACTGATATGATTCATTCAAAGAACAACCCGTAAGAAGAAATTTTAGATTTGAAATTTTGTGAGAGGGGAGGTGGAGTCTTACCTTGCCGGACCGAGGATGCGCAGAGCACGGAGGGGGCGGTGCCGGGCCGGAGGAGGGAGCCGGGAGGCGGAGTCTGGGGCGGCACCCCGGAGGAGGGAGCCGGGAGGCGGAGCCTGGCGCCACGGGGCCGAGGAGGTCGGGCGGCGGCCGAGGGAGGAGGAGAGTCACCGCCACGGCCTCACCCGCCGCCTCACACGCGCTGCCACTGCCACCACACTTCCTCACGGCCTCGCCCACGCCACGTGCCTCACGTCAGGCTCACGCCGCTAGGTTTAGCGCCGCTTTGGCCGGGAGGAGGAGGAAGGACCAAGGATCTCCAATGCCTTGAGTGAGTTGAGGAGACGAGGGGAGGTGGCGCCTGGCCGTGGAGGCGGGGGAGGAGACGAGGGGAGGCGGCTGGTGCCATGCGCAAGACGAGGGGGGTGACGGCATGACGGAGGCGCGGAGGTGGCGGAGGCGGCGAAGGACGGGAGGAGCGCTAGTCATGGGGAGAGCAACAGGGGATTGGGAGAGGGAAAGCAAGAAGCTGGGGGGGTTGGGAGAACGGGTATGAGTTAGAAACGAATCTGCATGCGGTGTGGGGAAAAATGGCGCGACTGTTGTTTTAGCTCCCGAGTGTCTCAGAATTTAACGACACTCGGAAATCATTTTTCCCGCTGTTCTGGCCAAAGTTTCCCGAGTGTTGATCGACACTGGAAATGTTAATTTCCGAGTGTTTTCTTCACTCCCGAGTGTTTCAGAAGGCACTTTGAAGTTCCCGATTGTATTATTCAAAACACTCGGGAAACTTCTGAGCACTCGGGAAATTAGACGATTCTGGTAGTGATGATCAGATCCATGGAGTGCCATTTAGTATGTTCTAGATGTATGCTCTATTGAGTTTTTCCTTTGTGTTCATTGGATTACAATGGGATGGTAACGGGCGAATGTCTTGACGTGGCACTGTCTTGTGCTTCAATTTTAACTCAGCTTAAATAGAGATAAACTTTGCATACACGTATATCGTAGATACTCCCTATCGTATCTCATTAGCATTTTTTTCTTGTTGCTAATGTAAAAGGTTTTGATAGATAAGTATTTGAAAGAGAAGATATTGTGAAAAGAAAAATTCAAATCATGGTGTCTGAAAGAAATCGAAACATGAATATATATTTGATGAATGACGTATGGAGAAACTAATTTAACTCCTCGCAAAGGGAAAAAAAACTAATTTTACCTTGTCTAGTGTTGATCTTGGCATCCTGGCGACTACTTGTGTGTTCATATGCCTAGAATATGGAGTTTTGGACTGATTTAGCTCTGTAGCACTTTTTAATTCCACTTTTGGCCCCCGTAGCGCCAAAATTCTCGTTTAAAATTTTATTTTATATGTTACAAAATTATCTCGACAAATTAAGGGTTTAGGTATCGAAAATTAGAATGAAAGGTTTCTAAACCCTTAATTTGTCAAGATGATTTTGTAACATATAAAATTATAGAAAAATTACACAATCAATTACGTTATATATGATCCTATAAAAAAATTTATAATGTTTGGACCTCATTTTCTATATTAGAAAATTCCTACAAATAGTATACTTAAATGAATTTTACAGAAAACATCGTAACTCATAAAATTCTGAAAAATTTACACAAGCAATTACACTGTGTTGAGTCTCCACAAAAATTTCATAATTTTTGAGCTAATTGTTTATATTTAAAAATTCCTCCAAGAAATATTCTTAAATATATTTTCTTTTCCTAAGGTAAGGACTTGTTGCCGATCGACAAAGAAGACTTGTTGTTGCCGTCCCCACTCGGCAAGCAATTTGTTGTTGCTGCCTGGGCGGCAAGAAGTCCCTGGGCTAAACGAATTTTGGCGCTACGGAGGCCAAAAGTGGAATTAAAAAGTGCTACAGGGCTAAATCAGTCCACAGCTCTAGAATATGAGACTTAATTGAGAGAGTTCTAAGAAAAGTCCGACTTGAGAAAATGCCTGAATGAATCTTTCTTAATTCTTGATAAATGTGTGAATGAATCTACCTGTGATTCTGTGAATTATTGAAGCATCAAAGCCGTTCAATGGCAAATCGAACAGTAAAAGAATATGAGATGACGTGGCAATGCCTTCTGCTGACTTTTGCACTCAGCTCTAAAAGAAGAAGATTAACGTATATCACTTGCCACCATTTTTTCATTTATTTCTAACTAATCTTACGTATGTGCGGCTAGGATTTCATCCCGTAGTGTGGGAGCGTGGATCCATAGTCTTCTTCTCATCAGTTAAATGTACGAGAAAGCGATTTCATAGTTGAGTCTACATGTATCGCAATCACTAATACAAGGCTGAATACAATTTTTTTTTTTACTACTTAAAAATGCTCTGTCGTTTGTATGTTCGCTTGCCTCTCTCACCCTCTCTCCACGAGCCTACGAGCGCACAGTAAATTACCTTTGAGTAAATCTTAGCACTTTGATTTTCAAGGAAGGGATAAGATCCAACGCGCAGCATGCTTCTGTGCGATAAAATGCTACAATAAATTGTTGCTGCAGACTGCAGTCGTCGTTCAAAAAAAAGGTTGCTGCAGTAAAAAAGGTGGTGCTTTGCTACAGCACGCGCTAGAGTAATTTGCAGTTTTATCTCTGTGTTTTCCTATCTCTTCATATTATTGGAGGAGATGCGCTTGGTTAATTTATGGCATATCCGGAGGATAGGATCAGGTGAATATACCGCAGATTTTTGTTGCTCGAGCTGTTTAAAAGCCGGGAAAAAAAAAACAAAGAGACATGCATCAGCCTGGCCGGGGGCTGACTTGTTGTCAGCCCTGGCCCGCTGGGTCTCGGCCTGTTCCTTTAAGCTCGGTCCACTCTTGGGCCTCATGCGAACACCAGACCATTCCCCACGGTGCACAGGCCCACAACTCTCGATCTTCAACAAAAAACGTTTCGGTTTCAGTTTCAGTGTCGCGCTGTGCGTCCTCTCCCGGCAGCCGCAGCGCCGCCGGACTCTTCGTCGTCAGCCGGTCGCCGCAGTATCGAAAGAGGTGAGGGTGCGGAGTGGGTCGGGTCGGGGCGATCCACGTCGGGCTCGGATGGATGTCAGGGTCCTATCAATTTCAGAGAGAAATTGAATCGAAATCCTAACAAATTGGGGGTAGATGAGGATTGGGGAAAATGTTCTACCGAGGTGAGAGCAATACTCCAACGTAACCTAACTAGAGACACATAAAATTCGATCCTCCTTTCTTCGCTTCGGCGATTAGGTATTAAACCTGTGTGTTTTCGCGAATTAGAGCGATGTACTTCAGTTGAATTTCAGAGTCACAGCGACAAAACCCCCAGATGGCAAATGGGTTACGGTAAATAGTACTACGTAGTAACTATCAAAGTCAAATTCCTCCGTTGGATCACCCTTTACCGCGCCTGAACGCTTCATCACCTCCGTTCGTGCCTGTTGAATGAAATCGCTGAAGCGCCACAAGTAGCGACTTCGTTTCTTCAGAGAAGTCTTGAACATTTCTCTCTGAACTTCAATGGTCTGACAATGCCTCCTCCTTGAGTGAAATCTTGTCGTCAAGGTTTAAACTAAGGAAACGTCCTCTAAAGGAAAGGCACATCTTCCCATGTTGCATCATCTGGCACAAGATTGAGCCACTGAATCAGCCACTGAGCTGCTACAACATTTCCCCGTGGAACGATTCTCCGCCTGCAAGCCTACGGCTCGCTTTTGACCTTGCCGTCCGCACTAACCATTGGTAGATGGGCCAAAGGAACGGCATTTAACCCCAAGTGTTTCTTCAATTGGCTGACATGAAAGACTGGATGAATCGCTGAGTCTTCTGGAAGCTGCAGTTTATAAGCAACTCTTCCCACCTTCTCTATCACTCTAAATGGTCCATAGAACTTTGCTTGTAAATTACCTTCTCTCCACGAGCCTACGAGCTCAAAGTAAATTCCCATTGAGTAAATCTTAGCACTTTGATTTTGAAGGTAGGGATAAGATCCAATGCGCAGCAAGCTTCTGTACAATAAAACGCTACAATAAATTGTTGCTACAGTCTTCGTTAAAAAAAAACGGTTGCTGCAGTAAAAAGGTGGTGCTTTGCTACAGTTTTATCTCTGTGTTTTCCTATCTCTTCATATATTGGAGGAGATGCGCTTGGTTAATTTTATGGCATATCCGGAGGATAGGATCAGGGAAGATACCGCAGATTTTTGTTGCTCCAGCTGTTTAAAAGCCGGAAAAACAAACAAAGAGACATGCATCAGCCTGGCCGGGGCCGTTTGGTGTCAGCCCTCGCCCGCTGGGTCTCGGCCTGTTCCTTTAAGATCAGCCCACTCTTTGCGCTCATGCGAAAACCAGCCCATTCCCCACGGCGCACAGGCCCACAGCTCTGGATCTTCAACAAACACCGCTTCGGTTTCAGTTTCAGTATCGCGCTGTGCGTCCTCTCCCGGCAGCCGCAGCGCCGCCGGGCTCTTCGCCGTCAGCCGGTCGCCGCAGTATCGAAAGAGGGGAGGGTGCGGAGTGAGTCGGGTCGGGGAGGTTCACTTCGGGCTCGGATGGACCTCCTCCCCACTGCTCCCGGTAGACCGGAACCTCCTCCCAGGGCCCTGGTAGGGCAGGCCGACGCGTCCCCGTGAGCTCGGCGCTAGTTGTCTATTCGAATTGGTGCGTTCCCTTGGAAATCTCCGTGTATTGCTTTATTTTTTCGAAGAACTGTATTGCTTTATCAATTAATGGCTTTATGTGCATATACGGTTGCACACGATATTGCAAGTTGATTAGAAATCTAAAATGTGATGAGCGAATTTCAAATTTTGGGTATGAATTGAGATGTGCCATCCTAAGATTTATGAATTTGTGCAAACTGGCGTTTATGGCAATGCTAAATTGATTATAGGCTGAGTGTGAAGTTATCACCATGGAGTAAAGTATTACATGTCTTGTAGACTTATGAGCAACTCTATTCTGTATGCAGCGTTAGTACTTGTAGACTTGCAAATACAGTTCTGCAGCTCCCTATGCAATACTGTGAATGCAGGATTTTAACTTTTGTGAATGAAATGTTAGATGTCAACTGTGTCATTCATACTTGTTATGTAAAGGCAACCGATGGAAGAGTTGCTTCCTTTTGTCCTGGTTTTGTTTGGCCTACTACCTTTCGCTTACTGCTATGTGAAAATGCAGCAATATATGGTTTCTGTCTTGACAAGTTAAATTAGAATATCAAATATCAGCCATGCCTAGAGGTGGCCAAATGGGCCGTGCCAGCCGGGCTGGTCCGAAGCACAATATTGTTGGCCTAGCCCAGGCACGGCACGGCCAAGTGGCCAACCACCTAAACGGGCTATGCCGGCCCAACCCAACGCACTGTGTCGTGCTTGGGTCGCAACCTCAGCCCAGTAGGCCGGCCCAGCACGACACGCGTAGTACCGTGTCTAGCATGACACAACCCAGCATCTTTATTCATCCAAAGACGGCCGTTAGGGCCGTCCATTTTTTAATGTTCATATGATTTTATTGTGTTTTTTGAATTCTACACGGTTGACTTTTTAATTTATGTGATTTTATTTTGTAGTTTTTTAATTTTATATAGCTCATTTCATAAGTTTGTATAATTTTATTTTGTATTTTTTGAATTTTGCATATTTTATGGGATCGTCTTACATTTTATTCAAATTTTCAGGCTAGATAGGCTAAATGAGCCGACATCGGCGCGGCGAGCTAACCGTGCCTGGGCCGGGCCAGCACGACATGTAAGGCCATCGGGTCGTGCTTCGGTTGGTGCCTCAGTCCTTGGGCCCATACAGCCCGTCCCGGCTAAGCAACGAGCCTTGGCCCAAATGGCCCGTGTCGTGCTGCCCATTTGGCCACCTCTAGCCATACCTATTGGAACATCTACTGAGTAAGGCATTGGCTGTGGGAGGTAAGAAATTATTGCTGGACTTGTTGACAAATGACAACGCTACAAAGCATGTTTTTGTTTTTGCACTTCTGTAGCATAAATACAATGAGGTATCTTAAGTATATCCCTTATAGGCATATTTCTTGAAGATAATAGAAGTATACAACTAACACGGTCCACAAAGGGGAATTCCATAATTTAATTCTTCAAAGAAACTGTATGTTAACTCACATGCATCCTTACAACCACTCCACTGTGTTATCGGGTACATGGTTAGCGTGGCAAACTAGCCGAGGATAACAATTCTTGCTCTTGACTATAACACCGCGAGATGCCTTCGTATGTTAAATCAGCAGTAGTAACAAGATTGATATGTGCTTGAGAGTTCCTATCTGTTGGGCATACCAAAGGGTCAGTCTCTCCATTGTTTCCTGGGAAAAGATGGAATTTTCTTAGCCTCTTAGTTCTGAGGAATTGCAGACTCATCTCTACTTCTTTCATAGTAGGCCTCTTGGCTCCTTTGACCTTCAAGCATGTTTTTGTAAGCGAGACAATATCGTTAATCTCTTCTTGGTCTGCCTCGTCCACAACTTGAGAATCCATTATTTCCATGATAGTTCCCTCCTGAAATCGTTCAACAAAGTAACGAGACAAGTTTTGCTTTTCACCTAGATCATTGATAAAAATTGGCTTCTTTCTTGTCAAAAGTTCTACAAGTATCACTCCAAACTATATACGCCACTCTTCTCGGTCAGTTGGCCAGTATGATAATACTCTGGATCTAAGTAACCGAATGTGCCTTGGACAATTGTCACCACATGAGTCTGATCGAGCGAAACAGATCTTGAAGCACCAAAGTCAGAAACCTTTGTAGTGAAGCTGTCATCTAGAAGTATGTTGGAAGATTTCACATCTCTATGGAAAATGGGTATTGTAGCAGCTGAGTGGAGATAAGCAAGTGCTCCTGCAGCTTCTACTGCAATTCGAATACGATCATCCCATGACAGCAAGCATTTAAGGCTTACATCAACGTGGAGAAGGTCATACAATGTACCATTGGATATGAACTCATAGACTAGCAAAGGCACCTCTGTCTCAAGACAACATCCAAAAAGCTTCACCACATTGCGGTGGATGATCTGAGATAGGATAGCAACTTCATTGATAAACTGGTCTATCTCAGTTTGCTCCACTATTTTGGACTTTTTAATGGCCACCACACTTTGATTAGATAGTATCCCTTTGTAAACTGTGCCATGACCTCCACGTCCAAGAACACGAGTAGTATCAAAGTTGTTGGTCGCCTTCTCTAGTTCTTCCAAGGAGAATATCTTTGTTTTGTTTGTCGCGCTTTCATCCGAGATTAGTTGCTCCAAGAGTAGACCTTGATTTTTCTTGAAGTATGCTGTTCGAATTCTCTTTTGGGTGCCTTTCTTCCACTTGCTAGCAAGTACAGTTGCACAAAGTGCAAGGATTATGGAACCAAGGCCACAACCAATTCCAATTGCAATACCTACAAGAAGGTCGTGTTGCTTAGCCGATGGAATTGTCCAACCAGATCATTTTGCATTTTTTATAATTCCATTGTAGGGATGTTGATGTTGGGTATAACTTACCCAAAAGAAGATTGCGTTGCTTCGCGGATGTTACACATTTCCTTTTTGTTGGTTCAAACTCTTTACCATGAGGACAAGCTGTGCAATAATACCCGCCTGGAAAATTATGACATATTCCATTGCAAGAATTTGACAGTACGCACTCATCGATGTCTGCAAACAACATGGAATGAAGTGAGTCATCACCATGGTCTTTAAAATCATTCTAACGGATTGTGTATGTTGTTGGTGACAGATACATACCTAGATTGCTTGTGGCAATTTTTTTATCTAGATTTTTCTGATCTTTATGTGCTATCGTGTGGAGAAACTAGAACACAATAAGACTTAATTTGCATATCAGAGAGAGAGAGAGACCTGTGCAGCCATCTTGGACGTATGGATTTCCTTCGAAGCCAACAGAACACTTGCAACGATATCCAAGATATATTTTTCCATGGGTGACATTTAGGCATTCGCTGTGGGCGCTGATGCATGCATATGATGTGCTCCTTTGCGAGGCTGCTTTGCAAGTTAAGTTGGTAATAGCCCATCTCATATTTTCTTGTAAGGCGCCCTCAAAGTACCCTTTGATGGTATGAACTGTACTTATCACCTTGTCATCGCTGGCGCTTGTATCGTTCGGCATGCTGCTTACACCCAAATATCCATCGTCCAATGACACCGTATTCACCTGATATTTTGTGCCCTCTCCTCCATCGAGAACTGTGAACTTATCTGACACACAACTAAGTCGAAATTTCTCGTGTGCAAAACAGCCTTCTTCAAGCCCAAAAGGGTAGGGGATGGACATGTTTCCACATGATCTCTTACAATTTCCTCTAGGATTGGGTTTGTAACCTGCTCCAGGATAGAGTGAGACAGAAAAATTATGATATAGTAGGAGTTAAAAACAAAAGTACTAGCAATAGCTAGTGATTTTCATGATTTATAGGGCCCCGGGTATGACATAGAGAAGGCTTATAGAGAGTCAGGGCACGTGGCGCTTGTGACTAAAAAATCTGTGCACCAATTGTACTTGGCACTTTACAGCCAAAGGATAATTTCTTAGGCTGCTCCTAATGCTTCACCTTGGCTAGTATCTTAAACATGTCATGTAGGCAAATTGATGATATAACACCATAGTTAATGAAGAGAGATAGTACTCTAGTATCTAATTTGGATACCAGTTTGGGCTCGAAATCCAACACGTAAAATTTATTATATACTCATGCATGTAATTAAATAAAACAGCCTAAGATACTACACAATAAGAAACCTTGCATTGGAAAGATAGTATCATAACACTCCTCATGCACTAAGAAACTGCACTAAGATATTGCCCATTGGGAGCAGCCTTAGATTACATACCCCACCTAGCAATTCGTGCTTAAATATTAAAGAGGGTATTTTAGTCACACTTTATCTAAAATATAGCTGATTAAGTATATATGTTTTTATCAAGAGTATCAAGCATTTGAGAACTTACAATGTAACCTGTCGCAAAAAGAGATACCCCTTTAGGTATTACGGTTTTCAATCTTGATACTATTAATATTTGTAGTAATAATACTTCTTACGTTCTTTTTTACTTGGCATCTTAGAATCCGTGTCGTCAAACTTTTAAAACTATCTAGATTGGCTATATAAAAGTTATATCGTTAGATTTGTCATTAAAAATACTTTATAATATAACAATTGTATTATTATATTTTAATGTAAAATTATAAAAAATAACGATCAAAGTCACAATCTCGAAGACTGCGAATAGTAAAAAGAAGAGAGGGATTATTACGATAGACGTTGGAGGCAGTGTCACGAACCTTCAATGCAGCCATCTGAAATGTAGGGGTTGCCACTTACACGAGGATTGCAGTAACAAAAGTAACCTCCAAATGGTACATTTTGGCATAAGCTACTAGTGCTGCATGCATAGGTTGCCTTATTTGCAGATGCAATTTCACAACTTGGCTGGTCCGTGACGAAAATTTCAAGACTCGTATGAACACTGCTTATTTTTATCCAGCTTGAGTATAGATGGCTCGTGCTAAAATCATATTGTTGTGATAAGAAAACCTTGACCGTGGAGGGCACTGCATCTGGTCGTGCTGTGATGCCACCTCTACGGGCTAGTGTGAAATGAAAGCCTCGCATGTATTCTGGCAAGCCAATGCTGCAGCAGCCCAACCCATTGCAGTGCCCAACTACGGCTAGTTCCTTCTCCAGGATCACTCTGTCGCCTTGGCACATACTCATGCAAGAACCGATGGTCAGGTTCGTATCTATATCGAACAGGGTTGCATCGACATCACAGCCAACAACGTAGAACTGGTTGTCAGAATCGATGGTAAAACCCTTAGCAGGGGGCTCCCAGGACGTGTTGTAGGTATTCGTACCTGGTGCCATGGTGATGTTGAAGCCAATGGAGGCATAAGCAAAGTAGTGATCTGTCCCATCTGTGCCAAGGATCTGAGTAGTACTATTGCCCCAGAAGAGTCTTGGAGGCTGAGTGGTGTTGTCGCAGGTAAGCTCGAAGCCTTGCCGGAAGCAGCCAGGGTCTATCCCGAAGGGGTAGAGGAATTCGGCGTCCCCGCAGCTGGAGCGGCAGTGAGCCAGTGAGTCGCTGGAAGGTAGATGCATGATCCCTCCGGCAACTACAGAAGCTCCGGACGCTCGCGGCAGAGCTCCCAGGCACATGCACATCAGCAGGAGCGACATGCTAATTGGTGTTGCCGTGGCGGAGCTCATGGCTGCGTTGCTAAGTTTCTGTGTTGGTTTTTTCATTCAAAAAAAAGTTTCTGTGTTGGTTTTGGCGTTGCAGTAGGCTGCCGCCTGACGGAGAGATATGTGCGGCAGCATGGCTTCAGTAAAAGGAGTAGTCAACGGATTAGTCAATCGGCCGTCCTGTCAGATGCTCTATGCCTGCCAAACAATAAACGCACATTCAATAGCGAAAAAGACATGCCAACCATTGTTGACAGTTGAACCTGAGACTGACTTCTCGAGAAACAGTCAAAATATCTATCGGGGTAGAGGGCCACATGTTTGGCCATGTCGCCCGTTTTTTCCTGCTCCGTTCGATTTCGCTTTTTCTTTCGTCGCGGCCGTCCGATTTTATTTTAGTTTCGTATGCCTTCAGTTGCTCTACGTTGTCGATGCTGCTTCTCTTCCCAACACGCCTCTTTCGTTCTTTCTCCTCTTCTCGTGCCCCACGCTCCATTCCGTTTTTCTTGTTCCCCTCCCTCTCCTCCCACCACAGCCGCCTCCTAAATCTTCGCCGCACCATTCCACACCTCCCCCGTTATTCTCACCACAGCAGCAGCAGTAGCGGTGGCCAGAGTCTCAAAGACAACACGTCATGTCGCCGCCTCACAGCCCACCATTCTCGTCTTCTCTTCCTCCCCGCCTACTCCTGAACCTTAGCTCGTACTCCATGAGAACCGTCACAGCTGCCTCCATAACCTCGCTAGCTAGAGGCCACGGCCGTCGCCCTCTCCACTACGCCGTCCTCGGTGCCAGCTTCGCGGGGCCCTTCGCGGGGCTCTCCGTCGCGTGGCACCTCCTCAAGGCCCTCTCCTCTCTCCTCTCCTCTTCGCTTCCCCGAATCCCCCTTCCTCTTCCTCTTCTTCTCTCTTTATGCTTCGATAAGTTCTTGGCCTCGTTTCTTGTCACAAGAAGCGTCGCCTGAATCTACACTGCCCGATTCCAGCATAGCCCGAAGGATTCCCACGTGTCGTGGACGTGTACGACAAGAACGGGGTCGGGGGAGGCGCTTCTCCGTCCATAGTCGCCCAAAGTGTGAGAAACCGCACAATTAGACTAAGCTAAACAACATTAATCAGTAATTAACGGTAAATAAAATTCATCAATCAAGGACAAAGTGTAATATTAAAATTGTTATTGAGCGCATAATCAATACAAGTGACAATATGAATTATATTAACAATTTTCTAACATCTTTATAACTCAAGATTCAATTGCAAAAATAAATCCATTACAAGCCTAATTTGAAACACTAACATAAACTTAAAACTATATACATCATTTCAATACATCAAGGAATACACCAATGTTACAACCTTGAAAGCGTTACAACAATTTAATTGCAAAACAGAGATAATACATTACAAATCCAACATTTGATACAAGATTAATTTTGCAACCAATTACAGTGTATATAACAGCAACTAATTAAAAATTATAATCCACTTCTTGCATTCATGTAGCGGCAGCCATCCTTACCATCTCGCCCATTTATCATCGACCCCTCCCAAATCCAACTGTTAGTTTCACAGATTAAACGTCTGCAATAGAAAACGCCATTAGGTAGTGCAGAGGACATACTTTGGACCAGAATACCCTTGAGCTCACAGTGCAATGAGAGGATGATTTGGATAAGGCCAAGGGCTAAATGGTCATGTACAGTTAAAGGAGAATGCCCAGCCGAGAGCACAAAAAGGAGCAAGCAGCCACCTCAAAGCTTCATTCGTTCCACAACCAAAAGGAAGCCACAGCAGCACAAGCACCCTCACATGCCAACATCCTAAACCCATTTCTTCCTTCCAACCAAGAACAAGAGCTCAAGAACATTGCCACCGGAGCAAAGCCATCCACAAGCCAAGGCTAGCAGCAAGCCAAAGCAAGGCCAAACCAAGCAATCCAACCCAAACACCTACAGAGGAGATAGCAAAAGGAGAAGTGGAGCAAAGGTGTAGAGGAAGACGCAGGAGCGGGAACGGCAAGCATCGACCACAAGCCAACCACGCCAAGCCGGCCAGATCAGGGAGCAACAAAGGGGACCAGCGGGGAGCACCAGAGGGCGCCAACATCACCACACGACCAATCACTGCCATTCCATCCCAAACCGAACCCAACAGGTAACCAACCATTTTGCCCTCACTATTATTTTTGCTCACACGGAACCACAGTCTAGAAGCTAAGCATGGCACAAATAACACATACAACAACCCCAGTAGCAAGAGCGACATCCGTCTCCACATCATAGAGCACAAGGGGGAGAAAGGGCAGGGAGATACTTAACCAAAGCAAAACAACAAGAGGAAAGAAAGGGGGAAGCCACAACCGGGCCGTAGAGGCTGGCAGCGACGCTGCCAGGGGTCAGGCCAGAGGCGGCACCGGCAAGAGCGCAGGGGAGCGGACCGAAGGGAACCGGGCCGAGCTAGGGAGGCATGGGGGCGAGAGCAGCCGGAGGAAGGCGGGTCGAGCTGGGGAGGCGATGCCGGCGGTCGGAGGCCAAGCCATGGGGCCGTGCGAGCAGCACGCGGGGGGTGTCAGGCAAAGGAGAGCCGGGCGGTGCGTAGCGTAGAGGCGGCCTGAGCCAAGGACCAAGCCGAGGGGGACCAGGGCGGCGCGGGCTGGCGAGCCGGCGGCGTCGGGACGCGGAGGAGCCGGAGGAGAGCAGCCGGGTTGGGCCGGTGGCGCTCGGGCGTGGCAGTCGGTGGCGCAGCATGGGAAGGCGAGGGCCGAAGAGAGGTGGCGGTGCAGGGAGCGGAGCCAGAGGAGAGGGCAGTGCCGGGGAGAGGAGCCGTGCGGGAGGACCGGGCACAGGGAGCTGCGAGCGAACCGGGGCCGAGGGGTGCGCGCGGGCGACGCAACCGGCGATGGCTGCAGCAGGAGGAAGGAGGCGCCGTGGGAGCTTTAGCCGAAGGAGCATTTGGAGTTTTGGAGTTGGGGAAAACAAGAAGGGATGGGAAAGAGGAGCCTGGGGGGTGTTCGACCGGGTGAGTGGTTAGAGAGAGAGAAGAGATAGGAAAGGGGAAAAGTTAGGTAGGGTTAGGAAATTAGGGATTAAATGATTAGAGGAGCGAAGTTAGGATTAAGGTTAGAAAATTAAGTAGGATATTGGAAAAATTTCAGGAAAAATATATAAATTCTAGTAAATCTTAATAAGGGGTACAAGTATCAAGGTAAGTTAGCAATAAAAGTAATAAATGCCAGCGCTAGGTAATTAGTCGACCAAACGAGTTAATTAGATCACGTAAGGGAAAGCGGTCATAAAACAGTCTGGTACATGATAAATTGAAACAAGATAAAATATCATATAATGTTGTTAATAAAAAGTTAGTTTTCGGTCGTATCAAACCCATGAATTTAATCAAATAGTCTCACATGTTAGAATTATGGTAACCTTACTAGAATAATTAAATTAATCAACCCTGAATTTATTTAGAGAATTAAATAATTACGTACGCGCTTAAATAAAGTTAACTAGGAGTTTGTGCGCGAATAAAGTTTGATAGACTTAATAAAATACGATCGCGTGTAGTATATTCTTTTCGTGCGATAAAGCGTGAGTATCGGCAATCCTGACCCTAGAACTGGTATACTAGAATGACTGTAGTGGGGAGTGCTAACCTAATGAAGCACCCAAAAAATGTTATTACTTAAATTCTGCTAAAAAGGACCTACTGACTACCGTACATTGATAACACCCAAATGCCACTAAGTATTTACTTAATTATTTATTATTCGCTTCATCGCGTATTTGTAGCAGACGAGCTGACGCTGGCAAACCTCCTCTGCAGTAAACAAACAAAGCAGTTGAGTACAAAAATGTACTCAGCAAGACTTATGATTAACAAGCCTATACATAGCTACATGCAAACTTAATTCAATGGAGAAAGCTTTAGAGTTCATTTTCAGCGTAAAGCAATATTTTATTTGCAATAGTGTAGTAGATTGAAAGTAATTTTAGCAAATCAGTTTTAAGTGAATCAAATAACAATGTGACAACAATAATAAACATAATTAACAACCTAGTGGTGACTTCCCACAGCCACCACAACAATAGTACTAATTACCCATTCGTACCACCCAATTTCAAGTTTTATCAAACTGTTATAGTCTAACTCTCGAAAGACCTCACCATGCGTGTCCATAACCAAGGACTTGGCTATTCGAATAGATTAAACCCTGCAGGGGTGTACAAATTTACCCACATGTCAGACCGCTCCTTTTTCCACGCGATAAAGCACACTTTCGAAGGTATGCCGGCAGAGCTAAGTCCTACGAGACGTTTTCCAATGGAATGAATTAATTAAGAGTCGCACGTATGGGGGTTAACCCTCTGTGAACCGCCCATCCTGGACTCTCACAGAGGACCCATACGTTGTGTCGGAGACATTGGCCCAGCCGTAGCAACTGCCAACGCTCCTCGGGCGAGGGAACCTACCCGTAACCCACTCCGCACATGCCCGACACAATATAACACATTTCTTTTATTCACCTATACCTACCACCAGCGACTCATTAATTAACACTCCCAAGAGTACTAAGTCAAGAGGGGTTCCCAATACCCTTATGTGGTTGCACGCAATAATGCTTAGTTTAGTGTAACAAGATGTTCAGTCCTTGTTGATTCAAGCACACAACCACACACCCCACAATCACTCCAACAACCATGTGCCCAAATCTAAATCACTTTTCATTTTCAGTTTTAGTTTTTCCAATTATGATATAATCATGAGTACCCTGACTCAGGTATATAAAGTGATGTTGTAATGACCATCGCCGAAGCGATGATCCCTGAACTATTGTTCAAAGCATGGCTAGCGACAACAACTTGAATACTACAATATAAAGTGACTAGAGCCCATCCATCGAGCCCTAAATCACAACGGATATAGCCTAGGCTTAGTGGTAAAAGATGTATATTTTACCTACAGTTCAAGTAACTATTCAGGTGACTATCACGAATTGAGAAAATACTTGTCAACATAGCATGCATACATACAATTGAAACATTTGAAATATTAACATGCGAATATAATAGGATCAACGTGCATCAATGGAAAACCGCTTGCTTGTCAAGATTGTTCTTGAGGATCACTCTCGAATATACCCGAATCGTCGAAATCTATCAATTGATCAAAAGAGTGAATAAGAACGAATAAAAACAGATAACACCAAAAATAACCAATAATCAAATTCATCAAACAAGCATACATAGCAGGTAGAGTTTGATTATTAAAGATCTTAGGTTTAGTCCAAAGATAAAATTTATGGGGATTTTCTAAGTACTTAATAGGTTAAAGGCATAACTTCACAAATTAATTAGTTAGCAATATTTTCTGGAACAACAACAAGAACCAAACTTAAGACAAGTTATAGTATAGGAAAAATAAGAATTAACAAAATTTATTTCACTCTATTTGGAGTTAGGATGAAATACTTATGAATTTTAGAAGTTTTAACCCATTTTCTAATGTAAAAAAAATTTCTTTAAATTACCAAAACTTTCTAGAACCGAAACATACTTGAAAGCTAATCCATTAAAAAGTACTCTAAAAATGAAAACTAACAAAATTGGTTTCATTCAATTTGGAGCAACTTTGAATTAGTTATGAATTTTCTAAGTTAATTGAATTTCCAAAACAAAACTAATTCATTTGAATTCCTAAAACCTTAAATCCTTTTTATCGACGCCACCAAGCCCATAGTCATTGATGCTGGGCTGGGGCTCGGCAGCGTTAGATCGGTCACTCGACCAACCGCGATCAGGATTTACGTCGGCGTATTCTCTATCGTCTTCGTTCTCAAGAAACGTAAACTCCAAATAAGGTTTAAGGAAATACGTTTCCATTAAGTGAAAACGTACTTTAGAAAAGGCACCACCACTTAACCACTCGGGGGGGGGGTGGGGCACATGTCAAAGACTCGAGGAGTTAAAACATGATTCAATTAGATTCCTAAACATGTTTAACAAGTGGGTCCTACATGTAATACACACATACAGAAAATTGATTAAGACTAATGACCGGGTTTAACCTAACACGTGGCTGCTCATGGAACTCCAGAGCACGAGTGCAACAATGAGTGGAGAGAACAGTGAGCAATGAAGCTCGAGCTCGGGACGATACTAACTAGTGCGCAGGACTGGCGATCTTAGTGACGATGACCGGGTCTCAAGGAGGCAATGGCGGTGGCGGCGGCGGAGGCGAGGCGACGACTTCGACCTTCGTGGAAAAGACACCACAGTCGTCAAGGAGCTTCGGGAAGGTGCGCCTCGACTCCAGGAGCAAGACACCCCAAGCCATGTTGCCGATGGAGGTCGGACGCGGCCAAATTAGAGGCGGCGGCGGAGGATCGAGCTTGGAGAAGAAGAGGGCATAGCGGGTGAGAGAGGACAAGAGTGCTCAATTGAATGGGTGGAGGAGGTAGATAAAGTCCCGACGACACTTCTCGAACAGACACGCGTGCTCGAGGTGGCGCAGGAGGGCTGCGTGGCACATGCGGCGGTGCCAGCAACGCGAACTTGAGCGGCGCGGTGAGGAAGATGGTGCTGACAAGCGGGGCCCGCTTGTCAGCGACCAAAGGAAGCGGTGTGACGTGAAAGGGTCTGACCGAGTCAAGTGTGAAGAAATGGTTCGGGTCAGAACAGTAAGGTCAGGTCCGGTCGGAGGTTAGGGTTTGGATTTGGAATTGAATTTTATTTTGACCGAAAACAAACAAGTTTGACTTGGTCGTTTAAAATAGAAATAAATTTCTAAAAATTATGAAAATTGTTGTGGTGCTCTCAGGTTCATCTAGGGATTAGGAAAATTCATTTTGGCCACTGTTCACATTTGAATTGGCTAAAATAAATTATTTCCCAAATCAGCCTTTTTGATTTGGTTAGGATTTTGATGGGGTCAACATAAGTTATAAAAATTTGTTAAAAATTATGATAATCTATGATAAATAATATAGTATTTTATAAAATTATTTCCAGAGATTTTTATACACACATTTTTCTGAAATTAAAAATAATCTTGGTTTCAAGTCAAAAGTGCAAACTGATGAATTTCATCAAAAGTTTTTGAAACCCTCATACTTTTATATATTTGAAACACAAACCAAAGTTCAGGATGTTACAGTTTCGGTACAAATCTTTTAATATTACTACTTAACTATATCCGTCTGTGCATTAACTTTGTTGAACCTTTGGTATATATAACACAATGTTATAGCTCCATGGACTATTGCTTTCGCTATTGAAAGTGGGCGGCAATTTACAATTTGGTGTTGCTTAGTGTTACCTTAATGAATGTTGCCATTTTGCCAAGTATATACATATGCCTTCATGGAATCTCATTATTTCTGTGGATTCTAAGAAAGGTTTATTTTCCAATTCCACTTTGTGAGCGTGTTCCGATCCAATGAGATGCATTTCTCTTTTTTTTTCTTATTGTTAGCAAGGTTCCAATGACAAGAAAGCTCTGTAAAAATTAATTTGCTGTGTACTACCTTGTGTTGTGTGCGATGTTTATCAGTCCATGCCATCATTGATGATGCTTGCTACAGTAAAAAGGTGTTGCATTTTGTGCCAATGCTTACAACCTGCAATTTTTCATTTTGATTGCAATTTCAAACTAATGAAATAGGTCACATCACATATTGTCATGAACTGAGTTGTAGGACTTCCATAAATTAGTCTGTAACCTTGTTTGTTCTTGTGGTCGTAGCTTAACATCTATAATTCTAGAATTCTACTCGAATAATCATAGCAATAGCATGGATAGGCTAGACTATAAAATCTAAAGGGGTGTCAATACTGTATTTTCCTATCTTTTCTAGAAATTTTTAGTGTTTGTCTAACTACTTTAGTTTTATGAACTGAGGTAATTTTCTAGAGAAACAACCTTTGGTAGAAGTAACCAGATTGTCTTTTAAAATGAGGAATATCCTATGTAGAACTTTTCATTGTTGATACTTTTTTTGGCCCGGCAATCCATCAGCCAGCCTCTCAAAAAAGTGTTGATTTTTTTATGGATTACTACTTATCAGTTGAGTTTATCACTCTTTCCTGTTGCTTTCAGGATCATTGTCGTTGTCAAACTTAATATTCTGCAAAGTGAAGGCGCCATAATTAGGAGCCCCAAAATCTATGTGGCGAAAAGCCTAAGTAAGGAATAGGGCCCTAACTTGCTGGCCAATGCTGCTCAAACTAATAGTAGAACCTATTCCATTTCCAGCGGCCCAGACATGCTGGGGTCCTTCATTGTTCCAAGGGCAGAGCAGGTTGCTATCATCCTATCATATGGTGGACCCTATAATGGTGTTCAAGGCACAGTGGGCTCTTCTATTGGTCGAACAGTAGAACCTTGTCCTAACAATGTGTTGCCTGGTGGATCTTATGGTACAACGTCAACACAGAACACAATAAACGCCAACGTGGTGCAGCCAAAATCTCAGCAACCTTTGGCACTCCTAGCAATAATTATGGCTGCCCTGCACAGCCTTCGTATCAGCAGCCACCTCCAGTGTATATGAATAGAGGCCCTGTTGCTAAGAATGAAGCTGCTCCTCGTGTTGTCCCAATTTCTACATTGAACCCATACCAAGGTAGATGGCCAATCAAGGCTAGGGTGACTGCAAAGACTGATCTCAGGCACTACAACAACGCCAAAGGTGCAGGAAAAGTCTTCACCTTTGATCTCCTTGATTCACATAGTGGAGAAATTCGTGTAACATGCTTCAAAATTCGGTGTTTGATCAGTTCTATGACCTAATTGAGGTTCGTAAGGTGTACTTTATATCTAGAGGATCAATGAAACTTTCTCAAAAGAAGTTTAATCCTTTAAACAATGTCTATGAAGTAACTCTGGATGCCTCAACATCTATAGAAATTTGTTCTGGTCATGATAGCAACATCCTTAGGCAGCAGTACAATTTCTAACAGATCAGTGAAATAGAGAACACCGTGTGTTCGCAACACCGATCACTTATTCTTAGAGCTCCCTCTGTTCAAGGAGAAACTAGAGAAGTACATCAATGAGACTTCAGTACCTTGATCTTGGAGCCAAAATGCCATTCACACCACAAATGCTTGGCTGGAGGAAGCTTTCAAGCCTCGCTGCATTACCAGGGATCTTAAATGGGGCATCCCTGTGCCACATGAGAAGTACAAGGATAGGGTTTGTCATTTGTCCATGAAAAATCTGAACTGTATTTTCTTCAAGTTTGTATTAATGACTGTCCATTCTGATGAATGATTTCAGGTGTTCTACGTTTGGTTTGATGCACCAATCGGGTATATCTCCATCACGGCATGCTACACGCCTTAGTGGGAGAAGTGGTGGAAGAACCCAGAGAATGTTGTATTGTATCAGTTCATGGGGGAAAGACAATGTCCCATTCCACACAGTATGATTCTTTTGGCAACTTGGAGCTTACAGTATTTCCATTCAGCCACATGCTTAAGAAGCTTCGAATATATCTACATGTGCAGTTGCATGGAGACTACATCATGCCTTTTCTTTTCAAGGAAATCCTGTTTTCTGCATATAACAAAACTTCAGGTCATGCTCCCTTCTGCACTACTTGGAACCGGCGAAAATTGGACTTTTATGAAGACATTTAGCGTGACTGAATATCTTAACTACGAATTAGGTATCACCATTTCTTCTTCAGCTTGGATGCCTGAAAATTTACAATTTATTTTCCTGTGAGCCCATGTGGACAGCTTTTTATGCGAAGGTTTTGTGTATGCACAGGAAAGTTCTCCAAAACTAAAGAGCATTGGAGTCTTTCGCAATGACGCAAAAGCCACAAATATTCCTCCTGAAGTGTGGCGATACTACTTGCTGACAAATCGTCCTAAGGTTAGTTTTCAAATAAACCAAAAGATCTTCGATTATATCTTTATGCAGGTATACATAACTAAGATATTTGTTTTGAACTATTATCTGTAACTTTTAGGCATCAGATACATTGTTCACTTTGACAGATTTGCAAGCCAAGTTTAACAACGAGCTGCTAAACAATTTGGGCAATTTCATCAATTGAGTGCTAACCTTTATTGCAAAACCAGAGGGTTAATAAACGTGAATAATCTTTACATCTTTAAACATGATTTCTCTGTAGTTCTCTTTTTTTCCCCCAAAGGTCCATTTATGTTGTGCTTCTCTCATGTGTGATCTATCTGATGGGTTTCGCTCTGATTGTTGAATTGTTGCTGTAGGAGTTGGATATGGTTCCGTTATACCTGATGCACTTAATGCTGATTCGCATCCACTGACTTAGGCATTGGCAGAAACTGTTGGTAAATTGGTTGATCAGTATATTGATGCAATGGACAGGGTAACAAATTGATTTTGAATTGTTCAAATTATACTACTCAACAAATCTGAATTTGAACAGCTTCTATAAATCTGAAACATTTATGTGATATCAACCGTTGCCATTAACAGGTTAGACTAAAACAAGGATTGAAGACTGCAATGGCCATTTGTAGTGAGGAGATGCATACCTGCAGGTAAGGCTTCATGCCTTGATTCTTTCTTTTCCTTGTGCATTGTTTACAGCACTTAGAACTGTCTCTAATTGTCTACCTGGACATGCAGGAGAGTCAGTTCTGGAACCTTTTCCTTACGTTCTGGAAACTTGTTTATGAAAATGCTCATTCTCCTTTTCCGATTTCATTTTTTTCCCATAGATTTTTTTACTCCTAAACGTCACGAACGCGCAAATGCGCGCCCGGGTATCTAGTAAACATAAATGCAGTCATACAAACTCCCACCTGGATTAAGATATGAGATTTAGGGAAATTCTCAAGATGTCAACGGTTATTTGAAGAACTATTCATATACGACTTACAGAGAGTTTGCATAGTTGAACTCAAATACAGCAATATTTCACCTACAAATTTGACATAAAACAGTGTGCAAAATTTGATCGTAGAATTAAAATTGAGGGTAGGTTATGCAGAGAAAGGCTGAGTTGTTGAGAAACGCAACCGTGTGTGCTCGTCCCTGATGCCCTAGTAAGAGGATGCAGAATAGATGATCATCAATGCATCTCATCCTCTTCATTGGTAATAGTAAAATGGCATCGGCATCTAGTATCAAATCAAACCAAGTGTTTGTAATCTACTGATCTGATAACCACATCAAGTCATCAAGATCAACTAGAAACAACAGGGCGCCGGAAACCAATGACGAATCACCGGAGGCAAGGGGGAGAAAGGGGGAGGCGACGCCGTTCGGAGGAGAGACGATCGGAGGAGTTGCGTGGAGTCGCGAGCGCAGCGACACTGTGACGGGAAGAAACACGCGACCGAGGCGAGGCGAGAAATCCCCGTGGATTGGGGTGGAACAGGGGAGGGGTTTTCGAACCCAGGAGTTAGCCAAGCAGCCAAATCGATTCGGCCGGGAAAAAAATACCCCCGTCAGAATGTTCCCGGTGGATGACGTCGATCCCGGTCTTTCCAAACAAGGCCTGAGAGAGATCTGGCCACCGCGTCAAGATCAATATCAACCGGGGCTGGATGGGCTTGGGCTCTTCCCGCTAGGAATACTGGCCCACATCCTCATGTCATGTGGCCCATTAACCTATTTCCCACTGCCGCAAACCCACAACTCCCGACATTTCTCGAACACAAACGTCGCAGTTTCAGTGGGGCGCCGCACTTCGTCAACTTTCGGTATGGAATGAGATGATAACTCCTAAAATTTATGAATTTGTGTAAATCGAGGTAAATATAATGTTAAATTGACCAGATATCTGTGCGTTGAGTACTTGAGTTAGTTATCACCATTGAGCAAACTGTGCGCACTGGTTGCGGTACTGTGTAGCAGTTCTGTATGCAAATGCGTGGAGTTAAAATGGTACTTACAGATTTTGCAAATGTGGTTCTGCAGTTTACGAACACAGAGAGAAACAACTTGTTATGCAAAAAAAAAAAATTTGTGGTTCTGCAGTTTAGGATTTTGTGAATGAAAGATGTCAACTATTCCGTTCGTACTTGTTATGCAAAAACATTTTAAGGAAGAGTTCATCATGCCCTGATATTCGGTTGCCTACTACCTCTCAGTTCCGACTTTTAAATAATTAATCATGTTATTTCTATGTAACAATGCAGCAATGTATAGTACCTGTCTTGAACATAAACCTCTATGGAGCAACCCATTGGAAATGGGAGGTACAAAATTATTACCACCATAGTTTAAATACAATTATGTATATTAAATTGTACCTGAATGGATATCACTAATAGATATTAAAAGTATACATGTGACATGGTCTACAGATGCATTCTGCAAATATATACGAAGTGCAATTACATACACTCTCGTCTGAAGGTAAGTACTTATCATAACTCTTCAAAGAAATATACAGATGTATCACAGGAAGCACTTAATTGTGTTTTTGCACATATATAGTTAGCGTGGCAAACTGACAGAGGATGAAAATTCTTGTTCCATACAGCACCCAGAGATGCCTTCAGATGTTAAACCAGCAGTACCAACAGAATTTATCTATGCATGGGAGTTACTACCCTTTGGGCATATCAAATGCTCTATCTCTCCATCATTTCCTGGGATCAATTGGAATTTTCTTAGCCTCTTAGTTCTCAGGAACTGCAACCACATCTCTACTTCTTTCATAGTAGGTCTTTCTCCTCCTTTGACCCTCAAGCATGCTTGTGCAAGGGAGGCAATATCATCTATCTCTTCCTGGTTTGCCTCTTCCACAACCAGAGAATCCATTATTTCCATGACAACTCCCTCTTGAAGTCCTTCAACGAAGTAATGAGACAAGCTTTGTTTTTCACCTAGATCATTGATAAAAATCGGCCTCTTTCTTGTCAAAAGTTCCACAAGTATTACTCCAACACTATATACATCACTCTTCTCAGTTAGTTGGCCAGTATGGTAATACTCTGGATCTAAGTAACCAAATGTGCCTTGGACAATAGTCACCACATGAGTCTCGTCGAGTGAAACAGATCTTGAAGCACAGATCTTGAAGCACCAAAGTCGGAAACCTTTGTGGTGAAGCTGCCATCCAGGAGTATGTTCGAAGATTTCACATCTCTGTGGAATATTAGTATTGCAGCAGCTGAGTGCAGGTAAGCAAGTGCCCCTGCTGCTTCTACTGCAATCCTAATGCGATCATCCCACGATAGTAAGCATTTAATGCTAACATCAGTGTGAAGAAGGTCATATAGTGTGCCATTAGAGATGAACTCGTAGACCAATAAGGGCACCTCAGATTCAAGACAACACCCAAATAGCTTCACCACATTGCGGTGGATGATTTGAGACAAGATAGCAACCTCATTGATAAACTGGTCTCTCAGCTTGCTCCATAATTTTTGATTTTTTAATGGCCACCACACGTTGGTCAGATAGTATCCCTTTGTAAACCGTGCCATGTCCTCCACGACCAAGAACACGAGTAGCATCGAAGTTGTTGGTCGCCTCCTCTAGTTCCTCTAAGGAGAATATCTTTGTTTTGTTTGTAGCATTTTCATCTGAAATTAGTTGCTCCAATAGCAACCCTTGATTTTTCTTGAAGTGTGCTCTTCTTATTCTTTTCTGGATGCCTTTCTTCCACTTATTGGCAAGTACAATTGCACCCAATGCAATAATTATGGAGCCAAGGCCACAACCAATTCCAGTTGCAATTCCTACACCCGTGACCAATTGCAGTCATGGAAAGAATGCATTATGTGAATTTTATTTGCAATGAAGGGATTGTGCATGACTTGCTTAGTTGATGTAACACATTTCCTTTCTGTTAGATAAAATTCTTTGTCATGAGGTAACTTGCAATACCTCACAGAAAGCGGCATGCCTTCTGTGAGGTTGCATATTTATCACTAGTCTCAACAATTTTATATGTGTGCTATCTGCTAAATAAGACGCGTGCGGCGGGTGTGTGTGTGGTGGTGTGCGTGGGTGTTGCATACATTGTTATCTCATAAAACACTGCATTTTGTGAATTGTAACTACATTGAAGGGATTTGGTATGACTTGCCTAAAAGAAGATTGTGTTGCTTTGCTGACATAACACACTTCCTCTTTGTTGGATCAAATTGTTTTCCATGAGGGCAGTTTGTGCAATTATAGCCTCCGTCAAAATTGTGGCATATGCCACTGCAATAATTTGGCAATAAGCACTCGTCGATGTCTGCAAATGATTGAAGTGAGAACTGAGCACTCATGGATTCCTAGAGAGGGGAGGGAGAGAGTACCTATACAGCCATCATGGGTGTATGGATTTCCTTGAAAACCTTGAGAACAACCGCAACGGTAGCCAAGCTTCATTTTTCCATGGGTGACAGGACGGCAATTGCTGTGAACGCTGCGGCATGCATATGTAGCATTACGTTGCATAGCTATTCTACAAGTTAAATTCGTCACAGCCCACCACATCTGCGTGTCATATTCTTGGGATAAATCAAAAAGATCATGGAGATCATAATCTTCCATCCGACTACCGTCTTTGTGGACCACTACGAACCCTTCGTCGCTGACTTCTGTATCATTCAGAATGTTTCTTACACTCAAATAACCATCGCCCACTGATACATTACTCACATTATATGTTATGCCTCCCCGATCGAGGATGGTGGACTTATCCTTTGTACAGTTAAGTCGAAACTTTTCATGAGCGTAACAACCTTCTTCAAGCCCAAATGGAAAAGGAATGCTCGTGTTTCCACAAAATCTTGAACAGTTTTCTTTAGGATTTGGATTGTAACCTGCTTGAGTATTTAAAAAAGGAGTACTAGCTCTAGTTAGATTGTGAGACTTTATATATGCATATATTCATTCTCTCAAGAATAGCAAGAAAAATGCATCAGCATGATGTTTAACGTATACTGTTGAAAAGCGAACTCCCCATAAGTTCACGTGTCTTGGGAATTCTTTGGAAAAATTTGTTATTTATTGAACTAAATTCATCAAAAGACAGCCATGGTAATTGAAAGTGCTGGATTCCCTCATATTTCTAGAAAGAAATCCATTTCTTTTTCTTGAGAAGGAAAGAAATTCATGTCAATTAGGAGGAAATAGGAACAGAGGATCCAATCCTTAAAAAGTGATTACGTGCGGCTCACTATTTTTTGGGGCAATACTTACCTCCTAGCGTCCGAGGCAACTGAAAGTATCAGACACATCGGATGCCATCCAACCCTTATTTCACATTCAACTACTTGCTCATTCACATTCAACTTGTTGGGACCTTTGTTCTAATATGTGTGCTACTTTTTGGCCCCGTCCAACGTCCAGGCGAACTTTTTTTTATTAATTAATCTTTTTTAAAATTTTATTTTAAAGTTAACCCCGACGTATATTATTTCCAAATCTGACCCTTTTAGGCACGTCACCACCCATGGCGTGACAAAATAACGTTGTCACGCTATAGGATAAGTCCTCAAAATAGCACTTTTGGTCACAAGAGTTTGCCCCAGCGTGACAGCGTTATTTTGTCACGCCATGGGTGGTGGCGTTACCAAAGGGATCAGATTTAGAAATAAAGTGCGTCGGGAGTTAACTTTAAAATAAAGTTTTAAAAAATGTTAATTAATAAAAAATTTCATCCAGGCGCTAGCATTGCCTTTTATGTCTACTTGATTTATACAATGAATCCCAATCATAGCTACTTGAATTTATTCTCTATTATGCCATTTTCTTATTTCTAGTTCACTTTTCTCATACACTACCCTAACCATGAACGCACATATGATTTTTGAATTCGATGCAGGGGGTCAGACTAATATTCGGAGGTGACTCTACATATTTGCTTAGACAGGGCAAATTCTTGGCTCAGAGGAAAAATCCACACCTTGGCAGTGGATACATGTTGAAAGGGTAAAAAATATATATAATATTTCTTTAGTTCTGTATATAGAAAAAATAACTGAAGAAAGTGCTCAATAAATTTGGGCTAGTGCAGCTTTTGTGATTGATGAAGGAATCTTACGACTAAAGATATTTATTCGAATCGTTTCACCTTGGATGCAGCCGTCGATAATGTAAGGATTTCCTTCTGTTCCACCGGAGCAGTAACAGTAGTAACCTCCTGTTGTTTGATTTAGGCAATCGGTGTTGGTGCCGCAAGCATAGGTTGCTTTATTCGTGGATGCAATTTGACAGCTTGGTTGGTCCGTCATAGCGCCGGAGAGCCGCGCATCATGAACATTGCTTGCATCTGTCCAACTTGAGAAAAGATCGCTCGCGTGGTATATGTATTTTTCACTCCCCGACATGAAAGCCATGACGCCAGGGTGCAGCTGATCTGATTGTGCCGCCGTAGCATCAGCGCGGACTAGTGTTGACAGAAAGCCTGTCAGGTCCCTTGGTAACGGGATGGGGCAGCAGCCCCGCCCATTACAAGGCCCTCCATTTGGTACCTTCTCACCGTCGCATCTACTCGAGCAAGAACCAACTAAGTCTCCCGTACCATACTCGGACAAGGTGACATCGAAATCACAGCCGATGACGTAGAAAATATTGGAACTAGAGAGTAATACCCATAGCAGGGGATTCCCAGGACATGTTGTAGGTATTCATACCTGGTCTCATCGTAATGTTGAAGAAGATAGGTGTAAAAGCAGTGGATGCATATACATATAGTATTGGAACTTCTTTTTTCAGAGTAGAAAGTATTGGAACTATAGAGAGTAATACCCATAGCAGGGGATTCCCAGGACATGTTGTAGGTATTCATACCTGGTCTCATCGTAACGTTGAAGCCAATCGGGGACCAAGCAAAGATATTATATAGGTCACTGATCTGAGTAGTAGTATTGCCCAGAAAGAGTCTGGGAGGCTTAGTGGTGTTGTCGCATGTGAGCTCGAAACCTTGCCGGAAGCAGCCCGGCCCTATCCCGAAGGGGTAGGAGATATCGGCGACGTCGCCGCAGCTGGAGGGACAGTGAGCCAAGGAGTCATTAGAAGGGATATACAAGATCCCATTCCCTCCTGCCGCTCCAGATACTGCGGCCGATGCTCGCAGCTCAGCTGCCAAGCACATGAGCACAAAACACATTCTAACTATTACTCCAGTAGAGCTCATCTCTCTACCGGTCAGGTTGTGTGTTTTTGTGGTTGGTGTTAGGATTCGGGTGTTATGGGGTCGATAGATATTCAGAGGCAGCATGGAGTGTTACGGTCGTAACACTATATATAGAGAAGATTCAAAGACTATCCCTGTGTTGAGTGCAATGTCTTCGACCAATACTCAGAGGCCCGGGCCATCACGATTCAATACTCGCCCAACCCGCGGTCACTGCTGCTGTTGAGTGCAATGTCTTCGACCTTGCATGCTGTTCTTAAATAGTAATGCTGACGGCGAGAATGCCACGAGAAATTCTATCAAATTAGACTTGTGAATTGCCACATTTCTAGTTGCCAGTTACGATTTTTCCCCCAACTCAATTTTTCGACAAGTTTAGTAATTATTACCCGGAAAGATATAGGAGTGCCCTTCACGTGGATCGACAGTGGTGAACTAAGTTGCTTGGCATTAGCGAGCTACCGTTCTAATCTTAATTTGGAATTGGAATACCAGTTGCTGCCGAAATTAATTCAGTTACATACTACTGGAGGTCCATGCTTGCAAGTGTATATTGGGATATCTCCAGATATGGTAGTTTAGGATTGATTGTAATCCCAGATACCTGCCTTATCTCTAGGAGATGCTTCTTACCCTCCAAACATTGTACTCTATATAATCCGCCCTCGAGGGTCAGTAATATAATAATCTACATTAAACCAATTCTATTCTTCTACATGGTATCAGGACGCCGCCGTTCCTAAGCCGCCGCCTCCATAGCTTCCGCCGCCCCGCCCCTGGGAGATGCTTCGATCTCCATGATCTCTCCTGGGGGCTACACAACCCATAGTTTAGAGTTTGTGTCGCACATCATCTGATCGGTTTCCAATTAGATTTTTTCTTTGGTCATTTTTAGATCGGCATTTTTTCTTTGGTTTTCCGATTAGAGATCGGTTTGTGTCGCCCACCGCCCGTCGATCTCGCGCGCCTCTACTCCGACATCGGCGTCGACTCCACCGGCCATCTCCGACCATGCGGCATAGTCGGGCTCGCGGCGCTCCAGGGGACGCCCTCACGCGTCGCTGCCCCGCCACTCCGTCCACGATGCTCCTCGCCGGTTCGTCGTCGCCACCACCAATCGGGACGCCTCCACCACGACCGCCTCGTGCGCCCTCGGTCTGATCAGCCGATCGCGCGCGGTTCCTCCCGGTTCCCGTGATGTTCGTCCACGAGTACGCGCGTCTCATGTCCAAGTAACGAGGCTGCCGCTGCATCACCTCCTCGGGCTGCAGTGTCGCCTCCTGTGGTCATCGCCACCCACGGCCACCGTGCCTTTCCAAGCGCGGTCCAGCCAACGGTGGCTCTCGCCGTCACTCTACATCACCGTTCCCGTGCATCAACGACCTTCCGGCCGATCGACGCCACATTTCTTCGGCGCGTCATCGCCTCAGTCGTCGGCGCACATGGTCTTCATCACGCTGATCGGTTTCTTCGCGGGCTTCTTCGAGCACCGCTGCCGCGTCACCTCCGGATCGTCCGGCCCCTGCACCCTTCCGCCTTCGTCCAGCACAACCTCGTTGCTAGCATCGCCGTCTCTTCCCCGACTATGTTCATCTACTCCGGCAACTGCAGGCTACATCGGCATCTTCTACCCCACACCGCACTGCGCGCCGCAACCGTCTCGGAGGCTTTCTCTGCCAGTCCCACGCACACTGGCGCATGGTTGGGGCCTCTCTCTAGCACGTCCGGTATTGGCAACACCGGTGCGTGCCTTCATCCCCGACGCATTCCTGGGTCTGGCAAACCCGGTGCACGCCTCGTCAATGGCGGCCTCGATAGCGTCTTCGGCATCGACCTTCTACCTCAACGATTACCTCGACTGTGTCACCGTCTTCTTCCCTGGGACCTCCTTGCGCCCCGTCACCATGGCGCCTCCTTGCGCCCGTGGCTTCATGTGCGGCTACTTCATCACTGGCAACCCCGACTACGGCTACGTCGACCACGGCTATCTCATGCACGGCGCCATCTTTGACCACAGCTACTCACCTCGCTCTCGGCTACCTCGACATCGGCACAAAGGGCTACCATCTGCATGAGCAACTCATCGGTTTCTCCAGTCATAGCGTTCGCGACGCTGCAGCTGTCTACGATGCTCCCACTGCGACTGTGGGGGGATGTCAGCCCATCGGTTTTTTTACCTTCGGCTTCTTCTCCAGTCTGACCATCCGCGACGCTCTTGCTGTCCGCGACGCTACCGCTACGACTGCGGGGGATGTTAGACTATATTGGGATATCTCCAGATATGGTAGTTTAGGATTGATTGTAATCCTAGATACCTGCCTTATCTCTAGGAGAGGCTTCTTACCCTCCAAACATTATACTCTATATAATCCGCCCTCGAGGCTCAGTAATATAACAATCCACATTAAAACAATTCTATTCTTCTACAGCAAGCTAGAATTAAAAGTACAGGTCAAGTCGTTATGCACTTCTGCTGTCCTCCCACTTGATCGATGAAACTCATGGATGTAGAAAAGTAATTAGATACATGTCTCCTTTTTTACTACTACGCACTTCGCTCATCACCCTAAGTTGTATGGCATGGGTTAACTAATCATCAACATCAGAAATACAGGAGCCGTTCACCCAATTAGATGCGAGAACATTGACCTCGAGACCACCCACCCCTCCTTCCCTGGAGAATGAAAGACCTTCCCGTGTCGCTACCTGGGTTTAAAACTTGATTTTTTTTTAATAATCTATTTTTTTATTTAGAATTATAGAAATAATACTATTTTATTTTTTTGGGGATAATTGTCAAAATGCCACATTTTGCTTCCGCCTTCTTTAAAATGCCATTAAGTACGATGCAATAGCCCATTTGCCCCATCTTATATTTGCACTTCGTTAATTTGCCCTTTTCGAATATTTAATTCATATTTCGGGGTTAATGGCCCTGGCCCACATGTGAAATGTCGATTCTGCTCCTCCAGCTTATATTCACCCAGTACACAATGCGCCTCCAAGAACTGCAGCTACGAACACCTCCACCTCCCATGATCCCTTCCTCCTCCCCAATGGCAACCGCCGCCGCATCCCTCCTTCTCCTCCCCCTTGTCCTTCTCCTCGCCCCGATGGCGGTGGGCGCCATCAGCAACGACTTGCTCGCGCTGGTGGTCTTCAAGTCGGGGGTCTCCGATCCGTCGGGCCACCTCGCGCCTGGTCTGAGGACGCCGACCGCACCTGCGCTTGGTTGGGCGTCTCCTGCAATCCCCGCACCGGCCGTGTCACCGCGCTCGCCCTTCCCGCCGCCTCCCTCTCCGACCGCCTCCCCCGCTCCAGGCTCCGCGCTCCTCCACCTCAATGCCCTCCTCTCACTCTCCCTCCCCGGCAACAACCTCTCCGGCCCACTCCCGACCGCCCTACCCCCGTGCATCCAACGTGAGCGAGAAGAATCACCACACTTAAATAGATCAAGTAAGTATAGACTACAAAGTCAAGCTAATTTGATCGACACTCCACTTAATTAGTACTAGTTTATCACGCTACCGTACGTCGATCAAAATTTTATTACCCGGTTAGTTATATCGAGGACACACACATTCATGCATCATAAGAGGTTAGATGATAGTTTTTTTTAGAAAGGATATACCCTGCTTTTATAGAAAGCAAATAAGAGTATACAAGAAGACAACTGAGAACAACCGAGCATTTACAAACTGGGAATACCAGCTATATAAGCAAGTCCACAAAAGAGAAGATCACTAGACAACAACATCCCAGACAAACTACCATTCTCCAGACAAGAACTAAAGTAGCACAAAGCCCAAACATACGCAAAAAGATCAGCAGGTCGACAGATCTCCAGAGCCTTTGAAATTCCTAAGCCAAACCCTCGACTGGTCCAGCAACCCTTCTAGTTTCCTCTGGTCATTTCTTCGCAGCAGAGCGCGCCATCGCTGCAAGCATGACACAATGTTGAAAACCAAGCTAAGAGGTTGAATAGAAAAAGTCTTCTCAATCGCTCCTTTGTTCCTGCATTTCCAGATTGTCCAAGCAAATGCTGCAAAACTGAATAACCCAAGGTTATAGGTATTAGCACCCCGATTGTCTAGCCAACCTAAATGAAAGTCATCAATGGACTCCGGGCACCTCTTCCAATGAAATGTCTCTTTGAAACAAGTCCAAACAAATCTAGGCATTATGCAATGGAAAAAAAACATGGTTTATATCTTCTGGCATCCCACAAAGCCAGCAATTAATATCCCCATTCCAGTGCCTTAATCTCAATTGATCTATAGTTGGAAGCCTGTTCAAATAAAACTGCCACAAAAAGATCTTTATTTTCAGAGGCAACCTGCTACTCCAAATGTTATGAGTTCTCTGATAAATGACCCCCCCCCCGAAAGTAAGATGTCTATATAGAGATTTAATAGAAAACTAGTTGGATTTTTCTAAGCACCAAATGGCTTTATCATTATCCTCTTTAAGAACCACCCCTTGAATGAGTTCTTTCAAAGCTTTCCACTGATCTTCTTCTTTCCCCCCAAAGGTCCTGACAAATCTGATATTTCAGATACCCTGTACCAAGCAATCTGCAAGCTTAATGTCAAGGTTAAGACAAATCTTGAACAACCTGTTGAACCGGATATAAAGAGGGCAATTATCAATCCAAATATCCTTCCAAAAAGAAATATTCTTATCATTACCAGCCTGGTAAGAGACACCCCAATTGAACAAATGTTTGACTTTGCATAAAGATTTCCAGAACTGAGACCCCCCTGAATCAAGAGTATCTCTAAAATCACCCTGAGGAAAGTACTTAGCTCTTATAATCCGAAACCACAGCTCATCTTTAGCCCTGCTAATCCTCCACAACCATTTGCTGAGCATGCAATCATTCATGAGACTGGTGTTTAAAATCCCCAGCCCACCAAAATCCTTGGGCCTACAAACAGCACCCCATTTGACCATGTGGTATCTAGCTTTGTCATTAGCACCTCTCGAGAAGAATCTGGATCTAATAGTATCTATCTTACTATGAGTCTGATTGCTTAACCTATAAAACCCCATGATGTACATAGGTTGATTGCTTAAGCAGTTATTAACCAAAATCAGCCTCCCCCTAGAAGAAAGAAAGTTGTTTTTCCAATTGTCCAACCTGTGACCCAACTTGAAAAGAATCTTATCACCAGCACCCTTATTTACCTTCTTCGTATCAGTCTGAATGCCTAAGTAAGTAATAGGGAATTTCCCCAATTTGCAATTGAACTTGTTAGCAGTTTTGATAGCTTCTTGTTTATCCACCCCAATCACATAAGCCTCACTCTTATGGTAGTTGATTTTTAGACCTGACATCCACTCGAAACAGTACAAGAGAAATTTCAGATTCAAGATGTAAGAATCATCATGCACAATCAGCAAAACAGTATCATCAGCATATTGTAGAAGAGACATTCCCCCAGCAATTAAATGAGAAGACACCCCTTTGATCAAACCATTTCTTTGAGCTTTCTCAATCATACTAGCCAGAGCATTTGCCACCAAATTGAACAGCAAAGGAGAAAGAGGGTCTCCCTGCCTCAGACCCCTATGAGTAGTGAAGTAATAGCCAATAGATCCATTGACATTAATGCTAACCTTACCACCCTGAACAGAGCTCATAACCCAATCAATCCATTTTTGAGAAAAACCTTCGCCAACCATAACCTCTCTCAGAAATCTCCACTGCACTTTATCATAAGCTTTTTCAAAATTTAATTTGAGCACAATCCCTGTTTTTCTGGTTACTCTTAAATCATGAAGAATTTCATGTAGAGAAAGCACCCCATCTAAAATATTTCTCCCCTTAATGAAAGCAGTCTGATTGACATTGATAATTTTATTAGCAATTCTCTCCAGCCTAACTGCTAGCAGCTTGGTAATGATTTTGAAACTCACATTCAACAAACAAATAGGTCTGAACTGCTTAATGTTGTTAGAATCTTTAGTTTTTTGGAATCAAAGTGACCATCCCATAATTCAGCCTTTTTAAATCCAGCTTCCCTTCAAAAAAATCTTTCACCATGTTCATGAATTTGGTTCTCAAAATCCCCCCAGCAGGTTTTGTAAAAGCAAGATGGAAAGCCATCTGGGCTTGGAGCAGAATCAACAGGTAAACTCTTAATAATAGCCCAAACTTCAGCTTCAGAAAAAGTCTGCACTAAGCTATCATTATCAAGGTTAGAAACCTTAGAACCAGAACCCCAGAAATCAGATTTTAAACTAACATTCTGAGCAGCTTCATAGCCAAAGAGAGTTTTATAAAACTTGTATATATGATCTCTGATTGCCTCTTCTTCTGTTAAAATCACCCCATCATCTTCAAGATTATAATTGAAGTTTTTCCTCCTTCTTCCATTAGCACAACAATGAAAAAAATGAGTATTAGCATCACCTTGGATAAGCCATTTCATCTGGCTTTTCTGTTGCCAGATTGTTTCTTCAATCCCATATATTTTCTCCAGCTCTTCTTCTATCTTGTTTCTGGCCATCCAGTCCTCAAAGTTTAAATTGTTATGAATATTGTGTGTATATTCAAGAGGGCCCAATGGGCAATATATATAGGGAGTACAAAGGGGGTTGCCATATACAGATAAGGAAATACAAATAGAGTCCTATTCTAACACCCCCCCTCAAACTCATGGTGGATCACACACACTGAGTTTGGAGAGAAAATACAAATGTTGTGCCCTAGTTTGTGGCTTCGTGAAGAAGTCAAGAACTCAGAACTCGATAGCACAAACTGTAAAGCAAGTACTCCCTCCTGCACCTGTGAGCGAGTGTATGAAGCATCCACACCAATGTACTTGGTGAGCTCATGCTTCACTGGGTCCCGAGCAATACTGATAGCACCTATACTGTCAGACAAAAGAGTCGTAGGTCCCATCACAGGCACTCTAAAATCTGCAAGTAGCCACCTCAACCAAGTAACCTCTGCTGTCACTGCTGCCATAGCTCTCAACTCAGCCTCTGCGCTCGAGCGGAAATCGCACCGCTTCTTAGTCTTCCAGGCAATCAGGGAGGAGCCAAGAAAAACACAGTAAGTAGAAAAAGAACGACGATCAGAAGGATCACTAGCCCAGGTCACATCGGAGTACGCCTGAAGCTGTAGTGAGGTAGAGCTAGGGAAAAACAAACAATGAGAGATGGTCCTACGCAAGTAGCGAAGAACACGAAGAACGTGATTGTAGTGAAGATGGGTAGGACGAGCCATGAACTGACTCAAGATATGAACAACATAAGCAATATCAGGACGAGTGCTCACAAGGTACACCAAACTCCCAACAAGATGGCGATATCGAATAGGATCCTCAAGAAGATCACCATCAGTGGCACAAAGCTGTAGGGATAGCTCCATAGGAGTCTCGGTGGTCGAAAGTGTCAATCGAACTGCATCGATCAAGAAGATCCTGGACATACTTCTGCTGGGAGAGGTAGTAGCCCTCAGGCATGGAAGAGACCTCAATCCCAAGGAAGTACGTAAGAGAACCAAGATCAGCCATCAAAAACTACTCACTGAGATGCTTCTTCACATACGTGATGAATGAGGAATCATCACCAGTGATGAGCATATCATCAACATACAGAAGAAGCAGTGTCCTACCCCGAGATGAGATATGGACAAAAAGAGCAGGATCATGGGAACTGACAGTGAAACCGACAACAGTAATCACTGAGGTAAAACACGCAAACCAGGCGCGAGGAGCCTGTTTGAGGCCATAAAGAGCACGACGAAGACGACAAACGTGCCCATCAGGAACAGAATACCCAGGTGGTGGCTGCATGTAGACCTCCTCATGCAAAAAACCATTAAGGAAGGCATTCTTAACATCCAGCTGAGATATAGACCACCGGCGAATAGAAGCAACCGCAACAAGAGTCTGAACAGTGGTCATATGGGCAACAGGGGCAAAAGTCTCATCGTAGTCACGACCGTACTCCTGCTGAAAGCCACGAGCCACAAGACGAGCCTTGTAGCGCTCGATAGTACTATCAGACCGAGTCTTAATCTTATACACCCACTTGCATGTGATCGGACGAGCATGCACAGGTGTCGGTACAATATCCCAAGTCTCTGTACGTCAAAGAGCATCAAGCTCCTCTGCCATAGCGAGCTGCCACTCAGAATGAGGAGCAGCCTCACGATAAGAACTAGGCTCAGTGACAGAGAGAGCATGAGCTATCGGAGCAAATTCAAGATGATCAGGAGGTCGAAGGGATGTCCGGTCATGAAGGACATAACGAGGAGCATCATTAGAAGGATCAGATGTGGGTGGCGGCAAAACACCAGGAGAGGAGACTGGTGGAGGACAAGGACACTTGGAGAAGTGAATACCAGAGAAACAAGACGGTGGTGCTGCAGGAACAAGAGACGGTGCTACAGGAGGCAGCACCGGGGGTGAAGGTACAAAAGGAACCACTAGAGACAAACCAGGGGAAGACTGTGATAGTAGAGAAATAGGTGAAGAGTCAGAAAGAGACTCAACGGTGGCAGGAGGAGCCGAATCTTGATAGAAGAAAGGTCAAGATTCGTCAAAGACAACGTCTCGTGAAATCCTGATCCGTCGAGCAGAAGGATCCCAGCAATGATAACCCTTATGCTTAGAACTGTAACCAAGAAACACGCACTCAACTGACTGGGCCGATAGTTTAGTGCGTTCACGAGCCTGCAGCAGAACAAAACAAGTACAACCAAAACACGAAGGTGAGTGTACTGGGGGCTCGAGAGTAGAGACACTCTATAGGACTAACACCCTTAAGAGCAGTGGAAGGCTGCATATTGATGAGATATGTAGCCGTAGAAATAGCCTCAGCCCAGAACTGTGGTGGAACGTGAGAGGCAAGGAGAAGAGTGTAGGCAGTCTCAATCAGATGATGATGTATGCGCTCAGCAACCCCATTTTGAGCATGGGCACCAGGACAAGAAGACTGGTAAAGAGTGCCTTGCTCAGAAAGAAACTGTCTAAAAGCGCCAGAACAGTACTCGCCAGTAGAATCACAGTGAAAAGTACGGATGGGAGAATCAAACTGAGTACAAACCATCGTTGCAAAGCTATGATAGATCGCAAGAAACTGGCCACGATTAGATATAGGGAAAATCCATGTAAAACAGGAATAATCATCAATGAAGATCACATAAGATTTATGCCCGTCTTTAGAGATAATAGGCGTAGGTCCCCATACATCTGAATGAACTAAATCAAAAGGGCGAGAAGACAAGGACTCACTAGAATGATAAGGAAGTTGGAGCTGCTTGCCCAGCTTACAACCCTGACAAAATATGGATGTGTCAACAGGAACACATCCAAGAACACCCTGACGAACTAATGAAGAAAGACGAGACCCACACAAGTGGCCTAAACGATGATGCCACTGCGCAAAAACTCTAGAGGTGGTGGCAGCAGTGGTAGTGGATGTAGAGGTGATAGGAGCAACTGAAGTGGACGGAAGGTGGAGGCGGTCAAGAATGTAGAGACCTTGATGATCCCTACGGCGCCGGCCAGTCCTAAGTACCGTCCCTGTCTGTCGGTCCTGAACAAAACAGGTGTGAGAGTCAAAACCAATCCTACAGCCGAGATTAGTGCGGTGACCCACTGAGAGAAGCTGCATGGTAAGCTGAGAAACATGAGAAACAACTGGAAAAGAAAAGTCAGTCGACAAAAGAGTGCCTCGATCACGATGACAGAGAGAGTACCGCTCGGTATCGAATCGAGATAGGAAAACAGAGGTCCTATTGAAGTGAGAGATATGGAGTCTAGTGTCATGTGGAAAGAGGTACTAGAATCCAGAACCCAAGAAGTACCTAGAGGAGACGCTCGAGCTAGATCGCGTAACTCGCCGAAATAAAGAGAGTCATGAACTAGAGCCTGGCATAATTGCTGAACAGAGTCACCTCGCTGAGAAGATCCTGACGTGCTGGTCTGTCCTCCTGTTGAGGAAGGGCCTCCCTGCCCTCCCTTGGAGCGTCCAAATCCACGCGCCTTATTCTGCTTTTTTTTGCACCGCACAACGCTGGTAATCGTGCCCAAAGTTCTTGCAATAATTGCACTGAACCCTAGTTGGTGCAAAAACATGAGCATAAACAGACACCTGTGGAGGGACTATAGTCGAAGCAGAAACCGTCGGTGTAGTCGAAGAAGAAGGTGTAGCACAGCCGGAACAAACTGTGCTGCTAATAACCCACGGCGAAGCTCCTCAGCACGAAGCGTCGAAAGAGCCTCGGTGACTGTCGGTCGTGGTGAGCGGATCATAGCTGATGGAACAGAAGCCATCGGTAGGCGACGCTGGACGGCGCGGCGACCAAGGTAACGAAGTCTAATAGGCGGCGCTGGACGGCGCGGCGGTTAGAACAATGTTCTTTCTTTCTTTCTTTTTTGGCTGGCTAAAAAGAAAACCAAAAGGGGCCGGCTGGCCGGCTTAAAAGAAAAACCAAACGGGCCGGCTAAAAAGAAACCGGCCCACTCGAGAGACCTACGGGGGAACTAGGTTTCCCCAGTCCTTCTCGACAGCGTAGCGACGGTGGAGAGGATCTTCCTCGGCGACGGCGGCGGAGGAGTCCTCGATGGCTCAGGCGGCGGCTCCAGTGGATCCAGCGGCGGCGGCACCAAGCACGGGCGGAGGGCCCAGTCACGAGAGCGACGACAGGTGATATGGAGGTCGCGGCGGATCTAGCGTGCGGCGGGCTTCGGCGTTCGATGGCGGATCTAGTGTGCAGCAGACTCCGGCGTTCGATGGGCTTCAGCGGCGGCCGGAGACAACAACCAGGCGGGCGACGGTGACCGGGCGAGCGGCGTTGTCGGGTATCGATGGCGGCATCAGCGAGCGTGCGGCTGTGGGCTCGGCAACAACTTCGGGTGCAGCGGTGGCGCGGCTTCGAGAGCAGCGGCTCGCGGCGGCGTTCGAGCTGGACGACGACCAAGCGGCGACGGCGTTGGGTGGCAGTCATCGGACGACGGGATTTGGCAGCGAAAAGGCTAGGTTAGTGCCCTAGCTCTGATACCATGTTATGAATATTGTGTGTATATTCAAGGGGGCCCAATTGGCAATATATATAGAGAGTACAGAGGGGGTTGCCATATACAGATAAGGAAATACAAATAGAGTCATATTCTAACATAAATGAGAGTTTTCAGCTTTTCTGTCATAAGAGTTAATCTGAGCTAAAAGTGACTTCTTGGCCTTACTGTGATGTCCACTCTCATTGGCACCCCAACCCTTTAAAAACTTTCTCAAAGAAGCTAAACCACCATTCCAGCAATCCAAAGAATAAATCAAATCAGGCATTCTATTGCAAATATAACCCCATCTATGGAGAACTGTATCCCTGAAGTTCTCCATTTCCAGCCAATATTTATTGAAATAAAATCTCCCATTCCTTTTAATCTCATCCTCTCCTGAAGTCGAACAAATTAGGTTATGGTTTGAACCCACTCTTGGGAAAGTGATCACAGAGCACAAGGGGTAATTGGACTCCCAATCAGTAGAAACTAAAACTCTGTCCAAATTAACCATAATGGGGCAAGTTGTTTATTGGTCCAGGTGAACTTAGGTCCCTTTCTTTTAATCTCTAAAAGTTTATTATCATTAATAAAATCATTGAACATGTTGATCAAATAGAAATTGACCCCCTGAGAGCTTTTGTCCTCAACCCTTCTGATTAAGTTGAAATCACCCCCTAACACCAAAGGAAGATCAGAATCCTAGCATTTTCTGTCCAGCTCAGCCAGGAACACATGAGACAAAGTATGTTGTGCAGGACCATAGACAACCAGGAGCTCCCATCTGGAGTTTGACATCCTATGTCTAAGAGTCAAACTCACAAAAAACCTCCCTTTGTCACCCCCTTCAATCTCCATCTCATTAATATTCACCCCCAAAAGAATTCCTCCAGAATGTCCAGCAGGAGGAATCCAATTCCAACCAAAGCTTTGACATCCTGTCAAGGCATCCAGCTCCTGTTTAGTGAAATCTGCTCTGAAGGTCTCTTGGATGCCCACTACATCCAGTTTTTCTCCACATATCAGCTCTTTCAACTGCCTTCTCCTTTCAGTTTTACCAAAGCCTCTCATATTTCAGAATAGAATTTTCATGTTCTACCTTTGTTTTTGGTGCCTCTATCAGGTAAAGCCCTGCTTCTCATCTTTCTGTTCATTTTGAAACCAATCACCAACTTTAGATCAGTATCCACCCCATCCATGCAAACATCCACACCCTTAGATTCCTCAGCACTTGCAATCCCCACAGACTGAGCAGACTTAGCTTTTAATTCAGATTCAGCCTTGGCCAAGGCTTCCCTAACAAGCTCTTGAGCTTGCATAGCAGATATTACTTCTTTTGCACTTTGATTTTTTGAACCCAACTCAATATCACAAGAAACAGCAACAGATTCTAAATAATTAACAGAAGCATTATTAAGAATAGTAAAAGGGTTAGATTGAGATTTACCTTGAGGCTCCAGATTTTGAATGGATTTAAGAAGAGAAGCTTTTTGTTGCATTGGGATGCCCTGATCCTGAATTCTGCTACTTTTTCTAACTGCAACTTGAGGTTCTTAAAATTTGGATGAACCCCCTTTCTTTTTTGAAACAATCCATTCTCCATCTAAGCCCCCTTCAAAAGGTGTCTTGCAAAATCCAACTGCTTCCTCTGTGCCCTCATCAGGCTCTTTCTTATCCTCACTAACATCCTCTGAACTGCCAAAGTCAGTCTCTTCTTCTAAAATCAACTCTCCCTCAACTGAAACTTCAGTATTAGCACCAACTTCCACATTGCTATCTGACACTTATTCTACAGTGTACTTCTCTTTATCAGGAATAGCATCATCCCACCCCTTGTCTGGCTCCCCTTTGTTATGATAAAACTCATTGTTTTTAACTCCTTGACAGTTGCCAAAGTTACTAGACCTAGCAGGTAACTGAAGGCAAGGCCATAAAGTTGAAGACAATAGAGTGGGCCCCAAACTAGTTTGAACCACAATCTCCTTAGATGTTACTGGGGTCACTTCTAGAGCTTCCAGAGATTGCCCCTTATCAAAATTACCAGAAGCATCATCATCCCCAACAACCTTGTCCTCTTGCTGATCAGTTAGGGTAAGATCCTTATTAATAGGATAGCTGTAGGCAAGAGGCAAAATAGGGATAGCTTGACAGTCCATATTAAAACTCACAATCTCTTTACCTTCGACTGAACCTTCAAAAGCAGAGCACCCCTGTTGTTTAGTTTTATGTTTGTGAGAATCACCCCCATTTTTACCTACAGAAGACTGATGAGAATCGCCCCCAAATTTATCAACTAACTTTTCCACTCCACATTATGAGAACTACCACTTGAATCCTCTTCTGCCTCATCCTTATCATCATCTTTCTTATTATCATGATGTTTGAGATCTCTATCTTTTTCAGGACCCCTTCTTTTCTTTCCTCCCACCCCTTCAGCTTCGAATATGATATCATATCCCACAGTATTGAAGAAAATTTCAACAAAACAGTTAATACTCTCAGGATCTCTGCAATTCACTTTCACTCTAACAGGATCAGCACACAAGAGACTAGACTCATCTACCTCAGTCGGTTCCCCAACAGTACTAGCAAGATATTTAACAACTTCAGAGATCTTAGCCACATTAGGTATACCAGAGACTTTGATCCAGGTAGGAATCAGCATAGAAGAGGCATTAGCATCAAGCTTAGATTTCTGAACAGTAGCTTTGATAGAGTGCAAGGCTAGTTCCACTCCCTGAACCTTAGACCAAGTATCAAGAGTAGCTTTCAAGGGAAAAACTACTGCATAAGCTGAATTCAATAATCTCCTTACCTTCCAATCCCAGTCCTCTTGGATTAAATGCTTCAATTCTGGTTCAATTTTTGATATAGAAGCCACCTGTTCTTTGATGTGAATAATGCCAGTAGCTGCTTGTGGTTCAGATAATTGCATCCCAGGCACCTGCACACTATGAAATCCCTTTCCAGGTACTCCAAATCCAAAAAGCTTCAAACCATGTTGTTTTTTGTCATCTGGGCAGTTTGAACCCGTATGACCTGTTTTTTTGCATCTATAACACGCAGGAGGATTGGTGCATCTGGCCTGATGGTGTCCAGATTGTAGGCATCTAAAACATGTTCCTCTATCTTCAGCACGCAAAACCCCCGTATTTGGGCCAATCTCCCCCCAAGTTTTCTGATGATCTTCCCCCTTACCAGTATTCACAACATCTTCCCATTTAGAAGTGGATTTATCCTTACCAGAACGCATCACACCTCCTCTACCCCCAAAACCTCCTCTAGAATCACCTCTGAAGTGAACCCCTCTAGAACCATCCCCATCATGATGATGATCTTTGTTATCATGAAAACCATCCTGCCTCCCCTTGTTCGGATCAAAAGAATCCCGATCTACCACCCCCGATTGCCACAAATCCCCAAGAGATCCAGCATCAACAAGACAAGGCATAAACTTACCAGATCTGTGAGACGTCCCTTGATCTCTCCTCTGATGATGATCCTAATCTCTCCTTAACTTGGCTCGAAGCTCTTCTTCGGATAAGAGATCGTCTTCCTCCATCCATTCTTCCGGAGCGCTTCTCTTACCCCCGCTCCAGTGGCGCGCACCACCCCCTCCAAAACGGCGAGGGTATCGGCCGCGCTCGCGATCCATCACCCCTTCCTTCACAACCTCAACAAACGAACGATGTAGAGGCGATGGATGACGAACTCTTCACACAATCCGTGCTCGCGCCCCCGATCGCTGCACCTCACTCTCCCTCGCTAGAAACCCTATATCACCTAACCACGCGTGCTTTGGAATCCAACGCCACTCAGCAGTGGGGATCAGATGCCACGGGTGAGCAAAGAGATCCGTGAGGTTCGTACCATGACGATGGGCTGGCCCAAATTGGCAAAGCTTCCCGTGGCTGTGGACGCCAGCTGTCGCCAATCCATCTCCACTTGAGAGATCCGGCGGAGCTCGGGAGCACACGTCCCCCTTGCTTCGAGAAACATCCACTCGGAGCTCGTGCCCGGCAAACGGAGCCCCAACGACGGCCGTGACGCCGTCGATGTCGGCGCACGAGCCCGTCACGGGAGGACCATGTTTCTTACTGTTGTTCGCCGACATCCGCTCCCCTTCCACCTCACAAGTCGTTCGTTAGATGATAATTTATGTAGCCAATTTTGAAAACAATTGTTGACCACTTGTTTGACGAGGACAATTGATTAGGTCTTGGAAGGAACATGGTTTTTGCCCGCAAGAACCGGTAAAGATTCCAAGGAGAGGAGTGCATGCCAACTGGCCTCTCTATACATAATTTTATCATATCTCTGCCTTGCTGGCAATGGTGATGATTGAGCTACTTGATGATAGTTTATGTAGATGATGTGCGGGGATCGAGCCATCTATACATGAACGTTCTATTAGACGATGATAGTTGTTAAATCAAGATGCTCTTAGCTGTGCTCTAAGTAAGCCTCTAAGTAGCCTGCTTGCCTCCGAAGTCGGTGACCTTTGACCAGAAACTTTAGATTTAGATTCTTCTTTACAGAGTCCTCTCGTCAATTGTGAACTAATTCCTTTTTTTTTTCAGACGTGCTTAAAACACATTTCAATGATTAGTCATTAGTGGAACAACTACTTAAACAACACTTTTTTAGATGTAAAACATTTCAATGATCAGTGGTTGTGTCATGGGCGTGGGCCTAGGGGAGCCACGACCCATCAGGAGACTGCATGCGATGTAGCATGAACAGTACCACATGAGTGTAGTGCTACTGTGCATGAACAACACCCGAGTACCGTAGCATTGGGATTAGGAAGGGATTACCTTCCTTAATAAGTATATCTATTTCCTTAAATAGTTGATTAGTTTTCTTGTATATGGATTAGGTAATTAGAAATGTTATCTATTAGTTAGGAACGTTATCTATTAGTTAAGAAGGTCATCTATTAGTTAGAAAGGTCATAATTTAGATTGATTTTATCCATAATTATTAGAAGAGCTCTCTATATAAGGAGGCCTATTGTAATTGTTCGCATTAATCAATGAGAATACAATAGTCTTAAGTCTCAATTCCCTTCGTCTCCCCAATCTATAGTCTTCCCTCTCTCCTAGCAGCTAACGCCACTCGGCTATCCTCACGGTGATGTTTACCCCTATGATCTAAGGATCATAACATTTGGCATCAGAGCCAACACCATGGCTTCTGCTACCGAGAATTTCAAGGCCATAAGGGCCACCTTCAACGAGATGAGTGCTGGCATAGATGACATGAAAGCCATCTTGGCAGACATGGCGGCTATGGTGGCCAAGCTAATTATAAAAAGGAGGAGAAGAAGAAGGCACAGGCAGCTGCATCTATGCAACCTGCACCGCCGGAGGCGTCTCAGATTTCGCTGATGACTTACCCATCATCAACCTTGCTGCCCGTGGTTGCACAAATAGTGCCCTCGCCGAGGAAGAAGGCTACTTCCCAGTGGTCGTCTTCTCCACGCGGCCGGTCAACGCCGTGCCTTCATTGGTGCAGGCCGTGGCGAATGCCAGGACCACAACGACACCACGTTTTCCCAACCACCGGCGAGAAGAGCGTCGCTGCTGCCCCGTGTTGCTTATCCATGCCGTCGGCGTCTCCTGCAACGTCAATCACGCCAAGGGACCGCAATCCTCACTGTTGTCCAGTGGAGCGTTGCTGATCCTCTTCCATGCAATGTTCTGCTGGTGCCACCACCGCTTGTCAACATGCGGGCACCTCGGGTTGCAGCCATGGCTGCCACCCTGCAGCTCGAGGACGAGCTGCTCGTTCGGTAGGGGTGAAGTGTCATGGGCGTGGGCCCAGGGGATCCATGGCCCATTAGGAGACTGCACGCGAAGCGATGTAGCGTGAAAAGTACCACATGACTGTAGCGCTACTATGTGTGAACAGTACCTGAGTACCGTTGCATTGGGATTAGGAAGGGATTACTTTCCTCAATAAGAACATATATTTCCTTAAATAGTTGATTAATTTTCTTGTATAGATATTAGGTAATTGGAAATGTTATCTATTAGTTAGGAAGGTCATCTATTAGTTAGAAAGGTCATCATTAAGATTGATTTTATCCATAATTATTAGAAGAACTCTCTATATAAAGAGACATATTATAATCGTTCGCATTAAGCAATGAGAATACCATAGCTCACTAGTGACAAATACGGCTAGCTGGCTAGCTCTCGATTCGTCAAGGCGGGAAGACTTTTAACACAAATAATCGTCGACATATATATTATACATTCCCAAGTTGATATGGATCACTAGTGACGATTTTTTAATCTAAGAAAATGTTTTGGCGAAAATATATATTATGTCACTCAGATTATATTGCGTTATCCAAAAATAATTATAACCAAAACTTGCCATTATGTCTGAACTTCTACACATATGCCAATTTCATATATATAGACTGCATTGCTCAAATGACATCAAAATAATGTAGGGATTTACAACACCAACTATCTACTTAATTTAAAGGGAAATTTCGATATATGCCATTACTAAGTGGCCGTATCAGATAAATGCCACCGCTCATTTCGAAATTCGAAATATGCCACTGAAAAGCTTGGAACATCCAACAAATGCCACTAATATATGTATTTTGTCAGTATTGGACCAAATTGCCCCTATCTTCTCCCACAGCTTCTCCCTCTCCCATCCCCATCCACGCCGCCCGCCGTCTAGCACCACGCAGATGACGGCCGCCACCGTCTCCCTTCTCCAATGACCCCCATGTCCGTCCTTCTCCTCGCGGCGCTCCTCTTGCCGCTGGCGCCGGCCGCCTCTGCCTCCACGCTCGCAGTCTTCTGCGCCTCCGCGATCTCCACATCCAACTCCTCTTCACCCGTCGCGCCGTTCCTCACCTTCTCGTAGGTCTCCGGTGGCGCGCGCTTCCTCTGCGGGCTTCGAGCTGGGGGCGCCGCGTTCTTCTGCTGGCCGCCTGCCACGCTGGGCTAGCTCAGGCGGGTGTACGATGGCCTGGACGCGCTCGCCGACCTCGCCGTCGGATCCCAAGTCTCCGGCGACTACTTCTCCTGTGCGGTGGAGACCAACTCTTCCGCTGTCCGCTGTTGGGGCCCGCGCGGCAACGCCGTGTAGGCCACCTTCTCAAACGCCCCCGTGTCCTCCCTCTCCACTGGGGGTACCCGCGCCTGCGGGGTCCAAACCTCCGACGCCGTGCTCTGCTTTGGCTCCGGTGCAGGCGGCGGAGGTGTCGTTGCCAGCGATTCTCCCTGGCGTGTGCGTCCCCAACTTGAGCTCGTGCGAATGTGGTGTCTTCCCGCGGTTGGAGCAGCTCTGCGCGGAAGCCGGCAACGGCGTGATCTGCAAAAGGATGTGCGACTTGTCGCCGCCGCCGCCGCCGGCACCTATGTCCCCGCCTCCGTCGTCGCCTCCGCTGGCGGCACCTTCGAGGGACGTGTCCAAAGGCTGGATCGCGTTCACCATCGTCGGCGCAGTGGGCGCCTTCGCCGGCCTCTGCTCCATGGCGAGGAGCGAGCGCCCTTGGTGTGGAAATCGAAGAAGACGGGGGCAATAACATCAATATCTGCGAAATATATAGATCGGTGGTATTTCTATGAGACAAAGATGTTTGCAATGACATCTTTCGAATTTTGAAATAAGCGATAGTATTTCTCTGATACGGCCACTTAGCAATGGCATATATCGAAATTTTCCTAATTTAAAAGCCAAAATGGAAGCCACCTGTTGGTGGGTTGGTGGAAACCTTCAATGGCATCTCATTCTCTTCATTGGTAATAGTAAAATGGCATCGGCATCTAGTATCAAATCAAACCTTTCCGGAGTAATTAGAGCTTCCTGGCATGACCATGCCATCAACTAGGAAAGGGAGCTACGGTCGCACTTCTCAGGAAATAATTGGTCTAATTTTGGGTAGTTGGAGCATTTTTTCAATTGTTTGTATTCGTTGTTAGGAGCATGGCGATTCAAAATACGTCTGTTTGAATTATTCAATGTGCCCTGAAATATTATTGGGCTGACAGAAGACTATATAAGTCAATGTGGCATCGATTCGGCACGTATGGAACTATAGCATAGCATGTTCTCACCTCTCACGTGATTTAACAGCATATGAAAACTCCAGGCTCTCGGACTCGGTCAAGTCCTTGTCTCCTCCGAGTCTTCGGCAGTTACAGAAAGGCCTCTCGGGAGTTTTTATGTTCAGTCATCCGCATCTACACTGATTAGTAAACTGAAGAGCAGTCGCCACAAATGTCGCTTATTTCTTTCATAAGGTGATCAACGTTTACAACCACAATACTGACTAAACCTCAGTACAATGCTACATTTGTGAGAATTTATCTTTACAGATACGGAAACATACGTACAGACGTACACCATCAGCATAAAGTACAAGTGACAGAATCGCAAGTGGGTATTCTTGCATCCTTTTCTTAATCTTAATTTTCCCTGTCCTTTTTCGTTCAGTGATTGCACACAATCTGACCAGGCAATGACCTACAACCATCTTGTCTCGAAATTGTGCTCCGGATTTTCTCGAGAGAGCAGTTAATCCTTCTGACCTTACGTCCAAGTGAACGCCATGGACCACAGCTAGAGGTGTGTTCTCCACGAAATTTTTTTAAGATTTAATCCTTTTTCATTAATATTTTAAAGTTAATCCCTCGCTAACTTTATTTCCAATTCTGACCTGTGCTGTCACATCACCAGTCTCGGCATAGCCCAACCTGCCACGCAAGCCCTCCCGGGCAAGTCGTGCCAGCGTGGAGGGCTGGCGTGGCAGTAGTCACGTCCGAACCTATGGCGTGATAAATCTGCCTTGTCACGCTATGAGCGTTAGCATGATAGGGCCGAATATTATTTAAAGGTGTTCTCGGACGATAAAATCTTACATTTTTTTTTTGCATAAGATATATCAACCATTTGGCACGAAAGATGAAATTATAATGCACAAGTTCACTCTTATGTACTTTGTTCTTAGCATTTCATTTTCCATGAATGTCTGTTCCAAAATTTGTAAACCTGAGTTGAGATAGCAAGAATTGAATGGTGCTAAGTGCATGCACAATCCTAGGCAGTAGATTTTATTTCGGACCTGTGATGTTGTTAGTTTGAATGAACATATGGATGATTATGTAGGCACATCCCATGCATCCTATTACAATGATAGGTGGTTCTCGTCGTCACTTTGGGGTCGTAGATCATTTCGTGTCTACTTTCAGAACACGCATTTTGGACTTTTTTTTTATGTTGTCGCATGCCTTGCTATGCCAAAAATTGAATGTGAAAAGACGACGAGATTTGAAGTTGCGAATTGAAATATACTTTATAATAAAGTTGCAAATTAAGCGGCACACAGGGTTTGATTACGTGCATAAGAAACGACTGCAGAATCTAGACCTGCCATTCTGAGTTAATGGAGAATTTTGGTGATTAATGACAAATCTATATGTGAGACTAATACTTTTATCTATTGTGTAGTCTTATTTGGATGAAAAGGTGAAAATCATGGAGGTATGCACTCGACATCATATTCTTATATCTTGTTGCATTCTCAGATCCAAAATGTAGGTTGAACTCCACTAAAAGCTTAGCTTAAATATGTGCATTTGCTTTTATTACACATTCGTGTATGCACACACTTAGGGGAGTTCACTCTATGTTTTGGGGTTTCATTAGTATTGATCCATATGATCTTTACTATGAAACATATCCCTTTAGTATATATAACTACACATATACTCATATTGATCTATATTCAACTATCTGCAAATTGGGGTGGTTATCATCAATTACCAAAGAGAGAAAGATTGAAGTATCTTGATCCATCATTATGATTTAATGGTATGTTATGGTAATTAATGACAATCACATTATGGAACTAACATTTTCCATGGGTTAGATGAATAGGTTATATTTCATGAAGTTGAAGACTTTGGATGACATCATGAGTTGATAGTCATCGAGTCAAGGTTTAAATAAAAGAGGGCATCATGTGTGATGCATGTAAAGGTCCCATTCCCTCCTGCCAGTCCAGATACTGCGGCCGATGCTCGCAGCTCAGCTGCCAAGCACATGAGCACAAAACACATTCTAACTATTACTTCAGTAGAGCTCATCTCTGTACCGGTCAAGTTGTGTGTTTCTGTGGTTGGTGTTGGGATTCGGGTGTTATGGGGTCGATAGATATTCAGAGGCAGCATGGTTTCGTGCATTGCACACTATATAGAGAAGATTCGAAGGCTATCCCTGATCTCTCCAACAATACCGGTGCTATAAATTAAATTGATTTATTTATTAATGATATAATAGATTTTTTTTATATTTATATTTTTTCGTTCCATCAAATGCGTACTCTAGGGGCCGCACTAGTCCCATCAGATGTGACAGACGTCGCCGGGGTCATCAATATTCACGACTCGCCTAATCCGCGGTCGTCGCCGGTTGCTGTTGGGTGCAGCTTGGCTGATGGGCGAATTACCACATGGCCCCATTGCTAGTCGCCGGCGAGTCAACGACTTTTTCCCATGCAAAATTTCCATAGCTACCACCAGCAATTGTCTACCCGAAATGCCGAAAAGATAGGGCGTGCCCTTCGATCACGTCGATCCTTGATACCGGTGACTAAGTTGCTTGACTTCATACCGCGCCACGCACGAATCACGCAAGATTTGATGCGCGCGAATGATATTCAGCCTCCTCCATCATGGAGACATGGACTATCCAGTCCACTCTTCCAAACCTACTGAAGATAAACAGACAAATTCTTCAGAAATTAGGATTGCGGTTTTAAATCAGACCGTCTGCCATTATCTGTGTATCCAAATCCAATAACCGATGCATACAGGATGGAGGTGAAAATAATATAGGAAAAATCCTTCCAGACTTCAGTATACTAGGACGTTTGGTGCGTTTTACTGCACCCGTGTCGACAATGCTCTAACGATGTACGGGGTGGGGTTTTTTTGGCGTAGGAATGAATGTGTAGTTTGCAGTCTCATGTGATTGTTCTATAAGAGTTGTCTTGTATCTAAGCTCCGGAGTGAAAACTCTTGATCTGACATTCGATGGTTGAATCCGACGACGACGATGTGAATCGTATCTCTTCTTGGAGGCGCTGCAGACTGGCCGATCATGACCTCTTTGCCATGCAGCTGCTATTCGTGTGTGGACGATCTCCTGGTTGGTCCCGGGGCGGGGCTAGGTGGGTTTTTTTAAGGCTAGCCTTTGCATGATAATTTATTTGTCATTGTTGGCTTTTTGGCCGTTTTTTTTTGTTTTAAGCTTTTAACTGATGGCAGTGTAATGGTTGTGTGTATCCCTAGTTGGTGTGTAGAGACCAAGAGTTGTACTTCTATTATCTAAAAAAAAGTTGTCTGTTTGTAGGAAGATCCTAGTCTAAGCAATGTCATTAAGATATAATCAGTAGCAAGTCAGCATCTTATAAAGCTAAATGGCCTATAAGTAATAAAGACGGGATGAAATAACACTAGTTGATAATATTGAACCTACGTTAATTATGTATGTCAAACATGTTGAATATACAAAATATAAGAAGCTATAAACCAGCTGTATTCTTGTGTCCGCTCCAACCAGCCGTATTGCTTAGAAAAAAACTCAAGCAATGTAACTTGCACTTGGAATTAAATCCTAAACCTGAACAGAAAGACAACACAATAGAATATTCTTGTGTCCGCTCCAACCAGATGTATTGTAGGGTATCAAAAGCTATAAACCTCAGATAGTATTTATTTTTCACAAGTAATCAATCAATTCAATACAATCGATTCGACAATACATTTTTCCACATCCTCAATAAACTGAAGTTGACAGTTCAGATTCTAAGCAACCATAACCAAAAAGTAATGTTAGATTTTTTTTTACAACAAGCATTCAGAGCACTGTTTTCAGAAATTCTGGAAATATCTCCATCAAAATTGACGCAGACAAAACCAAAGATGCAATACAATTTACATGCAAAAATAGCTCAGTCAATCATGTAAGAACTTACTCAAAATACATACAGAAGACCAAATGTTTAAGGGCAGAGACATGGTGATCAAATAGCTTTGAGCTACATATCTGATTGGCCAACCACAGGATAAATAAAAAAGGCTAGCGCAAATGCAAACCTTCTTAAATTGATTACAGTGCTAACGACCTATAGAATCAATTGATCACAATGCAAATGGGCCAGCGCAAATGCAAAAAGGACTAAAAAAATGGCTAGTGCAAATGCATGAAAGCTAGTGCAATCGATTACAGTGATGATATCTCCAGAATTGATTCTAATCCCGCTTCAGGATCTAGCCGATGGTTTAACCCAATAGGATCCTGAAGGAACTATAGGATGTATACTTGGTTCTGATGAGTAAAGCCTTCTGTCACCACTGGAGATCCGCAGTCCCTTGGTTTTTTATGCACAATAAGAAACCGAAAAAGATCAGGAACCCAAAAATGCATTAAAAAAACACAGCCAAAACAGAGAAGAAACTAAGATTAAGCAGCGAAGAAAACAAACAAATTACCTCAGAGACGCCAGCGCTCGCCGCTTCAATACAATTGATTAGACAATACATTTTTCCACATCCTCAAAAAATTGATGCTGACTGTTTAGATTCTAAGCAACTATAACCAAAAAAGTAATGTCTGATTTTTTACAACAAGCATTCAGAGCACCGTTTTCAGAAATTGTGGAGATATCTCCATCAAAATTGACGCAGACGAAACCAAAGATGCAATACAATTTACATGCAAAAATAGCTCAGTCAATCATGTAAGAACTTACTCAGAATACATACAGAAGACCAAAGAGGGTGGAGAAAGAGTGATCAAATAGCTTTAAGCTACATATCTGATTGGCCAACAACAGGATAAATAAAAAAGGCTAGCACAAATGCAAACCTTCTTAAATTGATTACAGCGCTAACGACCCATAGAATCAATTGATCATAGTGCAGATGGGCTAGCGCAAATGCAAAAAAGGACTAAAAAAATGGCTAGTGCAAAATCATAAAGGCGAGTGCAATTGATTATAGTGATGATATTTCCAGAATTGATTCTAATCCTGCTTTTAAAGAGACCCCCATCAATCTGTTATCGGTGTATCCAAATCCAATAACCGATGCATACGTATACTAGGACATTTCGTGCGTTTTGCTGCACCCGTGTCGACAATGCTCTAACGATGTATGGGGTGGGGTTTTTTTAGCGTACGAATGAATGTGTAGTTTGCAGTCTCATGTGATTATTCTATAAGAGTTGTCTATTGTACCTGAGCTTCGGAGTGAAAACTCTTGATCTAACATTCGCTGGTTGGATCCGGCGACGACGACGTGAGTCGTATCCCTTCTTGTAGGCGCTGCTACGGAGACTGGCCCATCATCACCTCTTTGTTGCGCAGCTGCTGTTCGCGTGTGGACGATCTCCTGATTAGTCCCGGAGGCAGGGTTAGGTGGGTTTTTTAAGGCTAGCCTTTGCATGATAATTTGTTTATCATTGTTGGCTTTTTGGCCCTTTTTGGTTTTAAGATTTTAGCTGATGGTGGTGTAATGGCTGTGTGCATCGCTAGTTGGTGCAGAGGCCGAAAGTTGTACTTCCATTATCTATAAAAAAAAGTTGTCTGTTTGTACGAAGATCATAGTCTAAGCAATGTCATTAAGATATAATCAGTAGCAAGTCAACGTCTTGTAAAGCTAAATGGCTTGTAAGCAATATAGACATGATAAACAAGTTACCTAACCAATTAACTATATAAACAAATAGTATCTATTACTCAAATAGTATCAAAGGATACATTCACAACAAATGAAAGCATATATAGTACGTACTACTCAAGGAAGTCTCTAATATATCCAACACATATGTATCAAGTATGTACTAAGGCTAAGAAGTTTTAGGACTGTCTAAAGAATATATCTTTTCTTCCCATCTCTAGAAAACTCAATTCACAGAAACTGGTAAACGAATGTGCATGCTACAAGCCTACAACATTAGGCGTATCAAATGGTATCAAGCATATCACACGTTTCGGTCGAAGCATATACTGCACAAATCATACCCTAGGGCTCCAAACATATTTTGCCTATACTCTTCATTAATTTAATCATGATAATATAGCTCCAAATTTTGAGCTCTAAACAAAACTTTACTAAACTGTCAAAAGATCAAAGGTAATAGTACACAGACTCTATTTCAGTCAAATAGGAGATCACAAGTTAATTTTAGTATATGGCAAACATCATCATAGAGTAGAAAAACAAGCATCTACATACTAGTTATGTACCAGTGAAGAATAAGAGGGAGAGCGAAGAATGAAGATCTTAATCGGAGGAGGTACTGGAGGCGGCGGCGTGAGGAAGGACTAGAGGAGGCACTGGAGTCGGCGGCGTGAGGGAGGACCGGAGGAGGCACTGGAGCCGACGGCGCGAGGAAGGACCAGAGGAGGCACTAGAGCCAGCGGCCCGAGGGAGGACCGGAGGAAGAGCTAGAGTCGGCGGCGCGAGGAAGGACCGAAGGAGGCACTGGAGCTGGCGGCGCAAGGGAGGACCGGAGGAGGCCGCAGCTGGCGACGAAGAAAGGGGAAGCTAGGCGTCGTCGATGTCGGGGGCGGCCGTCGGGGAGGAGGCTTCGGGCGGTGGCAACGTCGAGGTCTGGTGCGCTCGGGTGCAGAGGCGAATGGGCGAGTGAGGAGTAAGGCGCTGGGGAGGGAAAGTGACGAATAAGGGTGCAAACCCTAGCGGTACCTTACTTGTAAAGGGATATCATAGACGGTTCTATTATGGACCCGTCTGTGATAAGTAATAACAAACGGTTCCATAATAGAACAGTCTGTGATATGCCACCCTATCTACTATGTGATAGTTCATTCTATACCTTTATAAGCCATACAAGAGCAGAGAGACGTAAATTAAGTCGATCATATTTGACATATTAGTACATAAGACAAATAGGTTGTACAAGTGTATAATATTATCGATCCACATTACAATGAAGTCCACATTGACAGCAAAATTTGAGATGACAATTCCATAACACATTAACACATGATAATTCCACATTGACATCAAAATAAGAGATTACAAGTCCATAACACATGGCAAGTCCACATTGACATCGAAATAATAACCAAGAGTAGAAAACACAGATCATATCTCATGCTATGGAATAAATTACAATGGAAGAAATTCTTAATTGAAATATAGCCCTTCATGATGATCGACGCACATATAGCAATCTTCCTCACTGGGTTCTTCCTCGAGCCTGATGCCATCTCCGAAAGGAGGCAACTCGTCAAATTGATTGTACTCTTCCTTATCCACGATATTCTCAACTCTGATAATCTTTCTTTTTCCATGAAGAACTACGTGACGGTTCTTATTTGCTCGGTCCATTACATAAAAAACTTGAACAACTTGCTTACCGAGTACGAATGGTTCGTCCTTGTATCTGACACGTTTGAGGCCCATAGTAGTGACGTCGTACTTGTCGACCTTCACACTCTACGGAAGTTTAACCTAATGGCATTGAAACAGGGGATCATGAAAAGTACGTAGTCGAGCTCCCAAATCTCCTCTGTGAACCCATAGTAGGAGTTCAACCCACGTGGCCCGGCGGTATTGAATTGCTCGTGAAACGCATCTATGCGGACACCGCTATTCGGGCGGCTCTTCCTATCTGGTATGTCAGATAAAATGTGTACCCATTTATGTCGTATCCTTGCCATGTCACGATTGTAAATTTTGGCTCTTTTACCAACCATAGCAGCGTATCATCACTTGATGACCTCCCAGTGAATCGCACCTTTAACCATTCGTTGAACCGACGGTTGTGCTTTCTTGTGATCCAAACCTCTGATCGGTCTAGATTCTGTTGGCGTACCATGTCTTTGTGCTTGTCAATGTACGGGGACACTTGGGTCATCTGTTGCAAGACCGTGAAATAGACTTGAGCGTACGTATCTAGATCAGGAGTGATTGCTTTCCTTTCGATGGTCCCGATACCCTCCAGTCTCCCCTCATGACGAGATAGAGGTACACCTATCGGTTCCACCTAAGCCATATAGTCGAAGCAGAACTCAATGACCTCTTCAGTTGCGTAACCTTCAATGATGTTGCCCTCTGGTCGAGATCGATTATGTACGTAGGACTTGAGAATTCCCATTTACCTCTCTAACGGGTACACATGACGTAGGAACATAGGGCCGCATATCTTTATCTCTTTCACAAGCTGAACAATGAGATGGACCATGATATCGAAAAATGACAGAGGGAAATACATCTCAAGATAACATAGAGTCGTCACCACCTCGGCCTATAGAGCATCTATTCCTTCGGGATCGATGACCTTCTGAGCAATTGAGTTAAAGAAATAACATAGCCTCAAGATTGCCACTCGGACTTTGTTCGGCAAGGTACTCCTAATTGCAATAGGAAGCATTTGTGTCATTAGCACATTGCAATCATGAGACTTCATACCAATTAATTTCAAATCTTCCATAAAAACAAGTTTCTTAATGCTAGCAGAGTAACCGGACGGAACTTTCACACCATGCAAGCTCTGGCACAGTTCATTTATCTCGGCCTTGGACAGAGTGTAGCAAGCTGGGAGAGGGTACATTCGTCCTTTATCGGTCTCTTTCGGTGCTAACTCGGTCCTTATATTCATATCAACCAAGTCACGCCATGCATTAACACAATCCTTTGTTTTGCCACTAATGTTCAGTAAGAGACCAATCAAGCTATTACATATATTCTTCTCCATGTGCATGACATCGATGCAGTGGCAAACTTCTAAGTGCTCCCAATAAGGCAAGTGCTAAAAAATTGACTGCTTCTTCTAGATGTTCTTCTGACGGGTCCTTAATTAACGTCCCTTCCCAAGTACAACATCAATATCCTTAACCATATCATAGACCTATTTCCCTCTAAAATCCCTTAGAGCTGAACTGTCCTCCTTATTTCCGTCGAATTGTTTCTTCATCTTACGATATGGGTGAATCTTGGGAAGGAACCTACAATGATGCATATACACAGTTTTGCGTGAGTTTTTCAGCCATACACTCTTGGTACCATCTAAGCAGTGTAGACAGGCTTTGGTTCCTTTTGTACTAAACCCCGACAGGTTATCAAGGGTAGAAAAATCATTACTGGTGCAAAACAACATGGCACGTAAAGTGAAGTTCTCTCGTTTGTACGCATCCCGTATTTGTTCCCCTTCGTTCCATAGTGTCACAAGATCTTCCAGCAATGGTGCTAGGAACACATCAATATCGTTCACAAGTTGCTTCGGCCCTTGGATAAGTAATGACAATAAAATATACTTCCGCTTCATACACAGCCAAGGAGAAAGGTTGTACACACATAGATTCATGGGTCAGGTGCTATGTCGGTTGCTCATGTTACCGAAAGGATTCATTCTATCGGTACTCAACCCTAACCTTATGTTCCTTGGTTCCACACCGAACTCTTCGAAGTTTCGATTGAAGTTTCTCCACTGGGCAGAATCAACAGGGTGTTTTCTCTTTCCATCTTTCTTACGATCCTCCGAGTGCCAACGCAGCAAATCTTGTCTCCTTTCAGTTCACAAATAAATGCTTCAAACGTGGGATTACAAGCAGATACCACAACATCTTAGCAGGATTTCCTTCCTACACCTTAGCAATATTCTTACGCTTGTATCGAGATGCTTTGCACACGGGACATACATGCATGTTTGCATACTCTTTACGGTAGAGGATACATTCGTTCGAACATGCATGTATTCTTTCTACTTCCATTCTCAATGGACAAAGAACCTTCTTGGCTTGGTAGGTGGTGCTGGGCAACACGTTTCCCTTCGGAAGGATGTCCACTAGGAGACCTAACAACGCCATGAAATTCTTGTCAGACCAACCATTGCTTGTCTTCAATTTCAGCAGTTCAAGCACGAATGACATCCTTGTATATTCTAGCTTGCAGCCAGGGAACAAAGGTTTCCGTAAGTCCTCCATTAAGCCCTCGAATTTACCAAACTCTCTCTCACTGTAGTTCCCTTCTGCATCGCGTAGCATCTGATCCAGATTGTCATCGTGCGATCTATCCTTATCAAAAGCACAGTCCACATCTGGCATATTGTTGACTTCCTCGACGATGTTGTTATTGTTAACTTCTTGTATAATCTGCTCTTCACCATGACTGGTCCAATATGTATACCCCCTTTTGAAACCCCTTCAAATCAAGTGCGTTTCGATCTGCGCTGGGTTGTTAAACATCTTTAGATTACTGCAATCAATGCATGGATAGTACATAAATTTTATCCCCTTCTTCAACATATCCTGCTCGGTGGCTCTTCTAAAAGTAGACACGCCATTAATGTACTCTTCACTTACACTGTTCGCACTGTACATCCAGTTTCGGTCCATCTGCGCTACGCACGTAACAAATTAGTGTTAAATTAGATTAATAAACCACATGTACTCTTCCTATTGACCAAAAATACTAAAATTGGTTAGCGATTAACCTAGATCAAATATAAAGGGTTACAGATCGTTACCCTCGGAGCTCATGACGAAACTCCCAAATATCCTGTGAGAACCTCCTCCCTTTCTTTCTGCTCTCCTTCTCCTCCCTTCTTCTTTTCTTTAGCTTCATCCTTTCCTTCTCCTCCCTGCCTCCTTCCTTCCCTTCCTTCTCCTCTCTAAGGTGGCGTAATGGGGGGAGGGAGGAGGCAGCAGGGGTGGCGGCTCAAACGGGAAGGGGTGGAGGGGCTAGGGGCAGGGGGGTCTGTCGGGATGGCTGGGTATTTATAATGCCTGCATATCATAGACGATTCTTATTAAAAATCGTCTGTGATGTTGAACTATTACAGACGGTTTGTAAATAGAACCGTCTATGATAATTCACAGACGGTTCGTATTAAGAACCATCTGTGATATTTGGGATTATCACAGACGGTTCTATTAACAAACTATCTGTGATAGTTACGTATCACAGACGGTTCTTAAGGAATCATCTGTGATAAGTACAACACAGACGGTTCCAAAGGAACCGTCTGTGATGAGGCATCCAGTATATCCTGTTTTGTAGTAGTGCGGGATGACAATGTATTACTTTACAATACAATAACCTCCACGTCGTCCTTCATCACTGTGCATAAACAACTTGAGTTCTTTTAATTTGCTTCTTTAATTAATACCAAGTTGGCAATATAAAACTTGTCAAGGGTGAACCCTAGAAATGAGCTAACTTAATGGGGAATTCCCTCTCTTTTCCTACACAGTAGCTTTTGTTTGCATTTGAATGATTGAAAGGAATCGATTGGTGCATGGTAGGGACAGTCACACTAAGGATCTTGAAAGATCAAGCAGGAAAGAAAATCAAAATATTTTCTCCGCGTGGCAGTGTCACTATTACACTTTGCAGGCTGCTATATATATACTAGGGTATACCAGCTTGATTAACTGGGTGTGGATTGTGATGGACCACTGAACAAAACTAAGAATCTCTTGCGTGAATATTGATGTGCTGTATATTTAGCAAACATGAATGGGTGTCTTTTTAATTGGACCTTTTTCTGGGGGTCATTGGCCCCCTTGAAATATGCCTTGCACTAGAATAAATATTGAGATATGCATTGCTCAACAACTCCGAAAATTCAGAGGGAAAGAGAATAACTATGCATGTCATCTAAAAACGGATCAGACTCTATAGGAAAAGGTTGCGGTTAGGATCATGCATGAACATATACGATATGTCGAAGAGATCTAAACCTATGTGAAAATCTTTTACTTTTTTTTTTTGAAAACGAACATCACACCGGATTTGGACGTGAAATCGTGGAATATTTTTTATATAGTTAAAATAACTAGATGTAAATTAATGCACATATATTCATTCCCTAGATTGAATTTACATTCATTTTGCATACGTCTCTTTCACGAAGGATCAGGGTTAAGGACTAGGCTACACTTCGATGTCCAGCCTGGGGTAATAAGAGAACATATACCACGCGGAACGATGGAGTTTATCAAACAAAAAGGAGAACTTGAGTATTTGCCATTCCATTGGCTCACTCACATGTGGCGCCGGGACCTACATATCATTTAGATATTGAGTGATAAATCCTCAAGTGCCATCTTTGCGGTGGCTAATCATCATTTAAAATAAAAAAGATAGAAAGGGGTGAAGTTATTCTATTGAGCTACTATATGTAATTGGGAAAGGAAAAAAAAATCCATAAACACCATAAGTCACCTGTTTTTTCAATTTACCCTCCATATCTCATTTTCGTTTATTAGCTCCCCCATACAGTTAAGTTGGCTTGCAAATGCCCCCTAGATAGCATTTTCACACTATTTTATCGTGGTTTTAATCATATTTAGCACTTGTTTCAATGATTTTAGTACTCATTATCAATACTTGTTTCAATGATTTGAGTGACTTCGGTATTTGTAATACAAAATTTTAGCACTGAAGCATTAGTAATGAAATGGTGATTACAAGTACCAAATCACCCCAATAATTGAAATAAGTATTAGCATTACTGAAACAATTATTGACACCACTAAAACAAGTGTCAAGGACAACAAAAACCACGAGAAATAGTGCTAACATGTGGCATGGGGTTATTTGCTCGCTAACTTAACTTATGACAATTAGATATATGGAAAAAATTGAAAAACTAGGTGACTTATGGGGGAAGGCATGTAGTTTTTCTTTCAATTTCTTTATATTTTTGCTTTCTAATATTACTTGGACTTCCTACTTCTTTTTGCAAGTAGATTTACACAGTTCAAGTGTGGGTGTCCAAGTGTTAACACTCAGCAATTTATCTGTTCTTCGTGCTCAACATGACTCACATTAATATGAGAAAAACACACACTAATAAGCCACCTTCAATAAGTTCAAGAAGCTAAAAAACAAATATGGCTTCAATAATGTTTGAACACAAAAAAAATATATGAATAGGAAATTAAACAACAGGAGTTAAATAATTTTTCCAGTAAAACCCTACTGAAATAAGTTAGGATTTTTTCTGTAATAATCTATTTTTTATTCAGAATTACAGAAATAATATTACCTTAAATTTTTTGTCAGAAATAATCATCAATCACCATACCGTTGGGCGACTTATACCTAATCGCCCGTTCATTGGGCGATTGGCCATAGACGCCAATGACAGAGCGACAAGCGTTGGAGTCACCCGGTAGTTGAGCGACTTGACTAAGTCGCCCAATGGTTGAGCGACTTAGATCAAGTTGGCCAACCCCTGGGCGATTTTAAGTAGTAGTTGTACCATTTAATAAAGCCGATTAGAATAATTATGTGGGAATAAATGGTACATTTTGTAGGTAATACATTTAGCAAATCCTGTTGTAGGATATTATTTTTTTGGAAATAAAAGGCTGGTGACAAGGTTGGTTGGTCTATTTGTTATTTTCGTAGAATCTCAAGGGTGCAAAATTTGTTAGACTTGCAATAACATTTTGTGATCGTCGTATGTTGTTGTAGTGCGCTAAATTTCTGAAGAATTTTGTGAGGACGATAGAGGTAGCAATGATTCATAAGTATGAAGTTAAGTGATATTGCGATGCACCGGGAAATTCATACACAGTGGAGAACTTTGGAGAAATGGTGCAACGATAACATCATTACAGACGGTTATTAACTGAGAACTGTCTGTGATATGCAACTATCACAGACGGTTTTTAGCTGAAACCGTCTATGATGACTTATATATCATAGACGGTTTCAGCCACAAACCGTCTGTGATGACTGATATATCACAGACGGTTTTTGGTTGAGACCGTCTATGATAACTTTTCTCTATAAAGCCACCAAGCAGTGACTGCTTGTGCCTTTAAAACCGGCATTATATATATATATATATATATTATATTATATATTGTTCTTAGTCCCTTAGCCACTTTCAGGGGGTCGTCCACGCAACATGAGGAGGATGAGACAGCAACCATGGACAACTTCATCGAGCCCCTGCAAGTTTAAGAAGTACGGCTGCTAGGAGAGTGTCAGGATTGTTGGGTCACGAGTAGGCTACGATAGCAATAAATCAAAATTTTCTACCACGTAATCCAGAAAGCCAAGCAAGTAGATGATTACAGATCGTTACCACCAGACGCGCAGAGCAGCGGAAGAAGGGTTGGAGCAGCCTGGTCCAATGTAGAGTGCGTCGATGTAGTGGTCGTAGTCGATTGTCTAGCCTCGAGCGACCTCTGCAGTTCCTTATGAAGATCGCGGATCGTCCTCAAGTGCAACAGCAACCGCAGTAGTGCCTCTACGATATCCACACATCCAGGGAAGGAACAACCGTACGCTAGTGTGCTAGCACCAAGTCGCACGGCAGAACTCTCAGGAAGATGGCGGCTAGGGTTTCAGTGGAACAACTCAACTCACGACTTTTGTGTGTCTTGTCTGTTATGTTCACCCCTGCTTCCCAATAGCCTCATGCATCTCCTTATATAGTGCTCGTGACGGATCCTATCCGAACACGTTTGACTAATCGTATCCGTACTGGTTTGTTCCAACCCGTTAAGTGTGTGACCCTGTAGCTTCATACGTAATCGGTTGTGACTCGGAAACCCTTTCCGATCATGAGTCGTTAGCGGTTCCTAGCAGGACATAACGATTCCCGAATACACACAAATTATATCGGACGAACCTTAATGCAATATGATCTACGACCAGGTCCTCATCACTTACGACCAGGTCCTATCTCTATACGACCAGTTCGTATTTGGTCACGACCAGTTCGTAACTCCTTACAACCAGGTTTCGAACACACTGTGATTACGTTCGACCAGTCTACGACCAGCTCGTATCTTCATACGACCAGTCTGTAACTGATCGAACTAAGCGACCAACTCGTGTATTCTCCCTTTGCCTGACGATATCTGGTTGAACTCTAGGTGAGATGTTGTGTCATCCATGGACTGTTCAATACTTTCTCGATCGGGTGTCAGATAACTTCACATGGTCGAACACTTCGACCACTAGTGGTATGACCATGCACTTTCTTTATCCGATCTGTGAGGGGCCCAGACATCTCTCTGTTATGTTAGGAGGGCAAATCCATATCCGACCAGTCACATTCCTCCGCATGTTTCATAGCAAATCTGAAACCTACCTTTATAACTACACAGTTACGAGTAGCGATTGGCAACCCCTAAGAGTGCTATTACACATATAGGAAACCATGCTGATCTCAAGTCTAAGGATTATACATCATCATTTCTTGAGACCAACTAACGACACATAGAATCATAACAATCTCAGTAGTGTCTCAAGGTGGGTCAATCTAACCCCATGTTCTCTAACATGTGTCCACATTATTGATTCGGTATCCCTATACCTATGACCGGTGAAACATGGTCATCAATCAATACAATGTGCTAGTCGATAGAGTCAATAGTGTTCCGACCATTTACATCCGACTAGGGATACATTTAGAACGACATCATATAAGTTAAGAGTTTCACCAACAAATCACATACTTGTTAATCTTCATAACCAATGATTCATTCAAGAAACAGGATAACACATTATCCAATATTATGAACATAATGAAATATAATCATCTCTATGATTGCCTCTAGGGCATATTTCCAACAAGGACATCATTACCTGGTTGCTGATACATGATGCCACTTCCCAGTCGGAGTACCTGCGCGTCCACGTCACTTTCTTAACACGCAGGTACTCTAACTGGGAAGTGGCATCACATATTAGCAACCAAGTAATTGGATGTCCTAACGCTCTCCTGGCAGCCGTGCTTCTTAAACTTGCATGGGCTCGATGAAATTGCCCGTGGCTGCTGTCTCATCCTCCTCATGCTACTTGGACGACCCCCCGAAAGTGGCTGAGGGACTTAGAACAATATATATGTATATATATATATATATATATATATATATATATATATATATATATATATATATATATATATATATATATATATATATATATATATATATATATATATATATATATATATATATATATATATATATATATATATATATATATATATATATATATATATATATATATATATATATATATATATGTATATGTGATGTTTTAAAGGCACAAGCGACCAACGCTTGGAGACTTTATAGAGAAGAGATTAGGAATGGAATGGTAGGGCGTGCACTGGATGCAAGGTAGGAGAACTTGGCCTATGAGCACGCTTACGCACAAAGGTGAAATGAATGGCGAGAAGCAACGAATGACATCTTGACAATATGACAAATCAAGAATAAGTCATAACATACATATCACACATTTTATACATCTATTTTTGCAAATCATCAATCATACATATCAACAGCCCATGGTTCACCAAGCAAGTTTCCACTATCAATAGCAGACAACACTTGACACTTCTGAATAAGTCATAACTCATAACAATATAACATATCAACAACCCAATAAGTCATAACATATCAACAACCCATACATATCAATAGAAGAGACAACACTTGACACTTCTGAATACTTCAATAGTAGATAACACTTACACTTCTGAATTCACTCATTCAGCAATCAGCAATTAGCACAAGTGCACAATCATTGCATTCATTTATATTTATGATTTCTCTACTTCTCTCTACATGTATGTATTACACATTTACACTTCTCTTCATGTATATATGTATTACACATTTAGCATTTGGGCTCTAGCCAATGGCCATCACCATCAGCATCAACCAACAACCAGACAACATCAAAAAGACAAGAAGGAGACTTACGCATTAGTGGGAGAGCTGGAGAGGTTGGAGGCGCGAGGGAGGTCCGAGGTAGCGCAACGAGCCGGCAGCGAGAGGGAGGAGGAGTTGGAGCTGCAGCGTAGGGAGGAGGAGCCAAGGCCGGTGGCGCAGCGAGAGAGGACTGGGAGCTCGGTTCACATGAATACCAACAGCACAAACCAATAGGTGATAGATCTGTCTTACCTCGACATCGCCGGTGGAGAGGTAGCCGGCGTCATGCACGCCGGGGGGAGGAGGAAGAGGGGAAGGCGCGCAATGTCACCATAGTTGTGGCACAACGGTGACACTGCAAAAAGACACTCTTATCATACGAGTGTCTTGTGCAGTGAACCGTGGTGTCACAACCGTCGGCGACGGAAAGAATGGCGGCGTCGGCAACGGGGTCACTCGAGTGGGGAGGGGAACGGACGAGAGTAAGGCCGCTGGGGAGTGACGAGTTAGAGCAAACCCTAGCGGGCTCCTACTAATAAAGAGACTTATCACGGACGGTTCTATTATGGAACCGTCAGTGATACTTATCACAGACGGTTCCACAATAGAACCGTCCGTGATATAGTCTCATATCACAGACGGTTCATTATTAAAACCATCTGTGAAGTATCACAGACGGTTGTTTTTGAAAACCGTCTGTGATACTAAGTAATATCACAGACGGTTCTTGTTCAGAACCATCTGTGATACTTCACAGACAGTTTTCAACATGAACCGTCTGTGATATTACCTCTTCACAAATGGTTTTTAGCACAATCAGTAACACAGACGGTTGCAAAACCAAAACCGCCTGTGAATGCATGTAATACAGACAGGTTTGGGCAACCATCTGTGATGAGGCGTCCAGTATTAGCCTTTTTGTAGTAGTGGAACCAAGGACGGTACAGGCATGCCTTTAGGGAATTAGAAATACATAGGACATATAGACGAAGAGGGTCAGACTACTGTGTGGACCGGGGCCATTTGTCCTTCCTTGCGAGCTCGGCGTTGTACTCCTCGCCAGCCGCCTCGGCCTCGGCCGCCATTTTCCTCTTTTTCTCGCGCTCCCTCTCGCGAGCCTCGCGCTCCCTGCACCTGCATGCCTCAAGATGAGCCTGCGTCTCTCGCCGGATACACTGGTTCTGCTCTTCGGTGTGGCGCTCCTCCTCCCTCCTCTCGCGGTCCCTGTTGGCATCCCGCTCCTCTTAGTCGACAATCCACTGGTCGTGTGGGTGGATCTCAAGGTCGATCCACTTGTGATAGCCACATAGCGGATCCAGGGACTACGGGTAGATGTGAGAGGTTGTTAGTGTGGACTTTGAAAGAGAAATGGTAGGGGAACATACTGCTACCTATCCTTACCGGCTGCCGATAGCGGCTTGTGTCCTAACGGCGGTCGGGATAGTCGTAGGAGTAGTTCACGCAACCCTAGTGACGCATGCCCAGTCTTAGCCGGTACCTGGACTTGAAGAACTTGCATCTGTCCCTGCACCAACAGAGGGGTGGTGTCTCCCCCTCGGGTGGGTGTTGCGATGAATGCTCGGTTGGAATGTTGTGGTAGGGGTGGTGTCATTGTGGGAAAGTGGCCTCCTAGCATGCTCCCTTTGTTCCTCCTGGGCCGCATACTCCCTTTGCATTTCGCGGATCTCCTCCTAGTGTTTGTCCATGTGAGTGAGATTGTGTTGAAGTCTGGATGCAGGAGAACTCGACGTGGAAGGGGTTGTACTTATATGCTGAGCCGGTGCTACGGATGCGACTGAATTGTAATTCAGTGGAAGGAAATTTGCAACCGCAAGGCAGCGGCCCTGAGGAGACTCGTTGGGTCACATCGCTGTGCAAAGCTGACTCGTCGGGCCACGTCACTGCGCAAAGCTGACTCTTTGGGTAATGAGACACGGGAAGTAGACCCGAGGAGGAATCATGTGGCAGCGCTGCGTCATGTCTCTGCGGGAAGCAGACTCGTTGGGTCACATCGTCCTGAAAAGCTAACTCGTCGGGTCATGTTGTCCTGAAAAGCTAACTCGTCGGGTCACGTCGTCCTGAAAAGCTGACTCGTCGAGTCACATCATCCTAAAAAGCTGATTCGTTGGGTCACATTGTTCTGAAAAGCTGACTCGCTAGGTCACGTCCTGCTTTGCAGAGAGTGGTCACGTCCTACTTTGCAAAGAGTGGTCATGTCCTCCTTTGCAGAGAGTGGTCACATGGTGCGCTACCGAGGGAGGTCACATCGTGCATTTCAATTAAGACGAGAGATTGACACTTCAAATAAAGTTAAAATTTGTAATTACGATACAATTAGTTTCACAGTACTTACAATAAGGAAAGTACTGACTGAATTACAAGTTACAATATACTAGCAGTTCTAATCTTAGTACCACTACGCACCCAACAAGAAGCGGTGCTGCGCTTCACGCTGGTGTTCCTACATGTCGGCAGGCGCCTTGCAAGTTCTCTTAATGTGGCCTTCCTGGCGGTAGCAGCCACAACGTCTACCCGCCGCTCCAGCTTCCCCTTCGTCCATATCATTCCTAATGTGATGACTCTACCGATGGCTCTTCCCCCCTTCAACAGGTCAAGATTCAGAATCCAAGTCCTCCATGCAATATCCAATATGGCAAAGTTGCCCACAACCCTGAAGCCTCTTAGCTCGCCGTACCACGCCTGCTGCACCCTCTCCTTCATGAAGTACTACGATATGAAGTTCAATGGGTCCATGTGGATGGTCCCGCACGTGGCGAGGACATGAGAGCATGGCTTGTGAAGGAGCTTTGACTTGTTGCATGTGCAGCTAGGTTCATTCACATGGTCTCAAAGGCATACCTCGTGGGTAACAAGAGACCGAGCCGTCCCAAATTCGGCTCTGTCTTGAAGGATCACGCCGAAACAATGCTCTGTATTGCCCATTACGAAGACCGTGTGCGACTGACCCTTCTCAGTCTTGGCCTGCATGTACGCTGTAATCTTCGAGCAGTACAGTGTATGTGGGTTGGCTGCATGAAGTGCCGCATTTGCATGCCTTTTCCTGAAATATCTAATTGTACCATACAGAATGCCTACCACGATGGCAACGAGGGGCTGAGAATGGAGGCCCCTAATAACCCAGTTATATACCTCGGCAAGGTTAGTGGTCATTATGCCATACCTTGCACCGTCCGTGTCATGCAGAAAGGACGACTTCTCCAATGGCTCGGCCTCAATTCAATGGGAGAAGCACCCGATATCCCTCAACATCCTCCGCGTCAAATAGGGAGGGTTGAGCTCCCATAGTGGTGTGAGGCGTTCGGGTTGCGCCGCCCCAGGAATGAGTGGACGCTTGTTCCTCTTGACGACATGCTTCCTGGTGTGCACCTCCAACATCTCCCACAATACATCAAATTTACACTGCTGGTTCTGTATGGCAAGACTCTTGAACAGCTTCATCAAAGGTTGCTGCCTGAACTATTTGAAGAAGTTGGCCCCCAGATGGCGAATGCACCATCTGTTCCTCATGTCTGGCTAAGGGAATAGCTTATCGGGGTCTTGCTGAAGTTTTCGGATGAACTTCATCATCCCGGGGTGGTGATCATGGATTATACAGATATCAGGACATGCCCCAACTACTCCCTCCTTCAGATGTCGAAGGAACCACAACCAGCTGTCGAAATTCTCACTTTCGACGAAAGTGATGGCTAAGGGCAGAATCTGATTATTGCCATCAACGCCAATTGTTGTCAGGATCATGTCCTTGTATTTCCCAGTTAGAAACGTCCCGTCCACTGAGATCATGAGCAACATGTGTCTGAATGCATCGATGCAGTGACTAAATGCTAAGAAGGCCCTCTACAATACCATAAAACCTAGCGGCGGTCTTTTGGATGGCTTGTCCTTCACAACAATGTATGTGCCCGGGTTCCTATCCTACATCACCTGGAGCATATGAGGAAGGTTGTCGTAAGACGCCTTGAAAGAACTGAACTTTCTTTCCAAAGCCTTCTGCTTAGCACGCCATGCCTTCGCGTAGCTAATCTTGTACTTGAATTTCTGCTCGATAGCCGCCATGATGTGCTTGGCTTCTAGGTCCGTCTTCTTCACTATCTCTCCGTACATCATATTGGCTATGAAGGTAGATGTTAGGTTTCGATGCCTCGGCAAAACTCTACTGAGCAAGTAGGAGTGCGCCTCCACCTTGGAGACAATTTAGTGAGTCTTGTACTTGGGTCTCTGTGCGTGCACACGCCAAGGACACCCAGCCTGTTCGCAGACCACGGTATACTACTCCTGGCTAGATTTGAGGACACAAAACATCCGCTGCATGGACAAGGCCCATAGCTTAATGGCATCCTGCAGTGATCCCTTGTCAGCAAACATTGCAATTTTAATTGATGTAACCTTACTCAAACATGTTGAACAACGAGAGTATGTACCGCGAGGTGCACGTTCCGCGCGAAGTGTACAGGGTACACGTCAGTCGGTGCTGGTACGCGAGCGGGGGGAGGGTCGACGACATGCACTAGCTTGGTGCGTGTCTGCGGGGTGTACCAGCGTAGGTACTCATCGTACAAGCTGGGATCGTACGGGGCGTCCTCCTGCACGTAGTCCTCATACACACGTGTGACCTATACATGTGCATACTATGCCTACGAGCCATAACAGTGGTTATAAAGGATGACCCGTCATACGACTGAAGCAAAGATAGAGGGAAGTATGTACTCGTCTACGGCACCAAAGGGACCCTACGGTTGGTCGGTCCACTGCGTCCCCATGGTACATGTCCGTGCCGTACGGACTAAAGTCTACCAGCATGGGCTGTCCGAGGGAGAAGCGCTAGAACGACCACAGCTGCAGTAGGAGGGGCAGCCTGTGAGGATAGATGCCGACTTCTGCGATGGCCCTCGCGTACCCCACGAGGTGAGCATCGACGAAGTCACCGTGGCTATTGGTAAACAGTACCCAGCCGAAGAGCCACATAAGGTATGTCTCGAGGTGCCGCGACACCTGGTTGTCGGTGGGCTCCGAGACCATCCGCTCGACCTACGCACAAACGAATAATTAGTAAGCCAGTCATATGGCTAGGATAGTGCATCGCTAAACATGAAAAATCGGTAGCATACGTACCCAAAATTGCGAAAGCCACCGCAGGGGCGGGCCATGCCGCTGTCGCTCTTGGAAGTCGTAGTCGCAAGAACCCCCCTGAAACCTACCCAGCAGGGCGTCGCGCCAGTCGACAGGCGCGTTTGGCGGGAAGACAGGGTTCCCGCGATAGGTAGGCCGAGTAGCAGTGCGATATCCTGCAGAGTGGGGGCCATCTCCCTAGATGGGAGGTGGAAGGTGTGCGTCTCGGGCCGCCATCGGTCCACCAGGGTGGTCAGGAGCGACCGATCGAACGGGAACCATCGTGACCGCTTTGGACCGGCCTAGACCTCCTCGTCGTCCTCGATCAGAGTGCTGTCCTCTTTAGTGGCCTCAACCATCCGCGCTAGAGGTAGAAGACTGGCATGGCTCAGCCTGCAAAGCACGAAGAAGTAACTACATAGTGGACATATGACACAAAGAAGTGGCACAACTTGTAGACAAACCTGTCTACCCAGCGTGGGCCCAATCTCCAAGCCCATCGGGGTGTCCGCGTACGAACCGCCCCCAAGTCAGTCGCGTCGTCCACGCGAACCGGATGCGGGACACGACGGCTCGCGCGGTGCTGCTCGTCGACTAGCCGGTCCAGCAGGCCGAAATGCCAGTCCGAGCCACTAGGGTCGTGAGCCATACCTGCAAATAAATTTTCAGTTAGCAATTACGATACAATTAGTGGGTTCAATTACTTATAACGTAGCTTCGGAAATTCTGAAAATTAAGTTGCATTTTGGTATAAGTCTAGTGATTTTTGGTTCATAACCTACTATGCTTTCAAAAGTAACCTACCATGATTTTATATGCAAACCTCCGACTATGCTATTTACATCTATTAACAATATGCATGGACTATGTCCAGGTGGGGTGCCCAGTATGCACAAGCACCATCATTTTCTAACAAAATGTTATGCAATTACTACAAAGTTTTTAATAATATGTTCACAAATAATTAAAACTTATTAACCGATGTAGCAATTGTTATCATCAATACTCCATAAAATTAAGTTGTTTTCGCAACTAAATGTGTGAAGCAGTCATCCAATTTGGAAAAAAGCGCAACTAATTATATATAAACATTAAGTATCATCTGAATACAATATTTGCAATGCCTCGTTTACCCAACCCTAACATTCGTTCAGCCGATAATTGCTTAATAGCCTAATTTTTACCATCACTGCTACACTCCCACACAAATTTTCCAGCTTCGCTACTAATAATATGACACTAGACAGTACACATCTAAAGATTTTTATAATTAACCTACCATTATTTCATTTGCTAACAATATGTCAATACACATGATATTGCTTGCCAACCTATCATGGTTTCGAAAATACACGCACAAAAAATAATGCTAGAGACTCACTGTCGTCGTCGTCGATGCAAAGATACTTTCTTCCCCCCTCTCCCTCTTCCTCTCCTCTCTTTTCCTCTCCCTCTCCTCTCTTTCTCTCCTCTCTTTTCCTCTCCCTCACCTCTCTTTCTCTCCTCTCTTTTCCTCTCCCTCTTCTCTCTTTCTCGGCTGTCGCTTTCTGCAAATGGCGACTGTTCACACCCGACTGCGCGCGCGGCTATATAAGCGCTCCTAGTCGCCCAGCGGTTGGATGACTAGGGCCTAGCGTTGAGCGACAGGTGTCCTAGTCGCTCCACCATTCGGCGACTAGGACCTAGGCGCTCCACCGTATGTCGACTTGGAGGCGAAAGGTCCAGTCGCCCCATGGTTAAGCGACTTGGACATGTGTCGCTCATCCGTTGGGCGACTAGCCCAAGTCGTCCAACCGTGGAGCTATACATGATTATTTCTGACAAAAAATTAGTATTATTTCTGTAATTCTGAATAAAAAATAGATTAATAAAAAAAATCAATAAGTTAGTATTATTTTGTTGTAACGTACGAAAACTGCTGCATCTTTTACATTAGGACCAAGATGATGATTAAGTATGAATGATTGTAAAGTTAATGAAAGACACTGACACTAATACGGTGTCATGGTGTAGTAACACCACAATGTAATTTATTCCATCTACAAAAATTCCTTAGATACGAGATATTTTTTTATTAATTGACCCTTATTTTATTTTATTTTAAAGTTAATCCCCCGCGAACTTTATTTCCAATTCTGATCTCTTTGGTCACGTCATCACCCATGACGTGACAAAATAACACTGCCACGCCAGTCCGTATATAGGTAAAATCTTGTCACGCCACCACCCGTGGCATGATAGTGTTGTTTGGTCACGCCACCACCAGTGGCGTGACAAAAAGTGCTATTTTTGCGGACTTATCCGATAACGTGACAATGTTGTTTTGTCACGCCACGGGTGGTGGCGTGACTAAAGGGGTCAGAATTGGAAATAAAGTTCACGGGGGGTTAACTTTAAAATAAAATTTTAAAAAGGGTTAATCAATAAAAAAAATTCTAGATACGAAAGCTTGGGATCCATTAGTTTAATGAAAAACAATTAATTATGCTTACCTCAAACATATAGCTTTTTCCTTCTCCCTAGAGGAAGTAATGAAGAGAAAAATGAATACTCCCAGTATTGGGGCCTAGCAAAGCAAGATAGCATTGGATTCTTTTCAGTCTTGCGTCCTTACTTCGCGAGAAAAAAGAAGAAGAAGAGAGTACTGTTGGTGCAAAAATATGACGCGGAGCACCAACACACGATTTGATAAAAATCAGCAAGATTGAACCCAAGCGATGTTAGGATTCAACCTGGCCGAGAAACCACATCGCACAACACCTAGGTGGAGCTAGTTGTGGTGTTGAGGTGGCGGCGATGTCCTGACAAGATCCTTGAACCTGGCCAGGAAAGCAGAGAAGAATGAAAAGAAAACAGGACTACAGAGAAACTACGGTAGAAAAAATAGTAGATGCAAATTGTATTGATCGATTGGTGATGATTTTAATCGGCCATGACCCTCTTCTATTTAAAGGGCGGTAGGTCTTAGCCGTAAGAGATCAGGACTTCTAAACCGAACAAGATTCATAGATATGATTCGGTTATACCATCTGATCTCTAGACTTTCTATAACTGATAAATCTTTCCTATTCAAACACATAGGTTTCCTTGAGGAAGTCTTCGTGGAAAGTCCTGAGGCCTTCGCAGAGAGTCCTGATGAAGCCGCATGGGATCTCTGGAGGAGGTCTTGAACAGCCCTGATGAAAACGCGTAACACTCCGGAGGAGGTCCTGAGCGGCCCTGATGAAACCACATAGCGCTCTAGAGGAGGTCCTGAGCGGCCTTGATGAAGGCACGTGAACGCTCCTGAGGAGGTCCTGAGCGACCCTGATGAAGCCACGTAACGCTCCTGAGGAGGTCCTGAGTGGTCCTGATGAAGCCGCGCGGGATCTCCGGAAGAGGTCTTGGACAACCCTGATGAAACTGCGTAACACCCCGGAGGAGGTCCTGAGCGGCCCTGATAAAGGCGTGCAAGTGCTCCTGCGGAGGTCTTGGGCGATCTTGATGAAGCCATGTGAGCACCCTTGAGGAGGTCCTGGGCGGCTCTGATGAAGCCGCGTAGCGCTCCGGAGGAAGTCCTGTACGGCCCTGATGAAACCGCGTAGTACTCCGGAGGAGGTCCTGAGCGGCCCTGATGAAGGCGCACGAGCGCTCCTGAGGAGGTCCTGAACGGCCTTAATGAAGCCGCGTAACGCTCCTGAGGAGGTCTTGGACGACTTTGATGAAGCCGCGTCGCACTCCGGAGAAGGTCCTGAACGGCCCTGATGAAACCGCGTAGTACTCTGGAGGAGGTCTTGAATGGCCCTGATGAAGGCGTGCGAGCGCTCCTAAGGAGGTCCTGGACGGCCCTAATGAAGCCGCACGAGCGCTTTCGAGGAGGTCCTGGACGGCCCTGATGAAGCTGCATGAGCGCTTCCGAGGAGGTCCTGGACGACCCTGATGAAGCCGTGTAGCGCTTCTGAGGAGATCCTGGGCGGCTCTGATGAAGCCATGTCAGCGCCCTTGAGGAGGTCCTAGGCGGCTCTGATGAAACCACAAGCGCTCCTGAGGAGGTCCTGAACGGCCTTGATGAAGGCGCGCGAGTGTCCCTAAGGAGGTCTTGGGCGACTCCGATGAAGCCACGTGAGCGCCCTTAAAGAGATCCTAGGCGGCTCTGATGAAGGTGCGCGAGTGTCCCTGGGAATGTTTTGTGCGGCTCTAATGAAGCCACGTGAGCGTCCTTGAAGAGGTCCTGGGCGGCTCTGATGAAGGCGCGCGAGTGTTCCCGAGGAGGTCTTGGGTGGTCCTGATGAAGCCACGTAAACGCTCCTGAGGAGATCCCGGCCTCGCTTTTTCCTTGTCCTCATGACCTGCTATTTTGCGAAGACCACCCTTTTGGTCATTTTGAAAGACCACCCTCCAGTTTCTCCTAGGAGGTCATTGTGGATGTTTTCCAAGACCACCCAAGACGTTCTCTAGGACCTCCCAGGAGGTCTTTGAAGAAGCCGTCCAGGACCTCTCAAGAGGCTTTTGAGGAGGTCGTCCAGGACCTTTCACCAAGGTACTGTAGCGAGGAGGTCTTCCGAAGCACTGTAGCTCCGAGTACTGTTCACCAAGGTGTTGTAGCAAGGTGGTCTTCTAGTACTGCAACGAGGAGGTCTTCCAGTACTGTAGCATGGAGGTCTTCCGAAATACTGTTCCTTCGAGTATTGTTCATTAAGGTACTGTAGCAAGGTGGTCTTCTAGCACCGTAGCAAGGAGGTGGTCTTTACAAAAAAAAAAGACGTTTTCTCAGGAATACCTGGTGGTCTTTGTAGAGGTTGTCCAGGACCGCCCAGGATGTCCCTTGGGACCTCCGAGGAGGTCTTTGAAGAGGTCGTCCAGGACCTTTCGGGCGGATCTTGAGTTCATGACCTCCCAAGAGGTCTTTGAAGAGGTCATCCAGGACCTCTCAGGAGTTTTTTGAAGCCAGGACCTCCTAGGAGGTCTTTGAAGCGGTCGTCCAGGACCTCTCAAGAGGTTTTTGAGGTCAGGACCTACCAGGAGGTCTTTGAAGAGATTGTCCAGGACCTCTCAGGAGGTCTTCGAAGCCATTCTGCCTTCCGATTCAATATAGAATATTAGTTGAATCACCGGTAGCTTTAAATTCTTACCGTTGGACCAATCAGCACTGCAGTGATCATCATAGATGCCAAATCTTGTCATCAACACATGCCCCCCTGTTTTTTTTTTGTAAAACAAACTTGTTTGCCATAAAACAATAATATCTTCAATTGCTTTTCAGGACGATGATTAAACACTAGCCCTATGTATGCTTCTCAGAACGATGATAAAAAACTCATCGGCCATGTGTGTTTCTTAAGCATCTTGCCACACACTCGGATAGTACTTTTTCAAATACTTGCCATTAAGAGCTTTAGGCAGCCTACCTCCCTGTAAACATTGCACCATATAAGAATTTCCAGGAACGATCCCTACCACTTTATGTGGACCTTCCCAATTCGGAGACCACTTCCCAAATTTATTATCCTTAGATCCAACAGGTAAAATTGTCTTCCAAACTAAGTCGCCTATTTGAAATTATTTTTCCTTCACTTTCTTATTGTAGGTCTTGGCTACCCTTACCTTATCCTTTTCAATCTCCCTCAAAGCTTTTAATCTCTCATCTGCAACTTCATCTATCCTATCCATCATCAAGTTATGGTAATCTACGGCCGACAAATCATTTTGCCTAGCCAATCCAAGGGCACCCAGATTTACCTCAATAGGTAAAACGGCCTCTTGCCCATACGCTAACTCAAACGGTGTTACCTTTGTAGCACTATGCTTAGATATACGATGAGCCCATAATGCCTCAGATAACACTTCATGCCACCTCTTAGGATACTCCTCTATCTTTTTCTTAATGAGCTTAATCAAGGTCTTATTACTCGACTCGGCCTGACCGTTGGCCTAAGCATAATAAGGTGAGGAATTAAGGAGCTTGATTCTAAATGATTCGGCGAATTCTCGTACTTGATGAGACATAAAAGATGAACCTTGATCAGTAGTTAAAGTCTGTGGTATGCCGAATCTATGAACAATGTGCTCCAAAATAAAACTAATCACCTCCTTATGTGTCATGTTTTTAAGAGGAACAACTTCTGTCCACTTTGTAAAATAATCAGTGGCTACTAAAACAAAACGATGACCTTTAGAAGATGAGGGGTGTATTTGGCCGATGAAATCTAAACCCCAACCACGGAACAGCCATGGTTTAACAATGGGATGCAACATAGCAGCAGGTGCCAATTGCACATCACCACCCTTCTGACATGACTCACAGCCTTTGTAATATCTAAAACAATCCTCCAACATAGTCGGCTAATAGAAACCGGCTCTTCTTAATAACCATTTCATCTTATGAGCCGACTGATGTGTACCACATATACCTTCATGCACCTCGCCCATAGCGACCTTAGATTGATCCAAACCTAAGCATTTTAAAAGTAACCCATCTATAGTTCGGTGATACAACTCTCCATCAATCAATGTATACTTTAATGCTTGTCGCCGAAGCTTTCTATCAGCAAATTGACTAGGGTTTTCTAAATAACTAAATATAGGCTTTCTCCTGTCATTAGGTTCGGCAAAACTCGATGTTTTCAAAGCATCCGAACTGCCATTATGTTGTTCGGCTATACACATTGTAGCACCTTCCAGCATCGGTTTTTCTATCATGAACAATTTACCTCTTTTAACTTGATAACCAGATGCTTGTTGTGCTAAATCATTTGCCCTGATATTCTCTTTTCTAGCGACATGGCCAATAGTAAAATCATCCTAAGTTGCTATTATTTCCAAGCACTTTTCCAAATAAATATTCAATGATCCGTCAAAGCATTGATAATTCTTAGAGACTTGCAGCACAACTAATAATGAATCACCAAATGCCTCTATATTCTTTACACCCATGGACTCTAAAATTTGTAATCCTAATAAAAGAGCTTCGTACTCGGCCTGATTATTGGTAAAAAAATATTCTAAGCGAATCGATGTTTCAAAAACAACACTTCTAGGCAAAACTAAAACAATGCAACACCTTGTCCTTCTCTACAAGCCGAGCCATCAAAATACAAATTCCATGGACGGACAGATAAATAGTCAACCAACTCTACCTCATTATCAATCCTATGATCAACAATGAAATTAGCTACAATCTGACCTTTCATAGATTTCAAAGATTCATAAGTCAAATCATACTCTATTAATGCATAAGCCCACTTTCCGATTCTACCACTTAAAATCGGCTGTTGCAACATATATTTAATAACATCGGTTTAACATGCAATGACACAAGTACTAGATAGCAAATAATGCCTCAACTTGGTACACGCATAATACAAGGATAAACATAATATTTCTATAAATACATACCTCGTCTCAGCTCCCAGGAGGTGTCAACTCAAGTAAGTAATCACGTATTCCTTGCCATTTATTACTTGTGTCAAAACAGCGCCAATGACACTTTCTTCTGCAGCAATATATAGCCAATACGACGTTCCGGCTTCAAGCGCCCTCAACACAGGAGGTGTAGACAAATACCTTTTAATTTCCTCAAATGCTTGTTGTTGTTCTGCCCCCCAAGTAAATTCGGTCTCTTTCTTTAACCGAAGTATAGGAGTGAATGCACTGACTTTACCAGACAAATTAGATATAAACCTTATCAAATAATTCACTTTTCCTAAGAACTTTTGCATATCCCTTTTACACTGTGGCGCCTTTACTTTCTTAACAGCCTCTATTTTGTTAGGATCTATTTCTATGCCTCTCTCATGTATTATAAATCCTAATAATTTACCAGCCAACACACCAAAAGCACACTTGAGTGGGTTCACTTTCAAACCATACCGACGCATTCGTTCAAAGGCTAGACATAAATCGGCTAAGTGATGATCCATACGATCCGATTTAACCACTATATCATCAATGTATACCTCTGATAACACCAAGTAGATCATGAAAAATCAAATTCATAGCTCTTTGATAAGTAGCACCGGCATTCTTTAAACCAAAAGTCATAACAACCCACTCAAACAAACCAACGAAACCAGGACATCGAAAGGTCGTTTTAGACATATCCTCTTCGGCCATAAAAATTTGATTATAACCAGCATTACCATCTAAGAAACTAATTATTCGATGCCCTGAAGCATCGTTAATTAACATGTCGGCTATAGGCATAGGATATTCATCTTTAGGAGTAGCTTTATTTAAATCTCTAAAATCAATGCATACTCTCAACTTACAGGTATTTTTCTTCTCAACCGGGACGATGTTAGAAATCCATTCAGCATACCTACATGGCCTAATAAAAACCAGCTTCCAACAATCGGCCTACTTCTTCTTTGATCCGATCGTATATATCAGGATTAAATCTTCTAGGTGGCTGCTTATGAGGCCTAAAACTAGACTTAATAGGCAACCGATGCTCAACTAATTCCTGACTGAGTCCCGGCATCTCATGATTCTCCCAAGCAAAGCAATCAACATACTCTCTAAGCAATTTCATCATTTTGCTCTTGTACTCAACAGACATATTTTTGTTTACAAACGTCGGCCTAGGAGTAGTTCCATCGCCTATATCAACCTCCTCTAATGGGTCAGCTGACGAGAAACCTTGCCCCAACTTTTCTACTTCATCAAAATCATCAATAGCTTCACAAATATCGTTGTTGTTTGACCGATATTGCTCTGTACGCCGTTGCAACCATTTTAAACTACTTTCTTTATTCATTTATAACATCATATTACTAAGCCGAGCTGTGGAGGCCGGTTGTACAGACATGGGTACAAAACCATCTTTAGTAACACTAAGATAATCATAATTGGAAAGATCTAGACCCGTCAAACATTGGACATCACCATGCTGCCAATCAGCTGAAGCATCGGCCAAAGCAACATAAGCCGATGTATCCGCTTGAACCACTTGTATATCATCATCAATCCATGGTATTAAAGTTTGATGCAGGGTAGAGGGGACGCAGCGATTCGCATGTATCCAATCACGGCCCAATAAAATACGATAATTATCTTGCACTTCGACGACGAAAAAGGCCGTAGGTATAGTTTTGCTTCCAACAGTAAGTTCCATAGAGATGACACCCTTGGCCTCTGTGGACTCACCCATAAAACCATTAAGCATCAAATTAGTCTTCATAAGCTCACTGTCCTCTTGCTCCAATTTCTTGAAAATTGAATACGGTATCAAGTTCACAGCAGCCCTACCATTAACTAACATCCTAGAAATCGGCTTACCATTGATATGTCCCCGAACATATAATGGTTTCAAATGTCGGCTCGATTCCTTGGGCTTCTAAAAAATGGCTTCTTTAGGGCCAAGACATAACTGGGCAACCTCCTCACTAGCAATCCGAAACTCCAAAGGCAATGTAAATACCATATTAATATCCATACCTTCACGAGGCGGAGTATCATCTTTAATCATTGGAGATCCCTCATAATCCAGCAAATCATCCTCATCATCATTAGGTGTCTAAACTAGTGTTTCAACTGACTTTACCCTCCACTCTTTTTGGATAGGCACCATAGGCTTTATTTCATTAAATAATTCGTCTCTCATCTTCTCTGCCTGAGCCTCTCTAAGTTCTTGCATGCGCAGCCGCTGCAACCTTCTCTTTTGTGAATGAGAAAGACTAAGAGGACACCAACGGGGCTGTGGCTTTGTCTCGGATAGCAAAGATGTCTTTCCTTTAAATTTCTCCACCGTTTCTGGCGCTTCAAAATCAGCATGCGATGTGGTTTGCTCGGCTACTACTGTAGTTGCGACTGTAGCCGAACTGATGTCCACGGGCACTATAGCTACGGTACTGTTCATAGCTGATGTAGACGTGCTACTACTTGTATCCGAACCATGTACTACTGTTGCTGCCGTGCACTTCCCATTGCTAATACTTAAAATAATGATAGCCGACCATTTTTGCTCCCCCTCCTTCTCGATGATCGGCTCTTTTTCCTTTGAATTCAGACCTGATCTTTCACCTAAATTACCATCGCTCTTCACACGATACACTTTCTTCACCACTTTATTACTTCTCCCATCATAAGGCCAATTTCTTTGATCAAAACGGTCATTATTAGGACGTGATAACCTATCAAACACAGGCCTTCTTTGTGCTGTCCACCCCGGATGGAATGGTCTAAAAGGCATTGGAGGTGGCATCCATGGACCACACCAGCCCCACGGTGGACACAGAGGAAAACCAGCAGGAGGAGGTCCCCATGGGACGGGCATTGGCTGCCCAAAAGGATGATACGACATTGTTGCACGGAAGTCCTCTCGACGACGATCTCGACCATCAAACTTTTGCTTTGTAGGTGATCTTGGTCGCTTAAAATTATTGGACCGACTAGCATTGTTTCTGCCGACCTTGTCATCCTCATATTTAGCCAGAAGCTCTTTAAATGTGGGATTTGGCCTTTCAACTCTTTTGATGGTCTTACTTATACCTCTATTAACCTTCCAATGATCAACTTCTAGGCTTCTCGGTTTGATCATCTTTGGCCTAACGCTTTGCACAGCCCCAGAATTCGATGTCCCTGTGCCTCTCTCTCCTATCATCACATTCTTGCCTCTTGCAGACTCGGCCTGAGATGGCTGAACAAGCACTTTCTTGTTCTCAAAATCAATCGTATTGATAGGAAAGGGATTGTGGTCTAGCTGCATTTTCGGACTTTCAGCAAATTTCAATCGTCCTTCATTAATGGACGATTGAACCTGTCGACGAAAAACATTGCAGTCATTAGTTGCATGAGAATAAGAATTATGCCATTTACAATATGCATGCCTCTTTAAATCTTTAGGTGTTGGTATAACATGTTTATCAGGCAATCTAATTTGTTTCTCTTGTAGCAAATAATCAAAGATTCTATCGCATTTTTCAATATCAAAAGTGTACTTGATCTCTTCTTGCTGATTCCTTTGTGAAACTGGCTTTAAAACCGAGCAAACGAATGGTTTAGATTTCGAGGACCAATCCCATTCGGCCACACACACATCAACATCATCATCGTCCGAATTTTCAAATTCATACTCAAGCATATGAACACTAGGACGATCGACTTTTACTTTATCACTTGATCTCTGAAAATTCCTAGACTCTTTAGCTCGGCTCTCTTGTGCTAGAGCTATTTGTAATACTTGACTAACATCTAGGAAATCATGATTTTCTAGCTTTTCTTTTAATTGAGACAGTAAACCCGAATAAGCTAGATCAGCCAAGTCTTTGTCAGAAATTGTCAAATTAAAACATCTGTTTCTTGTATCTCTAAACCTTCGGATGTAATCAGTAACAGGTTCATTGTGTTTCTATTTAGCCGATGTTAAATGTGACAATCTAAGCTCGGTGTCCCAGTATAGAAATATTTATGGAATTTTTGCTCTAATTGAGACCACGTATAAATAGAATTAGGTGCCAGAGAACTAAAGCAGGTAAATGCAGGGCCAGATAATGATAAAGGAAACAACCTCAGTTTTAATGCATCGCTAGCACCAGCTTCACCACACTGCAAGATGAATTGACCAATATGTTCTAAAGTAGTTCTACTATCATCTCCAGTGAACTTAATAAATTCAGGTGCTCTAAACCCTCTGGGATACTAAACATTATCATAGAAATCAGGGTATGGTCTTTGATACGCACATGATCTACCTTTGGGCTCTACCCCGAACTATTCTCTCAAAACATTAACCACTTGCTCTCTAATGTTTTCAGGCCCCATATATGACTCGGCAGTAGGCCGAGTGGGTGTCACATCAACTGGTTGTTGTGGCCTATAAACATTGGGTTGTGGTGTCTCATAGGCATATGTAGTATGGTTCGGCCGTGGATATGTTATATGTTGCGGAGCACTATTGAAATTACTAGCAGGTAGTGGACCATATGAAATGCCGGAACCTTGAGGTGGCACGGGAGGTACACTGTATGCTATAGTGCGGTACAAAGGTGCCTGCAAATTTGCTGAATTTTCTCCCATGTTAGTGTAATTGCCAATATTAGGTGCACCCGAATTGGCCATATTAGCATTTGTATATGATGAAGGCACAGGGGCTGCAGATTCGGGTATAGCAATATTTGGAATAGCATGCGATGATGCACTATGACCAACCGAACTTAACGCGTTAGTTCGGCTATGTATATGTTGTATCAGCACTCCATGTGGTATAATTTGAGATGGTATACCTGCTGCCGATGTGTTAACAAGTAAGGAGCCATGTTGAACGTTGCTATCATTGCTAATATTGTAACCATTAGTATGAGGCAGAACGGGTTGTTTCAGATCTTTTTCACTTTGCACTTCAAGACCCACGGCCTTAAGACGATTAGATAGCAACCTATCTATGGTATTAGATACGGAAGCACCTAGTTGCTGATCAATCATCAAAGCAACTTGCTCTTCAGAAAGAGATGTGTTACTCACAGTGGGAGTTACCTCAGGCTTGGTGTAGACAGGTGTGAATTCTTCTCCTTTCCAGATGACACCCTGTCTTGTCTTTTGGTAACGCGACACAAACACCCTGTCGAACTCCATCTTATGCTTCTCGTATTCTCGTTGTGCTTCCTCATCTAGCTCCTCAATGGCGGGCACAATGACATTGTCGGGGTCAACTTCGGATCCGTTTGTCATGGCTTGGGACTAGATCGATTCCCCAGCGGAGTCGCCAATTTGTGTTGGCGCAAAAATATGACACGGAGCACCAACACACGATTTGATAAAAATCAGCAAGATTGAACCCAAGCGACGTTAGGATTCAACCTAGCCGAGAAACCACAGCGCACAACACCTAGGCGAAGCTAGTCATGGTGTTGAGGCGGCAACGATGTCCTGACATGATCCTTGAACCTGGCCAGGAAAGCAGAGAAGAACGAAAAGAAAACAGGACTACAGAGAAACTACGGTAGAAAAAAATAGTAGATGCAAATTGTATTAATCGATTGGTGATAATTTTAATCGGCCATGACCCTCTTCTATTTAAAGGGCGGCGGGTCTTAGCCATAAGAGATTAGGACTTCTAAACCGAACAAGATTCACAGATATGATTCGGTTATACCATCTGATCTCTAGACTTTCTATAACTGATAAATATTTCCTATTCAAACACATAAGTTTCCTTGAGGAAGTCTTCATGGAAAGTCCTGAGGCCTTCGCGAAGAGTCATGATGAAGCCGCGCGGGATCTCCGGAGGAGGTCTTGAACAACCCTGATGAAAACACATAACATTCCGGAGGAGGTCCTGAGCGGCCCTGATGAAACCACGTAGCGCTCTGGAGGAGGTCCTGAGCGGCCCTGATGAAGGCGCGTGAACGCTCCTGAGGAGGTCCTAAGCGACCCTGATGAAGCCACGTAACGCTCCTGAGGAGGTCCTGAGTGGTCCTGATGAAGCCGTGCGGGATCTCCGGAAGAGATCTTGGACGACCCTGATGAAACCGCGTAACACCCCAAAGGATGTCCTGTGCGGCCTTGATGAAGGCACGTGAGTGCTCCTGGGGAGGTCTTGGGTGGTCTTGATGAAGCCACGTGAGCGCCCTTGAGGAGGTCCTGGGCGGCTCTGATTAAGCCACGTAGCGCTCCGGAGGAAGTCCTGTACGGCCCTGATGAAACCGCGTAGTACTCCAGAGGAGGTCCCGAGTGGCCCTAATGAAGGTGCACAAGCACTCCTGAGGAGGTCCTGAATGGCCTTAATGAAGCCGCATAATGCTCCTGATGAGGTCTTGGATGACTTTGATGTAGCCGCGTCGCGCTCCAGAGAAGGTCCTGAACGGCCCTGATGAAACTGCGTAGTACTCCGGAGGAGGTCCTGAGCGGCCCTAATGAAGGCACGCGAGCGCTCCTGAGGAGGTCCTGGATGGCCCTGATGAAGCCGCACGAGCGCACCCGAGGAGGTCCTGGACAGCCCTGATGAAGCCGCGTAGCGCTCCTGAGGAGATCATAGGCGGCTTTGATGAAGCCACATGAGCGCCCTTGAGGGGGCGGCTCTGATGAAACCACGAGCGTTCCTAAGGATCTGAACGGCCTTGATGAAGGCGCGCGAGTGTCCCTAGGGAGGTCTTGGGCGGCTCCGATGAAGACACGTGAGCACCCTTGAAGATATCCTTGGCGGCTCTGATGAAGGCGCACGAGTATCCCTAGGAATGTTTTGAGCGGCTCTGATGAAGCCACGTGAGCGCCCTTGAAGAGGTCCTAGGTGGCTCTGATGAAGGCGCATGAGTGTTCCCGAGGAGGTCTTGGGCGGTCCTGATGAAGTCACGTGAACGGTCCTGAGGAGATCCCGGCCTCGCTTTTCCTTGTCCTTACGACCTGCTATTTTGCGAAGACCACCCTTTTGGTCATTTTGCAAAGACCACCCTCCACTTTCTCCTAGGAGGTCTTTGTGGATGTTTTCCAAGACCACCCAAGACGTCCTCTAGGACCTCCTAGGAGGTCTTTGAAGAAGCCGTCTAGGATCTCTCAGGAGACTTTTGAGGAGGTTGTCCAGGACCTTTCACCAAGGCACTGTAGCGAGGAGGTCTTCTGAAGTACTGTAGCTCTGAGTACTATTCACCAAGGTGTTGTAGCAAGGTGGTCTTCCAGTACTGCAACGAGGAGGTCTTCCCGTACTGTAGCAATGAGGTCTTCCGAAGTACTGTTCCTCCGAGTATTGTTCATCAAGGTACTGTAGCAAGGTGGTCTTCTAGCACTGTAGCAAGGAGGTGGTCTTTACAAAAAAAAGACGTTTTCTCAAGAGTACCTGGTGGTCTTTGTAGAGGTTGTCTAGGACCACCCACGATGTCCCTTGGGACCTCCGAGGTGGTCTTTGAAGAAGTCGTCTAGGACCTTAATTTCGAGCGGATCTTGAGGCCAGGACCTCCCAAGAGGTCTTTGAAGATGTTATCCAGGACCTCTCAGGAGGTTTTTGAAGCCAGGACCTCCTAGGAGGTCTTTGAAGCGGTCGTCCAAGACCTCTCAAGAGGTTTTTGAGGTTAGGACCTCCCAGGAGGTCTTTGAAGAGATCGTCCAGGACCTCTCAGGAGGTCTTCGAAGCCATTCTGTCTTCCGATTCAAAACCGAATATTAGTTGAATCAGCGGTAGTTTTAAATTCTTACCGTTGGACCAATCAGCACTGCAGTGATCATCATAGATGCCAAATCTTATCATCAACAAGTACGACCCAACTACAAAGGGATATCTTATTCGTGCTGTTGAAATGAGTAAAGTAGTGTCCAATTGACGTGAACCAAACCGGCTAAATTCTGCCTACACATGTACGGTTGCAACGTAGGAAAAATATGGCTTTGATCCATTTATCTGATCATGCCATCAAGGGACACGGTTGCAACATATAGGAAAAATATGCAACACACACCGTCATAATTTATATTTTTTCACTGTGCTCATCTAGGCTATTTTTTCTCATCCGATGATCATGAGTGAGCGTGCAAAAATAAAATGGGAAACGTTACGAGGCAGACATCCGATTGGCACAATTTATATCGGACGCTCCACTCATACGGGCAAACAAACGATTAACAAACAATGAAAAGAGAAGACAAGGCAATTAAAAAACAATGGCTAGCACGTAGGTCTCATAGCTAAACGTGAGTAATCCTGAGGTCGAGAGTTCGAGGCTCTCTCACCCTAAAAATGACTTGAGTGATGATGAAATGCTCTTGATGAAATGTTCTTGAGACACATGGGTCATCAGCATCTCCATCTGATCACCAGATGATTTGAGCTAATTTCAAATCTAACGAATACGATCGCACCGTCGCCAATCCTCTTCCAGGTGCTGCCACACCCACACAACAACAATATCTCCTTAGTGAATTCCTTTTTTTTTCTTAGGGAAAGGTAGAAAGGGTAATACTATGGATCTTGCGTCCGATTAGGACGCTTCGTATCGAACACTCAATCCAACTCTCTTAGCAAACAAATAGCTCATATGTACATCATATATTTTCTGGACGCGAATCATTCTTTTCAGCAATAGGTCATAATGCAAGCTCACATCCGTAGCAGCGCCTCTTTTTTGTCCTCCTCTGCTCCTGTTAGAAATCGATAGACAAATAACAATGTAGATCAAGAACAAGGAGACACCGATTTTTTTTTCTCCAGATGCTTTGTTTTGATTTCCGGGGATGTTGCAATTGTTGTTCAGAGATGTTGCAACCATTCTTTGGAATGTTGTATCTGTAGAAAAAAAAATGTTGCATCTGTAGAAAAAAAATGTTGCATATGTAGAAAAAAATGTTGCATATGTAGAAAAAAATGTTGCATCTATAGAAAAAAAATGGTTGCATACGGTTCACGGCGATGTTGCAATTTTTTCCAACGCGTTTTTTTTTCAGATGCTTTGTTTTGATTTGTGATGTTGCAACTATTGTCCGGGGATATTGCAAGCATTGTCTGGGGATGTTGCAACCGTTGTCCGAGGATGTTGCAACCATTGTCCTAGCATGTTGCAACCGTTGTCCGGGGATGTTGCAACCGTTTTTTGGAATGTTGTATCTGTAGAAAAAAATGTTGCATATGTAGAAAAAAATGTTACATATGTAGAAAAAAAATGTTGCATCTATATTAAAAAAAATGGTTGCAACCATTGTCCTAGAATGTTGCAACCGTTGTCCGAGGATGTTGCAATCATTGTCCTAGGATGTTGCAACTATTGTCCGGAGATGTTGCAACAGTATCCGGGGGATGTTGCATGCAGCGGCGTAATTTTAGAATGGGAAACGTTGCAGGCCGTGCGTCCGGACAGGAAAAAAATCAGACGCCATGAAAGAAACGTATAGCAATTACAAAACAGCATATGGCACAAAGCTATCGAGTGGATACCCCACCGTGAAACCCAACCAATAATCAAGGCCTCCAACATGGCCGGGCGTACGGAGAGACACGACTCTGAGTCTCTCCCTTTTCAACAATGAGCAATGGATCACATGTTTTAACCATACTAGCATTTGAATCAATTTTAAAACAACATGTGATATGGCTCCAAATACCAGCACAACATTAAAAAGAACAAAGCTTACCTTAAGTACTCGTGTGCCGTGGCCAACGACACAACAAAAGAATGGCATTGGTTGTGGGAAAGGAATGGCAAGGTATTTAGTTCCTGCTTTGCGGAACAGAAGAGAGAAGAGAAGAAGTGCATGCATGGGCTACACTTTGATGCATGCATACAGCAGAAGAAAAAGATTAGGGAGACATGTAACATGGTCGGGCGTACGGAGCAATCGTTCAAATCGGACGTACGACTCCTAGTCTCTCCCAAATAAAATATGACCCACGTGTCACTCGTTAGGCTACCTTTAAGCAAATCTTTAATTAGTGGAGGGTTAATCATTCTGTTCGCTCTTAAAGATTATAGTAGTAATTAAACATACATTATGATCCGGGACGCATACGGCATACGCCAGTAAGATGCCTCAGTTCTTGAGTGCCTCTGATTGTCAAGCACACTATATTGTTTAATTAATCTTGTGTTAGTACCATTGATTTTAATTTAAGGTTAGTGGGTTGCTCCATCAGTAGTGAGTGTGCAGCGCATGCACCCAATTAACAAACTTTGGTGTTTTTAAGCTTAGGCCCTCAACCACCTGTGATATTTTGTTATGCGGATCGGTTTCGTGTGGTGAAAGCTATTCAAGTAGCTAATAAAACTAGCTTAGGTGCAATAATTTGTATTTATGAGGATAATCTAAGTTCAGTTATTTTTCCTAAGGCCTATGCATGGCATGGCTAATTGTGTTAGGAAAAAAAATAGAACAAGAAATGCGATTCTCGTACTACGAAAAACTAATTGTACCAAGTTTTATAGCAAGCAAAGGAGATACATTTTTTATAGGTTTACTGAGCCTGATATTATATTTGTGACTTTTCTTAAGGATATTTGTGACTTCGGAGTGTCATTTAATTCGCAAAATACGTACCATTTTTGCCGTCCGTTGTTGTGCTGCCTGTTGAACCAATGCTGTCAGGTTAGATCCATGCATTCCCTCTAATTTGCTGCAGTAAATTGCACCATGTACGAGTACCCACTCTGAAAATTTAACGGAGATGATTGTTCCATGGGTAAAAATATTCTACTACGGACTAATAGTAGTAGTATAGGAAATTTGTTTTAGGATAAACAGTAATACCAAGTTGGTCCGACTAAACAAGGTATCTAGCCAGTCTTGGATATGTGTAATATAGGAAAAAATTCACTGCCCAAAAAGTAGTAGTATAAGATTTTTCTTGAATTCTTGAAGTGCAAACATTACAGGCTACAGCTAGGTGTACTGTCAGAAAGCTAGCCTGCAAGCTCATAATGATCAGGTATTATGCATTGATGAGTCTCCTGTGAGAGACAGAGACAGCGACAGCTCATAGCGGTTCCTGCAAGATAGTAAAGAGGAGGAGAAATGCTAGAGGGGTCTATCTTGCTTAACGTGTCGTCGTCTACGAAAGAATTTCTTTTTACTAATTAACTCTTTTTAAAAATTTATTTTAAAGTTAACCTCCGATGCACTTTATTTCCAATTCTGATCTCTTTGGTCACGCCAACATCTATGGCATGATAAAACAACACTGTCACGTCGTAAGATAAGTCTGCTAAATAGCACTTTTGGTCACGCCACTGATCATGGCGTGACCAAACAATACTGTCACGCCACGAGTGGTAGCGTGACAGCGTTGTTTTATCACGTAACCAAAAAAATCAGAATTATAAATAAAGTACGCCGGAGGTTAACTTTAAAATAAAGTTTAAAAAAGAGTTAATTAATAATAAAAAAGTTCTCTACCAAAAGAGCTACTCCAGCTAGGGATTACGCTCGGAAGTCTTCTCCCGACGCGAGTCGTTTAGCGCCTTTTGCATTTTTGGCAGAAAGAAAAGTGGAGTCTGGTCTCCTAAATTAAGCTGCTAATCCCTTTTTTACAACACAATGTCGGCTCTCTATATACAATTAAGGTATGCATTGATGTACGGCGAGTCTAAATACAATGCCATTTTTTATGTGTGTACGTTGGTTAACAATTAATGGCAATGAGCAAATTACACAGGCATACATATTTGATGTCAGAAATACTCTTGCAATGTCATAATTTTATGATTTATATAGCAACAAAAATTAACGACCAAAGTTGTAGACGGGAGACTAATTAAACCAAGTGAAAGAATATAATAGTGTTCGTTTTTTTTTTACTAAACGGGCGTAATTTCATAAAGAAGTCAAACATACACTACTACAGAAAAGACATTCACAGACGGTTCAAAAACGTCATCACAGACGATTTCGTGAGCTGTCTGAGTTTATGGGTCAGTAATGACATGAGGTCGTCACAGACAGTTTTCAAACCGTCTGTGATGCATACTTTCACAGACGGTTATTAACTGAGAACTGTTTGTGATAAAAACCTATCACAGATGGTTTATGGCTGAAACCGTCTGTGATAAGTATATATCATAAACGGTTTGTGACTGAAACCGTCTACGATAAGTATATATCATAGACGGTTTGTGGCTGAAACCGTCTGTGATGACTCTTCTCTATAAAGCCCCAAGCGTGGCTGCTTATGCCATTAAAACCGGTATCATATATATATTATTTGTAGTTCTCAGCCACTTTGGGGGATCGTCCACGCAGCATGAGAAGGATAAGATAATAGCCACGGGCAACCTCATTGAGCCCATCTCAAATTGTTGCTTGGTGGATGCAAGGAGACAATTACATGCTCATTACGGATGTTGTCGATAGATAATTAGGCGTCGCTATGTTGAGTACTGACATGGCCCACGCATGTATTCGGCGAAGTGGCATCATGTATCGACAACCAACCATTCTTGATGTCATGTAATCGCCTCTTTAAACCATCAAGAACAAATCAACCATGGGCTCAATGAGGTTGCTTGTGGTTCTTGCCTCATCCTTCTCATGTCAATTACATAATCAAAAAGAAGTTGGCATATACTGGGATATATATATATATATATATATATATATATATATATATATATATATATATATATATATATATATATATATATATATATATATATATATATATATATATATATATATATGATGCCGGTTTTAATGGCACAAGTAGCCACTGCTTGGAGACTTTATAGCGAAGAGATTATGAATGGAATGGTAGGACGTACCTAGGATGCAAGGTAAGAGAACTTGACCGGCATGAACATAGTTACACAGACAAAGGTGAAATGGATGGCGAGAGACAGGTGAAGAGGTGTTGTAGTAGTTTTTGACTCATTTGGTCTTGTTTTCGAATACAATACACACCAAGACTAAACCTTTACAAATCTGAAAAGTTAATTGTAGCCGAGCCCCATCCGAACCACATCCAATGTAAGCCAACCAAGCACAAAGCTAGAACCGGCATCAATAACCCTCGGTATCCATCAGAGAGCATTAACCAAACCCACCATTAACATCATTGCATCACAGAGTAAGGGGACTATTAATATGAACTAATTATCAATTCAATTTCAGCATAAGGCTATTAACATCATTACATCACAGAGCAAGGGGACTATTAATATGAACTAATTATCAATTCAATTTCAGCATAAGACTGTTAACATCATTGAATAGTTCAACAGTAAGACAGCAAGACCAAGGGTGTCCAAACCCGACCAACACACCAGTAGTAGCCCTTGGCATCCATCGCAAAGCACTAGCCATTTTCATCACAGAGCAAGGGGGGTAGAGACAGAGAGGGAGTAAGGTAGGGTGATACCTCAGTACAGCGCAACCATGGCGGCTACCCCACCACCAGCAAGACCCTCATCCATCTCCTTCACCTTGCATAAATCACACAAATATCGGGACACAACTTAAGGCTCAAGCATAAAAATCAAACTCAACAAAAGACATTAAGCTAACAGATCTAGAGTAGAATAGAGGGAGGATGGGGAAAGCAAAGCCAGGGGGCCAGGGCCCGAGCGCAGGAGGTCGAGCAGGAGAACCAAGCCATGGCGGCACAGGTGACATGCAGGGCCAAGCCCAATGGCTTGGGTGGCGGCGTCACCGTAGTTGTGGCACGACCCTGAAACTGCACAAGACACTACTATCATACGAGTGTCTTGTGTAGTGCAGAGTGGTGTCACAACCGGCGGCGATGGCGATGGGGTCGGGCAGCGGCGTCGAGGTGGGGAGGGGAACGGACGAGAATAAGTGCGCTGGGGAGTGACGAGTTAGGGCGGGCGCAAACCCTAGCGGCCGGGCTCCTACTAATAAAGAGAATTATCACAGATGGTTCTATTATGGAACCGTTAGTGATAATTATCACAAATGGTTCCATAATAGAACCGTCCGTGATATGTCCCATATCATAGACGGTTCCATAATAGAACCGTCCGTCATATGTCCTATATCACAGACGGTTCCATTATGGAACCGTCTGTGAAATGGTTTTTTCTCAAGTATATTTATCTTGTATATACACTTACATGACATGAAGAAATTTCATGTTTATATGTCAATTTTGTCATTTAAATACTGCTGAAAATTTGCTTTAACTATATATATATATATAAGAGAGAGAGAGAGAGTAATAATTCAACATATAATTAATATTGTAACTTCACCTCCAAACTAGATTTTTTTTACATTTTGGAATTTTCAACATATAACAAAGTTTTTCTAGTGGCGGAGGTAGGTGCTATCTCCATCTTCAATACTTCGTAGGCAGCGGCGTCGGCGGGGGCGAATGGTTCGTGATCGAACGAAGCCTGAAATGCGTCCGCCCACTGACGCGCTCGTTCGAGTGTCTCCCGAAGACCCTCGGAATGTTGAACCAAAAGAATTGTGCCCATAGGCTCTCTTCCCTTGCTTGAGGGGTCTCGGCCTGGTCGACTCGGTCGCCTGCTGCCTCGATTAAGCAGTCCAATTGACGGCAAGCCTCCTAGAGACGTGCAACGTCGTTTTGGAGGACCACGTCAATGACGCGGTAAACTCGCTGAAAGTGGGAGATCACCCGGAAGACACGGCAGAGGAGGATGTCAAGATGGCGGAAGGTGGCCGTCACCTACTCCGGCAAATTCTCGGATAGAGGAGTGAAGACACTGTTGAAATAGTGTTCTTCCACAGCACAGTTCAACGTACAGCAAGAGAGGTGCTCGTACAGTGCGGCCAGGTAGGCCATCAATGCCGGCGACATGGAAACAGAAGAGGCAGCCATTTTTGTTTTTTTATAAGTATGTGGGGATGATCATCTTCGATGGCGGATGATCCTTTTTATAAAACAAGGAATAAATTCGAAGCGTGAGATGAAGATACGCATCGGGGAGCCGAAGCGGATCGATGCGACGAATAGACGCATCGGGGAGCCGAAGCGGATGCGACGAAGAGATGCATCGGTGACGAAGAAACTCATCGGGCTTCAACTGGGAGCTGTAGCGATATTATCACAGACGGTTATAACACAAAACCGTCTGTGATATGTAGTAATATCACAAACGGTTATTGTTAAGAACAGTCTGTGATGTTTCACAGACGGTTCTTTGTTGAAAACTGTCTGTGATATGTAGAATTATCACAGATGGTTTTAGCTATGAACCATCTGTGATATTACCTCTTCACGGATGGTTTTTAGCGCAGCCAGAAACACATGCGGTCTCTAAACCAAAATCGTCTATGATTGCATGTAATACAGACGGTTTTGGTCAACCGTCTGTGATGAGGCATCCAGTATTAGCCCTTTTGTAGTAGTGACACGATTCGATCTACTATAGTATGTAGATCACTGTGTTAATTTGGAAATACACAGACACCGGTGATAAGAGGAATTTTTGGTCGTATTGGCACGTTTGCGCACCATATTTACAGATTTGGTCATCACATTTTTTTTCTCCAAATTTGGCCTCTGTTTGCACGGCCGTCGTGCGATGGCGCTTCTCCGGCCGCCACATGCATGTCCGCACCGCCGTCGTGCGGTGATATTGCCGCACGACCGCCGTGCGGTAGCGCCTACGGCCCACCACGTGTGCTCCATTAGGGTTAGGGTTTCGGGTGTACGTAGGAATTTTAAAATATAGCAAACGACTTCAAATAATTATGAAATTTTACATGGAGCCTTCCGACACAGTGTACTTGCTTGTGTAAATTTGCCTTAATTTTAGTTGTACATGATTTTCCTCATATTTTGTTAAACGTGTACTGTTTTGGCGAGAATAAAAAAATCAACAGAAAACCCATGTGTTGTGTAGACAAATAGCCCAATGAGGCCCTCCATCCATCTACCTTTCTTTTCCACCGAAAGCAAGTAATCTTGTCATCCTGTCACCTCCATCTATTCGCGATGTTTCTCGCGTCTAATCCTTGTCTGCCGCATGCAAATTAAAATCGATCGCGCGTGGGGGAAGGATTCGCTCCCGGCTATATAATTAGCAAGCGAACGAGCGCGATTTTATTTCGCAGTCGCTCGCACACTCACTCTGTCGATTATATTTTTGGGGACATTTCAGCACTATTGACCGCCGTCATTCGCAGGTAATTTGTATCTCCATTGTTTAATTCTTGAGGCCTTGTTAATCACTTACAAAGTAATTAGTCGTAATTTTACGGTGGATGCGTACTTAAGTAGTTGTAATTTTGCAGATATTGACTTAGTTTAACGTTGTTAGTCTTATGTAATTAGCGTTCTGAGATCTAGGAGTCCTATGTAATTGTTAGTACATATGCTATCAATGTAATTAGCGTTCTAAGATTTAGGAGTCCTATGTAATTGTTAGTACATATGCTATCAATGTAATTAGCGTTATGAGATTATCATACATTGTATATGTTGTAGGCTATCAACGCATGGACAAAGTAATGTATCTAGTGCTACACATGGATAATAAAGTTAGACCTTATAATCTGTGCTCGAGTACCTCCTTCAATAACTGGTAAGATCTGTTGAAGATCACCTCCTAGTACGACAACCTTACCACCGAATGGGACTGATGCAATAGAAGGGTGGTCAACCGCTAGAAGGTCCCGAAGAGTTCTATCTAGAGTCTCAAAACATCTTTGATGTGCCATTAGAGCCTCGTCCCAGATAACCAAAGAAGTCTATGTAATTAGTTCAGCGAGCATTGAACCTCTTTTTATGTCACAAATAGTTGTTTTTTCTCACTTCAAGAGGTATTTCAAAATGTGAATGAGCTATTCTACCCCTTGGCAAGAGGAGAGATGCTACACTTGATGACGCAACAATAAGGACAATCTTGTTTTCTGATCTTAGAAAGGCGACGATTGCATTCCAACGGAAGGTTTTCTTAGTTCTGCCATAACCTGACACGAAGTAATAATTGAGCAAACCACTTAGAACAGAACTAACAATGGCCGTATAGGTAGCGATCTGATCAGCATTGAGTTGAGCAAATAAGGAAGGTTCTTCATGCTGAAGATGGATTACATCGTAGGATAGTTCTTCGCTAATAAGCTTATTTTGAAGGGGTATTGCTATGGAGGTTATTTTTTCGGAAGATTATAGCTTGACATGCTTGCTCCATTTCTGTTGAAGACGATTTCAAGTTCTTCAAGAAGCATGTTCTGAAGAACTGTAAGAGTTACTATATAATCAGGATTACGTAAAGAAAGTCTAGTACGGTATCGCAAATCATCCGCAAGGTCATTCCAATACCGATTATAGAACTTATTTTCGTCTTGAACATGGCATAAAACAAGAATAGTAACAAAAAGTTGTCTAAGTTGTGGGCCGGTTGCCGAGTGTAAACATTCATCCATAGCGTAGTACCATTCATTATCATCACCAAGTAATCCTCGTGCAGCACATGCTTGTTTAAAAGTCTCAAAAATCCTATCGGTATATGTTCTAACATCGACATAGCATGTAGCACCTTCAACAATCATAAGTAGCATTCTTAGGTAGTAGAGGTCACCGCTCGAAGGCTGAACGTAACAAAGACGGGCTATCTTATAGCCTCTCTTTCGAGGCTCCCATGACCTAGTGCCACTATCCCACAACCATTTACTCGGAAACTCACAATAAGTCAAAGACCGAGCGTGTGGATATCTTTGATTAACTACGAACCATTCGGTCAGCATTGTTTGTTTCTTGAAATCGTTCAATACAATACTTGCTAAATTCGAAGTGCAATTGAATTGAACAAAATTCATGTTCGGTAGATGCACTGGGAGGCGCTCAACTACAGGGGTCTTACTATGTATGTCATAACCGTGGATTCTCCAAAATGTGTCCTATTCGCAAATATATCGGCATTCTAGATATTCTTTTATCTCATCTATAAAAGGAGCATCAACACTGCCATTACCATCAATGGTCGATCGAATCTTTTGAAAGAACATTTTTGATCGGTCAGGCCCTTTGGTGATGTACTTAAATAAATATTTCAAAACTTTGTCTTGTTACACCATTCAACGTTTATATGGACCTAATACTTTTTAGCAAGAGGCAAGTTATAAGGGACAACCCATCTGCTATCCAGACGACATCCATTCTTTCTGATGTAGCGTCCATCATCAAGGCGTCTATAAATAGGAAAGCCATTGATGTTGATAGTAGTCGCTTGTTGGAATTTTTTTTGGGTAATGTTTTGAGCAAACACCTTCTTTCATACAAACACATTTTTTATTAAGTTTTCCACATGGGCCATGTATCATGAACTCGCTAACCAAAGCATAGCCCAAAGGATCTGAGACTGGGTCCGGAATCTCAGTGCTTATGAACAAATCGATAAGCGATGTGCTAACCTTTCTATTGTCACTTGCTAACCACGCAAGGATATGTGCGTGTGGCAAAACCGCACTCCTGGAACTCTGTCGTCTGAAGAACTGGTAAAGGGAAAGTATAGGAAGTCTTATGAATCCAAAAGCAAGAACCAAGGGCATGAACTAAATGGTAAGCAAAACAAAAGATGGTGTTAATTGCTAACTTGCTTTGATAGGGCCAAAGGCACGTCCTTCTGTTATGTTAGAAAGATACTTATTTAGTTTCATGTGATATATTCTAACAGCGATATCAGGTCTATTAGTTGTTTTTTTTTGGCTAGGCTCGAACAGTAGAGCTTCTTCGATCTCGGGCCAATTAGGATTGCATGTGAAGGTCGTAAATAGATCAAGCGGCCCATGAACACGACATATTGCTATGCCATCTTGGTAGTTTTCTTGCATGTGACGATGACCACCAGTGAAGCTTGAGCCGAGCTCACGTCAAGGTAGTCAGAGTCGAGTTCCTGAGTGGGATTGATTTGCCTTCGGTAGGATCGAAATCGTAGTATCGAATCGTAGAATCGGCGATTCTACGGAATTGTAAAAATACACATATTTAACATCTATACTATAAGTTTGTATGATTCTTATATGGTTTACCACTTGCATGTTCCTTTAAAGCAGCTAGACATACTCCAGGAATAAAAATAGCTTGTCATTATCAAACTCAAAGATTGCTCATGCCATAATATAGATATTTGTACTAGCATTACCACACTGATACAATATTTTGCATGCTCCTTGTTTATTTATAGTTCCATTCTTAGAAATTAATATCAACAAATTTTGCTCTAAAACAAAATATCAGCAAAGCCTAGCCTCTAAAAAAATTGCAATTTTTTTTGCCCTAAGTCTCTACGAGTAGGATCAACAGTACGATTTGGATCGACAGGCTGTCGTGGGTTCGTAGAATCATAAGACTCTAAGAGTAGGATCGCGATCCTAACTACCTTGGCTCACGTGCAGTGCAAGGGTCGGCGCTCGGCTCCTCTGAAACTGAAGCGTTTTTGGTTCAAGACCTTGGGATCGAGAGTATTGGGCGTGTGCTAGCTGGGAAATGAGCTAGTATCCAGATCCTGTGCATCAGTGTTAGGATTTGGATACACAGATTGATGTGGTCTCTTTAATGGTAGACGGTTCGATTTAAAATCTCAATCTAATTACTAACATTAAAGGCTGGGAGTATTGGAGCTCACCCATGACGTCTATGTCGATAGCAAAAGCCTGGCTGTCGGATCTCGCAGCGTGCGGCTCCGGCCCACCCGATTCGACCCGGTGCTCCTGATGGGAAGGCGTGTCCCTCGCGCGGCCACGTTGCCTCGAGAACGCATCCTCATCCCACCCGACTCTCTCTCTCCATTGTCTGCTCGCTCGAGCCTGCGCCATGCTCTTCTCCTCGCTCCTTTCCCCTCCTGGTCCCTCCCTCTTCTGCTCTCACCGCCCGCTCTATTTCCCTCCCCAGCCGGCGCCGTTCGCTCCGTTGTCCTTCCTAGTCACCGCCTCGGCGCCACCCCTCCCTTCCCTCCCGATAAGGTCTCCGTGCCACGCTCCACCCCTTGCTCCTTTCCCCTACTGGTCTCTCCCTCTTCTTCTCTCGTCGCCTGCTCGATTTCCCTCCCTAGCTGTCGGCGCTCGCTTCGTCGTCCTCCCCAGTGACCACCTTGATGCCACCCCTCTCTTCCCTCCCTATCCGGTCTCCCCGCTCCTCCCCTTGCCCCTTTCCCTTCCCAGTCCCTCCCTCTTCTTCTCGAGCGGGGCGGCAGCGGTAGGGCGGGCAGAAGCAGGCTTCCTCCTGGGCTGGGATGAGATGGGTAGAGTGAGTTGGATTTGTGCTTGCTTGAGAATAATTTTTCCTTGTCGGCATCAACACAAATGCTTCTTCTTTATGAAAACTTGAGTTGTTATTGATGCTGGTTTTGTCACAAATTGGAAATTGAGGGTGTGGATCCTCAGGTGTTTGTCGGGTTAGCGTGCTGGGTAAGTTCTTGAGTTTTTTTGGGTGGTACCTGGTTCTTTTTTCGTTGGGGGAATATAGGGAAACTGAGAACTGAGTTTTGATGATTAATGTAGGTTTTCTGGCCCCTAGACGATGATTGATACAAGGGTTCAATCACGGGTACAATGATAATTTTTTTTGTGGTACCTGGTTCTTTTTTCCTTGGGGGAATATAGGGAAATTGAGAACTACGTTTTGATGATTAATGCATGTTTTCTGACCCCTAGACGATGATTGATACAAGGGTTCAATCATGGGTACAATGAGGCAACCAAGAAGCATTTTGTATCCTGTCTAGATCCCAAGCCACAAAGCCTCCTCCCCTGGGTCCATCTGACTCGATATCTCTCCCCAGCCACAGCCGCTGCCTCCGTCTGCTGACCCTTGCTTCGATTCTGTGTGTCCTTCTACGCTTTGCTACAGTAGTACTAAGATTTTTTCCCTTTTCGTACGCTGTTTATCGTTGCTATTTTTTTTCGTACGTTACCTACATTGCTGATTGTTCTTTGTGGCAGGATGCTGACCGGAGACCCTCCTCAGATACTATTTTTGACCCAACCCCTTTTCGCCCTTCACGATCAACCCTTCTTAGGTATGTTGAATTTTCCTATACCCAGTTTTATCAGGTGCTGTGTTTTCTTATTTGCTTTGGCCAGTCTCTACCATATGCTTTCCAGATTGATAGATATACAGAGCGTTCTATTGATTCTGACTTTTTTTGGGTGTACTAGACAATGATTCTTCACGTTTATCGCTTGTATTTGCCGTAGAACATGCTAGGACGACAACAACAACAGCATATCTATTTTACAGGCGCTGATTTATTGTATGCCTCATTAGCTTCCTGCCCATTCTAGGGCGCTACTTCCATTGGAGCTTACTTTAGGCAACTTGCTATCTTACTTTAACAGTATCCGTGATGAGGACATCACTTCTATGCATACACCTAACACTCCTCATAATAGATTTGAACCTATGCACTTGTAAGGTCCAATCACCAGAGCTCGTGCATGTCAATTGAACTATCAGGTAACTTTGTTTATAGGAGTATATTTTGTTTCTAATAAGAATATGCTGCTACCAAATGCATGTGATGTTCTTTTAATCAATAACTTAGGAGCTGATCATGAAGGGAAGTATGTTCAATCCAATTCGGCCTCCGGAGACAGCACCGACTTCAAGCGTGCATAACTTTCACATACAGAGTCCGTTGGAGATCCACGAGTACTTGATGGAAAGCTTATTTCACCCTATTTCCAATGGAACTGTCCCCACCTCCAAATTCCTTATGTGTGCGCCTCAATCATTAAAACAATCCGACGCTGTTTTTGAGCCCGAGTCAAAAGGGTGCTACGCCACCTCTACTTGGGCCCACAGGCCTTGTAACCCTAGGGGCGTGCATCCACCCCCTGGCCACCACCCCCTGCCGTCTCCTCGCCACCCCCTTTGCTAGATTGGGATTTTGTTTGCTTAGTTTCTCCATTGTGAAAACTCTTATTCTTCGCTTGTGTCGACTTGACCAACCATAAAGAACCCCTGCGGAATCCCACCTTTTGAACTCAATCATATATTTGCAATTCAAATTGTTTTTACCTCGTTCTTGCTTGTTATTCGATTGCTTGCAATAATTGATCCTCGTGATCAGGTCAATCAGAGCTTTGGCACGGTTGATAACGATTTGGTGATTAGTTCAGTGATTGCTTGGTTCGTGCGTGCTGCGTTTGTAGCCTAGATCATGAGAGTTGATCACCATCAAATCGAAAATACCCTTCTCATCGAAAGATCGGGCCTTCTCATCGAAAGATCGGGCCAATAGAGTGCATCAATTGGTATAAGAGCTACAAGTTGCTCGGTGAGAAATCAGTACCCATAGTTGTAGATTCATTCTTGCATCCTAGAGTCTAGAAAAACCAAAAGAAATATTCATGCCCCCCACCAAACCATCTTGTGCCTCGTATTGTTCTTTTTCAGTTTTTGCATCCTTGAATCGTAGATTGCAACGTCGTGTCTAGTTGTTGGTCTTAGTGTCTAGATCGGTTCTAGTTTTTAGTTTTGCTCGAGTTGGTATGTTCTAGGGTTTTTACTGCATCAATCCCGACCACTTTGCTCCTGCCGCGTCCAGCTCGTCCTGGTTTGCCATAAGAATTTGTGCCGAAAGGGAGTTGTAGATCGGTTCCACCACCTGGCGGATCGGTTTGGTTGTTGTTGTTTAAATAAAAAAATCCGGACACGACACAGAATTCCAGTCGGTCGCGGCAACAAGTCCAAGTCCCCCTCTTCGGCTCGGACTCGTCTTCCTCCCCGGCCACAAATCCGAACCCGAATAGATTTTGGTTTCACGTACTGCCTAGTAAAACAACCATAACTTTTGTATACGAACTCGAATTGCAACGTTCTTTGGCTCGTTGGAAAGCTAATGAAAAGTTCAATCCGAAAAACCATAAAACAACCTATGATTCATTTAGATAGGGCCTCTACACAATATCAAAAGTTGTAAATCCGAAAAACTAAAAAACCCAATAAAAGGTCGTTTAGGGCCTCAAAACGGCCTCCGAAGTTTCAACACCCATTTTCGCCGTTCGTTCGCTGTCCAGTTTGAGTTTTCTTTCTTTCCAGATTGTGTAATCTTTGTTTCTAGGGCATATTTTAGTGTGTTTTAATATTCGTGCCGCTCTGAACTGAAAAAAAGAGGCAAGTGCAGAAAATAAGAGTCACGAAGTATTAAAAAAGAGAGGCAAGTGCAGAAAAAAGAGCCACACAAGTATTAAAAAACAAAAAAAGGAGCTGCACAAGAAAAGAGCCTTGTTCCTTTCAGAATCGCATCCGTCTTTTGGTACTTCGGTGTCTTGATAGTTCCTTGTGCTTGACCTTAGTGCTTTCTTTCTCAGCTTGCTTTAGCTAGTGTCCGGTTTAGTCTAGGGCCAGCAAACTATGACTAGTACTTTGAACTGTTTTTCAACTTTGCAATTTCTGAATTTGAATTTTTCTTTTCCTTTGCTACATATATTTTGCCTATCCAAGCTCCACTAACCGAACAGGTACTGTACCCTTGCAATCGTTGTGCTCATCACTTGTGTCACGCTTATTACGAACCAGCCACCGGTTGTACCACCTGTTTGCTTTCATAAGAATTTGCAAGAGCTTAGTAAGAGCTTGAGTGTGTGTGACTTGTAACCTACAGAACCTAGTAGTTCATATAGAATTTTATACACTCGTGTATTTTTCTTGTTGATACTAACAATGGCTGGTTTAGGGTCACAAGGGGAGAATAGCATGCCCTACGTTGAGGATGATGCACCTCTCACGCCTCACACAAAAGACATCATGCAGCACTTTTCACGCATGCTGAATCAACATTCGGAGCGTATTGAGGGGGCTCCAGATCGCACCAATAATGATCTTGCTGCGATTACTACACGTGTGGAGCAGCTAGAGAGAGCTCCACCTCCTACTGCCACCCCTGCTGCTGTCGACGTTGCACAACCGCGCCGTAATCCATCCATTGCTAGCTTATTGGCTGATGAGGTAGAAGATTAAGCGAACCCATATGTTGCCGATACGGAGTTTGATGGTGGTTTCAATCCCAACAATGATCGTGATCATCGGCAACGACGCTTCAATCGACAAGGTATAGGAAGAGACCCACCATGTGAGGTATGTGATCGTAATGATGCACTTGGTAAAATTAAATTCACTATGCCTCCTTTTGTTGGTAAATATGATCTTGATGCTTACCTCACATGGGAGTTAGCCATAGACCAAAAAATTGCATGCCATGAATTTCCTGAAAACAAAAGGGTTAGGGCTGCTACTAGTGAGTTCAATGATTTCGCATCTATTTGGTGGAATGAATTGTGCCGTAATGAACAAAACATACCTAGAACATGGGATGCTATGAAGAGAGCTATGAGAGCTAGATTTGTGCCTTCATATTGTTCTCGTGATTTGCTGAATAAATTACAACGTTTAAGATAAGGTAGTAACACCGTAGAAGATTACTATCAAGAATTACAAACTAGTTTGTTACGTTGTGGCTTAGAAGAAACTAAAGATGCTAAAATGGCTAGATTTTTAGGAGGGCTTAACTGGGACATTTAGGACATTCTAGATTATAAGGAGTATAATTCTATCACCCGCTTGTTCCATCTTGCTTGCAAAGCTGAATGTGAAGTGCATGGAAAACAGTCTCGCTCCCGAGGCTCTTTTGAAGTTTCTTTTGCAGGTAGGCAGAATCAGGCGCAGTCCTCGGGTAGGGCGCCACCCCTTGTTGTCCCTGCCACTCCTAGCTGTCCCCTACCCCCCTTTGGCCGTCGGTGACCAGAAAGCACCACTCCCACTCCCCGAGCCTTCGACGCAAGCAAATCAACTTAATTCGGTTCAGCAAGCTAAGAGTTCTACTTCGGTTGCTTCCACCGGGAGAATGCGAGATATACAATGCCATCGCTGTAAAGGCTTTGGGCACATGATGAGAGATTGCCCAAATCATCGAGCACTTCTTGTTAGAGACGATGGTGAGTATACTTCAGCTAGTGATATTGATGAAGAACATACATTGCTTGTAACTGATCCCGCAGGTGAGCAATATGAATCTGAAAATGATGAAGAATGTTTTGGAGCTGAAACAAGTGATAAGTTTTTGAGCATAATTGTGAAGCGTGTCCTTAGTTCTCAAATGGAGCGTGCTGAACAGAATCAATGCCACAATCTGTTTCAAACAAAATTTGTGGTCAATGAGTGTTCTTGTCATGTGATTATTGATGAAGGAAGTTGCAATAATTTGGCTAGCATTGATATGGTTAAGAAGCTTGCCTTGATCACACAACAGCACCCTCGTCCTTACTACATTCAGTGGTTTAATTCATGTGGTAAGCTGAAGGTAACTTGCATTGTGAGAGTACACTTTTTTGTTGGTTCATATCGTGATTATGTTGATTGCGATGTCGGACCTATGCAAGCATGTTCATTACTATTAGGTAGACCATGTCAATATGATAAAGATAATGTGCATCATGGTAGGACTAATCAATATACTCTTATGTCTAAAGGAAGCGAATCACTTTGCTGCCCATGTCTCCAGAAGCAATTTTAAAAGATGAATTAGAAAGAGCTAATAGAGAAAAGGAGAGTAGCAAAAGTGAAAATTTAGATTATAGCTAAAGAACTTGCACCGCATAAGAAGAAGGAACCTAGTGCTAAGAAAGGTGAAATTAGATTGAAATGTTATGTTTTGTTAGCTACAAAGACTAATATTAGTGAGGTAGAAGCTGGTAATTCTGTTTGCTATGCTTTAGTGTGCAAAGCAGCATTGTTTTCATTTGAGGATATGCCCCCTTCTTTGCCTCCTGCTGTTACTCACCTTTTGTAGGAGTATGACAATGTATTTCCAAGTGAGGTACCACCGAGGCTGCCTCCAATTAGGGGTATTGAACATCAAATTGACTTGATCACAGGAGCTTCCCTACCCAACCGCGTGCCATACCGAACCAACCCGGAGGAGACTAAGGAGATTGAGCATCAAGTGCAAGACTTGCTTGACTTAGGGTACGTACGCGAGAGCCTTAGTCCATGTGTTGCACATGTACTTTTGGTTCCAATGAAATATGGGTCATGGCGTATGTGTGTTGATTGTAGAGCTATCAATAATATTACCATTAGATATCGTCATCCTATTCGTCGTTTAGACAACATGCTTGATGAATTAAGTGGCTCTAATTGTAAAGCTATCAATAATATTACCATTAGATATCGTCATCCTATTCCTCGGTTAGACGACATGCTTGATGAATTAAATGGCTCTACTTTGTTTTCTAAAGTTGACTTGCGTAGTGGATATCACCAAATTCGTAGGAAATTAGGAGATGAATGGAAAATAGCGTTCAAAGCTAAGTTCGGTTTATATGAGTGGTTAGTGATGCCTTTTGGTTTAACTAATGCACCTAGTACTTTCATGAGATTGATGAATGAAGTTTTGCGTACTTTCATTGGTAAATTTGTGGTGGTATATTTTGATAACATATTGATATATAACAAGTCACTTGAGGAACATTTTGATCATTTACGTGCTGTTTTTTCATGCTCTACGTGATGCACATTTATTTGGTAACCTTGAGAAGTGCACCTTTTGCACCGATCGAGTGTCGTTTCTTGGCTATGTTGTTACTCCACGGGGCATTGAAGTTGATCAACCCAAGATCGAGACTATACAGTGTTGGTTGGTTGACTCCTAACACGGTCACACAAGTGCGAAGTTTTCATGGACTTGCTAGATTTTATCGATACTTCGTCAAGGATTTCAGCACCATTGTTGCACCATTGAATGAGCTCAATAAGAAAGGTACTCCTTTCCATTAGGGCCCTACACAGGAACAATCATTCAACCTTCTGAAAGAGAAGCTCACAAATGCACCACTTCTCCAACTTCTTGATTTTGGTAAGACTTTTGAGCTTAAATGTGATGCTAGTGGAATTGGACTTGGAGGTGTGTTACTACAAGAAGGTAAATCTGTTGCTTACTTTAGTGAAAATTTGAGTGGGCCTAGTTTGAACTATTCTATTTATTTGCTCTCGTTCAAACTTTATAAACATGGCAGCATTATTTATTCTTAAAGAGTTCGTTATACACTCAGATCATGAATCTTTAAAGCACATTTGTAGTCAAAGTAAACTGAACCGTAGACATGCTAAATGGGTAGAGTTCATTGAATCGTTTCCATATGTTTTCAAACACAAGAAAGGGAAAGAGAATGTTATTGTTGATGCTTTGTCTAGGCGTTATACCATGTTATCTCAACTTGATTGTCGAATTTTTGGTTTGGAAACAATTAAAGAACTTTATGCTCAAGATGATACTTTTACAGATGCCGTGCTGAATTATACAGAGAGAAAGAGCTGGAATAAATTTGTGTTAAAAGATGGATTCTTGTTTAGAGCTAACAAGCTATGCATTCCAGCTAGCTCCGTTTGACTTTTGTTGTTACAGGAGGCACATGGGGGAGGATTGATGGGACACTTCGGTGTCAAGAAGACATAGGACATTCTGGCCGAGCACTTCTATTGGCCTCAAATGATGCACGACGTTGAGCCCTACGTGTCTCGCTGCACTACATGCAATAAAGCTAAGTCCCGACTTAATCCACACAGTTTATATATGCCTCTTCCTGTGCCTAGTGTTCCTTGGGAGGATGTTTCAATGGACTTTGTTTTAGGACTACCTAGAACAAAGAAGGGGAGAGATAGTGTTTTTATTGTTGTTGATAGATTTTCTAAAATGGCACATTTTATACCTTGTCATAAGAGCGATGATGCTACAAATGTTGCTGATTTGTTTTTCAGAGAGATCGTTTGCCAACGTGGAGTTCCCAATACCATTGCTTTAGATCGAGATGCGAAGTTTTTGAGTCACTTTTGGCACACCCTTTGGGCAAAATTGGGGACCAAGCTGCTGTTTTCTACTACTTGTCAGCCACAAATGGATGGACAAACTGAAGTTGTTAACCGCACGTTATCAACTATGTTGAGGGCTATTTTGAAGAAGAACTTGAAGCTGTGGGAAGAATGTCTACCTCATGTAGAGTTTGCTTACAACAGATCGTTGCATTCTACCACAAAGATGAGCCCTTTTCAGGTAGTATATGGCTTTAATCCTCGCGCTCCTATTGATTTATTGCCTATTCATACTTTTTAAAAAGTAAATTTAGATGCTAAGAAGCGTACTGAATTTATCCTTAAACTGCATGAAACTACTAAAGAAAACATAGAGCGCATGAATGCTAATTATAAGGTTGCTGGTAGTCAAGGTAGAAATAGTTTAACTTTTGAACCTGGTGATCTCGTATGGTTACATTTGTGCAAAGATAGATTTCCTAAATTAAGAAAGTCTAAGTTGTTGCCTAGAGTTGATGGTCCATTTAAGGTGTTAGCTAAGATTAATGATATTGCATATAAGCTTGATCTGCCTACAGAGTTCGGGGTTAGTCTCACATTTAACATTATAGATTTGAAGCCATATTTGGGTGAAGAAGATGAGCTTGAGTCGAGGATGACTCAAATGCAAGAAGGGGAGGATGATGAGTGTAACACCTCGGCCCAACACGGAGCCTAGAATGCCACTAACTATACTAACTATCAAATATGAAACCATCTTACAATAAATTACAGCAAGCATCTCAACGATAAGACCCATCCACGGGTCACAAGAAAACAAGTATAGTGATATAACAATTAATAGATAATTGATCTCTAGTGTAACATCCCGATTTTCTGGTCTTTTTGAAAATTTTCAAAATGAAAAGAACCATTTGGTTTTGTTGAAGTTCTAAAGCTTAACTTGAGATTTTGGAATTAAAAGTGTTTTAAATGACTAAATCAAACTTCAACTAATCCAAAAGTTTGGTTTATTTTGAGTTTGTTGGAGTTCTTTGGTGTTGAATCCTCTTTCTCTGTTCGCTCCGTGCTCCCTTCGGCCCAACTCTTTCTTCTCCAGACCTCCCTTTCATTTCGACCTCTCCCTCGGTCCAAACCTCCCTGGGTGGTCTTGAGAGACCTCCGGGTGGTCTAGGAAGACCTCCTGGGTGGTCCTGAGAAACCTCCTGAGTGGTCTTGGAAGACCTCCTGGGTGGTCCTGAGAGACCTCTTGGTGGTCTTGGAAGACCACCGGGTGGTCCTGGTGACCTCCCCTTTGACCGCGACCTCCTCTTTGGCCGTGACCTCCCCTTTGACCGTGCGACCTCCCCTTTGGTTGGACCACCCTCCCAAGTTTTGACTAGCCCCACCTGTCAGCCCTGCTCACCTTCTCCTTCCTCCCGCCGCGTCACTGCCGACACTTTTGTCCTCGCACATTAAATGCCATTGTGTCGCATTAAATGCTGTCACTTTTGCGGTACCCCGTTCCCCCTCTTATCTCCTCCCCTACCTAGCCCCATCTCCTCCTTCACTGCCGGCCGTGCTCTGTCCTGTCACACACCTGCCTTGGTTCATGTGCGCCTCCGAGTCTCTCAGTGACTCTCCCCATCTCCCCCGGCCGGCTATAAAAGCCTGAGCAGCCCTGTTTCATCGCCTTTTCCGCACCAGCTCTCTTGCTCTCACCCAGTTTCTTCGTGCTTCAAGCTTTGCCCTTCCGCTGGAGCCTGCGTCGTCGCCTCCTCGTCGCCAAGGGTCCACCGGAGCACCCGCGTCGTCTTCGATCGCCGCCGCCGCTGTCCTCCGACTCTCCCTCCTCCTTCTGTCCCTCTCTTAGCCTTGGTAAGTTGCTCCACACCCTATTCTCCTCCCTTGTTCCTACGACTACGTTGCGTAGTCGTATTCCTTCTTATGACTACGCTGCATAGTCGTATCTTTTTGTTTTCTTCGTACAACCACGTTGAGTAGCTGTACCCTTCATTGGACCTCCTTCCGCCCAGTCGAACCTCTTTGACTAGGTCGTTGGACCTCAGGACCCTCTCCTCAAGACCTCCTCCTTAGGACCCCCTCAGGACCTCCCTCCCAGTTGGACCTCCTACCGACCCACCGGACCTCTTCCGAACAGGTCGTTGGACCTCCTCCCGACCCGTTGGACCTCCTTCCGTCTAGTCGAGCCTCCTCCCGAGAGCCCGTTTTTATTTCAGTATCTTGCTATTGGTTCTAGTTCGATTTGTTTTGGAATTTATTTGGATTTTATTTGGTCTTCATTTGATTTGCTTCTTTCTCACGTGTAGATTTCGACGACTCCGAAGAGCCCGAGTACTCCGAAGAAGCAGACCCTCAAGCTTTCGAGCAAGGCAAGTTACACCCTTAATCATATTGAACCCAGTATCTCAAATTATTTAAGTTCTGTTCAAATTATTATTGCATGCTTATTTAAATTCAAGTAATTTAAATCCTGTTTTAACCTCATAGTTATTCCTAGTTCCTTTGTACATCCAAACTTGATTATTTATTCGACCTCCCCTTGTCACCATAGTAAAGAGCTAGTTGGTACACTAGTATGAACTAGCATGTTGCAAAACTCTATACTTAGACAAAGCTTAGACCCAAAAATCTTGATTTGGGAATTTTACTACCAAAGACAAATGTTGTCAAAATGTTTTAACCATGACATTGGATTGTCGTGGAAGTTTGCAAATGTTTTTGAAAAGCAAAGCAAAACGTAAAATTGGTTTGGACTTGGGCGAATTGGTTGTTTGGAGGGTGCATGTTGATACACGGGCTCAACCTTGTTAGGGTTAAGGCCTAGGGGTTGTTTGGAAGTCACCCAAGTCACTTAAGGACCGGTCTTCGAGCCGCATCTTGCTATTCCTCACCGTACAACCACATGTTCTGAGTGGGCGGAACCTGGCTGACTAATTTTCAATGTTCCATTGTTGTCGTTCCATCCAGTTATATGGGTGTCTTGACGACCTACTTTTATTCATTCCCACCTGGCGCAAGACGGGACCATGAACCCGGTGGGTCGTTGCCCAAAGGGGGCGAAACCTTAGCGAGGGGGGACTGCGGAGGAATGGCGCATTGTAAAGGCCTTGTCACGTGCTTTGGACCGCTTACCTTCGGTAGTGATCGGTGGTATCGACGGATGCCAAACAAACTAGAGAAGTCGTGGCGTGTGGGTAAAGCTTTACACCTCTGCAGAGTGTAAAACTATTCAAATAGCCGTGTCCACGGTCAAGGACATGTTAGCAAAGCCACTCCAAGTTAGATTTTGGTTTTGTTTTCAAAAGACCTCTTTGAACTGGTTTTGGATGTCTATCCAAATGGGAATTCGGCGAGGGAGCCTTGTGATAGGAGGGTATCCTTCACCACTTATTGATTAATGTTATCCAGAAAGCTAAGACTATAAAACTGAGATTTAGAAAATGAATTTTAGTTATTGTATAACTGCTTTGGAACTTAGTATAAGTATTTGGAAAGAAACATGGCTTTATGCAAATCAACTCTATAAGCCTTCCTTTGAGATATCCTTGTATGCATAGCATTTTTTACTTGATGGGTGTGACTTGTGAGTACGGTTGTTGTTCTCACTCTTGCTTGATTCAATATTCGAGCAGTAGAGAAGGTCTACGAGGAGCCTTCCGACCAGGACGTCTAGGCTGCGCCCTCCAAACGGTTGCTTGTGGCGAATCGTGTGGTCTACCGTGTTGTCTTTTGCTTCCGTTGTAATTTTACTTGTTGCTGTACGCCCCCTTTTGTAATCAACTCTGCTGTCTATTAATAAAGTTGTGTTGATGGATGTTACCATATTTGTTTACTGTGTGAGCTAGCGGCTAATCTTGGGACAAGCTTGGTTCGCATAGAGGACCTCTGAGTGCTCTTGGTCTGGTCGTCCTAGAGTGATCCCAGGTCTGGTCAGACCAGGGTGATCCCGGTTCCGGTCGTACCAGGGGACCTCCCGGTTCGGTCCTTACAAAGTGGTATCAGAGCCATATCGACTACAAGTCGTAACCTAGTAGAATGGCCGTTAGTTGAAATTTTCAAAACTTATTTTATATAACAAGAAAAATAATTTGTTCTCTTCTCTTCTCGGTCGTCTGTCTACCCTTACCTCCTTCTTGGTATTCTTCCTTACCTTACTCTCTCCTCACTATTTTACAATGTCAAATGGATCCTCTTTCCCTTGAAATTTCTATAGGTGGTCTCTCGGTTAGCTACCCTAGTGTTCAAGACCTCAAGACTTGAAGTTGTCCAAGGAGTGTCGTCGCGCAAGAACCCCCGAAAACCGTGAGTATCGAGTAGAACATTGTATAGCTATTAAAGTTTTTGGAAAAGCTTTTTGTGTTGGTTGTTTTTCTTGGGTGGGTTGTTTCGCTCTGTCCCCCTTAGTTTATCCTCTTCTTTCCTAAGTCTGAGGTGATCTCGAAGATGGTGACTACTCGCAACGGCAGTGGCATCACCAGCAATCAGCACAGAGAGAATGTGCAACAGAACCCAGTTCTTCCGCCACCACCTCCTCCAGCGGAAGGATCCGACTGGAACCAGATGAAGGCCAACCAAGCTCAGTTGATCAACTTGCTCGTTCAATCCATCAACAACACCCAGACCTTGCAAGAAGCAGCAGCAAGCAGCAACCCCAACTCGCCCGAATCAGGTAGTTCCAGCACCCGGCAGCACCTCAACCGTGAAGCCCTCAGTGCAGTACACCTGAGGACGTGTGAATCACGTCACAGCGGAGGAAGCTCAGACTCCACCGGACGTGGTCCTTGGTACATTTCTTGTCAATTCAGTACCAGCATCAGTTTTATTTGACTTAGGAGCTTCGCATTCTTTCATTTCAAGTATGTGGGGAAATATGGGTTATCTATCTCTCCCTTAGTTAACCCTATGTTAATCCATTCTCCAGGCTCAGAGATGAGGACTAGTTCCCTATACCCAAACCTTATCTTGGAAATCTCGGGAGTACCTTTCTCGACAGACTTAATAGTCTTGCACTTCCAATGATTGGATGTGATTCTTGGAATGGATTGGCTAGCCAAGAATCAAGGCCAGATAGACTGTGCTAGTAGGTCTATCATCCTCACTAATGACCTTGGAATCCATTACCATCTAGGCAATGCAAATGTAGTGGCAGATGCCCTAAGTAGAAAAGGGTATTGCAACACTGCGTTGGTCCAGAAGAGTCAGCCAAGTTTGTATCAAGAGTTAAGACGTTTGAACTTGGAGATTGTTGACCAGGGTTGTGTGAACACCTTAGAAGTTCAACCAACCATTCAGGGCCAAATCAGAGAATATCATAAAGAAGATGAAGACATCAAGGAAATCAAGAAGAACTTGAGAAGAGGCAAAGCCCCAGAATTTTTCGAAGATGAGCAAGGAACAGTTTGGTTCGCTAACCGCATCTGTGTGCCAGATCACCAAGAGATAAAGTAGTTGATTCTGAAAGAAGCCCATGAATCGCCTTACTCCATTCATCCAGGCAGTACTAAGATGTACCAGGATCTAAAGGAAAAGCATTGGTGGTTCAGCATGAAGCGAGAGATTCCTGAGTTTATTGCCCAATGTGATGTCTACCAAAGAGTCAAGGCAGAACACCAAAGACTAGCTGAATTGTTACAACCTTTACCAATTTCTGAGTGGAAGTGGGAACAAATCGGCATGGACTTTATCACCGGATTGCCTAGGACCCAATCGGGATATGATTCCATCTGGGTTGTGATTGACCATTTAACTAAAGTGGCACACTTCATACCGGTCAAGACCACCTACAGAAGCAATAAATTAGCAGAGTTATATATGGCCAGGATCGTATGCTTGCTTGGAGTGCCCAAAAGTATAGTGTCTGACAAAGGTTCTCAGTTCACATCTAGATTTTGGAAGAGCTTGAATGAAGCCTTGGGGACCAGACTCAACTTCAGTACAGCATAGCATCCTCAGACAGATGGACAGACAGAGCATGTGAATCAGATTCTTGAAGACAAGCTTCGAGCTTGTGCCTTAGACTTCGGGAAGAGTTGGGATCAGAACCTTCCTTATGCAGAATTCTCTTACAACAATAGCTTCTAAGCCAGCTTGCAAATGTCTCCCTTTGAAGCTTTGTACGGCAGACCCTGTAGAACCCCTCTCCTTTGGGATTAAGTCGGAGAGCACCAGTTCTTTGGACCAGAATTAATGAAGGATACTAAAAGTAAAGTGAGGCTAATAAGAGAGCATTTGAGAGTGGCTCAATCCCGACAGAAGAATTATGCTGACAATCGTCGCAAAGACTTGTCCTTTGAGATAGGAGATGTTATCTATCTCAGAGTAACTCCACTCAGAGGAGTAAGAAGATTTCAGACCAAAGGAAAGCTCGCACCAAGATTTGCTGGACCATACAAGATTGTGGAAAAAAAGGCGAAGTTGCCTATCAGCTAGAGCTACCGGCGTCTTTATCTTTAGTTCACGACGTCTTCCACGTATCGCAACTAAAGAAGTGTCTTCGAGTTCCAACAGAGCAAACACCACTGGAGAGCATCGACCTTCAAGAAGACCTCACCTATGTGGAGCAGCCGATCAAGATTCTTGATGTCGCAGAGCGCGTCACCAGAAGCAGGATCATCCGCTCGTGCAAAGTTCAGTGGAGTAACCACTCAAAAAAAGAAGCCACCTGGGAACGCGAAGAAGATCTAAAAGCAGAGTATCCCCACCTTTTTGCTAGCCAAGTCTGAATCTCGAGGTCGAGATTCCCTTAAGGGGGTAGGTTTGTAACATCCCGATTTTCTGGTCTTTTTGAAAATTTTCAAAATGAAAAGAACCATTTGGTTTTGTTGAAGTTCTAAAGCTTAACTTGACATTTTAGAATTAAAAGTGTTTTAAATGACTAAATCAAACTTCAACTAATCCAAAAATTTGGTTTATTTTGAGTTTGTTGGAGTTCTTTGGTGTTGAATCCCCTTTCTCTGTTCGCTCTGTGCTCCCCTCAGCCTAGCTCTTTCTTCTACAGACCTCCCTTTCGTTTGGACCTCTCCCTCGGTCCAGACCTCCCTTTCGTTTGGACCACTCCCTCGATCCAGACCTCCCTTTAGTTTGGACCTCTACCTCGGTCCAAACCACCCTTTCATTTGGACCTCTCCCTCGGTCAGACCTCCCTTTCGTTTGGACCTCTCTCTCAGCCCAAGACCTCCTGGGTGGTCCTGAGAGACCTTTGGGTGGTCTTGGTGACCTCCAGGTGGTCCTAGTGACCTCCCCATTGACCGCGACCTCCTCTTTGGCCACGACCTCCCCTTTGACCGCGCGACCTCCCCTTTGGTTAGACCACCCTCCCAAGTTTTGACTGCCCAACCTATCAGCCTTGCTCACCTTCTCCTTGTTGGAAATATGCCCTAGAGGCAATCATAGAGATGATTACATTTCATTATGTTCATGACATTGGATAATGTGTTATCTTGTTCCTAGAATAATATTGTTAATATTTATTATCAAGTATGTGACTTGGTTGTGAAACTCTCTATTTCTGCAATAATTATTCTTATACGATCCCTGGTCGTAAACATATGAGGACACATATGAATAGACTAGCATATGTATTGGTTGATGACTATGTTTCACGAGTCATAGATATGGAGATATCAAACCAATAATATGGACACATGTTAGAGAACATGATGTTGGATAAGACCCACCTTGAGGCACTATTGAGATTGTTATGAATCTATGTGTCATTAGTTGGTCTCAAGCAATGATGATGTATAATCCTTAGACCTGAGATCAAGATGGTTTCCTACATGTGTAAGAGCACGCTTAGGGGTTGCCAAACGCTACACCGTGAATCGGGTAGTTATAAAGGTAGCTTTGGGTATGCTCAAACATGGAGAGGAATGTGACCGGTCGGATATGGGATTTGCCCTCCTAACATAACAGAGAGATGTCTCGGCCCCTCGTTGTGATCGGATAAAGAAAGTGCATGGCCATGCCACTAGTAGTCGAAGAGTTCGACCACGTAAAGTTATCTGATACTCGATCGAGAAAGTATTGAACAGTCCATGGATGACACAACATCTCACCTGGAGTTCAACCAGACATCGTGAGGCAAAGGGAGTATACACGAGTAGGTCGCTCAGGTCGAACAGTTACAGACTGGTCGTATGCAAATACGAGCTAGTCGTAGACTGGTCGAACGTAATCACAGAGTGGTCGTAACCTGGTCGTAAGGAGTTACGAACTGGTCGTATACAGATAGGACCTGGTCGTAGATCATATTGCATTAAGGTTCGTCCGATATAATTTGTACCAGGCTGCTCCAACCCTTCTTCCGCTGCTCTGCGCGTCTGTTGCTAATGATCTGTGATCATCTACTTGCTTGGCATCCTGGATCGCGTGGTAAAATTTTTGTTTGTAGCTTTTGTAGCCTACCCCGTGACCCAACACTCCTTCCTCCCGCTGCGTCACTACTGACGCTTGTCCTCACGCATTAAATGTTGTTGTGTCGCATTAAATGTTGTCGCTTTTGCGGTACCTCGTTCCCCCTCTTGTCTCCTCTCCTATCTGCCCCCATCTCCTCCTTCACCTGCCGGTCATGCTCTGTCCTGTCGCACACCTACCCTTGTTCGTGTGCACCTCCGAGTCTCTTAGTGACTCTTCCCGTCTCCCCCCGGCTATAAAAGCTTGAGCAGCCCTCTTTCATCGCCTTTTCCGCACCAGCTCTCTTTCTCTCGCCCAGTTTCTCCGTGCTTCAAGCTTTGCCCATCTGCTAGAGCCTGCGCCATCGCCTCCTCGTCACCAAGGGTCCGCCGGAGCGCCTGCGCCATCTTCGACCGCTGCCGCCGTCCTCCGACTCTCCCTCCTCTTTCTGTCCCTCTCTCGGCCTTGATAAGTTTCTCCGTGCCCTGTTCTCCTCCCTTGTTCCTACGACTTCGTTGTGCAGTCATATTCCTTCTTACGACTATGCTGTATAGTCATATCTTTTTGTATTCTTCGTACGATCACGTTGAGTAGCCATACCCTTCATTGGACCTCCTTCTGCCCAGTCGAACCTCTTCGACTAGGTCGTTGGACCTCAGGACCCTCTCATCAGGACCTCCTCCTCAGGACCCCCTCAGGACCTCCCTCGACCTCCCTCTCAGTTGGACCTCCTACCGACCCAACGGACCTCTTCCGAATAGGTCGTTGGACCTCCTCCCGACTGTTGGACCTCCTTCCGTCTAGTCGAGCCTCCTCCCGAGAGCCCGTTTTTTATTTTAGTATCTTGCTATTGGTTCTAGTTCGATTTGTTTTGGAATTTATTTGGTCTTCATTTGATTTGCTTCGTTCTCACGTGTAGATTTCGATGACTCCGAAGAGCCCGAGTACTCCGAAGAAGCAAACCCTCAAGCTTTCGAGCAAAGCAAGTTACACCCTTGAGCATATTGTACCCAGTATCTCAAATTATTTAAGTTCTGTTTCAAATTATTATTGCTTGCTTATTTGAACTCAAGTAATTTAAATCCCTGTTTTAACCTTATAGTTATTCCTAGTTCCTTTGTACATCCAAACTTGATTATTGATTCGACCTCCCCTTGTCACCATAGTAAAGAGCTAGTTGGTACATTAGTATGAACTAGCGTGTTGCAAAACTCTATGCTAGTCAAAGCTTAGACACAAAAATCTTGATTTGAGAATTTTACTGCCAAAGACCAATGTTGTCAAAATATTTTAACCATGACATTGGGTTGTCGTGGAAGTTTGCAAATATTTTTGAAAAGCAAAGCAAAACGTAAAATTGGTTTGGACTTGGGCGAATTGGTTGTTTGGAGGGTGCATGTTGATACACGGACTCAACCTTGTTAGGGTTAAGGCCTAGGGGTTGTTTGGAAGTCGCCCAAGTCACTTAAGGACCGGTCTTCGAGCCGCATCTTGCTATGCCTCACCGTACAAGAAGATGAGCTTGTCACATGGGGACATCAACTCGGTGGGTCGCTGCCCAAAGGGGCGAAACCTTAGCGAGGGGGGGGACTGCGGTGGAATGGCGCACTGTAAAGGCCTTGTCACGTGCTCTGGACCGCTTTCCTTCGGTAGTGAGGGGTGATATCGACGGATGCCAAACAAACTAGAGAAGTCGTGGCGTGTGGGTGAAGCTGTACACCTTTGCAGAGTGTAAAACTATTCGAATAGCCATGTCCACGGTCAAGGACATGCTAGCAAAGCCACTCCAAGTTAGATTTTGGTTTTGTTTTCAAAAGACCTCTTTGAACTGGTTTTGGATGTCTATCCAAATGGGAATTCGGGGAGGGAGCCTTGTGATAGGTGGGTATCCTTCACCACTTGTTGATGAATGTTATCCGACTATAAAACTGAGATTTAGAAAATGAATTTTAGTTATTGTATAACTGCTTTGGAACATAGTACAAGTATTTGGAAAGAAACAAGGCTTTATACAAATCAACTCTATAAGCCTTCCTTTGAGATATCCTTGTATGCATTGCATTCTGTTACTTGACGGGTGTGACTTACGAGCACGGTTGTTGTTCTCACTCTTGCTTGATTCAATATTCGAGCAGGAGGGGAGGTCTATGAGGAGCCTTCCGACCAGGACGTCTAGGCTGCGCCCTCCAGAAGTTTGCCGAATCGTGTGGTCTACCGTGCTGTCTTTTGCTTCCGTTGTAATTTTACTTGCTGGCTGTACGTCCCCTTTTGTAATCAACTCTGTTGTCTATTAATAAAGTTGTGTTGATTAATGTTACCACATTTGTTTACTGTGTGAGCTAGCTGCTGATCTTGGGACTAGCTCGGTTCGCACAGAGGACCTCCGGGTGATCCTAGGTCTGGTCGGACCCGGGTGATCCCGGGTCCGATCGTACCAGGGCACTCCGGACTAGTTATGTATCTTTCTCACCAACCTCACCGGAATAGTTACATAACTATCTCACCGACCTGGCTCGTGCAACTCCTGTCATGATAAATGTAAATGATGCAACATCTTTAATTATTCATCAACATAATCCATCTCATTAACTCAATATCTCATTCCCATTAACTCAATTTCGTAATCTCATTCACTCAATGCCATAAATATCTTGTATAAGAATAAGCTTAACGAATGCACAATAAATAGCATGATAAGTAATAACAATGACATTGGCGAACAACCCGTCGTTCACCACTCTACCATGTACTTGCCTCTTAGCCTTTCAAAGCCGGATGACAAAATTGTGGCATGGCACATGAGGCCACAGTCCCTGAACAATCAAGTAATAACACACACTCAAAAACATCATCAAAATCACATCATCACAGCACCAACCCGTCACACTAATCAATCTCGCGTGCTTACGTCAAACCGGCCGAATTAACCCAAATCTACCGGACGTACTATCTGTTGTCCCAGTAGTAAAACATCTCTAACTTATTCATCTGAACTCCAAATTCAACCAACTAGGACTTTCTAGAATCCTGACGGAACAACCTACATTTTCCTAGTTACGATGAAACTTTGATTCTTCCGATTTCTATCTCGTTTCTTTACCCGAAAACAGATCTGTCAGTTTCTGGACAGCAGACTTCCAAAATTCATATATTTTAATCTACTAATCTAAAAATTGTGTTCTTAGACTTTCTGGAAACCTTAAGAACTTACCTACAGCATTCATGTTGACCACATTCCCAGATTATCTTACCTATGATTTTTAATATACTAATTACTATAGACTGTCAACATACGACAAACTCTACCGGACAGCAGAACTATAAAATTCATATCTCACAATTTATGCATCGGATTGACATGAATAAAAAATTCTACCAAAATCTATCGAAATTTTCTACAATTCTCTAGTAGATGAAATTCTCAAATTATGCCTCTATACTGCCCATAAAAATAGTACAATAATACTGCAGACTAACCCGATCTACTAATCATTTCCCTAATGAACACTTGCTACTTTCCCGATAATCTCTACTAAAATAATTAGAAAACAGAGAGGAAAAAATCAGATCGTTACCACGTGATGGATGCCAAAACTCCGATCTAATCCTCGCTTTTCCATTCCCTTCTCCCTCCTAATCTTTTCTTGCTCTTTTCCTTGTCACCACAGAAAATCGGTAGCAGCACAAGGCAATCTTTCTCCATCCCATCCAATGCAGCAGGACCACGGCATCACAGTGAAGGGCTACGGGTAGGCTACGCTAGCGCAAATTAATAAAAATTCTACCCGTAAACCAAGATCACTGCAGTTATAGATCACGGAATTACCACTAGACGCCAAGAAAAGTGAATTGATGCAAGACGTCGGGCAGTAGTAGTCGCATTTCACGTTGATGCAAAGACGTCGGGCGTAGTAGTCGTACTACTTTCTCGTCCTCGTCGCGTTGTCCAACGTACAGCTCCTCTCTTGCGGTTCGTCCAAACGCTACAGATGCAGCGCCTCCACAGGTATCCACACGTGCGGGAGGAAGCGACGCACGCCGGACTACTAGATCCGCGGCGAGCGATTTAGGCGTGGGAGGGTGGCGGCGTGGTTTGAGGATGTCACGAAAAACTCATCATCAAACCTGTGCGCCCCTTGCCCTCCTTTTATAGACGTCCTTACAATGGGCTTCTACTAATAGAGGCCCATTGGGACTCAATGCCCAGTCTAATTCGGATCCAATCCGAATTAGGCTTCAGCCCCTTAAGTGTGTGACCCTATAGGTTCACGTATGTTTAGACATGACACGAGTATACATACTTGGTCAATAGTTGGTAGCGGTCTCTAGCAAGACGTGCCAACTCCTAAACGTACACAAAGATCATATCGGACGAACCATCACAACGTTATGTACATGCCAATCCCTTTGCCTCACGATATTCGGTCGAGCTCCAAGCTGACCACTCTTTCTCGATCCTGTGATTCGGAATCCCTTACTAGGTTAACTCTTAACCTTAAGTAGCATGGCCATGCATTTCTGGATCCGATCACCGAGGGCCCAGAGATATCTCTCTCGTAGAGAGGGCAAATCCCATCTCGACCGACCATGCCTCGCAAAGATGCTTCATGACAAACCCGAAAGCTACCTTTATAACTACCTGTTATTGAGATAGCGCTTTGATAGCCCCTAAGTAGGTCGATTCACATCTCAAGTACATGCGACAATCTCGTGTCTAAGGACAAGGCGCACACATTGTGTAGAGAGAACCATAAGTATAATTGTTATGTCTCATGTTGGGTCGGTCCAACCCCATGTTCTAAACATGTGTCCACATTATTGGTTTGACATCTCCATGTCTATGACCTGTGAAACATGGTCATCAACCGATACATGTGCTAATCCATCATTCACATGTGTCCTCACATGAACTCTGACTAGGGACAATCTTTAGAATAACCATACAAGTGAAGAGTTTCACAAACAAGTCACATACTTGTTAATCAACACAAAGGCAATATTCAAGGAACATTTATTAAATCATGGATACAACGAAATATCATCATCTCTATGATTGCCTCTAGGGCATATTTCCAACACACAGTCCTCATGTAAATGTTGCTTCTCTCTCTCTCTCTCTCTCTCTCTCTCTCTCTCTCTCTAGTTCTTTTGCTCTTCACGGGATGCAGCCGGCAGTGGCAAGAGCATGCGGGCCGTAGCTAGTGTATGCATGCATGCATATAGGCCACACATGCAGGACAACAAGAGGAGTAGCATGCAGTGCTAGTGGCAGCAGGTTGCAGCAGAAAAAGGCAAACATGCAGGCGGCGACAATGCATCCAGGAGATGGCTGTGCAAGGAAGAGAGTTAGCGGCGGCTGGGTGCAACAGACAGGGGCAGGAAGTAGGGAACTAGGGTTTGGGGTACCGGCTCCCTCCCTCTTTTCTTCTTATCGGCTGCTAGCCCCCTTCTTGGTCCATGGGCCGAAGCCCACCTCTATTTCCCCCTCTAATTTTGAATTAATTCTTTAATTACTTACTCTAATTTATTAAGTACTCAAGTAATTAAATGAGATATTACATTCTACGCCCCTTAAACAGAATTCGACTCTGAATTCTACTCGATAGTCTGTTCGCAAGAACACCCCAACCGAAATTAATCACAATTAACACATACCCAATGTGAACAACTTTGGATACTGCTCACGCATACGAGACTCCAATTCCCACGTTGTCTCCCTCTCGGACTGACGCGATCATGGCTCCTTGATGGATACCTATGTCTTACATCTCAACACTCGTCTTGACCTTTTCAGGTACACTCAACAGACGAGACTCGGAGGTATGGTCTTACTAATAGGTCAACGGCTCTAACAAAATCTCACACTCCAGACCTCTCAAGTACTCCCTCAACACCGGGTCATACAAAATGTTATGTGCCCCGCGCCTGGAGTTGAGACAGTCATAGCGATACACTATCTTCCAAAATCCCTCGCAACTTTCAAAAAAAAACCCAATGTACCTTGAGCCATATTTCCTTTTGGTACCAAACCACACGACCTGCACAATACATGTGGAACTCTTGTTCCCTTCTCTCAACCAATCACTTCATATTTGCAAGGAGCATCCCCTTAACAAGGGACACACAAACAATTCTGATGAAACCAATCCTCTTACAAAAAGAACCCAACTGAAAAATGAAGGATTCTCATCGCAACCATGCATTACCAACTCCCCTCAAAAGAGTCAAATCTAAAATCGAAGACTCATTACGAAAACTTTTTCACTTTTCAAGTAGACAATTTGCAAATAAACACCACATAAACCAAAGGCGAAATCGCTCGATTGCCCAAAACAACCATTTTTTTTTCTAACCAAAGAACACTACGCACCAATATAAAGCAACTCAATTTGCAACTGGCATCCATGAACACAAAGCTCAAACAAGATCCAAGAGGGTATTTCACTATTCGAGAAATCACTCTTTTTCCTCAATCTTCATTTGAGGAATAAACTTTCATTTAAATCCTGGGATCCCAAATTATCACACAACTCCTTCCTTTTAACTGGCAACCTCAAAGCGTTAGTTCATTCCTCTACCAAAGGAATTATTTTGATAAATGATTCCCAACACCCCAATAAAGAATTTTCACCCACAGTCACATCACCTCAATCTGTTAAGGATAATCAACTTGAAATCCACATCACACACTCTCATTTACTACACCCAAAGGGTTCTATCAATGACCATCACACTATTCGAAATCCACTTTTATTCTACTACTTGTACACATATTCATTGGGCAACAAAGGTTCTAGCATAAAACACAAGCCCAATCTCAACATCCAAGTCTTCTACAATGAACTTATGATATAACTGATAAGGAAATCATCATATTCGACGACTACAAATCCCACGATCCAACTAATATCCTCAATAATCAATTAATTGCCCAAAACAATTAAATTACTTTATCAATCTTAGACCCTCACTAAACAAACCCATTCAGTTTCGCCTACACAACCTTGCAAAAACACAATTTCAATACTCACTATTTGACCAAGATTCAAACTTTCAATAGTTCCAATATTCCACCAACGTGAACAAAGGTTTTTGGATTACAATTCACTATAAGTTTTACTAGTTGTAGCAATAATCAGTTTTATTTCAACGACAATCATTCTATTTAAATCAAATTCTCCCCAAAAATTATATTGCGAAATCAATTCACCCTCTATTGCACCTCAAATAACTTGATACCCAACGCTTCACAAAATCACCTACTTGAGCACTACTACCCAGTTGTCACTATATACTCTATAAGGTTTTGTAAAACAAACCAATTATTCCTTTTTCAAAAGAAGAGGCAAATAAAAACAATTTTTAGCACATAGAAAAATGTTACCTTTCGTAGTGAAGACAAAACCAAGAGAAATAGTCAACTAACAAGAATCTCAGAAAAACAAAAGAGGACACCACAGTTGAGGGTGCAAGTCCCACCAGGAGAGAATATCAAACCTCAAATAAGAATAAAGCATTGTTTTTGAAAATCGAGAAACTTTTATGGTGTAAAAACAGAATGGTTAGGCACCCTTCAATTAAACTGCAAGTTACAAAACTTGACTTCAACTACACTCTTTCCTTTAACAAAGAAACCAATTTTCTTTGATTACAACGTCACTTTGCCAACGCAAACAAGAAGAGCTCTTAAGACCAAATCACATGAATCACTTAAGAACCAATGAAGTTTTCCAATAGGACACTTACTCAAACTAATTTTAGTTACTACATAAATCATGAACTCCAAAAGTTCACGAATGGAAAGATTGAAACATTTCATTTAAGCTATACCACAAAAGACTATCAAATTACCTTTTTTTTTAATGAGAATCAATAACACACTCACAATTCACTACTAACAATCTTACTAACATCAAGAATAATACACTCTTAATAAGAATCGTCATCGTCTAATCCTCCATTATAACGCCCCCCAAAGGCTCACCAAATGTTCCATACTACTTTATCATCCCATCCTCAAATTGAGAGTATACCAAAACCTTACAGCCTCACTACAACAACCACTTTATTTTATAGGAGATCTACCACACAAATTAAAAGCTTCTATCAAAACCCTTTCATCAAGTACATACTATTATCCGACAATTTCACCATCATGTAAACCTAAGTCACCTATTATATCTCATCTGTTCAACTCTTAGTGATGCTCAACACCAAACTTCAACACACAACAATTGCCCTCCAACCATCATTGTTATCAACTGGTTTCATTATCAAGTCTAGTTGCTACCTACTTTCCTTTCCAAATTACAAGAACATTTACAAACACGTATTGAACCGTTCCACCTCTAATCTAGAATCTCTTTAACTTTCCCTTCCCGCACAGTTAATTTCATCCATTGAGACCAAATAATCCAGCAAGTTTAGCAATCTAAACAACTTTAATAGTCAAACCAATTCATCAATGTTCCACATTTGTTAATAACTCCTTTGACTCCAATTAGGTATAGACATACTCATAGTCATAGTTCATCAAGAACTACTATAAAACAATATCAAATTAATCAACTACACTTTCAAGGATACTAGTTAAGATAAATTATGCACCATGCTACATACCCAACTTGATAACCAATATCATATCAATTATTTTTCTACGATTACAACCTCTCACTTAATCATGACAAGGTTTTTAACATTTTCTTTCATAAAAGAGAGGTATTAACTTCAACGCTCAAATTACTCCAAAAGAGCTACGTAAGATCAACGTTCCACACGATAAAGAACTTGCAATTAATTATTTTCGTTATTCAAAATACCAAGCGAAATAAACGAATCATGTTTTCCAACAAGAAAGGTAGAATTCTCGTGAAAAGAACAATCTTGCAAATTAACGGCGTTCATAAGAAACAACAACGACGGATCAACCGTCGGGAGAACAAATAATCACTTTATGGAACCAATAAAGACCAATGGAACACACCAACTGCATTGTAACCGCTATCCAAAGAAAGTTCATAAAAACCAGCGAGTAATCAGAATAACCAAATGCAACTCAAGGAAAACAACAACCTTTCCGAGGAAACTCATCCCCAACCTTTGTAACTAAGTTACCCAAAAAAAACCCTTCACCATTCCCATACCATGAACAGTGGTTCAACCTGGCTATGCCCATGGCCACAACCAAAATCTCTACCTCTCAACATCAACTATCATCGCACATATCAATCATGTCATCAAATTATAAGCATACAAAATCATCTCATAACATAACTAAATAATACGACATAACGGAAACGCAAATGTAATACTTTGCCATTCCCATCCTACTATGCACCAGTGTGTCAAATTTTAAGTTAATTAACCATTAGCAAATTTTAGTTTATTTTACTAGTTCTAAAGCAAATTTTAGCAAATTAAGTTTACATAAGTTATTAATCTATTCACCACGGACCTAAAACCCGCTCTGATATCAACTGTAACACCCCAGCTCAACACGGAGCCCAGAATGCCACTAACTATACTAACTATCAATTATAACATCATTTTACAATAAATTACAGTAAGCATCTCAACGATAAGACCCATCCACGGGTCACAAGAAAACAAGTATAGTGATATAACAATTAATAGATAATTGATCTCTAGGAAGCACAGCAAGATAATAATTCAAGAACATCGCAAAACCAATCGAATAAAGACTATTGAATGAATATTCAAATCCAACCTATCATCTAAGGTTATTCAATACCATCATGTCCTAAATATAACTCATCGGGTTATAATAAAAATTTCTTATGTCCAATGAATCAAATAATTGGGTGTAGGTTGTAATTCCAAGTGCGCTAGCCCTTCTCGAGTTAATCGTCATCAACGGTCGCCTAAAAACAACAATAGAGCAAGAATAAGTCTAAGACTCAGTAAATACATAATAAAGCCATAAACAACAGTTTATCAACCATAATCAAGGTTATCATCATCATCATCTATCTATTTAATGCCATTCTCATACTCAACAATCAAGCCATATTCCATATATGTAAAGTTGCACATCTTAACAATTTACTCATATATGTGAATGCACCATCATGCTTATGCTCATATGCATGTCATCAGCTGATACCGGTATAGCGGAGTATTCACCCGTTGACGACACACTCTATCCTTCACTCCCATGAAGTCCCCACCGAAGTAGGATTTTATCTAGAGCACTCCGGACTAGTCATGTATCTTTCTCACCGACCTCACCGGAATAGTTACATAACTTTCTCACCGACCTGGCTCGTGCAACTCCTGTCATGATGAATGTAAATGATGCAACATCTTTAATTATTCATCAACATAATCCATTTCATTAACTCAATATCTCATTCCCATGAACTTAATTTCGTAATCCTGTTCACTCAATGTCATAAATATCATGTATAAGAATAAGCTTAATGAATGCATAATAAATAGCATGATAAGTAATATCAATGACAATGGCAAACAACCCGTCGTTCACCACTCTACCATGTACTTGCCTCTTAGCCCTTCGAAGCCAGATGACGAAATTGTGGCACTGCGCATAAGGCCACAGTCCCTAAACAATCAAGTAATAACACATACTCAAAAACATCATCAAAATCACATCATCACAGTACCAACTCATCACACTAATTGATCTCACGTGCTTACGCCAAACCGACCGAATTAACCCAAATCTACCGGACGTACTACCTGATGTCCCAGTAGTAAAACGTCTCTAACTTATTCATCCGAACTCCAAATTCAACCAACCATGACTTTCTGCAATCCTGATGGAACAACCTACATTTTCCTAGTTACGATGAAACTTTGATTCTTTCGTTTTCTATCCCGTTTCTTTACCCGAAGACAGATTTGTCAGCTTCTGGACAGCAGACTTCCAAAATTCATATTGTTTAATCTAATAATTGAAAAATTATGTTCTTGGACTTTCTGAAAACCTTAAGAAATTACCTACAACATTCATGTTGACCATATTCCCAGATTAATTCACCTACTATTTTTAATATACTAATTACTACAAACTGTCAACATAAGACAAACTCTACCGGACATCAGAACTATAAAATTAATATCTCACAATTTATGCATCGGATTGATATGAATAAAAAAATTCTACCGAATGCTATCGAAATTCTCTACAACTCTTTAGTAGATGAAATTCTCAAATTATGCCTATATACTACCCGTAAAAATAGTACAACAATATTGCAGACTAACCCAATCTACTAATCGTTTCCCTAACGAACACTTACTACTTCCCCTCTAATCTCTACTAAAATAATTAGAAAACAGAGAGGAAAAAAAATCAGATCGTTACCACATGATGGATGCCAAAACTCTGATCTAATCCTCGCTTTTCCCTTCCCTTCTCCCTCCTAATCTTTTCTTGCTCTTTTCCTTGTCACCACAAAAAATCGGTAGCAGCACATGGCAATCTCTCTCCATCCCATCCAATGTAGCAGGATCATGGTAGCACAATCCTCATGTAAATGTTGATTCATTCTCTCTCTCTCTCTCTCTAGTTCTTTTGCTCTTCACGGGATGCAGCTCACAGTGGCAAGAGCATGCAGGCCGCAGCTAGTGTATGCATGCATGCGTGCATATAGGCCATGCATGCAGGAGAGTAGCAGGAGTAGCATGCGGTGCTAGTGGCAGCAGGTTGTAGCAGTGGCGGAGCCAGGATTTGGACGATGGGGGTACGAACTTAAGAATAACTAGTGATGGGGATTCTCTTTGCTGGATCATGTGGAAGAAGATCAACATCATAAATTGTCTCCTCAGGCTCCCCATTGTCAATATTTGTTTGAGCCTCAGCAATTGAAGGCAAAATACTCTTTGTCTTGCTCTCTCTATTTGAGCACGGAGTTGACGAAGAAGAGATCTTCTGTGCCTTTTCAGCTTTAGCAGAATGAGCACCCCATAAAGATGCTAGATCTTTATTCTTGATATTTTAGTGCTCTACAAACCTACATTTACAACAGAACAACATTTGACCATAAGTCATTTTAACCCCCCAAACTAGACAATAAGCAAATCATTTGACCCTAACCATACATCAATGATCAATCAACTAATCAAAGCCAAACAATAACATCAGTATCACTATCACAATCACAATCACAATCACAATCACAGAGCACATCTAACATCACCGATTTCCCATTCGCCATTCTATCGACTAGCTGCCATAATGCCATTCACAAATCACAATCACAATCACACTATCACATAGCATTAAGTCTAAGTCACTAACTGTCTAACCAAATCAGTAACCAAATCAGTGAAGCTGAAGCACAGGAGAGCCTGGACCTGGAGAGGGAGCGGAAGGCCGGCCGCCGGAGGCCGAGCCGACCGGAGGCGAGGCGGGCGGGCGGCGGCCGAGACCGAGAGCGTCTTGGCGCGGCGGCGGCAGCGGCAGGAGGCCGGCCAGTGCGGGCCGTGTCGCCAGAGCCGTGGACGTGACGCTGCCGTGCCGAGCCTGCCGGAGGCGGGCCGGGCGGGTTGAGAGCGAGCGGCTGCGGGCGGCGGCGCTGCGGCCGGAGGCGCGGGAGGCGGCGGCGGTCCTGCACGCAGCAGGGGAGGGGCGACCAAGACGGCGAGGGCAGGCGGCGGCGGGCGCCAGGGAGGCCGGAGGCGATTTGCACAATGGCGGCGGCGGTAGAGGAGCTGAGGAGAAGCACTAAAGCAGCCGGCGCCCAGCGGCTTGGCTTATGGCTTCAGTCTTCAGATCTGGATTTGGACTTTGGAGAGGAAAGAGAGAAATCAGAAAGGGGAGAGAGTTTAGAGGTAGAGGAGAAGCGGCTTATTATGCTAATGGGCTGCCCCGATTCACAGCCAACTGGGCGATTTGGGCCAAATGGTGAAATAGAAAAGGGCCATCGGGATCAGGTGGTTTGCCGAGCCATGCTCTGCTGAGAACTTGTATACAGGTATATTAATATGTATAGTATATACTCTATGTATTAAGGAGGGTATATATCAGTTTTTTGTGCAAAAATTTTGGGGGTGCGACTGCACCCCCATGCACCTACTGTAGCTCCGCCCCTGGGTTGTAGCAGAAAAAGGCAAACATGTAGGCGGCAGCAATGCATCCAGGAGATGGCTGAGCAAGGAAGAGAGCTAGCGGCAGCTGGGTGCAACAGACAGGGGCAAGAAGTAGGGGAACTAGGGTTTGGGGTACAGGCTCCCTCCCTCTTTTCTTCTTATCGGCTGCCAGCCCCCTTCTTGGTCCATGGGCCGAAGCCCACCTCTATTTCCCCCTCTAATTCTGAATTAATTCTTTAATTACTTACTCTAATTTATTAAGTACTCAAATAATTAAACGGGATATTACATTCTACCCCCCTTAAACAGAATTCAACCCCGAATTCTACTCGATAATCTATTCGCAAGAACACCCCAACCAAAATTAATCACAATTAACACATACCCAATGTGAACAACTCTGGATACTGCTCGCGGTGTTAAGATGATGTCATAGACAGAGAAAGAGCGGCTCTTGCATGCAACAGAAGAAGTATGTATGGCGAAACATGATCCCTGTTCCTTGCGATTTTTTATTTTTGCCGACTCCCATGATATGCTAATATATTTAGGATCACGGGAGATGGATACTTCCCTATTATGAGCCATTCTGGTGCAGCGCAGAACCGTGCTAGACATAGGCGTTGGCTTAATTTTTGCCGGTCTGGCTAGCCAGGTAAATTCTTGCTATTCTAATCGATACATAGTCATGTATTTATGCTTTTCTGGTCACTCTTTGTCTCGCTGGTGCCTTGCGCTTTCAACATCCTTGCTTGCTTGCTTTCTTGGTGCCCCTTTCTCAAGATTCAGCTGTCGATAATTTCTCTCTGTTCTTATAGACCCTACTGTGGACCTCTCTCTGACTTCTACCTAGTCGTAGTTCCCAATGCAGTACGTCGAATAGCTTAAAGGTACGTCCGAAAAAAAGTTCCCGCTCTCTATTTTTATGGGTTTATCGTAGTTGGTTTTACTCTCCTGATCGTCGTACATTTCTTATTCTTTTTAGCTTCATACCGAGGAGATCGTACTACGGTCCACTAGAATATGAATGTGCCAACTATTGTGCTACCTTTGGTTCCAAGAAAGAGTTAGAAACCAAACATCGCTTAGACAAAGACGCGTTGTTTACAACCTTTGTTGTAGAGGTGGAAAAGTTAGGATTCCGCCTTTTCGAAAACCACCGTTGCTTCTAGCTAATCTCTTGAAGTTCGATGGTGATAATTGATCTAGATCATTCATAAGAAAGATACGCCAGTATAATTATCTCTTCGCATTTACTTCTATGGGCGTAACTATAGATCGATCGCCTACTGCGAGTCGCGGGCCCCCGATCTTTCAAATTAACGGCTAGTTCCATCATCGTATAGTGTCTTTGTTGCCGAGTCCAGGCAATCCTCCAAAGTTTGCTGAGCTCTACATTTATGACATCGATAACGAAGTCGCTAATAGGATCGGTGCTTTGCGATCAGCTGATAACACAGAAGGGGACTTAGATCCTGATATAGTGGCAGGCCTTATAGACATGCTCGATGAGTTTAATCCTTTATCTCAGCAATTTAGACTTGCTAGAGACCATTTGCTCGGCTATGAAGATGAACATGTCGCTATTAGGATTGTTGCACCCAACACACGAGATAGTCCTCAGTACGAGTTACCATCCGTTGATCAGCTTTCTGCTCTATTGGTTATCGACTTCTCTGTTGAGACTCCATCGCGTGATATAGTGGTGCATGATAAAGCCTCGGGTCTATGACAGATTTCTTCTTCACACCCTGCTTTTATGGCGCTACAATATCCTCTTTTGTTTCCACATGGTGACCATGGATTCAGATTAGGTGTCGCCTATACCGGTATCGATTTATCGCGCCCAAACACCTGTGCTAAAATGAACATGCAGGACTATTAATACTACTTCTGTCATTACCGGAAATATGACTACTACCCTTATTTATTTTGCGGTCTATTGTCTGCACAGATTAAAGTGGATGCTAGAGCTTGCATTGATGAGTGTAGATTAGACTTCATTCTGAGATACCAAGATTAGTTCAGAGCCAAGCATTTCCAGGGTATCACAGATGATTGGTTCCGGTTGCTTGGATGGCAATACTACAGGCAAAAAAAAAGCATTTTACCTTCAAACTTGATGGGGTCTCTAGCGCCGCCGCTCCTCACCCTCACCACCGCGCGCCGCGCTTTCTATATAAACTCGAAAGAGCGAGGGGGAAGGGGCGAGGCGATCCATGCCAACGCCTTCCCGTGAGCTCGGCTCTGGTTGTCTGCTGGAATTGGTACGCTCTCTAGGCAATCTCCATGAAGTCATGTACTACTTGATGTAGTAATGGCTCATATGCGCATAGCTAGGTTGGAACAAAATATTCTAACTTTACACGCTGAACCCCCACGTGCACAATAATGCAAAATGGTTGCAATCTAAAATGTGACAAGGTCATTCCAAATTTTCGGTATAGAATAAGATGGGCGATCCTAAAATTGATTAATTTTTTGTAAATCGGGGTTATCGTAATGCTAAATTGATTAGAGGCTATCTGAGCGTGGAATTATCACCCCGGAGTAAACTGTGTGCACTGACTGCATGTGTTGTTGCGCTACTGTGCAGCAGTTCTGTATGCAGTGTGCGAATCGTATTTACAAATTTGCAAATTCAGTTCTGCATTTCTCTATGCAGTACTGCGAGTGTAGGATTTTGTGAATGGAAGATGTCAACTGTGTAATTCATACTTTGTTATGCAATGACATCCGATGGAAGAGTTCCATCCTTTTGTCCTGATTGTCTTGCCTACTACCTCTGTGTTAGAACTGTCAAGTCATTATTCATGTTTAAGCTAATGCTATTTAAAAATGCAGCAGTATATAGTGCTTGTTTGGACAAGTAAAATTAGAATATCATGTGTCAATAAATCAGATACCTATTGTAACCTGTTCTAGGTAATTGCGACGCCCCGTGTTATTACCCCAAGGGTAATCACACTTAGGCATACGGATTACTATTCGTTTGCCCAGTAGAACACTGCTCCAACGAATAGTAAGCCATTTATCGGAGATAATGCAGCAGAACAATAAAATAGAAACTGCTCTTTCTTACAACAGTAGCCACACAAGAGTAGGGTTCTGAATATAATTATTTAATTACAAAGGGAAAACACTTCCCGCTATTCACTGCTAGGTTCCTCCGAAAGTCTGCTCGTCCCACGAGTTGAGGGTAGTGCCCATCTTGCCCTGATCCCAGAAATCAACACCCTCGTCACCTGTGGCTTTCTTGGTACCTACAAACCCCTCATCCCACTCGGGATAGATCCCAGCCGGACAAGGATCTAAGCAAAGGGAGAGATAGCAAGAGTGTGTACTATAGTGTACTCAGCAAGCATTAATAGCTAAAATGCATCTGATGACTCTAAATCTCGTCCTTATCAAAATTCCTACCTCTTCTCTTATTCTGAAATTAGTTTTCAAAACTTAGATTGCAATTTTAATTACAAAGAGACTACTTGATTACTCAGAGATAAGAAAGACCCCCGGCGGTTCCCGTAGACCCCAATCCAGGAGACTGGCATGAATTCATGATTTTGTATAGCACTACGCAGGCTTGTACCACTTTACCCATAGTAATTCTGAGCTCTAAATGAATCGGGTCCCCTGCATTTCCTTTGATGCGGGTTTGAGTTCAAAATACATAACGTTTTCCATTTACGTGATTAAGTCTCCACCCATTACTTTCCGTCGGTGTCCAGAGATGTGACCTTCGTCATCCACCGAGTTTTCGGTAATGTTGGTTGGGTCGGATCGGCCCAATACCCAACACTCCACCTTGCTACCCATTGTGGAGAACATAATTACGTAACAGGGTAGCATTTTCTGCCCGCCGAAATGGGAAAATGGTTGGTACTGAATTACGGCCTCTGACCGAGCAAGAGTTTTGTTGGTCCTTATATTTTAACTATAGGTAAAGGGGTCCCACCTCTTACCTCATCATTATTGTCGTCGCCGTGCTCCCCCGACCGGGCCCCCCTTTACCAACCTATTAGCTTTCTTTGCTTCCTTTCTTTCATCTAATTTCTTATCTTCCCAATTTCATTCTAATCCAATTTGGCTTTGATAAAATAGTTTTGATGCAATACAGATATGATAGAGCAATATACAGTTTACATTTAATATAGCTATGTTCATGATCTAGGGAGTAACTTGCCTGCGGAACTGTAGAAAAGATCGTCGTCGACGAAATCGATATTAGCTACTCCTGTTGGTTCACCCACTGCAATATATACGACGGTGCGAAATAATAAATACATAATTAAATACTTATCAATAATATGTGCGACTATGTGCATACTAGTCGAACGATTCTTTTTGTTAGCAGATTTTAATTTAATAACACTTTTCGAACCCTCGTTAAGTTAGCACTCTCCCAGCACGATCGTTCTATAGTTATCGGCTCTAGGGTTAGGATGGTTGACAATCACGTTTTATTGGACAAAAAGAAATTACTACACATAATTGCATATTACTAGGTCTAACAAATTTTATTCGTGCAAAACTAAGTCTATCATATTTTATTCACATAATTAAACGATTAACTTGATTTTATGACGGCGCTAAATAAATAAATCTATTTGAATAAATTATCTCTAACGCTCAAATTACTTATTTACATAATTTGGGAGTTCTATCGATGACTAACTCAAATCTGGAGTTTCAATTTAATTTCTATGCATTTTCCGTCTTTAATTCCTACTGATCGATTTATTGCTAAATATTTTAACGTGGGTTAAATAACCTAACTTACTGGCGACTCCAACGAAAATCACATTTATACTGCTAATTCAATTCATCTATTTATTTTGAATTTTACAACAATCTCTACAAAATTTTCCTCTCTTCTAAATTTTCTTTCCTCCTCTACTTTCTTTTTTTCCCTTTTTCTAATTCTTTCTTTCCCCTTTTTTACCCTACCCAGCCGATACCACCCCTACTCGTCTCTCTCTCTCTTCTCTCTTTTCTTCCCCAATCTCCTCCTCCTCTCCATTACGGTAGCCTTGCCTCCCCTTCCTCGAACGCTTGCCGTTCGGTCGGCCCACCACCTGTCTTTGCCACCCGGCCTCCCGGCTCCTCCTACCTCCCGCCTGGCGCCTCCTCATGGCGCCGCCGCTCCCTGGCTCCCCTACGCCGCCACCTCCCTACGGCGCCTCCACCTCCCTACAACGCCTCCTCTCGGCCCCTCCAACCTGGCGCCTCCTCTCCTGACTCGCTGGCCCCCACCGGCACCTCGGCTCGGCCTGGCCTCCTCTACGCCGTCGCACCCCACGGCCTCCTCTGGGTTTCCCCCTGGCTCGACCTCCTCTCGGCGCGACCGGAGGCCAGTGCCGCCCTGGGCTCCCTCTCTGCGACTTGGCCTACGGCCGCCGCTTCTACTCTACAACTCGCCCTAGCCCCACTCTGATAACCCAGATTTTACATGCTTTGGTTGCTCATTTACTTATGTTTACTGATGCTCTTCAAAATGGATTGATACTTTTTTACTTGTTGGCTTTAGATGCATGATTAATGCACATGCTTGGTAATGGTGATGGTGGTCATCGGCCAGTTGCACTGAGGTACCACCCCCCTCTCCTCGCTGATCCTCCTGACTGCCTCCCCTTGCTCTGTGATGAACTGATTGAGATATGGATGATGATGCTACCATGAAGTCTAGTGATATGGGTGAATGATTTGGATGTGCAGAGGTGCTTGATGCATGAATTAGCTGGCTCGAAATGATGCATGACTGATTGTGTGAAATGTTGATGGATTGGGGGAGAGGGCTACCTTGCTGGGTTTGGTCTGGGGCTTGGATGGTTGCGTTGGCTGTGCTAGTTGTCGCCGTGAGGTTGATGACCGCACGCCGGTGCTCCTTCTTCCCCTTGTGCCTCCCCTCCTTTTAGGTGGCTTGGAGCTGGCGGTAGCTTCGGCTGTGGCTGCTGCTGGGAGCTCCTAGCTTGCCTCCCTCTCTCTTGTGGCTGTGAAAATGGGAATGGAGGAATGGCTTGGGATGTAGGTGGTCTTATCCTTGCTTGTGGTTGATCTCATCCTCACTTATGGTAATTTCATTTTTACAGCAACCCTATTCCTATTTACCTTAATTCCTATTACCTTCTATTCTTGGCTGCTCTCCACTGTGATGCATATGAGCTAAATATTGGTACAATGGGCTATGTGGTTACCACTGTGGCTTTCCAGTTGATCAGAATGATATACTGTGGGTGTTGAATTCGGTTGCCCGATGATGTTTTGAACAGAGGGCGGAGATAAACATGAATGCACTGATGGATGCTACTACTGTTGAGGCAATTGAAATAAAGTGGGTGTTGGCTCTAACGATGCCGAATGATGAGACCCTCGAAAGTAACGGGTGCCTATTCACCTAGGTTTGCCTGGCTACCATAATTATCAAGGGCCAACTAACTTTGGTTGGTCAGGGTACTTTGGTAATTGAGGGACCGGTTGACCTAAGTTAATACGGTAATCCTTCTGGACTTCGAGTAGACTGACGGCAACTCTCTTCAATCTAACTAATACTCCTACTTTCGGTTTTTGCTAAATGGTTTCTAAAATTTTGGTTGCAAGAGAAGGGAAGGTGGAGAATGATTGGATGAGGTGGCATTGTGGCAAGGAAGGCTTCGATGCAATGAATGCAAAATTATTGATTTGTAAATTGATTTATTCTTGTAATTAAGGTTGTAAATGAGTTGTAACATTAATCCTGTAATACACGTTGGGTTGTAATATTTTAATTTTGTTTTGCAAAAGGACTGTTGTATAAACTTTGGTGATGTGAAATGATATTTCCACAATTTATACTGTCTATTGCGTTAATTAAGTGATTGAATATTAACTGAGCTTACGCTTGAGATTGGTTTAATGAAATTTTTACTTAAGTTAATTACCGGTTATTGCCGATTAGCTTAGTTTAATTATGCGGGTTCTCACAGTAATCCATTGGTAATTGGTGGTCTGAATTATCACTGAACTTGTTGACAACGCTACAAGATACTTTTTTCCCACCACCATAGATAATAAAAGTATACAAGTGAAATGGTCTACAAACATATTGTGGAAATACAGAGGAAGTTCAACTACATGACATACTCTCATTTAAAGGGAACTACATAACATAATTCTCCATAGAAAAATACAGGGTAACTAACTAAGATGCATCCTAGCAAGCGATCATTGCTCATTGCATACATGGTTAGCGTGGCAAACTGGCTGAGGACGAAAATTCTTGCTCCAAACTGTAGCTTCCAGAGATGCATCCATACGTTAAATCAACATTATTGATAAATTTGCTCTGTGCATGAGAGCTACTGGTATTTTGGCATAGAGAAGGCTCAATGTCTCCATCCTTTCTTGGGAAAAGTTGGCACCTTCTTAGTCTTATAGTTGTAAGGAACTGCAACCTCATTTCTACTTCTTTCAGGGTAGGTCTCTCCCATCCTTTGGTTTTCAAGCATGCTTCTACAATTGAGGCAATATCATTAATTTCCTCCTAGTTTGCCTCTTCCACAACATGGGAATCCATGATTTCCATGAGATCTCCCTGCTGAAGTCCTTCCACAAAGTAATCGGACAAGCTTTGTTTTGAACCTAGGTTATTAATAAAAAATGGCTTCTTTCTTACCAGAAGCTCCACAAGTATGACTCCAAGACTATAAACATCACTCTTCTTAGTTAGTTGGTATGGTAGTACTTTGGATCTAAGTAACCAAATGTGCCTTGTACAATGGTCACCACATGAGTCTGATCGAGTGATATAGATCTCGAAGCGCCAAAGTCGGAAACCTTTGTGGTAAATTTTCATTTAGGAATATATTTGAAAATTTGACATCTCTATGGAAAATTGGTATTGCAGCAGCCGAGTGGAGATAAGCAAGAGCACCTGCAGCTTCTACTGCAATTCTAATGTGATCATCCCATGATAGCACACATTTAACACATACATCAGTGTGAAGAAGGTCACATAATGTTCCATTGGATATGAACTCATAGGCTAGCAAAGACACCTCTGTTTCGAGACAACAACCAAAAAGCTTCATCACATTGCGATGAATAATTTTTGATAGGATGGCAACCTCATTGATAAATTGGTCTATCTCAGTTTGCTCTACTATTTTGGACATTTTAATGGCCACCACATGTTGATCAGATAGAATCCCTTTGTAAACTGCGCCATGTCCTCCACAGCCAAGAACACGAGCAACATCGAAGTTGTTGGTTGCCTTCTCTAATTCCTCAAAGGATAATTTCTTTGTTTTATCTGTGGCGCTTTCATCTAATATTAGTTGTTCCAAGAGTAGGCCTTGATTTTTCTTAAAGCATGCCCTTTGAATTCTCTTTTGTATGCCTCTCTTCCACTTGCTAACGAGTACAGCTGAACCAAATGGAAGAATTATGGAGCCAAGGCCATAACCAATTCCAATTGCCATACCTACATCCAATAGTTGTATTCATGAAAGCATAATGCATTTTGCGAATTGTAACCGTGCAACTTAAGGGATTCAGTTCGTTCTAACTTACCTAGAAGAAGATTGTGTCTCTTAGCTGATGTCACACCTTTCCCTTTTGTTGGATCAAACATTAGTTCATCGGGGTAACTATCGTACAAAGGAGGGCCAGTACGACACGGCTGGGATGATGAACTTTGAGGGAGGCTATAGATTATTTCTTCTTGCTTGCTTATGAATGGTGCATCTCCCCTCTTTATATATATGATATGGAAACTATCATATCTAATGCAATCAATCAACTAAGGATAAGATAATATCTATACTTTCTAAACATGAAGATACGCATCTAATAATTCTCAACATGTAGATATGCATCTAATCATTCCTAATATGAAGATATGCATCTAGCTATTCCTAATATAAAGGAAACAACTATTCTAATATGTTTGGACAATATTCACGCACATGAACAGTACACGTGAACAATAATTCTACCCATAACGCATGTCCGTAGCTCCCCTGGGCACATGCCCATAACACTTAATCCCTCCCGGACAAGCAGCTCGTCCTCGAGCTGCATGGCAGCGGCCATGGCAGCAATCCGAGGTGTCCCCATGTCGACAAGAGGTCATGGCGTCAACGGAACATCGCATGGAAGATGGTCTGCAATGTTCCAATGGACAACATTGAGGACTGTGGTCCCTTGGCGTGTCTTGACATTGCAGGAGACGTCGACAGCATGGACAAGCTGCACGGGGCACCAGTGATGCTCTTCCTACCATAGGATGCTTTAGTAGGGGATAAAACGCAATGCTGTCGTGGTCCTAACATCCGCCACAGCCCGCACCTACGAAGGCATGACGTCGGTCGGGCGCATGGAGAAGATAATCGTTGGATAGCAGCCTTTTTCCTCGGCGAGGGCACCATTTGTGAAACCATGGGCAGCGAGGTCAATGATGCGAAAGTCACGGGTGAAATCAGAGAAGCCTCCAGCGGCGTAGATTATGCAGCAGTTGTTGCCCGTGCCTTCTTTTTCTCCTCCTTTTCAATAAGCTTGGCCGTCACAGCTGCCATGTCTGCCAAGATGTCTTTCATGTCGTCTATGTCGGCACTCATATCATTGAGGGTGGCCCTCATGGCCTTGAAATTCTCGATAGCAGAATCCATGATGTTGGCTTTGATACCAAATTATTATGAACCCTAGTTCATCAGGGTAACTACCGTACAGAGGAGGGCCAGTACGACACGATTAAAGGGGAGGGTCTTTAGGAGAAAGGATGGACCGTAGACTGGTATGATGAACTTTGAGGGAGGCTATAGATTATTTCTTCTTGCTTTCTTATGAATGGTGCGGCTCCTCTCTTTATATAGATGAGGTCAGCCCCTAACAATATGAAAACTATCATATCTAATGCAACCAATCAACTAAGGATAAGATAATATCTATACTTTCTAAATATGAAGATATGCATCTAATCATTCATAATATGAAGATATGCATATAACTATTCCTAATATAAAGGAAACAACTAATCTAATATGTTCGGGCACTATTTACATGCATGAATAGTAATTTCTACCCATAACGCATGACCGTAGCTCCCCTGGGCCCATGCTCATGACACCGAGCAACATCGAAGTTGTTGGTTGCCTTCTCTAATTCCTCGAAGGAGAATATCTTTGTTTTATCTGTGGCGCTTTCATCTAATATTAGTTGTTCCAAGAGTAGGCCTTGATTTTTCTTAAAGTATGCCCTTTGAATTCTCTTTTGTATGACTCTCTCCCACTTGCAAACGAGTGCAGTTGCACCAAATGCAAGAATTATGGAGCCAAGGCCACAACCAATTCCATATTGCAATACCTACATCCAATAGTTGTATTCATGAAAGCATAATGCATTTTGTGAATTGTAACTGTGCAACTTAAGGGATTCAATTCGTTCTGACTTACCTAGAAGAAGATTGTGTCTCTTAGCTAATGTCACACATTTCCCTTTTGTTGGATCAGACTCTTTTTCGTGAATGCAATTTGTGCAAGTATAGCCTCTAGGAAAATGCTGGTATGTGCCTTCACAATAATTTGCTAGTTTACACTCATCGATATAGGTAAATAGTAGGAAAGTGAGCGCTAATTGATGGTTTTGAATAACTCTAAAAATTATGTAATATATGAGAGTGACTATGGTATATGTGTATGTAAATTATGCACTTTATGTAAACTTTTCCCACAATCCACTAATCATCCATTCATCCTACAAGTGGGAGTGGTGGGGAGTGAAATGATAGTGAGAGAGGAAGACATTTGAATTTTTTTGAACTAAAAGTTGTATATTATATATCTGTCCCAAAATTTATTTATTTATTTATAGGTCTGGGGGTTGTTGGCATAGACCTACGCAACTATCTTTGACATATGGGTTTCCTTCGTAGCCAGGAAAATATTTGCACAACCTCTTATATACACCATTAGCAAAAAAATTCTTCTAATTATATGTTAGTAAACAACTAAACATATGAAACATATATTTAAATACTTTTGATGTCATATATGCTAATATCATTTTATCAGGCAATTTTACATACTCTGTGTATCTTAGTGGCTAAAGTCTTGAAAGTTTGACTACACACATTCTAAACGACATATATAGGAACATAGATAGTATATGATTGGTGGTATACATGATGGAGGTATCTAATGTTGGTTAAAACCATATTCCTTGCACATTTCTCTATTTTACCAACCCAATTTATATAAAAAATCTTTTAGTTAAGTAGACAACCCACTTTCAACAATTTAGATTTGTTTCAACTGTTTTATGATCTCCAAACTCAAACACAGGGTGTGCGCATTATATAAGAATGGAACATATTCATCAACTTAAGCATGCCCTCCATTTTGTTTAAAGAGTTGATATTAATTGAATATCAATTTTTCTTTAAAAGATTTTTGCAAATGTTTTATTCACACCTAATCCATATTGAGTAGACCATGTCATCGTGAGAATTCTTAATTCATGAGTTGTAGGAGGGACTTATGTCACCACAAACAGAAACTAAAGCATGTGTTAAGGATTATAAATTGACTTACTACACCCCAGAGTATGAAATCAAGGATATTGATATCTTGGTAGCATTCCCGAGTAGCAGTGGAAGCAACCACGTTTCGTTTTGTGCAATATTGTTTCTATAAAACTTAACTCGCTGTAAATGAACGAACATACACGTATCCTCTGGTGCCTCAAAAGGTATGAGTGGCATGGATGTATAAAGGCAATACATGCTATGCAGTCATCCATTGTGACACACTCATGCAATTAACTTTCGGTTTTGGCACCAAAGAAATATGAAAAAATTTGCAAAAAATGACAATCTAGTGAACACCCTTTAGAATTTCATCCTCAAATTAAAAATGTGTTAGAACAAACAAAAATATTTTTTATGAATAGTAGTTTTGTCTGCTATATTTGTCGAGTTGGAAAAATCTTTTCAAGGAGTTTGCTCTAGTTATCCATCTAGCAAAGGATGCAGACAATGAGGACATGGAAAATTGGGTGAGTAGTCTAGCTTAGTAGCTATGAGCCCTTAGGAGAATGTATATTCTTTCTTGTTGCTTTTTCCTTTTTTTTGTACATAAACCTTTTTATTTGTATTAATATATATCCGTAGGGGCCTCCCCTCCGGTTCTTCTAAAAAAGTGGCATGTCCTTTTGTTTTCCTTTTCCTTTTAATTTATCATTTATCATATTTTTCTCATTTTTTACTATTAAAATAGAATGAATTTGAACTTAAAATTTTATATATATGTAGAGTAAATTGAGAAGCACATCTAATATTTTTTTCGGGAATTTTTCATGGTGATCTAATGCCTAAACGATCTAGGCCCCTATTTTCACTGAGTATGAGTTTTTGTGATTAATGATAGCCGGATGTGTGGAACTAACAATTTCCAAAAGTTGGTGAAATAGGTATGGTTCCATGTTGATGAAAGACTTTGGATGAGTTCATGAGTTGATAGTCATCAAGTCAAGATTCGGAGTGAAGAATGTCATTGTGTGTTGATAGACATCAAGTCAAGACTTCGGTATTGAAGGATGACATCATGTGTTAATAGGCATCAAGTCAAGTTTCTAGAGTGAAGGATGCCATCATGTGTGGATGATCATCGAGTCAAGGACCTAGACTTGGAAAAGCGATGTTCGTTATCAAGTCATCTCCTCTAGTTGGACTAGCTAAGTAAAAGGTATATAATCAAGGTAAAGGATATGTTTCTTAGTCATTTTACTGATCTTAGTGCTTGGAGTTAGATCAAATTGCTAGATTAGTTTTTTCGTACTATTAAGAGGGGTCATGACTAGTAGCTTGATTTGCATCATGCACCGATTGCTCAATCTCAAATGCATAATTCATATTGCTCAAATCATGTGTGTTTAGTTTGTGGTTAGTTGGAGTCTAAGAAAAATGATTTTAGATATTAATCTTAATTAGACCCAACTAGATGTCAATGGTATGCATGTGGTTTGACTTGTTAGAGATGTATCGTGCATGCCCTTTAGCTCTTGTACACCCTTGTGCTTGGTTGATTCATAATTTGGGACAGAGAGGGTGCTGGACATGTCCAACCAAATGTCTAACAAGTGACTAGAATTGTTTTCTAACAGAGGAGGCAGTGGACATGTCCAACTGAAGCATGTGTTGTAGTGTGGACATATCCAGTTGAGTATAAGTCAGCCCCAACGGTCATATTCTCGCATTAATGCACTAGCCGTTTGAAAGTCCAGTAGACATGTCTAGCCACAACACTTGCCCAACCGTGGACATGTTCAAACAGTGGTATGTATGTAGTTTTGAGAATATAATGGCTTGTTTTGTCTGGAGGGCTATATAAGGTCGATTTGGCCTGGCATTTTAAGACTCTCGACACTCCATTACAATATCCTCGAGTTAGTGCAATTCCTCTCTACTCTCCACTACATGTGTTGCACCTTGTGAGGTTTAGAGGCAAAATTCTAGTACATGTTTTACATCTAGCGAGAGTTTGAGGCAAGATTCAAGTGCATTTGCTTTGAGATTGAGCTTTGGGCACTTGATAGAGTCAAGTGGTTGTCTTGGCTTATTACTTTTGGTGTTTGCCGACGCCTAGATGACATAGGGGTGTTTGCTTATGCTAATTTACAGTCTTTCAATTTACATTTCTAGAATTGAATTGTTTGCTTGTCACCCTATAATTGCAAATCTTGATCTAGACTTGGGTTGTTGGGGCACTTTTGCAAATCTTGATCTAGACTTAGGTTGTTGGGGCACTTAGTGAGATAGTTGATTTAGGCCTTAATTGTGCAAAACCGATTTGATTTACGCTTCCACATATAAAATCGGTTTTGGCCAAAGAGAAGTTTAAAACCGCATACTCACACCCCTCTAATTGGCCTCCTCGATCCTACAACCACGTGTAAAATATTTAACTAGAACTTGAAGATTAATATAGATGGGTCCTTTGACCCTCACATCCACGCATGAGGATAGGGAGCAACTCTCCGAAATAACCAGGGACAAAGATCATTTCATGATTGTTACTATATTACCAACATTTTCTCATCAAATTAAGCTTTTATGTGAACTTTTTGGTGCATCAAACTTAACAGGGTATTGGAGGCAAGAGGTCCTGAGTTCAAGACTTAGCTAATGCAATTTTTACTACTTAAAAAAACTCTAGTGGTTGTGAATGATCCGTTCTCGTTCTCCGTTCCTCGCGTGTCACTAGAGCTGGCCAAACGGGCCGTGCCTGTTGGGCCGGTACGAGGTACGACACTGCTGGTCTGACCGGGCCAACACGGCACAACACTATTTATGGGTCGGGCCAGCACAGCACGATAGTCCGGGCCATGCTTGGGCCGGCACCACGGCACGACGGGCCGGCATGGCACGGCATGGCACAGCCTGTTAGGCACGACACTATTTTAATATACATATATAATTTTACTTTTATTTATTAATATTTATATGATTTTCTTTCCATTTTTAATACTTATATGGTTTTATCTTGTAGTTTTAAAATTTTATATAGTTCATTTTATAAGTATATATAAATTTATTTTTGTTTTTAAAAATATATATACTTTTTCTAGGATTGTTTTTAAATTTTTCATGTCTTATGAGCTAAATGACAAATGTTTTAACGAGCTAGCTATTTGAACATTAATAAAATTCTATTACATTTTCAATATGATCGTCTCTTTTTTTTTCAATTTTCATGTCTACTTCTGAATTCTACACATTTTCTAATTTTTCTAGAAGTTTTTGGATTTTTTATTTTTTTCATTCAATAAAGCTAAATGGGCTAAACGGGTCACATTTGGCCCGATGGGCTAAACGGGCCGTGCCGGCCCGACACAGCACGAAAGGTCAATAGGCCGTGCTTGGACCGTCACTCCGGCCCGTCGGCTGGCCCAGCATGGTACGAATAGTAGCCGAGCCGGAATGGGCTGGGCTACCACAGGCCCGTGCTAGGCCAGGTCATGCTGCTGGTTTGGCCAGCTCGGCGTGTCACGCCTCCTCTCCAAATTTCAGCACGTAGACAGGTGGGCTGCTCCTAAGACCATCTCCAATATTGTGTTTTAGCCGGTTCAAATGAGGAGAGCGAAGGCATTGAATCGATTCAATAAATTGGAGGTGTCGATTTCAAAAAAAAAATGCATAGAACCAAACTCTATTTAAGAGTTGATGCAAAGCATTAAACAACTCATATGATCATTAAACAACTACATAGGACAGAGTACGGTTGAGAGAGGATATTATTATTTTGTGGTTTTTTAATCTAACGTGGGTCTCAGTTATTAGTAGAAATCGGTTCAATACATTGGAAAAAATTAAGCTCAATTTCTATAATACTTACATAACATAACTTTAAATCAACATCAGTTCAATACACTAAAGATGCTCTAATCACGCTTTCCTAGTTGCAGTCCGCAACAACAAAGCCCTTCATCCGGAAGAAATCCCAACGGCCCACCTCTCGCCCGCTGCACGTCGGCCCCGACTCCCTCCTTCCCGGATTTTGGGGCGGCACCTCCCACTTCCCCGGCTTCACCTCCCGCACCCCTCCCGCCGCCGCGCCGCTGCCGTCCCCCGCACCAGCTATGGAGGAGTTGCCCAGCGTTCGGAATGACAACCCCCGCACCACCACCGTGGGGTTCATCCCCGATGCGCTGGAGCGCGGGGTCGTGGCGCTGCACGAGATTGAAAAATCGCTGCAGGCCAAAAGGGTGGGATTTTTCGAGCATTCGGGGATAGTTTCTTTGGGAGGATCTTGTCTGTGCCTGGGTTCTGACAAGATGTTGTGTTGACCCATGGTTGTGCAGTTGTTCGAGCTGATGAGGAAGCAGGAGGAGACGCGACAGGCGGAGCTCGTTGCGAGGAAGGCCGAGCACGAAAAGGAGTTGGCTGTGTTCCAGCTCGTGAGATATTTCTCGTCCTATCGTTGTTCACTGTTACTCTGATGCTTTGAACGAATTGGCATTAGTTCCGATCAATTGTTGCAACAGTTGGGAAAGTCATTGCCAAAATGTTCGTTTTCAGGCAGTTAAGATTACAGAGGAGTAATTTTAGTATATCTTACTACAGTACATTCTCATATGGAATCTACACCTGTGTTTGAATATCATAAATGCCACCGAATATATAGTCAAATTTGTGCTCTCCTAACTATAATCCCGCATTCGTGTTGATGTTCTATTTTGTTTTTATTTGCTTGGCAGTTCGGATCCTGCTAGTGCCGCGAGGAACAAGCGATGCCGACACCATCCCAGTGGGTTAGCAAGTACGCTCGGCGGTGAGGCTGAAGAGCGACGAGTCTGGTTCGCACGTTGATGAGGCTGGCAAGTGGCGGCACGGATAGCTTCGTAGTCGAGCGAGGAGGGTAGCGCGTGTGGGTGTGGGCTTGCGACGACAATTGAGAGGAGGCGGAGGGCGCTTGCTGCTTGCAGCAGGCACGCAACTCAGGTTTAGATTAACTGTTGTTTGTTTTGTTTAGATTGACTGCTCCAATTTGGTTTCATCTTTTAAAAATGGTTTAGATTAACTGATGTTTGCTTTGTCATTTGGTGCCAAAGAACCTGCTGAAATAAAGAGATTTCCAAGAGGAGTGCATCCTTTCAGTTTCAGCTATTGATACATTTTGCTATCATGTTTCTTTTCCAGAAGTAGCTACCATTCCTCTCATTCTCTCGAAAAGATTATATGAACAAACAACAATTGAGTCCCTTCACTGTCCTATTAAACAACTAATAGACCAGGTGAATACACACGTTCCTGTTCTTTCTAGATCCGTCAGCATCCATGTAATGTCTAGCATTGTTATGTTATAATGACATCGACACATTACACGACGCTCATCCTTGAGATTGTGAACAGTGTGCATCATTGCATAGTTTACTCAATTGATATTGTAATCATATATTTTACAATAAACACTCAGAGTTTTGGTCAAGATATTTCAAACAAATGAGATAATGTCAAGTGGAATAGAAAAACTCTCATTGAAAATTTGAACTACTAACCATGTGATTGCCCATACAATAAGAAATAAAAAAAATCTGAAAATGTACAGTTTTTCATAATGTCTATTGCAAGCTTGCAGATTGTCTGGACTTTTAAGTTGACTTTATTTGCTTCGCGAAATAACACCAAACTCGTATAGCTTAAGATCAACACAAGAGAGTTGGTGGTTTGAGTCCTACCTGACAAATATTAGCTTTCCATTGCAAATAAATCATATATTACAATGTAAATCAGCAGAGCCATATGTTGAGTGGCGGTACTAATGAAAACATGATGGATAGTGCTGATACCAAATTCAAGTGTATATTTACAAAATTAGTTTAATCAAATTGTAATATTTTTCATCCAAGCATGCATCTCATTTGATTCAGTAGTTGAAGGGAAAATTGGCTACAGGGCACTGACCAATGTGCTCCTTTGCCAATGGACATCGGAGAATCGTGCTGCAGCCAGAAGACATTGAACATTTGTGGTTTTTTGCCAAAAGACACTGAACCCAATATAATAATATATCTGAGCTAAAGAGGAGAGAGAAAGCCAGTGAAAATACCTTTTTGCCCTTCCGGCCACCTTCCTCTGGCTTCCTTCTTCCCTTCATGATGCGCCTCCTTCTTCCCGGTCCAACCGAGCCAGCATCGCTCCCTGCCCTATCCTCGCCGCCCCCACCTTGCGTCCTTCCATGAAGCCGCACTCACCATGTCCTTGCCGTCGTCTTGGGGAGCACCTCGCCGGCGCTGCCCATGCCGCTCGCCCATGCCGCCTCCTCGCGGGTTCTCCGCCCAAGCCTATTTAAGATCACCCGAGTGAGCCTCTGCCTCCTCTTCACACCCCGAGCACACCCTGTCCCTCCCTACCTCCTCTTTCTCTCTGTTGAGCTCAAGCTCAAATAAAAGCTCAAACCTCCATTGCCGGCCGGGGCACCACCACCACGCTGCCGGTGATCCAATGGAGCTCTCTCTCTCTTAACCGCGTCATCTTGTATCTTAGCCCTCAAGAAGCAAAACCCCTCTCCTAATTTGGTTGTTCATGAACAGGAGCTCGCATTTGCTCTTTTCTTCCTCACTGCCGGCCGAAAGGGTCACCTCCACCGCCGCCCTATCTCGGGTAAGCCATTGTTCAATTGCTCTCGCCTCCACCATCTCCTAGCCTCACTAACACTCCCCCGACCATTCATTTCATTCTTGTTGGCTTAGGATAGCTCCTCCACGTGGACGCCATTGCTGCCGCCGTTGTTCCTCGCCGTCGGCCATCCTCCGTCGAGCTCCTTCTCCTCGAGACCATTCGGTGAGTTCGTAGTGCCTCAGAGCTACTTGTGCGCATGCCATTTGGTTAAGGGCGCCGCTCATCTTGGTACTTGGCATTTTGGCTGAACCTCGCCGCCGCTCAACCATGTCACGCCGCCACTGTGGGTCACCGGAGACCTCGCTGCCGGTACCCATAGGTTCGTCCCGGTGAGGCGGTTCCCTTTTGACTAGTCGGCCGTGCCACCAGGCCCCGGTTCGCCGGCGAGTGGCTGGAGAGCCCAGCGCTGGAGCTTGCGGTTGGAAAATGAAACGAGCACTGTAGCAGTTAATTGAACCAAATCCCGGTTAATTTACTTAAAAGGGTGATTAACTGCTAAGCTAATAAGCCGCTTTACACTGACACGTGGGCCCTAGGCTGTTAACTATAGTGCTTCCACCGCATGGACCATGAGGTGTGCTATGGACCCAGTCCACACGCACTGTTCCGGTGAGCCAAGATGCTGACATGTAGGTCCCACCTGTAAGCACATGGTCATAGAGGGAAGGGTATAAAGGTCATTTGGTAGTGTTTCTCTCTCCGAAACATCGAATAATAATATAATAAGCGGTTCAGTGTCCTGTAGCCAAATTACATCTTTTCTCAGTGCTTTCTGGCTGCAGCACGATTCTCCGATGTCCGTTGGCAAAGGAGCACATTGGTCAGTGCCCTGTAGCCAATTTTCCCTAGATAAAAAGAGTATCCATTTTAACTCTTACTTGTCATTTCGCTTCTCCTTCTATTTTTTATTTAGTCGTATATATTCTGTACAAAGTCCTTGGACTCTGTAACAATCCTTTCTACATAATTTTGTTACAGAACATGAAAAAGAACCAAATAAGATGACAATACTTTGACATGGACAATGCAGTCAAAACACATTAGCAACAAGAAATAATAATTAGAGAAAAATATCACAGCAAGCCAAAAACTAAAGATTATCATAGCTAAAAGGACAATAGATATATCTTTCCCTTTATTGACAAGAGGCTTTTAATCTTTATCTTTACTCCTTTAAAAGAACCTACTGGTTGTAACGTCCCTGATCCGTACGACCGCGTATGTACTATTGGTTGATGAGAAATATTATTTGTGTAAGGTTTGGGATACCGTTGCAACGCACGAGCACTCTACTAGTATTTAAATAATAATAATTGAGACCCTCTTTGAATCCACGTCTTAGACCTGATAGAGCTAGACGTGAGGGAAGTATATTGCCTACTTGTCCACTTTTTCTCAATTGGCCATCTAGCTGGTTTATAGAACTCCAATTCCATCTAGAAAAAGGAAATCAACTCTTTGGATCAAGATGGCCAAGGAATTGCATCACATGAATCTCATTAGATGTTTCGCTATCCAAGTTTTAGTCAACCATCTCATGTACTAGGAAAAGTATGCAATTGGTTGCAATTTGAGCTAAAAGGCAGTGAGTTTACCTGTACAACCATCCCTCGAGAGCACTTGCAACGATAGCCCAGCTGCATCGTCCCATTTCCATTCCCATGTGTGACATTAAGGCAAGTACTGTTGACACTGCGGCACGTGTACGTATCCCTGTTTTGCATGCGATTGGAGAAGGTATTCCCAACGATAGCACACCATCTTCATATCGTATTCTTTTAAATCGAAAAGGTAATGCAGAGGGTTGTATTCAGCCATGTACCCACCGTCCTCGATTGTCACTTCGCTGTTGGAACTTGAACTACTCCGCACGTTTCTAACACTCAGATATCCTTCGTTCACAGAAACGTTGGCCACAAGATAGTTTACCGGATATCGGTGAAGGACGGTGATGTTACCTGACGTGCAGTTAAGTCGAAACTAGTCGAAACTTTTCAAGCGCGTAGCAACCTTCTTCAAGCCCAAAAGGGAAGGGAACACTCGTGCTCCCACATGATGTATTGCATCTTCCTTTAGGGTGGTAAACTGGTCCTGGATAGATCCCACCGCCGCTGCTCCCGTGGCTGCCGCCGGATCCCGCTGCCGCCACTACACAAACCGGCCGTGCGTGCCCGCGCCGGCCTCTGCTCTCGGCTTCACCCGAGCGCCGCCTCCACACCTTGGTATCCGCCACCGACCTCCCTAAGCTCTTGCTCGAGATCCGCCCAGCCGCCCCAACCTCATGCTCGCCGCCGCCTCGGCTCCCCTGGATCGGGCCGCCTCGGCTCCTCGTGCTCACTGCCGGATCCGCGCCGCCTGCGCCGGATCCAGCTCCTCCCCGCGCCACCCAAGCCAGATCCCGTCGGATCCGAGCCTCCTCGTCGTCGCCGACCTCTCCCTGACGCGGCGTTGCTGGCACTAGAAGGAGGGCATCCACCCGAGCCAGATCTGTGCTTGCTACGCCGGATCCCGCCGCCGCTGCTCCCATGGCCGCCGGATCCTCTCCGCCGGATCCCTCCACCGCTGCTCATGTGGCCGTCGCCGGATCCTCTCTGCCGTCGGATCCTCTTCGCCGCATGTGGCTGCGGGTCTGCCGCCGTTGCCTTCGAAGGAACCTAAAGTTCCCCATCGTCGCTCCTTCATAAAGGGCCTGCTTTTATTTCCTGGGCTGAGCTGGGCTAAGTGAGCCGGCCCAGCCAGGAAAAGAAAAAAAAAGAAACTGATGGCTTCTACTGGAGGCTCCTTCGCCATCCCGCTACCCCCCAGTTCGGTTTGATGGGACGAACTTCTGGGAGTGGGCCGTTCACCTGAGGATCCACCTCAATAGCCAGCATCTCTGGGGTCATCTCACTGGTGAGTAGCCATGTTCGCCTCATCCTACACCGCCAACACTGCCCTCTCTCTCTACTGGTGCGGATAAGGCGGTTGAGAGGTCGACAATGTTTGCCTTTGGAGGCGCTAGAGCTCTACCGATCCGAGCTGCGCCTCTGGCGTTGGTAGGAGGCTGAGGCTCGTGTTACCGCCATCCTAGTGGGTAGCATGCCCGTCACCATCTCCATGGATGTGGCGGAGCTGCTGACGACACAGTTTATGTGGGAGCGCCTTCGAGCTCACTACTAGCCGACTAGTGATGCTATGTATCTCTTAGTCATGCATCAGGCGCATTCTCTTCAGCAGCTCGATGCCACCATGAATGATTTCTACCAGAAGCTATCTGAGGTGTGGCGCCAACTTGACTCTCTAAGGCTGGATGTTTGTCGGACCTGTCCCTACTGTATGCGGCTCTGTGCTCACCAGGAGACTCACCGTCTCTACGACTTCCTGACGCGTCTCCAGCCTGAGTTCGAGACTGTGCGCACTCAGCTCCTAACTCGCTACCCGCGCCTAAGCTTGGTGGAGGCCCTCACAGGTGTGCGTGCTGAGGAGACTCGTCACCGTGGCGTGGCTCAGATACAATCTGTCTTGTTTGCTTCAGCACCTACTCCTTCGCTGCTTTCTTCAGCACCAACCGTAATCCCTCCCCCAGCTCCTCCGGTGGTTGCTGCTTCTACTGCAGGTCTCCACTGTACCTACAGTCAGCGTGTCGACCATAGGTATCAGGATTGTTACAAGCGGAGGAGGGACCAGAGTCGTCGGGGTGGACGTCCCCCGAAGGGCTCTGGAGGTTCCTCTCACTCAGGAGATGGCCCCCTCGCTAGGGCTCCTCTCACTATTTCAGCGCCTCTGTGTCGTCTCGTCCTTAGACTTTTCGAGTTCTACTCGTTTGGATCTTGCTTCTTAGCAGTCTTCCTCGCCTCCGCCTCCTCCCCTGTCAGGTATCTTGTCTCCGTGGATCTTAGACTCTAGTGCTTCTTTTCACATGACACCAGATTCTACCCACCTTACTTCTGTACGGTCCACAGATTTTTCTTCCACTATTTAGACTGCAGATGGTACCTCTCTTCCTGTTACAGGACGAGGCACCATTTTCACTTCTTTTCATATTCTGCAGTCTCTCATGTTCCTCAGCTTACTATGCAGCTTATGTCAGCTGGTCAAATCACTGATCACGACTGTCGTGTTGTTCTTGAATCTGACTCTTGTTGTGTTCAGGACCGCCGCACGGGGACTCTGCTTGGTACTGGCCCTCTGCGCCGTGATTCGCAGCTTCTTTGGGAGCTCGACTGGCTTCATCTTCCTTTCGCTGTCTTCACCAGTCAGTCGGCCGCTACCACTACCTCTGCTTTTGCTTGCTGCGTCCTCCACTACCTCTTTCGCTCAGTGGCACCATCGTCTCGGTCATCTCTGTGGCTCGCATCTATCGTCTTTAGTCGGTCGTGGTGTTCTTGGAGTGCATTTAAGGGACACCTCTTTACATTGTATGGGTTGCAAGCTTGGCAAGTAGCTGCAGCTCCCCTATCCCACTAGTGATTCTATTTCTACTTGTCCTTTTGATCTTGTTCACTCTGATGTTTGGGGTCCGGCTCCTTTCGTTTCGAAAGGGGGTCATCGTTATTATGTGATCTTTATTGATGATTATTCTCGTCATACTTGGATCTACTTCATGTCCGAGCGTAGCCAGGTTCTCTCTATTTATCAGATGTTTGCCACCATGGTTCGCACTCAGTTTGATTCGACCATTCGTGTATTTCGTGCCGACTCTGCTGGTGAGTATCTCTCTACTGCTTTGCGTCGCTTTCTCGCTGAGCAGGGCACTCTTCCTCAGTACTCTTATCATGGTGCTCACGCTCAGAATGGTGTCTCTGAGCGTAAACATCGTCACTTGCTTGAGACCGCTTGCGCTCTCATGCTTGCCTCTTCTGTTCCCCCTCACTTCTGGGCTAAGGCTGTCTCTACTGCTGCTTTTCTCATCAACCTGACTGACCTTCTCTTGCTCTTGAGGTTCTACTCTATCGGCGTCTCTTTGGTCGAGCTCCAGTCTGATCATCTTCGTAGTTTCGGTTTGTGTTTGTTTTGTCCTTCTTCCACCTCGTGGCGCGCAAGTATTGCTTTCGGTCGATTGAGTGTGTTTTCCTTAGCTCTGATCTTGAGCATAAGGGTTATCGTTGCTATGACCCTGTTGCTCGCGGGATGAGGATTTCTCGGGATGTCACTTTTGACGAGTCCCGCCCTTACTACCCTCGTTCCCCCAGTGTCAGCCTAGATTCTCTTGCTGAGTCGATCTTCTTTCTGATTTTTCCTGACTCTCAGCTTTCCACCACTGTTTCGCCTCATACTCCATCTACTCTGCCTCCGGCTTCTCCGGCTCCATCTGTTCCCCTCCACCAGATTTTCCTTTCCGCACTTTTGTTGAGGCTCCACCTTTACCCTTGCACTACTCTCGCCGTCCTCGGCCTACTATTTCCTCTCTTGAGCCTCCGTCTCTACTGGGCCCTGTTCCTAGTCCTCCCTCTCCATCTTTGCTGGGTCTAGCTCCGCCTTCTCCTCCCAGATATGATCTTCGTGATCGTCACACTGTCAGGCCGCCTAAGCGCTACGACTTCGCAGCCGCTGCTCTTTCTGAGCCTACGACCTACCGTGAGGCTGTTGCTCACCCTGAGTGGCAGCTCGCGATGTCTGAGGAGATTGCTGCTTTGGAGCGTACTAGTACTTGGGATCTTGTGCCCTTGCCTGCGCGTGTTACTCCTATCACGTGTAAGTGGGTGTATAAGATCAAGACCCGCTCGGATGGTTCCCTTGAGCTCTACAAGGCTCGTCTTGTAACGCGTGGTTTTCAGCAGGAGTATGGTCGTGACTACGATGAGACTTTCGCCCCTATCGCTCACATGACTACTATTTGTACTATCCTTGCTATGGCATCTGTTCGCCAGTGGCCCATCTCTCAATTGGATGTTAAGAATGCCTTTCTCAATGGCGAGTTGCGTGAGGAGGTCTACATCGGCCGCCCACAGGTATTCATCACGATGGTATGGTGCATGTAGCCTTGCGTTCTATCTATGGGCTCAAACAAGCCCGTAGTGTTTGGTTTGACTGCTTCTCCTCTATTGTCACTGCTGCCGGCTTCTCCGCTAGTGATCACGACCCTGCTCTCTTTGTTCAGACCTCTCCTCAGGGTCGGACGCTCCTCCTTCTATATGTGGATGACATGATCATTACTGGAGATGACTCTCAGTACATTGCCTTTATCAAGGAGCGTCTCAGTAAGCAGTTCTTGATGTCTGGTTTGGGTCCTCTTTGTTACTTCCTTGGGATTGAGATCATTTCTGCGCCCGAGGGCTACTATCTCTCCCAGGAGAAGTACATTCAGGATATCCTTACTCGCGCTTGTCTCACTGATCAGCGTGTGGTGGATACTCCTATGGAGCTATGTGTTCACCTTCGACCTACTGATGGTGAGCCTCTTGAGGATCCCACTCGCTATCGCCATATTGTCGGGAACCTCATCTACCTTGGGATTACTCGCCCTGATATTTCTCACCCAGTTCACATCCTGAGTCAGTTTGTCTCTGCTCCCACTCAGCTCCACTATAGTCACCTTCTTCGTGTTCTTCGATATCTTCGTGGAACCCTCACTCGACGTCTTTTCTTTCCTCGTTGCAGTTCTTTACAGCTTCAGACGTACTCTGATGCGACCTGGGCTAGCGATCATTCTGATCGCCAGTCTCTTTGTGTCTATTGTGTTTTTCTTGATTCCTCCTTGATTGCTTGGAAGACTAAGAAGCAGACTGCAGTTTCTCGTTCGAGCGCTAAGGCTGAGTTGAGAGCCATGGCACTGTTGACTGCTGAGATCGCCTAGCTTCGATGGCTTCTTGCGGATTTCGGTGTTTCTGTTTATGCACCGACTCCGCTTTTATCAAATAGTACTGGTGCGATCAGCATTGCTTGAGATCCCGTGAAGCATGAGCTTACCAAGCACATTGGAGTGAATGCTTCGTACATGCGATCGCAGGTGCAAGACCAAGTTATTGCTCTTGATATGTGCCTTGAACTTGATTAGCGATTTCTTCACCAAGGCAAAGACTCGAGCTCAGTATAACTTCTATCTCTCTAAACTCAGTATTGTTGATCCACCATGAGTTTGAGGGGATGTTAGATATATATATTGTGTAGGGTGTTATTTGCTGTTGTTCCAACCTTGTACATGTTATATACTGGCCTTTGGCCCTTTGGAATATACAAGATGCTTTATTCAAACAGTAAACTGGTCCTGGATAGATCAACGTCGAGCACAGAAGTTAAAAATGGGAGTGCTAGCTTGAATTAGACTGGAGATACAACATGCATGTGTATATTTTATCACTCAACAGATACCCCCATCTGTTGATTTCTATAAGGCATGGTTTCCAAGATTGAACTTTGACCATTAATTCTTTTATAATATAGATTGTTTATAACTACAAAATCATGACAATAAGAAAGTACTTTCAAATATGAATTCAACTGTATCACCTTTTTGTCCCACAGAACGTACATATTGTTGGACTAATTATTGGTAAAAAATTATAAAGTTGAATCTTTTGAAATGCGTGCGCACTTTGTATAAACAAGAAAATTCCTTATTTGTCATGTAAAGTTCTCAGTTTCCTGATATGTCATCGAAAAACTTGTTTCCTTCTATGCCATTGAAAACTTTTTGCATCTCTTTCATGCCACTTCCGTTAACTCCATTAGGTCAATCACGCGTTAGCACACGAAAACTTGTCAAAATTTTTTGAAATACCCATCTTGCCCCTCTTGTCTTCTCCCTTTGGTGGGCTTCCACCGCGCCACCTAGAAGCTCCTGAGCTCCACTTTGATAGCGCTCGCTTCCATGTGTCAGATCTAGAGGTGGAGGAGGATGATGCCGAGAAGCTTGGGATTGATCCGAAGGTGGAGGTAGGATGGCGCTGTCACCGGAGAGAGAGAGAGAGAGAGAGAGAGAGAGAGAGTGGCAGAAGCCCTCTCCGCCAAGATGCCTCCCCTTCCCCTCTCGTTCTCACCTCACCATCATTTCCTTCAGCCCTCCCTCTTCTACTTCTCGGCCCGAGGAGTACAATGCCATCACCGCCATTGTTGTCGAGTTCCGCCGAGCTCAAACTCCTCCTCTGGTGAGAAAATCAAGAATCTATTCACGTCATGTTGCGTTCCACCCCCTCTTTACTCTTTTCCCTCTATTAATTTCATCGTGCACCCTGCAGCTCAGTGGTGGAACTACCGCTGAGAACAGCGGACCAGTTGCCGGTCTCCGGGCAGGCGGACCTTGACCCGCCGGCCGGCCCGGCGCCCGACCAAATCGCCATCGCCATGACTGATGACTCGTCTCCATGAGCTGATGAAGTGATGACTCATGAGTGAGCTGCGCGTAGGCACGCCGCGTGGGCCATGGCCATGGGCCGAGTCAGAGACGCGCCAAGGCAGGCAGTCCAAGGCGGCAAGGCCCATGCCAATTAGCCAAATGCCCAAATAGACACCAGCATCCAGGCATCCAGCACAACCCTAATTCGGGAATTCCCCATCGGGCAGCACCGCAGCATCAACCATTCCCCATTCCTATTTGGTTCTTCCTCCCGTCCCATCGGAGATTGCGGTAGCGAAGCGGCTGGCGTCGGTCGCGGTCTTCGCGCGAGGGCCGTGGGCGCAAGCGTAAAGGGCAAGCGTGGGGGCAAAAGCGCGACGTGGCAAGGAGGTGGGGCCAGAAACCGCCGTCGTCGGCACCGGCAGTACACCGCCTGACAGCGACGCAAAGCGATCGCGATTAGCGATCGAACACTCGAGCAACCCGTGCGTGCGATCGATCGATCGGCGTCCTCGAGTGCAGGCGGGTAAGCGGCCGAGCAAGTCGCGACCTCACAATGGCCTTGCTTGCGAAGTGCGCCAGCGAGTGTCTGAGCTTGTGTAACATCCCAAGCAGATAAACAGGTTTGTTCAAATATAATTATATGTGTAGAAATTAAAACTTTTTCTCACATCTTGAAAACCCCTAATCTCTCTGTGATTCTAGTCCAAGAGTTGTGTAATCCAAAACACAAAGCTCTTGTTGACCAAAAGTCAAACTCCTTTTCCAATTATCTTAAATCTTGTGCCAAACATTTGGAAAATATTTTCCTTGGTCCTAAAACTGATGTGGGACCCTCTGAAAAATATCACAAGTTGTAAAACTTGTTTGATAAATTTTGGAGGTAAAACAAATCCTTGAACAACCTTCATGAATTTCCTGAGAAAAATGCATTGCATAATAACCTCTGGAAATTTTATGCAAGGTTAATCTCGTGTCAGCAAGCTCCAGTTAAAATTTCATCAAATTTGGAGTTCATTTGCTATCTCAAATAAATCCTCTTTTGTCTCAGCTTGTTTATTAATCTAAATAAACTGGTTTGACTTGGGCTTGAACCGCTTTGCAAAACAGGTCCAACCCAACCGCCTCCCTTAGCGCATCAGACCTCCTATCCACCTTGATCAGGTCGTAGCCCTTGGATTAACATCCAACCGCCACGACCTCCTCCGCGGTCAATACCGCCAGGACCTCCCCACCTCATCGGTCTTGGCCATTTGGATCAAAATCCATGGCCCTGACCTCCCCTCGAGCTCAAACCACCTTGACCTCCATTTTGTACTCACTTGAGGTCGTAGCCATTGGATTCAATCCTAAGGCCACGACCTCCTCTGCAAACCTTCTCTGCGAGGTCCTCCCACTTTGTTGAGGTCGTAGCCGTTGGATCAGATCCAATAGCCCACGACCTCCCCTCAAAATCTAGCGCACCAAACCTCCCCGGCATCGTTAGGACCTCCAGGTACTCCCTGATAGTCCTAGGCGCTGGGCACCCGCATGTATGATGTCGCGGAGCTTTTGTTTGGGCACCCGCTTGAATGGTAGCTGCGGAGCTTCTTTTTGCTTCTTGCACTTACCGTGTGATCTCCTTCGCGTTCCTCTCCGGCTCGCCGGCGTTTAAGACCGCCGCCGCCGTTGAGAGGAGGTCCACTGGGTGCGCAAAGTTATTGTGCACTCAGTGGTACCATTGGATGTCGCCGGCGAGGCCTACATCGCCGGCGAGAACCATCTTTTTAAACTCGGATCTTGTCGGACAAGCTGCGGCCCTATTGCCGTTTTTGGGACCAAGATCCGCTTGGGTTTAATCGCTAATCATTTGCTCAACCCGCAATCATTGGGCATCTTAAACTGCATTTAATCCTCCCTTGCGGCGCATTTAAGACCTCCGCCTGCGTGACCTCCTCGTTGTCCGCGCGCATTTATCTCATGTCCAAGCTCGTGCGTCGGCATAAGCCGCGTGGTCGCGAGCTCTGGGGCGTCCATGACCTCCTCCGAGGAGATCTGGAGCGTCCAAGACCTCCCCTTGAGTGATCGTGGCCGTCCAGACCTCCCTGGAGGTCTGTGACGTTAGGACCTCCCCGAGGCCATCTCAGCCGTTCATGACCTCCCGGGGTAGATCTTGACCGTCAAGGTCCTCCCTCAGACGATCTGAACCATCAAGGACCTCCCTTGGAACATCTGGACCGTCCAGGACCTCCCCTGTGAGGTCCTGACGATGTAGATCTTCCTCGGGGAGATCTTGATAGTTTAGATCTTCCTTTGGAAGATCTCGACCGTTGAGGACCTCCCCTGCGTTGATCTGAGCCGCTTATGTCCTCCCATGTCTTTGTGGGTTTTAGAAATTCCTGTGAAGTCTTAATTATAAGCTGAAATAAGGTATAACTTTAGAATTTCATATCTTTTTCGGTTTTAAATCAATTGAGGTCATTCAAATTTTGTTGGTTACGGCTTGACACTGGGCTCCAATCAAAAAATGGTTATGAGCCCAGTTCAGCTCGAGAACATGGTTTTGCAAATAGGTTTCAAAACTAGCTTTAAATGTACACTCAAATTGATGCTTAACTTGTAAAATACATAACTAATGCTCTGTAGATTATTTTTGAGTGAATCCAACTTTGTTGGTTTCCTCTATTAATGAACTCACTATGAAAAATAGTTTTGAACATGTTACTATTTTCAGAAAGAATAATCATGCATTATAATTTTGTTCAAGTTCCTGTTTCAAAAATTAATAGAAGGTGCATTATAGCTCCAATTGGGATGAATCCATCTAGGCTGTTCATCTTATGAGGTGCTTATGCTACCTTAAAAATTTTCAGCTTCACTACTATTCTAGAAAACTTTGCGATGAATAGTAACATATTTCTAATTAAATAGGCTGAGCAGAATTGATTTCATCATATCTTTTGCATTGAGAATCCAAATCAATTGGTTCTTGTTGCTAAATTCATGATAAATCATTATCTTGCTGCGGTAAAATTTTCATAGCATTCGGAGAAGTTTTGCTGTTGAGTCTTTTTGGTTTTTCGTTGTTCTTATCGGTTCTTTATCGCTTTTCCGTTAGGTTTCGACATTTGTGGTAATCCCGAGAGTGACCCTCAGCCACAACTTGAGCAACAGCAACAAGGCAAGCAGTTTGATCATTTCCATCATTGTCCCATTACTTTAAAGCTTAATATTTTGTTTCACTTATATGTATGCATGCTACTTTGTGTTAAAATATCGCTAGCAATCCTATAGTTGCATAATCTGTAGGAATTGTTTATCCTCTACTACCCATGAGCCTAGGTTATTTGCTGTGGTTTGAGCTCGTTGGATGAGCTCTTATCACTTAGTAGTTTACGTTAACATTGTAGCCATGCTTAGTTATCGGTAGTAATGGGCGATCATCGGCTTAGTCGATGGTCTTGATCACTCAAAACTGATTATTACTCCTATATGTCCAGCACTTGTGCTTTGATTAATTGTAAAATCAAAAACTGAAAATAAAAGATTGATTTAGACTTGGGCATATTGGATGGATGGTGCGGTTTTTGGTATGTGGTGGTATGCCTGGGTCCCTAAGGACCGAGTTACTTGGGTCACTAAGCCAAGCGCTTTTGCATGCTAACCACACGAGGGGGATATGGGACCTCTCTTGACTAAGTACTTTGGGCGGTGCTAATTGGGGTCGCTTTCGGTTGGTGTGTTTTAAAGATAAAATGTGTGTGTGTGTGGTGTGGGAATGGGCGTTGGCGGACCGGTTAGGTGTCCATTGGGTCCTTATCCCGTGGGTTGTCTTGGTCAAAATTAGCACCGTCCATTGGAAATGTCTCGTGAGACTTAGCCGTGCGGCATACCAAAGGTAGTGTGCTTAAAGGAAAGACGATCGGCGTGTGGGTACATTGGTACACCCTGCAGGTTAAAACTATTCGAATAGCCTCGTCCTAGGTTATGGACATGCTTGGTAAGGTCGTTCAAGAACTAGTCTCAACCATTTAATTAAAACTTGATGGTTTGGTATGAATGGATGTTCATGCTATTGTTGTGGTGACTTGGGTTAGTCACTTCCAGGTTGATCTTGTTGTTGTTACTATGTTATTATCTCGTTGTTATTTCAACAATTAAAAATGCTTTGCCAAATTGCTTTCAATCTATTACATTATTGCAAATGAAAACTTGCTTTATGCTAAAATAAGTCCAAAGCCTCATCCACTAAATAAAGCTTGCATGTAGTTAAACTATAGTTCTGTTATATTACGTCGTCGGTCTTGCGAGTACATTTTGTACTCATTTGCTTTGCTTAATAACTTTGTTGCAGAGGAGGTAGAGCCCAAAGGGCTTTACTTTTGTGAGTCTTGATGGTTGGGAAGCGACTAGCTTGGCGGTCGGTCGATTGCCTTGTGGGCTAAGGCACCTTTGGTTGGCTCTTATTTTGGGCCATCTTTATGGCACTTTTGCTTCATTGTGTATTCTTGTAGACTTGTTGTTATTTGGCCCAAGGCCCTCTTTTGTAATAACCTATCCTTTATTTATATTAACCACGGTTTGTTGCTTGTTACATTCTATGTGTTTGAATGGAATTGATGCAATCTTTTGTTATGAGTTGTGTGTCTTGCATTTACGGGAAGTACATATATCTCGAAACACAGTTTATTTAGTTGATAATACTAGGGTCAATTGGATGACTAAATATTATGAGCTTAATAAATCGGGGTCTCACAACTTGACCCTTGAGTATTGTTTTGAATTTTGATTTTCTAGAGTACAAATGTATGATATTAGTAAATTTTGATTTTTGTAGGAATTTTATAAGAAAATGAAATCAATACAAAGTTATTTTAGAACCGTAATAGAAGATGACAATTAGTTGATCGTGAGATTGTGCCTCGGTATTTTTTTACACTACATGTTCGCCCCGGGTCTTTCTAATTCCTGATTCCGCCACTGCTGCAGCTGAACCGTACCGAGCTAGCTTTGTCTCACCGTCGACCAAAAGAACCACCCCCACGATCGATCTCCTCCATCGGTAGGCTGCGCTTCAATTCCTTACGTCCATAGCATCCTCACCCTCCACTGATTCTCACGCGCTGGTCAATTGCAGCTTATTGCTGTCATTGATCTGTCGCCATCATCCTCCATTACTGTCGCCACTGCTCTCTGGTGAGTCTCCGGACTCAGTTAACAACCCATTGACGGAAGATGGACAATAGTGGCATGAGAGGGCAACATAATCTCATCCGGTGGCACTTGAGGAAAGAGCAATTTTCCAAGGAAACTAGGAACTTTGCATGCAAATAAGGAATTTTCTATAATAAAATCATCGGAGGGAGTAATATTTGCTAGAAAGTTGAAGGTAAGTTTATTGCTAAAAACAAAATAATCGAAAATTTTCTTATGTCCCTTTTCCCTTTTTGTATTTTTTTATTAATGAAAGTCTCATAAAAGAATGGCCATGTTACTTGAAACTGCTTAAAATTGTAATGCTAATTTTCTCCTTTTTTTCACAAAAAAACTCACGCGGTCATGCCAATTAGGAGAAAAGATCCAGTCCTTTAAACTGATTACGTATGGTACTCTACTTTCAGTACTATTTTTTTCTAGTTATCTAGGTTATTTCAAAGAAGAAGAAAAATGAAGGATATTGTCGTGTCTCAAGTCTCAATTTATCTATGATTTGAAGCTTGCTTTGTGAGAGAATTATTATCCTTTTTCTTCGCATTTTTTTTCCTGGTAAATCACATTGTAAGGACTACATTGAGAGAGAGAGAGAGCTATTGCCAACTTAAATTGGGTACACGATACATTGTACAAATTAATACAACATACACATGTAGAGCTACGCGACACATTCGGAAGGCTACGACGGTGACCCGACGTACGACGGTGCTATCCCACGGCAGTGCGGCTGTGCGGGAAGGAGATGGCGGCGGTGGCGACACAGACAAGACGATGACGCGGCAAATCTCGGCCATCTATCAGCTAGTCCAGGTGTAACGTGTGCGTACCAAAGATTCATGTTATTCGTTATACGTTTCCAGAAACAATAAAACACAGACCATGCATCTGCTGCCTCTTGGACTGTTGGCCTGGCCCTCCGAGCTCAGTCCCGGATAGTACAGAGGCCAGCCCCTCGTGGGCTCTGCAGACTCGGACCAACCAAACTGTGCAAGTGACACTGAACCTCGCCCTGATTGTCCTCCGCTGGCAGCCGCTGCTCTCCCTCGAGTTTTTTTTTCTTCTTCTAAATGGCACTATTGTGGGGTGTTTTGACACAAGTAGCGCCTCTATTGATAAAAATAATAGCTCGGTCATATGTTCATAGTCCGAACACGCGGTGTGTCGATAGGACGGCCACCGTTCAGAACCGAGTCTGCAGTTCCATGGCACCGGCCTCCTTAACAGCACCACGCGTGGTCGTCGGGAGCTCGGCTCCGGTTGGCTGTTGGAACGGGTATGCTTCCTCAGTTCCATGGCACCGGCCTCCTTAACAGCACCACACAATTGATCTTTTTTCCCCAGTTTTCATTCAGAAGTCGAAAAAAAATCATATCTATTAGTATTTGCTTTGTGTGGTTCAATGTTATCCATGTGGATGGATTAAGGCAGAGTTACTGTATATTGAAACAGAACATTCCAAACTTATAATTTTAGGCACTGATCGATGCGCACACGCACTATATTCATATATTGCAAAATGATTGGAGATCTAAAATGTGAAACTAATTTCGATATCAATTGAGATGCTGAATCCTAACATTTATGAATGTGTAAACTAGGGTCATGGTAATGTTAAATTGATTACATTTTGCATCGGTTGCATGTCTTGTGAAGCTACTATGGAGCAATTCTTTATGCAGTAGAGCACACGTGCTTACTAAATTGCAAATACAGTTTTGCAGCTCTTTATGGAACACCGTGAAAGTGCGAATGCTTGATTTTGTGAAGGAAAATATGTTAGCAGTGCCATTCATGCCTTTTTGTTATACAAAGATATCCAATGGACGCCTTCCTTCCTTTGGTCCTGATTTTGTCTTGCCTGTTATTTATCAGTTACAACTTTCAAGTCATTTACCATATTATTCCTATGTGAACATGCAGCAAAATATGATACCTGTCTTAACAATTTAAATTAGATGTCAGTCAGTACCTAATGGAACCTCTACTGGGTAAGCTATTGCCAATGGGAGGCATGAAATTATTGATGGACTTGTGGACAACACTACAAAATACCTTTTTTTCCCCACCACCATAGCTTAAATATTTTGAACAGAATCACCATAGCTAAAATACAACGAGGTATCTTAAATTATAGTACCTTACAGGCTGAATATACAAGTGACAGGGTCTACATATACAATGTGCTAGTATAGGAAGTGCAACAGAATGACATACTCTCGTCTCGTTTTTTTTTTAAACCAAACATACTCTCGTCTAAAGTGAACTACATGACATATTCTTCATAGAAAATATATGGTAACTCACATCCTAATAGAAAATACATATTAACTCAGACACATCCTAGCAAACCCTTGAGTTATTGCAATATATAGTTAGCGTGGCAAACTGACTGAGGAAGAAAATTCTTGCCCCAAACTGTAGCACCTGGAGGTGCTTTCAGGTGTTAAACCTATAGCATTGACAAAATTGATCTGTGCATGGGAATTACTAGACTTTGGGCATAAAAACTGCTCAATATCTCCATCGCATCTTGGCAAAGTTGGAATTTTCTTACCCTCTTAGTTCTCCGGAACTGCAACCTTATCTCTACTTCTTCCATAGTAGGTCCATCACCTCCTTTGAGTTTCAAGCATGCTTCTGTAAGCGACGCAATATCATCAATCTCTTCTTGGTTTGCCTCTTCGACAATGCAATGTCCTGTTTTGACGGCGTATAGTGTATACTATTCCGGTTTTCGTTCTTCGTCCGTATTTGAAGCTAGCAGCTATTTTCGAAAATCTGCTTTCTTCTTTTAGTTTGGGTTTGTGTTTCAAATATCCTTGAACCTTGAAATTCAAATTCAAGTTTGAATTTTCTATCTTTCGAAGTTTCGGGCCCATTTCTCTTTTACCCTCCCTTTCTATCTTGGGCTCAACCCTAATTTTCTCGGGCCGGCCCGCTCTCTCTTCTTTCTTTCCCCGGTCCAGCCCTTTTACACCTGGCCCTTTTTGCTCTCGGCTCGTTTTCTTTTGGCCCGCTCGGCCCAGCCACCCGGACCCTCTTTTTGGCTCGGCCTGCCCCAGCCCAAATCCCCCCGGCCATTTCTTCTTGGCCCGTTGGCCTAACTGCCTTTGGCCACCTTCTTTGGCCCAGCCCCGCGCGGGTCATCTTCTCCCCCGGTCAAGAAGCTGCAGCGCCTCGCACTTCTTTCCTGCGCCCGCCACCGTCACGAGCAGCCTCTGCCACAGCAACCAACTCCCTTTGCCACGGCCTCATGCTCCGCCTCTACGATGCCACCGACCCTAGCCTGTCCCTGCTGCCATCGGCGACTTCGGCGTCCCTAGCTCACCTCGTCTTGTCACCATGATCGGAGCCGCACGGACCGAGCTCCACACTGTGTCAGCAAGCCGCTCCGAGTCGTCACCCGTGCGTCACCGCTGCACCAGCTCATCCTCGCCCGCGACCACCTTCGTCAAGTCACTACCTCACGCTGCGCACATGCCCCGTCCAGAACGCGCCCATGCCATGGCTGCCTCGGGACCGTTCGCCGCCCTTGGCCCTCAACGGCTCTCCCCTCCCCCATCCTTCCTCCTTGTGGCTATAAGAGCCCCCAAGCTTCCCTTGCCATTTCCACTTCACCCCCTTCTTTCCCGGGTAAGTTCCCCCAAAGGATCGCCCAGAATTGAGTTCTTCATCCCCTCCGGCCGAATCTCCCCTTTCGGCACCCTTTGAGCTCTTTGCCGCCTTGGTCCAATCGCCGCCGCTTGGAGCACCACACCAGCACCCCAGAGCTGCCCCAAGCACCACCGAGCTCCATCTTCCTCTCCGGCGAGCCCTCCACGTTGCCTACCTTGCCGCCGCCACGGTCGACGTCGCCAGCTCAAATCAAGCACTCCCAAGCCACACCATCGCTTCTGGTGAGCTCTACGGACCTCTAGGATGCTCATGCCCCTCTTCTCCAGCTCAAAGTGCCACTGGGTCGCCGTCGCCGCCGTGGTCGTGCCCTCGCTACCGCTCCGTGCCGCCTCTCCGGTGAACCACTGACTGCACCACTACCGCCATCCTCTCCACCCCACGGTGGGCATCCCGCTTTGGTCACTCCCCCGCGTCGCCGTGCCCTCCTTCACCGACGGCGAGCTCAAGCCGCCTGCACCCGTGAGCTCCCCCCCACGTGCGCGTGGCACGTTCAGACAGGCTCCTATTCCCGCGCCATTAATAACCCTAATGGCGTTCTTAAACGCTAACCAATGATTAGCCTTTAATTGGGTGTGTTAAACCCCCCTTGACTCATTGACAAGCGGGCCCGGCCACTGTTCGGCACACGCACACCCGTGCGCACCCGTGCGTAGACCCGGTCCACGTGACCTCCTTGTGAGCCGCGCCACTATGTTGTGGGCCCTGCTGTCAGCCTTTTCTCTCTCCCCCCTTTTTCTGATTTTTTTCTTTTTAGGGTTTTATTCCCTTCCGATCTTCGTAAATTCCGTTCTTCTCCGTCGTAACTCCAAAAATTATGAAATTTATTTCTAAAATTTTGTAAATTCAAGATCTTGTTAATGGCATAGGTCTTGTTCAATTTGAATGGGTGAAGTTGCCACCTATTGTGGGTAGTCCAACTACGCCCAACGCTTCTGATCCTACGATTCAGCATAGCGTATGGGCATATGGGTGAGATAACGGAAAGGGCAAGGTAGTTTGAAAGGTTACTGTGACAGTCACTCAACTACATGACTAAGGAATTGTGTAGGGTAATGAGTATGACTATCTCTTGTGGGTACAGTGTACAACCTCTATAGAGTCTAAACTGTTTAAACAGCCGTGCCTACGGTCAAAGGCGGACATGGGAACTTAACTTGAGTTAGTTCTATTTCAAAAACTTTGTGGGTGGTATGAAAAATGTGAAGGGCTCACCTAGCCCTGAGTTTGGATTTTACCTGAGCCTTCGAGCTCAGCGGCAGTAATAATTGGAGGTAGCTCCAATCAAAGGATGCATAGTGTAGAGTTTCCGATGGAGGGAACCTCTACTGAAATAAATATTGCACAATTACTCTCTTTAATAAAATGCAATTTGTTAAAATGCTAAGTGATAGGAATCTGTAATTATGATAATTGAAAAGATTGATTTAGCAAATAAAAGAACCCGAGCCATCCTTGTTATCCTTGTTTAGCCTTGCATATATATGTATGTATGTATGTATGTATGTATATATATATATATATATATATATATATATATATATATATTATTGCATTGTGTGTTGGCTCGCGAGCACGGAAGTTGTGCTCATTCTCGCTCCTCTCCCCAAACCCTTCAGACAATGAAGATCAAGGAGACTACGCATTCTATGAAGGCCCAGAAGCTGATGGACAAGGAAACGATGAGGAGTAGTATAGTTCTATAGTCTAGGTCTCGTCCCAGTCTAAGTGGACTCGTTGGTACTTGCGTACAACCGATATTATCCAGCTCTTGGTTAATATCCGTCGTACACAGGTTGTCCCAGTCGCTTGCCTGTGGTGCGATGAGCCCCACTCTCCTTTTGCTTCCGTTGTAGATTTCGTTACTTTCATGTAATGTAATCAAGTTGGCCTTGTTCGGCCCTTTTGTAATACTCGACCCGATGTGGTCTATGTCACTCTGTATTGTAATATATTTATGTTTTAGTTCATGCCTTGTATGAATGATTCAACAATGTGCCTGTGAGTGCTATCTACTGATCTAGGGAATAGCACAGTGTTTTCACAGAGGATTTGGATTCTCGGAATCCGGGTCCGACAGAGCTAGTATTAGAGCATATGACTGTAGAATCCTTAGTTAGATTGGTCGTTTGCGTTAAGACTTGGGTCTTATTTTCAAAAGCTAAGAAAAGCTTTGATAAAATATAGAGCATTTATTGCTTCTGCTCATCACTCTTAGTTCTGTACTTATCTCTACTTTCATTAAGTTTTTACTGATCTCTTCTCTTGTTTCAAAAATTGTAGATGGCTACCCCTTCCGATGATGGCCCATGGGACTTTTGCTCTCATGAAGAAGACGGAGATGAGTGCATGGACATTCTTCGCCAACTCATGCAGCACCTGGATTACAGTCGTATGCCAATCTTCAAAGGCCGGAAAACTCAGACCTTAGACCAAGATTCATGGACCATGGAGGTTTTCCTCTATGCCAAAGAGGGGGTTCATCTCTCACATCTTCAGACCCGCGACACATGAGCGGCTATTTTGAAGCAGGTCCAAGGCAAAGACGCTTCACTGCACCGTCGACCCACATGCACGAGGATTTTCTGGTGGAGTCGCCCTTCCACTACTTCCTGCCTCTCCAGGAGGGAGAGATCGACCATGAGATCTTCATCATCATGTTAGTCTAGGTTAGCTAGTAGTGCTTGCTAGGCAGTCTTTTGGTTGCAAGCACTTTCCGTTTCCTTTTGTTGTAGACGTTGTTTTTTGTATCCTGTGTCGTGACTTAACTAGCTTATATGCTATGTTTCAGGAGTCATGTAACCACTAATCCCTTAGTATAATGCAGCCATTCTAGGCTTTGTATTATATTTGATTGTTTCCCCTCGTTGGTTTGAAGTTTTTTTGTGCTCTAGAGGGCTTGTAAACCCTCATATAACTCCTCTCGTTTTGAGCTGAGTTGTTCCCTCAAATGGCACCAAAGAGAGCAGCAGCCTAAGAAAGTGATGCGATCATAAAAAGATGGCGGCAAGAAAGGCCACAAGACAGCTACCCCCAGCAGTCAACATTTCTCGACAACTCATCATTCAATCAATCAGCACCCCAACCACCAAGAGCTCCAACTCTGCGTTCCAGCGGGAATCATCTCCGCACTCTCCGCTCCGCCAGACGATCTGCAGTAATCAACCCTGTAGCTCACTTTCACTGTTTTAGCTGTGGATAAAAAGGGCACTTCGCCAATAGATGCCCCTGAAGAAGCTTTGCCTCACACCTTGTGTAGAAGATGATAGAGCGCACCACCACCAATCAACAAAAATTACCTAGAAGAAGCTGTCACATTAAAGATAACAGTATCGCTGCACCCGAAGAACCCCTGAAGGTTATCACTTGCTTCCGTTATGGGAATCTGGGACACGTCGCTAATAAATGCCCTCAAAGGAAGCAAGGCGGAGGATCAAATGTTTTATTGCGGCAACCTAGGACACCATGTGAACAATTGTCTCCAACGGAATCCTGAAAAACCTACAAGGAAAGTAATCAACCTCAGCCTTGGTAACAAAGAATTCATCAAGAGCCCCAGCAAGAGGCAAGCCGTACCTACTAAAGTTCTATCAGACCCCGAAGCTCCGCCAAATACTTGCTTCGAATGTGGCAAGATAGGACATGTCGCCCAATTATGTCCTCTAATACGACAAAATACAAGAGGAGCATGCTTCACATGCGGGCAATACGGACACTATTGCTACACATGCCCAGTCCCCTACTGTCCCTGCTGCGAGGAACATCACCAATCAGAAGATTGCCCTATGAACCAGGTAGCTTGCACACGTTGTGGAGAAAAAGGACATCTGGCAGACCAATGCCTTGTAAATTGCCCCAACTGCGATGAGGACCACCAGCCAGGAGAATGCCCGACGCTTAAAGCTATGTGCTTCCTCTGTGAAGGACAAGATCACTGCCCCAAAGATTGCTCCCTACGCCTGTTACTGACCAAATCAGCCGAGTTGCAATGGACAAGTTTCCAAGTTGTGGTGAGAATCGTCATGAATGAAGATGACAAGACAACCCACCAGTAGGGTGCCTCTGTCTTCCTCCTTTGTTCTCTCTCGCCTAGTGTTCTTTTGCCTCTCGCCTATCGTGCTTTCTTCGTCTCATCTTGTAACCCGTGAAAAATTGTTGAAGATTGTTTAAATGAGTAAATCGCATGGAAGCTATTCTTGTTGAGATTAACTAGTGTGTTTGGATGTCAAGCAAGATAGTTTTTGGAGATCATTAATGGGACTGATTTTGAGAATTTTAAGATTTGCCGATGCTATAAATTCTTGTGAATACGATGATGAATCAGCCTTGACTATGAATGGTTTAAAGAATAGCAGATTGGTGGATTGTATAGATTATGGAGAAAGAAAATGATCGTGGAGGAAAAATTTTGATTAATCATAAAAGGTATAGAAGTTTGGGGTACCGATTTGATTATTAGGAGAAATTGGATTTTCATCAAATCTTAAATTGATTATGATGTTGGTTGGAAACTCGGAATTGAGATATGTGTGCATTGAAGGTAGAGAGTAAAATGCAGAAAGAATTGGATTTGCCTTATCAATTCCTGGTGTTAATTTTGGTAGAGCTGATTAAATCTTGGATGGATTGTAGAAATACATAATTATTGGACTATGGAGATATAATTGTTGAAGATTAGGTTATGGGATTACCAATTCATGATATTGATTGTGGTAGAATAGGTTGAATCAAGAGAATGTGGAATTATTTGGGTATGTTGGTAACATTGGATTCAATTGGATATGCTTGAATAGAGAAGTTGGGATTTAGAAGAAGCTTTGATTGGATTATAGAGACATATCTTGATCAGATTATAGAAGGGTATAATTACGGGATATTGGATTTTGCAAGCATATGACTATTGAATATTGGAATATATGATTGAAGGATGCCTCACTGATATCGGAGTTAGTCCAAATAATTATTGAGGGATATCTCACTGATATTGAAGTTGGGCTAAATAATTGTTGGATAGATGGTGATAAAATAATTCGGCGGATTAAAATTGAAATTATGGTTTACAAGCGAACTTTTGGAAGGATCCATAATGAAGATAGTGGATTTATATAAAGACATTATGGAGGATTGCAATTGATAAATGCATAAGGAATTAAGTGAATGACATCGTGGATTTAGTCAATAATGTTGGAGGAAGCAGCCTACATCAGTAACTGAAGTTCGTAGTTTTCTCGGTTTGGCCAAATACTACAGACGCTTCATAGAAGGATTCTCTAAGCTTTCCAAACCAATGACCCATCTGCTTAAAAAGGAAAAAAAGTATGAATGGACAGAAGTTTGGGAGAAGAGTTTCCAAGAACTGAAGAAGAAGTTAACTTCTGCACTAGTGTTGATCCTACCGGACATTCATCAAGACTTTGAAGTCTATTGTGATGCATTACGCCAAGGTCTTGGTTGCGTACTCATGCAAGGAGGAAAGGTTGTAGCTTATGCATCAAGACAACTCTGTCCTCATGAAGACAACTATCCAACTCATGATTTGGAGTTAGCAGCAGTAGTGCATGCCCTCAAAATTTGGCGGCATTACTTGATTGGAAATCATTGTGATATCTACACGGACCACAAGAGTCTCAAGTACATTTTCACTCAATCAAATCTCAACCTCCGACAAAGAAGATGGTTAGAGCTAAGAAAGGATTATAACTTGGATGTCCATTTTCATCCTGGAAAGGCTAATGTAGTTGCTGATGCATTAAGCTGCAAGTCTTACTATAGTAATGTTATGATTTAAGAGCAGCAACCCGAGCTCTACCAAGAATTCGAAGCACTCAACCTTTGTTTGATAAAACAAGGCACTATAGATGCTATGAAAGCACATCCAACTTTAGAAGAGCAGATCAAGGTCACTCGAAAAGGACATCCTAGTGTCCAGAGATTCAATCATCTCATGGCAAAAGGAAAAGCCCCCAAGATGATCGAAGATCAGCAAGGAATCCTATGATATGGGAAACGTCTCTTTGTTCCCCACTAGAAGGAACTCAAGGACTTGATACTAAAAGAAGCCCACAGCTCAGCATATACCCTACACCCAGGCAGCACCAAGATGTATCAAGACATGAAGATTTTGTATTGGTGGCCACGAATGAAAAGAGACATCGCCGAGTATGTAGCCTGTTGTGATATATGCCAGCGAATCAAAGCCGAACATCAAAGACCAGTAGGATTGTTTCAACCACTATAGATCCCTCGGTGGAAATGGGAAGAGATTGAATGGATTTCATTACCGGTCTACCCCCGAACCAAGTCCGGATGTGACTCAATATGGGTTATAGTTGACAGATTAACTAGAGTCGCCCACTTTATCCCTATAAAGACAACCTACAAGGGAGACAAGTTAGCCGAGTTGTATGTGGCTCGTATTGTGTGTTTACATGAAGTACCCAAGAGGATAGTCTCCGATCAAGGTTCTCAGTTCACCTCGCATTTCTAGCTAGTTTGCATGATACGCTTGGAACACACCTTGCCTTCAGCACATCATATCATCCGCTGACTGATGGTCAGACAGAAAGAACAAATCAGATTCTAGAAGACATGCTTCGAGCTTGTGCTTTGGAATTTACCGTAGACTGGGAAAAATATCTACTGTATGCCAAGTTTGCATACAACAACAGTTTTCAGTCAAGTCTGAAAATGTCCCCGTTCGAAGCGCTCTGTGGAAGAAAATGCAGAACCCCTCTGCATTGGTCAGAATCAGATGAAGGATATATCTTCGGACCAGATACTCTCAAACAAGCTAAAGAGAAAGTTCGACTAATCAGAGATCGCCTTCAAGCAGCTCAGTCAAGACAAAAGAGTTATGCCGACAACCGTCGAAGGAAATTAACCTTTGAAGTGGGAGATGCTGTGTATCTTGAAGTATCGCCGCTTCGTGGAACTCGAAGATTTAAAGTTAAAGGCAAGCTCTCACCAAGATATATAGGCCCGTTCCCAATCATCGCCAAGTGTGGAGAAGTCGCCTATCAACTAGAGCTACTGAAAAGTTTGTCAGACGTCCACAACATGTTTCACATCTCGCAGCTCAAGAAGTGTCTCAGAGTACCTGAAGAGCATACGCCCATCGAAGCCATCGCCCTTCAGCAAGACCTGACTTATCCAAAGCATCCGATCAAGATCCTCAACATCATCGAGAAGCAAACCAGATGTCAAGTCTTTCACCTTTGCAAAGTTTAGTGGAGCCACCACTCAGCAAAAGAAGCTACCTGGGAGCGCGAAGATCAACTGAAGCAAGACTACTCATCCCTATTCTCGGAGCAGCTCGAATCTCGAGGTCAAGATTCTGTTTAAGGTGGGTAGGATTTGTAATGTCCTGTTTTCGGATGGCGTATAGTGTATACTATTCCGGTTTTCGTTCTTCGTCCGTATTTGAAGCTAGCTGCTATTTTTGAAAATCTCCTTTCTTCTTTTAGCTCGGGTTTGTGTTTCAAATATCCTTGAACCTTGAAATACAACTTCAAGTTTGAATTTTCTATCTTTCGAAGTTTCGGGCCCATTTCTCTTTTACCCTCCCTTTCTATCTTGGGCTCAACCCTAATTTTCTCGGCCCGGCCCGCTCTCTCTTCTTTCTTTCCCCAGCCCAGCCCCTTTTACACCTGGCCTTTTTGCTCTTGGCCCATTTTCTTTTGGCCCACTCGGCCTAGCCACCCGGGCCCTCTTTTTGGCTCGGCCTGCCCTGGCCCAAATCCCCCCGGCCGTTTCTTCATGGCCCATTGGCCTAACCGCCTTCGACCACCTTCTTTGGCCCAGCCCCGCGCGGATCATCTTCTCCCCCCGTCAAGCCGCTGCAGCGCCTCGCGCTTCATTCTTGTGCCCGCCACCGCCACGAGCAGCCTCTGCCATAGCCACCAACTCCCTCTGCCACGGCCTCGTGCTCCGCCTCTGCCCCTGCTACCATCGGCGACTTCGGCAACCCCAGCTCGCCTCATCTTGTCACCATGACCGGAGCCGCACGGACCGAGCTCCACGCCTGCGTCAGCAAGCCGCTCCGAGTCATCGCCCGTGCATCACCGCTGCACCAGCTCTTCCTCACTCGCGACCACCTTCGTCAAGTCACTTCCTCACGCTGCGCACATGCCCCGTCGAGAGCACACCCATGCCATGGATTCCTCGGGACCGTGCACCACCCTTGGCCCTCAACGGCTCTCCCCTCCCCCATCCTTCCTCCTTGCAGCTATAAGAGCCCCCAAGCTTCCCTTGCCATTTCCACTTCACCCCCTTCTTCCTCGGGTAAGTTCCCCCAAAGGATCGCCCAGAATTGAGTTCTTCACCCCCTCCGGCCGAATCTCCCCTTTCGGCACCCTTTGAGCTCTTCGCCGCCTGGGTCCAATCGCCGCCACCTGGAGCACCACACCAGCACCCCGAAGCTGCCCCAAGCACCACCGAGATCCATCCTCCTCTCCGGCGAGCCCTCCACGTTGCCTACCTCGCTGCCAGCACGGTCGACGTCGCCAGCTCAACTCAAGCACCCGCAAACCACACCATCGCTTCCGGTGAGCTCTACGGACCTCCAGGATGCTCATGCCCATCTTCTCCGTCTCGAAGCGCCACCGGGTCGCCATCGCCGCCGTGGCCATGCCCTCACCACCGCCCCACCTCTCCGGTGAACCGCCGACCGCGCCACCACCGCCATCCTCTCTGCCCCATGGTGGGCATCCGCGTGGTCACTACTTGCGCTTGCCGTGCCCTCCTTCACCGGCAGCGAGCTCAAGCGCCCGCCGCCACCGTGAGCTAACCCCCCGCTGCGTGCACGTTAAGACAGCTCTCAGAATCGTGCCATTTATAACCCTAATGGTGTTCTTAAACACTAACCAATGATTAGCCTTTAATTGGGTGTCTTAAACCCCCCCTTGACTCATTGACAAGCGGGCCCGGCCACTATTCGGCCCACGCGCACCCGTGCGCACCCGCGCGTAGACCCGGTCCACGCGACCTCCCCATGAGCCGCGCCACTGCGTTGTGAGCCCCGCTATCAGCCTTTTCTCTCTCCTTGTTTTTTCTGATTTTTTTCTTTTTAGGGTTTTATTCCCTTCCGATCTTCGTAAATTCCGTTCTCCTCCATCGTAACTCCAAAAATTATGAAATTTGTTTCTAAAATTTTGTAAATTCAAGATCTGGCTAATGGCATAGGTCTTGTTCAATTTGGAGTAATTTTTTTTTATTCTTGTGTATTTATTTGCTCTCTTTGCCTCTTTGTGTCTTTTCCGGTACGTTAGTCTGAATAGGATTTGAAGACGCAGGAGACCCCCAAGTTGATTAAGCCCAAGAATATCAAGACCCTCTTGCCTATAACCAAGGTGAGTCAATACATTGATCATTTTGATCCTACATTTTATGTAAATTATATTCATTTAAATTAACTAAAATTGCATGCTTTAATTCTTTAATCAAATGTATGTTAAAGCTTAAGGTAGTTAAACACCCATTTGATGATTAATTAATTAATATGCCATCCATCAATACTTGATTCCATTATTCCTTGTCACCCTAGTAACTATATGGTAATACTAGCCATATGTTGTACTTAAGCAACATGCTAGTCTTGCTTAAGTACTAGGGTATTAAAATACCCCAATCATCATTCCTTCAAACATGAAATGATTTTGGGTAGTCATTGGTGGTTCATTGACTGAAATGAATGAAATAATTTGGTTTTACTTCTCAAAACCCTAATAATTGCTAGTACCACATCTGGGCGGATGGCAAGGCGGTGGGTGCTCAAGGAGCACGAGAGTGGTTGGTATGTGAAAAGAACTGCCCGGATGAATTAAGGACTTAATCTTGTCACGACCTCCTATGTTAAACAATTACAACCACAAGTATGCAAACTGCAACTTGGTTTAGTAAAATTATTAAACCCTGAATGTATGTCACTGGGTGGAGAAAGGGAATGCGCAAGCTTGCGGTACATCCAGCTTGAATGGGTAAAGTTGCCAGCTGTTGTGGGTAGTCCAACTACGCCCAAAGCTGTGGTACAACGATCTCGCGCAACGTATGGGCATATGGGTGAGAACGGAAAGGGCAAGGTAGTTTGAAAGGTTACTGTGACGGTCGCTCAACTACATGACTAAGGAATCGTGTAGGGTAATGAGTATGACTATCTCTTGTGGGTATAATGTACAACCTCTGCAGAGTCTAAACTGTTTAAACAGCCGTGCCTACGGTCAAAGGCGGACATGGGAACTTAACTTGGGTTAGTTCTATTTCAAAAATTTTGTGGGTGGTATGAAAAATGTGGAGGGCTCACCTAGCCCTGAGTTTGGATTTTACCTGAGCCTTTGAGCTCAGCGGTGGTAATAATTGGAGGTAGCTCCAATCAAAGGATGCATAGTGGAGAGTTTCCGATGGAGGGAACCTCTACTGAAATAAATATTGCACAATTACTCTCTTTAATAAAATGCAATTTGTTAAAATGCTAAGTGATAGGAATTTGTAATTATGATAATTGAAAAGGTTGATTTAGCAAATAAAAGAACTCAAGCCATCCTTGTTTAGCCTTGTATATATATATTATTGCATTGTGTGTTGGCTCACGAGCACGGAAGTTGTGCTCATTCTCGCTCCTCTCCCCAAACCTTCAGACAATGAAGATCAAGGAGACTACGCATTCTATGAAGGCCCAGAAGCTGATGGACAAGGAAACGATGAGGAGTAGTATAGTTTTATAGTCTAGGTCTCGCCCTAGTCTAAGTGGACTCATTGGTACTTGTGTACAACTGATATTGTCCAGCTCTTAGTTAATGTCCCAGGTTACACAGGTTGCCCCAGTCGCTTGCCTATGGTGAGATGAGCCCCACTCCCCTTTTGCTACCACTGTAGATTTCGTTGCTTTCATGTAATGTAATCAAGTTGGCCTTGTTCGGCCCTTTTGTAAAACTCGACCCGACGTGGTATATGTCACTCTGTGTTGTAATATATTTATGTTTTAGTTCATGCCTTGTATGAATGATTCAGCAATGTGCTTGTGAGTGCTATCTACTAATCTAGGGAATAGCACAGTGTTTTCTCAATGGATTTGGATTCTCGGAATCCGGGTCCGACAGAGCTGGTGAGAATCCATTATTTCCATGAGAGCTCCCTGTTGAGGTCCTTCAGCGAAATAATGACACAAGCTTTGTTTTGCACCTAGATCATTGATAAGAATTGGCTTCTTTCTTGTCAGAAGTTCCACAAGTATCACTCCAACACTATATACATCACTCTTATATGACACTCTTTTCAGTTAGTTGGCGAGTGTGGTAATACTTCGGTTCTAGGTAGCCGAATGTGCCTTGGACAATAGTCACCACATGAGTCTCATCGAGTGAAACAGATCTTGAAGCACCAAAAATCAGAAACCTTTGTCGTAAAGCTGCCATCCAGGAGTATGTTGGAAGATTTCATGTCTATGTGGAAAATTGGTATTGCAACCTGTTGAGTGGAGATAAGTAAGTGCCCTGTTTCTTCTATTAAAATCCTAATGCGAGCATCCCATGACAGCAAGCATTTAACGCTAATATCAATGTGAAGAAGGTCCTACAAAGTTCCGTTAGATATGAACTCATAGACCAGCAAGGGAACCTCAAATTCGATACAACAACCAAATAACTTTACCACATTGCGGTGGATGATTTGAGACAATATAGCAACCTCGTTGATAAACTGGTCTATCTCAGTTTGCTCCACAATTTTGGATTTTTTAATGGCCACCACACGCTGATCAGATAGAATCCCTTTGTAAATTGTGCCATGTTCTCCACGACCAAGAACACGAGTTGCATCGAAGTTGTTGGTTACCTCCTCTAGTTCCTCTAAGGAGAATATCTTTGTTTTATTTGTGGCGCTTTCATCTGAGATTAGTTGCCCCAAGAGCGTGCCTTGATTTTTCTTGAAGTATGCTCTGTGGATTCTCTTCGGATGCCTTTCTTCCACCTATTGGCGAGTGCAGTTGCACCCAATGAAATGTTGATGGAGCCAAGGTCATGCCCAATTCCAATTGCAATACCTACACCCACTAATTACGGTCATGATATCACTTCACATTTTGTGCATTGTTACCACAATTAGAGGGTCATATGGACAAGACTTACCAGAAGAAGATTGTGTTGCCTAGTGATGTCACACATTTCATGTTTATTGGATCAAAATCTTTTCCATGAGAGCACTTTGTGCAATTATAGCTCTGTCAAAATTTTGACATGTGCCATTGCAATAATTTGCCAAGAAACACTCATTGACATCTGTAATTTATCGGGAAGTGAGCAGCAATTGGTATTTTGGTGTTTGTATATCATTCTAATTGTTACATGTGTAATTTAAATGCAGACAAATTAACGAAATATTGAATCTAAATTTGTTTTATAAGTTTTATGTTGTCCAATCTCACATAGATGCTACCTCAACTTGTGTGATATTTTTCCATGCTTAACAACTCCAAAGGCATTCAAAAATTATTTCTTTTCCTAACAAAGACGCTATTACAAAATACTTAACCGTAAATCAACTCTTTGGATGAAGATGTTCAAAAAAATTAATGGATTTCATCACATACTTTAAGCATGTCCAGACTAGATGTCACCCATCAGGGTTTTGATCTAGCATTTTTCATATAGGAACACTGCTAGAGATTATACTCTAACAAACAGCACAAAGATTGCCCATTTGAACAAACAACTACAACACCTGGTGCTTATAGGATGAGACAGAATAAAAGGCTTTAACTTGGCATGCCTATAAGAAAAACATTATTAAGATAATAAAACTATTGGTATAGTGGTAGTCATTGGGTCAAGAGGTTCAGAGGTCCAAAACCTACCACTCTTCATTACAAAATGTTCATATTTCCAGGGGATAAAAGAGCTATGTAATAGACTATGTATATATATACACACTATCTTCTAAGATGGATCCATGGGCTTTGGGTGGCTCCCCTTTTGCTCTGGTCCAGAGCTGGCCCTCACAAGTGACAAGAGGGGAAGAGAATCAGGAGATAGAGAGAGACACACACTGCACCATGGCATAGTATTAAGGGCAATGCAACTACCGGGAAAAACTGCTTCCCGGCAATTTATCTCACGAATATGTATTCCGGCACTTATTGCTCGCTCAGTAAAGTGTCACGAGAAAGACATTTCCGGCAGATATGTGTATTCCTACAGCTTAAATTGCCCTAGATAAGTTGGTTTTCCCTGCAGCTAGAGTTTCCCGGCAGCTAGAGTATTCCCGACGCTTAGAGTATTCCGGCAGCTTATATGTATTCCGCGAGCTAACATGCCCTCGATTGTGTTTTTCCCTAATTAAACTACCCTCGATTATCAGCTTTTTCGGCGAGCTAGATTTATTGCGGCAGCTTAAACCGCCTCAATTATCTTTTGCACCATTTAACCATAAGCGGCTCCATGGCTTATCGTGCACTTAACAAATGATATCAAATGCTAGTCAGCACCTAACCATCCATACTCTTTCAAGCATACACAAGCTTAAAATGAGCAATCAAGAGGAAATAAGCTATAATATTTGTAGAAAATGCCTACAGTTAGTGTAAAGAAATGCAGAGAGATGTCCATTAATATTTAGGGATAACTGTAAGTTGGAGCTCTAACAAATGAATAAATTAAGTGAAGTTAATAAAAAGTACATTGAGATCTACAAGTATCCTTATCATAATATGATAACACCAATCTATTTTACATACCAAAATCTACAAGAATGCATAGGGGAACACCGCATAATATGATATACAAGATAACACCAGCACTCCATATGTCTATTTCAGGTCCATAGTTTCTCTTCAACATTTCAGGAGCCATGTAGTAGGGACTTCCCACAATTTCAGAGAACTTTTCGCCTAACCAATCACATACAGGCATCAGATTATATACGAATACGATACATATTTCAATATATATCATACATACATTTCACAGGGAAAATTAAAGGCACGTGACAGAAAGCAAAGCAGATAATCAAACAACCTAAATTCCAAATTACTCGAACAATGCACTGTACTAAAATGAGAATGGATTCATGTTTGTCGGCAATCCTGCCATATAGAGGCATTACAAATAAAGTATAAAACAGCATTGTACGAGAAAAAAAATAGCATTTGTGATGCCTATAATCAACAAAGAACAAATCAACAAAAAACTCAAGATTCTACATTTTTGTGAAATGAGTTAAATGCATCAGGCTATGGCAAGTTGGTAAGTCAATAATTTACAATTATTTGATTGTTCCACACATAAAACAAAAAATTCTGGGCAACCACTTTTTTGTGATGAAAAGAAATAAGAAACTAACCTACCAAGGAAGCAAAATCAGTACGGCAAGAGAAACTAGGTCTAAATAAGGTCTAAAGCATCATTGAAGAGTTGGACTTAACCATTGATGAAAGACCAAAAGTTGGTATTCCAGCTTTGACAGTGATCTACCCGCAAGGGCCAAAAGGGCGCGCAACATTTTAACTGGCATAATTGTTAAACACATTCAGGATACAGACAAATTTCTGTGTGTAAGCAGTTTTTAGACAATGGCACTAACTAGGGATGCAAACGGAGCGGATAAGGATGGATATCGCTCATCCCGTATCATTTTCCATATTTTTTCTCGGATTCAGAATCGGACACGGACAGTGTCGGATACGAATACGAATGTGGATAGTCTCGGCCACGAATACGGAACGAATACATGCCGAGCCGAATACGGATTGTCTCGGTCACGAATACTTATTCGGATATTGCGCGAAAACATAAACCATATATATCGCACAAATAAAGATCAATCAACAATACTACATGTCCAAAATGCAACTAGATTAGTAGTTTAACAAACAAATTTAAATGTATCGTACAATAACATAGGCTATTTAAGCAAGTAGTAGTAACTACTAACTACTAACTAGCAAGTAGAAAGTACATGATAGGGGCTAAATAAACAAGTGTAACTACTAACTAGCAAGTCACAAGTTCACAAAGAGATTATATTTAACTAAGTATTAGTGACTTGATTAAGCCCTTCTTTTTTTAAAAAAAAAAAAGATAAGATAAAGCTCTATAAAAGCACATTGTATTTACCTATAGCCCATTGATTTGTAATAGAAGCACGGTCAAATCCATTTGCCTATATTGGACCGCCTTGATCTGCATTCTTGGTAGGCAACTTTCCTACGGAAACACACAGCTAATTAAGTCACGCATATGACAAAACATGCATTAATCCAGTCTTGCAAATGACACAATTTTGACGGGTTTTGACATCTGCATGTGCCTAATATAGTAGTATCAAAAACAATTCAGATTCATGAGTAGTTGTTTGGATTTTGAACATTATTAGGATTAGGAAGTTGCTAAAATCTTTAAAGGGAGCAGAGAAGGTAATACAAGACATTGCAATGAAACTACACCATAAGCACCTGACTCTGTGACAAAAGATGAAATGATTTGGAAAGGATTGTCAGTGAACCACATTTGAAAAATTACAGATTAGTAAAACGTGTTGAGTCATGATTATTAAGACCTCCCCCCACCCCCCAAAAAAAAGAGGCCAACTTTCATAATATTAGAAGTGGCAAAGATAAAGTTCCAACCTGATATCTTTTATGTCTAAGTTTCGAGCACCACATCAAGGCTACAAGAATTGGACACCGCCACTTCAAATTCACTCAACACGTAATCCCTCTCACTGTGATTTATCACCATGAATAGCGTATACACAGATCGCTGTGAGAGGTTTCGAGCCACCGATCACACATCCTCTTTGTGGAGCAAAATATTATGAATTTTGATCCGTGCTCTTGTGACCGCAAGATTTGATCAAGTCGCCTCGATTTCTCCATAGGTGTGATAACTTCCACATACCGCAATGAAACATGCAATGCACCACTTCAAAATATCAAACAAAGAATATCTCACCAACAAAAAAAACATTATCGCACTGAGTGATTGACTTATTTGCAACCAGCTGATCCGTGTTCCCAATGTTAACTTGGACAGGGTTAGCAAGCAAATCTGAGGCTATTTTCCTCACCTCTTTTGGCCAAGTAGCAGTGAACATAAGAGTTTGCCGTCTAGGTTGTACTTGGTTCACAATTTTTCTTATTTGTGGCTCAAATCCCATATCAAGCATACGGTCAGCTTCATCAAGAACAAGATATGATACTTGATGCAGACTTACTCTTTGTATTTCTAAAATGTCATTCAATCTTCCAGGAGTTGCAACAACAACGTCAGCTAAAAGGGCCTTTTGGAGCACCTCCATATAAACACTTCAAAAGAAATTTGTGATTAGATAATATCCTACGTTAACAATTATATGCAAGTATACATAAAATGAAAAATTTAGTAATGTGGATAGAGGTGCTACATAAGTCATCTAAGAGTAGATCTAGACTGAAACTAGTGTAATGTATATAACAGATATGAGTAAAAGGTAGAAGCAACATACAACAGATGATATTCTTGATGATCTGCCAAACTTGATTGCTTCATCTTGAATCTGTGTCGCCAATTCCCTGGTTGGAGAGAGAACTAATACTGTCGGACCTTCCCTGGAATTATGTTGTAGGCGCTTAAGAAGAATAAACCCTGGAATTAGATATCCCAGTGTTTTTCCAGAACCAGTCTTCGCCACAGCTACAATATCACGACCCTTCAAAGCAATTGGCCATGATTGAGCTTGGATAGGAGTTGGTGCAGAGAATCCTGCTTGCTGTACCTGTAAAACCATAGATCCATGACAGAGATGAGTAATATGTGAATAACTAACTGAGTACCACAGCTTTATAAACACATAAGCCTAAATCTACTATATAGCAAAAGACAACGATAGTAATCTCATTCTTGGCACGATATGCTTCGTGAGATGTGGTTTCCATTGGCGCCTCTGTGAAACTGGATTAGTGGATGTCGATTCTGCAAGGGGTTTACTCCACCGCAGAGCGCGGCCGAAAACAGGATAGCATGTTACATAATGCCAATGGGGAGTGAAACAAAAATATACATCAATTATGACCATGCTCTATGTGTGATCAGATCTTTAGCTCTTTGCTATGTCATTACTACTATGCTATTGTCGTAATCTTTATCAGATTCATGGAGGAGCAATGCAAGATAATATAAATAACATGTAAAACGTGTTACCTCCAAAGGATCACTCTGGTCTTGTGGTCAACAAGGGCACATTCTCGCACACAAAGATCCAAAGACTTTTGTGCAGTCAAAAAAACAGACAACATCTCATGACATTACGTGGTTAATGAAGTAACGGTCATTAATATGACATTTATGTAATTATTTCCTTCCCTTTTTAGGAGTGAAAGCAGTTAGGTAGGCCAAAACCTAACTTTCGCCTCATTGTTACAGCAATCTTGTTCTAAACCATGCCGGTGTGCATGATGAGGCAAATGCAAGGCGGATTACATAATGTATGTAGCATTAACGTGTGAATGATAGGAAAACAGAGAGATGATAGCGCACCTCGAAATGATCATTCTCGCCCTCACATCGATGGGAGGCGATTCGGCGGCTCCCTCTCTCAAGGCCAGGATCGAGAAACAAACAAACCGATATGAAATTTCGTCCACCTCCGACCGACATTTATACCCAAAGCTACAAAAGCAATGGAAGAGAAACAAAACAAAGAAAAGGAGGATAATTGATGTGCTACCTCGGAAGGATCGCTGTTCTCGGCCTCTCCTGGGGTTGGGAGGCTGCTGCGCGGCGAGGAGGGGGGGGCGGGCGGTCGTCTTGATCGACGGCCGGCCTTGGTCTCCGGGTTCCGTAGTAGAGGTAGCCGGTGTTGCCGTCAATGAGCGCCCTCCACGGCTTGGGCAGCGTCGGATCCGGCGGCGTAGAAGGCTGGCCTCGCGACGACGCCGACGCCATTCGCCGCCCCATCCGACACCATCCGCCGCCCATGACGACGCTGCCCACGACGACGCCGCGAGGGAGGCGGGAGGCGGAGCGCGAACGGTGAGGGCGCGGGTGGGGGACCGGCGGCGGGCTGCAGGGGGGACGCAGTGAGGGGCGGCTTTGGGAGGTGGGATGGCCAGGAGGTGGGCGGCGCCAGGAGGAGGGTGTTCGGGAAAGTAGGCAATCTTTGAGAGGTGGGCGGCGGGAGGTCGGTGGTCGGAAGAAATTAGGTTTAGAGGATGAGGCGCAAGCGAAGGTTTTGGCGCCGGTAAAAATTTTCAACACACACATGCGCATGCGCCGCCCAGGTAATTTCGTCACAAGACCTCGCCGGCTAAGGATTCTATTATCCCGGCAGTTACAATGATGTAGTAGAGTTTTTTTTAGGGCAGATGTATTGTAAGCAAACTTTTATTATCCCCGGCAGATGAGTTGTTCTAAATAATGATTATTGCCGGCAGATAACATGACTTTTAATCTTTTGGATATTCCCGGCACATGTTTTGCCACTAATCCATTTTTTTCCCGGCAGTTAATTGCCCTTAATACTATGTCATGGTGTAGTGACACACCTGTACAACCACTATAGAATTCCTTCAAAACCTGGAGAACACTGGCAACGACAGTGTAACATCCCAAAATTTGGGTTTTCAAAAATCTTTTGAATACTTTAGATTCCTGAAAAAAAATTCACCAATTTTCCTTGAATTAATAAGGCTTAATCCTGAATTTCCAAAATTTAAAATATTTAATTTGACTAATGTAAAGATCAATTAAATGACAAAAAGTGTTAGTTGGGTTCCTTGTGCTCCAAGGATTTTTTTTTCTGAATTTTCTTAGATTTTTCCGAATTTATTTGCTATTTATTTGGCCTCTTTTGATTTTTTAGCATTTTTCTAAATTCTAAAATCAATTCCTAATTCAGAAAATCCTCTTGGGCTGAATTGTTCCTGCCCGTTTCCTTTTCTCTAGCTCTCCCTCGCCCACTCCTCCACCCAGCCCATCCCCACCAGCCTTCCCCTCTCCCCGTTTCGCTCCCGCTTCTTTTCCGTGTCTTCGCACTGAGCCCGCCTGGAAGATGGAGCCACTGCCGCTAGCGCTGCGTGTGCCCATGACTCAAGGCCATCGCTTTGGCGCCCACACCCACACGCCTCCCGAGGCTATAAAAGCGCTGGCCATCCTCGCTCCACGCCCCCACGCCGCCGCCACCCCGGTCATCTTCTTCAGAACCGCCACCACCCTTGCCATGCCCGCTCTCCGCATCGCCGCTTCTCGTCGAAGTTCTTCCACCGACAAAGATCGCGTCGTGTAATATCCCGTTTAATCATTAGAGGACTAAGTGAATTAAAAAGAGAAAATTAAATATAATTAAAAGAGAATTTTAGAACTTAGTGGATTGGGGAGAAGAGTGGGCCGCCGGCCCATAGCCCAAGTGGTGGAGTCTGGTTTTAAGAAGGAGAGAGAGGAGCCAGCCAAAAGCCCTAGCTCCTCATCGCATGAGCCCCCGACTCCCACCACCTCTCAACAAACACACCGCCCTCTACCTCACGTGCTACCCTGCATGCATGCATGCATGCATCTGCACTCGTAGTTGCTAGCTAGATTACTAGTTTCCTTGCATTGCTTCCTTTGCATTTGTTCATGACACTTGCAAAAGTGAGAGGGGTAAAGAAAGAGAGAGAGAGAGAGAGAGAGAGAGAGAGAGAAGAAGAAAAGACACTTGCTGTTGCACAACATTTTCTGCTTGCATGGTTGTGCTGCCAGTGCTGGTGCTGGCCAAGGTGGAGGAAGGAAGAAGGAAGATGAAGCAGAAGAGAAGGGAGAGAAGAGGAGGTTTTCGCGGGAATTTGTGATCATCTTCGTGATGTCCAAAGTTAACGATCTGAAACCCTTTAGATTTTCATGGATTAGTCACTGTTAATTTTGCAGGTCATTTTGATTAGGGGAAGTTAGTTTTCAATCCGCCCTAGTTCGTCAAGGTTAGGTGCAGAGCCTTATGGGGTTGATTAAGGATATTTAGAATCGGATTCAGAGGTCGATCTAATTAGAGAAAAGTTAGATAATCTCGTTAGCTTTCCAAGAAGGTCTAGAACATTAGAATTGGATAGCGAGCGAAAAGATACGGTCTCGGGAAGGTCATTGTCTATATTTTGGACTAGTTGGCAGACGTCGTGAAGAAGGATCGATTTCATATAGTAGATGGTAAAACTAAATTATGGTGACAATTTGAATAATGTAGAAATTTTTTTGTAGTTTCCAGAACTGGTGTAGTTCATATATTTTCAAGTTTTAGAATTAAAGATATAAAATTGTGAAATAGACTATTCTAACAGATTCTAGAACGGTCTTTGGGTAAAGAAAATGATAGAATCAGAGGTTCGTCATAACTAGGAAATTGTAGGTTTTTTCGTGAGAATTCCAGAAAGTCTTGGATGGTTGAATTTGAAGTTCGGTTGAATACATTAGAGCCATTTTACTACTAAGACAACGAGTAGTGCGTCCGGTAGTTTTGGGTTAAATAGGTCGGTTTGGCGTAGAAGTGCAATGACGGTTAGAATAAAATGTTGGTTCTTTGATGTTATGATTTTGAGATGTGTTTTGAATTGTTTGTCTAGAGAGTGTGGTCTCTTGTGCTTTGTCACGCTTCAAGATCCAACTTCACAGGGATAAAGATGCAAGTGCATGGTAGACAGTGTTCATTAGTTGATCACTATATTCTTTACCAGTTATTACCATTATATTGTTTGTGCATTTACTTTATTTAATTGCAAGCAATGTGAATGGTCATGATTTTATTCGTATTGATGGATATGAGAATGTTGGATAATGTTAATAATGATGAATCTATGAATAATTGTGCATTCATAAATATCATTGCATATGATCGAGAAGGTGATCATGGTGATCACAACTCCACGAGAGTGGAGGAGGTCCCCGATCCTTGAGGAGGATGGGCTTGAGAGTGAACATTGTTGCAAGTGTTCACTCACGCTATACTGGTATACGCGAAAGAGGTGCATGTGGACATGTAGCATAGGGATGCACAGAATGGAAAGAGAATTGAATGATTGAGTATGAGAATAAAGGGAAGAGAAATAATTGATGTTGATGATGATATTGTTTACCGTTGATTAAGCATTGCTCATTATTTATTATTATGCTTGCTGAGTCATGAACTCACTCTTGCTCTATTGTTGTTCTTAGGTGACCGTTGATGACGCTGCACATGGGAAGGGCTAGCACACACTAGGAATCATGTCATTCACTCAATTACAAGAACTATTGATCATGAGATAGTTTATTACTGTGATAAGTTATAATTAGGAATGGATATTATTGCTTAGCCTTAGTTGATTATTCATTAAATAGACTTGATTGGTTTGGTTTTGCGTTGATCTTAGTTTATTATTTTGGCTTGCTTCCTATGAATTAATTATCCACGATTTCTTTATTGTTATCCTTGTATTATTGTGACCCGTAGACGGGTTTTATCTTTGATATGCTTGTTGTAATTTAGTGGTAATTGTTGTTATAGCTAGGTTAGTTTAGTGGCATTCTGGGCTCCGTGTTGGGCCAGGGTGTTACAGTTGGTATCAGAGCGGGCTTTAGGTCCGTGGTGAATAGATTAACAACTTAGGTAAACATAATTTGCTAAAATTTATTTTAGGACTAGTAAAATTAACTAAAATTTGCTAATGGTTAATTAACTTAAAAATTATTAACTTCGAAATTGACACACTGTGCATAGTAGGATGGGGATGGGTTAAGCATTACATTTGTGTTTCCATTATGTCACATTGATGATTGCTGATATGAATTGATTATGAATGGTTATGATTTGATTATATGATCGATATGTGTTATGATAGATGATGTCGAGAGGTAGAGATTGTGATTGTGGCCATGGGCATGACCAGTTTGTACCACTGTATGTGGTGTAGGAATAGTGAAGTGTTTACCTCAGATAGCTTAGTTACTGGCGTTGAGGATGAGCTCCTACGAGAAATGTTGTTGTTTTCCTTCAGTTTGCATTTGGTTATTCTGGTTACAATGTAGTTGATTGGTTTCCCTTAGTTTTATTTGTTCCATAAAACAATTATTGTTTTCCCGAATGTTGAGTTATTCTTGCCGCTAGCGAATGTTGTTAAGTGGCAAGATTGATCTTTTCATGGGAGTTTCGTCTTTCTTGTTGGGAAACATGACTCATTTGTTAGCATGGTATTTTGGATGATGAAAGTTTTCTATTGTAAGTTCTTTAACATGTGGAAGCTTTGACTATGCATTTCTTTTGGGTTATTTTGAGTGTAGAAGTTTAATGCCTCTCTTTTATGAAAGGAAATTTCAAAACCCTTTTGTGGTGCCTTGTTATGTTTAAGTGTGAGGTTGTAATAATAGAAATTAATTGATATGGTCTGATTGATCAAGTTGTGTCATTAGCGTGATGCATAATTAATCTTAATTGATGTCCTTGGTAGCGTAATTGATTAATTTATTGATGTCTTGTAATAATTGCATGATGACTTGTGATTAAGAGTACATCAATTCCTAATTGGAATCAATAGGGTTACTGAGAAGTGTGGATCATTGATAAACTATATTAAATCATTAGGATTGTTTAATTTGCTAAACTTGTGAGATAAACTTGATTAATTGGTCTTGTTAGGATTAATCTGACCGTTAGGGATGTTTAAGTTAAGGAGATGTTAGATTATTGCCTTAGTAGATATTAATCATGAATTTGGCTTCTATTTGGCTATTTGATGATCTTATATAAATACTAGATTTACCTAATTCTTGATATGCAAAAATTGTTGAAACATGTATAAAGAACTAGATGAATGTTGATGTATCGCTTTGTGAAACCTTGTTTTATAGAAAATTATGTTATTAAATCTTTAATAATAATTTTTCCTAATTTCTGAACATAAGGTGGAATGTTGAATCAATGTTTATAAAGGTTTATGCGATTGCAAATAGAAGTAGGGCCATAAATGTTTCCATGATTAATATGATCGCCAGTTGTTAATGATAATCTCCACAATACAATTAGTATACGTTAAAATTGGTGTTGAGCATCACTAAGAATTGAATGGATGAAACTTAATAAGTGATCATTATTAGTGTGCCCTGCGAAATTTTCATATGATACTCTCCTCTCTGGCCGCCTCCCTTCGCCGGCAGATTGTGCCGCCACTGATGAGCTTCGCCATTCATCTTCACCACCATCTTACTCCTCGCATCGCGTTCTACGCCGTGCTTCCTCCCTTTCTCGAGTGTCACCGCGACTCCATCATCACCGGGCTGCTTGCGCCGCAGCTTGGAGCTCGTCGCCGGCCATCTCCGACGTGCCGTTGACCCCGCACCTGCATCATCTTCTTCACCTCGTCGCCCTCTTTCTGTTTTGCCCCTCCACTCGTGCCACCGTGGCTGATAGTTCCGGCGAGCCCCATGCGCCACCATGCCGCAAGTGCCACCTCACCTCATCATCCTTCGTGTCCGCCACATCATGCCACCTTGTCGCCACATCACTTTCATTGCATGACATGTATGTCTTGTCATCTGCTACCAGGTCCCACATGTCAGCCACTTAAACCATAACCTAAGACCCACCTCTCACTTACATGTGGGTCCCGAATGTTGGTTAACCCTAGTCAAACCCTAGCCACATGAACCCGGTTCACCATGAAACTCTCCTTTGTCAGGACATGGTCCATGGACCAAGGCCCATATGTGAGTCCCTCATCCCATTTTTGGAATTAATTTAATTCTTGAAAATCCTTAAATTCCTTAGCCCCACAAGTAATACACTCACCCTTTTTCCAATATTTTCTAAATAAAATATTCTAGGAATATTCCACGAACCCCACCTGTTAGTTTCTCTCTCCCTTTTCGTTTTCAGTATTTTCCTTCTCGATCAAACTTCCGAGAGCTCGTTCTCCCTCATACGAGCTCCGATTAAACCCATTCAAGTTTCTAAATTCATCTAAAATCAATCCCTACCTTCCAGTATCATTCAATTTCAATTTGGAGTTTATTTGATTTGTCTCTTTGAGTTTTGTTTGTTTTTGCGCTTTCTCTCTTATTAGACGTTGACGTTCCGAAATAGTGCGAAAGAGCTGAAGGTCAAGGAAGTACAAGATCAAAGATAAAAGAAGAACATTATTGCTATAGCAAGGCAAGTTGTATCTTTGACCATATTGAACCCAGTTTTTCCAAAATTACTTTGATTCAAATTATTGCATGTTATTTTAATTATTTAATTCTTTAAATGCTTTGGGATTACCTATACACCTACTTGATTATATCCACTTTGATTATTGTATTATCATGATCTTTTGTCACCCTAGTTGGATAATTACTAGTTGGTATCGTTATAGCACCAACGTGGGTTGGTTTGAAACGAATAGTCTGCTTAGCCATGCAATGGGTTATTGACATCATTTTGAGTTGCAAATCTAAACTTGATTAAGTGAATATGGAATGCTTTATGGAAAGTTGTGTGCAGTATGTTGTTACTCATTGTTGGCATGAGTTGCACTTAACCAACAGGATGGTAAAAGCTTTAGATTGAGGCAAGTTGATGGAATTGTGATGTGGTGGAGCTGTGTGCGCTGAAAAAATGAACGTGATGTTGGTAATAATTGGCAGTCTTGTCTTGGTCAATTAAGGACTTAACTTTGTGCACCATTGAACTGAGCCATAACTGTACGACCACATGTCTGGTATGGGACATGCCTAACTTAGTAAGCTGTGGAGTCTTGATATTGATTACTCAGGAAGATAGGTTAAGCTGTGTGCCAGGGTGGATGTGTGATTATGTCTGTGTGACGATTCACATTTATGAGTGGTTTGCCGTGTCTGTGTCCAACGGTGCGACGGGCCAACAACCTTTGTGGGGGTTTGGTGCCGTTAGTATTGCATAACGGGTGGTCAATTGTTGAGATGAAGTTTCAGAAAGGTTTTGTTGTGATCAACTCCGTACAAGTTAATTGCATCTTGTGGGTAAAATGTACAAACCTCTAGAGAGTGTTACTCAATTTATTCAAATAGCCACGTCCGCGGTCATGGATATGCTCGGGGATTTCACACGAGGGGTAGATTTTCATGAAACAATTAGGAGGGCAGCTGTGTGAGTAAACTTATGCAGCTATGTAAAAGAAAATGATCAGGTTATGTGAGCTTTGTGAAAATACTTGTTAAGATTATTATTGTTATTTGTTTTAAATTACGCTTTCAATATATTATTCATATTCAACTACAACTGTTGCTTTTATGCAAAAGAACCATAGATGTTATATCTTTTGAAATAAGCCATCATCTATAGTTGCATTATATGATGCGACTTGTCGAGTACTCTATGTACTCACCTTGCTATAAACAATGTTGTTCAGTTGATGAAGACTACATCAATTCACCGTTGGTCAACAAGGTCTACTTCAAGGATCGTGGAGAACTAGGTTGCACTATCCCAATCGATTGCCTATGGGCATATGGATGAGTTTCATTGAAGTTATTCCGTTTCCTTCCGCTGCAGCTTATTTGAGTTATTTGCCTTTGAGGCATTAATTGTAAGCTTTGACCTTAAGATCATTACTCTGATAATTATTGTTAAAAATGGTGATGCTGGCTAGAATTAGATCGGATATACTATACGCATGCTTGTATATATTTCATCACTAAAGAATCAAGATTTGCTAGAAATTGAAAAGGTTGTACTAAAAGCAAACCCTGGAAAATTTCAAATGCGAGTTTCCAGTTAGGGATTTTTTTTTGGAGAAATTCCGATTTATTAAAATAACTTCATAAAAAAGGGTTAACCAAAAGTGCTAACTCATTATCAATAAGCTTTTTAATAAAAAGGAAATACAATGTGATTAAGAGAGGAATATTCCATCCTTCAAAATGGTTTCAGGTTGTTCACTAATTTTAGCGCTATTTTGTCTACTTATCTAAATTAATTGATATTGAAAGCCAAATGGGGGATAAATAGCACAAAGCATAAACATAAATGCAGTCATACAAACTCCCACCTGGATTAAGATATGAGATTTAGGGAAATTCTCAAGATGTAAACGGTTATTTGAAGAAATATTCATATACGACTTACAGAGAGTTTGCATAGTTAAACTCAAATAGAGCAATATTGCACCTACAAATTTGACATAAAACAGTGTACAAAATTTGATGGTAGAATTAAAATTAATGGTGGGTTACGCAGACAAAGGCTGAGTTGTTGAGAAACACAATTGTGTGTGCTCGTCCCTAATGGCCTATTAAGAAGATGCAGACTAGATGATCATCAATAGCATCTCATCCTCTTCATTGGTAATAGTAAAATGACATCGGCATCTAGTGTCAAATAAAACCAAGTGTTTAGGATCTATCGATCCGATAACCACATCAAGTCATCAAGATCAACTAGAAACAACAGTATACCGAAACCAATGATGAATCCACGTATGAGAGAGATCTAGCCACCACGCCAAGATTAGAATTTTTTATTTAATCCTTTTTATTAATATTTTAAAGTTAATCTCGCAAACTTTATTTCCAATTCGATTCTTTTAGTCACGCCACCACCAAAGGCGTGGCCAAAACGCTCTAGCACGACAAATACCGTGGCATGGCCAGAGATGCCACGTAAGTCTCGATGCAGACGCCGTGCCAGAGAGGGTCCGTGGTGGCATCCGCATGCTTGGCATCCATGGCGTGACAACCTCCCTGTCACGCCGATATATGGCGTTCCCCATCTTCATCCTCCGCCGCTCTACCTCCCGCTGCGCTCCTCCCGCCACCGCCCGATATATGGCGTGACAATGGCCACTTAAAAGTAGTGACGCAACCCATTTTCCCCATCTTCATCCTGTCGCCTCTCTACCTCTCGCCACTTTGTGCTCCTCCCACGGCCGCCTTCCTCGCCACTGCGCTCCTCCCGACGCCGGGTCCTCCTCCTGCGCTCCTCCCGCCGCCGCCTCTCCTCCGCCTCACGCCGACTCGACGGCTCGCCCTCCGCCCTCGGCTTGAAGGTAATCAACATTGCCGCACTCAAGCCATATCTCAAACTGTTGTCGCTTGCTTCTTGTGTTGTGACTGTGATCTAGTAATGTGTTACGCATCAAACTACTCGCATGGATGCCCATGCAAATGGCATGGCTTCACATCCGAGTATGGATGCTCATGCCTTGATACATCAAGAATGATGTCCTGCTAAAACTTGACTTTTGTTGGGTAAATTGCTCATCTTGTCATATGTGACTGCTTTCAAAGTTCATTGTGATATTCCTAACCACCATGATCTAATTGGTTGGATTTGGTAGGTTCAATTTGAATGACTCACAATCCCGCCTAGGGGTTAGGAATGTAACTTACTTAACTATAATAGGAATCCGCCCATGAATCGAAGTTCGTTGGGAGATAATAGGATTAGATTCTATACCACGATTGGAGGCGACTAAAATCTTGGCGTAGCTTCATTATGCCCAAATTAACAAGACATCCTTCGAGTTTAGTTCCTATGAGATATTTTGTCGAAATTCCCTTAGCGAGCTTTGAATCATGCAAATTACCGATAAAAGAGAGGTTGATTTGTTTGCCCAGACCCCGTGAGTAATACATCATCCAAAGATTGAATCTCGATGAAATATGTAATATTAATAACCAAATTTCAAACAAACGAATTTCGTGTCTCTAATATGTATTTTATTTCCAATTCAAATTATTGTTATGTCCATATTTGCAATGCAAGCTTGACAAGTAGTTAACATGCGTGACTATGCCAAGGTAATATTTTGAACTTTGGTTTTCGTGTTTGGTTTAATATGAAGTCAGTAGTTTGTTTAATTTTTTCGTGTCTTGTACTCAAATTTTCTAAGTACTATTAGCATATTTATATTTAATTGGATGTAGAGTCAGAGAGATATCAATGCAAAGATATTTACCAATAGATGATATTGCAATTAATCTTTCTTTGAACGTATTATTTCTCAAGAGTGTTTATTTGTCTTGTTTCATTAACCCATATATTGTTTCATTAACCCATATATTGTCGATAGGTGATTGCATATAATGATTGTGTATGTGCGCCCATACTCACCATGCACCAAGATCCGCAAACAAATCTCTCTCTCTCTCTCTCTCTCCATTGCCAATATACCAACTACCAATGGACATCATATGGGTAGCTTGATAGGCACCATGGTACCACGCATTGATCATGCAATCCTTGATTATTGTCTGTGCTGGTAATGTTATGCTATAATTTTACCTCAGATTGCATCAGTTTATGTGATGTTTAGGGAAAGAAGAAAGTTCCCCTATTGGTCGGTGTTCTTGATGCTAGGTATGCTCTTTTCCCTTTGACATATTTAGGATTGCACTTTGTGCATAAAAAAGCGCAAAATTAAGGATTTTACTCATCTTTTCAAAAAGGATTGTCAAAATATTTTCAGATTATCAATGTGTTTTAGGTCTAGAGGTGGAACTGTGGAAGGCTTACCATGCTAAATGTAGTGTTATCAGTATTGCCTAGATGCTAGCTACAGCTGGGTTACTGCTGAAACCAATAGAGGATGACAAATATTTCCATTGAAAGGCATAGTAAAATCTGCTCAACGAACTTGCTTGGTGGCTTGGGAAGAGTGCAAAACTTATAATTCAGAACATTCATTTTTTTTCTAAAAGTATCTATGCAAGTTTTTCAACTAATCGGATATTCTACGGGTTAGCTAGCCTCGTTTGGCATATATAGTTACCATATGTAGCAAAGTTATCAGAAAAGGCTCCTTTTGGTGGCGTGATATTTGCAAACTCCTTGTCATTTTTAAAGAAAGTGCACATTTTAATCCTAAAGACGGCACAATGTTAGCTCTAAGTGATTGTTGGAATCCTAGACCTTAATTTGAGTTAGGTTTTGCCCCCATTTGTTGCTGTTTTTTTTTGTAATTGACACATTTATTCTTCCTTGAATGTATTTGCGATATCATTTGAGTGAATCTTTCTATTGATTGTATGCACTAACCACCACCCAAAAATTAACGCTAATGGTTCTTAGGCAAATTGTTGTTTGAGTTAATTATCTCAATATCTAAATTTGGATGTCCTATTAATTGTTGTACCTTTTCATGTTCTTCTTATTGGAAATTCTGCATACTTGAATTGGCTTAGTTGAATTTCTGATATAACTTCTGTATGGACTTTTTTCAGCCCTGCAAAGGTGATTTGCTTTTTGGGCTTCCTGGAATAGGGAAAACACTCTTGGCAAAGGCACTTGCAACAGAAGCTGGAACAAATTTTATCAGCATAATTGGTTCTACACTCACATCAAAGGTAATTCGATTTGACTTGTTTCCTTTTTGTGGACTTTTTTTTTCAGTTATTGCGGTAAAGCGCTCAAAGTTTGAACAACATTCAGTCTATTGTTTTCTTCCATACGTGGGCATATAATTTGGGGTTAACTATTGACCTAACTTCTTTACTTCATGAAAGTAACCATTAGTTGGAATTCTAACTTCATTGAACTAGCAGACATACTCAATTAGATGTTGTCATTCTACATGACAGATTTATACAGAACCCATCATCTGTCAGATTTGATATTCTAGTCTTTCATGAAACACACTGTGCTATCGTGACTCATGAGAATCAAAATTGATACTAATAGAGAAGTTTGGACACAACTTCAATATGATATAGTTTTTTACTAGCTACAAGCTAGGACAACAATTTTGGCTTTTGTGAAAAACCTAGAAGATGGCAATAGCAGAAATCAACCTTTCTTGGTTGGTTTTTGCTTACAAACTTAAATGCTTAATTTGAAAATCAAAACAGAAAATTCTGCATATGCATTAATACATATAAAAATATATATCCAACTAGGCAAAAGGGAAGTATGTTTCAGCTTGATTTTGCAACCATATACAATTATAGGTGATCTAAATATTCTGTTTATCCCATTCAAGACTTCAAAATTTACCTTCAAGAAGATTTGGCTAGTTTTCTACTGCTTGTTAAGGATGTCTCCTGCAAGGCCTCATGACCACTAGACAATGCCATCGAAAAGAAGTAATCCGTGATTTTGCTCAAGCTCTCACCTTATGTTGTGCAGAATTAGTTAACTGAAAATAAATTATGAAAGGACCTCTATAGAAGAAATGAAATAAAGGTTGACTTACTTCCTTTCTGTATATAAGATTTCCCGAACGAGTGGTTCGTGGCACTCTGAGTGTGTAGCTCTGGCGTACCCAGGAGCGAAGTCCTTGGCGTACTCAGGAATGAGCCCTGAGCGGTCCCAAACACGTGGTTTGGGTGGTCTCGAGAACGGGATCTCGAGCATACCTGGGCACGTGGATCCAGGGTAGTGTAGGTCACACTCAAAGGCAAGCTCTGAGCGGTCCCAAACACATGGTTTGGGCAGTCTCGAGAATGGGATCTCGAGCGTGACTGAGTACAAGGGACTCAGTTAGTGTAGGATTTGGATCTTTTTGCATCTCATTGTTTCTTGGTGTTATTCGTCCACTGTGTATGGCCTAACAACCCTCAATAAAGCGTTAGTCTCTGCCGAAGAAATATGAGAGTTACTGATCACAATTGCCCTCCAATCAAAAATTAAACAACTCGAAGACTTCATTTAACAAGACGAATTGTTCCATGATTACAGAAACCATCATGCTGGTTTCTATAACTACAACATAGTACTGACATGGTACAAAACAACAATAAAGTTGTTATTAACCATTAGTCTGTACCTTCAAACTGCTAGGATGTCCACTGAAACACAAGTTTTGTTTTGTACAATGTTGATTGTGATATTTTGCTCCTATGGCATGTAGTACTGACTTTGCAATATTTTGTTGGATGTAGATGGACAAAGTTGTACGTGTATTTACTGGTGGGGCGATTAGCCAAACGGGTAATTCTATCGACTTCGGCGGCATGGAAGCGACCGTCCTTTTGTTTCGTGAATCACTGGACTTTAAAACTCTTGTGACTAGGATTAAGTCGACCTTTGAATGGGATGAGCCTGGGGTTGTTGTTGGAATGCAAGGGCGATATGACACAGGGATGGGTTCTAATGGTTACATTGTCCCCGTCGTAGGATGAACAGAAGGCGGAGGTACTGGCACACCGACTGGTCCGCTTATCTCTGTGCCTACGTGTTGGAGTGGGTGGACCAGAAAAATCGGTCGAGGAACGTTCCCCAGATCCATCAGAGGCATGACTTTGTAAGATACCTAGAGTGGCTACACGGCGTCGCGCGTCGCCAACTTCGACCGGCGATGAACGAAGAAGATATAGGTGAGGGTGACTCATCCGATGAGGACATCGTGGACGGCTACGACGAGTTCACACGGACGGGCACTCAGCCGGAGAGGGCCCCCATCAATGCTTACTACATGAGTACATTCTATCCCACCACTAATTAGCAATGTCACCATGCGTAAATTAATTTAATGTCACTACTACAAAACAGGCTATAGTAGACGCCCCATCACAGACGGTTCCTTTGGAACCGCTCGTGTTGGGTCATTCAACTCGCGCGTCGGGCGCGAACAACTATCACAGACGGTATTTTTAGAACCGCTCGTGATAGTCATCTATCACGCACGGTTGATAAATAGAACCGTTTATGAATTATCACTGCACGGTTCTATCCAAAACCGTCGTGATAATCCCTAATCACGCATTTCGCTTTACGTTACAACCATTCGTGTAGTATCACAGACGGTTCTTATTTAGAACCATCTGTGATACTTAGTTATCACAGACGGTTCTAATTAAGAACCGCTCAGGATATCCTCCCACCGCCAAGATCGCTCAGTCCCTTCATCGCCGCGTCAAGGTCGTGTTCATCGCCGCGATGGCCGCAGCGGACACCGCTCGCCATCGCCGCAGATGGAGCAACCCGGCCGCCCCCTGCCACGGCTCCGGATCAACATACCTACACACTTCAAGATCGATGGGATGAGGAGCTCTTACTATGGGCAAATAGATATAGTAACTTCACCTCCAAACTTTTTTTTTTCATTTTGTAATTTTCATATATATAGCCAAACAATGTGGCGACCGCACAAAAAGATTAAAAACTAGAAACCTATCTAGTGGCGGAGGTAGGTCGCTATCTCCGCCTTCAATACTTCGTGGCGGCGGCGGCATCGGAGGCGGACGGTTCATGATCGAACGAAGCTCGAATACGCCCACCACGACGCTCATTCGAGTGTGTCCTCAAGATCCTCGATCGTTGAACTAAGAAGAATTGAGCCCATAGGCTCTCTTCTCTTGCTTGAGGGTTTCGCCTGGTCGACTCGATCGCTTCGCCTCGATTATAGTCAAGTGACGACAAGCCTCCCGAGACGTGCAACTTTGTTTTGGAGGACCACGCCGACGACACTCAGAACTCGCCGAAAGTGGGAGATCACCCTAAGACACGGCAGAGGAGAATGTCAAGACGGCGGAAGGTGGCCGCCACCCGCCCGCAAATTCTGACAGAGGAGTGAGGACATTGTTGAAATAGTGTTCTTCCGCAAAGACGATTCAACGACAATGAGAGAGGTGCGCGAGCAATGCGTGTACGTAAGAGGAGGCAACCATTAATTTCTTTTTTGTGGAGAAAGGGGATCAAGGAGGTTGTGTGAAATACATTGTAGAAGGACACATCTATATATAGAACAAGTTCTAAAGCCGAACGGAGACGAAGAGATATTTGGGGAGGTAGCGACGTTGGAAAATGAAGAGATGAAGCCGCGCCTGTGATCGTGAGACGGCTAGAGCATGCAGAAAATGAAGACGAAGAGACACGCTGAAAATGAAGAGAGTTATCACAAACGGTTCCGTTGTACAACCGTCAGGAAAAGGAATCACTGACGGTTCTATTTAAAACCGCTCAGGATACGCCCATATCACGATGGTTGTAGTGAAAACGCTCAGGATATGTTCCATATCACGCACGGTTCTCGTTAGAAACCGTCGTGATATACTTTTTATAAGGCGGGAAATGCTAGGGTTTTGCTCTCACTTGTCACTTCCTCTCCCGCGCCCCTTAGGCTCTCGCACGCTCGTTCGCCTCCTCTAGGGTTTAGGGCTCACCCGTAGTTCACCGCCGACTACGACCTCGGCGCCGCCGCCCCCAACCTCGGCGCCCCCGACCTTGGCGCCTTCAACCTCGGTGCCGCCGCCCCCGACCTCGGCGCCCCACCACGGCGCCCCGCTCACCTCCTCGTCAGAAGCCCGACGCCGCCGCCTCGACCTCGGCCGCCGTCCTCCTCCCGTGTGGGCCTCCTCCTCTCTGACCGGCCTTCTCCCCTTGCCGTCCTCCTCCTCTGACCGGCCTTCTCCCGCGCCCGTCCTCCTCCCGTGTCGGCCTCCTCCTTGCACCGTGAGTTCTTGTGCGACATCCTCTCTGTGAGTATTGCTCCTCCGTGGCGCTCGCTTTGTTGGTCAAGGGCTTTGTTGACATGCTCGTGATGAACTCGCCTTATAATGAGATTGAATGTGATAGTTAGTTCATACTTGAGCTCTATTGTATTACTTGCTACTTGTCAATATGATCTCATCGTTAATTGGTTACTTTCGGTTGAGCTCATCGCTCATTGCAAATTGATCAAGGGCTTTGTTGACATGCTCTGTGATGAACTCTGCTCTTATACTAAGATTGAATGTGATTGTTAGTTCATACTTGAGCTCTATTGTATTACTTGCTATCGTCAATATGTTGTAATGTTAATTGGTTACTTTCGGTTGAGCTCATAGTTCTATTGCAAATTGATCAGTTCTATTGACTAGTTTGTGATTCTTCTAGTTGTCTGTATGAGCTCATTCAACTTTTCATTTGCCATCTTGATCTCTGTAGTCAACCTCTGCTTGATCGAAGTTTAACTGTTTTAGATAATAGCTTGAGATCGTTTGACAGTTAAGCAAAGTATTGTTTAGAGCTCATAGTTTGAATTTATATTATCATATTCATTTAATGAAGAGTATAGACAATAGGATTGAGATGGCAAAGACTTGTTCTTTAGCTACTCTCCTTCTGAGAGCACATAATATCATCAATCCAGAAAGAAAGTTTTACTTGATTCTATTTTGTTTCTATGTCTTCATTAAAGGCTAGTCTTCTGTACATGAAGCATTAAACCTTTGCTTCGTTGATTAAGGAGTGTTAGGAGTGTTAGAATAGGAGCAGGGAGGCGGCGAGCCCTACAGGATTAAACCTTTGCTTAGCATTTCCTTCGTCGATCCTGACACACTTGAGTGTACCTTTACTTCTTGCCAATCCTCCAAGGCAAGAAGCATATGGTACACTCCAGTGTGTCAGGGTCGATGAAGAGTATAGACAATAGGATTGAGATGGCAAAGACTTGTTCTTTAGCTACTCTCCTTCTGAGAGCACATAATAGGAGCAGGGAGGCGGCGAGCCCTACAGGATTAAACCTTTGCTTAGCATTTCCTTCGTTGATCCTGACACACTTGAGTGTACCTTTGTTTCATGCCAGTCCTCCACGGCATGAAACAAATGGCACACTCCAGTGTGTCGGCCTCGATGAAGTAGGCTTCTTAGAGAAGCTAGTGGATTAAGGAATGTTAGTACTCAGATGAGCTCATTCAACTTTTCATTTGCCATCTTGATCTCTATAGTCAACCTCTGTACTTCTTCCTGAGATTAATTGTTTCATATTTATGCTGGAATTATTTATGATTATTTGCTAATATTGCACATGTTGAGCATATTATTAAGTTTAAATGTATATGTTAATTTGGGACACTTGCAATCCATTTTATTGCATATGTAACTTATATAGATAGCAAGTAAGCGAGATGGCAGAGGCACCGTCTTCGCCGCCGTCACCGACGCCGCAGATGGAAGAGGCGCCGACGAGGCCGCCGACACCGACGCCGCAGATGGAAGAGGCGCCGACGAGGCCACCGTCACCGTCGATTTATAATGACACTAAGCGAGATGGCAGAGGACAATCGAAAATGCCTACGGGCCGACTGGTCATCACGGAGGTCAGTGACTTTGGGGTCCCTCTGAGTCCCAAGAGATCAGCGGCGAGATTCCGGACCATCTGCGGGATACTTGCAAGGGAACGGGTCCTCATCACCACACCAACGTGGAAGGACCTGACGAAAGAAGCGAAAGGCGCGCTGTGGACAGAACTTTCAAAGAAGTTCACTATTCCAGAAGCACATGTGGCACGCGTGCGACGGACGGCGATGCTCACGATGGGTAAATCGTGGAGGACCTTCAAGAGCATTCTTGTCACGAAGTACGTGAACACGGGTCAAACGCCTTCACAGCGAAGACAAATTCTTGACGCGAGAAGCATGGGACACCTTTGTGGCTATGAAAACGACGGCGAATTTAAGGAGCAAAGTGCGGCGCACAAAGCTCTCGGACACGAAACACTCACCAAGACAGACTTGCACCGCTGGCACGCGGTAAATACGAGGAATGGGAGGCGGAGAAGGAGAACCCGCTTCGATGTCACGCACCAGCTTCCCTAAGCCGTTAAAAGCGAGGGCACAAGTCTCGTCTTGAGGCAAAGATCTCCTTCACAAACCAGGCACTCAGTGAAGTGTCCCAACGTGTGGTAAATATGTCGAACTACTAAGTTGTTAATAAGTCCATAACTTCATAGTGCCTATAATAACATGATGACCTCTTGCGGCGTGACTTGATCGCCCAAGCTTCCCAAGGCTCCTTCTATGCGCATAGGAGAATGATATACTATCTACGGCCTTGGGAAACAAGGAGCACCCGGTCGCACGCTGCCTTGGGGTTAACGTGCCTTGGAGTCATGGATTCGCGGACGACTCATCGCACGATAAGACTAGGAAGAGATCCAAGGCGAGCACGACAACCGGTTGGTACAGATGATTACTAACCAATTTCAAGTAGAGATGGCAGCATTGCGGAGTCAAATGGATATACTCATGAGCCAGCGGTCGCAAGCCGCCCCCGCTAATTCGGGAGGCAGTCCTCCTCAACGTCGGAGTAGCGTCGCGTCCGCACATAATTGTGAACATGACGACGTCCGACACCGATAGATTTACATCAAGGTAACGTATATCTATGGAATGCACCAAAGATAGACCTATAGGACGCCTTAGCTAATTGCGATCGCTTTGTAGGAGCCGACACCTGTAAGCTCCAAGTGAGGATGGATGGGTCCTTTGTATTGAGGTCACGTGGGGATGGTGTATCCATACGAGGAAGGGCGGCAAACCGCGGTGTCCACCGGCGCCGCGGTTACGCCAGGTCCAGTGGATATGGTACATGTCAATTTCCGAGCCGCCCCAATAAGATTTGCCCAAACGAAGAGATCACAACACTAGGGATGCCGTCCTCTCTTTTATCCAAAGGCCCAAGAAGGACATCGCTCGACCCAAAGAAGTCCGCGATCCGACACACGACCATTCCTCTCCAACGGACCTCGATGACTCCACCTCATGTTTCACCTCATAAGGCCACCTCTTGATTCCCGTGGAGAAGACGCCGAGGAACGACAAAAGCGTGCCGTCAGATCCGCTCCCGAGTCATCTCACAAGAAGACGCCGCCAATCGCTAAGGCCAAATCGAAATCCACAAGCGTTAAAGCGCCTCCCAAGTCCGGAAGTCCGCGATGCCGGAACTACATCATCGGAAAACCATTGTGCTCCGACGCAGATAATGCACGCCGATATGCTTGTCGCTTTGCATGCCCGGTACTTGGCGAGGACCCAAAAGAAGGGTGCGATCATCGAATCATCGCCGACACGAGGACAAGTATTTCTTCAACGGACAAGGTACTTCGTCGGGCTTCAATGACTTATTTGAACTATTCAACCTCGTTGGCCTCGACGCCTCGCTTCTACGATGTTGGACAATCGTAAGTGCGCATAATCAAGTTCTACATTCATGTAATACCAATAAATATCACAACTCATTGCTTATGTATAGATACATCTTTGAAAAATGTCCGGAATGGAAAGAACCAAGGGTTTCCTCGATCCACATGTGGTATCGTTGCAAACCATCCAACAAGACTCATCCTTCGCCGAGAAATACATAACGAGGTCATTGCTTCGCGGATTTAACATGAAGTACATAGTGGTGCCCTACAACCGAGGGTAAGTGTCACTACTTGCTATACAAATTTCATTTGTACTTTATACGCAAAGACGAACTTAGGTTTAATGACTATAGCGACATACATGAGTAGGTACCATCGATCCTTTTAGTTATTATACCCAAGAGGAACCATGTGATATACCTTGATTCCCTAAACCGCAACAAGCACGACTTCAAAGACTCTAAGAGGAATACTCGAGAGGTATGCTCATTTCCTCCTTACATAACTCTATTGTAGTCTTCATTCGCTTGAAATGGCCGAGGATAACCTTTTGAATCATGTAGGTCGCTCATCAATTATGTTGCCAACAAAGGAATATACAATGGAAAGAGCGCCCAACTAACACACAGATGGATTTTCCTAGACGCAGCTACAACACTATAATCCTATATCATACTTCATAATAACGTGTCTCGAATCGACTATACTCTTGCTATTTTTGCAAAGCCGCCAAAGAAAAGATGATGAGTTATGTGCAATCTCGTCTCGCTATCATATGCGACTAATCCTTCTGACTAGGAAGAAGGATCCTAAGGTTTGTCAATCTCAAATAATTATTTCCTAATTATAAATTTAAATATATATATATATATATATATATATATATCTTAGCACTTTACTCTTGCTAGCGGCAGGCCTTGAATTTACAATGTGATTCACTCGTTGCGAAGAGATCAAGGACATTCGAGGAAGCTTTGCGCCTTTATCAACACGTAAATCATTAACGACAATGGACAGTTTCACTCCGTCGCCAACCCGAGCATCACCCTCTAAAACCTCTCAACGCAAAACAATTGTAATCTAGTTGTAACTATAGCGACAATACTTGAACAAATGCTATCTTTTGTAATTTATTTTGAGTAATGATCACTTTGAGTTGTCATGGTCGCTTGAATCTGCTTTTTGTGAATGCTTGAATCATTTACGTGAATGCTTGTTTTCAGAGGGCATGGCTAGCAATTCCCGAGGCTAGCCAGAAAACAAAGAATTTGTGGGAAGAAGTACGAGCTATCACGACGGTTTTGTGTTAAAACCGCTTGTGAAGGCAAATATTACTGAGCGGTTTCAATCGCAAACCGCTCAGGATAGAGAATATCACAGACGGTTTTAAACAAAAGCCGCTCTGTGATATTCGTAAATCACTGAGCGGTTTTTATTTAGAACCGCTTTGTGATATTCTCCTATCACAGACGGTTTTTGTTTAGAACCGTCTGTGATATTCTCATATCACAGACGGTTTTTTAATAAAACCGTCTGTGATATTTCCTATCACAGACGGTTTTGTACCGTCTGTGATAATATCCTATTATCATAGACCAACAAACATAGACGGTTCGGAAACCGTCTGTGATGACGGTTCCGAACCGTCTGTGATGTCGGTTCCTGTAGTAGTGTGTGTTGACCCATTCGTAGGGAAGGCAGCTCGCCCGCATAAGCAACGAGGCCGGGAGGGTTCTCATGCTACAAGAGGGTTTAGGTTTATGATTTAGGTTTAGGTTTTAGGCTTTTCAGATCGACATGACAACCATGACCGCCTCGTCGGATTTTCAGATCGACATGACAATACTATACCTCCTTAGCTTTTCAGACTGAACAGACATGACTCTGCAAAGAAAGACATCACTTCTCTCTGCAAAGCAAGACGTGACCTAACAACTTCTCTCTACAAAGTAAGACGTGACAATACTCTGCCTCACTAGCTTTTCCATTACTTGTTCTTCTGATAATATTGTTTCAATTATGAGATCGTGCAAATATTGAGATCACCCAAATCAACGAAACAAGCATTGAAGTCACTTAATAAGTGCTTAAGTAATTGAACCAAGTACAAAAAGGTAATAAAATTAAACCACATGAAATAGCGCTTAGGTTTTAGGATTTAGGGTTTTAGGTTCAGGTTTACATTTATGTTTAGGTTAGGGTTTAGGCTATTAGGCTTTAGGTTTAGGTCTAGGTTTAGGTTTAGGTCAAGGTCTAGGCTATTAAGCTTTAGGTTCAGGTTTAGGGTTTAGGCTTTTCAGATTGACTTGACAACCCTGACCGCCTCGCTAGCTTTTGAGATCAACATGACAACACTATACCTCCACAACTTTTCAGATCGAAAAGACATGATTCTGCAGAGAAAGAAGTGACAACACTCTGCCTCGCCAGCTTTTCAGACCGAAAAGACAGCACTCTGCAAAGCAAGACATGACTTGTCTCTACAAAGCAAGACGTGACCCGACGACTTCTCTGTGCAAAGTAAGACATGACAACACTCTGCCTCACTAGCTTTTCAGATCGACATGATAACACTCTACCTCCTCAGCTATTCAGACCAAAAAGATAGGACTCTACATGAAATTAATCACACCATGCCAACCCTCTGGCTTATAAAAGGAGGTGAAAGATATCTGGGAGAGAACACTACACAACCAAGCCCAACACTACACCAGAGCTTGCTTTACTATGCTAGGATGGACAAGATGAAGAAGTAATGGGACGAGATCCGCGAACAAGCAAGGGCTGCTGGGGCGCGGGACGACTAAGCAAGGGCTACTGCAGCCCAGGTCCGGCAAGAGGAGCTTGCCAGGATGGTAGCTCTCCGTAATGAGGCCCCCCGTAGATGCAACCCCTTGCAGAACGTTCCAACCGAGCGTTCGCCGCAACACCCGCCAGAGGGGGAGACGCCGCCCCTCTGTTGGTGTAGGGACACATGTAGGTTCTTCAAGTCCAAGAAGCGGCTCAACCTGGGCATACATTACTGGGGTTGCACAAACTACTCATGTGACTATCCCGACCGCCGTTGGAACACGAGAAGCTATCGGTAGCCGGTAAGGACCAGTTACAGTGTGTTCCCCTACTATTTCTCTTTCAAAGTATGTGCTAACAACCTCTCCTGTCTACCCGTAGTCCCCGGATCCGCTATGTGGCTACCGCAAGTGGATCAACCTAGAGATCCACCCGCATGACCAATGGACTCTTGACTTCTACGAGTGGGATGCCAAAAGGGCCCGTGAGATCCAGGAGGAGGAGCGCCGCAATGACGAGCAAAACGAGTGTATTTGTCGGGAGACAAAAGCTCATCTCCAGGCGTGTAGACGCAAAGAGCACGAGGCTCGCGAGAGGGAGCGCAAGAAAAAGAGGAAAATGGCCGTCAAGGCCAAAGAGGCCGGCGAAGAGTTCAACGCCAAGCTCGCAAGGAAGGGAAAATGGCCCCAGTCCACGCAGTTGGTTGGACAATTCCGTACTAGTTCTCGGAAGGTTGAATTTATTTCCATTCCAAAAAGGCGCATATGTATCATAGGAGCACTTCGGTTTGTTGCATCGTGCATAATGTTGTTTTTTATGCACGTAACCAAACCCTGTGCGCCGTGTTATTCCAAGCTTTATTATAAAGTCTATTTAAATTCACAACTTCAAATCTCGCCGTCTTTTCGCATTCAATTCTTCACGTAGCAAGGTATCCAATAACATAAAAAAAAACGAGTTCTGGAAGTTGGCATGAAATGGTCTGCGACCACAAAGTGATGAAGAGCACCACCTATCATTCCAATAGGATGTCTATGCATCTTTCATCAGCGGTACTGCCTAGCATATGTCCATACTTGTGCTTCATGTTGTACCACACAGTACATATATTAGTCATTTTTTCCAAGATGCAGTATGTATCACTTCTGGGACACGGCCTAGAACTATTGTGCGGGTGTTTATGACAGATATATATGCTAAAGTGTTAAAGGTTATCAATCCACAAAAAGATTATCGGTCCATATATGTATTTACTCTCAGTTAAAAGGATGGTGTTATATTTCGTTCACAGATAGATTCTCTATTTTTAAGTTATCGATTGTTAAATGTTACAAGTACATGGTGTTATGTATCACAGTAAATTCAATTGTTTTTAATCTTTCAAAAGGAAATCCTTTTGTTACCATCTTACCACTAAATCCTAAGGTTCGAAATCCATAAATCAAGTCCGGACTAAATTCAACCATCAGCTCAATTCAAAATTTACAAACCAACAACAATTACATGTTGGGTCCTGTCACACTACACATAAAAGTGTGACAGAACAACATTGTCACACCATGAGATATGGCGTGACAAGGAGGGGTTGTCACGCTATGGTATCTGGCGTGAGAGATGCTACGCAAGCCCTCCACGCTGGCACGGCGCATGGCCGAGGGCTTGCGTGGCATGTTTTGTTACGCCGCTTCTAGTGGCGTGACAGCACGGTTTGGCCACGTCACATATGGTGGCGTGGCCAAAGGGGTCAGAATTGGAATTAAAGTTCATGAGGGTTAACTTTAAAATAAAATTAAATAAAAAAATATTCTCAAGATCAATATCAACCGGGGTTGGATGGACCTCATGTCATGTGGCCGATTAAACCTACTAGATGGGCACGCGCTTTGTCTGCGCCCATCCGATAGATATAGGATGTTGTAAGGGAAGATTAAACCTGCGTGCATATACTTTCAGTAAATCACATGCACATCACCAACACAAGGTAAAAGAAAAGTGATTTACGTGGAGGAAGTACCAGCTCCTCACTAAGCGAAGTCTTGCTAGACAAAGGCGAATCTACAAAGCAAGAAGAACAAGTGTGTTCGCCAGTGTTGGGTTTAGGCACGGTCACGGCATGCTACACCAAACAGCCTAAATAATGGAGAAAGGACTCCCATTCATCAGGACTGCCCAGTCAAAAAGAAGAGAAGACAATCACCAAAAACTAAACAAAAGTAAAAGGAAATTTCCAATGGATGAATATACGGATAAAATATGCTTCAACAAATCAAGGAAGGACGAAGAACACCTTAAAACAAAACAATGCGAAGTATAACAACGCTCCCTAACTGAGAAGCTAATGTTAAAAATCAAGCTTAAAATTTAAATAAAAATCAAAGTAGATACAAGGAATCTGATTATATAACTGAAATAGGGCAAATCGATCCATAAGTTTCTAGGAAGCAAACAAATAGTTCAAATGACAAGCCTGCTAGATGGGCTTGCAGTACATCTATGGCATTATGCATATCATGGAATGGGTATGCTCGTGAATGTAAGCGGTTAATACCGATAGGGTGCTTCCTACAAGTTGTTGCAGGTACATATTTGTAGATGCATAGAGCACTACAATCTTGGAACAAACCGATAAAACATGAAATTGGTCAATGGCCAACTCTGTAGAACAATCGAGAATTATATAAAGTCAATGATGGGAAAATTACCAAGACTCGAGGACCCTTTGATATATCTCGGAAGCAGCAACATAGTTACATGCTTGAGCAAGAAGCCGTCCCTTTCAGCTTCAAATCAAACAATAATGTAAGTGAATGTCACTTTCAAAAGCAGACATATTTGATATGGAGGGGAAAAACAAAGACGTAGAAGTTAAAGGAGCATTTTATACAAAAACACGAAAAGAGTAGATGTGCTGGAGACGCAAGAGACATTGCTAAATAGCACTTTTCTGGAAGTCAACATTATAAACAGTAAGGGAGGTAACTATTTCACTAAAAGCACATTTTAATAAACTATTTTAACCTCACATCCGTTATAGCTTTTAGAAAATTTCCAAGCCTTCAATTAATCAGAGAATTTCATAGAGGGTAGATTGGAAATAGAAAGGAACACCTGTATCATGATTCCAGTTTCATGCATGCCACTGCATCAAAATTTAAAATAAAATATTCTTAATGTTCAAAAACATGTCCTAAACAAGGGCATTCCAGTGATAGAACATGCAGCAAATTGTCAAACCAAAGATGCCCCATCTCACTGAATAGTTACTAACAATGGCATAAAAATAACATAAACGACTGCATGAAAAAAATGTTATTATGTAAAAAAAATATTGTCAATAACTTGATTTGCATGCTGTAAATTGTTTGCAATATAGTTGTATGCTCTAACCACACCAAAGACACGAATGGCTACCACCATGCTCGATGCAAAAGGTGAATAAGCTGAATAAGACAGTATGAAAATTATTGATGATTCATAGCATCAAAAGAGAGAGGAAAAAAGGAGCCATGCAAGAGACGCAAACCTGTACATAGCAAGGAAGGTTTCATGTAAGGTTCCAGCCATTGAAGCAGCTATATATGGACCATATTTGACAATCGTAGCCATAGAAGTATAGTTAAAAACTATGTACGGAAACAGAGAAATCCTTAGTAAAGCAACTGCCCTAAATTGATGGAACCAATCTCCTTCACCAGTCAATCTGACAAAAGCTGCTTTCTTCGGCCACTTTTGCAAACCATCTCTGGAGGACAACCATCAATCAAAAGCTTAGAAAACAAGAAACTTGCTAACTTGTTTTATTTACTATCTAGAAGAAACATGAGCAGGAAGAGATGGCACTAAAAGAGACTAACGTGTATTCTACAATGAAATACGGACCCTATAAAAAATGTCATTGACATGCCTATACTCATCACTGCCGTAATTATCTGACAAAAGCTACTTTCTTCGGCCACTTTTGCAAACCATCTCTACAGGACAACCATCAATCATAGTAACCACACCAACACACTTGAATGGCTACCAGCCATGCTCGATGCAAAAGCAGAATAATCAATAAGACATTATGAAAATTATTGATGATTCATAGCATCAAAAGAGAGAGGAAAAAGGAGCCATGCAAGAGACGCAAACCTGTACATAGCAAGGAAGGTTTCATGTAAGGTTCCAGCCATTGAAGCAGCTATATATGGACCATATTTGACAATTGTAGCCACATAAGTATAGTTAAAAACTATGTATGGAAACAGAGAAATCCGTAGTAAAGCAACTGCCCTAAATTGATGGAACCAATCTCCTTCACCAACCAATCTGACGAAAGCTGCTTTCTTCAACCACTTTTGCAAACCATCTCTGCAGGACAACCATCAATAAAAAGCTTAGAAAACAAGAACTGGTTTTATTTACTATCTGGATGAAACATGAGCAGGAAGAGATGGCACTAAAAGTATTTGACAGTTTTATAATTCAGCATACAGCCAATGCAATGTACTATGGTATAAACAAAAGCACTCTAGTGCATTGTTCTTGTGTAATCCTGAAAGCAATGAGCTAAATTTAATATATGTATATCTATGGCCATCTGGACGTATAAATTCAAATCTGGCATTGCAATTCTTATTTCTAAAAGTTGATTTGATGCCAAGAAGCTTAACGTGATATCTTTTTTTGTTGTCAATTCATGTCAGACGATGTTACTAAACAGGAGGCAATAAAGTGATATTCCTTGGTTCGGAACTCAGAATTACAAATTATCACCTAACTGCAGCAAGTTAAGGAGCTGCAGGTCGATTGGTCAGGTCAGGGGTATCTAACCTGCTGCACTATCTGAGCATAATAATAAAATATATTAGGGAATCAGCAAAACAAAATGAAACAAAAAAATAGATGAAAACCAGGTACATTAGAAATATATATCATGATCAACGCTCCATAGGAGTATTTTTGCTGGACTGGAGATACATACCTATACATTAGGAACATGCGTCAATCTTCTAATAATTCTATAGCTTCCTTTAGCATTGAGTATGATGTGTGTCTTCTGAATGTAGACTAATCTGACATAGAACAAAAAAAAACGACTCAGTGATGCTAGATAAAACTACAATCATGCATACCTAATTAACGCATAGATGGTCAAAGCATAAGGAGGAGAACAACATACTGCTAGCAATATACATGAATCTATAAGGAAATGTTATCCGCAGATGCAACAATCTGATAAGGATGCTCATCTATAAGCAATTTGCATATGCAACTATGTTTCTGCAAAGCTCAAATCCATTTGAATCATCTTATCTAAGCACAACTGAGAGTAATAGATCGATTTACCTAGAGGCGCTGGAGCTCGGGTAGGCAGAACAAACTAAGACGTTCTAGCGTGGCGCGGTGGTCGCAGGCGTAGGTCGGCACCACCGCGCTCGCCTCCTGGCACTCAGCGATCATCTTCGACTTCTGTTCCGGGCTGCAATGATGGTGATGTCTTGATGGGGCCGCGGCCGGGGATGTACTCGACTGGGAGGCGGATGGGGGGGCATGAAGCAGGGGACAATCTGGGAACTGCTCGGTGGCGAGGGCAACAAAGAGGGTGGACTTGCCGGTTTGTGGGTCGCTAATGACGACGACCCGCCCGCCCTGCCTGGCCACTAGGTTCGCCGCCATAGATGCCATGCGCAAGCATCCTCCCTCTCGCTCCTCGGGCTTTTGTTGGGGGGATTTGGGCATAGACGCCATGCACAGGCACCCTCCCTCTCGGCCCTTGGGCTAGGGTTTTGGGGGATCTAGGCGGCGAAGGTCGTCTAACCATTGGGGAGGACGACAGGAAGGAAGGGAAGGAGGCGCGGAACGTCGACGCACTCGGGGAGGTGCCAGGACATGGTAGACTCAGGGCCAAAGAGAGGCGGGGAGGACGACCTGGACCGTGTCCGCATCGAGGCGGCGTAGTCGGGGAGGACATTGCGCCGACGCGACACACTCGGGGAGGACGGGGTGTCGGCGCACTCGAGGAGGAGGGACCGGCACGCAGAGGCCTCGGAGCCGAGCAAAGATGGCCTGTCGAGAAGGAGGATCTGGTGGTCACAATGAAGGCAAATGCTATAGCCGGGCAGATGACTCCAAATCGTGGAAGCGGACGAAGGCAACGAGATGGTTTGTGACGCTTACAGACAGCGCTGTGCGTGTGGAAGAGATCTCGTATGGGATGAAGGGGAAACACGGACGAACGCCGCACCGACGCCAAAACGACTTGCGCGAAATAGAACTACAGAGAAAGCGTATGCACAATGACAGGCGGGACCGCGATCAAAGAGAAGGTGTGAATTCTCTCACGTATAGAGATAAGAAAGATTTCCCACTGCCGCAAGCCCACAACTCCCGACCTTTCTCGATCACAAACGTCGCAGTTTCAGTGCGGCGCCGCACTTTGTCAGCTAGTGGCCGTAGTGTCGAAAGAGTGAGGGGGGAGGGTGTAACGTCCCGTTTCCCTTAAGTTCTTGCCAAGTTTTCAAAATAAAAGTAACCATTTGGCTTTATTGAGAATCCAAAGCTTAACCTGATATTTTAAAAATTTGGAGAGTTCAATTGGAATTAATCAAACCTTAACTAAGCTCTTTGTTGGTGTTCCTTGCCGGTTGTGGCTCTCTGTTGCGTCTTTGCTGCTTTTGGGCTGTTGGTTCTTCGAAGCCTCTCTGTGTGCCCCTGGGTTGTCTCTTCTCTTTTAACTTCCTTTGTTGGTTTGAATCTCTTTCAGATCTAGATCTCTCTCTTATCTCCCCCTCTGCTCAGACCTCTCCCCTTGCTTTGGGTTTCCTGTTATCGACCCAGCTCGGGTTTGTGTTTCAAACCCCTTTGACCTCTCAAGGCCAAGCTTGGCTTTGTTTCCTTTGGACCTCCCGTGGACCTCTTAGCGATTCTTTTGTGATCCACGAGTTCTTTTGGGCGTCCCAAGTCCCGGACTTCCCGTGCCCATATGGACCTCCTTGTAACCATATGGAGCTCCTTGGCCCCTTCTGCGTCCTTTAAGACCTCCCTTGTTGAGATCTGGCGTTAGGACCTCCTCTCTGAGATCATAGCCGCACGAGACCTCCCTTGTTGAGATCTGGCCGTTAGGACCTCCTCTCTGAGATCTTAGCCGCATGAGACCTCCCCTTATTGAGATCTCGCCCTTAGGACCTCCTCTCTGGAGATCTTAGCCGCACAAACCCCCTTGTTGAGATCTGGCCGTTAGGACCTCCTCTCTGGAGATCTTAGCCGCATGCACCCCCCTTGTTGAGATCTGGCCGTTAGGACCTCCTCTCTGGAGATCATAGCCGCACGCACCTCCCTTGTTGAGATCTGGCCGTTAGAACCTCCTCTCTTGGAGATCTTAGCCGCACAGACCTCCCCTTGTTGAGATCTGGCCGTTAGGACCTCTGTCTGAGATCCTAGCCGCATGCACCCCCCCTTGTTGAGATCTGGCCGTTAGGACCTCCTCTCTGGAGATCTTAGCCGCACGAGACCTCCCCTTGTTGAGATCTGGCCGTTAGGACCTCCTCTCTGGAGATCGTAGCCGCATGAGACCTCCCTTGTTGAGATCTCGCCGTTAGGACCTCCTCTCTGGATATCTTAGCCGCCCGACCTTCCCTTGTTGAGATCTCGGCGTTAGGACCTCCCTCTTGGAGATCTTAGCCCCGTGTCCTCCTTCGTTAGATCCAAAGGTCTAGACCTCCTTAGCGCTTGGACCCATCTTTGACTCTTGTGGCTGTATCGCTTGAGGCTTTGCCTTCATCACCTTAGGACCGTCCGATGTTGTTCGGATGGCCCGATCCTAAGGGCACGTTAGCTTGGTCCGAACGTCCCCTTTCCCTCCTGGCCGTCCGATTTAAATCAGACGGCCTAGTCCCGTTGGTCTGTTCGCTCGGTCCGAACTACCCCTTTGTTTTGCGCCATTTGATCTGGATCTGACGGCTCAACTGCGAGGTAACGTTTGGATGGTCCGAACATTCCTTTCCTTTCTGGACCGCCCGATTCCAATCGAACGGCTCTGCTTTGCTGCGCGTTTTCCTTTGTTCCGAGGACCTCTTCCTGGCTGTTTTGCAAGGACCACCTCCTCGATCCTTGCTTTGGTCTTTTGTAAAGACCACCCTCCTAAACCAGATTATTCTGTTGGTCGGGACCTCCTGCACCCTTCGATCTGGACCGTTGAGGTCCTCCCTTGAGATCTTGACCGTTAGATCTCCCCTTGAGATCTACTCGTCGGGACCTCCTGCACCTTTGATCGGGACCGTTGAGGTCCTCCCCTTTGAGATCTTGACCGTTAGATCTCCCTCTTGGAGATCTACTCGTCAGGACCTCCCTGCACCCTTTGATCTGGGCCGTTGAGGTCCTCCCCTTTGAGATCTTGACCGTTAGACCTCCCTTGTGAAGATCTGAGTGTCAGGACCTCCTCGTGTAAGCGTTTTGGACCTCCTGCCCACGACCTCCCCCAGTGGTCTTCAAGGGCTACCCTTGCGGTGGGGCCACCTCTTTGACGAGTGGTGCACCCTTTTGACCGGCCCCACTTGCCAGCCCCTCTCAACCTTGCTATTATTGCTCTTGCCTCAGAACTCTGTGCGCATTTAATAGGTGTCAGGTCATATTAAATGCAGTCACATTTGAGGTACCCTATTTTAATTCTTTAAGGGCAAGCCACGCCTAGCATCTGATTGCCAACCGCCATGAGCTTCCTTGTGGTGCACACTACCAACTCCGGCTATATATAGCACAGGCGGACAAGCCTTTGTAACTTTGTTGCTCATTTCTTTCTTCCTTGTCTCCCCTTTGGTTTCCTCCTTGCGCGAGACCTCCCGAGAGCTCGTTGAGGTCTTGTTGAGTTTCTTGGTTTTCCTTTCTTCTTTGAGTTGGTTTGTGTTCGTTGGAGTCTTTTGAAGTTCTTTGGCTTAGTGTGGTTTTGCTTATTTGGTTTTCTTGCGAACGTGTAGATCACGAGTTTGAGGAGATCTTGGACCCACTCTCTCTCTCTTGAAGGCTCCCCATTTGCTTGACCAAGGCAAGCCACAGACCTCCTTTTGATCATTACGAACCTAGTTTTGCAAATGTATTTCGGTTTTACTTTATCATGCATGGCTATGTTTATAAGAAAATGGTTTGGGCTGTAGTTACTTGCCTACTTGCTGTTATGCCGCCTTCATACTTTGTCCCTATCATGTTGTCATGTTCACCTTGTGAGCCTTAGGATGGATAGTTAGTTGGTGTTCTTTGTTATTTGCCAACCTGGGGGTCGTAGGTCTTTATAGCTTTGCTTAGAAAACGTGGTTCGGACCTATCATGCTTCATCTCTAATAATCTTGACTAATAACTTATGGAATGTGTGGTTGGTGCCACTCTTGAGCAGCTATAGCGGGATGCCTAAGCTGTATTGACTATGGTATGAGACCTCTTGGTTAAAAATTGTTGTGCCAAGACTAGGTGGTCTTTTGGCATGGGTAATTACAAATGGTTTTGCTGAGGCAAGAAGGCAGGGAGTGAGTAGTGGGTACTTTGCACACTTGGTTGTGGAAGTCTTGCCTTAGCACAATTAAGGACTTAACTTTGTGTCTATTGATCTGGGCCCAACAGTGCAACCACAAGATCATTTATGGGAATGGTCTGGGCTGAATAATTAGCAATGGGATGGCTTGGGGCTGTTGTGGTTGGCGTGTGATTAGTTGGCGCAAGAGGGCACCCATGAACCTGCGGACTTCTAGACCAAAGGGGATTATGAAACCTTAGCGGGCAGCTCAAGTCGATTCAAAGCTTTGTAAAGGCCTTGCCGCGCTCTCTAGACTGCTCACCTTAGGAAGTGAGCAAGGGTGACCGGAACCCGTCCCGCTAGAGAGATCGTGGATTGTGGGTAAAGTTGTACACCTCTGCAGAGTGTAAGATCTATTCGAATAGCCAAGTCCTTGGTCATGGACATGCTTAGTGAAAATGGTGCAAGGGGTAGTTGTTCCAAAAGTTTGTGCCACTGGATACTTCAGCGAGATGCCTTGGCTTTGCCTCGAAGAGACCTTGGCCGGCTCCAGAGGGGTCAAGGTTGGCTCGGGTAGTGGTCTAGGGGTTGGTTCGGACCTCTGGAGTGGGTGCTCTGGAGTGGGTTTTGGGTGAGGACCTGGTCACGGATGTGACCAGACCTCCCTCCTTTTGTTGTGGCTGTGAGTTGGTGCTCACTCCACCTTTTTAAACTTCAAATATATTATGTACTATTGTTTTGCCTTGCTGCCTTCAATCTATTACTATTATTATTGTTCAAATCTGGCTTTGCGCAAACTAACCATACAGCTCTCATTTGGTAAGCCCTTGCATTATTATTACTGCATGAATGCTCTCTGTGACTTCTTGAGTACATTCAATGTACTCATGGCTCAAGCCCCATGTCAAAGCAGATTATGAAGATGATCAAGTCTTGAGGCGGTCTGAGACCTCTTTGAGGAGGAGTTCTTGACGACTAAGTCGCCTAGGGCGTCCTCCACCCGACGACTGTGGTGCTTGTTGGATGGTCAGCTTTCGCTTTTGGTGTTGGAGCCTTAGAAGCTCCTTGTTGCGGTTGTAAGTCCTTCTTTGGTTTTGTAAGCCCTCGATGGCAGACCTCTTGTTAACAAGCTTGACCATAAGGTCTGTTATATAAAGTTTAATTTATGCCTTCATCTTTGTTTGACCTCGTGGTTGTGATATTAGCTTGTGTTCTTGTGTGAGCTAGCTCTGTTGTCTGGGAGTAGCTCGGTTGCCTGAGGCGGGACCTCGAAAGGTCCTCACGACTTAACACAGGAGGTCTGTCGGACCTCTCTTGTGATGTACCGGAGGTGCTACTGGGGGTTGCGGACCAAGACCTCCGTGAGGTCTCAAAGACCTCTGGGAGGTCGATGGCGAGCCAAGACCTCTAGGAGGTCTGAGGACCTCTGGGAGGTCCTAGCAGACCTCCTCGAACGCACTGCAAGTCTTGTTGCCACTCCTTTCGTGGTGGCTCCATGGCCTTAAAAAAATGGTCCTCCCGGATCTCCTGCGGTGCATCATAGGGTGGGACGTCACAAAGTGGTATCAGAGCCCTACTCAGCTGTAGGACGTGGCCATAGGTTGGAAGGTCGGTTTAGTTTTGATTCAAAAAGTTATTTTCTAAAGCAAAACAACTTAAAATCTGTTTGAAGGTTCTTCCCTTGTTCTGGTTCTATGCTGCTCTTAACTTGTCTAAGTCTTTTCTTACCTTATTCTACTTCAATCTTATCTCCTCCTTAGTTCCTTTATCTTGCCCCTGCTGGAACCTCAATTTTAAGTCCAATGTGACCTCCTTGTCTTTATAATTTCTATAGGGCCGACTGTAGTAAGGTTAGAGATAGTGGTCCTAGTCTGAGTCTCGCTTAGCTTTGGTCTTTAAGACCTCTGTTTTGAAGTTTCGTTGCCTCTTTGGTCTCCTGGCCTTTTGGTTCCCTCTTGGGTTTAACCAAGTCACCCCTAATAGATGCTCTATCTTTATCTCTCTGTTCTCACTTATCTTGATGCTTAGTCCCCCTTATCTATCATGCTTTCTATCTTACCTTCTAAACCTTTAGAGTTTTGTCGAGATGGTGCAGAACTCGTGATCCACAAGTCGAGGTGAGCCCCGAGCATTGCCTCCACCCCCACCTCCTCCAGTGGCAGCAACAGACCCGGGTTTTGGGTAGTTTATGGCAGCACAAGCTCAGATGATGAGTTCCATGATGCAGAATATGAACCAAATTATGGCTCAACAAAGCCAGACCACCAATGCTTTACTTGCCATGATGAGCCAGAGTAGTCAAGCTGCAGCAGTACCACCACCTCCACCCCCAGCTCACCATCAATCAAGGTTATCAGAGTTTATGAAGCGCCCAGCTACGTTTTCAAGCTCCCCTGAGCCTTTAGATGCAGATGATTAGCTGAGGTCAACAGAGAAAAATTTGGATATTGCTCACTGTGAAGACAGGGAGAAGGTTTTGTTTGCCTCACATCAACTGGAAGGACCTGCAGCTGAATGGTGGGACACATTTTGTGCCTCACATGCTGACCCCCAGAGGATCACTTGGGAAGAATTCGCAGCTGCATTTCGCCATTCTCATGTCCCCGATGGGAAGGTAGAGATGAAAAAGAATGAGTTTAGGGATCTCAAGCAAGGCAAAGATGTCGATAAGTGAGTATCTCACTAAGTTCACACATTGTCACGTTATGCCCGTGAGGATGTGGCAGCGGATGATGCACTGCGTAAACGCTTTAGCGAGGCCTCCATCCCATCTCAAGGTTCAAGTTGTTGGAAATGATTATCACGATTTTCAAAGACATGGTGAACAAGGCAATGCTCATTGAAGAGTCGAAGAGAACTTTACGAGTCCTTCAAGAGAAAGGTGCCGCCTTCGATGCTCATCAAAGACCTCCCAGCGTGCCAAGACGTTTGTGCAATATCAACCTAAGCGCCAAGGACCTCCTGGACCTCCGGGACCTCTGCCAAGACCTCCCGCCTGACCACCCGGCCAATTCAACATCAAGATCACTGGCGACACCAAGTCAACCCCAACGACCTCCACAAAGAAATGGGATTACTGTTTTAAGTGTCACCAAGTGGGGCATTTTGCCAATCAATGCCCACTAAAAACCGAACAAGCCATAAAGACTTCTACTTGAGGATCTCCCTCGGCCAAAACCTCCCAAGCCGCAGGACCTCTTCAAGCTAGGACCTCCTAGTCCTTTGGGAGAGGACGTGTGAACCATGTTGCAGTGGAAGAAGCTCAGACCTCCTCAGATGTGGTACTAGGTATGGTCCTAGTAAATTTAGTACCAGCTGCAGTTTTGTTTGACTCTGGAGCTTCCCATTCGTTTATTTCTCGGAGTTTTGCTGCAAAGCACCAGTTTCGAGTTGTTGCTCTTAAGTCTACCTTGTTGGTTCAATCCCCTGGTTCGGAATTAAGCACGAACCAGGGTTGTCCACAAGTTAAAATGGTCATAGAAAGAGTAGAATTTCTGGCCAACCTCATCCTTTTGGACACCAGGTCCCTAGATGTGATCTTGGGCATGGATTGGCTAGCTAACCACCTTGCCATGTTGGATTGTAGTGACAAAAGTATCTTCTTGACCAGCCCTAGTGGTGACACTGTGAAGTTTTCGGCCACCTCAGAGAAGCTCCAAGAAGCCCTATCTTGTAGTGCTCAAGCTCAAGTATTTAAAGATGTCCCTGTTGTTAAAGAGTTTGTGGATGTGTTCCCTGAGGAGCTCCCTGGAATGCCTCCAGACCGAGACCTTGAATTTGTCATTAACCTTGTTCTAGGGACCTCCCCCATCTCCAAAAGGCCCTACAGATTGCATGTTGATGATCATGTGGAGTTGAAGAAACAGTTGGAAGACTTGCGAGCAAGGGTTTTATTAGACCTGGCTCCTCACCTTGGGGAGCCCAGTGATTTTGTGCCTAAAAAGGATGGCACTCAAAGAATATGTGTGGACTCTGAGCTCTCAATGATGTCACCATCAAGAACAAGTATCCTTTGCCAAGGATTGATGATTTGTTTGACCAATTGAAGGGCTGCGGTGTTTTCAAAGATAGATTTGAGAACAGGATATCACCAACTCAAGATTGAAAGGAAGACATCCCTAAGACGCTTTTTCAACTAGGTATGGGTTATTTGAGTTCACTGTCATGTCTTTTGGGCTGACCAATGCCCCTGCCTATTTCATGAATTTGATGAACAGGGTGTTCATGGAGTACCTAGACAAGTTTGTCATTGTCTTCATTGATGACATGCTTGTATATTCCAAGAGTGAAGAGGAGCATGCAAGGCATCTCTTTTCGGTTTTGGAGAAGCTGAGAGCTCATCAGCTCTTTGCCAAGTTTAGCAAGTGTGAGTTTTGGCTAAAGGAAGTAGTCTTCTTGGGGCATGTTTTGTCAAAAGAAGGAGTGTCTATCAACCCTAGTAAGGTTCAAGATGTGCTCAATTGGGAACCTCCTAGATCAGTGCCTCAAGTTCGAAGTTTTCTTGGTATGGCCGGTTACTACAGAAGGTTTATTGAAGGCTTTTTCCGAATTGCAAGACCTCTAACTCAGCTGTTAAAGAAAGAAAAGAAGTTTCTTTGGACCTCAGATTGTGATCAAAGCTTTCAAGAGCTCAAGAAAAAGTTGACCTCTGCCCCAGTTTTGGTTCTTCCAGATGTTAGGAAAGATTTTGAAGTCTATTGCGATGCATCAAAGCAAGGACTTGGCTGTGTTCTAATGCAAGACAGAAGAGTGGTAGCTTATGCTTCAAGACAGTTGAAGCCCCATGAAGCAAACTACCCTACTCATGACCTAGAGTTAGCTACTGTGGTTCATGCTTTAAAGATTTGGCGCCATTACCTCATTGGTAATAGGTGTGAAATATATACTGACCACAAAAGCCTAAAGTACATCTTTACTCAAGCAGATTTGAATTTGAGGCAGAGAAGATGGCTAGAGCTTATTAAGGACGTACTACAATGTGGGAATTCATTACCACCCAGGCAAGGCCAATGTGGTGGCAGATGCTTTGAGCCGGAAAGTTTATGCCAATACATTGATGATCAAGGAGAGCCAACCTACTTTGCATGATGAATTTTTGAAGCTTAGACTTGAGTTAGTTGAAGAAGGGTTCTTAGCAGCACTTGAAGTGCAACCTACTTTGCAAAAACAGATCAAGGCAGCTCAAGTTGGAGATGCTGGCATCCAAGAAATCAAGACCAACTTAAGAAAAGGGAAGGCTACAAGGTTTTCAGAAGATGACCTAGGTGCGGTCTGGTTTGATAAGAGGCTTTGTGTGCCCAATAACACAGAGCTCAAAAATGTAATACTTAAAGAAGCACATGAGGCATTGTATTCTATACATCCAGGAGCTACAAAAATGTATCAAGATATCAAGGAATTGTACTGGTGGCGAAAATGAAGAAAGAAATAGCAGATTTTGTGGCCAAATGTGACACTTGCCAAAGGTTAAGGCGATGGCACCAAAGACACGGAGGACTTTTAGTGCCCTTACCCATACCCGAGTGGAAGTGGGAAGAGGTCGGGATGGACTTTATAACTGGTCTACCTCGTACCCAAGCTGGTTTTGACTCTATCTGGGTCATTGTGGATAGGTTAACAAAAATGGCTCACTTTATTCCTGTGAAGACTACCTATTCTGGAGACAAGCTGGCCGAAATCTACATGGCAAAAGTTGTGTGCTTTCATGGTGTCCCAAAGAAGATAGTCTCAGACAGAGGATCTCAGTTCACCTCCAAATTTTGGCAAAAGCTACATGATGCCTTGGGCACAGACCTTAACTTCAGTACAGCATACCACCCACAAACAGATGGCCAAACTGAGAGAGTTAATCAAGTCCTTGAGGACATGCTGAGAGCTTGTGCACTGGAAAAGCAATCTAGTGGGGACAAGATGTTGCCATATGCGAAATTTTCCTACAATAACAGACTACCAGCGAGCCTTCAAATGTCCCTTTTGAAGCTATTTATGGGAGGAAGTGTAGAACTCCTTTGTCTTGGGCGGAATCGGGTGAAGGCCAAGTTCTTGGCCCGACTTCTTTGAAAGAAGTCAAGATCAAGTGAGGTCAATAAGGAGAAGTTAAAGATCTGCTCAAACTCGGCAAAAGAGCTATCACGCAGATATTAGACTCGAGACCTAGCTTTTGTCCCGGAGATCAAGTCTACCTCAAGGTGTCACCTCTCAAAGGTATCAATGGTTCGAGTTAGTGGGAAGCTTGCTCCAACATTTATTGGACCTTTTCCAGTCCTTGCCCGGAGGGGTGAAGTGGCCTACAAGTTAGACCTCCCTCCTCAACTTCTTTGGGGTTCACAATGTGTTCCATGTGTCACAGTTGAAGAAATGCTTGCGAGTGCCAGAGGACCAAATGCCTTTAGAAGCTGTGGACCTCCAAGAAGACCTCACCTACAAAGAGCAACCCATCAAGATCTTGGATGTATCCGAGAGAGTTACAAGGAACAAGACCACCAAGCTGTGCAAGGTGCAATGGAGCAACCACTCTAAAGCCGAAGCAACGTGGGAATGTGAAGAAGACCTCAAGAAGGAGTTCCCCCACCTATTCCCTAGCTCAGCCTGAATCTCGGGGTCGAGATTCTCTTAAGGGGTGAAGGTTTGTAACGTCTCGTTTCCCTTAAGTTCTTGCCAAGTTTTCAAAATAAAAGTAACCATTTGGCTTTATTGAGAATCCAAAGCTTAACCTAATATTTTAAAAATTTGGAGAGTTCAACTGGAATTAATCAAACCTTAACTAAGCTCTTTGTTGGTATTCCTTGCCGGTTGTGGCTCTCTGTTGCATCTTTGCTGCCTTTGGGCTGTTGGTTCTTCGAAGCCTCTCTGTGTGCCTCTAGGTTGTCTCTTCTCTTTTAACTTCCTTTGTTGGTTTGAATCTCTTTGAGATCTAGATCTCTCTCTTATCTCCCCCTCTGCTCGGACCTCTCCCCTTGCTTTGGGTTTCCTGTTATCGACCCAGCTCGGGTTTGTGTTTCAAACCCCTTTGACCTCTCAAGGCCAAGCTTGGCTTTGTTTCCTTTGGACCTCCCCGTGGACCTCTTCGTGATTCTTTTGCGATCCCTGAGTTCTTTTGGGCGTCCCAAGTCCCGCTGGACTTCCCCGTGCCCATATGGACCTCCTTGTAACCATATGGAGCTCCCTTGGTCCCTCTCTGCGTCCTTTAAGAGCTCCCTTTGTTGAGATCTGGCCGTTAGGACCTCCTCTCGGGAGATCTTAGCCGCACAGACCTCCCCTTGTTGAGATCTGACCGTTAGGACCTCCTCTCTGGAGATCTTAGCCGCACAGACCCCCCATTGTTGAGATCTGGCCGTTAGGACCTCCTCTCTGGAGATCTTAGCCGCACAGACTGTGAGACCCCGATTTATTAGGCTCATAATACTTAGTCATTCAATTGACCCTAGTATTATCAACTAAATAAACCGTGCCTCGAAATATATGTACTTCCCATAATGCAGTACACACAACTCATTACAAAAGATTGCATCAATTCCATTCCAACACATAGAACAGAACAAGCAACAAACCAGAAGTTAATATACATAAAGGATAGTTATTACAAAAGAGAGGCCGACCGGCCAAATAATAACAAGACTACTAAGATAACGATGGAAGCAAAAGTGCCATAGAGATGGCCCAAAACAAGAGCCAACCAAAGGTGCCTTCACCCACAAGGCAATCGACTGCACCGCCAAGCTAGTCGCTTTCCCAACCCATGCACATCTCACAAAAGTAGAGCCCTTTGGACCCTACCTCCTCTGCAACAAAGTTATTAAGCAAAGCAAATGAGTACAAAATGTACTCGCAAGGCCGCGTGTAATATAACGAGAACTATAGTTTAACTACATGCAAGCTTTATTAAAGTGGATGGGGCTTTGGACTTATTTTAGCATAAAGCAAGTTTTCATTTGCAATATTTAAATAGATTCCAAAGCAATGTTGCAATTCATTTTTCATTTGCAAGAAACCAACGAGACAAGTAACAATTGATAGATAACATCAACAATCCTGGAAGTGGCTAACCCATTAGCCACCACAATAGCATGAACATCCATTCATACCAACCCATCAAGTTTTAATTTAAATGTTGTAGTCTAGTTCTTGCACGACCTTACCAAGCATGTCCATAACCTAGGGCGAGGCTATTGAATAGTTTTAACCTGCGAGGGTGTACCAATGTACCCACACGTCGAGACCGCCTTTTAGCCACATGATTTAGCACACTTCCTTTGGTATGCCAAGCACGGCTAAATCCTCTGAGACATTTCCAATGGATGATGCTAATTAAGAGTCAAGAACCCACGGGATAAGGACACACTAGGCAGACCTAACCGGTGCGCTAATGCTCCTCTCCCACACCACACATACACATTTAAAACCACCCACCAACCACTCATAATTAACACCTCCCAAAGTACTTAGTCAAGAGAGGTCCCATATCCCCCTCGTGTGGTTAGCACGCAAGAGCGCTTGGCTTAGTGACACAAGTAACTCGGTCCTTGGGGACTTAGGCACCATTCCGATCACACCCAAAATATCACACCAACATCCATTGTGCCCAAGTCAATAACAGTTTTGTTTTCATTTTGGTTTTATTTGTTTACAAAGTAACAAGCCACAAGAAGGACAAAATGGAATAAAGATTTTAATGTGATCAAGGTCACCGACATAATGTCGACAACCGCCCATTTCTACCGTTATCTAAGCATTGCTAAGCATTATCAACGTAAACTACTAAGCGATAAGAGTCCATCCAGCGAACTCTAAATCGCAGCAAGGTAATCCTAGGCTTAGTAGTAGAGAATGAATATTTACCTATAGAATATGCATCTATAGGATTACTAGCGATATTTTAACACAAAGTAGCATGCATACATATAAGTGAAACAAAGTATTAAGCTTTAAAGTAATGGGACAATAAATGGATATGATCAAACTGCTTGCCTTGCTGATTTTGCTCAATATATTGCTGAGGGTCACTCACGGGTTCAAAGTACCCGTCGGCACCTAACGAAAATGCGAAAAGAAACGATAAGAACGACGAAAACCACAAGACAGCACAGCAAACCAACTCCAAATGCTCCGAAATTTCTACAGCAGCAAGAGGATGATTTTTAGGGACTTTAGCAACAAGAACCAATGGATTTGGATTCTCAATGCAAAAGTTATGAGCAAAACAAATCTGCTCAGCCCTAAAAATACCAAACTGCCACTATTCACTAATTTAATTAAGAGGCAACATTTTCTGGAAAGGTGGTGATACTGAGATTTTTACTGTAAAACCAGCACCTCATGAGGTGAATAACACAATTGAGTTCACCTCATTTAGAGCTATATTGCACTATCTATAATTTTTCAAAAACAAGAACTTGAACAAAATTATAATGCACAAGAACTCTTTTTGACAACAGCAACATGCTCAAAACTAATTTTCACAGTAACTTCAACAATAGAGGAACCCAACAAAGTTGGATTCACTCAAAAATAATCTACAGGGCATTAGTTATGTATTTTACAAGTTAAACACTACATTTAAAGTTAGTTTTAAAACCTATTTGCAAAACCATGTTCGGAGCCGAACTGGGCTCACAACCATTTTTAGATTGGAGCCCAGGTCAAACCAAACTAACAAAATTTGAATCGCCCTATTTGGATTTAAATTGACTTAGTTATGCAATTTTTAAGTTCATACCTTTTTAGGTTTATAATTAAGACCTCACGGGAGGTCCTAGGGACTAGAATCTAATCGGGAGGACATGAGCCATAGATTTTGAATCTAACGGCTCAAGACCTCCCAGGAGCTAACGCATACGCGCTCGCGAGATCCAGAGGACATCGGCCGTGGATCTTGGATCCCACGGTCCTTGTCCTCCCAGCGGAAACGCGCACGCGTCCGCGCGAGATAGAGGTCGTGGCCGTTGATCTTGGATCCAACGGCTATGACCTCAAGATCTCACGCGCTCGCGCTAGCGCTGCTGGACCTTATGCGCGCGATCAGAGAGGAGGTCGTGACCGTTGATCTTGCGAGATGGACGGCCCACGACCTCGCACCTCACGCACGCGCGCGTGCGGGCAAGTTAATGCGCGGGACAACGAGGAGGTCCGCGCGCGAGGTCTTAAATGCGCGTAAAGAGACAGGATTAAGGGCAGTAATGGCGAACCCAATGATTAATGTGGTTGGCCAATGATAAGCGCATTTAAGAGGGAGGATCTTTGTCTTAACGACACGCTTTGGGCGTCCGTTCGACAAAAACCACAACGCAAAGATGGGGGCAATGCTGGCGACCACCAATGGTACCAGCGGTGCGCAATAGCGTGGCGCACACCATGGACCTCCTCTCAGCGGCGGCGGCCTTGAACGCCATGAGCCGGAGAGGACAAAAATGACCAGCATGGCCAAAAGACAATAGCGAGGTATTGAGCTCCGCAGCGACATTCAAGCGGGTGCCCAAGAAAAGCTCCGCAACAACATACACGCGGGTGCCAGCATCTAAGGACTATCAGGAACGTTACGGAGGTCTAGAGGATCTTTGAGGAGGTCGTGGAGGGAGGACCGGAGTTGGAGAAGATGGGGTTGCTCCACGGCCAAAGCTCGGCTCGGGCTCCACTTTGTCCACCTCTGAAAATGCCCAAACTAATCAAGTTAGGACTTGGTCCCGGAGGAGCAGCACAAATGGAAGCAATGAGAGGGAGAAGAAATCTCCAGGAACCCTTATGCCACCGAGGAGCTCCAAGCTCCAATAATGGCGGCCAAAAGGGGAGGTCAGTGGAGGAGAAAGCTTAGAAGACACAGGTGCAAGCTAGAGCTTGGAAGTGTGCCAAAGAAGCTAAGGGAGGAACCCAATGGGGGTTTTATATTTCGGATAAGCAGGGCACACGAGCTGGGTTAAGCTCATGGTGAGCTTAGCCCATGGCTCGGTCCAGGGCTTGGACAAGACGTGGAGCTGACTTGGGCACAGGTCTGTGTAGACTGGAGAGGCGGAAGGCTAATCAGCATTTAATGCGGGTCAGCAAAGAGTTGTTGAAGGTACACAAGTGACAGGCACGCCCCTTTTCTTCTCTGCCCAGGAGCACGCATGCGTGACCGAGGAAGGAGAAGAACAGGGGAGATCATTTTGACCGTTGGATAAGACTTCGGGGAGGTCCTAACCATCGGATGTGATTTTAGAACCGTTATGTTTTAAGTGGTCGGGAGGAGGTCCCACCCACACGATCTTGGGCGGGGAGGTCGTGGCCTCCGATTTCCTTAACGCGGATCGCAAAGGAAAAGGAACAGAGGTCAAAGGCGTTGGATCTAAATCAGCAGTGCGGACCTCTGTGGACTTAACGTTTGGGCACGCTCTGACCCAAGATGTGGAGGTCATGGCCTTTAGATTTAGATCTAAGGGCACATAACAGATAGGGAGGACTTAGGCACAAGAATAGCACAAGAGAGGTCATGGCCGTGAGATTTACATCTAACGGCTCGACCTCATGTCTTGCCGGGAGATCTGATGCACACAAAGCGAGGAGGAGGTCGTGGTGTGGATTTTAATCCAACGGTGCACAACAATTGAAGCGGGGAGGTCTGGGCTGCGATGATTTGCGGCGGAGGTCGTGGCCTTTGGATCTGAATCCAACGGCTCGACCTCAACAAGGTGGAAAGATCTGAAGGTTTTGATAGGTGAGGGAGGTCATGGCCATGGATCTTTGATTCAAGGGTGTGACCTCATGTAGGTGGGAGGACCTCCTTTGTGAATGTTTGAGGAGGAGGTCGTGGCGGTTGGATGTAAATCAGCAGTGCGACCTCAACAAGCGGAAGGGAGGTCGATGAGCCCGGAGTGGGTTGGGTTGGACCAACTTTGCCATGCTAGCCCAAGGAACAAAGGCACCATTTCAAATTTAGTTTTTAACAGCTGAGACTTTGCAGAATTGTTTGGGATAGCAATTCAACTCCAAAATTTATGAAATTTTAACTGGAGCTTGCAGACATCCTGATTAACCTTACATAAAATTTCCAGAGGTTATTATGCAATGCATTTTTCTCAGGAATTTCATGAAGGTTGTTCAAGAAATTGTTCTACCTCCAAAAATTATCAAACAAGTTTTATAACTCATGATATTTTTCAGAGGGGTCCCACAACATTTCTAGGACCAAGGAAAAATATCTCCAAGGGTTTGGCACAAGATTTGTGATAAATGGGAAATGGGTTTGACTTTTGGTCAACAAGAGCTTATGTTTTTGGATTACACAATCTCTTGGACAAGAATTACATGAGAGTTTAGGGGATTTCAAGATGTGAGAAAAAGTTTTAATTTCTACACATTTAATTATATTTGAACAAACCCTGTTTAGGTATTTGGGATGTTACACAAACCCCCCCCCCTTGTTGAGATCTGGCCGTTAGACCTCCTCTCTGGAGATCTTAGCCGCACAGACCTCCCCTTGTTGAGATCTGGCCGTTAGGACCTCCTCTCTTGGAGATCTTAGCCGCACAGACATCCCCTTGTCGAGATCTGGTCGTTAGGACCTCCTCTCTGGAGATCCTAGCCGCACAGACCCCCCCTTGTTGAGATCGGCCGTTAGGACCTCCTCTCTGAGATCTTAGCCGCATAGACCCCTTGTTGAGATCTCGCCGTTAGGACTGCTCTCTGGAGATCTTAGCCGCAGACCACCCCTTGTTGAGATCTGGCGATTAGGACCTCTCTCTTGGAGATCTTAGCCTGAGTCCTCCCTTCCGTTGGATCAAAGGTCGAGACCGCCTTAGCGCTTGGACCCATCTTTGACTCTTGTGGTCAGACGCTTGAGGCTTTGCCTTCATCACCTTAGGGCTGTCTGTGTTGTTCGGATGGCCCGATCCTAAGGGCACGTTAGCTTGGTCGAACGTCCCTTTCCTCTGGCCGTCCGATTCATCGACGGCCTAGTCCGTTGGTCTGCTTCGCTCGGTCCGAACGGCCCCTTTGTTTTGCGCCATTTGATCCGGATCTGATGGCTCAACTGCGAGGTAACGTTTGGATGGTCCGAACGTTCCTTTCTTTTCTGGACCGCCCGATTCCAATCGAATGGCTCTGCTTTACTGCGTGTTTTCCTTTGTTCTCAGGACCTCTTCTGGCCGTTTTGCAAGGACCACCTCCTCGATCCTTCTTTGGTCTTTTTGTAAAGACCACCCTCCTAAACAGATTATTCTGTTGGTCGGGACCTCCTCGCACCTTTCGATCTGGACCGTTGAGGTCCTCCTTTGAGATCTTGACCGTTAGATCTCCTCTTGGAGATCTACTCGTTAGGGCGTCCTGCACCCTTTGATCGGGACCGTTGAGGTCCTCCCTTGAGATCTTGACCGTTAGATCTCCTCTTGAGATCTACTCGTCGGGACCTCCTGCGCCCTTTGATCTGGACCGTTGAGGTCCTCGCTGAGATCTTGACCGTTAGACCTCCCTTGTGAAGATCTCGAGTGTCGGGACCTCCTCATGTAGCGTTTTGGACCTCCTGTCCCGACCTCCCCTGTGGTCTTTTCTTGGCGACCCTTGCGGTGGGGCCACCTTTTGACCATGGTGCACCCTTTTGGCCCAGGCCCCACTTGCCACCCCTCTCAGCGTTGCTATTATTGCTCTTGCCTCAGAACTACATGCGCATTTAATAGGTGTCGGTCACATTAAATGCGAATATAGTTGAGGTACCCTATTTTAATTCTTTAAGGGCAAGCCCTGTCCTAGCATCCCGATTGCCAACACGTCACTGAGCTTCCTTGTGGTGCACACTACCAACTCCGACTATATATAGTCTGGGCGGGCAAGCCTTTGTAACTTGTTGCTCATTTCTTTCTTCCTTGTCTCCCACTTTGGTTTCCTCCTGCGCGAGACCTCCTAGGAGCTCGTTGAGGCTGTACCGAGTTTCTTAGTTTTCCTTTCTTCTTGAGTTGGTTTGTGTTCGTTGGAGTCTTTTGAAGTTCTTTGGCTTAGTGTGGTTTTGCTTATTTGGTTTTCTTGTGAACGTGTAGATCACGAGTTTGAGGAGATCTTGGACCCGACTCTCTCTCTCAAGGCTCCCCATTGCTTGATCAAGGCAAGCCACGAGACCTCCTTTTGATCATTCTCAACCTAGTTTTGCAAATGTATTTCGTTTTACTTTATCATGCATGGCTATGTTTATAAGAAAATGGTTTGGGCTGTAGTTACTTGCCTACTTGTCGTTATGCCGCCTTCATACTTTGTCCCTATCATGTTGTCATGTTCACCTTGTGAGCCTTAGGATGGATAGTTAGTTGGTGTTCTTTGTTATTTGCCAACCTGGGGGGTCGTAGGTCTTTATAGCTTTGCTTAGAAAACGTGGTTCGGACGTATCATGCTTCATCTCTAATAATCTTGACAAATAACTTATGGAATGTGTGGTTGGTGCCACTATTGAGCAGCTATGGCGGGATGCCTAAGCTGTGTTGACTATGGTATGAGACCTCTTGGTTAAAAATTGTTGTGCCAAGACTAGGTGGTCTTTTGGTATGGGTAATTACAAATGGTTTTGCTGAGGCAAGAAGGCAGGGAGTGAGTAGTGGGTGCTTTGCACACTTGGTTGTGGAAGTCTTGCCTTAGCACAATTAAGGACTTAACTTTGTGTCTATTGATCTGGGCCCAACAGTGCAACCACAAGATCATTTATGGGAATGGTCTGGGCTGAATAATTAGCAATGGGATGGCTTGGGGCTGTTGTGGTTGAGCGTATGATTCGTTGGCGCAAGAGGAGGCACCCCATGAACCTGCGGACTTCTAGACCAAAGGGGATTATGAAACCTTAGCGGCGACTCGAGTCGATTCAAAGCTTTGTAAAGGCCTTGCGCTCTCTTCTAGACTGCCACCTTAGGAAGTGAGCAAGGGTGGCCGGAACCCGCCCCGCTAGAGATCGTGGATTGTGGGTAAAGTTGTACACCTCTGCGAGTGTAAGATCTATTCAATAGCCAAGTCCTTGGTCATGGACATGCTCAAGGAAAATGGTGCAAGGGTAGTTGTTCCAAAAGTTTGTGCCCTTTGGACACTTCAACGAGATGCCTTGGCTTTGCCTCGAAGAGACCTTGGCCGGCTCGGAGGGGTCAAGGTTGGCTCGGGTAGTGGTCGAGGGGTTGGTTCGGACCTCTGGAGTGGGTGCTCTGAGTGGGTTTTGGGTGAGGACACAGTCACGTGTGACCGGACCTCCCTCCTTTGTTGTGGGCGTGAGTTGGTGCTCACTCCACCTTTTAAACTTCAAATGTATTATGTACTATTGTTTTGCCTTCTTGCCTTCAATCTATTACTATTATTATTGTTCAAATCGCTTTGCATAAACTAACCATCTGACTCTCATTTGGTAAGCCCTTGCATTATTATTCTTTGCATGAATGCTCTCTGTGACTTCTTGAGTACATTCAATGTACTCATGGCTCAAGCCCTCATGTCAAAGCATTATGAAGATAATCAAGTCTTGAGCGGTCTGCACCTCTTTGAGGAGGAGTTCTTCGACGACTAAGTCGCCTAGGGCGTCCTCCACCGACGACTGTGGTGCTTGTTGGATGGTCAGCTCGCTTTTGGTGTTGGAGCCTTAGAAGCTCCTTGTTCTTTGGTTGTAAGTCCTTGCTGGTTTTTGTAAACCCTCAGTGGCAGACCTCTTGTTAACAAGCTTGACCATAAGGTCCTGTTATATAAAGTTTAATTTGTTTGACCACGTGGTTGTGATATTAGCTTGTGTTCTTGTGTGAGCTAGCTCTGTTGTCCTGGGACTAGCTCGGTTGCACAGGGGCAGGACCTCCAGGAGGTCCTACGGGACTTAACCTGGGAGGTCCTGTCGGACCTCTCTTGTGATGTACCTGGAGGTACTACCGAGGGGTTGCGGGCCAAGACCTCCAGGAGGTCTCAAAGACCCCCTGGGAGGTCAGTGGCAGGCCAAGACCTCCAGATGGTCCTAGCAGACCTCCTCGGGAACGCACCGTGCGGGCTACCACTCCTTTCCGTGGTGGCTCCGCAGCGAAAAAAAAATGGTCCTTTCGGACCTCTTGCGGTGTATCACAGAGCGGGACGTCATAAAGACAGGCGATGCGCCTCGCTCAGGACCTCCTCCTCACACTCGGCCGTCACCTCATCCCAAATAGCGGCACCGACAGCAGACGACGCCCCCCGTGATGGTACGCTCCCGTTGTAAATGAGAATCTCCATGTTTTGCTTGATGTAGTAATAATCTTATATTTATATGTGCATAGCTAGGTTGGAACAAGATATTCTGAAGGTAGTCACTGACTCGCGGTGAAATCTTAAAATGTGACAAGCTAATTTGAAACTTTCAGTATGGAATGAGATGATAACTCCTAAAATTTATGAATTTGTGTAAATCGAGATAAATATCTTACCAGGTAAACAGACAAGAAAAGGCCGCGCGATCAGGCTATCCACGTCGTCCCCTTTTTTAGAAACCATGCGTTCTTCATCCGCCATTCTTTGGCCGTTGGATTCCTTCGCGTTGCTTTTCCACGCCTCTTCGGTTGCGTCTTCCATTCAACGCGGCTGCGTGCTCCTCTCGGTAATAGCACAACCACACGCTCTTCGTTTCTCGCGCCTGCTTTTAATGGAGCGTTGGCAGGCAGCATGCTTCTCTTCTCCTTTTTTCCCCATTCGCTGTTCTTCTTGTAGATCTTGCTTACTTGCTGCTTCAGACACTCACGCAAACTCCTCTGTCGACGCCTGCGGCCATCGGCACCACCGCCTGCGCCCGTGTGACTCCCACGCCCCCGGCTTACGCCCACACGCTCCTTGGCTCACTCCCGACTACCTCGCGCCCCTGGCTTGCTTCGTTATTGCGTGAGACAACCAGCAGCCACCGGCGCTGCCGCCTGCGCCCGTGTGACTCCCTCCCACGCCCGATGCCCCTTGGCTCACTCCCGACTCCCTCGCGCCGCCGGCTTGCGCCCACACGCCCCTTGGCGCCGCCGCCGCCTTCGCCCGTGCGACTCCCTCCCGCGCCTGGCGCCCCTTGGCTCGCTCCCGACTACCTCGCGCCCCCGTCTTGCTTCGTTGCTGCGTGAGACAGCCAGCAGCCACCGGTGCAGCCGCCTACGCTGCCGCCGCCTGTGCCCATGTGAATCCAACCGTTTCCGTCTGCTCGCCTGCCCCCGCACGACTCCCTCGTGCACCTGGTTTGCTCCCGCACGCCCTTGGCTCGCTCCCGCTCCCGCGCCCGCGCGTCTCCACCCGTTCGCCTGCCCCCGCACCTCTCTCTGCCTTCTCACTACTCCTCACCTCCGGCTCGACCATGGCAGTTAGGCTGCCGGATTTTTCCTCCTCCTTGCCCAGATCTGGTTATACCTTTTTCCCCGATTCTAATTTCATTCTTTCATGTTGGGTAATGTTCGTTTTTTTTTCTTACAGCTGCCTCTGACACCTCTGACGCTACCAGCCGCCGCCCGGTGCCGCTGCCAGCACCCGCGTGCCTTGGGCCACTTGCCTACGCACACAGCTGACTCGGCCTTCTCGCTCCCTCTGACCCTCGGCTCGACCATGCTGGTTAGTCCGCCGAATTTTACCTCTTCCTTACCCAAATTTATTTATCGCTTTTTCCTCCTTGCCCAAATTTATTTATCTCTTTTGCTACAGTTGTCATTTGGTTCGTTCTTGTTGATTCATTCTTGTTGGAGAGTATGAGCGTTCTTGGATTTTTTTTTAAATAATATTTTTTTTAAATAAAATTACAAAAATATATAATTGTTCCAAAAAATTACAGAAATGAGTTCCTGTTGCTATTTGAAATGGCGACAGGAACCTATCGCCATTTCAACTGACGATAGGAACGCTTACCTCTTCAGTCGTCGGTCCAACTACCTATCGTCATTTGAAATGGCGATAGGAATGTGAACAGTATTCCTGTCGCCATTTCAAATGGCGACAGGTTCCTGTCGTCATTTGAAATGGCGATAGTATGCTATGTATAAAATCTTGAAAAATCCTTCCAAAACTCATTTTAATTCGAGAAAAAATGAATCGAGAAGGAGAGAAGAAAGAGAAAGAAAGATAGCGGTTACCGCTTAAATCAGCAGAGAGATAGATTCAGAGAGCGATGGATCTAGTAGACCGGTCATCTTGCGGTACATTTTTTCGATTAGAATTAAGTAGATTAGCGAGTAGAATGAAGTAGATTAGCGAGTAGAATGAAGTAGAATATGGACATAGAATCAAGTAGAATAGTGATATAGAATTAAGTAGAATAGATAATTGTGGCGAAATTATGTATATAATTGTAGTGAAAGAAGCGACTAGAATCAAGTAGAATATGGACTAGAATGAAGTGGAATATCGACATAGAATCAAGTAGAATAGCGACTAGAATGAAGTAGAATTAAGACATAGAATCAAGTAGAATAGAAATTATGTATTACATTATATTTTTTGAAATTTGTACATGATGTCAAATTATGTAGAATAGTAACATACAATTAAGTATGATGTCGGTAGAGAATTAAGTACAATAACGAATAGAATCAAGTAGAATAGGGACTAGAATGAAGTAGAATATCAACATAAAATCAAGTAGAATAACGACTAGAATGAAGTAGACTAGCGACATAGAATCAAGTAGAATAGAAATTATGTATTACATTATATTTTTAGAAATTTGTACATGATGTCAAATTATGTAGAATAACAACATAGAATTAAGTATAATATCCAGTAGAATTAAGTACAATAACGACTAGAATCAAGTAGAATAACGATTAGAATGAAGTAGAATTGCGACATAGAATCAAGTAAAATAGCGACATAGTGTAGTTCATCGTATATTATTTGAGATGTGTATAGTGTAGTTCATCGTATATGTTTCGTACTTTTTACAATGTATGCACTTAATTTGTAGATATAGCAAACGGAGGCCAGTATGAGTTGCTTGACCCGGTGATTGATGCACATCACCGTGGCGAATCTCGATCTGCGTGCTCCCCGGCGAGGCGTTGATTGAGCTTGGCGCGTTTCGGTTGCGCACGCCTATGAGGGCATGGAGGCTGCACGCAGACTGGATTCCGAGGTACGTATAGTTTTAATAAACTCAATCGTGGTATGACTACTTTATGTGCATTCACGTTTATTCTTAATCGTTTTGACGTAGGTTGAGAGCGGCAGGCCTCCTTGCACTAGCGAGGATGGTGGAGGCGACTTTTGAGGATGATCAGGACCGTGGTGGTGCTCAGTCGTCTAGGCGTTTCCGTCGACCGGGCGCTTCTGACGACGTTGGTTGACCGCTGGAGGCCAGAGACGCATATGTTCCACCTTCCGTGCGGGAGATGACGCCAACATCGCAGACGTGAGCTTCTGCTCTGGTTGCCATCGCAGTCGTCGCCGGCGGCGACGTCGACGTCTCGGACATCGTGGCGATCGACCTCCTAGCGAGGTTCCACGATGTCTTGCCACGGGCAAAGAATTACACCGAAGTTCAAGAACAAGACGGCCGACGTTGAAGTGGATCTGCGGTTCTATGTAAGTATTTGTAATTATTGTCATCTCGCTTAAATTCGTATGTGAACCTTGTCATGAATTCTACATTTCTTCTTGCGGCCGAGCGTATGGCGCTGGCGCAGGGACGTGGTTGTTAGGAGGCACTTTGAGGCCTACCGCTATGGTTGTTCGTGGATCATGTTTACGGGTCCCACGGCGGCGCGTACGACAAGAACTACGTCCGTGACGCACACGAGGTGGCCAACATGGAGATTGATGAGATCCTCCACGCTCGGGTCCGACCAGCATTTTGCGTGGCGCCCATGCGTAAGTTCACATGTTTATTTCTTTCACACAATGTAATTATGTCTTTGAATAAATAATTGTGTTGGTGTCCACAGTACACTAGGAAGGAGTACGAGCTCGATGTCCCGTTGGATAGGATGCGCCTTGGGTTGAGGTTTGAAGTCACGCTACCGACGTTATCATCCAAAGGGGAGGATCCTCACGACATCGAGACATACGCGGATTACATGGATTGGTACTCTAGTCGGATGAGGCTTATTGCGTCCGGATCGTGGTCGACCCATCACGACATGAGGTCGCGACGTCCGACACGCATACCCTACCCACGGACTCGCTTTCCACCTCTCGTTACGTATTGAACATCTTTTAATTCATATTTATCTTGCGGATTATGTTTCCAACTTGTGCGACGGATCTACACCGGAGATTCTCGAGGTAGCAACCATCAGACACCGAGGGACGCAGGGGACACGAGAGGCTTGTGCAACGGATCATCGATGCGGCGAGATGAGGCATCCAGATTGCGACTTGTCACATCGCCGAGGGACTCGGTGGACCGACCGATGTGGGGATTTAGGGTCACCTCGGGGCGAGGTGGTTCACGCCCACGGGCTCTGCCGGGCGTGGCGGGCGTGTCATCGTGGCACCATGGTGGAAGCAAAGATCGACATGGCTCATCGGGCGCGCCGTGCCACCGTGTATGACCACCTTGCTTGCTTGCGCGTAATGCTTGTTTCTTCGAACCCCGATAGTTACTAACGGCAATATTCTTTATCAGTCCCGAGCTCCACTATCACGTGGGCGACGCTGAGTCGTCGGCGCATATCTCCGGACATGGCAGTATGACCACCTTGGGATGATTATGTTTTTTTTTGTGTTTCGGCATGACTACGCTTTGTAACATAATACTTCACAGAACGCCTTGGGAGGATCGTTCATTTTGGACAACGAGGCAAACCTATCGATACCCATCGATTGCTTCTTTGATGACTTGCGTGGCGCCTCGCTCAACTTGGAGGCTTCTCACCGCAAATTACTCCGCCAAACGACACAACAGACACAGAGGAGGAGGCCCTCGTGACACCACCTCGGACTACTGCGTCTCGGTCGGCCACCATCCCGCCGAACCTCTCACATACTCGGACCGTCAGCAGCAGAGGCTAGGGGCGACACGGGAGTGTGCCCCAAGAGGGCCGCCAAGAGATATTTGGTCCTTCAAATATCACCATACCATGTAAATATTAATATATGAACAACTCTTATTATGCTAGTCTCATGTTTCAAAATCTCTTTTTAGTAGTATGTTTCAGATTCCATTCTTCCGTGTTATTCGCATCATCGTAATATCACTTAGCTTCAGATTTCATTTAATAATTAATATCTCAAACGCCCTCGTAAAATTCTCTGAAATTCAACGCACTAGAACAACATACGATTATTATAAATTGTTATTGCGAGATTAATAGATTTTGTACCGTTAAAATTTTATAAAAATCATAAGTATGTAAAGTGGACTTGCAAATTAGGTTGAGAGGAACCTGCCGCCATTTCAATCGGCGACAAGAACCTATCGCCAGATTGAAATGGCGACAGAACCTATCGCCATTTCAACCGACGATAGGTAGTTGGACCGGCGACAGGAGCGGTCAGGATCCCTATCGCCAGTTGAAATGGCGATAGGTTCCTATCGTCATTTCAACTAGCGACAGGAACTCATTTCTGTAATTTTTTAGGACGATTATATATTTTTGTAATTTTATTTTAAAAAAATATTATTTTAAAAAAAAATTCAGCGTTCTTGTTGGACAGTATAAGCAGATGTCTCCGAAGGAAGACAACAAGGACTCAGTTTTCTTCCCTCACTGTACACATTCCTCGGGCGATGCAACGGTAATTATGGCCACTGCCTGCTCACGCTTTAATTGTAAACAGAACACCACGACTTTTCTTCCCGTAATTCTCAGATAGCCACGTATATGATTTCGTACGCACTGTCCATTCTGTTTGCTCACCATCCATCCCATGCCACTTTTAGTTTCTGATCCCATCGAAAAAATCTGCCGATGCTCTCCCACAAACTTCTGCCAATGCACTCCTACAGACTTCGGCGTTTCCACGTGTCCCTCCTTACACGGCTGTTTAGCGTATTCTCTCTATTTAGTGACTACCGTGTCCGTCTAATTCTTCATCGTCATCTACATCGTTCCTGTTTCGTCTGTTTCGCCCCGTTTCTTCGTCTTCGTTTTCTTCGCCTGTGGTTCTGCCCCGCCCCCCTTGGTTACCGCCTTCACTTTCCCTGTTTTTTCGCTGCATACTAACCCGATTGTTTCGGTTTTTTTAACGTTTTAGTTCTCACTTCTAATACCTAGGGTTGTCTATTTATTGCTCTGTTGTGCGTGTCGCATATTGCTTGCTGTTCTACTTACCTATTAGCCGGATTGTTTCAATTTTTTTCAACATTTTTTTTTCTCAGTTTTAATATCTGAGGTTGCCTATTTGTTGGTCTGTTGCGCATGCCGGATGTTACCTGCTTTTCTATTTACCTGTTTCTTTCCGGCTCGCTGTTCTCCGCTGCGTCCTTTTAGTTTCATTCACTTTGTTTTGTTTGACTTTTTTTTAGTACCTAAGGTTGCCTATGTGTTGGTCTGTTGTGCATGTCGGATGTTAACTGCTATTCTACTTACCTGTTTCTTTCCGGATCGCTTTTCTCCGCCGCGTCCTTTTAGTTTTATTCATTTTGTTTTCTTTGACTATTTTTTTAGCCGTATGTTCTATCGTATATTCATCAATGTTCGTATTCACGTTCTACTTCACTTATATGTTACCCTGTATTTTTAGGTAACGTGCTGCGTTATCGTTTTTTCTGCAGGTTCCACCCCCTCTTTCGTGTCCTTCTATTTCTACGCAAAGTCCTCCTCCGACCTATCCTTTACGTCCACGTTACTGTCGTCTTTCGTCCAGGTTCGTTTATCTAACTTATTTCTCTAACCATTTTTTCCCCATCTTTCCGTACTCAGTTCATCCTTTTACTTCAGTTTCTCTGTATGTTATTTATATAATCTGGTGCGTGCTCCTTCCTTTAAGTCGCCTATAGTGTACGTGTCATAAATTATCTACAATAATTGTTTGCGCATTGTTCTTTTTTCATTCAGTCTTCCAAAACGCTGCCTCCTTTTCTCTATTAACCTTCTACTCTATCTCTCAACCCTCTTTACACGCTTACTACTAGAAAGCTAGGAAAACCTGACGGTCACCAATTTTGCTGACGAGTCCGCACTGACCGTCAAGTTTTACTATTTTGATGACGGAATAGATCCTTCAAAGAAAATTAACATTTTGCTGACGGTTTTTATATAACTCTCAATAAAATCCATTTTGCTGACGGTGAGAACCGTCAAGTTATTTTGTTTGGTCCGACGTGGGAACGCTTTCGTGGGGAAAATTTTTTGCCGCGCGCTACTGAAAAAGTTCCCGCACCTTTCTCTCCCAAAATCCCTAGCTCAAGCTCCAACGATTTCCTGCCGCCCACGCCTCCCACGCCCCCTCCCCGCCTCCACGCCCGCCGACCCACCTCCACGCCTCCCGCCGCCTCCACGCCTCCCCGCGGCCTCCCGCCGCCTCCACACCCCCCCAGCCTCCCGCCCTCCCGCCGCCTCCACGCCTCCCGCCTCCCGCGCCTCACCGCCCCCGGCCTCCCGCGCCTCCCGCCCCCCTCCTCGCTCCTTTTCCCTTCGCCCGGTTCCTCCTCTCCCCTCGCCTGTGAAGGCTGAAGGCCCGGCGACCACCACAAGAAGACTTGCTCAGGAGAGCCACTCTCTGTGAAACCACCTCGCTTCCCCGCCTCCACCGCCGCCTCTCTCGTCTCTCCGTCCCAGCCAGCTGGCTGGCGATCTCTTCGCGCTTCGATCCAGCAGCCAGGCGGCGCTGCCTCAGGCCTTGGCGCTCCATGAGGCAAAGATCTGAACCCTAACTCTCGCTCTCCCCGCCTCGCCGCCTCCTAGATCTCTCTCTCTCCCCGCTTATGGATTTTTAGATCGAGCCTTGCTGCCCGCTTCTTTGTGATGCGTGTCCATTCCATGGCGATGGTGTTGCGGCGCAGCTTCTGCTCATGACGGCAGCGATGCAGGCACCTCCGGACCTACATGGCCACGGGACGCCCAAGAGGTTCAAAGGTCGCCATTCCTATGCTTTTCCCCCCCCGTTGTATGGGGCAGTATGCTATTAGGAATAGCACGGTAAAAATGTTATTCGTGTTGCATTGGTTCTATCATATCATGGTCATGGTGCATACAGTAGTGTCCGAGAGCACTGAATTAATGGTGTTTGTGAAACTCTTCAGAATAGGTATTGGATTATAGATTAGTTATGTCGACAACCAATATGAAATGCTCAAAGTCGTGCCATGTCAGCTTCTTTTAGGGTTTGTTTGGTTGAGACCATACTGATCTCGACGGATTCTCGGGTGGAATTTCTCGTGGAAAAAATGGTCCTTTAATTTGTAGCGTGAGATGGTGAATTGATCTTTGGCAAAATATGTGTGACGTGAGCAGGACATATCTAATCTTGGGTCTGCCCTATTGTTCTTAGTTACATCTCGAGCTTTTACATGGTAATCTGAAATTGTTTGTGGTATCCCTATTATGATGTCGACGAGTTGTCAGCAGGGATGGCCACCTTCGAGTCAGATCGAGGTCCACCATCGGCATGTGCCTCACCGAGCCGTTGGAAGACATGGTGCTGACCGGGTGCTCGACTCGAGCTCGCCATTTCGACAAGGTCACTGGTGCATGCAAATTAGAAGGTCCTTATGAGTCACCGGTTTTTATCTTGTTTGTTCTGTTTTAGTCCATGACCGATGTTGTTGAGAATCGGTGAGGAGCAAGGTCAAGATCAAGGTATACCCTTTACTGTTGATAACAATGCCCTTATTTGCGCTGTGTATTGTCTTTGTTATTATTACAAATGATTTAATAGTTTGTTGAGTTCTCGAAGGGATGTTTGAAATTCCTTGTTGTTACTGTCGATTAGTAGCAGTATTGATACAAAGATATTTGTTACTAACCATCTTAATATTATTTTGACATGGAATACATGGGGGAAGTTTCAGGTTTTTTTGCCTTTTACTTGATGCTATAGCTCCTTGTGTGCTTATGTACTGAACTATCTAACTATTGACTTTTCTATTCAAGATCATATGTAGATTGTGGCTCAACGTGTATACTTATGTTTTTGGGCATGACCAAGTTATGCAATCGCAAGTTATTGTTGGTTCATACATTCGAAGTTGGTAAAGGAAAACAGAGGGTCTTGCAAAACTGTTCTCACTCCACGTGTGAGTTGATTTAGAGTATGTTGTACAAACTGTGAAAGCACTTATGTTTTTGTTTACCTTTGTAATGTTGTTGTCTCTTGTATGCTTCTTGACATGCTTCTTGACGAACCCACATGTTGTTTGTCGAATATTTACCTTTTAGAGTCTTGGCACATCCCTTTTATGATTTAATATATACGATCCAAAGATCCTCGGTGTTATTCCTTAAAAAAGAGGAAACTATAGTTGCTATTAGTTTTGTTCGTTATCCGTCTTCCCCTTTGTTTCGGTTCGTATGTCTGCGCCTGTCGACTTGAATGTGCTTATCGGTTTTGCTGCTACTTTACATGAGGTTTTTCACTCTAATGCAGAAACTACTGCATCGGCGTCGTCATTGAAGAACATCGCTATATGTCTTCATCACCAGCAACACACATAACCTTTCATCTCAGAGAGAGGTATGTGGTATGTCTAGAATAATGCTTTGCTCTTGCTAACATATATGTATATGTTTTTACGGGATATATGGTTCACTGCGGCAGTCTCCAAAGGATCTCTATGCGTCCCTATGGTATACTTTGGCCTCGAGGTATTTTATCCTCTTTGTTTACCTCTCTGGCGCAGACCGATTAATGTATTTGTTTGTAAACGTTCCGCTCATCCTCATTATCGTATCAGATTGGCCTTCTATCGCTACTGGGATTAGATGGTTATCACGATTGTTGAATTCTCCATGGATCTCAGAATATCCCAAATGTGTAATTAGGGTTAATCAAGTATAATTATATGTGTAGAAATTAAAACTTTTTCTCACAACTTGAAAACCCTAAAATCTCATGTAATTTTTGTCCAAGAGTTGTGTAATCCAAAACACAAAGCTCTTGTTGACCAAAAGTCAAATTCCTTTTTCAATTATCTTAAATCTTGTGCCAAACAATTGGAAAGTATTTTCTTTGGTCCTAAAACTGAGGTGGGACCCCTCTGAAAAATATCACAAGTTGTAAAACTTGTTTGATAATTTTGGAGGCAAATGAATCATTGAACAACCTTAATGAATTTCCTGAGAAAAATGCATTGCATAATAACCTCTGGAAATTTTTGTAAGGTTAATCTTCTTGTCAACAAGCTCCTGTAAAAATTTCATGAATTTTGGAGTTGAAATGCTATCCCAAACAATTTTGCAAAGTCCCAGCTGTTGAAAACTAAATTCAAAAGCCTACACTGTTCCTTGGGCTAGCCATGTTCAAAGCTGGTCCAGCCCGACCATGTCTGCACCCACAAAGAGACCTCCTCTCCACCTTGATCAGGTCGCAGCCGTTGGATTTACATCCAACAGCCACGACCTCCTCCGCGGTCAACACCGCGAAGACCTCCCACCTTGTTGAGGTCTTGGCCCTTGGATTAAGATCCAACCGGCCCTGACCTCCCCTTGTTATCAAACCTCAAAAACCACCTTCCACCTTGTTGAGGTCTTGGCCCTTGGATTCAAGATCCACGGCCCTGACCTCCCCTCGCTGTTAAACCACTTAGGCATCAAGATTTACATGAGGTCACTGACCATTGGATTGAAATCCATGGTTGTGACCTCCTCCTCTCAACCTAACTATCGACCTCCTTTGCACTCACTTGAGGTCGCAGTAGCTGATTTACATCCAAAGGCCACGACCCTCCAAAAACATTACAAAGAAGGTCCTCCCGCCTTGTTGAGGTCATAGCCCTTGGGTCGAAAATCCACGGCCATGACCTCCTTGTCTTTTTTCCACCTTTGGATCTCTGGCTCAACGCACGAGATCAAAGGGGCTGTTCGGACCACCCTTTATTGGCCGTTGGATTTACATCTCGCGGTCGATAATCAATGGGCAGTTCGGACCATCTCTGGAGCCCTTAGATCCAAATCGGAGGGCTAAGACCTCCTTTGCGCTACGCGCAAGGCCTCAGACCTCCCTTTCACCTTGTGCGTATCAGACCTCCCCATCAGGTCAGTGCCCTTGGATTTTAATCCAAAGGCCATGACCTCCCCTCAGGCTTTTATGTTCGCGTGCGGTTAAGACCTCACAGGAGGTCCGTACCGTTGGATGGAGATCCAATGCTTTGGACCTCCTGTCCCATTTTCTCACGTGCGCTTACACATTAAGGAAATCGGAGGGCCACGACCTCCCCATCCTTGATCGTGTGGCTGGGACCTGCTCCCAGTCCTTTGAGCGTAACGGTTCAAAAATGACATCGGAGGGCCAGGACCTCTCCCAGGTCTTATCCAACGGTCATAAGGACCTCCCCTGTTCTTCTCCTACCTTGGTCACGCATGCGTGCTCTGAGCGGTGGAGTTAATGCGCGCTGCCACTATGTCCTTTTCATGACTCTCTGGACGACCAAGATTTAATGCAGTCGACTTTCCTCTTCAGTCGGACAGTTCCTGCCCCTTGTCAACCTCATGTCCTTGCCACCCCATGAACCAACCCGTGGGCTAAGCTCACCATGGAGCTTAGCCCCACTCCTAACCATCACCTCGGGCTATAAATTATCCCTTGAAGCCTCCCTTGGCTTCCTTTGCACACAACCGATCTCGGCCTTGCATCTTGTGCGTGGTGAGCTCCTCCTCACTCTCCTCCTCACCGGTGGCTGCCATTGTTGAAGTCCTTGGAGCTCCTCGGTGGCACAAGAAGTTCCAGTGGCTCCTTTTCAAACCCTCGCTCACTTTTGCTCCCAAAACCTCTTGGAAGTTAGCCCTAACCAAATTTGTTTGGGCCTTTTTGAGAGGTGGACAAAGCTAGAGCCGAGCCTGGAGCCTTGGGCGTGAAGCTTCATTGTCTTCCCCAACTCCGGTCATCACCTCCACGACCTCCCGGCACCTTAGGACCTCCGGTACTCCTCCTGTAGTCCTTAGTTCTTTGGCACCCGCTGAATGCATGTTGCGGAGCTTATGTTGGGCACAGCTTGAATGTCGCGCGAGCTCCTTTTTGCATTTTCGTATTTTGGCCGTCGGGTCATCTCTGTCCCTCTCCGTGATTAAGGCCGTCGCCGCCATCGAGAATGAGCCCATGGTGTGCGCAACACTATTGCGCTGCAGGGATGTCTTTGGTTGTCACCGGCAAGGTCCGCATCGCGCGGCAACAACCACTTCATTGAACTTCGGATCTTGTCCGGACAAAACGGCGGCGCTATTGCCGTTTTTCAGACCAAGATCCGCCGTGTTTAATGCGGCCATCAATTGCGCAATCTCGCAATCATTGGTCGTGTCGTGAGGTCCTTAAATCCGCCATTTATTGTGCGCATTAACCTCTTGTCCGTGCGAGTGCGCGCTGGCTCTGGGCCGTCCAGACCTCCTCTGAGGAGATCTGGAGCGTCCAGGACCTCCCCCGCGCGCGATCCTGACCATCCAGACCTCCCTGGAGGTCTGTGATGTTTAGATCTACCGCTTAGGACCTCCTCGAGGTCATCTCACCGTTGAGGACCTCCCCTTTAGATCTGGTCCGTTCCGGACCTCCCCCATCGTTGTGGTCCGTTGGATTTCCCATCTACGGCCACGACCTCTCCACACCTCGCGCATGTGCGTTACTAGGAGGTCCAGGACCTCTGGACCTCACGTGCGCGTGTGTGTTGTTCTCCGGGAGGTCTCGAGCCGTTAGATCTGTGATCGTGGCTCACGACCTCCCATGTCCTTGTGAATTTTCTTAGGAATTCGGTAAAGTCTTAATTATAAGCGAGAATAAGGTATAAGCTTTAGAATTCCATATCTTTTTCGTTTTTAATCCAAATGAGGTCATTCAAAGTATGTTGGCTCTGTCTTGGACTTGACTTTAATCCAAAAATGATTGTAAGTTGAGTTCAACTCCAGAGCACAGTTTGCCATTAGATTTTAAAACCAACTTTAAAATATACACTTAAATCAATGCTTAACTTGTAAAATACAAAACTAATGCTCTGTAGATTATTTTTGAGTGAGACCAACTTTGTTGGTTTCCTCTAATAATGAACTCACTGTGAAAATTAGTTTTGAGCTTGTTGCTGTTATAAAAATAAGGACTTGTGCATTATAATTTTGTTCAAGTTCTTGTTTTTGAAAAATTATAGAAAGTGCAATATAGCTCCAAATGAGATGAACTCAATGGTGTTATTCATCTCATGAGGTGCTGGTTTTACAGTAAAAATTTCAGCTTCACTTCTGTTCTAGAAAATGTTGCCTCATAATTAAATTAATGAATAGTGCAGTTTGGTATTTTAGGGCTGAGCAGAATTGTTTTGCTCATAACTTTTGCATTGAGAATCCAAATCAATTGGTTCTTGTTGCAATATTCCTAAAATCACCCTCTTGCTGCTGTAGAAAATTCAGAGAAATTGGAGTTCGTTTGTTGTGCTGTCTTTGTTGTTTTTCGTCGTTCTTATCGGTTCTTTCTCGCCTTTCCGTTAGGTTTAGACATTTGTGGTGATCCCGAGAGTGACCCTCCGCAACAAATTGACCAGCAACAGCAAGGCAAGCAGTTTGATCATTTCCATCATTGTCCCATTACTTTAAAGCTTAATATATCGTTTTACTTCTATGTATGCATGCTTGCTTTGTGTTAAATGTAAGCTAGCACGCCTATAGTTGCATAATCTGTAGGAATTGTTTATCCTCTACTACCATGAGCCTAGGTTATTTGCTGTGGTTTGAGCTCGTTGGATGAGCTCCTATCACTTAGTAGTTTCGATTTAAATTGCTTAGACATGCTTAGTTTTTGGTAGAAATGGGCGATCATCGACTTAGTCGATGGTCTTGATCACTCAAAACTGATTATTACTCCTATATGTCCAGCACTTGTGCTTTGATTAATTGTAAAATCAAAACTGAAAATAAAAGATTGATTTAGACTTGGGCATATTGGATGGATGGCGTGGTTTTTGGATGTGGTGGTATGCAGGGTCCCTAAGGACCGAGTACTTGGGTCACTAAGCCAAGCGATTTCACGTACTAACCACACGAGGGCATATGGAACCCCTCTTGACTAAGTACTTTGGGCGGTGTTAATTGGGGTCGCTCGGTTGGTGTGTTTTAAAGATAAAATGTGTGTGTGATGTGGGAGGGAGCATTAGCTTCCGAGAAGGTTGTGTGATGTCTCCTTCTCCCGTGGGTTGTGCGACTTAATTAGCATTGTCCATTGGAAATGTCTCGTAGGACTTAGCCGTCTTAAGCATACCAAAGGTAGTGTGCCTAATGGAAAGGCGGTCTCGGCGTGTGGAGTGCAGTGGTACACCTGCGAGGATAAAACTATTGAATAGCCTCGTCCTAGGTTATGGACATGCTTGGTAAGGTCGTTCAAGACTAGACTACAACCTTTAATTAAAACTTGACATGGTTGGTATGAGCGGGAGTTCATGCTATTGTTGTGGTGACTTGGGTTGGTCACTTCCAGGTTGTTCTTGTTGTTGTTACCATGTTATTTATCTCGTTGTTATTTCAACAATTAAAAATGCTTTGTCAAATTGCTTTCAATCTACTATATTATTGCAAATGAAAACTTGCTTTGTGCTTAAATGAGTCCAAAGCCTCATCCACTTAAATAAAGCTTGCATATAGCTAAATTATAGTTCTGTTATCTTACACGTCAGTCTTGCGAGTACAATAAACAATTTATTGTACTCATTTGCTTTGCTTAACAACTTTGTTGTAGAGGAGGTAGAGCCCAAAGGGCTTTACTTTTAATGAGTCTTGTGGTTGGGAGAGCGACTAGCTTGGCGGTCGGTCGATTGCCTTGTGGGCTAAAGGCACCTTGGTTGGCTCTTATTTTGGGCCATCTTTATGGCACTTTTGCTTCCGCTGTGTATCTTTGTAGTTTTGTTGTTATTTGGCCAGAAGGCCCCTCTTTTGTAATAACCTATCCTTATTAATATTAACTTCTAGTTTGTTGCTTATGTACTATGTGTTGTATGGGATTGATACATTCTTTTGTTGTGAGGTATGTATACTGCATTCTGGGAAGTATACATCTCTCGAGACTGGGTTTATTTGGTTGATAATACTAGGGTCAATTGGATGACTAAGTATTATGAGCGAATAAACGTCGAGTCTCACAAAAGTTGGTATCGAGCCCTTATGACCGTAATGCGCAAGCTTGATCCTTAGGATATTTTGAAAACCTATTTTCAAAGCATCAAATGAGTTTTGAAAGCTTAGGTAAATTCTCGGATTTTATTCCTTACCTATCTTAGTTTTCTCTTCTCATCCCACTCTAATTTGAGTTTTAAAAGTTGTTTTCCTCTCTTCCTTCTACAAAATAGTTGTTATCGATTAATGGGGTTTTGGGGAATCAATGAGTTTGGCAAATTGAAGTGTTAGCTGCCCATTTACAAGGTTTTGAAGCTTGGAATGGACAATTTCATTTGGAAGCTTGGATGCAAAATCTGGACAGCAAGCGTCAATTTCCGGACAGCAAGCTCAAAGGTTCCAATTAGGGTAGAGAATGAGAGGTTAAATCAACAAAAATTTGTGGGAATAAAAGGGTAAGATGTGATACTAGTTAGCTAAGTATCTAACACTTATTTCGCTGCATTAACCTTGCTCTCTAATAGTTTTAGATCTCATCTTACAATCTGATTTTTAATCTTCTCGATCAATTACTCGTTCATTCAATACGGGTTAGTTGAGTTGAGAAGTTGAGCCTCGCTTTTGGTGTTTCTTGGCTATTTTTAGAGTCTTTTAGAAGCTTCTAAAGTTAATTTACTCGCGGTTTTGGCTTTCGTTTAGGGTGATATTCCATTCCCCTAGTCGATCGCTTTTGTTTCTCTTTAAGGCTTTGATTTTCGAGTTTAGTTGCTAACCAAAATTTCTTGTAACAGGATGGCGGGCCTTTTCGTAGCGGCCAAGGCGATCGGTGGTCGGACGAGCTTCCTCCTCCGACGACCATGGCGAGGTTCTTCTTGGATCGGCGCAACCGCGGGATGACGAGAGAGTTCTCTTGGGCGTCATCGCGCAACACCTGCGCACTTACGGGAGCTTGGGATCCGGGCAAGGAACGCCCATTAGCCGCGTGGAGGACTCGCGGAGTTTCTTTGTACTCGGCCTCCTACCTTTTCCCGGTCGAGGACCCGTTGGATCGCGACGATTGGCCGTCTGGTGGGCGTAAGCTCCGCATCGCCTTGATGCGAGAACGCGAGGCGCTTGTTTGCCTCGCACCGGCTTCGAGGGCGCACCTTGTCATGGTGGGAGAGCTTTCTCGCCATGCAGCCCGCAGACCACACCGTCTCTTGGGAGGAGTTTCGTCTTGCTTTCCGTCGGGCTCATATCCTGCCGGCTTGATGGAGATCAAGCGGGAGTTTCTTCGCGCTCAAGCAAGGCGTGGCTCGATCATGGAGTATGTCTCGAGTTCAACCATCTAGCTCGTTATGCTCCCCGAGGGCGTGGCCCGATATGGCTAAGCGAGCCAAGTTCAGCGTGGCTTGTCCGAGGAGAAGGACAAGCTATCCATTGTTGACTTTCTGATTTTCGGACCTTGGTCGACAAGGCCATCGTCGTGAGCATGCGGCTCGAGAGCTTATGGACTCCCGCAGCGCAAGTGGGAGGCCCATAAGTCATCTAGGGCGATTCTTCCGTCCCCGCTTGAGGCGGTCTCGAAGTACCGATCTCATTCTTGGCGCCCAGGTTACCTACCCTTGTTCCTCGTTAAATCGCGCAGCCGTGTCTCGATCCGTGCACTGCGAGTCGTGAGAGGCCCCGCAACCCGGCTGCCGGGTCACATGTTTCTCATGTAACTAGAAGGGCATTATGCGAACCAATGCCCTAAGAAGGCGAGGCGCCCCTCGTCCTAATGGAGGGCGGGCGAGAGGTGGTGCACTCGGGACGGAAGATCGTCCGGCTACCCAAGGCATGGGTAGTGGTCGCGTCAACGCCATCACCACAGAGGAGGCTCGGAGGCACCCGGCGTTGTGCTAGGTACACTACGTTAACTCTCATCCCGCTCTTTGTTTTGTTTGATTCAGAGCATCTCATTCATTGTTTACGAGTCTTTTCTTTGCTGTTGGAGAGCTTCTTTTCTCTCCATTGTCGGTCCCGCTTCTCATTCGCTCTCTGGTTCGGAGTTGAGAGCTGAATCGAGTGTAGTGATGTTCCTATCGAGATCGAAGGAGTAGGTTTCTTAGCAAACCTTATCCTTCTCCATTCAGCGAGTCTTGATGTGATTCTTGGCATGGATTGGTTGTCGGCACATGGGGCAAATCGATTGCGCCAGAAGCTCATCTCTATCTAGTCCTCCGTGAAAGGGTTAAGCTTTTAAGAGAAGTTGCTAGATCCGCATCTCTTCGCTTGAAGCGAAGCCGCTCTAGATATTAGCGAAGTCCCAACAGTTTGTGACTTCGTTGATGTCTTTCCCGCAGATCTTCCGGAATGCCACCCGTTCGAGACCTCGAGTTTGTCATTGAGTTGGCTCGGTACGCCCCTATCTCAAAGAGGCCTTATCGGATGCCACCGAACGAGTTGGTGGAATTGAAGAAGCGATTAAGTGAGCTGCAAGAGAAGGGTTTCATTCGCCTAGCTCATCTCCTTGGGGTTGTCCGGCAATCTTCGTAAAGAAGAAGGATGGTACTTTATGCATGTGTGTTGATTACCGCCCACTTAATGAAGTGACGGTAAGAACAAGTATCCATTGCCCGCATTGGCGATCTCTTGATCAATTGATCGGAGCTCGAGTTTTCTCTAAGATTGATTTGAGAGTGGGATATCATCGAGGTTAGATTCGACACGAGGATATTCCAAAACGGCGTTCTCTACTCGCTTCGGCTTGTACGAGTACACCGTCATGTCATTCGGCAACCAATGCTCTGCCTTGTTCATGAATCTCATGAATTCGGTATTCATGGAGTATTTGGATAAGTTTGTCGTGGTCTTCATCGATGATATCCTTATCTACTCCAAGAACGATGAGGAACATCTTAGAGCATCTGAAGCTTGTGTTAGGCAAGCTACGTGAGCACCAAACATGCGTGAAGTTGACAAGTCGCGATTCAGTTGAAGAAGTGGCCTTCTTAGGCCACATTCTTTCAGCGGAGGCGTAGCCGTTGATCCTAATAAGGTCAGCGATGTTCTTTCATAGAGTCAACTTTGCTTGGTCACCGATGTGCGGAGTTTTCTCGGTTTAGCGGGATATTATCGTCGCTTTATCGAGAACTTCTCCAAGATCATGGCCGATGACGGAGTTGCTCAAGAAGGACAAGAAGTTCGTGTGGTCCGCTGGGTGTGAGAAAGTTTCCAAATACTAAAAAGCGTTTGACCACCGCTCCGTTCTTGTTCTTCCCGATATCCATCGAAGTTTCGATATCTTTTGCGATGCTTCTCGTCGAGGCCTCGGTTGTGTCCTTATGCAAGAAGGCAAGGTAGTGGCCTATGCATCAAGGCAATTGAGACCTCATGAACTCAACTACCCTACTCATGACTTGGGTTGGCTTCGTGATTCATGCACTTAAGATTTGGCGACATTACCTAATCGGTGTCGTTGTGAAGTGTATTCGGATCACAAGAGCCTTAAGTATTTGTTCACCGGCTGACTGAACCTCGGGCAAAGGAGATGGTTGGAGTTGATCAAGGATTATGACATGGGTATACACTACCATCCGGGCAAGGCTAATGTCGTTGCCGATCGCTTAATCATAAGCGCATTGCCATGCCTTGTTGTCTAGGAGCTTCACCCGCTCTTGGAAGAGTTTCGATGTCTCAACTTGGGTTTAGTTGGCGTGGTTCTCTCGGCCGCCTTGGTTGTGCAACCAACCTTGGTGGATCGGATCAAGTCCGCTCGTGATCGGATGTTGGGTGAGCCACATTAAGGCAAATGTCAAGAACGGAACGACCAAGTGCTTCTCGAGGATGAGCATGGCGTCGTGAGGTTGAACAACGCCTTGTGGTTCCAAAGGACATGGAGTTGCGGAATTTAATCCTCCGCTGAAGCCCATGATTCGCCTTTATCCATTCATCCGGGGCCACAAAGATGTATCAAGATCTCCGCCAGAGATTTTGGTGGACCCGAATGAAGAGGAGATTGCGAAGTTCGTTCTTGAGAGTGCGACGCGTGTCGTCGTGTCAAGGCCGAACATCGATCCCTGCGGATCTGCTTGACCTTTGCGGTTCTCGAGTGGAAGTGGGATTCGATCGGAATGGACTTCATCACGGTCTACCCACATCCCGAAGAAGAATGATGCCATTTGGGTGCGTCATCGATCGATTGACTAAGGTGGCACATTTCCTTCCGTTAAGACGAACTTCGGTAGGTCTTTTGGCGGAGCTCTACATCGCCTCGCATCGTGAGTTTGCACGGTGTGCGAAGACGATCGTGTCGGATCGTGGATCCTTTTCACGTCTCGTTTTTGGCATAGCTTGCAAGAGGCTATGGGCACTCGTCTTGCTTTCAAAGACGCATTTCACCCCCAAACCGATGGTCGGACGAGAGGGTCAACCAAGTTTTGGAAGACATGCTTCGTGCTTGTGTCCTTTCATATGGGAAGCATTGGGAGAAATGCTTGCCATTAGCCGAAGTTTTCTTATAACAACAACTTCGGGCCGGTCTCGGCATGGCACCATTTGAGGCCTTGTATGGGAGAAAGTGTAGAACCCGTTGAACTGGTGAGAGACCGGTGAGAGACCTCTCTTTGGCGGACTCAATCAATGAGGCGGCGCCAAGTCCAAATTATTCGTGGCGTTTGCGCCGCAGCTCAATCTCGGCAAAAGAGCTATGCGGACCGCCGTCGGCGTGAGTTACGTTTTGAGCCTAATGACTTTGTTTATCTCAAAGTCTCTCCTTTGAAGGGCCATCAACGTTTGGCGTCAAGGGCAAGTTAGCTCCTCGATATGTCGGTCCCTACCGCGTTATCGAGAAGAAGGAGCTGTTGCCTATAAGTTGGAGTTGCCGGCTGCACTTGAGGGGTACATGATGTTTTCCATGTGCCCCACTTAAGAAGTGCCTCCGTGTTCCAACCGAGAAAGCTCGTTGGAAACTCTCGATGTCAACCCGATTTGACCTATCGCGAGCACCTGTTCGCGTACTCGATGAGTCTGAACGAAGGACAAGGAATAAGACCATCAAGTTCCTTAAAGTTCAGTGGTCAAACCATTCCGAGGATGAGGCTACTTGGGAAAGAGAAGATCGTCTGCGTGCGGACTATCCATCTTTCTTTACCGAGTGAGCCAAATCTCGGGACGAGATTTCTGTAAGGGGGAGAGATTTTGTAACATCCCAAATGTGTAATTAGGGTTAATCAAGTATAATTATATGTGTAGAAATTAAAACTTTTTCTCACAACTTGAAAACCCCTAAAATCTCATGTAATTCTTGTCCAAGAGTTGTGTAATCCAAAAACACAAAGCTCTTGTTGACCAAAAGTCAAATTCCTTTTCCAATTATCTTAAATCTTGTGCCAAACAATTGGAAAGTATTTTCTTTGGTCCTAAAACTGAGGTGGGACCCCTCTGAAAAATATCACAAGTTGTAAAACTTGTTTGATAATTTTTGGAGGCAAAATGAATCATTGAACAACCTTAATGAATTTCCTGAGAAAATGCATTGCATAATAACCTCTGGAAATTTTATGTAAGGTTAATCTTCTTGTCAACAAGCTCCTGTAAAAATTTCATGAATTTTGGAGTTGAAATGCTATCCCAAACAATTTTGCAAAGTCCCAGCTGTTGAAAACTAAATTCAAAAGCCTACACTGTTCCTTGGGCTAGCCATGTTCAAAGTCGGCCAGGCCATGTCTGCACCCACAGCAGACCTCCCTCTCCACCTTGATCAGGTCGCAGCCGTTGGATTTACATCCAACAGCCACGACCTCCTCCGCGGTCAACACCGCGAAGACCTCCCACCTTGTTGAGGTCTTGGCCCTTGGATTAAGATCCAACCGGCCCTGACCTCCCCTTGTTATCAAACCTCAAAAACCACCTTCCACCTTGTTGAGGTCTTGGCCCTTGGATTCAAGATCCACGGCCCTGACCTCCCCTCTCTGTTAAACCACTTAGGCATCGCACCTCGTGAGGTCACAGCCATTGGATTAAAATCCATGGTGCGTGACCTCCTCCTCTCAACCTAACTATCGACCTCCTTTGCACTCACTTGAGGTCGCAGTAGTTGGATTTACATCCAAAGGCCACGACCTCCTCCAAAAACATTACAACAAGGTTCTCCGCCTTGTTGAGGTCATAGCCCTTGGGTCGAAAATCCACGGCTATGACCTCCCTTGTCTTTTTCCACCTTTGGATCTCTGCTCAACGCACGAGATCAAAGGGGCTGTTCGGACCACCCTTTATTGGCCGTTGGATTTACATCTCGTGGTCGATAATCAATGGGCGATTCGGACCATCTCTGAGCCCTTAGATCCAAATCGGAGGGCTAAGACCTCCTTGCTTCTGGCGCAAGGCCTCGAACCTCCCTTTCACCTTGTGCGTGTCGGACCTCCCCATCAGTCGGTGCCCTTGGATTTTAATCCAAAGGCCATGACCTCCCCTCGAGCTTTTATGTTCGCGTGCGATTAAGACCTCACAGAGGTCCGCATGCTTGGATGGAGATCAACGCTTTGGACCTCTGTCCCATTTTCTCACGTCGCTTACACATTAAGAAATCGGAGGCCACGACCTCCCATCCTTGATCGTGTGGTGGGACTGCTCCCATCCTTTGAGCGTAACGGTTCAAAAATGACATCGGAGGGCCAGACCTCTCCTGTGTCTTATCCAGCGGTCATAAGGACCTCCCTGTTCTTCTCCTACCTTGGTCACGCATCGTGCTCGGCCAGTGGAGTTAATGCGCGCTGGCCATTGTGTCCTTTTCAGCACTCTCTGTGACCGCATTTAATGCAGGTCGACTTCCACTTTTCAGTCGGCCTGAGCTGCCCCTTGTCAACCTCATGTCCTTGCCACCCCATGGACCAACCCGTGGGCTAAGCTCACCATGGAGCTTAGCCCGACTCCTAACCATCACCTCGGGCTATAAATTATCCCTTGGAAGCCTCCCTTGGCTTCCTTTGCACCTAACCGATCTCGGCCTTGCATCTTGTCGTGGTGAGCTCCTCCTCACTCACCTCCTCCTTTGGTGGCTGCCATTGTTGAAGTCCTTGGAGCTCCTCGGTGGCACAAGAAGTTCCAAAGGCTCCTTTTCAAACCCTCGCTCACTTTTGCTCCCAAAACCTCTTGGAAGTTAGCCCTAACCAAATTTGTTTGGGCCTTTTTGAGAGGTGGACAAAGCTAGAGCTAGAGCCGGAGCCTTGGGCGTGAAGCTTCATTGTCTTCCCCAACTCGGCCATCACCTCCACGACCTCCCCAGCACCTTAGGACCTCCAGGTACTCCTCCTGTAGTCCTTAGTTGCTGGCACCCGCTTGAATGCATGTTGCGGAGCTTATGTTGGGCACACGCTTGAATGTCGCGCGGAGCTCCCTTTTTGCATTTTCGTATTTTGGCCGTGCGGGTCATCTCTGTCCTCTCCGGCTCGCCGGCGATTAAGGCCGTCGTCGCCGTCGAGAATGAGCCCATGGTGTGCGCAACACTATTGCGCACACGGGGATGTCTTTGGTTGTCACCGGCAAGGTCCGCATCGCCGGCAACAACCACTTCATTGAACTCGGATCTTGTCGGACAAGAACGGCGGCGCTATTGCCGTTTTTCAGACCAAGATCCGCCCGTGTTTATCGCGCCATCAATTGCGCAATCTCGCAATCATTGGTCGTGTCGTGAGGTCCTTAAATCCGCCATTTATTGTGCGCATTAACCTCTTGTCGTCTTGAGTCTTGGCTGGCTGCTCTGGGCGTCCGGACCTCCTCGAGGAGATCAGGCGTCGAGACCTCCCATGCGATCGACCATCGGACCTCCTTGGAGGTGCAGTGATGTTAGATCTACCGCTTAGGACCTCCTCGAGGTCATCTCACCGTTGAGGACCTCCCTTTAGATCTGGTCGTTCGGACCTCCCCATCGTTGTGGTCCGTTGGATTTCCCATCTCTGACCCACGACCTCTCCACACCTCGCGCATGTGCGTTACTAGGAGGTCCAGGACCTCTGGACCTCACGTCAAGCATGTGTGTTGTTCTCCGGGAGGTCTGAGCCGTTAGATCTATGATCGTGGCTCACGACCTCCCATGTCCTTGTGAATTTTCTTAGGAATTCGGTAAAGTCTTAATTATAAATGAGAATAAGGTATAAGCTTTAGAATTCCATATCTTTTTCGTTTTTAATCCAAATGAGGTCATTCAAAGTATGTTGGCTCTGTCTTGGACTTGACTTTAATCCAAAAATGATTGTAAGTTGAGTTCAACTCCAGAGCACAGTTTGCCATTAGATTTTAAAACCAACTTTAAAATATACACTTAAATCAATGCTTAACTTGTAAAATACAAAACTAATGCTCTGTAGATTATTTTTGAGTGAGACCAACTTTGTTGGTTTCCTCTAATAATGAACTCACTGTGAAAATTAGTTTTGAGCTTGTTGCTGTTATAAAAATGAGGACTTGTGCATTATAATTTTGTTCAAGTTCTTGTTTTTGAAAAATTATAGAAAGTGCAATATAGCTCCAAATGAGATGAACTCAATGGTGTTATTCATCTCATGAGGTGCTGGTTTTACAGTAAAAATTTCAGCTTCACTTCTGTTCTAGAAAATGTTGCCTCATAATTAAATTAATGAATAGTGCAGTTTGGTATTTTAGGGGCTGAGCAGAATTGTTTTGCTCATAACTTTTGCATTGAGAATCCAAATCAATTGGTTCTTGTTGCAATATTCCCTAAAAATCACCCTCTTGCTGCTGTAGAAAATTCAGAGAAATTGGAGTTCGTTTGTTGTGCTGTCTTTGTTGTTTTTCGTCGTTCTTATCGGTTCTTTCTCGCCTTTCCGTTAGGTTTCGACATTTGTGGTGATCCCGAGAGTGACCCTCCGCAACAAATTGACCAGCAACAGCAAGGCAAGCAGTTTGATCATTTCCATCATTGTCCCATTACTTTAAAGCTTAATATATCGTTTTACTTCTATGTATGCATGTTTGCTTTGTGTTAAATGTCGCTATGCGCCTATAGTTGCATAATCTGTAGGAATTGTTTATCCTCTACTACCATGAGCCTATGTTATTTGCTGTGGTTTGAGCTCGTTGGATGAGCTCCTATCATTAGTAGTTTCGATTTAAATTGCTTAGACATGCTTAGTTTTGGTAGAAATGGGCGATCATCGACTTAGTCGATGGTCTTGATCACTCAAAACTGATTATTACTCCTATATGTCCAGCACTTGTGCTTTGATTAATTGTAAAATCAAAATCTGAAAATAAAAGATTGATTTAGACTTGGGCATATTGGATGGATGGCGTGGTTTTTGGATGTGGTGGTATGCTGGTCCCTAAAGACCGAGTACTTGGGTCACTAAGCCAAGCGATTTCACAGACTAACCACACGAGGGCATATGGAACCCTCTTGACTAAGTACTTTAGGCGGTGTTAATTGGGGTCGCTTTCGGTTGGTGTGTTTTTAAAGATAAAATGTGTGTGTGATGTGGGAGGAGCATTAGCTTCGGGAAGGTTGTGTGATGTCTCCTTCTCCCGTGGGTTGTGCGACTCGAATTAGCATTGTCCATTGGAAATGTCTCGTAGGACTTAGCCGTGCTTGCGGCATACCAAAGGTAGTGTGCCTAATGGAAAGGCGGTCCGGCGTGTGGTGCAGTGGTACACCTGCAGGGATAAAACTATTGAATAGCCTCGTCCTAGGTTATGGACATGCTTGGTAAGGTCGTTCAAGACTAGACTACAACCTTTAATTAAAACTTGACATGGTTGGTATGAGCGGGGAGTTCATGCTATTGTTGTGGTGACTTGGGTTGGTCACTTCGTGTTGTTCTTGTTGTTGTTACCATGTTATTTATCTCGTTGTTATTTCAACAATTAAAAAATGCTTTGTCAAATTGCTTTCAATCTACTATATTATTGCAAATGAAAACTTGCTTTGTGCTTAAATGAGTCCAAAGCCTCATCCACTTAAATAAAGCTTGCATATAGCTAAATTATAGTTACATTATCGTACACGTCGGTCTTGCGAGTACAATAAACAATTTATTGTACTCATTTGCTTTGCTTAACAACTTTGTTGCAGAGGAGGTAGAGCCCAAAGGGTTTTACTTTTGTGAGTCAGTCTTGGTGGTTGGGAGAGCGACTAGCTTGGCGGTCCTGTCGATTGCCTTGTGGGCTAAAGGCACACCGGTTGGCTCTTATTTTGGGCCATCTTTATGGCACTTTTGCTTCATTGTGTATCTTTGTAGTTTTGTTGTTATTTGGCGAAGGCCCTCTTTTGTAATAACCTATCCTTATTAATATTAACCACGGTTTGTTGCTTATGTACTATGTGTTGTATGGGATTGATACATTCTTTTGTTGTGAGGTATGTATCTTGCATTCGGGAAGTATACATCTCTCGAGACTGGGTTTATTTGGTTGATAATACTAGGGTCAATTGGATGACTAAGTATTATGAGCCGAATAAACGTCGGGGTCTCACAGGATCAGTTCCTTCGCTCTTCTATGTCTCTATGACCTCATTGGCATTCTTAGACCTTGACTTAGGGCCGTGGAGAATATGATCAGAAAGATGAATGCTTCACTTTTGCGATGTATGTTATGTTGTTGGAAATTGAACAAGACTTGTTGGGAGATCAAGCTGCAGAGCCAAGGTAGTTTGCTACCTCCATCCACACTGTGCCCTGTAGCTTTACTTACATGTCAACACACGCAGTTTTACTGAAGCATTAAATTTGCAAGGCTAGGTTTCTATCCAAAATACTTGAAGTGCTGTCTGAAGTGTTGTTATCCAAAACACTTCAGGTATTTACTTACATGTCAACACATACATTTTTAATGAAGCAATAAATCTACAAGGCCAGGTTACACACAGTTTCTCAAGGGCTATAACTAGAGGTTTAGTCTTGTTTCCTCAGAACCAGCCAAAATTATTGCAAGAACTGTAGCTGATATCTAGGTATCCATTTTACAAAATAATCATTAGTAAACCAGCCAGCAATCAAAATAGTTCCATACATCCAAACACTATATAGGTTGCCCTACAATCAAATGGTACTGCTCTCTGTCCAATTGCTTAGTTTTTGATTAAAAAATGTATTCCTGTAAATTGTAAGGCTTGTATCTGGCCCATTAGTAGGAAGATTTAGGACAAACAGGACTTTCTACTTTATGGTTCTCTGAATTTAATATTGTAATTTCTAGCTGAGATACAAACAACATTCTACAATTAAATTCGTCTCGATTCGAATCTTGTGTTATTAGATTTGCTTCAGTATTAATTCTTAGGTTATGTGTTGGGCCCATTAATATATATTCATCGAAATAACTCAAATCGTCGAACATTTTGTCTAATGTAGATTAGTGTTTTGCAAGTGATTCAACAGAATGAAAGTTCTTTCACTATGAACCGTCGATGCGCTCATTTACCCAATCCGTTTACTACCAAGTTAATCTTTGAGAAATTCCTTGTCAAAAAAAGAGTTACGTGGACCAAAAATGTTGCCTTTGAAGAGTCTTTGTAGCTACATTTTTCGTTTAGTAGTACCTTACTCTTAAAAATAAGTTACGCAGCATACCATGTCTGCTTTCTCATTTCCCATACAAAACACAGTTACTGTTTGTTCAACAAACTTAATTATGGACTAACGCATTTAACGCTTGTCATTTCTTACTGATGCTAGAATGTGCAGAGCACGCAAACAACTAATTCGGATTTGTTCTCCTAATTATCATGGATAACATTTCTTCATTTACGACAACATAGAAATAATTACGGCAACATAGAAATAATTTATTTCTGACCACTAAATTATCTACTTTTGACTTCTGTTCATAGGCTCGAGCTCTACGTATTACGGATCCTAACAACTCAGGCAGTTGGTATGTCACAAGAAAATCTTTGTCCCAAACATGATAACAATAAGATTTAGTAGCTTCTCATGTATCATCGAGTTTTATGAATATCTCTTAATGAATGCACCGTATTCTCTATTTATGGTAGAATTACAATTTAGGATATTTTTAGAAGATTACCTAACATTCTGCCTTCTTTCTATGCGTCATTGCGACTTTGTGCATCCTACAAGCTCAATGAGGTTGATTCATATACTCCAAATGCGGAAAGAGGGTCATGAGCTCAAGTGCCAACTCGATCTTGCATATAGCATAGCTTATGGATTCATCGTGTTAATGTTCTATTGAATTATTCTTGATAAATATGGAAATATGCATATATATACCTAATGAATGTAACGATACATTTAGCTTTAGTCATTTTGATTCTTTATGTGCTTTCCAATTCTGAATTATCATTTGTATGTCCACCGCCATTTGTGATTTATGAGAAATGGGTAATTTAATTTCCATGCATGTACGCCTATCTCATCCAAATTTACATTCAACAATATCCATACTTAAGCTAGGTGCGATGCATCACCATGAATTTAAATAACAATAGGGAAGACCTTGTTTTTGTTCATCTTATCTCCTAACATTCTGACCTACTTTTGCTTTAGAATTTGCTACTAATTTAATTAGCAAGGCGTCATCCGCTTCATCCACTCATTTTTTTCGTGCTAGAAGCAACATAATTTTACGATGAAAATTATGAATGACACTTCAGCAGCCCTAGACCATGAACTTCAGTTTTTGCTAGCAGCTCTTTACAACAAACAGACATGCTATGTTGGTTCATGGATACAAATGCGTTGGGACAACACTTGGAGGTAATTCTGATTAAAAATATACGGTGGTGCCTATAAATAGCAGTATAAATTGTTTGGTTTTAGATGCCTACGTTACATTGCAGCATCTAACTATATGAGTATGATACTTTATTGTGATGCCACATTACACAGAGCTAACTGATATCAAGCATGTCATTGTAAATACCCACGCCATTCAGCCACATGTTTGTTAGCCACTCGTTGAGCTCTTTGGCACCTTTTCAAGAGAATGACCATTAGTGTGCATGAAGAACCTTGTACTGCTCAATCTGAGAGGGCATCTACAAATTGTTGTGCAGGTAAACCTGCTCAGTTTCCTTTTGACCTTTCTTTTCTTGTTGCGTTATCTTATTGGTTCTAATTATTACAGAACCTGACATATCTGCAGCCTGCAAAAGAATACTCCATGCCGAGGTACTCAGATAAAATGTGCAATCGATTGCTGAAAACACTTCTTATCTTATATGTCTTTCATGCCCTGTAGACCCCTCAGGCACCAATTGTTCGGCCAGCTACATAGAGAGTTTGATATGATTCCTGGGAGTTATTACTCTTAATTACGTTTTTATCTTAGGTAGTTTGAAATTGTAAATTTAGGTTCTATTCCCTTCGTTAAGTACCTAGAAGGTGCATTTGCAGCCAGGTATCATGCATGATAGATGTGCTTTATGTTTACGTTTAGATAATCCTGAGTAGTAGATTGGGATTCCTCTATATAGAATGCCATTTCAGTATGTTCAAATAACATCCAGCAAGAGGTTGATATCTTCACAAATTTTTTGCTTAGACCGGCTATTTTGTTGAAAAATGAACCTTCGGTTTACGAAATTCTAAGAAACCTATCTTCTTCTTTTGTGAACTCTTCCTGCAGACTTAGCGCATTGACTTATCTCTCAAAAATTTTTGTTCCAGATATATTTGCTAAGAGTAGTCTCTCGACGGACACCAGCACTGTAATCGATGCAGATGGCCTTCCCCAGATTGGAGAGGTGTTTATCTATTTATACTAAATCAAGTTTGTTCTCAGCTGGAAAGCAAGGAGCAGCGGTGCAATTTCTTCTTTCTTGTGGTATTTCCCCTCCTTCGAGATCTATTTTTATGAACAGAAAATACTTCCAAATGAACAATCGTTTATTCAAACCAAAGTTGGCGTGTTATGTGTATAGGTGGAGGCTGCCAGTCCATTGAATAGATATATACAACATTGACAATGACTATGCGCCTATTGCAAACAAGAACTCATCGTCAACCCAGCACTCGACCTAACATCACCTCCTCCCAACATTGTTGATTTCGTACTGCCGGAGATAACAAGTTTGTATTGTCCACAGTACAGCCTTAAAGTCAGTGGTTCACATTGCACACTTCAAATTGTTTCTGAACTTGAGCTAACAAAATATGTCCTCACAGTCACTTTGACATTTCTGCTGGATTAGAGATCCAAGTTCTCTGCAGCTTAGTGCAACCCTAAGATTTCCTATTGTTTGCTCTCATTATGATATGTAATAAGCTTTACGATCTATCTCGTGTAATATCCCTTATATGCATGCCGGAATATTGTTTCAGTCTGGTGTGTTGCTTTCAATTGTAGCTTTAGTTTACTGTGATACCATGAGCCAATTAATCCACATGTTACTTCTATCACCCCTTCTATATTACTGCAAAGCATATATACATTTGCTATCATACTTTTTGTTTTGCCCAACAACATGAAAACAAACCCTCATACCATGTGCCTGATGGGGCGCAGCGGAGCGCGCCTGTCGTCCTAGTTATTATTAAACACTAAGGTGAATGTGTTTGTTTATATTGTCCCCTACCCCAAGTTCTCGACATATTGCTGACCCATGCATCAGAGGTTTGCTGACCCATTCCGAAATACTTGACCTAAATGGGCAATGAATAAAATATTAGAAATTAAAGTAGGTTTTAAAAATATTGCTTGGAGTAAAAGAATAGATAACAAAATATACCATAATATTGGCACCTATGCTTGTCGCAATAAAGAATAGTGGAGCCTCGGGATACTTTTGATGAAGATAATTAACAACTTCACGAATATCTTCCGTCCATCCGCATTGTAAAAGCAATCGACCGCCAGGAAAAATACTAGAAGTCGGGTAACAATTGCCAGCTAGTAATATTTTTTAGCCACTGATTTCTATGATTATTTCCTGAAGAACATATCTTCAAGGTTTGACTAACTTAACAAGTACATCATTAGTCATCATAAGATTTTGTTGTATGAAAGAACTTCTTGTTATGGAGATGCCACCTGCACTGTGATTGCTTACAACAAATGTTCCATCCTTTGCTTGCCATAGAAAAGACCAAGTGTTTCACATCTGCGATAAACCATCGCATCTTGTTTAAAACAATTAATAAAGTTAGCCCAACACCAAACAAGGATCATATGGTCAACTTCTAGATCTTGTTTAAACCAATCAGTTTGGTAGACCAACCATCAGAACTTACAGCAGCATTAGAATCACTAGTTAATCCAGGTATCACGACAACAAGGGGTGTTGAATTATCCTCATAAATAATTCCATCACAAGAACCAACATCTGAACCTGCAACAGAGCACAAAAGGTCAGGCATCCCCTTGCTTGTCGATTGATCTCAAACAATCTAAAATCCTTATAACCTTCACAATCAGAGGCTAGTAACCAATCCAAAGCAATAACAATTTTTGTCCACGAGTGCAAATGTTTTTTTAGAAAACAGGCTTGTCAAAGATTTCGATTGCTCTAGCTCTTCTTTACCAATTATAATGGTTCTAATTGTGCTAAGGCGGACTCATAATGTTGGCCTACTCTATTCATCTTCTGAAGGGACCAGGATCGGATGGATCCTCTCATGTGGGCTCAAGACCGGATGACAATGCACGATGGCAGCGGTGCTAACATCGATGGCGACAAGCGCAATCTTGACATTAATGGCGGCAACAACGATGATACCAACAACATCAACCGCGACGGATGCAACTAATTGTCTACATGAACTTTGATGGTGTCTCGCTAGCTCTTTTGAATAGTTGAACATGGTATTGTTTGCACTTTTAGATGTACTTACATGACTTGTATGTGATATTAGTCTTTAGGTGTATTGTGCTAATCTTGGACTTTTAGATGTCTTTTGTGCGGATTGCTTTCTACAAGTGAACCTTATGGATGGTATTGGCTTGAAATGATAAGTTTGAACTTCTTATTTGTGTATGGAGTAATGCATGGATGTGTATTGTGAATTATATGATGTATGGATGTGTATTGTGAATTATATGATGCGTGAATGTGTATGAATATGTGAATTGACAATTTTTGCTAGTGGGCTGCCAGAATCATAATTTTGTTGACAGGAACTGAGTCATTTTGGCGTTGGTTTTGACACCGCGAAAACCAATTTCCTGACGGGCCAAAACCGTCACGAAAATGTTTTTTGTTGACGGTAATGCAAAAAACCGTCAGGTTTAATATACTTGAATGATAGCGATCGCCCGTCAAGTAAACAAATTAACCTGACGGGCCCAAAACCGTCACGAAAATGCTTTTTGTTGACGGTAATGGAAAAAACCGTCAGGTTTTATATACTTGACGGTAACGGTCGCCCCGTCATGTAAACAAATTAACCTGACGGGCCAAAACCGTCACGAAAATGCTTTTTGTTGACGGTAATAGAAAAAACCGTCAGGTTTTATATACTTGACGGTAACGGTCGCCCCGTCATGTAAACAAATTAACCTGACGGGCCGAAACCGTCACGAAAATGATTTTTGTTGACGGTTATTGCAAAACCGTCAGGTTTATATTTCTTGACGGTTTTCGCCCGTCAGCAAATATTTTCTTGACGGTTAACCGTGAGACAAATTAAATTTTCCCGACCACCCAGACCTGACGGTATTTTCCTGACGGTTAACCGTCAGGAAAATAAAACCTGACGGTTTTTTCTATTTTCCTGACGGTTTTCAACCGTGGGGAAAAAAAACCCCTTTTCTAGTAGTGGCTTGTTCCTCTCCACGCCTATTTGACTTTTTTATCCCCAGCCCATTACGTTATCTCCCTTGTGCGTATGGACGAATCACGTAGAACACGCCACGACCGTCAATTACTGAATGCTTGCCGCCACGCATATCGTGCAGGTCTACACGCAACCTTTTGTTCGTCTGTTGTATCTACGCACATCCTGTGTCCCTCAGCTGTGCATGCTTTTCTTCCTCTAAATTGCTTTTTTTCTTTAATTTGTCATTGCATCTATACTTACCTAGCCGTCTATATTACTTGCTCAGACCCTTCAATTGACTGCCGCCTAATAGCTACTTGTCCTCTATACCCACCCGAATATATCGATTCTCTAAAAGGCATTTCCTAACAGTCTATAATCTACTCCTTCCCTGCTTCTTTTTCTCACTATTTTCCGCTCTAAATAAAAAACTTGTTAATTACTCTTCTGTCCAAATGCCAGCTTCTTTCCCGGTAGATCATATTATGGTCGCCACGACTACAAATGCACACACTCATTCTGCGCTCTTACGGTATCGTGAAAGATCAAAATGCATTCTTCTCAGAAGAGCCGGTGTTTCATCTATAACTCTCTTTGTAGAGGTGGTCAGATTCGGTTGCCTACCTTTAGACAACCACCTCCTTTGCTAAAAGATCTTTTGCAATTCAACGGTGATTCTTGATGCAAAATTTTTTTACGCCAAATACGTCAATACAACTGTCTTTCACTTTCACTTCTATGGGTGCCAACATAGATCGTTCGGTAAATGCACGTGGTGGCCCATACGTCTTTAGTATTAGTGGCCAAATTCATCATCGTATTGGCTCTTTGGTACCCTGCGACGATAAACCTCCTAAATTTATTCAGCTCTACATATACGACACTAATAATGAGGTTAACAATAGAATCCATGCTTTACATGTGTCCGAGAATACTGATGGCCAATTAGATCCCCTTATAGTTACCGGCCTTATAGACATGCTTAATGAACACAACCCTTTGGTTAAACAATTTCGCCATGCAAGAGATCGTCTACATTCTTCGGGCAACGACTCCGTTGGTATACGAATTCTTGGCGCTCGATCGGGCTATCTAGTCTAATATAATCTACCTACATGCGATGAACTAGCCTTGCTTGTTGTAGGTGATTTCTCTTTAGACACTTACAAACGTGACATTATTGTGCACAATAGATCCGACGATTTACGTCGAATATCTCCTTTACACCCTGCATTCATGTCTCTGCAATATCCATTACTTTTCGCATATGGCGAGCGCGGATTTCAGGTTGATGTACACTATACTTCTATTGACCCCACAAATTCAAGAACATGTTCTAAAATTAAGATGCAAGATTACTTTGTTACTACTTCCATTATAGAAAAAAACCAAACAAATCCGTACCTTAACTGTGGCCGATTATCGTCTCAAATTAAGGTCGATGCTTGTGCTTGTGTTGACGAGTGCAGAGTACAATACATACTTGATCACCAAGCCGACCTTAGAGTCAAAACATTACAAGGTGTGGCTGACGCTGTTGCAATTGGAACGGTCAATGGAAACGATGTTGGTAAATGTATAGTGTTACCTGCAAGCCACACTGGTGGTAGACGGTACAAGCTACAAAATTATCATGACGCAATCGCGATATGTCGTGTCTATGGTCCTCCTGATTTTTTCATTACTTTCACTTGCAACCCCAAATGGCCCAAGATCTCCGATGCCTCACATTTCGAACCTGGCCAATGCAACACCGATAGGGCTGATATTACTGACAGAGTATACAACATGAAACTTGAAAAACTTCTAGACGATATTAAAGATGGGACTGCTTTTGGTCCTATCAATGCATGTACGTATCTCTCACAAATTTTTCTGTTATTCACCTACTATATTATTCCTGCCGTATTTACTTGTCTATGTACCTTTCATCTTTATCCTGATACTTAGTTTCCCTATTGTTCATAGTGCTACACGCTATAGAATTCCAAAAGCGAGGCCTTCCTCATGCTCACATCATTGTTTGGTTGAATAAGGATACGAGTGAACCAACAACTTCACTTATTGATTCTTTTACACAGGCCGAAATACCCGATCCAAACACTGATCCTTTAGGACACGCACTTGTTTCTGAACACATGATGCACGGACCATGCGGTTCTCTTAATCCTTCTTGTCCATGCATGAAGAATGGATCATGTTCTAAATTTTTTCCAAAATCATTTCGCACAGAAACAACAATAGATAAGGATGGTTTTGCTCTCTACAAGCGACCTGATAATGGCCGATCAGTTATTAAAGGAAACATCCGCTTAGACAACAGATGGGTTGTTCCATATAATCTATTCTTACTAAAAAAATACAATGCACACGTAAACGTTGAATGGTGTAACAAAACTAGAATCCTAAAATACTTATTCAAATACGTTACTAAAGGTCAGGACTCTGCAAAAATATACCTCCGTAGACCCACAGCAGGGCAAGATGCTCTGGATGACCCTGCAACGTCTTCTATAAAGGAGGTCAAAGAATATCTAGATTGCAGATATATATGTGAACAAGATGCAGTCTGGCGAATCCTTGAATATGATATTCATAGACATTTCCCCTCTGTTGAACGACTTGTTATTCATCAACCAAACTTGAATAATATCAGCATCAGACCTAATGACAATCTATCACGTGTTATTTCCAATTCTTTTCTAGCGAGAACACCTCTGACCGCATGGCTAGATGCAAATAGAGATCATCTCGAAGCTTGAAATTTGACCTATTGCAACTTCCCTTCTCAATGGCGTTGGGACAACAATACTAGGTCTTGGCAAAAAAGACACAGAGGCATCAAAATAGGTCGCCTCTTTTTCATACACCCTTCTGTTGGTGAACGATATTTCCTACGAATACTTCTTATGTTTGTTAAAGGTGCCCAAAGTTTCGATACATTTGAAAATGTCACGCATAGTACATTCAAGGAAGCTTGTGCTGCTAGAGGTCTACTAGGAGATGACACAGAATGGTACAGAGGGTTCGAAGAGGCCGCAGCATGGGCCACACCATACTAACTAAGGCACTTATTTGTTACTATGCTAATTTTTTGTGATATCAACGATGAACGTTCTTTTCTTGAACGAGTTTATTTACACCTATCAGATGATTTCCAATATCGTTTGAGCCGCTCCACACATAATCCATCCTATGTTATTCCTGATTCTGACATTAGAGATCACTTGCTCAATGAACTAGCAACTCTCTTTGCAAGGAATGGAACTAGAATTAGCTCTTACAACCTGCCTAGCAGGAGTTCTTCTGCTCCATACATATTCACCAACACTATGTGTCGAGACCCAAAATTACAATTCTGGACCCTCTGTGTATAATGCACTAGTCTAGGATCACGATAGTGCACACAGTGTCAACAAAGATGGATATCGATCCACACAAGCGAATAATAGCATAAACGATAATTTGATTGATAAATAATGGTTTGACCTTACGTTCGAGTTTACATTTATTTAAGCCACGCAGGGCTAACAGAGAAATAAAGCAACGGAAACAGAAACGGCAGCGGCATCCCATCGATTCACTACAGGCAACCGACTCGGATCAAGACCTCACGATCAGGCACCTTCGATAAACTCCTCCTCGAATGCTGGCGAAGACGACTCCTCTTCTGCTTGATTTATTTTAAAGCAAGCGTGAGTACACACCGTACTCACAAGTCACACCACAGAAATACAATTATATATGCAAGCTTATTACAAGGGAATGGCATTTTGTGGTTCTTTTGCAGAAATGCAACATTTGCAGTTGAATATAATAATAGATTGAAAGCAGGTAAAACAAATAGACAATAATAATTTTAACAGTTTGATTTCACAAAGACACACACAGCCTAAACAGATTATTCACATAGCCACATGATTTAGATCACATAGCTCCCTTCCCACACAGTTTATGAAGATCTACCCCTCGTGTGAAATCCCTGAGCATTGTCCATAACCGAGGACGCGGCTATTCGAATAGATTATTTACACTCTGCAGAGTTTGTACACTTTACCCACAAGATACAACCAGTGTTGCAAGCACTAATCGTAACAAAGCATTTCAGAAACTTCAACTTAACATAGACGCTCCCGATGTGCTTACGTCATACCAAACCATACACAGTGTATGGTACAACACACACCGTTGGACAGGGAAGCGGCGAATCGTCCTGCGATGCGACTACATGGTAGCACACACCTCCGCCCTATTCACATAGTCTAACCTACTGCCTGAGCAATCCATGCCAAGAATTCGTATCGTACTATGCTAGGCCCGTCCCACAACAGGCACGTGATCGTACGGGGGGGGGGGGGGTCAGTTCAATGGTACACAAAGTTTAGTCCTTAAATGACCGAGGCAAGACTTCCATTGTTCTAACTAAGGCACATGGATTAATTTGACACATATTCATATTCCCATATCACATAGCCACCATGTCACACAGTTCCCACCACTTGCCTCAGTCCAAACCCTTTTTACCACCCAGTTGATTTAAGTGCAACACATGGCACAAAGACACATAGTACACACAGATTATTACAAAGTTACATCGTCCCTTAGTCAAGTTAATAATTGCACTTTACATGAATAGATGATTCGTGGCATGGCTAAGCAATCTAATCGTACTAACCAACCCACGTTGGTGCTACAATATTTACCAACTAAATATCAACTAGGGTGACAAAGGATCAAGGCATAACAATTATACAGGGAAGGTATAACAGATTGGATTTAATAGCTAATCCCAAAAGTATTTAAATAATTACTTGAAATAGAATGCAATACTTTGAATTAAAATAACATTTAGAAAACTGGGATTCAATTATGGTCAAAGCATGACTTGCCTTGAAAAAGGTCTAGGAATTGCTCTTGGTCTTGATGTGTTCCTTCTTCTTCAAATCTTCCCGAAGCGTCGAAGTCTACTCGCAAACGAAGCAAACAAACAAACTAAATAAATAACAGAGGCAAAACAACTCCAAAAAAAAATATCCATTAAGTAGATCTTGATTTTAGACGAATTTAGAAATTTGAATGGACTGATTTGGAGTTAGGATGCAAAAGTTATGGGGTTTGGAAGTTTGAATCTAAAAAAAAACCCTAAATTGGAATATCCCGAATTATTTCTTAAAAGAAAAATCGGAATATTGCGCAAGCATGACATCAGCCCTGGGAATTTCGAATTAAAATAAATCTGGAGAAAAATGGTGTGGTGGCTGACATGTGGGACCCACATGTTAGTGACATGGCTCACAGGTTCACAGCATAGTAGATTTGACACAAGGGACCCACGAGGCAGTGGCTTGGCCCACGGTGGACCGAGTCCACTGAGCCGATTGGATCTGGGTTGGGCTGGCGTGGCGCACCCACGCGCGTGGCGCTGACGCGGCTGACACGCACGCGCCACGGAGGTGGAGGGTGACGTGGACGGCGGTGAGGGCGGCGGTGCACGGGAACCAAGGGTTCCGGCGAACGGCGGCGACTCGACGGCGGCGGGTGGTTCCGGGAGGTAGAGGAGGATGCGGGGATCTCGAGGGTGTGCACACTGGTGCTTAAGGACGATCGAGGCGGCCGGCGGTGAGGTGGAAGCGGCGGCGAGGCTTCGGGCTTGACGGCGACGGTGCTGGAGAGCTCCTCCGACGAAACGAAGGTGACTCCGAGGTTCCTCTCGCTCGCACGATGCCGACGGTGTAGGCGTTGAGGCCCAGGAGGCTTCGGGCGCGACGGAATCGCTCGTCGGAGTAGGCGGTGGCGGTGATTGGGTCTTCGAGCTCCTGCGGCGGCTCAAGGGCTCGAGATGGGGAATTGGGCGAGGGGTTTTGGAAAGGGGGCTACGGCGATCCTCGGGGACCTCTTTATAGGCGTAGGGCGGCCTCGATGTTACGTGCCGGCGGCGGAGATTAAAAACGCCCGAGAAGTGCTCGCGGAGGAGACGCGATAGGGACAGATGTGAATACAAAATCGTTTGAACGAGTCCGAGGAAGATAGGGCTTCTAGAAGGGCTCATCCGCGCGAAGAATCGGGGCCGTTTGCGTGTTTATCGGGTGAAGCTTCGAACCGGTAATGGCGACGCGGCGCTTCGCTATGAGGAAGAAACGGCTCGGAGACGATGACATCATGGCGGTCCCACCGGCGGCCGAGACGGGAAGCGCCCACGCGCAGGGTGAGGGCGATGCGAGAGCGCGAAGCGGGCGAAGATTTGGGCGTCCAACCCTGATCGGACGGCTCAAAAACAAGGTGACGTTCGGACCGGCCGAACGGCACAACACCATCGAACCGTCCAAACTTGATCGAGCGGTGGAGGATGAGCAGAGCGCGTGGAGAGAGAGAGAGAGGGATCGATGGGGCCCACTGTTAGGGGAGCGCCTGTGGCGCTGCTCTGTCTTTGCATGATGCTAGGCCGGAGGGAGAAGGAATGGGTTTAGGCCCAAGGACTGTTTCGAGAATTAAAATACCTTTTCTATTTTAGAAAATAGCAGAAATTCCAAATGGCAATAGAAAATAGCAAATGAACGTGGAAAAATTCTAGAAAATATATCCAAGCACATAGAATCCAAATAAAATAGTTTTGACCATTGTTCATGTTGACTTTAGTCATATTAAATTGTTTTTGCTACTCAAAGTCTAATATTAAGCTTTTAAATTAAATTCAAATAAATCCAAAAGGTGAATTTTCTTTCTACTAACTATTCAAAGGATTTTTAAAGCTCAGAAAATTGGGATGTTACAAACCTCCCCCCCTTAAAGGAATCTCGACCCGAGATTCAGGCTAGCTGGAGAAAAGGCTAGGGAACTCGGCTTTCAACTCTTCTTCACGCTCCTACGTGGTTTCACCTTCTGAGTGGTTGCTCCACTGCACTTTGCAAAAATGAACTGTCTTGCTTCTGGTCTGACGTTCTGCGACATCCAAAATCTTGACTGGTTGTTCTTTGTAGGTGAGGTCTTCTTTCAGTTCAATTGACTCCAACAGGGCTTGTTCTTTTGGCACACGAAGACATTTCTTCAGCTGAGAGACGTGAAAGACATCATGTACTCCTGCTAGCGACTGCGGCAGCTCCAATTGATAAGCCACTTCTCCACGACGATTCAAAATCTTGAACGGACCAACATATCGAGGGGCAAGCTTCCCTTTGGCATGAAACCTTTTCACACCTCTGAGGGGCGTAACTCGAAGATAAACAAAATCCTCGGCTCGGCGAGATCACGGCGACGATTATCAGCATAACTCTTCTGCCTCGACTGAGCTATCTTTAATCTCTCTCTGATCATGGACACTTGCTCTTCTGCTTCTTGAATGATATCTGGACCAAAGACTGTACGTTCAGTAGTTTCTGACCAATTCAACGGGGTTTTGCAGGCACGACCATACAAAGCTTCAAACGGCGACATTTGCAGACTAGCTTGATAACTGTTGTTGTACGAGAATTCTGCATATGGTAAACTCTTATCCCAACGGGTAGCATTTGCTAGAGCACAGGCTCTCAACATATCTTCCAATATCTGATTAACTCTTTCAGTATGTCCATCTGTTTGGGGGTGATACGCAGTACTGAAATTCAGGTGAGTCCCTAAGGCTTCATGCAAACTCTGCCAAAAACGGGAGGTGAACTGAGATCCTTGATCTGACACTATCTTCTTGGGCACACCATGCAAACTGACAATCTTTGACATATACAGTTTTGCCAGACGATCTCCTGAGTATGTGGTCTTGACTGGCAAGAAATGGGCAACTTTAGCCAGACGGTCCACTATTACCCAAATCGAATCATAACCCGATTGAGTCTTGGGTAATCCGGTAATGAAATCCATTCCGATTTCTTCCCACTTCCACTCTGGAATCTTCAACGGTTGCAACAGACCTACTGGTCTCTGATGTTCTGCTTTGACTTTCTGACACACGTCGCACAAGGCAACGAATTCTACGACGTCTCGCTTCATGTTTGGCCACCAAAACTTATTGTTAACATCCTAATATATCTTAGTACTATTAGGGTGAATTGAATAATTTGAGTCATGGGACTCAGCTGCCTCAATCCATCAGCATCTGGCACGCAAATACGTCCATTGATCCACAGTATGTTCTGATCATCTACGGTGAAGTCTTTGAACTTCCCTTCTGCCATCTTCTTCTTGATATCTGAAAATTCCGAATCTTTTGGTTGAGCCTCGCGAATCTGCTTCTCCAAAGTAGACTGTACTTCCAGATTAGCCACGAATCCTTCAGATACTACTTCTAGTTTTAGCTTCTGAAATTCCTCTTGAAGTTCTGAACAAACCTCTTTTACATCCATCGCATTGCAGTGGCTCTTGCGGCTCAAGGCATCTGCAACTACATTGGCTTTACCAGGATGGTAATTGATTCCAAGATTATAATCCTTTATTAATTCTAGCCATGTTCTCTGTCTCATATTCAGGTCTGACTGGGTGAAAATATATTTCAAGCTTTTATGATTTGTGTATATCTCGCAGCGATTACCAATGAGGTAATAATGCCAAATCTTTAAAGTATGCACTACTGCAGCTAATTCCAGATCATGGGTAAAGCAATTCTCTTCATGCGGCCTTAACTGCCTTGACGCATAAGCGACAGCTCTTCCTTCTTGCATCAGGATACATCCTAATCCTTGACGCGAAGCATCACAATAGATATCAAAATCTTTGTGAATATCTGGTAAAATCAGCACTGGGGCTGTAGTCAAGCGCTTCTTCAGTTCTTGAAAACTCTCTTCACAAGCTGGGGTCCAAGTAAACTTTTTCTCTTTCTTCAACAATTGCGTAAGGGGTTTAGCAATCGATGAGAATCCTTCAATGAAACGACGATAGTATCCTGCCAATCCCAAGAAACTGCGAATCGAGTGAGGTCTTGGGTCATTCCCAATGTATCTTGCTTTAACTTTCACCGGTCAATCACATCTTCTGCGGTGTCATCACATGACCAAAGAAAATCAACTTCCTTTTTTCAGAAATCACACTTGCTAAACTTAGCATACAACTGATGCTCTCTGAGCTTCTCTAGGATTAATCTCAAATGCTCAACATGTTCTTCTTCTGACTTGGAGTAGACTAAAATGTCATCGATAAACACCACTACAAACTTGTCCAAATATTCCATGAATACCTTATTCATCATGTTCATGAAATAGGCATGGGCATTAGTCAAACCAAAGGACATGACTAAGAACTCATAATGTCCGTACCGCGTTGAGAAAGCGGTCTTAGGTATATCCTTAGGACAAATCTTCAACTGATGGTAACCTGATCGCAGATCGATCTTCGAGAGCACTCCGGCTCCTTTCATCTGATCAAACAGATCATCTATCCGGGGCAATAGGTACTTATTCTTGATGATGACTTCATTAAGAGATCGGTAGTCGATGCACATTCTCATACTTCTATCCTTTTGACGAACAAAACTGGCACTCCCCATGGAGACGAACTAGGCCTCACAAAGCCTTTCTCCAAAAGTTCTTCTATCTACTTCTTCATCTCTACTAGCTCATCAGCTGGCATCCGATACGGTCTCTTAGAGATTGGTGCTGTTCCTGGCACTAGATCAATGACAAACTTGATGTCACGATCCGGTGGCATCCCTGGTAACTCTTCTGGAAACACATCTGGATACTCTCGAACAACGGGCACGTCTTCCAAAGCAACGGTCTTTAGGCTATTGACTAGCAGATGTCCATTATGCACTGAGGTAGCTAGGAACTCTATCTTGTTACCTTTGGTATCCTCGATTGTAACGGTTCTTCGGCCACAATCTAGCACGGCTTTGTGCTTGGTTAACCAGTCCATGCCAAGAATAACATCTATAGTTTGGGTGTCTAGAACAATTAGGTTAGCTAGAAACTCAACTCCAGCTATGAGTAACTTAGCTCTGCTCCAGGTGACTGGACTAGCAAAGTATGCTTAAGATGCATAACTTCCAATTTATCAACCACATCCAAATTTAATTATTACAGTTCATCAATTAACGAATGAAGGCTAGAACCAAGTCCTATTATTGAATTGAAATACGGTGAAGTGAACGAATAGTGCATGTCTACTCCCTCCCAATAGAGTCATCCTCAACGATCACCTAAAATAAACAAACAAAGCAAGAATGAGTCTGAGACTCAGCAAGTACAGTAAATAATTGAACATACAACATTTATGAACAAGGCAACATCCTTTAAGAATATGAACATAACATCGAATGAATATATGAATGAATGAAATGAATGGATTGAATGAAAGGAATGGACTGCACACGTGCTTGTACCGGTATAGCTAGTGACACACCCGTCGGTGTTCACCTAAGCCCGCATTTAACAAAATACGGGGATCCAAATCCCGTATGAAGAACGTTTCATACGGGTGTCCAAATCTGCCCACATTAGAATGGTGGGTCTTACGTGCCCATACTGGAATTGATGGGTCTTATAATCCACTCCTGTGGAAGGAACATGAAAATGGATGCATGTATTGAAATATGAATTATGAAAGGCATCATGTCTACACATGGAATTAACACATAGGAAAGGAACATGAACTTTGAATAATATCATTGATCACAGAAAAGCACAATAAGAACATCAAGCATCCATCATTCACTAATTATAAGAACATTAAAGTACTTGCCTTCCGCGTTGCGACGCGTTTGTAGGCAACGAAGATGCTCCTAAACCCGAAACCTCTCCGACTACACAAGTAAACTTGAAATAAGAACAACAAGGTACAGCACACTATAATTAACGTCCTACGACACCTTCTTGAACACCCAAGAGTTAGCTAATAGACTTAGTCTGAAAACAGAACACCAACACATAAACGAATCTGGACAGCGGCACGGAAAAGACCATAACTATTGATCTGGGACTCGGAACGAGGTGAACCCAATTCCTAAAAAAACTTAACAAACATATCTACAACATTCTAGTTGACGAGATCTCCCAATTCGGCCAAATTAAAACGCTAACAGGCAGATGAACTTATAAGACAGAAACTGTCTAAACGAAAAAGACAGCAGTAAAGAACATAGCATAACTTTTGATCTACAACTCCGATTAGGGCGTTCTTTATCGTTCTGGAAAGGTTCTGAAATTTTCTAAAACAATCTAGTTGGGTGGAAACCCTGAATTTACATCAAACATGAACATAACTTAAAAGACAAATTAACAGATCAATCTCGTCAGAATTCTGGGCAGCAAGATTGAAACTATCATATCTTTTAATCCGTATGTCGGAATTAGGTGTTCTTGGCGGCCACAGAAAGCTAAAAACATTATCTAACTATCTCTAGGAGGCGGACATCTCGAATTCTGTTTCTAGGAACCCGAAATCGACCACGCAAGGTACTGGACAGAATCGAACGTCTACTGACAGCAAAACGATCCAACCCAAATAATCGAATTCACAACTACTCCTCATCAAACAGCGGGGAAAACACGTCGTTGCCCTTGAAGACCCGCGTAAAGACGAAGATCAAGCCTCGAAGAAGATGATCCTCTCCTAGTCCCCTCTCCTTCTCACCTTCTTGATCGGCAATCCCGCAATGATCCTCGCCTTCCTTCACAAATTGGCAGCAGGGGCACCAAGCACTAGGAGGGAGGACAGCTTGGGGACAGTAGGGAGGGGCGCCACAAACCAGGAGGAACAACAGGGAGGGGCGGCGGCTTGGGGTGTAGGGGGTGGCCAAGGGAAAGGGGAGAAGGGGGTGCCCTTGCCTAGGGTTTTAAGGGGTGGGGGCGCATGGGCTTTAGGCCCATGGTGCCTCCCCTCTTGGGCTGCTTGGCCGGCCAAGGCAAAGGCATCCTGGGCCGGAGGCCCACCTCTTTAAACCCCCCTCCAAAACTGAAATTACACTAAAAATCTTTTCCCGATTAAATTCTTTCTACTCGGAATACATGGTATTACATTAAACTTTGAAGCAATCGAATTTGAATTAATTCTCCTCTCCCGAATATTATTCTCTCAAATATGAGGTTCGGAATATTAACACTAAAGCCGGAGGCCCAAGCTCTAAGTTTCCCCTAAACTCTGAATTTGGAGCTTAATTTCGAATCTAGAATTTGGTTGAGTTTGAAATTGAATAAATTTCTCTTTCCAGAATGATATTTTCTTCAATAAATGTTTGGGGGTATTACAAATTCACCTTTGTGGCATTTCGTCGAAGTCCTTTCGCTTACTATTAATATGAGACTTCCTGTTCTACATATAGACCAATCTGCACATAGTGATATTCTTGAGTTCTGCCAATGGATATTAGCTCTTGGAGATGGCCGACTTCGTGTTACAAGCTTACCAGATGAAGATGAACTTTTCTGGATTGAAATTCCAAATGAATATCTTGTTACAACAGAAGGTAGTAAAACACCTGCTATAGTTGACGCTATCTACACTGATTTCACAGCAAACTATTTAGATCCTGTTTACTTACAAAAACGTGCCATATTTTCTCCTACTAATGAGGTCGTCGATGAAATAAATTCTTTTGTAATAACTAGAGTACCAACCAATGAGCTTGAGTACCTCAGTTGCGATACTATTTCAAAATCTGAAGACACATCAAACGACGCCGATCTTCTTTATCCAGTTGAACTTCTTAATTCCATCAACGCAAACAACTTCCCTCAACACAAACTTCTCCTTAAGATAGGTGTACCTATAATCCTTTTGAGAAACTTAAACCAGTCTACTGGTTTATGCAATGGGACACGTCTCATTGTTTCTAATCTTGGTCGTCTCATGATCGAAGCTATAGTAATAACTAGATCTGCTTCCGGGCGTACTGTATATCTTCCCCGCATTACATCAACAACTGGCGATGCTAAATGGCCTTTTAAACTACAACGACGTCAATTCCGCTTAAGCTTTTGTGCAAGAATGACTATTAACAAGAGCCAAGGGCAAACTCTTGCCAATGTTGGCATTTATCTAAAAACCAGTTTTCACACGGCCAATTATCGTGAGTTGTTTCCGAGTTACATCAAGAAAAGGCCTCAAGATTCTCATTGAACAAGAAGATGGCACATGTGGCTCTAAAACGAAAAATATCGTTTTCCATGAAATTTTCAGAGCAATATAATATGCATTTACATTTTCCTTTTCTAACCTTTCTGTCTCACATAATAAATTTCCTTACTTCTTTATTCGTTTACTTCAGTCAGCTATACACAAAAAAATAGTGATTTGTTCATTATGTTTGCAATACTTGTTATACACAACCCTTGTCTTTGCTTTCTAAACTTTCGGTCCGTATTTCAACGTTACCTCTTACTACTATGATGTACATTATCAATATGATGAGAACTTCCCAGAGAAAAAAAAACCTTCTGTTCCCAACAGAATTTTGAAAAAACATGACAAAATACACATCTTACTACGAGGTCAGCATCCCTAGTATTATTGTATCTTTTACATTCTACACTTTATTTGTGCTTTCATTTCACCCTCTATTTGTTTGGACACCCTACTAATAATAACTGCATTGTTAATATAGCTTCCTCCTGTTTATGTGCTATATGTGCGCCTTCTAAATGTTTTCTTACTTGTCCCAACATACTACTTTTTACCTAAATGTAGCATCTATATCCATTTACTACATATTCTGCCTTTTGTCTTGGGTCATACTTATCTGTAGCTATGCTCCTCTTACATTTAATGTTCCTTAATACCATCTCTCTACAATCACTAAATTTCTTCTTCTTCTTTGTATCTGGGCTAATTTTTTTTTTTTAAATTAACGTACCTAACATACAATTTTTTCTTCTGCCACAACTATATCTCTCTACTCTTCTCTTACACTTTCTATTTCTTATTCCCCTTCCTCCACAAACAATACTTGATTTGCTTTTTAAAATATTATGAATTATACACAAGATCCTATTGTTAGTTTAGTACATCTACCATTCAGATTTAAAACTCTTTTCTCCTCAGTATCGCCTACATATTTCAGCTGCTCGAATCATTCGATGAAATTTCATATGGACTTACTCTGTCTTACTTTCATCAATGCAACACATGCTAAAAAAAATATGCTTTTAATTTTTTTTCCCCTATACATCACTATCCTATCTCCTATGTAATACATAATACAAGTTCCTTCATTTTTTCCTCAAATTTATCCAAACGTAAAAATAAGACGCCTTACAATGTACAAATACATAATTTCTATTTGTACTATCTTTTATTCCACTGTTTCTTACATTGTTTTTCTCACTTTTGTACCATAAAACAGGATGTTCCTTATTCTGTCCAATCAAAATTATTCGCTCTTCTCTAAACACATCCAAAAGATAAATACAAAACTACCTATATACTTGGCTTTATTCCTTTTTTTGTTTCCACACACACTTTGCTTAGTTCCTCTTGCTGTTTACATACCCTAATTTTGCCCTCGATATTAATCTGCCTCTCCTGCCATAGTTATATGTTCATATTGTTCTCAGTCTATTATCTAAATATATTTCTACTACTATACAGATGACGTACAGTTTACTATCTGAACTCACGTCGACAAGCAAGCAGTGGCATATCTGCGCTAGAGTTTCACGCCTATGGGAGTACCGTGGCAATGTTGATGAAAACACTATCCAACATTTAGACCTCGTTTTAATTGATGCACAGGTATTCATATATATATTTGACTCACTATTCATATCTTTTAATTCTTTAATCTAGTTACACATCTGCTCATTGTTGAACAATACTTTACTACTACTACAGGGTAACAGTATCTATGGTGAAGTTCCTAAAGAACATGGCGAAGCCAAGAAAGACCAGCTCCAAGCAGGGCATGTTTATGCTTTCAGCCGATTCTTGGTCTGCCCTAACAAAGAAAAATACAGACCCGTTGATACTGACTACATGATTCAGTTCACATACTATACTCAGATAAATGAACTCACTGATGTGCCACCGGATTTCCCATCATATGCATACAATCTTGTACCATTCTCTCGTCTTTCTACATATGTTGGTGAAACTAGATCTTTCATAGGTATATTTTTTCAAAACTATCTCACACTAAACAATTTTTATCTCTTGTATAGTTTATATGTGTCCATCAACGTGTTACCCTTATCACTTCATTGACATACTTACATTACTGCAGACATTATTGGCGCTGTTGTCGGGATCTCAAACGTCGCTTTAATCCAAGGTGCAAATCAAAATATACCTACAACCAGGAGGACTCTTATCCTACATGATGCAATGTTTGTCGCATATCTTCCTATCCTATTCAATATATATTCCAGCCAGTTGTAAAAACTCTTAACTTTATATATATTTTTCAACTATTCCTAATACACACATCCTCTAAACATCAATCATGAGGTCAAGCTTACTCTTTGGGGTAAACGCGCTACTGATTTTGATGCTGAACAAGTTTATGAAAGCGGCCAAACCAAACCTATCAAAGTTCTTTTTGTGGGTCTCCTAATGAAAAGATATGGACGTATGTTTTTATTTTGTACACAGTCTTGATTAATTTAGTGTTCTCTATTTCCAGTTTAACCTTTTAAATATTTACATGCCCTTTATTCTATGCAGACTATCGTTTGCTTCAAAATGTTACCCTTCATATTTGCACAGCTTTCATATCCATACCTACTGCTGTCTAATCTTCCCATCTAACATATGCAGAGTATGTGCATCTATAGACGTTACACAAATCACCGTTTAAAAAAATATTCCTCTTATCAGCCATCTAACATACATGCACATTTTTTTTAACAATTACAATTATCAGCCTATACTCCCTATTTAATCTTCCACCATACAACTTATGCTCAACTTATCATTATCTTACCTACAAACACCTACTGCAATTTTTTCGCAAAATGCTACCCTTCATCTTTGTAGAACAACTAAACTGTACCTGTTATAAGAATGGTAGTACCGGGAAAAAAAACATGGACATACCTACACTCTTTTGCTTCTATCTACCTCAAATTTTCCGTAACTATACCAAAGCAATTATACAGCATATACATACATATAATACAAAACTAGAAAACTCATCAAATAACACATATATACTCCATTGTACATGTTAAATCTGATCTTATTACATGCATTGTTTTTCCCATCTATGTTCCATTGTCTGTTTCACTACATCTTATTTTTCTCGATTCTTTATACAACATATACATGGTTACACGAATAATTTATCCTACATAACCATAATCCAAATGCAATACTCTATATAACTCGCTAATTGTTACATGCACTTTATGGAAATCCTTCTTTATTTCCTTATTATGCCAGCCTATTATATACATCATAATCACAGCTAGCCATAACTTTTAGATATCCGTATTTTTTTTATTAATATGCCATTGTTCATAGCCTTACATATGTAACATATTTCTTAGTTCCTTACCACAGAAACCTATTCTGCGCACTTCTGTACACTGCACTAATAACTACACATTATTTCACAATATCCTTATTGTTTCTTAGTTCTACCACAGTTCACATACTTACATAGGTAACAATTTCTCCCCTTATTCCTTGTAGAAGAAGAAGGACTTAATGGAAATGTGGCTTCTCACTGGTATATCTCTCCACATATTCCCGAAGCTTTGGTCATAAAATCCAGGTATACACATATATGTCTATATACTTTACGATTTTCAGTTAGTCTTCATACACAATATTTGTTACTTATAAATTAGCCTGATGAAAAAAAGAACTAATCTACTTCAATGTGCACAATATACAGCCTGCAATCACAATTCAAATCAGTATACCGTATTGTTTTACACGATCATATTCCAACCAGTACTGCTATCTCATGTGAAACCAGTGAAAAAACACTGCAGGAAATCCTTGAGATTAATCCTTACGATTTTCCAGTGAGTCTACTCTTCTCGGTTTTTTCTTTACATCTTACTAATCACTTTACATAAAAACGTGTAATCTTTGATTCAATCTTTAATTCAATTTTTGTTTGCAGCATTTAGGCCTCACATGTACCGTTACTATCGCACGCTTAAGTGCTGGACAAACTTGGTTCTTTTTTTTCTTGCAACAAATGCAGCAAGAAATCTGTACCGTACACTGATTCATACAGATGCTCTTCTTGTCCATGCACATCTGCTAAACCAAGGTGCTCTTCTTAATCTCCTCATATAGTTGCTCAATATTTACTAACTATATGCTCAATATTTACTAACAACTATACACTACACACTTCATTGTGCAATCACCACTCATTTCCTCACATTAATGCATCAGTACCTACAGATATCTTGTTTTCTATATTAGATTTACCTATACCTAATATTTGCAATATCCACCTTATAGCACACTACCTATTATCTGCCTTACTTTGTTTTACTTACCAAACTTTGTATAAACTTACCTACATAAATACCAGTGATATCTTTTTTTTAATACCACTATGGCTGAAGTCTGTTACTATTCCCTATACTCTAACAAATTTCATTTACATCACCCTACTATACAATAGCTTTTTCAAATAGTTACTACATAGTTACAGAACTTTACCTTCTCTACTATTTATCTCTACCATACATCGAATACTCCTGTTCACTACATAGTGTCATACTTATGCTTCAAACACTATTCTATATATTTCAACCCAAAGAAATGAGTCTTCACACTACTTCATCCTCCATCCGTATTTTCCTTCGTAACTATGTACATATTTCCAAATGTTTTATACTTCACGCATCAATATACTGTTCTGCATGCTCGAATTGTCTATTTCGATCCATATTACAGGTCTTCACCTTGCTTCATACTATATCCACATTTTCTTTCGTACCTATATACATAGTTCCAAAACCTTTTTAAGTTCATACATCGTTAGACTATTCTAGGTGCTCAAAATATGTAAACTAAAACTACACACTATATTGTCTGCCTAATCAGTGCATTACATTCTTCAAAAAAAATATTACTCGCCATGTCCTCCTACCGTTACCTGTCTTAACTTTATCTACATTGCCTTTATCTGACTTATCCTTATCTTATATACTTCATACTCCACACCTTATTTCTCATATTAAAACCTCCTTATATCCCAACAATACATCCTTTTACTATCATCACAACCAGTGACATCATATATATAACTATCATTATATCTTCCATATCTGGCCTAAACTATGTATGTTCTTTATTACAGGTACAAACTTTGTGTCATTGCTACCGACGGGACAGCTGAAGCTGAATTCATCTTATTTGGAGATGTTGGCTAACGTATAGTTGCCAAACAAGTCGGTACGGTGCTTCGATCGAACCAAGGAAGTGATAACATACCCCCAGATATTGCTCAGATCGTATGCAAGAAATTTACCTAGCAGTTTGGTATAATTGAAAGAAGTTTCCATGGTTCAAATAAAACCTACCAAGTAAACCTTGTCATAGCTGATCTAGGAAGACAAACTTCTATTCCACATCTCAGCAGTTTTTTACACAGCACATCATCCTCAATTGAACCTACTTCCTCCTCAATGAGAGCTATACATTCAGCTACACCATCTCAACATATTTTACTACCCCGACTACTCGCTATTGCTGATAAGGTAAATACTATATTTATATATTATACAATATCTCCGTATTGATATTTTCCTTTTTTCACCGCACCTAAACCACCAAAGATCACTAGATTTACTTCTTTTGTCGTACTACTTCCTTCTAATGTACATCCTTATACATACTTACTTTCTTACTACGTTTTATAATTTTCCTTCCAGACTACACTACACCATTACACCATTCCAAACTATACACACCATATCATACTAGATCAATACCAATACATAAACAATATTATGCCATAGACTACTCATCTATTTGTTTCCTAAACTACACATGCCTACATTTTCACATCTTCATATACATTACATATAATCATCTTATTTGTAGCTATTACTTCTGTTCTACATTTATAGATACCAGCAGGCACACCACCATCTCCACAACAGCTGTCCATTACCGAAGAAGAACAAGACCTGACGTATGTTTTCATCGTTTAATCATTCTTCCTATACTTTTCGATTTCACATTTGTCTGCACAACTATAACCATTCATTGTTTATTTCCACGAGACTAGATCACAGAAACCCCCCTCGCCAATCTCCACTGCTCGAAAAAGACTTTTCGACACATCTAATACGCCAACTCAGGTATTCTACTGTGCCATTTTTCTCTTCTTCCTCCGCCAAACACAAAAAAAAATGCACACGTTTCTTTTTAATTGACAAGAAAAAACTTATATAGAATTTTGTTACTACATATGCAGATGGAATATCAACACGATGAAAGCACCCACTACATTGACGAATCAGTTGATCTTCAACGTCCTGAAAAAAAACACGTATCATATATGTCTTATGCAATACAAAACAACCCTATAAATTATTCACAATTACTATCTGTGTTTCTTTACATATTGACTGTTTTTTGGCGCTACCAAACATGTTTACAACCTCCTAACTTTACACATAATATATTACACCGCAATACTATCTATTCATATACATTTTTTACGTTATCACCTCTCGATCAGTACATTTAACAAACAACCCTTCCTATACAAAAAAATGCTATTTACTTAATCACATATCATCTCAAATAAATCGTTACACATCCACATGTTACAATTGTTACAAACTACTACCTCTGCACTCCATTCTGTATTAATAGCTACCTTCCAGAATAAAAAACTATATACAGCCATACTGTCTTCAATAGTGCGCAACTCAACAAATTTTACCCTACTTTACAATCAAATACTACATAACCAACACATTTTTTCCAACGCGTAGTTCTTAGCATCTCATATTTTACCTGCAAATTCATTTTACATTTCTTTGTTTTCCGCTATTTAGACAACGTCTTACTTACACCACTTCTATTACACAGCTCATCTTCGACTCCAACAGCAGATGTTACAGGTAAGACTCGCTCGACCAAAAAAAAGAATTATTCTAGTAAGACTCTACATCTTCTGGTAAGACTCGCTCGACCGAAAAAAAGAATTAAACACAGGTACAGTTCTTAGAGCCTCTAAACAAGCCAAAAATATTATTCTTTATATTTAAACATCACTTTCCTATATTGTTTCTACGCTAAGGTTAATCGACTACATTCACCCTGACTTATCTCTGCTCAAACTAAAACAGGTTGCTGATGTTCTTCCGGCAACATCGCTGATGTTCTTCTGGCAACATCTTCTAGGACCTGCTATACCACATGCTTCCTCCTGTTATCTCGCCCCCTATGTAATCTGCCTATTGATAGCACTAGTGCTATCTGCTTTATGTTAATGCAAACTCAACTGTATTATATATATATATATATATATATATATATATATATATATATATATATATATATATTCACATACTACTACCTAAAACAAACTTAACAGTACACCGTATTTACCACCTACAATGTACACACTGCCCTTTTACTAGTGATCGCCACTTTTCCTATTAGTCAACTCATAGTTTCTCTTTTTTTTAATCTATCAGTTCTTCACTTCATTTATAACTAATTGCTTTGTACTATGCAAAGGCACCATGCTTGAGGCTCATCATATAGAATCGACACTACATATCCTTCCTATTACATAATTACATCAATTCACACTTTCATACAGTCTTGCTTCATACCCTACTTTTATATATGTCCTACTAAATCGCTCGTCCTTACTCTTGCACAATCCAGTAACCCCACCTGTTATACACACATCTACCACATCCTTTTGTTACACATAAATTGTCTATAAAAATGCTTTTTCCTCAAGTGTTTTACAGATCCAGAGTTAAACATAACTTCTTTTACTACTAAATATCCACAGCGCGCAGGTGCGCGCCAGGTATCTAGTAATGTTAAATAGACCAGATATCTAAGTGTTGAGTTAGTTATCATCATTAAGCAAACTGTGCGCACTGTTTGTGGTACTGTGCAGCAGTTCTGTATGCAAATGCGTGGAGCTAAAATGGTACTTACAGATTTTGCAAATGTGGTTCTGCAGTTTACGAACACAGAAAAAAAACCTTGTTATGCAAAAAAAAAAATGTGGTTCTGCAGTTTACAGATTTTGTGAATGAAAGATGTCAACTATTCCGTTCGTACTTGTTATGCAAAACCATTTTACGGAAGAGTTTGTCATGCCCTGATATTGTTTTGCCTAGTACTTCTCAGTTCGGACTTTTAAATCATTAATCATGTTATTTCTATGTAACAATGCAGCGATGTATAGTACTCCCTCCGTTCATAAATACATGACGTTTGACCAAGCGTGCAGTCAAACTTATCTAACTTAGACTAATAATATATGAAAAACTATTTAGATTGATCATGAGTGAATAGTATCATTAGATTGGTCATGATAAATATTTTCATAATATAATAATTTTGGAATTTTTTACTAAAAAAGTCATATGAAAAGTAATGGTCAAAGTTATATAAGTTTGACTGCACGTTTGATCAAACGTCATGTATTTACGAACGGAGGGAGTACCTGTCTTGACCATCGAAACCTCTTATGGAGTAACCCATTGGAAATGGGAGGTACAAAATTATTCTCGACTTGTTGAAAACGCTACAAAATACTTTTTTTTGCACCACCATAGTTTAAATACAACTATGTATATTAAATTGTACCTGAATGCATATCACTAATAGATATTAAAGTTATACATGTGACATGGTCTACAGATGTATTCTGCAAATATATACGAAGTACAATTACATACACTCTCGTCTGAAGGTAAGTACTTATCATAACTCTTCAAAGAAATATACAGACGTATCACAGGAAGCACTTAATTGTGTTTTTGCACATATATAGTTAGCGTGGCAAACTGACAGAGGATGAAAATTCTTGTTCCAAACTGTAGCACCCAGAGATGCCTTCAGATGTTAAACCAGCAGTACCATGGGAGTTACTACCCTTTGGGCATATCAAATGCTCTATCTCTCCATCATTTCCTGGGATCAATTGGAATTTTCTTAGCCTCTTAGTTCTCAGGAACTGCAACCTCATCTCTACTTCTTTCATAGTAGGTCTTTCTCCTCCTTTGACCCTCAAGCATGCTTGTGCAAGGGAGGCAATATCATCTATCTCTTCCTGGTTTGCCTCTTCCACAACCAGAGAATCCATTATTTCCATGACAACTCCCACTTGAAGTCCTTCAACGAAGTAATGAGACAAGCTTTGTTTTTCACCTAGATCATTGATAAAAATTGGCCTCTTTCTTGTCAAAAGTTCCACGAGTATCACTCCAAAACTATATACATCACTCTTCTCAGTTAATTGGCCAGTATGGTAATACTCTGGATCTAAGTAACCAAATGTGCCTTGGACAATAGTCACCACATGAGTCTCGTCGAGTGAAACAGATCTTGAAGCACCAAAGTCGGAAACCTTTGCGGTGAAGCTGCCATCCAAGAGTATGTTCGAAGATTTCACATCTCTGTGGAATATTGGTATTGCAGCAGCTGAGTGCAGGTAAGCAAGTGCCCCTGCTGCTTCTACTGCAATCCTAATGCGATCATCCCACGATAGCAAGCATTTAATGCTAACATCTATGTGAAGAAGATCATATAGTGTGCCATTAGAGATGAACTCATAGACCAATAAGGGCACCTCAGATTCAAGACAACACCCAAATAGCTTCACCACATTGCGGTGGATGATTTGAGACAAGATAGCAACCTCGTTGATGAATTGGTCTATCTCAGTTTGCTCCACAATTTTAGATTTTTTAATAGCCACCACCCGTTGGTCAGATAGAATCCCTTTGTAAACTGTACCATGTCCTCCACGGCCAAGAACACGAGTGGCATCAAAGTTGTTGGTCGCCTCCTCTAGTTCCTCCAAGGAAAATATCTTTGTTTTGTTCGTTGCGCTTTCATCTGAGATTAGTTGCTCCAATAGTAAGCCTTGATTTTTCTTGAAGTATGCTCTTCGGATTCTCTTTTGGATGCCTTTCTTCCACTTATTGGCTAGTAATGTTGCACCCAATGCAATAATTATGGAGCCAATGCCACAACCAATTCCAATTGCAATGCCTACACCCATGATCAATTGTAGTAATGAAAACAATGCATTATGTGAATTTTATTTGCAATGAAGGGATTGTGCATGACTTGCTTAGTTGATGTAACACATTTCCTTTCTGTTAGATAAAATTCTTTTCCGTAAGGGAAACTTGCAATACCTCACAGAATGCGGCATGCCTTCTGTGAGGTTGCATATTTATCACTAGTCTCAACAATTTTATGTGTGTGCTATCTGCTAAGTAGGACTCACTCACCCGTGCATGCGTGCGGCGGGTATGCGTGTGGTGGTGTGCGTGCGTGTTGCATACGTTGTTATCTCATAAAACACTGCATTTTGTGAATTGTAACTACATTGAAGGGATTTGGTATGACTTGCCTAAAAGAAGATTGTGTTGCTTTGCTGACATAACACACTTCCTCTTTGTTGGATCAAATTGTTTTCCATGAGGGCAGTTTGTGCAATTATAGCCTCCGTCAAAATTGTGGCATATGCCACTGCAATAATTTGGCAATAAGCACTCGTCGATGTCTGCAAATGACTGAAGTGAGCACTGAGCACTCATGGATTCCTAGAGAGAGAGGGAGAGAGTACCTATACAGCCATCATGGATGTATGGATTTCCTTGAAAACCTTGAGAACAACCGCAACGGTAGCCAAGCTGCATTGCCCCATGGGTGACAGGACGGCAATTGCTGTGAACGCTGCGGCATGCATATGTAGCATTACGTTGCATAGCCATTCTACAAGTTAAATTCGTAACAGCCCACGCCATCTGCATGTCATATTCTTGGGATAAATCAAAAAGATCACGGAGATCATAATCTTCCATCCGACGACCGTCTTTGTGGACCACTACGAACCCTTCGACGCTGACTTCTGTATCGTTCAGAATGTTTCTTACACTTAGATAACCATCTCCCACTGATACATTATTCACATGATATGTTACGCCTCCCCGATCGAGGACGGTGAACTTATCCTTTGTACAATTAAGTCGAAACTTTTCATGAGCGTAACAACCTTCTTCAAGCCCAAATGGAAAAGGAATGCTCGTGTTTCCACAAAATCTTGAACAGTTTTCTTTAGGATTTGGATTGTAACCTGCTTGAGTATTTAAAAAAAGGAGTACTAGCTCTAGTTAGATTGTGAGACTTTATATATGCATATATTCATTTACTCAAGATTAGCAAGAAAAATGCATCAGCATGATGTTTAATTTGAAAAGCGAACTCCCCATAAGTTCACGTGTCTTGGGAATCTTTGGAGAAATTTGTTATTTATTGAACTAAATTCATCAAAAGACAGCCATGGTAATTGAAAGTGCTGGATTCCCTCATATTTCTAGAAAGAAATCCATTTCTTTTTCTTGAGAAGGAAAGAAATTCATGTCAATTAGGAGGAAATAGGAATAGAGGATCCAATCCTTACAAAGTGAATCCGAGGCAACTGAAAGTACCAGACACATCGGATGCCATCCAACCCTTATCCACTACTTCTGAATTTTTTTTTATTAATTAACCTTTTTTTGAATTTTATTTTAAAGTTAATCTCTGACGCACTTTATTTCCAATTCTGACCCCTTTGGTCATGCCACCACCCGCGGCGTAACAAAATAACACTGTCACGCTAGCCCATTTCTGGTCAAACTCTTGTTACGCCATTGGAAGTGGCGTGACAGTGTTATTTGGTCACACCACAGCCAGTGGCGTGACAAGAAGTGCTATTTTGAGGATTTATTCTGGCGCGTGACAGTGTTGTTTTTCACGCCACTACCCGTGGCGTGACCAAAAGGGTCAGAATTGGAAATAAAGTGCGTCGGAGGTTAACTTTAAAATAAAATTCAAAAAAATGTTAATTAATAAAAAAAAGTTCACTACTTCTCTACCCTTCCCTTCAACTATTTGCTCATTCTCATTCAACTTGTTGGGACCTTTGTTCTAATATGTGTGCCATTTTTTGGCGCCGTCCAACGTCCAGGCGCTAGCATTGCCTTTTATGTCTACTTGATTTATACAATGAATCCCAATCATATCTACTTGAATTTACTCTCTATTATGCCATTTTCTTATTTCTAGTTCACTTTTTTCATACACTACCCTAACCATGAACGCACATATGATTTTTTAATTCGATGCAGGGGGGCAGACTAATATTCGGAGGTGACTCTACATATTTGCTTAGACGGCAAATTCTTGGCTCAGAGGAAAAATCCACATCTTGGCAGTTGATACATGTTGAAAGGGTAAAAAAAATATATAATATTTCTATAGTTCTGTATATAGAAAAAAATAACTGAAAAAAGTGCTCAATATATTTGGGCTAGTGCAACTTTTGTGATTGATGAAGGAATCTTACGACTAAAGATATTTATTCGAATCGTTTCACCTTGGATGCAGCCGTCGATAATGTAAGGATTTCCTTCTGTTCGACCGGAGCAGTAACAGTGGTAACCTCCTGTTGTTTGATTTAGGCAATCGGTGTTGGTGTCGCAAGCATAGGTTGCTTTATTCGTGGATGCAATTTGACAGCTTGGTTGGTCCGTGATAGCGCCGGAGAGCCACGCATCTTCAACATTGCTTGCATTTATCCAACTTGAGAAAAGATCTCTGGTATGAAAAGTATACTCGTAATCACTCGACAAGAAAACCTTGACACGAGACAGCACCAGATTTGATTGTGGTACGATCCCATCAGGACGGACTAGTGTTAACCGAAAGCCTCGCAAACCCCTTTTGATCCAGATGGCGCAGCAGCCCATGCCATTACAAAAATAACCCCCATCTGCTTCCTTCTCCATGGTCTCCCGGTCGTTGATGCATATACTCATGCAAGAACCGACGGTGTCGTTCGTATCATAATCGAACAAGTACACCTCCAAACCGCAGCCAATGATGAACACGTTATTATGTCCCATAGTAATGGCTTTAACAGGGGACTCCCAGGACACGTTGTAGGTGTTGGTGCCTGGTCTCATGGTAATGTTGAAGCCAATCGGGGACAAAGCTGAGCTGTAACGTAGGTCACTGATGTGAGTAGTACTTTTGCCCAGAAAGAGTTTGGGAGGCTTGGTGGTGTTGTCGCACGTGAGCTCGAAGCCTTGCCGGAAGCAGCCCGGCCCTATCCCGAAGGGGTAGGAGATATCGGCGACGTCCCCGCAGCTGGAGGGGCAGTGAGCCAAGGAGTCATTAGAAGGGATATACAAGATCCCATTCCCTCCTGCCACTCCAGATACCGCGGCCGATGCTCGCAGCTCAACTGCCAAGCACATGAGCACAAAACACATTCTAACTATTACTCCAGTAGAGCTCATCTCTGTACCGGTCAGGTTGTGTGTTTTTGTGGTTGGTGTTGGGATTCGGGTGTTATGGGGTCGATAGATATTCAGAGGCGGCATGGCTTCGTGCATTGCACACTATATATAGAGAAGACTCGAAGACTATCCCTGAGTCTCTCCAACAATACTTGGCTAGCATACTGCAAGTTAGTACTGCCGTTGTATTAATCGAAGGATAGGAAGTTCAGGGGCACTATTAGTCTCCCATCAGATGTGTTACGGTCGTCGCCGGGGCCATCACGATTCACGACTCGCCCAACCCGCTATCACTGCTGCTGTTGAGTGCAATGTCTTCGACCTTGCATGCTGTTCTTAAATAGTAATGCTGACTTTTTTTTTGAAGCAATAGTAATGCTGACTGGGAATGCCAAGAACTTCCCCGTTCTCTAGGCCACCTTTGACGGCGAGTGTGCCACGAGAAGTTCTATCAAATTAGACTTGTGAATTGCCACATTTCTAGTCGCCAGTTAACGATTTTTCCCCCAATGCAATTTTTCGACAAGTTTAGTAATTATTACCCGAAAAGATATAGGAGTGCCCTTCACGTCGATCGATACTGGTGAACTAAGTTGCTTGGCCTTAGCGAGTGACCGTTCTAATCCTAATTGGGAATTGGAATACCAGTTGCTGCCGAAATTAATTCAGTTACATACTACTGGAGGTCCATGCTTGCAAGCTAGAATTAAAAGCACAGGTCAAGTCGTTATGCACTTCTGCTGTCCTTCCACTTGATCGATGAAACTCATGGATGTAGAAAAGTAATTAGATACATATCTCCTTTTTTTTTATTACTACGCACTTTGCTCATCACCCTAAGTTGTATGTCATGGGTTAACTAATCGTCAACATCAGAAATACAGGAGCCGTTCGATCACCCAATTAGATGCGAGAACATAGACCTCGAGACCACCCACCCCTCCTTCCCTGGAGAATGAAAGACCTTCCCGTGTCGCTACCTTGGTTTAAAACTTCATGTGCGCAAATTAAAGAGGCTTCACATCCAGCCCCTCATTGACTAAGTGGGAGCCCGTCTGCCACGATGCAAGGGCAAACTCCTATCAGCAGCCTGCCACCTGACCCTCGTGAACTCGGTTCTATCTTCCACCCCCTTGCTGCCTAGGCAAGGAAAAAAAAGAGACAAAATAAGAAGATCCTTCCTGTGGAAAGGACAAGAGGGCACATACACTGTCTAGTCAACTGGAGAAAGATTTGTCGGCCCAAGAAATTGGGAGGCCTAGACACCGCGCACCTAGATAAATTTGGGAGGGCACTCCGACTTTTCGTTAGCTCTGGTACGAATGGACAATTGACTCTTAAGCCTTGGATAGGCACCGGGGTTCCATGTGATGAGACAGATCGTCAACTGAGTCTCCAATTCCACTGAGCTAGAAGAATTTGTTTCGCTGTACATCCTATTGAGTTGTATGTATCAATCAATTCACCCAAAAGCTTAAGCTAATAAGAAAAGACAGACATTTCACTTATACTTCAACACTCCCCTTCACGTGTAGGCTCCCTCAGACCTAAGACGTGGAATAGAAATAGGCTACAATTATTTTCTTAATTACGCCAGCTGAGTCATGAACTCAAGACCTCTTGGCTCTGATACCATATTGAGTTGTATGCATCAATCAACTCAACCAAAAACTTAAACTGATGAGAAAAGACGAGCATTTCACTTATACTTCAACACATCCGACTCCAGCATGTGCATCTACAACCAGATACGCCTGACACCATCACTTGGCGATGGACACCGGACGTGCTATACTCCGCCATATCGGCGAACCTAGCTCTGTTCAAGGGCTGCTTCGAGTACTACAACACACACCTCGTTTGGAAGGCAAAGGACGAAAACAAATGTCAATTCTTCGACTGGACGCTCGTGCAAAACAAAATCCTCTTTGCTGACAATTTGGCAGCCAGAGGATGGCTGCACCATCAGACTTGCACTCTCTGCAATGCCCAAGAAGAGACCGGCCTCCATCTTTGTCTACACTGCCCTTTTGCCCTAGACGTCTGGGCGAGGCTGTTTGACTGGTACAACTACGACATCCTCCGGCACATAAAACCCCCAAGACTTCGACAACCTAATTCATTGGTGGCAGCAGGCGACGAAAGCCATACCTAAAGACCGACGAAAGGACTTCAACAGCCTTGTCATCTACACCTTCTGGAACACTTGGAAAGAGCGTAACAGAAGGGTTTTCCAGAGCCAAACAACCACGGCACTTGAAGTAGCTTGCAATGCAAAGGGAGGAAGGGCGAATTTTTTCTTTTAATAATCTATTTTTATTCAGAATTATAGAAATAATACTACTTTATTTTTTTCTATGGTTGGGCGATTTGGACTAGTCGCCCAACGGGTGAGCGATAAATGTCCAAGTCGCTTAACCATGGGGCGACTAAACCTTTCGCCTCCTAATCGCCGAACGGTTGGGTGACTGGGTCCTAGTTGCCGTACGGTGGAGTGACTAGAACATCTGTCGCTCACCAATAGACCCTAGTCGTCTAACCATTGGGCAACTAGGGGTGCTTATACTCCACGCACAGCGTCAAGCCGTGAACAATGCCATTTGTTTCCAGAGAGCGACGACCAAGTAGAAGAAAGAAGAGAAAGAGAGGAGAGAGAGAGAGAGGAGGAAAGAAAGTTTCTTCGCATCGACGACGACGACGACGATGGTGAGTCTCTAGCATTATTTTGTATACGTGTATTTTTAAAACCATGGTAAGTTAGCAAGCAACATCATGCGTATTGACATATTGTTAGCAAATAAAATAATGGTAGGTTAATTTTAAAAAATCTTTAGTGCATACTGTGTAGTGTCATATTATCAGTGGCGAAGCTAGAAAATTTGTGTGGGTGGTGTAGCAGTGATGGTAATGATTAGGCTATTAAGCAATTATCGGATGAACGAATGTTAGGGTTGGGTAAACGAGGTATTGTAAATATTATATTTAGATGATACTTAATGTTTATATATAATTAGTTGTGCTTTTTTCCCAATCGGGCGACTGCTTCACACATTTAGTTGCGAAAACAACTTTATTTTATGGAGTGTTGATGATAACAATTGCTAACATCGGTAAATGAGTTATAAATATGTGTGAACATATTATTAAAAACTTTGTAGTCGTTACATAATTTTTTGTTAGAAAATGGTGGTGTTCGTGCATACCGGGCAACCCACATCGACAGGGTCTAGGCATATTGTTAATAGTTGTAAATAGCGTAGTCATAGGTTTGCATATGAAATCATGGTAGGTTACTTTCAAAAACATGGTAGGTTACGAACAAAAAATCACTAGACTTATGCAAGAATGCAACTTAATTTTCAGAATTTCTGGAGCTACACTGTAAGTAATTGAACCCACTAATTATATCGTAATTGCTAACTAGAAATTGATTTGCAGGTATGGCTCACGACCCTGGTGGTTTGGACTGGTATTTCGGCCTGCTGAACCGGCTAGTCGATGTGCAGCACCACGGGAGCCGTCGTGTCCCGCATCTGGTTCGCGAGGACAATGCGGCTGACTTGGGGTTGGTTCGTACGCAGACACCCCGACGGGCTTGGAGACTAGACCCACGCTGGGTAGACAGGTTTGTCCGCAAGCTGTGCCACTTCTTTTGTGTCATATGCCCACTATGTAGTTACTTTTTTGTGCTTTGCAGGCTGAGCCATGCCGGTCTTCTACCGCTCACGCGGATGGTGGAGGCCACCGAAGAGGACGACGCTCCGGTTGAGGATGACGGGGAGGTCCAGGGCGGTCCGGAGCAATCACGACGGTTCTCGTTCGACTGGTCACTCCTGACAGCCCTGGTGGATCGGTGGCGGCTCGAGACACACACCTTCCACCTCCTATTCAGGGAGATGGCCCCCACTCTACAGAATGTCGCGCTGCTACTCAGCCTGCCTATCACGGGAGCCCTTGCATTCCTGCCGGACGCCCAAGCAGGGGCATACTGGTGGGCCCGGACCTAGTGTGGGACGTGGCGATGACGGAGGAGGTGCTGCGGGTGGCGTAGTGGGTGGCTAGTAGGGGGTCTTCGTTGTGCTCTGTGTACTTATATTATGTGTTTACGTATTCTACTTCGTAGTTACTATGACATGGTTGTCTATGCATTCCCTCTAGCATTGTACTATAACTTATTCATAGATTACTTACCAATCATTCGTGCCCTAGTCGCTGAACCGTCGGACGACTTGGCAACAAAAAGTGGCCCACTGCTAGCTGCCAAGTAGTCCAATGGTTTAGCGGCTAGTTGACGTGTCGCTAAACCGTTGGGCCAGTACTTGCTGCCAAGTCATCCAACAGTTGAGCGACTAGCTGACGTGTCGCTCAACCGTTGGCCCACTACTGGCTACCAAGTCGTGCAATGGTTGAGTGACTAGTCGACGTGCTACTTGCTGCCAAGTCGTCCAATGGTTGAGTGTCTAGACGGTTATATAGAAAGCCAGACCCGGTCCTATCATGGTTTCATTCGCCATTTCTCTCGGCAGACAACCAGAGCAGATCGAGAGAGGAGAAAATGGGAGGGATAGAAGGATAGGGGGAGTGAAGAGGGGGAGAAGGTAGGGAGAGCGAGAAGCAGAGGAACTCGAGAAAGGGAGAGAAGGGGAGGAGAGGAGCTTGGGAGAGGTATAGAAGGGGAGGAGAGCAGCTCGGGAGAGCGGGGTCTTGGAGGAGAGGAGCTCGAGACATGAAAGAGAAAGACAAAGGAAGCTCGTTGATAAGAAGAGAATGTCTCCGCGTGAAGGTAATAGTCTTGTTTATTCTTGTTCTCGGCTGAATGTAGGCGACGTGTAGCTTCTTGTTGGTTTAGCATGTATTTGGGGAATGTATGTTGATAAATCGCTGGTTGCAATGTTTGAAATATTTGCAGTGATAAATCAGTCATGTCGGAGCCCACAAGATTGAAAGTGCATTACAGTGTTGGTACGCTTCGTGAAGGTCCATATGGTGTTGACCTAAGTGGTTTCTAGCAAGTCAGTTTGGTACACTCGGACATGGAGAATGCTCGAATTGGAGATGTCCTACGCTGGCTCACCGAAAGCTTCTCCTTGGACCCCGAGGTGTGCAGTGTCGTCGTACATGGGCTTTGGAGTCGGACTGCCATGCACATTCGGTGGGAGTTAACCAGACTGATGCGCACGGTTGCTGGGGAGGGATTTATGGATGGCTGTAGGCGCCGTGGCTACGAGTGCATGCTACTTATGCAACCATGTCCGAAGGGAGTCATCGGAGTCCCTACCGACGGCTATTGTCGGGTTGGTGGGAGCAGCTCGGGCGCGCGGCGCGTGGTTCATGAAGAACACGCGGTGGCCGATGTTGCGGAGGCAGAAGATGACGAGATGACCGATGTTGCGGAGGCAGAAGAGGACCTGGTGACCCATGTTGCTGAGGTAGAAGAGGAATATCGCACACCGCATGCTCAGCCCAGTGCATAGGCAGATGCAGGGGAGCATGTCGATAGCATAGTGCGCTAGATGGAGATTGATGACTTGACAGCTCAGGCAAAGGAGGAAGATTTAGAAGAGGATGGTGATGACTCTTTTGAGGAGGACGAAGGTCTCATCCCGCAGGAATAAAATATGGTGGACGTTGCTATGCACGACAAGTATGAATCACCGTGGGAGTACCATGGGATGGAGTTTCGGCTTCATGCAATGTTTGCTGACAAGGGATCACTGTAGGATGCCATTAAGCTATGGGCCTTGTCCATGCAGTGAACATTTCGTGTCCTCAAATCCAGCCAGGAGCAGTACACCGTAGTCTGCGAGTAAGCTAGGTGTCGTTGGCATGCGCACGCACGGAGACCCAAGTACGAGACTCACTGGATTGTCTCTAAGGTGGAGGCACACTCCTTCTTGCACTGTAGTGTTTTGCCGAGGCATCGCAACCTAACGTCCATCTTCATAGCCAATGTGATGTACAGAGAGATAGTGAAGAAGATGGACCTGGAGGCCAAGCACATCATGATGGCTATCGAGTAGAAATTCAAGTACAAAATTAGCCATGCAAAGGCATAGTGCGCTAAGAAGAAGGCTTTGGAAATGAGGTTCAGTTCTTTCGAGACGTCTTACGACAACCTTCCTAGTATGCTCTAGGTGCAGGATAGGAACCCGGGCACATACATTGCTGTGAAGGACAAGCCATCCAAAAGACTGGTATTGCAGAGGGCCTTCTTAGCATTCGGTCCCTACATCGATACATTCAGACACATGTTGCCAGTGATCTCAGTGGACGGGACGTTTCTAACTGGAAAATACAAGGGCATTATCCTGACAGCAATTGGCATTGACAGCAACAATCAGATTCTGCTCTTAGTCGTTGCTTTCGTGGAAAGTGGGAATTTCGACAACTTGTTGTAGTTCCTTCGACATGTGAAGGAGGGAGTAGTTGGGTCATGTCTTGATGTCTGCATAATTCATGATAGCCATCCCGAGATGATGAAGGCCATCCGAAAACTTCAGTAAGACCCTGATGAGCCGTTCCCTTGGCCAGACATGAGGAACAGATGGTGCATTCGCCATCTGGGGGCCAACTTCTTCAAACAGTTTAGGTAGCAACTGTTGATGAAGCTGTTCAAGAGGCTTGCTATGCAGAACCAGCAGTGTAAATTTGATGTGCTATGGGAGATGTTGGAGGAGCACACCAGGAAGCATGTCGTCGAGAGGAACAAGCGTCCGTTCATTCCTGGGGCATCGCAACCTGAACGCCTCACACCACTACAGGAGCTCGACCCTCCCCATTTGACGTGAAGGACATCGAGGGACATCGGGTGCTTCTCCCATTGGATTGAGGCCGAGCCATTGGAGAAGTGGTCATTGCTGCATGACACGGACGGTGTAAGGTATGGCATAATGACCACTAACCTTGCCGAGGTGTACAACTGGGTTATTAGGGGTCTCTGTTCTCAGCCGCTCGTCACCATCGTGGAAGGCATTCTGTATGGTACAATCGAATATTTTAGGGAAAGGCATGCAAATGCAGCACTTCATGTAGCTAACCCACATACACCATACTATTTGAAGATTACAGCGTACAAACAGGCCAGGACCGAGAAGGGTCAGTCGCACATAGTCTTCGTAATGGGCAATACAGAGCATCGTTTCGATGTGGTCCTTCGGGATAGAGCCGGATTTGGGACAGCTCGGTCTCTTGTTACCCACGAGGTATGCCTTGGAGACCATTTGAATGAACCTAGCTGCACATGCAACAAGACAAAGCTCCTTCACAAGCCATGCTCTCATGTCCTCGTCGCGTGCGGGACCATCCACATGGACCCATCGAACTTCATATCGGAGTACTTCATGAAGGAGAGGGTGCAGTAGGCGTGGTGCGGTGAGCTAAGAGGCTTCAGGGTTGTGGGCAACTTCACCACGTTGGATATTGCACGGAAGACTTGGATTCCGGATCTTGACCTGTTGAAGGGGGGAAGGGCCATCAGTAGAGTCATCGCATTAAGAATGATATGGACGAAGGGAAAGATAGAGCGGTGGGTAGACGTTACAGCCACTGCCACCAGGAAGGCCACACTACGAGAACTTGCAAGGCGACTTCCGACACGTAGGAACACCGGTGTGAAGTGCAGCACCGCTTCTTGTTGGGTGCATAGTGGTACTAAGATTAGAACTACTAGCATGTTGTAACTTGTACTTCAGTAAGTACTTTGCTTGTTGTAAGCACAGTGAAATAAATTGTATCGTAATTGCAAATTTTAACTTTATTTGAAGTGTCGATCTCTCATCTTAATTGCAGTGCATGACGTGACCTCGTTCGGCAGCGCACACGTGACCACTCTCTACAAAGTAGGAAGTGGCCACTCTCTGCAAAGTAAGTGGCTACTCTCTGCAAAGCAAGACGTGACCACTCTCTGCAAAGCTGGATGTAACCTGACGAGTCAGCTTTCAGAACGACGTGACCCGATGAGGCCACTTCCCGCAGAGACGTGACCCAACCATTCTGCTTCCCGCAGAGACGTGATGCAGTGCTGCCACATGATTCCTCCTTGGGTCTGCTTCCCGTGCCTCATTACCCAACGAGTCAGCTTTGCGCAGCGACGTGACTCGACGTGTCAGCTTTGCGCAGCGACGTGACCCAACGAGTCAGGGCCGCTGCCTCGCAAACGCGAATTTCCCTCAACCAAATTACAATTCAGTCGCGTATGCAGCGCTGGCTCAACATATAAGTACTACCCCTTCCACACCGGATTCTCCTGCATCCAGACTTGTGAGGACCCCCGGGTTATCTCCGTAAGACCGAGACTAAACATGGTCTTATGGACATAACTCTGAGCCTCAAGTAAATGGATTCCAACTTAACTCCATCTAAGCGAGAGGCTTAACTGAAAACTAGAGCCCCGGCGATCATGCGCGCTGCTCCTCTGCGAGCACTACATGATTGTTGGTTCTCTAACAAGCCAAGCACTACACTTAGTGACTTAAATGGGAAGCCACGAACAACGAGTATAAAATCATATTGGCTCCCAAGATTAGCGACCAATATGTTCATACTCTCATACAACGTTGATCACATCCATACAACATCCATACACAATAGTCCAAAAGACATACAACATAATAGTTAGAGTCTACAACTATTACAAATGGCCGACCGGCCAAATTCAAATAAGAGTATTAAATAGCAGCGGAAACAAGTAATTAAACCAAAAGGCCAGCAGTGGTATGCCCATATCCCATCGGCAACAGACTGGGAGTTAAATGATAGCATTACTCGTCAGTGTCGCCAAAATCTGCGCTAACATGCTCAACGGGTTCATACCCTTCCTCACCTGAAATTGCCGCAACTGGGTTGAGTACAAAGGTACTCGCAAGTCTTACACAAATAAAAATTAGTTATGCTAGAGGTTGTTCCAAAGGATGGCTCATATTGGTTTAGTTTTGCAAAAGAGACGCAACAATTTACAACCTACACATACTAGTTTTTCAAGTGCCATTTCGAAATCAGATTTGAAGTAGAAGTAAAGCATGTGAATAAGTAGTAAATTGAGTAACAAATGAACCATACAAATGACAAAGTGGCTGTCCACTTTGATACAACAACATACATGAACATCCCATTTATGACGAATACCAAGTTATAACCACAATTTTAATTCCAAGTCTAACAATAGCAACCATGTAACTCAAGTGGTCGTCCATAACTACGGACGTGGCTATTCGAATAGATTTATACCCTGCAGGGGTGTACTACTTTACCCACATGACTTGATTAGCCCGTATGCCTCCAGATGCCTCCGAAAATAGCATACTTCCTAAGGTATGCTGGCCGGGTAAACCAAGACTCAGTATTTTTCAGCAAGTTGACATTATTGAGTTGAATCGCCCATGCACGACGTAATCCCACTTAGGATAGGTTATACCACCTACTAACCAAATGGGCACGCAAGTTGTGCCAGGAATACCGACCCAATGAATAAAGCTTAAATAGTGCTCACCCGCACAATAAAGAATTGCAATCGGCACCCTACGAAACATATATGCGATAGAACACATATATGTCCTCACACCACCAGTCATCAACTCAACAACACCAACCCCTTACTTAACCAAGCAGTGCCCATACACCACGTGTGGAAGCACGAGTTTTACTTGAATCAAAGATGTTACCAAAGTTCGGTCCTTAATCGTCGAGCATAAGTCAAACACTTACCCAAGCTCGTGCACAAAGACACCATCACTAACCATCACTTGTCCAGACCAAAAGCTCATTTAAAATGACAAAATTTAACTCATAAAATAGATACGAAGATCTGAAACAAAAGCATATAATGATAGTTGTGTTTATCCCATAATTGTCGGGTTATTCCCTACAATCAACTACCGGTTCTAGACTTGCATGGCTAAGCAAACCCAAACAATATATTTCAACCATCCTAACTCAAGCATGTGGTACTAGAATAATTCAAGGATAACCTCAATGAATAGGAGATAACTAATCTACACATCACAAAAATAGCGATATTATCAAAATAGCATGCAAGCAATTATCATTGCACTAACTTAGCAAAACTGGGATCAAATATGATGCTAAAGAAAGTTCAAATGATGCTTGCCTTGCTGGAAGCTTAGCTGCTCTCCCTCAGTAGCATATAGGTCAATATCGATAGGCTCGAGATCTATATAAATACAATACCGAATAAACATCGAGAAATACCTCAAAATTCAAAATACTCAAAAATACATGATTTTTCTACAGCAGCTAATTAATGATTTTAGATGAATTTAGGTGAAATAATTATTCCATTTGGACTTAGTATGTGAGAGTTATGAAGGTTTGAATTTCAGATTTCAATATATCCTCATTTAAGCAATTTAATTATTTGGCCAAAATTTGTAGAGTAGTAGTGGGACAAAGGATTATATGGATAAATAGAGAATATTAATACAAGGCTAAAACATTTGAGTTTTCCTCATTTGGAGTTTTCATGATTTAGTTATGAATTTCTAAAGTTATCAGCATTTCCTTTTGTAAAAATAATAGTGTTAATGGATCAATCTCCAAAATAATACTCTCTTCTACAGAGACATGTTTGAAACAAATTTTAATATAAAGTTCATTAAAAATGAAAATTATCAAAAGTGGTTTCATCCATTTTGGAGTTAAAATGGATTAGTTATGTATTTTTGAAGTTATACATATTTTTCAGTGTGCAAATAATTCATTTCGAATTTTCTAACGCTTTTATTACTTTTCTCACCAAACGCGGCGCTAGCCACCGACGCTGACTAGCGGGCTCGGTGAACAGTGAGCTTTCCATTTTAATACTAGTTTTAAAATTCACCCTGACAGGTGGGTCCCGCTGTTAGCGACCCGGTCCACGGGACCTGGTCCACGCATGCGTGTGCATAGCGCACAGGGCTTAAGCGGCAGGTCCCACCCGTCAGTCTCCCTACCGATCCTCTTATCTCTCCCATTTTCTGTGTGCGGCCCCACCTGTCAGTGGCAGATTAGGACGGCTAAGACAGCCATTAAGACTAATGATTGCAGTTAAGGCTTAATGCCGTTGCTACAGTTGCAGTCGGCGTCCGACAACGCGACCGCGCGTTTGCCCGACGGAGCCGGCCAAGGCCCGCTATAGCTTCGCAATAGTGTTGCGCATCTAGGAGTGGTGGTCTCGCTAGCTAAGCCTGCCCAGAACGGCGGCGAGCTGGAGAGGAGCGACGGCAACCAATACGGCACACATGCAAACAGCAAATGAGCTCCGCAGCATCTAGGAAAGCAGGTGCCAAGGCATCTAGGGGCTACTAGGGGGGTTACCTTAGTAGAGAAGGGTGCTTGGGAAGCTTGGAGTAGGCTGGGGTTGCGTTGGCACCGGAGAAGAAGACAGCGATGGCACGGCTCACGAGGAGAGCTCGATCTGGTGAACCAGAGAGGAAGTGAATGGTCGGAACATGTTAAAGACCAAAGAAGGATGCTAAGAGAGCAAGGAATCGAAGAATGGCTTATCGAAACCAAGTGGGAGACGAAGGGATTTTTCCTCGGCCGAAAACGAAATTTCTTCAAATCCACAAAGCCCTGTCGTGCAATGCCAAAATAGTTTTAGGTGTTTTGATTAGAAGCCTAAAGCACGTAAGGTGACGCACTAAAGGGAGCACAATACTCACCAGAGACTAGAATGGCACGAAGGTGCCACTCTGGTGCGCGCTCTGGAGCCGATGGGAACACGACGAAAGCCCGGGAGCTACAAGCAAATGCACGAGCTAGGGTTAGGCAAAATGGATACGGCAAAGAACAAGGAGAAGGGAGGACCCATTGGTGAGGAGATTACCTGAGAGATGGCCTCAGGCAAGCCTCCTCCTCCTCTCGGTTGTGAGGAGAAGTGAGCTGAAAGGAAAGGCAGGGAGAGGTATTATCCCCGGGCGAGAGATGGAGTGGAGGCGGCGTCAAGTGAGGTAGCTCCAGGAGTGGGCAACGGACGCGGTGGATTGACGGCGTTGACGGAGCGTGGAAGGAATCGTCAGCTGCGTGGCGCAGCTATTCTGAGCGAGCGCAGCGAGAGGAGAATGATGGATCCGACAGGTGGGCCCGGTGCGGCAGCGACTCAGCGCGCGCGCGATCGCCCGAGTAAGTGGGTTGGTGCGGACCGTTGGATCTCAGATGGACGGCTAGGATTAAAAAGAGGGGCGCTCAGATCGTCCCGAAGGGGTACGCGATCTGGGCCGATGAGGTTCCATCCGACGGCTCATGTGTGGTGCAGCTAGGGAGTTGGGTTGAGTCAGTTCGCCGTGTCTGACTCGAGTCGGTCCAACAGTGCCCGAAATTGAAAATCGGGTTTGACTGAGAAATAAACCAGCTTCTCTACTTTGACCAAGGTGCTAAAAATAGGAATAAAATTGCTAAAAATGTGAAATAAATCACAGGGCTTCCTGGGTAGGTCTAGTAACCATAAAAATTATTAAACCCTAATGTTCATGATGTAATTTGTATAAAGTAAATTCAAACTTAGTGTATGCCATTAACTTGTGTTTGAATTTTCTTAGGGTTTAAACCAGTCCCACAAATCTGGGAAAAATTATGTTAATTCATTATACTAGTTCTAGTATTTGAATAAATTATTTCCAGGAGATGTGAGTAAGGTTTTGTTCTTGTTTTCTTTTGGAGTCAAACTTTGAAGTGTAGGTTTTATCTTTATTTCAGATTTTCCAAGTGCAATATAAAATGCAAATGCTTGAAAACAATGATGCATGCTCATGAGATGCATAGTAATTCTCTTTACTAATCTGGGGATGTGACAAACCTCCCCCCTTACAAAGATCTCGACCCCGAGATCGTGGTAGGGTGGAAGTTGGATAGAAAGGTTCTAAGGAAATACAACATCTGTTGTTTTGATTTCCTTTAAAGATAGGGCTAAGATAACCTACAAGGTTACAAAGTTTGATTGTTACATTTTCCTTACCAATGCTTTGTTTAACCTTGCTTATCTCGATTCGAAGGCACTTCAAGGAAGAGGTCAGGATATTCTTGTCGCAAATGATCTTCACGTTCCCAGGTGGCTTCATCTTCAGTATGGTTACTCCACTGAACTTTGATGAACTTGATGTTGCGATTCCTCATCTTGCATTCTGTTTCTTCAAGAATGCGAATTGGGCGCTCTCGATAAGAAAGATCGGGTTGCAAGTCGAGTTCTTCCAACTCGGTGGCTTCGGTTGGAACACGAAGACACTTTTTCAATTGTGAAACATGGAACACATCATGTACATCAGAAAGTGATGGTGGAAATTCCAATCGATAGGCCACGGATCCCAACTTTGCCAGAATTCGGAATGGTCCGATGTAGCGAGGCGCCAATTTGCCTTTGACTTGGAAACGATGCATTCCTTTCATCGGAGAGACTTTAAGATAGACATGATCATCCACCTTAAAACTTAATTCACGACGACGACGGTTGGCATAGGACTTCTGACTAGATTGAGCCGTCCGAAGTCGCTCACGGATGACACGAACTTGTTCTTCTGCATCCTCCACCAAGGTTGGACCATAAAATGGTCTTTCCCCGGCTTCAGACCAGTTCAAGGGTGTCCTACAAGCTCTCCCATATAATGCCTCGAAGGGTGATATTTGTATGCTTGATTGGAAGCTATTGTTGTAGGAGAACTCCGCAAATGGTAAGTACTTCTCCCAATTCTTGCTGCAGGACAGCACACATGCTCGGAGAAGGTCTTCTAAAATTTGATTCACTCTTTCGGTTTGTCCATCTGTTTACGGGTGGTAAGCGGAGCTGAAAGATAGATTGGTCCCCATTGCTTTATGTAAGCATCCCCAGAAGTGGGATGTGAACTAAGGGCCTCTATCTGACACGATCACCTTTGGTACACCATGGAGACAAACAATTCTGGAGATGTACAGCTCCGCTAGTTTGACTCCGGTGTAAGTGGTCTTGACAGGAATGAAGTGAGCAACCTTTGTCAGACGATCGACAATCACCCATATGGAATCGGACCTAGCTTGAGTCCTTGGAAGGCCGGTGATAAAATCCATGCCAACTTCTTCCCATTTCCACTTGGGAATGGGCAGGGGTTGTAGAGTACCTGCTGGCTTCAAATGCTCAGCCTTGACTCTTTGGCATACATCGCACCTGGCAACATATTGAGCGATCTGCCGCTTCATTTGGCTCCACCAAAGCTGCTTCTTCAAATCTTGGTACATCTTGGTACTACCAGGGTGAATAGAGAACTTAGAGTCATAAGCCTCTTTGAGAATTAGCTCTCTCAAGGCCTGATCAAATGGCACCACCAACCTGTTTCCGAAACATAGGGTGCCTTGTGCATCTTCTTTGAAACATTTGGCCTTGCCTTTCTTCATTTCTTCCTGGATTTTTGCTACTTCCATGTCAGTCTTTTGGGCTTCTCTAATCTGGTCCTCAAGTGTAAAATTCACACTTAGGGCAGCAAGAGAACCTTCTTCAATTATCTCTAGGTGCAGACGTTGCATTGTAGCACACAAGCCTCCCGAAAAAGGAGTTAGCGACAAGCAGTTGCATTGAGATTTTTTGCTCAATGCATCGGCCACCACATTAGCTTTCCTGGGATGATAATGAAGTCCCATATCATATTCTTTGATCAACTCAAGCCATCTTCTTTGTCTCAAGTTCAGATCGGCTTGGGTGAAAATATATTTGAGACTCTTGTGGTCGGTGTAGATCTCGCAACGATTACCGATGAGGTAATGCCGCCAAATCTTCAAAGCATGGACTACAGCTGCAAGCTCCAAGTCATGCGTGGGGTAATTAGCTTCATGAGGCCTCAATTTCCTCGATGCATACGCCACCACTCGACCCTCTTGCATGAGCACACAACCGAGCCCGTGGCGAGATGCATCACAATAAATGTCGAAGCTCTTGTGAATATCTGGCAGGATGAGCACCGGAGCTTTGGTCAGAAGATCTCTCAAGATGTGAAAGCTTTTCTCACATTCCGCTGACCATTCAAACTTCTTTTCCTTCTTTAAAAGCTAGGTCATTGGCCTTGCAATTTTTGAGAAGTCCTTGGTGAATCTGCGGTAGTATCCTGCAAGTCTAAGAAAACTGCGAATGTCGGTGACACTTTTGGGTTGCCTCCAGTCTAGTACATCTTGCACCTTACTTGGATCAATAGTGACACCGCCCTTGGATAGGATATGACCCAAGAAACTAACTTCCCGTAGTCAGAACTCACATTTGCTGAATTTGGCATAGAGTTGATGTTGCCGAAGCTTCCCCAACACAAGTTGTAAGTGCTGCTCGTGTTCTTTGTTAGACTTGGAGTAGATAAGGATGTCATCGATGAATACAACAACAAACTTATCCAAGTACTCCATGAAAACCGAATTCATGAGGTTCATGAAGTATGCTGGTGCATTAGTCAATCTGAAAGACATGACAAGCAGTACTCGCATGCACTGTGAACGAAAGCGAGAGAATGTTTGTCTTCTGGTATGTCTTCAGTTCTGACCTTGATTTGATGGTAGCCCAATCTCAATTCAATCTTGGAGAAAACCTGAGCTCCATTCAATTGATCAAACAAATCATCAATCCGCGGAAGTGGATACTTGTTCTTGATAATGACTTCGTTTAACAGATGGTAGTCAACACACATCCGCAAACTCTTATCTTTCATCTTGACAAAGATAGCCGGGCATCCCCAAGGCGAGGAGCTCGGCCTAATGAATCCCTTATCTTGAAGTTCCTTGAGTTGTGCTTTCAATTCTACCAACTCATTAGGAGGCATTCGATACGGCCGTTTTGAAATTGGCACGGTACCGGGTGCAAGCTCAATGACGAATTCAACTTCGCGGTCAGGGGGCATGCCCCGGAGTTCTTCGGGAAATACATATGGATATGCACATACCATTGGTTCTTTATCCAATTCAAGAGAGGTACTAGCTTCCAAAGCATAGAGATGAGAATCGCCTACTAAAGGTGCAAAAACGATTTGGCTGCCGTCTTCACTTATGACTGAAATAGACCGTTGAGCACAATCGATCTTTTCCTGATTTTTGGACAGCCAATCCATCCCTAAGATCACATCAATACCCACTGAATTTAACACAATTAGATTTGCCAAGAAATTAACCTTTTGAATTTCCACTTTTACGTCCCGGCAGACTCGATCGGTTTGGAAAACCAATCCCAGTGACTGGATTTGATAAGGTGACTGAAGTCTATGCATTTCAAATTGATTAAGTGCAGCATATTCCTTTTTAATGAATGAATGAGATGCTCCTAAATCAAATAAAACTGATGTTGGGCAAGAATTAACAAGAAGTGTACCCAAAACGACGTCCAGAGCGCCGTTTGCCTCCTCGGTAGTGACGTGGTTCACTCGGCCACATGCAGGGACTTGAGGAGGAGTGGATGATGCACGAGGAGGTGGTGAAGGTCTTGCCGTAGCTGGAGGTGGTGTAGGAGCTCGATAAGTCGGGGGCATCTCTCGCTGCTTGGTGAGGCACTTATCCGCATAGTGGCCCTGGCGACCACAATGAAAACAAGTGACACTAGGCTTGTATGTGCCACTATTTTGGGAGTTCTTACCCCCATTGTACCACTGTGCCGCTGGAAAAGAAGCCTGTGAAGATGCCGCCGGAGGTCTCGGTGGCACTGGAGCTTGATAACGAGATGCTCAAGGCGGTCCGTCTTATTCCGCCGGGAAAATCGCCGCTAGTCATTCTTCGAGCGGCCTTCTTCCTCTTCTTGGACTCCTCTACTGCCACACTCTTATGTTCCACCACTATGGCCTTGTTCACCATGTGCTGGAAATTCCGGAAGTCATGTACAGCTAGAGTCAGCTGCATCTCCACAGTCAAACCGTTCATGAAACGGCTCTAGCGGCGAGCGTTGGTGGAGACGTCATTAGGGGCATAATGAGCCAAAGAGTTGAACTCGTGAAGGTACTCGGTGACAGTCTTCTTTCCTTGCTTCAAAGCAAGAAACTGCTACTGCTTGATCGACATGACCCCATCAGGAATGTGGGCCTCCCTGAAAGCTACGCGAAATTCGTTCCACAAAGGAACATCTCCGTCGAGTTGCATGGCGGAAAAGTTGTCCCACCATGCGCTGGCAGCGCCCTCCAGCTGATAGCTGGTGAAGAGTACCTTCTCAATGCCTGTGCACTGAGCAATAGCTAGCTTCTTCTCAATGTTCCTCAGCCAATCTTCGACCTCCATTGGGTCCTCAGTGCTCGCAAAGGTTGGAGGATTGGTCCGCTGAAAGTCAGCGAGACCTCCATGCTACCTATGATTTCCCCCTCCTCCTGTTGCCGCGGGAGCAGGAGAGGTGTTTTGAGTGATAGCTTCGAGAAACCTTGTCTGGTCCATGCGGTTTCTCTTGATTTGAGCCAACACCTTCGCCATGGTGGGAGGTGGTGGAAGCACTTCTTCAGGTGTGCTACCTCGCTGATCATGCTGCTGAGAAGGTTCACCTATTGCAGCAGAACGAGATCCCCGGGACGGAGATCCCTCATCAAGGTGAGCTCTCGAACGGGTGTTGGGACCTGTCATCCTGCGGTGACATGGATGCTTAGATAATATAAAAAGTTATTACTTAACTAAGCATGCATAATGATATATATACCAAAAATACACAAGAACTTAACACCAAATGGGGGTACAAAAGCACTAAGGCCAGTACAAGATCCATTAAAACGATACATAGAATTCCGGTACAATTACAGTGATATTAGCCCGTGGGCGAATGGTAACTACCCGGAATAAAAGTTCTTGCAAATAAACACGAAGGTTCCAACAACTACTAGGCTATTACAAGAATTTCAAAGATACATGCATCGCTGAACACATGATAGGACAACGAGCTTACTCCCCTAATATCCTAAATATTGTTCCGGTCAAAGTTCACCGGAAACTCGTCAAGTATATGACATCTAGGGGATCCTGTATCGTCGGGGTCCCCTAGGTTAGGGAGGAGCAAAGGTGATCCTATGCCATTAGTATGGCCTTCTACTACGAGAAGGCGATACTCCGGTGGCGCAGAAAGGTATGGAGAGATCACATTAGTGCCATACAGCACATTAGTATGAATAAGCCTCATGTCGTGCATGAGCCATAGGTGCTCCTGAGCTACGATGAGACGATGCCGCGTCTCCCACAACTCACGCATGGTGCAATGATGCATCAGGTCCATAATGTGCACCAGTCTCGCCAATTGTCGTACTTGGGGATCCTCCTCGAACTGAATCCTGGCGAACCTACTCACTTCCCCGACATGTGCTTGCATGGGGAAATGGTCATAGGGCGGCTGAGACAGCTCTGTCAAATCATAACGGAGGTGACTCATGGCCACTTGAGCCACTTCCTGCAGCGAAACGGCTTAAGAAGTGCCACGTGCTTGAAGTCGGTAAGGTATACTTCCTGTAACACACCTAGCAATGATGTCCATGACGCCAGATACTCCTCCATTCCTGGCCCGCGGTCTCATCGATAAATGGAGTACGTTGGCTGGTAGGTGAAATTTTCCCTCCACATCATGTCTCTTAGTAACTCCGGGTATCCTCCCACATTTTCAGCTTGAGTCTCCCGAACAAGGTATTGAGGGTTCATCTAAAGGACAAGAAGGGCAAGGTAAGTTAGTTTTGCAAATCAAACCAGAATAAGGTAAAGAATGATACTAAGATGGGCGAGGAATAAAAGATATTCATAACTTAAACTTTCTGAAGTAATTTTGATAACTTGAAAATATTTTGACCAAGGGACTTGCTAAACTTAACGCCCATGCTATCTCTAACCTACAGTCAGTATGGCTCTGATACCAACGCTGTGAGGACCCCCGGGTTATCTCCATAAGACCGAGACTAAGCATGGTCTTATGGACATAACTCTGGGCCTCAAGTAAATGGATTCCAACTTAACTCCATCTAAGCGAGAAGATTAACTAAAAACTAGAGCCCCGACGATCATGCGCGCTACTCCTCTGCGAGCACTACATGATTGTCGGTCCTCTAACAAGCCAAGCACTACACTTAGTGAGTTAAATGGGAAGCCATGAACAGCGAGTATAAAATCATATTGGCTCCCAAGATCAGCGACCAATATGTTCATACTCTCATACAACGTTGATCACATCCATACAACATTCATACACAATAGTCCAAAAGACATACAACATAATAGTTAGAGTCTACAACTATTACAAACGGCCGACCGACCAAATTCAAATAAGAGTATTAAGTAGCAGCGGAAAAAAGTAATTAAACCAAAAGACCAATAGTGGTATGCCCATATCCCATCTGCAACCAACTGAGAGTTAAATGATAGCATTACTTGTCAGCGTCGCCAAAATCGGCGCTAACAAGCTCAATGGGTTCCTACCCTTCCCCACCTGAAATTGCTGCAACCGGGTTGAGTACAAAGGTACTCGCAAGTCTTACACAAATAAAAATTAGCTATGCTAGAGTTTGTTCCAAAGGATGGCTCATATTGGCTTAGTTTTGCAAAAGAGACGCAACAATTTACAACCTACACATACTAGTTTTTCAAGTGCCATTTCGAAATCAGATTTGAAGTAGAAGTAAAGCATGTGAATAAGTAGTAAATTGAGTAACAAATGAACCATACAAATGACAAAGTGGCTGTCCACTTTGATACAACAACATACATGAACATCCCATTCATGACGAATACCAAGTTATAACCATAATTTTAATTCCAAGTCTAACAATAGCAACCATGTAACTCAAGTGGTCGTCCATAACCGCGGACACGGCTTTTCGAATAGATTTATACCCTACAGAGGGGTGTACTACTTTACTCACATGACTTGATTAGCCCGTATGCCTCCAAAGGCCTCCGAAAATAGCATACTTCCTAAGGTATGCTGGCCGGGTAAACCAAGACTCAGTATTTTTTAGCAAGTTGACATTATTGAGTTGAATCGCCCATGCGCGACGTAATCCCACTTAGGATAGGTTATACCACCTACTAACCAAATGGGCACGCAAGTTGTGTCGGGAATACCGACCCAATGAATAAAGCTTAAATAGTGCTCACCCGCACAATAAAGAATTGCAATCGGCACCCTACGAAACATATATGCGATAGAACACATATATGTCCTCACACCACCAGTCATCAACTCAACAACACCAACCCCTTACTTAACCAAGCAAAGGCCCATACACCACGTGTGGAAGCACGAGTTTTACTTGAATCAAAGATGTTACCAAAGTTCGGTCCTTAATGTCTGCATAAGTCAAACACTTACCCAAGCTCGTGCACAAAGACACCATCACTAACCATCACTTGTCCAGACCAAAAGCTCATTTAAAATGACAAAATTTAACTCATAAAATAGATACGAAGATCTGAAACAAAAGCATATAATGATAGTTGTGTTTATCCCATAATTGTTGGGTTATTCCCGACAATCAACTACCGGTTCTAGACTTGCATGGCTAAGCAAACCCAAACAATATATTTCAACCATCCTAACTCAAGCATGTGGTACTGGAATAATTCAAGGATAACCTCAATGAATAGGAGATAACTAATCTACACATCACAAAAATAGTGACATTATCAAAATAGCATGCAAGCAATTATCATTGCACTAATTTAGCAAAACTGGGATCAAATATGATGCAAAAGAAAGTTTAAATGATGCTTGCCTTACTGGAAGCTTAGCTGCTCTCCCTCAGTAGCGTATAGGTCAATATCGGTAGGCTCGGGATCTATATAAATACAATACCGAATAAACATCGAGAAATACCTCAAAATTCAAAATACTAAAAAATGCATGATTTTTCTACAGTATCTAAGTCATGATTTTAGATGAATTTAGGTGAAATAATTATTCCAATTGGACTTAGTATGTGAGAGTTATGAAGGTTTGAATTTCAGATTTCAATATATCCTCATTTAAGCAATTTAATTATTTGGCCAAAATTTGTAGAGCAGTAGTGGGACAAAAGATTATATGGATAAATAGAGAATATTAATACAAGGCTAAAACATTTGAGTTTTCTTCATTTGGAGTTTTCATGATTTAGTTATGAATTTCTAAAGTTATCAGCATTTCCTTTTGTAAAAATAATAGTGTTAATGGATCAATCTCCAAAATAATACTCTCTTCTATAAAGACATGCTTGAAACAAATTTTCATATAAAGTTCGTTAAAAATGAAAATTATCAAAAGTGGTTTCATCCATTTTGGAGTTAAAATGAATTAGTTATGTATTTTTGAAGTTATACATATTTTTCAGTGTGCAAATAATTCATTTCGAATTTTCTAACGCTTTTATTACTTTTCTCACCGAACGCGGCGCTAGCCACCGACGCTGACTAGCGGGCCCGGTGAACAGTGAGCTTTCCATTTTACTACTGGTTTTAAAATTCACCTGACAGTGGGTCCATTGTCGGATTTTCCCACGGACTGGTCCACGACGCTGCGCATAGCGACGGGCTTAAGCGGCGAGTCCCACCCGCCGCTCTCTACCGATCCTCTTATCTCTCCCGTTTTACGTGGCGGCCCGCCTGTCGATGGCGATTAGGACGGCTAAGAGAGCCATTAAGACTAATGATTGCAGTTATGGCTTAGTGCCGTTGCTACAGTTGCGGTCGGCGTCCGACAACGCAACCGCGTGTTTGCCCGGCAGCTCACCGGCGCTACGCGCCACGGCGAAGCTGGCCAAGGCCAGCTATAGCTTCACAATAGTGTTGCGCATCTAGGAGTGGTGGTCTCGCGAGCTGAGCCTGCCTAGAACGGCGGTGAGCCGGAGAGGAGCGACGGCAACCAATACGGCACACATGCAAACAGCAAATGAGCTCTGCAGTGTCCAGGTAAGCGGGTGCCAAGGCATATAGGGGCTACTAGGGGGGTTACCTTAGCAGAGAAGGGTGCTCGAGAAGCTTGGAGTAGGCTGGGGTTGCGTCGGCACGGGAGAAGAAGACAGCGACGGCACGGCTCACATGGAGAGCTCGATCTGGTGAACCAGAGAGGAAGTGAATGGTCGGAACATGTTAAAGACCAAACAAGGATGCTAAGAGAGCAAGGAATCAAAGAATGGCTTTCCGAAACCAAGTGGGAGACGAAGGGACTTTTCCTCGGCCGAAAACGGAATTTCTTCAAATCCACAAAGCCCTGTCGTGCAATGCCAAAATAGGTTTAGGGGTTTTGATCAGAGGCCTAAAGCACGTAAGGTGACGCGCTAAAGGGAGCACAATACTCACTAGAGACTAGAATGGCACGAAGGTGCCACTTGGGTGCGCGCTCTAGAGCCGATGGGAGCACGACGAAAGCCTGGGAGCTACAAGCAAATGCACGAGCTAGGGTTAGGCAAAATGGATACAGCAAAGAACAAGGAGAAGGGAGGACCCATTGGTGAGGAGATTACCTGAGAGATGGCCTCAAGCAAGCCTCCTCCTCCTCTTGGTTGTGAGCAGAAGTGAGCTGAAAGGAAAGGCAGGGCGAGGTATTATCCTCGGGCGAGAGACGGAGCGGAGGCGGCGTCAAGTGAGGTAGCTCCAGGAGTGGGCAACGGACGCGGTGGATTGACGGCGTCGACAGAGCGTGGAAGGAATCGCCGACCACGTGGCGCAGCTGTTCTGAGCGAGCATCAGCGAGAGGAGAACGATGGATCTGACAAGTGGGCCCAGCACGGCAGCGACTCAGCGCGCGCGATCGCCCGAGTAAGTGGGTTGGTACGGACCATTGGATCTCAGATGGACGGCTAGGATTAAAAAGAGGGGCACTCAGATCGTCTCGAAGGGGTACGCGATCTGGGCCGATGAGGTTCCTTCCGACGGCTCACGTGTGGTGCAGCTAGGGTGTTGGGTTGAGTCAGTTCACCGCGTCTGACTCGAGTCGGTCCAACAGTGCCCGAAATTGAAAATAGGGTTTGACTGAGAAATAAACCAGCTTCTCTACATTGACCAAGGTGCCAAAAATAGGAATAAAATTCCTAAAAATGTGAAATAAATCACAGGGGTTCCTGGGTAGGTCTAGTAACCATAAAAATTATTAAACCCTACTGTTCATGACATAATTTGTATAAAGTAAATTCAAACTTAGTGTATGCCATTAACTTGTGTTTGAATTTTCTTAGGGTTTAAACTAGTCCCAAAAATCTGGAAAAAATTATGTTAATTCATCATACTAGTTCTATTATTTGAATAAATTATTTCCAGGAGATGTGAATAAGGTTTTGTTCTTGTTTTCTTTTGGAGTCAAACTTTGAAGTGTAGGTTTTATCTTTATTTCAGATTTTCCAAGTGCAATATAAAATGCAAATGCTTGAAAACAATGATGCATGCTCATGAGATGCATATTAATTCTCTTTACTAATCTGGGGATGTGACAAGACTTCAATACAATCTCACTCAGATGGACAAGCACTGGGATGAGATTCGCGAAATGCAAAGAGAGTATGCGGCCCAGGAGGAACAAAGGGAGAGTGCCGGGAGGCCACCTCCCCACAATGACGCCGCCCCCCGTAGCGACAACCCCTACTAGAACATCATAACAAAGCATTTGCCGCAACACCCGCCTGAGGCGGAGACGCCACCTCTCTGTTGGTGCAGGGATAGATGCAGGTTCTTCAAGTCCAAGCACCGATTCAGCCTGGACATGTGTTACTGGGGTTGCGCGAACTACTCCTACGACTATCCCGACCACCGTTAGGACACGAGCCGCTATCGACAGCCGATAAGGACAGGTTACAGTATGTTCCCCTACCATTTCTCTTTCAAAGTACGCACTAACAACCTCTCTCATCTACCTTTAGTCCCCGGATCATCTATGTGGCTATCACAGGTGGATCTACCTAGAGATCCACCCACATGAACAGTGGACTCTCGACTGTGAGGAGTGGGATGCCAACAAGGACCGTGAGAGGAGGGTGGAGTAGTGCCGCACCGAAGAGCACAATCAGCGTATGGAGACACAGGCCCATCTCGAGGAGTACGGGCGCAGGGAGCACGAGAAAAAGAGGGAAATGGCGGCTGACGAGGAGTACAACGCTGAGCTCGTAAGGAAGGGAAAATGGCCTCAGTCCACGCAAAAGTGCGACCCTCTTCATCCATCTGTCCTATGTATTTCTAATTCCCTAAAGACATGCATGTACCGTTCTTTAGTTTGTTAGCCTACTTGCCATGTAACCCTTGTCAGATCAAATTAAGTGTTGTTATTGTTGCGCCATATCTCCAAAGTTCTCCACCATGTATGAATTTTCTGGCGTATCGCAATATCACTTACCTTCGTACTTACGAATCATTGCTACCTCTATCATCCTCACAAAATTCTTTAGAAATTTAGTGCACTACCATAACATACGACGATCACAAAATGTTATTGTGAGTCTGACAAATTTCGTACCCTTGAGATTCTATGAAAATCATAAACGGACCAACCAACCTTGTCACCACTCTTTTATTTCCAAAAAAAAATAGCATCCTACAACAGGATATGCTAAATGTATTTCCTACAAAATGTAACATTTATTCCCACACAATTATTCCAATCGGATTAAGGGTGCATTTGCTTGGGTGAACCAGGGTGAATGGTATGGGATGGTACATGATGGATGGGATGATCCTGGATGAGATGATACAAGTATGGTGTTTAGTTGGTGGAATAGAATGATACATGATTTTGTTTGGTTGGTGGGATAGAATAGTCCTCGATGGTACAAGATGGTGTTTGGTTTAATGAATGAGGTTGTATTTGGATTGCCACAAATTTAATGGTCCTATCTCATTATAACAATTTTGTCACATCTCCAATTTAATAAATAGAATTGTTATGCATCTCATGAGTATGCATATTGTTTTTGAAGCATTTGCATCATTTATTGCACTTAGCAAATCTTAATCAAACATTAAACTTTCAACTCAAAAAGAAACCCCCAAAAGAAAATATAAATAAAAACATGTGATCATCTCTAGAAAATAATTTATTTAAATACAATAATATTTATCATGAATAAATATAATTTTTTTCAAATTTTAGAGCTTAATTCAACCTTGTAAAAATTCAAACCATGTTCTAAAAGCCCTTACTATAAATGAATTAAAATAAGAATAATAAATCTTGAATATCAAGGTTACAAATTTTATTTGGGTATTAGATCATCCCAGGAACACCTCTGAAATTTATATAATTTTAGGAATTTATTTGCTATTTTTTAGCCTGGTCAAACTTGAGGGGTTTGAAGTTTAACAGTTATCCTAGTAATGTTCGGACTGTCTGAACATCACTTTAAAATCGTCCAATGGTTGGGTGACGGACTGTAAATCGCTCACCGATTGAGCGACTTAGTCAAGTCGCTCAACCACCGGGCGACTCCAACGCTTGTCGCGCGTTCATTGGATGACTATGTCTAGTCGCCAAATGGTTGGGCGACTAGCTCTAAGTCGCCCAACAGTACGGCAACTAATGATTATTTTTGATAAAAAATAAGGTAGTATTATTTCTGTAATTCTTAATAGAAAATATATTATTAAAAAAATCAACGAAGGGCCCTCTACCCCCAATAGGCTCCTTCTCGGTTGCAGCTAATTCCCAAGACAGTACCCTGTTCTCTTGTTGGTAGTGCATCTATTTCTTACATCTAGCGCCCCCCCCCCGGGGTGTGTACTGTAAGCTTCCTTTTGCGCTTTTTTAAATAATACCATTTTTTTAAAATTACAAAATTAAATAGTCGAAAATAACAATTTCAAAACTCCCTCTCTTTCCATTTCTCTTAATTTATCAACGTTAACGATCACAATGTATCAAATCAAATAACAATTTATTCCAGCAATAATACCTTTGTTTAATAGAAATTCTTTATTTTATAGTAAATTACTATGGTATGTAAAATACACATAGAGGAAAGAACAAAAAAGAAAAAAGGATCCTAGGGTTAATCCATTTATGCTAGTTGAATTTGAAAATATGAATTAAGGGCCTTAGGTCGATTTAGTTCGGGGAAAGGGGGAGGGGGAAGAAAATTCTATGAACTTTTCCTAGCGACATGGACACTGTTCATTCCATCATATTACACTATTGTTTCTAGGAATTTTTAAATATAGAAAATGATCTCAAAAAATTACAAAATTTGTTGTGGTGCCTCCCGACACAGTTTTCTTGCTTTTTTAATTTTTCCATAATTTTATCCATTCTTAATTTTTCTCCAAAATTTATTTAATTATATTATTCGTAGGAATTTCTAACTATACAAAATGAGCTTCAAAAATTATTAAAAAAAATTTGAAGGCTCCTTACATAGTGGAATTGATTGTGTAATTTTTCAGGATTTTATATGTTCTGAATTTTTCTCGAACAAACACCACGACATACTCCCACTTATAAAATAGTATAAACATCATGGTGTTTGGTCGAGATAATTTCAGAATATATAAAATCCTAGAAAAATTACACAATCAATTCCGCTATGTAAGGAGCCTTCACAAAAAAATTATAATTTTTAGAGCTCATTTTATACGGTTAGAAATTCCTACAAACAATATAATTTAATGAATTTTGGAGAAACATTAAGAATGGATAAAATTATGAAAAAATTACACAAGAAATAAAACTATTTCAGGAGGCTCCACAAAAACTTTCGTAATTTGATGAGCTCATTTACTATATTTAAAAGGTCCTAGAAAGAGTACTGTATTCTGATGGGATGAACAGTGTCCCAGTCGCCAGTTCGCTAGTTGAACTGGCGACAGGAGCCTGTCGCCATTTTAACTGGCGACAGAGACCTATTTTTGTAATTGTTTCGGGCGACTACTTAGTTTTGTAAAAAAAAATTATTATTATTTAAAAAATCTCCTTTTGCATACTGTAAACTTCTTTTCCTTATTAATTGAGTGGCAGAACTCCTACCTTTAACCTAAAAAAAACATCAGAAATACAGATTAGTATAGAACTTGCCGCATTGTTTTACATTTATTACTAACTAATCAAAACATGGCTAGGATTCCATCCCGCAACGTGAAAGCATTGATTCACGGAGTCTTCTCATCAGTTAAATGTATCGGAAAGCGATTACTTGTTGAGTCTACACGGGTATAGCAATCCCCACTACCTGGAGGAGTGACTACAAGACGAAAGAAAGGACAACAACTACCGGGCGTACGTTCAAGGTATGCTAGATCTCCACACAAGCCACAATCATCAGAAACAACGGTTAGTTTATACTTTAAAGTGTACAAATATGCACCAGAACAATAGAGGCTTATGTTCAACTAAACCGCCGCTTCTAGTGTTTATTGCAGCACATTACTTTTTTTTTACGAAAAGACATTGTCATATGGGTGGTCCATCGGCCTAACCGCTCTAGCGAAGTCACCAAGTTAGGGGTACCCCTCGACCCAGTCGAAAGGTACCAAGAACCCCTTTGTACAAGTGCGAAGGGTACGAGAAGGCCATCACAGGCAGCCTTGATTGAAGGCACCAAGCTAGCAGTGCCCCTCAATCTAGTGGAAGGGTACCAGGTACCTCTTCGTACAGTGCGAAGGGTACGAAAAAGCTGCCGAAAGCAACCTTGATGGAAGAAGACAACACTGTCTTGACCAAAAGGATCCAGGAAGCCCTCGTTCTAGGCCACCTTGCACAAAGCGAAGGAGGTCTAGGGAACCTTTGTTGTGGGCCCACCTTGCATGAAGCTAAGCGAGTCAGGGCCACTTGTTGACCGGGAGTAAAAGGCGTGGTGGACAAGGTCCATGGAAGTCTACCGTGCACCAAAGGCTACGCCTAAGGAGCTGTAAAGACCCTGAAGCACCTATAATCATATGACCTTTTTAGGTTTAGAAAATGTAATCTCCTATACCCCTGATGTAACACTATAAATAGCCATTTTCCCCTTGTGGTTAGCAAGAGAACATTCGAAAATAAAAATACACACTTAGTCAGTTCAATATTGTTTCCCCATCTTTGAGGACCTTCGGGGTTTTACCCCTTCGCATCGTAGGGAACCTGGGGGTCCCCTTTTGTACTGTCTAGTTTGTAGCTACGATAGTTGGTGCCAACAGTGGGGAATGACAAACTAGTCACATTAGCATGGCACCTCGCAAGAAGAAGAGCACACCCAAGGCTTCGGTAGCCGAAGCAGTGGGCGCACGCCACACCGAGGGCCCTGTGGGCCAAACGCAGTAGGACATCCACTGTCGTTGCCGCCGCTGAAGCTACCAAAGAAGAAGCCAACAATTCCATGCACGGGGAGATTGTCGGAAGCGACACCCGACACATAGAGGCCTCGCTGCCCAAGGATCCCCAGGTAGGGCCTCCACCGCCCACTGCCTCGGGCGTGACTAGATAGGCCTAAGAGGCGAACCAAAACGAGCTGGCTAACCTCCATCAAGAACTGCTGAGCCTTCGTCAACCTACGGTGATAACCCCGGCAACCGCTACCCACAAACTCGGTCCGACGGCTGGAGGAGGTGTTCCAGCTCTACCAGCACCCCCCACAACAATGTGGCCGAAGCCCGTGCTCCAGGGAGACCGGAACTCCCCGTTGAGCACTGGCCTAAAGATTGCCTAGTGGCCTTCGAGCTTCATGATGCTTGACGTAAAAGCTTACGAGGGGAACGCTAATCCCATGATGTTCCTTTGGGTCTATGAGACCGATATCAAAGCCGCTGGAGGAGACAAAACCACTAAGGCAAAGAGTGTCACCCTCGTCCTAGCAGGTGTGGCACTCACATGGTTCTTGATACGACAATGGGTGTTCTGATCTTTTGATGAGATGGATAATTCGATTTGGTGGAGACAACTCTCACAATTCGGCTACCAATCACACACGACCAATATGCCCTGCAATCGTTGAACCAACTCCGTGATTATTATCAACCTTGCTAGAAGCACGATCAACCTGACTACGAAGGTCTATTCCTGCATGCAAGAATAAGATAATAAGCAATCTAAAATTACAAATAGGATTTGTTAGACCATGGGGGTTGGTCAAGGTTTTTGCTGATGAAAAATTGACACTTGGGTTGCATTGGAATTTGTGGTTGTGAACGTTTTGGGTGGTCGGTCATTCCCTGTGACTCCGAGGAGGTCTTCCAGGTACTGTAGCGAGGAGGTCTTCCAGGTACTGTAGCGAGGAGGTCTTCTAGGTACTGTAGCGAGGAGGTCTCTAGGACCACCCCTCGAGGAGGTCTCCAGGACCACCGAGGAGGTCTTTCAGGACCACCCCTCAGGGGGTCTCTAGGACCACCCAGGAGGTCTTCTAGGACCACCCCGGAGGTCTTCCATGACCACCCCGGAGGTCTTCAGGACCACCCCTAGTGAGGAGGTCTTTCGAATACTGTAGCTCCGAGTGCTGTTCACTTCGAGTATTGTAGCTACGAGTATTATTCATTCTGAACACTATTCTTTTCGAGCACTCTTTGTCATGAGTACTGTTCATAACGAGTATTGCGTGGTCGTGAGAGGTTTCGACTACACGTGGTCGTAAAAGGAGGTTCGACTGCGTGGTCATAGAAAGTAGTTGCTTCGAGTGCTACAGTGTGTAGTCATAGTTTTCAAGTGCTCGTGTCTGTTTGGCTAGCGGTATGACCAGTCTGTGATAGCGGTCAGACTGATTTTCTTAGAAGTGGTCGTAGATCTAGCGGAAGTGGTCGTAGACCTACTGGAACTGGTCATGGACCTTGTTGAAGTGGTCGTAGGCTTCGAGGGTGATCTGGATAGTGTTTATTGATGGTTGAGAGTGTGTTATGCGTGTGTGAACTGATATTGGTCAAGTTGGAGAACTTGTGCCTGGTATGTGTTCTTTGGTCTTTCCATGTGCAGGTTGAGCGTGAAGACGATCATAGTCGATGACGAGGAGGACCCAGACTAGGATGGAGAAATCTGAGGTTCAGGCGGTTGAGGATGTCACGAGGTGGTCGGGCTTACGCTAGGGCACGTGGAGATCAAAGGTGGTTGCATGATGCGTGGAGAAGCTTCGGAAAGTGCAGTCTTGAAGGCTTACGACGCGTGAGGAGATATGGAAGGAGTTTCATATCTAGAAGGTTTAGAGATATTGGGAAACCCGTGTTTGGAAGGGTTTCGGGTCCCTTGATTCTTGGAAGAGATAGGATTCTATTCCGTGTCATTGAGGATACAGATTAGGACTCTTGCCTTTAAAAGGACGTAGAGGTTAAGAGTTCCCTGTGGCTTTTACGGTGGTTTTACAGAAGGCTTTCGAGAGAAAGCTTGTGAAGTTCTTGTTAGGGTTTGAGGGGTGCTGTCAGAGCGCTTTGTAGCCACTGAACAAGATTGAGAAATAAAAATCAGATCTATTCTAATCTTAGTCATTGCTGGCGGCGAGTCTCTTTGGGCATCACCTGCGATTTGTTCATGTGTTCTGTGCATTGTCTTCAACGTCGCTAACAGCATCGACAGGCAGAGCAGATCCGAGCAGATCATCACACGTCAACTAGGAGGCATCACGTACGACTACGGTGTCTTCAGTCATCTGTTAAATTCAACACAGGGTGTTCCAGGTGGTCGTAACTTCTTACGACCAGGTTGTTCGGTTTTTATTGGGAATAAAAATCAATACAATCATTCACCCCCCGCCTCTGATTGCGCTATATGATCCTACAAGTGGTATCAGAGCGGGTTGCTATGGCGTCAGAGAGGTATGTGAATCGTCTTCACATGCTAGATGGTACTGATTTTACGTTTTAGAAGTATCGTATGCAAGCTTACATTGATGCTCAAGGTAATGATGTTTGGAATAAGGTTTCTAGACCTTACGAGGTTCCTATTACTGTTACTAATCTGAATAAAACAGAAGTTTATCTAAATGCTCAAGCTCATAACTTGCTGTTTCAAGGAATCTCTCGCAAAGAATTTGATCGTGTATCTCATATTAATTCTGCCCACTTAATATGGAAGACTCTTTGCGATTATTATGAGGGAACCACTAAAATCAAGAAAGTGCGTAAAAATCTTTATCAAAAAGAGTATTCTGATTTTGCTATGAAATCTGGTGAATCTATTGATGATCTTTTTGCTCACTTTGAGAAGATACTGAGTAGTTTGCGTGGCGTTGATGTTATTCCTACTAATGAAGATAATACATCTAAAATTTTCAGATCTTTAGGCTCTGAGTGGTTGATGGTTGTCACAACAATTAATCAAACTATCGATCTAGATACCTTAACCATGGATGATCTTTTTTTCTAGATTGAAAACCTATGATATGGAAGTTTTGCCATTTAAGATCGATATATCTTCACCTTTAGCACTTGTGACTAACCCCATGTAGGCTGCTTTGTTGAGTTCTTTTCTTGTGTCTGCTTTGTCCTCTTTTTCAGATGAACAGCTCGAACAGCTCCCTAAAGAGGACTTGGTGTTGATCTCCTCACGGGCATACAAGGCACTCAATAACATGAGGATGAGGAAGCGAGCTGGCGTCTCAAGTTCAATCAAGTGCTATGAATGTGACGAGTTAGGTCACATTAAGGTGGAGTGTCCCAAGCTCAAAGGGAAGGTGATCAAGGAAGATAAGAATTATCATCGTCGGCCAACCAAGAACAACAACACCAAGGGTGACAATTTTCGTCGCAAGTTTGCTGAAAAGATCATATCGACTATCGAGCATCTTGAATTGAGTGATGTAGAATTTGATAGTTGCGACAATAATGACGACCACGACAATGATGATTCTCAAGATAAGAAGAAGAAGAACAACGACTTCACGGGCATGTGCTTCATGGCAAGCAACTACGACGACAGTGATCCCGATGAGGTAAGCCCATCATATGATGAACTTGAAGATGGTTTGATTAAACTTGCTATTGAATTAAAAAAGACAAAAAAGAAATTGAAAGAAAATAATTGTCTTGTTGAAAGCTTAACTTCTGAAATTAATAGACTTAGAGCTTCTATTCCTGATGATGAACCATGTGAGTCTTGTCAAGTTTTACATTCTGAGTTGGAGACTGCTAGGTCAATAAATGCTAAATTTGATGATTTCAGACTAGCACATGACTCTTGTGATGAAAAGTTAAAACTTGCAAATGATGAAATTGAAAAGCTCAAGTTTAGTGCTCCTACATGTTTAGAGTCAAGTATTTCAAATGTTCAAACTAAAAATTGCTCTAATTGTGGATTGCTAGAAGCTAGACTTAATTCCTCTCAGGAAACAATTCAACATATGCTTTATCATAGGATAGCTTCTTGCTCTAACTGTCCTAAATTTACAATAGAAATTGAAGCTTTGACCAGATAACTTGCTGATTTTGTTGAAAAGGAAAGGTTGGCTCAGTCTAGTGCTTCGAAGAAAATTGTGAATGAATCTGTCAAATGTACAATTTGTCCTACTCTAGCTAAAGAAAATGTGTATCTTAAGGACGCTTTAGATAGATTTTCTTTTGGCAAGAAAATTTTGAATATGATCCTAGACAAGTCAAAAGTGAGTGTTAAATATCATGGTCTAGGATTTAATTTTGTTGAGCATGCCAAGAATAATCCTCCTAAGATTGTTAAGCTTCTTGAACCTGAAAAATTTGAAGTAGAATCTAAACCAAAACAAATTATTTTTAAATCTACTGGTATTGCAGTGAGTGCTGTAAAGGTAATAGATACAACTTCTCATAAAATCAGGTATCATTGCACTCATTGTGGTAGAGAGAGTCATTTGGTTCAATTTTGCTTTCGAAAAGCTAAGAAAGTAAAGAAAGATAGGTTAAGAAAGATTTCTCATTCAGCAATGGAGTTTGGTCAAGCTCCTTATCATCGCTTTGCTCTCTCTAAACAATCTTATGCAGATTTAGGAGTTTTTGCTACAGAACCGGTCAGACCAGTGTTTTTCACGCGGTTAGACCAGCGGGTGGTAAGACCGGCGTTTTACAATCGGTCAGACCAGCACCTCAATAGCGGTTTGACCGGTAGTGCCTAGAAACTAGAAGTGCTTTGTTTGTGCTTTTTGTTACTCCTGTTCATCGTGTATCGCAGTACTTGATTCCTAAATCTTATCTCACTAACCCTAGTACTGTGAGACCGATATTTCCTATGATGTAAGAACAGTTGACGAGTTTAGAGAACATGAGTTTGATTTGGTTCTAGTCTTTTTTCGTCATTGCTTGGTTGGAACACTTGATGGTTCTTTATTTTCTTTGATGGCTTCCAAGAGATTTCACTTTCTGAGAGACTTTATGGAAAGGGTGACGTTGCTCTACACCTTGTTGAGTTTGAATTCTAGTTTGCTCATTCTTTCACAGAACTGGTTGATTCTTTTTGTCTTGCTCATTTGCGAAGTGAGTTGGGTGTGTTGCACCTATGGGCTTATTCTGAGGGGAAGCTTGTTTTTAAAAGTTCAAAAACTTTGTATATTATACTTGTCAAACAATTCATCAAATCCAAGCCATTGAAATCAGATGAGTTGTAGAGCTTTCTTTATCATATGTATTCATGTGCTGTGTAGCTTTGATCATGACTGGTTACAATTAATTTGCTACATTAGAACTAAAGCTGACATGGCAGAATACTTTGACTAGATTGATTATTGTTATTACTTTGTGATGTTCATCGAAAAGGATTAGCTTGATGGTGGGTCTTATTTTAAATCTTGGATTTGAAGCTAGTACGTCTCTCATTCCGATCCTTTTATGCTCACTCAATTTGGCATGTTATGAAAAAAAAATTATTGATAAGACAGAGACAATTGAGAAGATGTATGCTTCAAATATGCCATACATATAAAAAGAGGTATGCTTCAAGTATGCCATTAGTGAAAAGAAGTATGCTACAAGCATGCCACCATTGAAAAGAAGTATGCTACAAGCATGCCACATACATACAAATTGAATGTGGAGCATAGGTTGTCACTTGAGATTCCTAGCGCATCCAGATTTAACGTTTGCTTCTCTTTTAGGCTTTAACTTTTTATGGTGATATCTCTTTGTGGTCTTATAATCTGTTTAGTCATTGTTGAGATGCCTGTCTTTAATTAAATTGCTTAATCATTCTACAGACTTATTTTGACTTTGCTATATGGTATATGACTTTATATGATCTCGTTAACTCTACTCAAAATGATGGCTTAGTTAATCTATTAAATGGAATTGAATAATCTACACAGCTTCTTGACTTTTACTCTCCTTGCTTAAAAGGAGGCAGAGGTTAAGAGTTCCCCGTGGCTTTTACGGTGGTTTTACAGAAGGCTTTCGAGAGAAAGCTTGTGAAGTTCTTGTTAGGGTTTGAGGGGTGCTGTTAGAGCGCTTTGTAGCCACAGAACAAGATTGAGAAATAAAGATCAGATCTATTCTAATCTTAGTCATTGCCGGCGACGAGTCTCTCTGGGCATCACCTATGATTTGTTCATGTGTTCTGTGCAATGTCTTCCACGTCGCTAACAGCATCGACAAGCAGAGCAGATCTGAGCAGATCGTCGCACGTCAACTAGGAGGCATCACGTACGACTATGGTGTCTTCAGTCGTCTGTTAAATTCAACGCAGGGTGTTCCAGGTGGTCATAACTTCTTACGACCAGGTTGTTCGGTTTTTATTGGGAATAAAAATTGGTACAATCATTCACCCTCCCTCTGATTGCACTATACGATCCTATAGGATTAAAGTACTCAATAAGGTGGGATTCCGAAGTGGTATTTAGGGTTGGTCTAGTCGACACAGGCCAATTGTAACGACCCACCTCTAGGGCACCCGAGAGGTCCTCCAAGACCTTCTGGAAAGTCCATCAAGACCTCCCAGGAGGTCCACAAAGGACCTCTCGGCAGTTTCCCCAAGACCTCCCAGGAGATCCCGCAGGACCTCCTGGACGTCCAGGAGAACCCGACCCGAGAGGGTCTTGGAGCCAGGGAGCGCCCAATGACCTGCCACGGCCAAACCAGGAAAAAAAACAAGGTGGTCGTGGAGGTCCAAGACCACCCAGAACCTCACGTGTTCCTTCCCTGGTGGGGACATCGATGTCTGAGCTTGCTCCCAAGTTCCCTGTGAATCCCGAGCTAGTCCCAAGGATCATGGCTAGCTCTTCACAGCACAAATACAACAGTGGTGACATCCAGAACACACCTTTATTTAAACCAAATATTAACAAAGTTGTTTACAAGGTGGCCTTGGGCCCAACACATATATACAAAAGAGCAAAAGATCAAAAGATCCATCAACACGCCACAGGCAGCTGACTGGAAGGCACAACCTATTCCTTTGGTCTTCTTCACTGACAGTATCTTCTCCTGGCAAAGATTGTAATGAGCAAGAGTGAGCACAACAACCGTGCTCGCAAGTTACACCCGTGGGTTAGCAACATGACATGCATATATGGGTAATCAAAGGGTGGCATAATATGGTTATTTTGCACAAAGCCAATTTTCTTTCAAATACAATTACTAAGTTCCAAAGCAGATCTTTAATAGCTAAAATTCATTTAGCAAAGCAGTTTTTCAGTTGAGTAGCATTCATCAATGAATTGGTGAAGGATACCCTCCTGACATTAGGCTCCCTGCCCAAACCCATGGGATAAAAATCCCAAAAACAGATTTGATAAACCTTTACGAAACCCCAAATCCAACATCTAACTTCAAGTGGCCTTTGCCAGCACGTCCATGACCGTGGACACGGCTATTCGAATAGATTTAACTCTGCAGAGGTTGTGCACTTTACCCACATGACATGATTTCTCTAGTTTATTCGGCATCCGTCAATGCCACCTCTCACTACCAAAGGTAAGAGGTCTAGAGCTCATGACAAGGCCTTTACAATGCATTGCTCCACCACAGCCTTTCCTTGCTAAGGTTTCACCCCCCCTATGGACTACAATCCAGCGGGAAGCCCCCTCTTGCACCAGTGGGAACAGTAGGTCATAACAAGACCATTAGCCCTACAAGGCCTCCCACACCTCCAATGGAGCAGCATATGGTGAAGTTTTGCAAATTACTTAGCCAGGTCCCACGCCCCACTCTGGAGACATGTGGTTGCACGATTGTGGCATAGCCCATTATAGGCTTGGCATCGGTCGCTCAAAGACCGGTGCTCCAATGACTAGGGCAACTCTCACAAACCCAAGGGCATCGATCTACCATAAAGGCACGATCCCGTGCATGAACTTGCACCAACCAAGCCAACCAATTCGCCCCAGTCTAATTCCAATTTCATTTTTCTTGCTTCCCCAGCAACATTTTCATCCTTCCATGACAACCCAATGTCATGGTAAAAACATTTTAAGCAATATTTGGTTATGTTGGTAAAGATTTCCCCAAATCAATACTTTTGGTCTAAGCTTGTCTAAGCACCAGTTTTTCAAATGGTTTTGGTTCACACTATTGCATGACCCAAGTTTGATCTAAAGGTGACAATGAGTTTAGTCCAAAGTCAACAAAGGCCATACAAAGGAAGTAGGTATAACTATGAATTTAAACCGGTATTGAAATACTTGGTAAAAATAAGCATGCCTTACACTTTGAAACTGAACATAATTAAGTTGAAGTATTGGGTGCAATATGATCAAGAGTGTAACTTGCCTTGCTCACTGTCCTGAGATGCTTCCTCTTCTTCGGTACACTCAGACTCCCTGGAGTCTTCACGATCTACACGTATGAAAGAGCAACTTCAAAGAAGGTTCAAATAAAGATCCAATTAAGAACAATAAGAAAACCAAAAGAACCCTAGAGGAAGTCCAAAACGCAACCAACAGGAGAGGTCTAAATCCCAGACTAGGTTCTTAGGGAGGAGGTCTAAACTCACCAGAGGAGGGTGGTCTTTAGCAAAAGACCCCAAAGGTGTGACCTAAGCAGTAGGCAAAGAGGTGCTGAGCAATGGTTCTTGCGCAAGGTCCAGAGAGGAGGTCCTCACACAAGGCCACAGAAGTCCAAAAGAAATCCACAAGAGGAGGTCCTGTGAAGGACACGACCAGCTCAGTGCAGTGATGAACACAAAAGTGGAGCAGACCACCAAAGGAACTTACCAGGTACAAGGAGTAATGGAGGGAAGGGAAGGTCGTGAGAGCCAAGTCTTCCCTGGAAAGCCACTGAACGAGAGCCAAGATAACAGAGTGTGAAGAAAGGCGATGTGGTGGAATTTCTTGGTCTAATTGTAATCAAAATGGTGAAGAAAACTAGAAACATACGTGTCAAGGATAAGTATAGAAATGGGTCAAAGGTAGGTAGTGGCAGGGCAGGTGTCACTACAATTCTGGGCAAAAGGTACGAGGAAGGACAATGTATGTTGCTTGGGAAGGAACAAAGAGAAATGTCAGGGTACGGTTAAGTGACCCAATTCAAAGTAATTACCACGTATGTGGATGCATTTAATGTGACAAGACATGCATTAAATGCACAAGATATTTACGTGACGGAGGAAATGAGAATGACCACGGCTGGCAAGTGGGGCCAGTCAATTTTGAAACAATCGGGTCAAAATAGGGAGGTCCCGCCTCAGAGAGAGGTCTTAGGGAGATCCGAGAGTTAGGAGATCCTAGGTCTAAAGGACCTGGAGGTCTAAAGGTTGAGGAGGTCCAGACTGCAAAGGAGGTCTGGCGCAGGGAGGTCTGACGGTCGGATTATCAACAAGAGGTCTTGTCGATTTGGATCTCTTCAAGGGAGGTCTCAGCGAGAAAGTTCAAAGCTAGGTTTAAAAGGTCACGGAAGGTCTCAAGGCAGGAGGTCCAAAGCACTACCAAGAGGTCCTGTGGTTGAAACTAATAACACGTTGAGGTCTGGGCGGTTGGATCTCCGAAAGGGAGGTCCAACGGCCACGATCAAACATGCGGAGAGGTCCGCAAGGTGGTATAACGCACGGGGAGGTCTGGGCCTTCAGATTCAAAATGAGGGGAGGTCCAAACCGTTAGATTCAAAACAAAGGGAGAGATCCAAAGAAACTCGTGTGTCGAAGCAACTCAAAAGAGGTTTCCACCCGCTCAAGGTGAGATCAAAGCCTTGGCAATTACGATGAACCCTAAAGAGGTCCCTTCGGCCAAGAAGAAATGCCAAGGAGGTTCAAATGAGCTCTGAAGGTCCGAAGGCATACAAGAAGTTCACTGGAACACAAGGAGGTCCCGACCCAAAGAGGTCTGGACATATGAATGTGCCCAGGCAACAAAGGGTTTAGACTTAAGAGAAGTTTGAACAGAAAAGAGGTCTGGTTCCAAAGAGATTCGAACCAACAAAGAAGTCCAAAGTGACCAAATTCCGAAGGAAAGGCCCGGACGTAAGAATACGTCCAGGTGAGAAAAGGTTCAAGCCTCAAGGGAGGCCTACCCTCACATGCCACTGGGGAGGTCTAGACCACAGAGGAGGTCTAAACCTGCACAACCAAAGAAGATATGCTAAAGGGAAGTCTACTGAGCATACCAAACGGAGGTATCAATAACTCAAACCTCTCCAACCGAACCAAACTTGGAATTCTCATTAAAATAAAATAGCTTTAATTTATTTTACACATTTTAAAAAGGATTTAGAAAATCAGAATGTTACAAACCTACCCCCCTTAAAGGAATCTCGACCCCGAGATTCAAATAGAATCAGCAAAGAGATAGGGGTAGTTAGTCTTGAGGTCTTCTTCTTTTTCCCACGTAGCTTCACTTTCTGGATGATGGCTCCACTGTACCTTGTATGACTTGATAATTCTGCTCCTGGTAACTCGCTCGGCAACATCCAGAATTTTAATTGGTTGCTCCACATAGGTGAGGTCTTCCTGTAAGTCTATGTCCTCCACTAATGTGTGATCTTTAGGAAACCGCAGGCACTTTCTTAATTGTGATACATGAAAGATGTTGTGCACTGCCGACAAGGACTCTGGAAGTTCCAGTTTATAAGCCACTTCGCCTTGTCTTGCTAAAATCTTATATGGTCCTAAATATCTTGGAGCTAGCTTTCCTCTAATCCGAAATCTTCTAACTCCCCGAATTGGTGTTACTCTGAGGTAGACAAGGTCTCCAACTTCAAAAGATAAATCTCTGCGCCTGGTGTCAGCATAACTCTTTTGTCGGGACTGAGCCACTCTCAGTCGCTCCTTTATCAATTTGACCTTGCTCTCGGCATCTTTGATCAGGTCCGGCCCATAGAGTTGATGCTCTCCAACTTCATCCCAGAGAAGAGGTGTTCTACAAGGTCTACCATACAAAGCTTCAAATGGGGACATTTGTAGGCTAGCTTGATAGCTATTATTATAGGAGAATTCAAATAGGGCAAGTTCTTGTCGGCTTCTCCCAAAATCCAGGCACATGCCCTGAGCATGTCTTCCAAGATTTGGTTTACTCTCTCTGTTTGCCCATCCGTTTGAGGATGATAAGTTGTACTAAAGTTGAGTTTAGTACCTAGAGCTTCATGCAAACTTTGCCAAAATCTTGAGGTAAATTGAGATCCTCTATCTGACACTATTCTTTTGGGCACTCCATGTAGACAAACAATTCTGGCCATGTACAGATCTGCCAAGACATTACTAGCATAGGTGGTCTTGACTGGTATGAAATGTGCTACTTTAGTTAACCTATCAACCACCACCCATATGGAGTCATACCCAGACTGGGTCCTAGGCAATCCAGTAATAAAATCCATGCCCACTTGTTCCCATTTCCATTCAGGTATTGGCAAGGGCTGTAACAAACCGGCTGGTTTTTGGTGTAGGGCTTTAACTTTCATACACACATCACATTGGGCTACATACTTAGCCACATCTTGCTTCATGCTGGTCCACCAGTACCTCTCTTTAAGATCTTGGTACATTTTGGTGCTGCCTGGGTGGATAGAATATGGTGATCCGTGTGCTTCCACCAAAATGAGTTGCTTAATCTCCTGGTTGTTTGGCACACAAACTCGGCTACCAAACCGCACTACTCCTTGCTCATCCTCAGAGAAACCTGGGGCTTTACCCCTTCTCATATTTTTCTTAATTTCTTGGATGTCTTCATCTCTTTCTTGTTGTTCCTTTATCTGATCCAGAACAGTTGGATGTACCTCCAAGGTATTCACATATCCTTGCTCCACTATCTCTAAGTTGAGGTACTTCAATTCCTCATAAAGTGTTGGTTGTTGTTCTTGAACCAACAAGGTGCTGCAATAACCTCTTCGGCTTAAAGCATCTGCCACTATGTTGGCTTTGCCTGGATGATAGTGTATCCCAAGGTCGTAGTCTTTAATTAATTCTAACCATCTCCTTTGTCTCAAGTTAAGCTCTGGTTGTGTGAAAATGTATTTCAGACTTTTGTGATCTGTGTATATCTCACAACGGTTGCCAATAAGATAGTGTCTCCAAAATTTTAAAGCATGCACAATGGCTGCCAATTCAAGATCATGTGTTGGGTAGTTCTCCTCATGAGGTCTCAACTGTCTAGAGGCATATGCCACTACCCTTCTATCTTGCATTAGCACACATCCTAGACCTTGATGGGATGCATCACAAAATACTTCAAAGTCTTTTTGGATGTCTGGGAGGATCATCTGAGAGCTGTGATAAGTTTTTCCTTCAATTTCAGAAAACTTTGTTCACAGGTTTCAGTCCATTCAAACCTCTTTTCCTTTTTCAAAAGTTGAGTGAGAGGTTTAGCAATTTTGGAGAACCCTTCAATAAATCTCCTGTAATAGCCAGCTAGACCAAGAAAGCTTCTTACCTCAGTCACTGTCTTAGGAGGTCTCCAGTCTAGGACAGCTTCAACCTTTGAGGGTCTCTGACCACTCCTTTGGCGAAATAATATGACCAAGGAAGGCTACTTGACTTAGCCAAAACTCACATTTACTAAACTTGGCATAGAGTCAGCTGCTCTCTAAGTCTTCCCAACACCATTCTAAGGTGGTCTTCATGTTACCTTCACTTTTAGAATAGATGAGAATATCATCAATAAACACCACCACAAATTTTTCAAGGAAGTCCATGAATACTTTGTTCATCATGCTCATGAAATAAACTGGGGCATTTGTCAACCCAAATGACATCACAGTGAACTCATATAGACCATACCTTGTGGTAAAAGCAGTTTTGGGGATGTCCTCTGGTCTTATTTTCAATTGATGATAACCAGACCTTAGGTCTATTTTGGAGAACACGCTTGCCCCCTTAAGTTGGTCAAAGAGGTCATCTATCCTTGGCAATGGATATTTGTTCTTAATGGTGACCTCATTGAGTGATCTATAATCTACACACATTCGCAAGCTACTGTCCTTCTTTTTGACAAATAGCACAGGTGCTCCCCATGGTGAAGAGCTTGGTCTAATAAATCCTTTCTCCTTCAGTTCTTGGATCTGCTTCTTTAATTCCACCAATTCATTTACAGGCATCCTGTAAGGTCTCTTTGATATGGGTGCAGTCCCAGGGACCAAGTCAATTAGAAAGGAGATGTCCCTATCGGGCGGCATGCCAGGGAGTTCCTCAGGGAACACATCCAAGTATTCACTGACCACTGGGAGGTCTTCCAACTTCACCACTTCCTTTATATTGGTTAGACAAGGTCCTGGCTTAAGGGAGGTCTTTGGCTTGAACTCCACTCTACTTCCTTGTTCATTGATAAGGGTTATGGACTTAGTGGCACAGTCAATTTGTCCTTTATTCTTAGCCAACCAATCCATTCCAAGGATTACATCCAATCCTTGAGTTGGCAAGACTATGAGGTCTGCATGAAATAGAACTCCAGAGATCTCTAAGGTGAGATTTGGGCAAAGGGTATTAGTCCTCATATCTATGCCCGGGACATGTATTAGCATAGGGTTAACCAAAGGGACTATTGATAACCCACACTTCCCCACAAATTTGCTTGAAACAAAAGAATGGGAAGCCCCCGAGTCAAATAAAACTGAAGCTGGTACAGAATTCACAGGAAACGTACCGAGGACAACATCGGGTGCATCATGCGCCACTTTAGCCGTGACATGTGTGACACGGCCTTTGACAACTTTAGTTGCTGGCTTCACACTTGAAGCACTACCTTGGGCCGACACCCCTTGTTCAGCACGGACTGGAGCAGAGACTTGTTGCTTCTTTGGGCACTTATTAGCATAGTGCCCAATCTCATTACAAAAGAAACAGGTCACTCCAGCCGAGGAGGTCATGGAGGGTTTCTTTTGAAATTGACTCCCAGAAGAGGTCCTATGATAACTTGATTTGCTTGTGCGCTGCTCTGACCCCGATGCCCTTGAAGAGGAGGTCCGCGAGGACTTGCGCTGGGAGGTCTGAGACTGGGAGGTCCTAGACTTAGGGAATCCTTCAGGGTTAAACCTCTGCGCAGCTTTCTTCCTCTTTCGGCCCTCCATCTTTTGGAGTTTGTCCTCCTGCCGAATAGCCTTGCTCACAAGTTGCTGGAAGTCAGTATGTTCCTGGGAAACAAGGTGAACTGAAATATTATCATTCAACCCTTCCAAAAAGTGTTCTTGTTTGCTTTCATCGGTAGCAACATCTCCGAGAGCATATCTTGCTAATTGGTTAAACTTGTGCATATATTCATTGACAAAGTCTGTTGCCTTGCTTCAAGGTACGAAACTCATCCTCTTTAATGACATCATTCGGTGGGAGATGAGCACGATGAAAAGCTCGTTTGAACTCATCCCATGTGATGGCCTGAGGATCAGCATGAGATTGGCTAAAATTGTCCCACCACTCAGAGGCTGGCCCACTGAGCTGGTGAGAAGCAAAAAGCACCCTTTCATGATCTGTACACTGCACCATGTCTAATTTTCTGCTCACTGCCCTTAACCAATCATCAGCTTCCATAGGTTCAGCACTGCTTGAAAATGTTGGAGGGCGTAGCCTCATGAATTCAGCAATGCTAGACCTTGGAAGAGGTGGAACTTGGGCTTGAGGTTGAGCTGCAGCAGTGGCTTGCAAAGACTGAGTGTTGGGCATGGACTGTGAGAGCAAGTTTATCAAGTGAGCTTGATTGGCCATTATTTGAGTCCAAGTAGGACCTTCAACTGGAGGTGGGGGTGGTTGGGATGTTGGCTGCCCTTGCTCACCCTCAACTCCTCTATTCTGATTGGTCCACAAGGCTGGGTTCTCTGCCTCTTCCTCAGCTTGACGGTTGTGATGGCTTGAACTGCCACTGCCATTTCTTGAGGTGGCCATTATGTCCAAGCACCAGGGCTGAGAAAAGAAAAGAGAAAGGCTAAGGAAAGACTAGCCAAAACCACCCACTCGGCAAGGAATCCAACACCAAGGAAACAGCAGCGAGAAATTTTTCTCAAAGTTTATAATAACCAAAATTCGTCCTACTCGTGTCTTACCTTTTTGGGGGAAGTCTTAAGCACCAGCCTACCCTAAAAGACTTCTAACAGAATGTTGCTAGGGTAAGGAGATCCAATTAATGTTGTAAACAGGTGCATAGGGAGAAACAAGATAAGGTGAGGTTAAGGTAAGGAAAAGCACCAGAAGAAAGGTAAGAGTGAAAAGATGACCCAGATAAGAAAGAACATTTTATTCTTCTTTTGTTATAAAATAGATTTTGAAATTCTACAACCATGCTACTAGGTTGCGTCCTACAGTCAGGATGCTCTGATACCACTTTTGTAACGACCCACCTCTGAGGCACCCGAGAGGTCCTCCAAGACCTTCTGGAAAGTCCATCAGGACCTCCCAGGAGGTCCACAAAGGACCTCTCGGCAGTTTCCCCAAGACCTCCCAGGAGATCCCGCAGGACCTCCTGGACGTCTAGGAGAACCCGACCCGAGAGGGTCTTGGAGCCAGGGAGCGCCCAATGACCTGCCACGGCCAAACCAGGAAAAAAAACAAGGTGGTCGTGGAGGTCCAAGACCACCCAGAACCTCACGTGTTCCTTCCCTGGTGGGGACATCGATGTCTGAGCTTGCTCCCAAGTTCCCTGTGAATCCCGAGCTAGTCCCAAGGATCATGGCTAGCTCTTCACAGCACAAATACAACAGTGGTGACATCCAGAACACACCTTTATTTAAACCAAATATTAACAAAGTTGTTTACAAGGTGGCCTTGGGCCCAACACATATATACAAAAGAGCAAAAGATCAAAAGATCCATCAACACGCCACAGGCAAATGATCGAAGGCACAACCTATTAAGCTTTGGTCTTCTTCAGCGACAAGATCTTCTCTGGCAAAGATTGTAATGAGCAAGAGTGAGCACAACAACCGTGCTCGCAAGTTACACCCGTGGGTTAGCAACATGACATGCATATATGGGTAATCAAAGGGTGGCATAATATGGTTATTTTGCACAAAGCCAATTTTCTTTCAAATACCATTACTAAGTTCCAAAGCAGATCTTTAATAGCTAAAATTCATTTAGCAAAGCAGTTTTTCAGTTGAGTAGCATTCATCAATGAATTGGTGAAGGATACCCTCCTGACATTAGGCTCCCTGCCCAAACCCATGGGATAAAATCCCAAAAACAGATTTGATAAACCTTTCTGGAAACCCCAAATCCAACATCTAACTTCAAGTGGCCTTTGCCAGCACGTCCATGACCGTGGACACGGCTATTCGAATAGATTTAACTCTGCAGAGGTTGTGCACTTTACCCACATGACATGATTTCTCTAGTTTATTCGGCATCTGTCAATGCCACCTCTCACTACCAAAGGTAAGAGGTCTAGAGCTCATGACAAGGCCTTTACAATGCATTGCTCCACCACAGCCTTTCCTTGCTAAGGTTTCACCCCCCTATGGACTACAATCCAGCGGGAAGCCCCCTCTTGCACCAGTGGGAACAGTAGGTCATAACAAGACCATTAGCCCTACAAGGCCTCCCACACCTCCAATGGAGCAGCATATGGTGAAGTTTTGCAAATTACTTAGCCAGGTCCCACGCCCCACTCTGGAGACATGTGGTTGCACGATTGTGGCATAGCCCATTATAGGCTTGGCATCGGTCGCTCAAAGACCGGTCCTCAAATGACTAGGGCGACTCCCACAAACCCAAGGGCATCGATCTACCATAAAGGCACGATCCCGTGCATGAACTTGCACCAACCAAGCCAACCAATTCGCCCCAGTCTAATTCCAATTTAATTTTTCTTGCTTCCCCAGCAACATTTTCATCCTTCCATGACAACCCAATGTCATGGTAAAAACATTTTAAGCAATATTTGGTTATGTTGGTAAAGATTTCCCCAAATCAATACTTTTGGTCTAAGCTTGTCTAAGCACCAGTTTTTCAAATGGTTTTGGTTCACACTATTGCATGACCCAAGTTTGATCTAAAGGTGACAATGAGTTTAGTCCAAAGTCAACAGTGGCCATACAAAGGAAGTAGGTATAACTATGAATTTAAACCAGGTATTGAAATACTTGGTAAAAATAAGCATGCCTTACACTTTGAAACTGAACATAATTAAGTTGAAGTATTGGGTGCAATATGATCAAGAGTGTAACTTGCCTTGCTCACTGTCCTGAGATGCTTCCTCTTCTTCGGTACACTCAGACTCCCTGGAGTTTCACGATCTACACGTATGAAAGAGCAACTTCAAAGAAGGTTCAAATAAAGATCCAATTAAGAACAATAAGAAAACCAAAAGAACCCTAGAGGAAGTCCAAAACGCAACCAACAGGAGAGGTCTAAATCCCAGACTAGGTTCTTAGGGAGGAGGTCTAAACTCACCAGAGGAGGGTGGTCTTTAGCAAAAGACCCCAAAGGTGTGACCTAAGCAAGAGGCAAAGAGGTCTTGAGCAATGGTTCTTGCGCAAGGTCGAGAGAGGAGGTCCTCACACAAGGCCACGAAGTCCAAAAGAAATCCACAAGAGGAGGTCTGTGAAGGACACGACCACCTTCGATCTTGATGATGAACACAAAAGTGGAGCAGACCACCAAAGGAACTTACGGTACAAGGAGTAATGGAGGGAAGGGAAGGTCGTGAGCTAAGTCTTCCTGAAAGCCACCGAGCGAGAGCCAAGATAACAGAGTGTGAAGAAAGGCGATGTGGTGGAATTTCTTGGTCTAATTGTAATCAAAATGGTGAAGAAAACTAGAAACATACGTGTCAAGGATAAGTATAGAAATGGGTCAAAGGTAGGTAGTGGCGAGGCGGTGTCACTACAATTCTGGGCAAAAGGTACGAGGAAGGACAATGTATGTTGCTTGGGAAGGAACAAAGAGAAATGTCAGGGTACGGTTAAGTGACCCAATTCAAAGTAATTACCACGTATGTGGATGCATTTAATGTGACAAGACATGCATTAAATGCACAAGATATTTACGTGGCGGAGGAAATGAGAATGACCACGGTTGGCAAGTGGGGCCAGTCAATTTTGAAACAATGGGTCAAAATAGGAGGTCCCGCCTCACAGAGAGGTCTTAGGGGAGATCCGAGAGAGTTAGGAGGTCCTAGGTCTAAAGGACCAGGAGGTCTAAAGGTTGAGGAGGTCCAGACCTGCAAAGGAGGTCTGGGCAGAGGGAAGTCCTGACGGTTAGGATTATCAACAAGAGGTCCTGTCGATTTGGATCTCTTCAAGGGAGGTCTGGCGAGAAAGTTCAAAGCTAGGTTTAAAAGGTCACGGGAAGGTCCTAGGGCAGGAGGTCCAAAGCACTACCAAGAGGTCCCGTGGTTGAAACTAATAACACGTTGAGGTCTGGGCGGTTGGATCTCCGAAAGGGAGGTCCAACGGCCACGATCAAACATGCAGGAGAGGTCCGCAAGGTGGTATAACGCACGGGGAGGTCTGGGCCTTCAGATTCAAAATGAGGGGAGGTCCAAACCGTTAGATTCAAAACAAAGGGAGAGATCCAAAGAAACTCGTGTGTCGAAGCAACTCAAAAGAGGTTTCCACCCGCTCAAGGTGAGATCAAAGCCTTGGCAATTACGATGAACCCTAAAGAGGTCCCTTCGGCCAAGAAGAAATGCCAAGGAGGTTCAAATGAGCTCAAAGGTCCGAAGGCATACAAGAAGTTCAACTGGAACACGAGGAGGTCCCGACCCAAAGAGGTCTGGACATATGAATGTGCCCAGGCAACAAAGGGTTTAGACTTAAGAGAAGTTTGAACAGAAAAGAGGTCTGGTTCCAAAGAGATTCGAACCAACAAAGAAGTCCAAAGTGACCAAATTCCGAAGGAAAGGCCCGGACGTAAGAATACGTCCAGGTGAGAAAAGGTTCAAGCCTCAAGGGAGGCCTACCCTCACGTGCCACTGGGGAGGTCTAGACCACAAAGGAGGTCTAAACCTGCACAACTAAAGAAGATATGCTAAAGGGAAGTCTACTGAGCATACCAAACGGAGGTATCAATAACTCAAACCTCTCCAACCGAACCAAACTTGGAATTCTCATTAAAATAAAATAGCTTTAATTTATTTTACACATTTTAAAAAGGATTTAGAAAATCAGAATGTTACACCAATATACGAAGTTACAATGTAGCTAACTTTACCTAAACGAAATCCAAGTTTGAGCAAAGGGACGGCGACTCCTATATGAGGAGACGACCGAAGTGGTGGTCAGGGGGTGAACGCACACCCCTAGGATTACAGGGCCCATGGGCCTAAGTGGAGGTGGCGCAGCACCCTTTTGACTCGGGCTCAGAAATAACACCGGATTGTTTTGGTGATTGCGGCGCAAACAGAAGGAATCTAGAGGTGGGGCTAGATCCGCTGGAAAGATGAAGAGATAATATTTCCATCAAGTACTCGTGGACCTCCAACGGACACCGTATGTGAAAGTTATGCAAGTTTGAATTCGGTGCTATCTCTGGAGGCCGAATTGGATTCCAGAACATATCCCACTAGAATTCTTGCTTGAGTTGGAACGTGGGGCTCTTCCTTGTACCATGACGTGAAGTAGCGGTCGTATCCAGAGGGTTGATGTCCTCATCAGTTCTTCACCACACCCCCTGGTCGATATATGCATGGGAGCAACTCCGGGACCAAATCCGCAACAACTTCTAGGGAAACTACGCCAAGCCAAGGGACATGGGGCACCTGTTCGCAATAAAACAGGCATCGGACGAGTCCCTACGTAGCTTCTTCAAGTGGTCCACAGTGGTCAAGGGCCAGGTAAAGAGCGTCAAAGAGACCACCGTCGTTAACGCGGCAACCTACGGGCTCCAAAAGGGCTCCCTAGTGGAAAGGTTTGCCTGGAAGCCCATCCGCACAGTGATGGAGCTGTTCGACAACATGGAGGAGTATGACCGGGCCGAAGAAGACAGCACCCAAAGGGTCGGGGCAGAGCTGGCAGCAATAATGCTAGCGGTAAGTGAAGGTGATGCCCTCGCCAAGAAAGCAATATCCATTACTGAGGTTGCCAAAGCTATAGGCATACCCCGCACCGACGAGCACCATGGTCAACCAAGACGATGAACCCACTAGATATACCACATGGAAGGCGGCCAAGCCCCCGAAGGAGGAAGGTGAGGCAGCCGCGACGATCGTGGTCGTGGCCGCATCCGAGGACGAGGGGCGGCCGCAACCCAGATGCACGAGGCGGCACTAAGGCGCCCATGATGTGGTGTGACCTCCACGGCGAATGGTCGCACCTGACCAAGGTCCGCCGCACCATAGCGGCCATTAGGGATTACATGAATCATGAGCCACCCTGTGCCAACCACGAAGGGGAACGGAGGCCCAACAATGAACTATTGGCTGCACCACCAAGGCCTTGCATCAAGGCTGTGGGCGAAGACCACCCGCGAAGAATAATCAACACAATCACCGAAGGGTTCTCGCTTGGCTTGGCATCCAAGAGGCAGTGACACGCCTACACCAGACAAATCCACCGTGTGGTGGCATACCCCGCTAGCATGCCCCTGAGATATGTGGGGGTCCCCATCACCTTCGGTCCTAGAGATGTAGCAGGGCTATTCTTCTCCCACCAGGACCCCCTCGTCATCTCCACGAACATTGTGGACTTCAAAGTCAGGTGCATCCTCGTGGACAGAGGCAACTTCATGGACCTCCTCTCCACAAAGGCATTCGACAAAATGATGATCCCCCAAGATCGCTTGTCCCCGCCAGGCATACCGCTGATAGGCTTCGGGGGTAGACCCATGACAGCGTTAGGTCAAATCGACTTAGCGGTAACCTTCGGCGATGGTCCTTCATCACGAACGGTGATCATCACATTTGACATTGTCAACATGCCCTACCAGTACAATGCTATCCTCGGGCACACCACGTTGAACTCCTTCAACACCATCGCAAATCACAATTACTTGTGTATGAAGATCCCCACACCAGGAGGGGTCATCATGATCAGCGGGGACCAAGACCTCCCTAGGAAAACATAACTGGTGGGTACGATGGTGACACGTGATGTCCACACGGTGGAGCCAAAGGTGAAGAAGCACAAGGAACCATCCCCAGCAAGGTGGGTACCCAAAGCCAAACCGGAGGGATAGCTCAATAGAGTCTCTTTGAAGGAAGGATCCCCAAAGAAGATAGTGGCCCTGGGGATGGATCTCACGCTCGTAGCCAGAGTAGAGCTACTCTGGGTCCTACGTGGAAATAAAGACATTTTTTCTGGGGGCACGAGGACATCCCCGGGGTGGATAGGCAAACCATCGAATACCGTCTCACGATCAAGAGCGAGGCGAAGCCCAAAAAACAAAAGATGCACCATATGTCCGCAGACAGGCTGGCGGTCTCAAAGATCAAGGTAGCAAAGTTACTCAAAGCCGGTGTCATACGCGAAGTCAAGCACTCAGAATCGCTAGCCAACCCCGTCTTAGTGCGGAAGGCCACCAGAAAATGGCGCATGTGCGTCGACTTCACCAAACTCAACAAGGCATGTTCCAAAGACAACTTCCCTCTCCCTCGCATCGACCAGCTTGTGGACGCAACCTCTGGTTGCGAACTAATAAGCTTCTTGCATGCCTACATCACCCTGCTGGGCACCTATTGCTTCACATGATTGCATTTCAGCCTAAAAAATGTCAGGGCAACTTTCACTAGACTCATTGTGAAAGTCTTGGCCACACAGCTAGGTCACAACATCGAAGCATATGTCGATGACATAGTGGTCAAAAGTCTCAAAGTGATCTCCCACCTGGCAGATCCGCATGAGACCTTCGCCAACCTCCGAGCGGAGGGTGTAAAGCTTAACCCTGAGAAGTGCACCTTCAGCATTAAAGTGGGAAAAGTTTTGGGGTTCCTCGTCTCCGAAAGAGGCATCGAGACGAACCGTGAGAATATACATGCAATACAAGAGATGAAGCCCACTCGCAACACTCACGAGGCATAGAAGCTAACAAGGAGCCCAGCAACACTCATCCACTTCAGGGAGTGCATTCTACCATTCTTCAAAACGCTCCGAGGAGTAGAGCCTTTCCGGTGGACCGAGGATTGCCAACGGGCCTTCGACGAACTCAAGCAATACCTCACCCAACTTCCAGGATTAGTCAGCCCGAAGCATGACATGAAGCTAATGTTGTATCTAGCAGCTTTGACGACCGCGGTAAGTGTGGTCCTAGTCCAAGAAGACAACGGTGTGCAACGCCCCATATACTATGTACCGGAGGCCCTCCAAGGGGCCAAGATTCAGTATATAAAGCTGGAAAATTTGGCATATGCCCTACTCATGGCATCCCTTAAACTACGCCACTACTTCATGGCACACGAGATAACCACACCATCATCCTACCCCTTGGAATGTTGTTGCATAACAAGGATGCCACGGGCCGAATTGGCAAATGGGCCGCAAAGTTGGCCCCCTTCGACCTCGCCTTCGTCGTCCACACGACCATCAAATCCCAGGTGCTGACCGACTTCATCGCTGAGTGGACTCCACAGCTTGCGGAGCCCCTCGTTCCTCAGATCGAGGCAATCCACACGGTATACACTAGCGGTTAATGGTGCGCCATGGGGGCGGGTGCAACGGCAATTTTGGTATCGCCGAAGGGGCAACAGATACCGCACACAGCCTGCTTCGAGTTCCTTACAACGAACAATGTGGTTGAGTATTTGGCCTCCGCAAAGCGAAAACACTAGGGATAATCATCAATGAGAAACAATAGATAGTGACCCGTGGCCAACTACGCCCACTAGATCTGTCCTGCAGTCAACAACCATCAAATGCGTACTCAGGGACAGCACTAGTCCCATCAGATGTGACAGTCGTCGCCGGGGTCATCAATATTGACGACTCGCCTGATCTGCGGTCGTCGCCGGTTGCTGTTGGTGCAGCTTGGCTGATGGGCGATGTCCGCACGGAAACACATATTCTACAGTGCAATTAAACCTAGAGAGAGCGCTCCCTGTTCATGATTAATGCCGGAGACTTACTTATAACGACCCTGTTTTTTTGCGTTCCACCTCGACGCCGACAGTGCGAATTGTCTACCCGGAAAGATAGGGGCGTGCCCTTCGGTACACGTCGATACCGGATACCAGTGAATAAGTTGCTTGGCTTCAGCGAGTCATCGTTCTAATCCTAGATAATCTCAGTTTGGAATTAGAACATGCAATGATCGTACCCCGCCACGCACGAACCACGCTAGATTTTATGCGCGCGATTGATATTCAGTCCACATATATCACTTTGAATTCTCTCTAGGAAGCTAGGTATGATTCGTCTCTTAGTTTCATATAAGATGGTACAGTAATTAACTTTCCTTTAGCACAAGCGGAGGCACATGAAGTCTTCAGATTTATGAAAGTCTGTGATTTTATGTTATAGCTAACAAAATTATTAATAATTTTTCGCATCATACGCAAACCATAATGATCTAGACGATCATGCTAGATATTAAATATTTCTGGGTGTTTAAAAATTATTTTCATCGCAACATAAACTTCAGGTTTTCTCTATGTGTAGTACAATCCTGATAAGAAAGAAGGGAGTTTTTTGACCACTTACTTCTGGCATCCGTTAGACTTAGTCATGAGTAGGTATTCTGTACCAATCTCATTATCGGTTTCTACATGAAATCTATTCAGATGAATGTCTTTAAAACTGAGGATAGTACGTTTATATTCGGGATACAAAAGAGCATCCTCTATTGTTATACGGGTATCCATAGGGAGAACTATGATGGCCCTTCCAATGCCGACTATGAGAGCATCGCATCCAGCGATGGTCATGATATTCCTATTTTTCTTAATTAAGGTCTGAAAATATTAGCTTCCCTAAAAATTGAATTAGTGGTGCAACTGTCTACAAGACATATTTCCTCTTCCGTCATTGGATCGTACCGAGTTGTTCTATATTTAAAACATGATTTATTATAAAATAATTATTCATCAGGAAACATAGTTTGAAATGTAGAATAAGCATAGATCAGTAAAATAATGAATTGAATAATCTAGAAAAATAACAATGCCAAGAGTTCAGCCTAAGCAAATAATGAAAGATAAATGCTCAACATGAGCATGAATAAACCAATGTTCATCGAGAACTAAAACTAAACTGATCTGTAAAATTTATTTGAGGAGACTACTTCAGGTCTCCATATAGGTACCAGCTGTCCTTATGGAGGTACAAGAGCTCGAACCCAAGAAGATCGTCCTGATCCATGGAGGTGTCCTCTCCCTTGGCCACGTCGTCAAAAATCATGTAATCATTCTTCTCGACGTCCTAGCTAGGAGAGTCCAGTCAGAACGGGCTGAGCGGTGAAGTGAGCCTCGACTTTGTTCCCCTGAGTCTTCTTAACTCTACCAGTGGATTGCATGTAAAGATTCACCAAATGTTGTGGGGTGCAGTAAGTGTACGACCAATGGCCAGTGCAACCACATCTGAAATAAGTATGTGGAGGATGAACAGTCTTGCTATCTGAGTCTTTCTTCTGGGGCTTCCCTTGGCCTTTTTCTCTACCATGGGGTTTACCCCTATCTCTCTGTATTTCGATCTTCTTCCATTTTGCCCCCATTTTGTTTTAGACCTTTTCTGCGGCCCTGGCTCTTGCTAGTTTGCTGAGCATTGGCGTGTGCTTCAGGCACAGCCATTGTCCCAGGGCGACGTATCTGATGGTTTTCCATCAGAAGTTCTGCATGTTTCTCTGCTTCCAGCAGAGTGTACATCAGCTCAGAGTACTCCAAGTACTTCATATTGCGGTACTATTGCTACAGTACCCTCATGCTGGGGTGGTAAGTGTACAAAGTTTTTTTTCTATCATATCAACTTTTGTAATGGTCTGGTTACAGAACCTCAATTTAGAGATAAGTTTGTGCATGGCAGAGTTATATGCTGTCACGGTCTTAAAATCCTGAAAGCGTAGATGAGTCTATTCTCGTTGTGCTTTTGGGAGTAGGACATATCTTTGCTGGTTGTAGCATTCTCTTAGGGAATTCCACACTGCTAGTGGATCCTCCATTAAGTATTCAGACTTCAGGTCTGCATAGAGATGGTGCCTCAGGAAGTGTAGGGCCGCATACTTGGTAGCCTCAGGGATGGCAGGGGCGTCAACTTCTGGCTCGATGATGGTGGCTCCAAGAGATCGAGACTTCAAGCTGATATTTGCATCCATCGACCAGATGAGGTAGTTGTTGCCATTCAGGATAAGCTCAACGAATTCTTTCTTAGCGATGTCTGACATCTCCTATATTAGGTCCATGCAATGTTCTGTTTTACTATAGATAAAATAGAATCTAAAGTATAAATATTGCGAAATCGGTCAAGATTGGTTTGACATCTATTCAGCGGATATTTTTATGAAATTTCCAGAATTTTTCTAACAATTAGCATGATTTTTTGCTAATTAATGAGGTCTATGGATAATTTTGAGAAACCGATATGGCAGAAAAATAATTTTAGCAAATAAAGGTAGGAGAAAAATAAAAATCCATTGTTACGAAGCTTTCAGGGTGAGCTAATACAAAATATTCACAATTTGGGTTTAATGAGGTCTTAGACGGTGAAACTAACGCTGCTGAGTTGCAAAGGGAACGAAGTAATACGAAACTGTATTACAAAAACATAGTAACATGTTATTTGAGGTCCATCCTCGCAAAGCTAGAATAAAAAGTATCAGGTCAAGTCGTTGTGCACTTCTGCGATCCTTCCACTTGATTGATTAAAGTGTAGAGGTAAGATACGTATTTCCCTTTTTGTACTATTACGCTGTTGCTCATCACCCCAATTTGTACGCCTGTGTTAAGTCACCTCATACGACGATAAGCTCGATGAAAAGAACATCAGAATACAGAGTACATCACGCTTGGCGCACTTACATTTATTTGACTTGTCTTACATATATATGTATGGCCAGGATTCCATCCTGTAATGTGGAGGCGTTGATCATGGAGTCTTCATTAAAAAAAATATAAAGGTACAGTTACAGAGTTGAGCCTACACGGATTGCGATCCCATGACCTAGAGTGGCCGGAAGAATTTATTATGATAAAGGACATGAACTATCGGTCGTACGGCCAAGGTAAGCTAGACTCCTCACAAAAGCGGTCAACTTATACTAGAAATATGCACAAGAACATTGGAGGTTTATGTTTAACAAACAAGAGAGCTACTTTCAGCATTTATTCACATACTAGTTTAATGTTCGTGCTTTGCTATGAATTAAAAAAAATTATAGTCCTAGCATGTCGGGTCATCAACCGTCATCATGCTCAACGATGCGATCTGGACTGTCGATACCCCGCTCGCCGATCCAACGAACGCCGAAGAGGGTGGGAAGGACGAACGACCACCGACTTCAATTTTTAAGTAGTAGAGACATTAATACATTGTAGTATCTATTATATATCCTCTCGACGATCGAGTCGCCGATCTTACGATATAAAATAGAGGAAAATGGCACAGATTTCCTAGGAGAGAATGAGACTGCTCTTTATTGCTATGAACTGGTTATTACAAGGGGTGTCTGCGACCAGGTGGTGGACTAATCCTAATTACACTTAGTATGATGTTTGCTATGCTATTGGATCAGACTTGAGGCATGAATCTAAAGTTGATTGCACTGCTCTAATCTGATGCCAGACGATCTTCTATCCCTTTTCACTCCATCTGTGCTCCGTCTTTAAATAACCTTTGAAGAGGTGGAAATTACTCGTAGGGAAGACGTTTGTTGTGAAGCGTCGCGACTGGTCGAAGCGAGGCGGTGGTTGATAAAGTATCAACTGCTCTGCGGTTGAGTGTCTATGAGACACTCAACCATATGGTGGTTGTTTGTCAGTGTCTTAAGATCATGTAATGTCGCATAGTATGGGGAATACAACATGTGTTTCATTCATCACATGGTAAGAAATATAATTGGAATTAGATCTAGATATCAGTTCATAGCTCCTAGGAGCAGTTACCTAGTCGGAGACTAGGTACGGGACCTTGTCCGACCAGGGTACCTATAACATCCTGATTTTCTGAGCTTTTTCAACATTTTCAAAATTAAAATTAACCATTTGGTTTATTGGTTTAATAAAGCTTAAACATGAAATTTTGGAAAAAACAAAAACAATTTAATATTAGTTAATCAAACTTCAATTAATTCAAAATTTGGTTTATTTGAATGTCTAGGGTTTTATTGGATTTAAAGTCAAAAAGAGTATTTTAAGTATTTTCTTGAATTTTACGGATTTTAAAATAGCTTTTCTTTTTGACCGAAAGCCAAAAATAATTTAATTGCAAAATTAAAAGCTAAAGTTAAGTCATAAGTAATTTTATTAAGTTCCAAATAATTCAAAGAATTTCTGTATATTTTTATTGAGATTTTTGGACTTAATTTTCTATTTTCTAAAAAGCCTTTTTCTATTTATTGCATTTCTTAAATAAAAAAATCCATTTCCTATTTTTTTCCTTTAGCCTTCGGGCCGAATTCCTCCGGGCCCGCTCCTATTCCGTGCGCACCAGCCCAGCCTCGCCTCTCCCTCCACGTTCTTGTGGTGGGCCGCCTTTGTCGGTCTCCGCTCGGTCTCAGGCCCCCTTCCCACTCGAGGACCATCCGATCAGTATTGGATGGCCCGATCGTGTTGACACAATCGGACTGTCTGATCGTTCAAATCATTTTGGACCGTCCGATCAAAATCGGACGATCCCCAAGCACCACGCCTTTCTTGCTCGCTCTCGCTACCAAGCGGGGCCCACCCGCCAACATCACGCCCTCGTCATCTTCTCCCCCCGCGAGCTGCCCATTGGGAGCCCATGCGGCATCGGCATCAGCGCGCCTCCGCGTTGCGTCGCCCTCGCTCATCCCCGCTCCCCATTTCAACGTGCATTGAATGTCGCATTCTCTGCTGCCACCGCTGCCCCCGTTTTCTCCAATCCACCTGCTCCCATCGCTCTGCGCGTCCCGTCGCTCTGTGCTGGGCAGAGCTCGCCCTCATGTGTCCGCTTGTTGAAACCGCCACTCCGCTCCTCCCCGCCGTCTATAAAAGTGCGCCCCGGAGAACCCTTCCTCTCCTCCCTCTTTCCCGTTTCCCCTCTCTCCACTCCCTCTCTCTTGTCCTCACCAATCCGTATTTCGCTAGTGAAGCTCCGCAACAAAAGAACTCGCCGCCGCCATTAGCGCCACCGTGGAAGCTCCTCCGCCTCCGCCGCCTCCACCATTGTCATCGCACGGTCGAGGGCCACCTGGTGCACGCACTCACTCCGCCGGGACGCCACCAGAACCGTAGCACCGTCGCAAGCTCATTCTCGCTGCCACCTTTTTCCCTCGCCGCTGGCCATTTCTCCACGCCCTCTCATCGCAAAAGGAGCACTAGGATCAACGCAGCACCCTCATCCTATTGGCACCCTCCGTTGGGCTCGCCGCGATGCATAGCACCGGCGAGCCTACGCGCCCGCACCGCCGTTGTCTCCGGTGCCGACGTGGCCACCACGTCGAGGCCACCTCACTCGCCTCTATGTGCATGGCAGCCCGCGTGGCCTAGCCCATGTGGCTTGCCACTGTGCCGTGAGCCAGGCCCACGGTGGACTCCGTGCAGCCGTGGACCCAGTCCACTGACCGTGGGGCCCACCCGTTAGCTGCACAGTCCATTTCCCAATTAAAAATAAATTCTGGAAAATCCAAATTTCCCAATTTCATCATTTTATGTATTTTTAATCTTTCGAAGGCCATAACTTCTCCGTTCGAACTCCAATTCGAGCGATTCAAAATTTTAAATTCATCTAAATTCAAGATCTAGCTATCTACACTAAAATTATTTGATTTGGAGTTCAATTGAATGTTATTTGGATTTTATTTGAATTTGCTTTGTTTTCGCGTGTAGATTTCGTCGACCCCGGGGAGCCCGAATATTTCGAAGAAGTAGATCCTCAAGCATTTGAGAAAGGCAAGTTACATCATTGATCATATTAAATCTCAGTATTTTAAATTATTTAAATTCTGTTTTAAACTATTATTGCATGCGTATTTAAAATTCAAGTAATTTAAATCCCTGTTTTAACTTTATAGTTATTCCTAATTCCTTTGTACGTCCAAACTTGATTATTGATTTAACCAGCCCTTGATACCATAGTTAAAAGCTAGTTGGTACATTAGTATGAACTAGCCTATGTTGCAAAACTCTGTGCTTAGTCGAAGGTTAGCTCAAAAATATTTAATTTGGGAAAGTTAGCCAAAAGTTCAACTATGATTTAAAATGATACTACTGTATGATCTATAACATAGAGTTTTATGAAATGATTTAATGTGGTAAATAAAACGAAAATTGGTTTGGATTTGGGCGAAATGGATGCTTGGATGGTGCACGTTAATGCATGGGCTCGAATCATTTCTATGATCGATACCCATGGGTTTTATGGAAAGTCGTCCAAGTCAACTAAGGACCGGTCTTCGAGCGCATTTTTCTATTCCCTATCGTACTACCATATGTCTCGAATAGGAGGGACCTGGCTAACTAACTTGCAATGTTTCACCATGATCGTGCCATCCGGTTGCGTCGTTGTCTTTTATGACCTACTTTTATATATTCCCACCTAGCGCAAGAGGGGGCCTGAACCTGGAGGGTTTCTATCCAAAGGGGGGGGGGCAAAACCTTAGCGAGGAGGGACTACGGTGGGATGACACATTGTAAAGGCCTTGTCACATGCTCTAGACTGCTTACCAAAGGTAGTGAGCGGTGGTATCAACGGATGCCAAACAAACTAGAGAAGTCATGTCATGTGGGTAAATCTGTACACCTCTGCACAGTGTAAAACTATTTGAATAGCTGTGTCCATGGTCATGGACATGCTAGCAAAGCCACTCCAAGTTAGATTTTGGTTTTGATTTCAAAAGTCTTTATTAAATGGTTTTGGATTTCTATACAAATGGGAATTGGGCGGTATGCCATGTGATATGAGGGTATCCTTCACCACTCAGTGATGGATGTTATCTCACTCTAAAACTTGTGAATTTAGAAAATGAATCTTAGTTATAGAATAATCGCTTTGGAACTTAGTACAAGCATTTGGAAAGAAATATTGCTTTATGCAAAACAGCCATATATGCCTTCTTTTGATATATCCCTGCATGCATTATAATTATGTTAATTAGGTGTAACTTGCGGAGTACATTCATTTGTACTCACCTTGTTTAACAAATTGTTGATTAGGAAAAGAGTACTATGAAGGGAATGAGAACTTGGACGACTAGGCTACGCCCTCTAGACGATTGCCTGTGGCGAATCGTGTGGTCTACCTTACTATCTTTTGCTTCTGCTGTATTTTGCTCTTTGGCTTTATGCCGCTTTTGTAACAACTCTAATTATTTTAATGAATGACGTTTTATGGTTATGTTATCCACTTTTGTTGACTGTGTACACTAGTTGTTCCTGGACTAGTATATGAAGCACAAAGAATCCGGGATCCTTCGCTCCCGGGTTCGACAAGAAGTGGTATCAGAGCCATATCGACTGTAGGTCGTAACCTAGTAGAATGACCGTTAGTTGAAAATTTCAAAACTTATCTTATATAACAAGAAAAATAAAATGTTCTCTCCTCATCTTGGTCATCTATCTATCCTTAGCTCTTTTAGCAATTCTTTCTTACCTAATTTTCTCTTCACCATTTTACAATGTCAAATGGATCCTCTTTCCCTTGAAATTTTCTATAGACGGTTTCATGATCATGTTCAAGACCTCAAGACACGAAGTTATCAAAGGAGCATCGTTATGTAAGAAGCATTAAAGACCGTGAGTATCGAGTAGAACGTGGTATAAAGCTATTAAAATTATTTGAAAATGCTTTTGAGTTGGTTGTTTTGTTTGGGTTGGTTGTTTCGCTCTATCCCCCTTAGTTTCTCTTCTCTTTCCTAAGTCTGTGAAGATCTAGCAGATGATGACTACTCACAACGGCGGTGGCAGCACCAGCAATCCGGACAGAGGGAATGAGGGTGACCAAGGGACCCCGATTCCACCGCCACCACCCCCTCTAGCTGAAGGACCCAACTGGAACCAAATGATGGCCAACCAAGCTCAACTAATTAACCTGCTCGCATAATCTATCAGCAACACGTAGAACTTGCAAGCAGTAGCAGCAGCTCAACCTCAAGTTTACGCTCCACCTCCTCTAAGGGCCAATATATCAGAGTTCATGAGGATGCGTCCTCCAACCTTTTCCAGCAGCACCGAGCCAATGGAGGCTGACGATTGGCACAGGGCAATCGGCAAGAAACTGGATATGGTCCAGTGCACTGATCGTAAGAGAGTCCTATTCACCTCTCACCAGCTGAATGGACCCACATCAGAGTGGTGGGACAATTTCACCCAGTCTCACGTAGATGCTCAGACTATTTATTGGGATGAGTTCATGCAGGTTTTCCGTTGTGCACACATTCCATCAGGCATGATAACCCTGAAGAAGAAATAGTTTCGCTCTTTGCGTCAAGGCAGCCACACTGTCAATGAGTATCTGCACAAGTTCAATCAGTTAGCTCGCTATGCACCCGAGAATGTTGCAACTGATGAAGCTAAGTAAGAACGTTTCTTGGAAGGGCTTAATGATGATCTTTTCGTCTACCTCATTACTCAAGATTACACCGACTTCCAACAGTTGGTGAACAAGGCTATCAGCTAGGAAGGCAAGCACCTAGAAATGGAAAACCACAGAAAGAGGAAGGCAAACCAGAAGTTCAACCTTGGGGGTTTTCCCGCCCCGCACCACTTAGCTTCAGACACCTCAGCAGAGGACATTCCAGTCTTCCCCGTCCAAGGCACCCGTGCCACCTCAGCGCCCAGTTAACCCCGGTTTCTGCAATACTTCTCCCGGAGGCCAGTTTCAGAAGAAGGCACCCACTACCTCAACTACAGGAGTTACATGTTTCTACTGCAATGAAATAGGGCACTATGCCAATAAGTGCCCGAAGAAGCAGCAACCAGAAACCCCAACCCGACCAAATCAGGGAATTCCAGCACCTGGCAGCACACCAGTTGTGAAGCCATCAGTTCAGTACATGAAAGGATGTGTGAATCACGTCACAGCAGAAGAAGCTCAGACTGCACCAGATGTAGTCCTTGGTACGTTCCGCGTCAATTCGGTACCAACATCATTTTTATTTGATTCAGGAGCTTCGCATTCTTTTGTTTCAAATAAGTTTGTGGGAAAATATGGGTTATCCATCTCTCCTTTAGTTAACCCTATGTTAATCCATTCTCCAGGCTCAGAAATGAGTACTAGTTCCCTACGCCCAAACCTTACCTTGGAAATATCTTCTTAGCAGACTTAATAGTCTTACACTCCCAAGGATTGGATGTGATTCTCGGAATGGATTGGCTAGCCAAGAATCAAGGACAGATAGACTGTGCCAATAGGTCTATCACACTCACCAATGAACAAGGAATTGAAGTAGAGTTCAGACCCGAGACTTCCGTTAAAGATAGTCCTATCCTGACCAGTTTGAAAGAAGTGAAATTAGAAGATATCCCAGTAGTAAATGAATACGTAGATGTATTTTCTGAGGAATTACCTGGTATGCCACCAGATAGGGACATTATGTCCCTAATTGACTTAGTCTCAGGGACTGCTCTAATTTCAAAGAGACCCTACAGAATGCCTGCAAATGAGTTAGTAGAATTGAATAAACAAATCGAAGAATTACAAGATAAGGGTTTTATTCAGCCAATTTCATCACCTTGGGAAGCACCTGTACTGTTCGTCAAAAAGAAAGATAACGATATGAGGATGTGTGTGGATTACAGATCACTCAATGAAGTCACAATCAAGAACAAGTATCCATTACCCAGGATCAACGATCTCTTTGATCAGTTAAAAGAAGCAAGTGTTTTCTCCAAAATTTACTTAAGGTCCGATTACCATCAGTTAAAGATCAGACTAGAGGACATCCCCAAGACCGCTTTCACCGCAAGATATGGACTGTACGAGTTTACAGTGATGTCATTCGGTTTGACGAATACACCAGCTTATTTCATGAATATGATGAATAAAGTATTCATGGAATTCTTGGATAAGTTTGTGGTCGTATTTATTGATGACATTCTCATCTACTCAAAGGATGAAGAAGAGCATGAGAAGCATCTCAGGACAGTTTTGGAAAGACTTAGAGAGCAACAGCTCTATGCAAAATTCAGTAAAAGAGAATTTTGGCTAAGCCAAGTAGCTTTTCTCGGACATATCGTGTCGGCAGGAGGAGTTGTAGTAGATCCTGCCAAGGTGGAAGCCGTAATGGATTGGAGGCAACCCAAGTCCGTCACCGAAGTAAGGAGTTTCTTTGGTTTAGCTAGTTATTACTGAAGATTCATCGACGGTTTCTCCAGTACCACTAGACCTATGACTCGGCTTTTGAAGAAAGAGAAGAAGTTTGAATGGACAGATGCTTGTGAGCAAAGTTTCCAGGAGTTGAAGAAAAGACTAGTATCTGCACCTGTGTTAGTCTTACCTAACATCCATAAGGACTTTGAAGTTTTCTGTGACACCTCTCGTCAAGGCCTCGAATGTGTGCTGATGCAGGAAAGTAAAGTAGTGGCTTATGCGTCTCGCCAATTGAAGCCGCATAAAGGAAATTAATTGACGCATGATTTAGAATTAGCCACAATTGTGCATAGCTTGAAAATTTGGCAGCAATATCTCATCGGTAATTGCTGTGAAATTTTTATGTATCACAAAAGCTTGAAGTACATCTTCACTTAGTCAGAACTCAATCTCAAGCAAAGAAGATGGTTAGAACTAATAAAGGATTATGACCTTGGAATCCAATACCATCCATGCAAAGCAAATGTAGTGGCCGATGCCCTAAGTCGAAAAGGGTATGGCAACACTATGTTGCTTCAGAAAAGTCAGCCAAGACTGTATGAAGAATTGAGACATCTGAATTTAGAGATTGTTAACCAAGGTTGTTTAAACACTTTGAAAGTTGAACCAACCATTCAGAGTCACATCAGATAAAATAAAAAAGAAGATGAAGACATCAAAAAAATCAAGAAGAACATGAGAAGAGACAAAGCCCCAGAATTTTCTGAGGATGAGCAAGGTACCGTTTGGTTCGGTAACTGCATTTGTATACCCAATCATCAGGAAATAAAATAGTTAATTCTGAAGGGAGCCCATGAATCACCTTACTCCATTCATCCAGGAAGTACCAAGATGTACAGGATCTGAAGGAAAAGTACTGGTGGGTTAGTATGAAACGAGAGAATGCTGAATTCATTGCACAATGTGATGTATGCCAAAGAGTCAAGGCAGAACATCAAAGGGCAGCTGGATTGTTGCAGCCATTACCAATTCCCAAATGGAAGTGGGAAAAAATCGGCATGGACTTTATCACCGGATTGCCTAGGACCCAATCAGATTATGATTCCATCTGGATCGTGGTCGACCACTTGACTAAAGTAGCGCACTTCATTCCTATCAAGACCACTTACCAAAGTAGTAAACAAGCAGAATTGTACATGGAGTACCCAAAAGGATAGTATCCGACAGAGGTTCGCAATTCACGTCTAGATTCTAGAAGAGCTTACATGAAGCCTTGGGGACAAGTCTCAACTTCAGCATAGCTTATCATCCCTAGACAGATGGACAAACGGAACGAGTAAATCAGATTTTGGAAGACATGCTCCGAGCCTACGCTATATACTATGGGAAGAGTTGGGATCAGAATCTTCTGTATGCAGAATTCTCGTATAACAATAGCTATCAAGCCAGCCTACAAATATCTTTATTTGAAGCATTGTACGATAGACAGTGTAGAACCCCTCTCCTTTGGGATCAAGTCTGAGAGCATCAATTATTTGGATCTGAATTGATTAAGGATGCTGAAAGTAAAGTAAGACTGATAAGAGAATGATTGAGAGTGGCTCGATCCCGATAGAAAAGTTATATTGACAATCGTAGCAAAGAATTGTCCTTTAAGACAGGAGATTTTGTCTATGTCAAAGAAACTCCGCTCAGAGGAGTAAGAAGATCTCAGACCAAAGAAAAGCTCGCACCAAGATTTGTTGGACCATACAAGATTTTGAGAAAAAGAGGCGAAGTCGCCTATCAATTAGAGCTGTCGGCATCATTATCTGCAGTTCATAACATCTTCCACGTGTCACAACTAAAGAAGTATCTTCGAGTTCCAACATAACAAACCCCGCTTGAGAGCATTGACCTTCAAGAGGATCTCACCTATGTGGAGCAACCAATCAAGATACTTGATGTTGCAGAGCGCGCTACCAGAAGCAAGGTCATCCATTCATGCAAAGTCCAATGGAGTAACCACTCAGAAGAAAAAGCCACCTGGGAACGAGAAGAAGATCTGAAAGCGGAGTATCCCCACCTTTTTGCTGACTAAGTCTGAATCTCGGGGTCGAGATTCCCTTAAGGGGGATATGTTTGTAATATCCCGATTTTCTAAGCTTTTTCAAAATATTCAAAATTAAAATTAACCATTTGGTTTATTGGTTTAAAAAAGCTTAAACATAAAATTTTGGAAAAAAACAAAAATAATTTAATATGAGTTAATCAAACTTCAATTAATTCAAAATTTAGTTTATTTGAATTTCTTGGGTTTTATTGGATTTAAAGTCAAAAAGAGTATTTTAAGTATTTTCTTGGATTTTTGGATTTTAAAAAGAGCTTTTCTTTTTGCCCGAAAGCCAAAAATTATTTAATTGCAAAATTAAAAGCTAAAGTTAAGTTATAAGTAATTTTATTAAGTTCCAAATAATTCAAGGAATTTTTTTGTATTTTTCTTGAAATTATTGGACTTAATTTTTTATTTTCTAAAAAGCCTTTTCTATTTATTGCATTTCTTAAATAAAAAAATACATTTCCTTTTTTTTCCTTTAGCCTTCGGGCCGAATTCCTCCGACCCGCTCCTATTCTGCGCGTGCCAACCCAGCCACACTTCTCCCTCCGCATCACTGACAGGCAGGGCCCGCCTATCGGTCTCCGCGCTCCAATGCTCAGCCCGCGCCTTCCCCACTCGAGGACCGTCCGATCACCATTGGACGCCCTGATCGTGTTGACACGATCGGATGGTCCGAACGTTCAAATCATTTTGGACCGTCCGATCAATATTGGACGATCCCCAAGCACCATGACTTTCTCGCTCACTCTCGCTGCCAGGCGGGGCCTACCCGCCAGCGTCACGCCCGCGTCGTCTTCTTCCCCCACGAGCTGCCCGTTGGGAGCCCATGTCGCATCGGCGTCAGCGTGCCTCCCCGTTGCGTCGCCCTCGCTCATCCCCGCTCCCCATTTCAACACACATTGAATGCCACATTCTCCGCTGCCACCGCTGCCCCCGTTTTCTTTGCTCCGCCTACTCCCATCGCTCCACGCATCCCGTCACTCTGCACTAGGCAGAGTTCGCCCTCGTGCGCCCGCCCGTTGAAACCGCCACTCCGCTCCTCCCCGCCGCCTATAAAAGTGCTCCTCGGAGAGCCCTGCCTCTCCTCCCTCTTTCCCCTCTCCCCAGTCCCTCTCTCCCGTCCTCACCGCTCCGTATTTCACCGGCGAAGCTCCGCGACCGAAGAACTCGCCGCCGCCATTAGCGCCGTCGTGGAAGCTCCTCCGCCTCCGCTGCCTCCATCGTTGGCATCGCACGGTCGAGGGCCACTTGGTGCATGCACTCACTTCGCTAGGACACCACCAGAACCCTAGCGCTGCCGCAAGCTCATTCACACCATTGCCTTTGTCCCTCGCTGCCAGCCATTTCTCCACGCCGTCTCACCGCGAAAGGAGGCACCAGGATCAGCGCAGCACCCTCATCCTGTTGGCACCCTCCGTTGGGCTCGCCGCGACGTGTAGCGCCAACGAGCCTACGCGCCCGCGCCGCCATTGTCTCGGTGCCGACGTGGCCGCCACGTCAAGGCCACCTCAAGGCCACCTCACCCGCCTCTGCGTGCGTGGCAGCTCGCGTGGCTTGCCACTATGCCGTGAGCTAGGCCCACAGTGGACTCCGTGTGGCTGTGGACCCAGTCCACCGACCGTGGGGCCCACCCGTCAGCCGCACAGTCCATTTCCCAATTAAAAATAAATTTCGAAAAATCCAAAATTCCCAATTTCATCATTTTATGTATTTTCAATCTTCCGAAGGCCATATCTTCTCCGTTCGAACTCCGATTCGAGCGATTCAAATTTCTAAATTCAAGATCTAGCTATCTACACTAAAATTATTTTATTTAGAGTACATTTGAATGTCATTTGGATTTTATTTGAATTTTCTTCGTTTTCGCGTGTAGATTTCGACGACTCCGAGGAACCCGAATGCTTCGAACAAGTGAATCCTCAAGCATTTGAGCAAGACAAGTTACATCATTGATCATATTAAATCCCAGTATTTTAAATTAGTTAAATTCTGTTATAAACTATTATTGCATGCGTATTTAAATTCAAGTAATTTAAATCCCTGTTTTAACTTTATAATTATTCCTAATTCCTTCGTACATCCAAACTTGATGATTCATTTAACCACCCCTTGATACCATAGTTAAAATCTAGTTGGTACATTAGTATGAACTAGCCCATGTTGCAAAACTCAGTGCTTAGTTGAAGCTTAGCTCAAAAATATTTAATTTGGGAAAGTTAGCCAAAAGTTCAACTATGATTTAAAATGATACTATGGTATGATCTATACCATAGAGTTTTATGAAATGATTTAATGTGGTAAATAAAATGAACATTGGTGTAGACTTGGGCGAAATGGATGCTTAAAATTGGTGTAGACTTGGGCGAAATGGATGCTTGGATGGTGCGCGTTAATGCACGGGGTCGAATCATTTTTATGATCGATACCCATGGGTTTTGTAGAAAGTCGTCCACGTCAATTAAGGACCGGTCTTCGAGCGCATTTTGCTATGTCCTATATTACTACCACATGTCTCGAATGGGAGGGACTTGGCTAACTAACTTGCAATGTTTCACCGTGGTCGTGCCATCCGGTTGCGTGGGTGTCTTTTATGACTTACTTTTATATATTCCAAACTGGCACAAGAGGGGGCCTGAACTCAGCGGGTTTCTATCCAAAGGGTGCGAAACCTTAGCGAGGCGGGACTACGGTGGGATGATGCATTGTAAAGGCCTTGTCACGTGCTCTAGACTGCTTACCTAAGGTAGTGAGCGGTGGTATCAACGGATGCCAAATAAACTAGAGAAGTCGTGTCATGCGGGTAAAGCTGTACACCTCTGCAGAGTGTAAAACTATTCAAATAGCCGTGTCCACGGTCATGGACATGCTAGCAAAGCCACTCCAAGTTAGATTTTGGTTTTGATTTCAAAAGTATTTATTAAATGGTTTTGGATTTCTATACAAATGGGAATTGGGCGGTATGCCATGTGATATGAGGGTATCCTTCACCACTCAGTGATGAATGTTATCTGACTGTAAAACTTGATAATTTAGAAAATGAATCTTAGTTATAGAATAACCGATTTAGAACTTAGTACAAGTATTTGGAAATAAACATTGCTTTATGCAAAACAGCCATATATGCCTTATTTTGATATATCCCTGCATGCATTGTAATTCTGTTAATTAGGTGTAACTTGCGGAGTACATTCATTTGTACTCACCTTGTTTAATAAATTATTGATCAGGAGAAGAGTACTACAAAGGGAATGAGAACTTGGACGACTAGGCTACGCCCTCCAGACGATTGCCTGTGGCAAATCGTGTGGTCTACCTTACTATCTTTTGCTTCCGCTGTATTTTGCTCTTTGGCTTTATGCTACTTTTGTAACAACTCTAATTATTTTAATAAATGATGTTTTATTGTTATGTTATCCACTTTTGTTGACTGTGTACACTAGCTGTTCCTGGACTAGTGTATGAAGCACAGAGAATCTGGGATCCTTCGCTCCCGGGTTCGACAGTACCCATTGTGTAACCTCTGGAATGCTTACGACCAGTGAGGTCGTTAGCCTTAGGGGTTACGACCATGAAGACGTAATGTCTTTTATTATGTAATAAAGTTATACATAGAAATTTTAATCCTCGTCACCTAGCCTCCGAACTTTAAATGAATAGGTCGTGTGAACACCTTCTTCCGATGAAATCGTATCGGGCAGACTCCCATTTAATGTTGTGACATTCGAAGTGGTCTGTATTCACTTCAAAGTTAACAACCTGCCTTGGGAACTAAAGAGTTTTTCTATCCGTTGGACTTTAGATAAATTTCGATTACGGTTAAAGATCTAAAGCTATAAAATCCCCATTGCTGGGCTTTAGAGCTCTTACGCTTCCACATTTTTCCTCAATACTCTTCATCTTCTTACTGAGAATCCTTTTCGACCCCTACTTTCTTTCCTACGAGAAGCTTCCTCCGACCTCTATTCACCTTTTCGCAAGATCTCACCATGTCGGATTCGATCACCAAGTCGATGGTTTCAGATCTGAGCGAGAGGAAGCTCGAGGCGCTGGAAGGAATCGGATTGCTTTCTAACAAGAACTTGATCAAGTGGAGGTTAGCGGCCGGAGAACACTTTCCGAGCCGTGAGGAAGGGGAAATCCCCATTTTCATCGCCTACATCGAATGCGGGCCAAGGCTACTGGCGCACAAATTCCTCTCCCGGGTATTGGAGTACTACGAGGAATTTGGCTCTGAACTCCATCGCCAACATGAGCATTTTCTCCTATTTATGCGAGGCGTACCTAGGAATGCGACCGAATTTGAAGCTCTTCAAGTATTTTACCAGATGGCGATGTCGGGGAGATCCACGGCGGGTCCTGGAGAGTGCACGCTTCACCTTCATGACGGGAAGGCCGAGGAGTACATCCCAATGTACTCGAAGTCTTCATGGTGGTCATAGAAGAAGAACTGGTTCTATATGACGGTGACGAAGGATGATGGCCTCTATTTCACCGGAAAGAGGGCGAGCGAGAATCCAAAGTTGAGGGAGACCGTGGAGAAGGTAGGGATGGTCGGAAGAGGGGTAGAGGCTATTCAAGACCTAAGGAGAAAGGGCTTGACTTTGTTGGCATGTGGTGAGGGATTTCACCATGCGCCGAATTAGTCCTCTGAAGCTCCGAGACCATTCCATACTCTGGTACATTGGTCGGGATGAAGCAATCAAGGACTAAAGGGATGGTAAGTATTTGAATAAGCTCGGACCAATATAACCTATTAGAAGATTATCATCTAACCTTGAAATCTCTTTTGTCTCTTTTGAAGTCCTTTCATCTGATGAGGTCAGAGAATGGATCAAAATGATCTGTGCTGGGGACCCTGATGAGAAGACTGCATTTCTCGGTATCTTGGGGATAGTCTCTAAAGAAGAGAGACTGCGGAGACTTAAGGTAGATAACCAATTTTTTCTTCATCCTTTATATATCCTCCGATCTATTTCTAATTCCGCTCTAACATGTAGGCGGTCGGACTGAAGGTTATTAAATCTGGTGAGGATTTTAATCCTACCGTGGCTCCGACCGATTCTGGCCCAAAAGCCATGGAAGAAGATGGTCTTCTTGAGGCAAAAGAGCATTTGAAAGAAGATATATTTTTCAGATGGAAAATTTCATCACTTAATCAAATTTGATTTTTTACTTAGGTGGAAAGAATGGAAGGCCCGCAGAGCAAAGCTATGGAAGTTGCAAACCCTAGGGTGGTCGCTCAGGACCTGACAGTTGTTACCGAAACAACTGCTCTGGAGGTCAATGAAACCACACCTTCCGACCCGATGATCGAGAACACTATCCTCGACCGGCTGGTTGAGAATATCGCTTCCAACTTCATGTTGGAGGATGTGAGGGGTACAACCAGCCCTGCGAATGAGAACTGGTGAAATTGATTGAGAAGATGAGGAGGTGAGCGCTACGGAATTTAATCCAATGCGTTTCAAGGTCAAGACCAAAAAATCGACTAGGTATGTACAAATGAAATAGTCATATAGGTGCATACTTTAAACGTCCTTGGTGTATTGAACTCCTGAACTTCCTTTTCGTCCTTGGTGTATTGAACTCCTGAACTTCCTTTCTTCTTTTTGTGTAGATTTTCTGGTGCTCCAGTCGTCTCGGACCAGAACATTCCGGAGGATCGAGCAGTCGAGGAAGTCCGCGACCAGAACACTCTTCAAGCTAAAGTTCCTGAAGACAAGGTGGTCGAGGAAGCCCCCGAGCAAGCTTCAGTGCCATAATTTGTTCAGGATCTTGTGGTGATTCTAACTCCGTCTGCGGAGGTAGACATCCCTAAAGATCCTCAACAGGTTTCGACCCCTGTTAGTAATTCCTCTCAAACTAACAAGTTCCCTTTTTGCCCTCGATTTATCGAGGATAAGGAGCTTGGCGAGGTTTGGGGGAAGGTATCAGACCGTCAAGCCAAGATAGGTCCTGATGCAATTTTTGCCGATTATAATGACGTGGCAATTCGGGTAAGTATCTACGACCATTTTCGTAGTTTTTCTTCTAAAAAGTTTATAAGAAACTTAAAGTAGAATGCTATTTGCATAGCACATGGTCGAGAACTATGCTGTGGTCAGAGGGCTGACCCAGCAAATAAAGGTCCTTGAGCAAAAACATTCTGAATTAGAAAGTAAAGACTTTTTTCTTAACTTTTCTTCTTCTTCGCTATCTTGTTCTTCTTCTGTTAATTAATTATTCTCCCTTATCATATTTGATATATTTAGAGAAAATAAAAGAAGAGGTCGTGGCTAAAGAAGCCAGAATAACTAAGCTTGAAGAAGAATGCTAAGCTAAGGACCGGTCAATCGCATTTGTGACGACCAGGCACAACAAAGTCATGGAGACTTGTGAAAAGAAGATAGAAGGTAACTGGTTGCAAACCCAACCAGTATATTATCCCTTTTAATCATAGATATTTACCACTTGTTTTACTCGTGCAGAGCAAACTCAAGCGGTAAAAAGAGCAGAAAAGGCTCTGGAGTTTGAGCAAGACAAAGGGGCAGCTCTTGTACAAAGCCTAGATGAAAAATTAATTGCACTTAACAAAATGATCTTTGATATGGGATCAGGATCAAGTCTGCCTACCTTAAGAGATCCAACGGAGAAGATGAACTACTTTGGTCAACTTCTGGAAGATCTTAAGGGGCTGCTCAAGACTACTCGAGAAAACTATGCACAAACGATGAAAGAAGCTGTGGCTAGCGAAGTTAGCTTTGCTTTGGTAAAACTGAAGGCTTCCGACCTCTCCACCAATCTTCAAGTTGTTGAAGAAGATTTCAACTGCTCGACTGAAGATGCGACCAAGTTTCTCGAGGAAGTAAGACCTCTCGGAGACAAGGTTGTAGAGGAAATAGAGGTCGGATCTCCGTCAAGCAACAACTAGTCTGGAGATCTCTAGGAGTAGACAATTGTAATACAAGAATTATGAAATATATAAAACTTACCTTTCTGTCATCAATAAAATCTTTTGTTTATCCTGTCGACTTATGAAGTACTCATATATCCCTAGCCCCTGACTGTTTTATAGTAGAACTTTACTATATAAGCAGTAAGCCAAGAATGAGAACCTAAAGTCTCAACCATTGTTTGAAAGTATGTACTGATTATATGATAAAATTGATCGTAGTACTACTAGGAAACCTATTTGGTCGGAACCAATGTTTGATTTCGACTAGTTATAGATTTGTTTATCATAATCAAAATACTAAACAAAGTATTATATGGTCGGAAGAAAAAGACTTCTTTGATGAGAAAGAAAATATGTAAGAATGTATGCAATAAATGATAAGTGGTTTTTATTTATATGTAGTATCCAAAACTGGTAGGAAGGATTGCTATGAAATGAAGACATGAAAAACACCTCGCGAAACATGTTCATGCTCAAGTCCGACTGGTAGCGAGGATCGTAGGAAAAGAATCGTCGCTAGGAAGCTCCTTCTAGTGGGCAGGACCACGTGCGGAGAAGGAGAGACTTCGACTAGAAGGCTTTCCATGTCCCGACCAGTAGCCAAACGAGAGTAGAACGGAATTTTGAAATGAAGAAATGTAGTCTCCGAAATCTTAAGCATATGAATTACTATATAAAGTTGTTTGTGTTATGCCCTGGCTACTCGTATATTTCTTTGAGAAAAGATTGTGGTCGCGCGTGAGTATCATTCATGCAATGATCACGACTAGGACCCATACAGCGTGTGACTTAGAAGTCGTTGCCAAAGAGTAACAGAGATCCTTGTAAAGGATATCGAAGAGAAGGAGGTCTTCTCCAACCAGTTTAAACAACAAGAGTAGATGATCAGAGTATAGGTACAGATATATAAACAATATCACTCGTCGTAAGAAATAAAGGAATGACTAATCTCTATTAAAATTAAAAGAATTGAAAGAATGATTAAACAAAGAACTTACGTAGTTGATCAATGTTCCAAGAATTAGACAAAACACGCCCATCAGACATGGCTAATCGTACCGAAACTGGTCAAGTGACTTCGACCACAGTATATGGACCTTCCCACTTGGGAGAAAGCTTGTTGCGATTTGTTTGGTTCTGAATTTTTCTGAGAACCAAATCACCTACAGCTAGGCTGCGAGGTTGCACCCTACGACTGTGGTACCTTCGCATGGCTTGTTGATAGATCGACAATCGTATTAAGGCTTGGTTTCGTCGTTCTTCAAGGAAATTGATGTCGTCAAGTCGTCATTCATCTTGATCGTTTGCGTTGAAACAATCTATTCGAGTAGAGCCAAGTTTTAGTTTTAGAGGAAGCATGGCTTCAGCACCATAAACCATAAAGAATGGCGTTTCACCGGTCGCACGACTAGTCGTGATTCGAACGGCCCATAACACAGAAGGAAGTTCTTGAACCCAAGCTCCTTACCGTTTTATTAACTAGTCGAACACTCAGCGTTTGATCCCCTGCATTATGATACCATTAGCTCGCTCAACTACTTCGTTGTTCTGCGGATGAGCGACAGAAGTGAAATGTATCTTGATACCAAGTTCTTTGCAGAATTCCTGGAAATTACCGCTTGAGAACTGGGTACCGTTGTCTGTGATTATACGACTGGGTACACCAAATCGTGTGATCACATTTTTTGTGAGAAATCTCTTAGCGGCCTCAGTTGTTGTTTTAACAACAGACTTGACTTTGATCCATTTTGTGAATGTGTCAATCATGACGAAATGGAATTCGAAGCCCCTAGGTGCTCTTGGGAAAGGTCCTAGGATGTCTAGTCCCCAGGTTGCAAAAGGCCAAGAAAGAGGAATGGTTCGCAAAGCTTGTGCCGGTTGATGTACTTGTCGACTGTGACAATGACATTGTACACACTTCATCACGAGCTCTTTTGCATCATGAGGGGTAGTTGGCCAGTAGTATCCTTGCCTAAAGGCTTTACCGACCAGCGTTCTGTAGGAATGATGTGCTCCACAGACTCCTTCATGAATTTCGGTCAGCAACTTAATGCCATCTGGTTGAGATATGAATCTCATCAACACTCCATGAGATCCTCGTTTATACAAGGTACATTCAATAAGAGTGTATGATTTGGCTTTTCGAGCTATACGATCAACCTCTACATCATCTTGTGGAATTATGTCATGCTGAAGATAATTGTAGATCGATGTCATCCAATCTCTACCTTGATCGCGACGGCGCCAACCGTCAATGATTTGTGGAGTATCTATGTTCTCAGGATCGATTTGTATGACCTGACATGAAACATCTATGTCATCGGAATGCTCGACCACCGAGAGTGAATCGAGTTGCTCAAGAAAAACTTCGGGCGGGACGGTCGACCTAGTAGAGGCCATCCGTGCCAACTGGTTTGCTAGAAAGTTTTTCTTTCTAGGAATATGTTGGATCTGGAAACCAAAGAAGTGCTTTTCGAGTTCCAGAACTTCCGCCAAATAAGATGACATCTTGGTACTTGAGCATTGATACTCCTTCCCTACTTGATTCGCTATTAGTTGAGAATAGCCTTTCACTAGTAATCTGCGAATTCCGAGCGAACGAGCTGCTCGAAGTCCTGCCAGTAAACCTTCATATTCTGCTACATTGTTAGTAGAAGGAAAGTTTAACTAGATGGCGTACTTGATGTGTTCTCTAGTAGGGGATATCAAGACGACTCCAACCCCCGATCCTTTGAGCATCTAGGAACTGTCAAAGTACATTGTCCACTCATCGTGGTGCTCGTACTCGGGCCCTTGGGTGGGTTCAGGGTTTGTCCAATCGTCTATGAATTCTGCTATTGCCTGGGACTTGATCGCTGTTCGTGAGATGAAATGGAGGTCAAACGCCCCTAGCTCAACCGCCCATTTTGCTATTCGTTCTGATGAGTCCCTATTTCCAATGACTTGACCAAGGGGATATCCGGTTGGTACGACTACTTTGTGGGTCTGAAAGTAATGCCTTAGTTTCCTTGAAGCCATAAGGAGACCATATAGCAACTTGTCCTGAATTGGCTAAAGAGAATGAATATCTTAAAGATACTTTGGAGAGGTTTTCTTTTGGCAAGAAAAATCTGAACATGATTCTAGGCAGATCAAGAGTGAGTTCTAAAAAATAAGGTCTAGGTTTTAATTCTACTGTTCATGCAAACAATCATCCTCCCAAAGTTCTTAAGCTTCTTGAACCTGGAAAATTTGAAATTGAATCTGAACCTAAACAAGTTGTGTTCAAATCTGCTTTGGTTTTGCAAAGGATCTTATTACCAAAGTAAGCCTTGTAAAGAGAAAACTGAAATTTCATATCAAGAAAAGTATCAGTGCACTTACTGTGGTAAAGAAGGTCATTTGGTTCAGTTTTGTTTTCGAAAAGCAAAGAAAGAAAAGAGAGATAGGCTAAGAAAGAATTTTCATGTTCCTTTTGTTTTCACTAAACAAGCTGATGCGAAATTGATCAGAATGACACCTAAACAATGCTTTGGCCGGCAGCATGCAGAATTCAGAAGTGCCTTTATTGCTCCTACTCATCGTGTGTCACAGTATTGGGTTCCTAAATCATGTCTTACTAACCCTAGTACTGTGAGACCGATATTCTCTTGAATTGTAGGTACAGCTGTTGAGGAAGGGGAACTTTTGGCTAGTTGATTCAGGATGTTCAAGGCACATGACAGGTGATTCAAAATGGTTCTCCTCCCTCACTAAGGCATCCAGTGATGAATTGATTACTTTTGGGGATGCTTCAACTGGAATTGTGATGGCAAAAGGTACTGTGCGCGTTAATGACAAATTTGTTCTTAAAGATGTTGCTTTGGTAAGCAAATTGAAGTACAACCTGCTTTCTGTGTCACAACTGTTGGAAGAAAATCTTGAGGTAAGCTTTAAGAAACATGCTTGCAGGGTTTTAGATGCCTCTGGAGATCTTGTCTTTAATATCACTCGATTAGGGAGAGTTTTTAAAGCTGATTTTAATCATTCCTTCTCACCTAATGTTAGATGTTTGGTAGCTTCTGAATTTAGAGATCTTTTCTTTTGGAAGCGTAGACTAGGACATATTGGTTTTGATCATCTTGTTCAAATTAGTGGAACTGATCTCATTAGGGGGCTGCTGAAATTGAAAAGTGAGAAAGATTTGGTTTGTTCTCCCTATCGACATGGTAAGATGGTTGCTGCTCCATATTTTCCTATTTCTGTAATCATCACAGATGGCCCTAGACAATTGTTGCATATGGACACTATAGGTCCCTCAAGAGTTCAATCTGTTGGTGGTAAGTGGTATATTGTTGTGATTGTTGATGATTACTCTAGGTACTCTTGGGTGTATTTTATGGTGTCTAAGGATGAAGCTTTTGGTTATTTCAAGGATCTTTTTCTCAGATTGAATAATGAATTAAATGGTGCTGTGAAAGTAATAAGAAGTGATAATGGTACTGAGTTTAAGAATTCCTTATTTGCTTCCTTTTACTTTGAACAAGGTTTGGAACATCAATTTTCCTCTCCACGTGTTCCTCAACAAAATGGTGTAGCTGAGAGGAAAAATAGAACCTTAGTTGAGATGGCAAGAACCATGCTTGATGAACATGCCACTCCTAGGAAGTATTGGGCAGAGGCTATTTCAAGTGCTTGTCATGTTTCTAATAGAGTTTTTTTTAGAGCCTCTTTGCACAAGACTTCTTATGAGCTGAGATTTGGCAAAAGGCCCAGTGTCTCTCACTTTAGAGTTTTTGGTTGCAAATGTTTTATTCTTAAGCATGGTAATCTGGATAAATTTGAAGCTAGATCAACTAATGGCATATTTCTTGGATATCCTCTTCACTCTCGTGGCTATCGAGTGCTTAATCTTGAAACTAACAAAATTATTGAAACTTGTGATGTTACTTTTGATGAGGTCAGTACTTGTTCTAGAACTGACATTTCAGGTACACAAGTTCAGGGGGAGTCTGAAAGCATATTCCTTAATGAAGAAAATGATCTTGATCTTGGTAATGACTTTTCTCCCATGTCATCAACTGCTGAAGATCAAGATCCTACTACTGCTGTTGCGCCACCACAAGTGGATGTTCAAAATATTGAAGACAGTTCAGAACCTTCTGCACCTTTGAGGATTCAGCGACTTCATCCTCCAGAACTAATAATTGGTGATATTCATGAAAGGGTAACACGTTCTAAGTTTACTTCTCCTGACTCACATGCTCATTCTGCTTTTGTTGCCTCCTTTGAGCCCAATGATCTATTACTTGTTCAGATATATGTGGATGATATCATCTTTGGGGGCTCCTCTCATGCTTTGGTTTCCAAGTTTTCAGATACTATGAGCAAGGAGTTTGAGATGAGTATGATGGAGGAGTTAACTTACTTCTTAGGGCTGCAAGTAAAACAGACCAAGCAAGACAATTTCGTTCATCAAACCAAGTATACTAAAGACTTGCTTAGGCGTTTTGACATGGCAACTTGCAAACCCATCTCTACACCAATGGGGTCTACAACTGTTCTTGACCCGGATGAAGAAGGTAAGGTAGTGGATCAAAAAGAATACAGGAGTCTGATTGGTTCTCTACTCTACTTGACTGCTTCAAGGCCGGATATACACTTTGCTGTATGCTTATGCGCTCGATTTCAACCTTCACCTCGTGCTTCTCATCGACAGGCTGTAAAAAGAATTCTCAGGTATCTTCAATCCACTTTAGAATTTGGGCTTTTCTATTCATCTTCATCATGTCTTACCTTGAATGCATACTCCGATAGTGATTTTGCGGGGTGTAGGATTGATAGAAAAAGCACATCTAGCACATGTCACTTTTTAGGCACTTCCTTAGTGTCTTGGTCCTCTCAAAAACAATCTTCTGTTGCTCAATCAACTACTGAAGCTGAGTATGTTGCTGTTGCTACTAGTTGCTCTCAAGTTCTTTGGATTTCTGCTACTCTCAAAGATTTTGGTTTAGATTTGGGTATTGTTCCTCTTTTTTGTGATAACACTAGTGCTATTAACATTGCTAAAAATCCAGTGCAACATTCTCGAACAAAACACATTGATATCAGATTTCACTTTCTCAGAGATTATGTGGAAAAAGGTGATATTGTTCTCCACTTTGTTGAGACTGATTTCCAATTTGCTGATATTTTCACTAAGCCGCTTGATACTTCTCGTTTTGTTCATTTGCGGAGTGAATTGGGTGTTGTTCATCCTATGGGCTTATTTTGAGGGGGTGCTGTGTGAAATTTCAGAAGCTTTTTCTTTTTATTTAAGTCAAGCCTTTGATTTCAAAAGAGGAATTGAGCTATCTTTATCATATTTATTCATGTGCTATGTAGCCTTGATCTGGACTGGTCTAATAAACTTGCTACATAAATAACTAAAGCATGATATGGCTGAAATCTTTGACTAGTTTGATTATTGGAATCACTTTGCGTTGTTTATTGAAAAGGATAAGCTGATTTGTGAGTCCTATTTTAAGTCTTGGATTTGAAGCAAAAAGGTCCTTCTTTTCAGTCCTGTGTTGCTCACTCAATTTGGCATGTTTTAAAAGATAAAAGGGTTGAGAAAAAGAATATGAAAAGATGTGTGCTTCAAGCATGCCATGCATAGCTGTGTATCAAACAAAAAAAAGGGTACATAACAGTGCTCAAAGGACAAGAAGTGTGCTTCAAGCATGCCATACCCAGCTATGTGTTTTTGAAATAAAAAAAATGCACAAAAAGTGCCTTAATCAAAAGAAGTATGCTTCAAGCATGCCACCTTGGAAAAGAAGTATCCTTTAAGCATGCCACATGCAAATAAAAATTGAAAGTGAAGCAAAAGGATGTTATATGAGACTGTGGCTCATCCAGATTTAAAGTTTGTCTCACTGTTTGGCTTTTCACTTTTTGGTGACTTCTAATTGTGATCTTGTAATCTTTTTAGTCATTGTGTGAAATGCCTGTCATGAATCTAAATTATCTCATCACCTTGAAATACTTGTCTGGACATTGCTATATGGTATATGCATTGATATGATCTTGTTAGCTCCACTCAACCAATTTGGTTTGGCTAATTCAGTAAATTAACTTGCAAAAGCTTCTGGACTTTTATCCTTCATGCTCTTTTCTCTTTCTGCTCTTGATGATCACATTGCCAAAGAGGGAGAAAAATGAGACAAAATTTGTTTTTCTAGTCTTAAGGGGAAGTTTTTCAGCTGCAGTTCACTTTGCTTGGCAGCGTTGACTCTTTGTCACTTTCTTTCACTCTAATTATTGAAAGTATTGTCAATGTAGTCATCAAGGGGGAGATAGTAAGACCAAGAGGTTTTTGGTCATGTTATTTGATGATGAACTCATTGACAATAAGTTAGACTTAGTCTCAGTACTTAATGTTGAATACTTTATCCTTAAGACTTGCTGTGGTGACTGGGTTCAGAGATCTGTTAAGTTTTGGTTAAATCAGCTTTTATCAGGATTATCGGTAGCACCGGCTTTGTTTGTGCGGAACTACCGGAGTGCGGTATGACCGTGGGTGTGTAGCGGTAGTACCGCAAGTCACTGAGTCTGAACGGTGTTTTGCTCGAACTGTTAGATCTTGATCTGACGGCTGATATTGAAGTGAACGTTCGGACCGTCCGAACTGCTCAAGGACTATGAGCCGTTAGATTGAAATCTGACGGATGAAATCAAGTGGGCCGTTCGGACTTGCTACAGTGTTTTCTAGATCTGACGGCTGTGAAGCACGGTCCGATCGGCCAACACATCTGGGCCGTTCGTGCTTCTTTGAGGTTCGTAAATTGTTTTGTCAAACATTCGTACCGCAGGATGAACGCGGTAGTACCGTGTGGTCCGGTAGTACCGTTGTGTTAACGGCGGTAGTACCGCGATTGTTTTCTTTCAGAAGAGAGAGAAAGAGAGTTTCTGACAGGTACTGTTAAGTGAAAATTGGTAGTACCGCAGCTGTGAAACGGTACTACCGCAGGACGGTAATACCGCAGTTTGAACGGCGGTAGTACCTCTCAAAGGTATGACCGCAAGGTTGCGGTATGGAAATTCTAGAGAGCATGTTTTTAGAAGATCTTGAGATTTTCCAATGAGCGGTAGTTCCATGATGTTTTGAATCAGTGCGACAGATATCTTGTAGTACCGCCGATAATGGCGGTAGTTCGATTATGCTCGGGAATTTGTCGTTTTGGGGATTTGACTGAGGATATGTTAAATTCGTGAGCTATATCTTGTTGCATGATGCATGATAGTGTTTATGGGTGTGAGTGAGCTAATGGATGGTCAAGTTGGAGAACTTGTGCCAAGAGTTGGTTTCCTTTATCTGTGCATGTGCAGGTTAGGTTGCAGGTTAGGTGTTGAGGACGGATCACGGTCGGTGACGGGATTGACTTGGACTAGGATGGGGAATCTGAGGTCTTGGAAGTCGTGGATGTCAAGAGGTGGTTTGGATCGTACCGAGCACGTGGAGATCATGGGGTGCCTTATTTGGAAGCTACGGGATGGAGTCCTGGAGGCTTACGGCGTGGATTTTTGGAAAGACAGATTTGGAAGGAGTTCCAAATCTGGTTGTCTTAAGATAGGTCTGTATTGGTGTCGTGTTGGACATGGATAGGACTCTAGGCTATAAGAAGAGGCAGAGGGTGCGCTTTGAAAAGGGGGAATTTTTGGGTTTTTTTTTACTGTAGCTTGTTTTGCTGCGGTTTAGAGGTCCTTCGTTTTGGGGCTTTAAGGGGTGCTTGCTGAGAGCCTTGTAGACACAAATCAAGTTTGATATATAAAGTTCAGATTCGTTCAACTTTGGTTCTTGATTTGTCGATCTTGCTGTGCGCCTGAGGTGATACTCGCTGCGAAGTTTTTCTAGTCATCCAAAGAGTTTGCCGGAGTTCTTGATAACAAGAAGAAGTTGGAATTCGGGGGTCAATTCGCTGCAATCATTCAACCCCCCCCCTTCTGATTGCCATTACGATCCTACAGCATCAACCTTTGAAAAGTCGCACCTGTATTTTTGAGGCCAAATGGCATCTTAACATTGCAGTAAGTACCGTATGGGGTGATGAAGGAAGTTTTCTCCTCATCTTCTTTACATATATTAACCTGGTGGTACCCTGAATACGCATCTAAAAACTTAATAATTCACACCCGAAAGTAGAGTCTACAAGTTGGTTAATGCGTGGAAGGGGAAAGTCATCCTTCGGACAAGCATTATTAAGATTTGTGAAATCAATACACATTCGTCACTTCCCAATATTTTTTCTAACCATTACAGGATTGGCGAGCCACTCAGGGTGGTCGACTTCATGAACAAATCTATCCTTGAGGAGCTAGTCAATCTCCGATTAGATTGCCTCCTTCCAATCAGGTGCAAAACGCCTTAGCTTCTGCTTGATTGGTTTTTTTCAGGCTGGAGAGCTAGCCTGTGCTCGATCACCTCCCTGGGGACTCTGGGCATGTCGGACGCCTGCCAGGTGAATACGTCCTGATTTGCTTGGAGGAAGGTGGCGAGCGACTCTTCCTATTTGAGGTCAAGCCCTGCTCCGACCAATACTTTTCGGGTAGATGCGTCAGTGTTCCCTAACCCAGGCGGCAATTTGGCACTTTCCAGAGAAGCACCCTTGTCGAGTGGTTCCTCCTTTGTCTGGTTGGAAGGCTTTGGTGCCATCTTTGGCCTGGAGTGCTTGACCTGCATGGCAGATGAGTTAGTTTCTCTGGTCAGAAGTTCATCAACCAGTTCTAAGGAGTTTCGATCACATGCGTAAGCCATTTTTCGATCTCCTCGAACCGTGAGGACTCCTTTTGGTCCTGTCATCTTTAGACAATGATAACCGTAGTGCATAGCTATCTAGAATTTTGCTAGAGTCGGACGGCCGAGGATTCCATTGTATGTGGTTTCAAAATCAACCACATTGAACGAAACCTTCTCTATTCGAAAGTTGTCAGGCCCCCCGAACGTAACCGGTAGGGATAATTGTCCTACCGGTTTTGCGGTAGAACCAGAGACTATGCCGTGGAAGGCATACTTCACTGGTTTTATGTTAGATCTGGGGACTTGCATCTCTTCTAATGTTCCCGTAAATAAAATATTTAAAGAACTGCCTCTATCTATTAAGACTCGATTAACTTTACAATTGTTAATAGCAGGTTCAACTACGATAGGAAATCTACCTGGTTGAGTTGACGAGACGGGGCAGTCTTCTTTACTGAAGGAGATTACTGTTTCTGACCACCTTGATGGCGATCGAGGACTCTGCAAAGTTAACCTCTTGCTCCACGGCCTTCAGGTGATGTTGTGAATCGTATGAGGAGGATCCTCCGAAGATCATATCGACCGTATGTTGAGGCTCCTGGTACTCCATCTCTTCGTCGCCATCTTTGTCCGTCTTGGAGCTCGTCTCCCCGAGTTCCTATATTGAGGTGAGTGGACCTTTACCTACATAGTAATCTTCCAGCTTCTTTTGCCAGGCTCGGTAGGTGCGCAAGTCATGTCTTGCCTGTTGATGAAGTGGACACCACTTCTTATTCTTCTTATATCCATCGGTCGGACCCTTTGCTTTGCCTCGACCGGTATAATCTTTCTTACCCTTGGTAAACTTTTCAGGAACCGCAAGGACTTCCTTTTCATCGGGTTTGCGGTTTCTCTTTTTCTTGAGAGTCTTCTTGTGCTTCTTTTCTGACTTATCTAAGCCAGGTTGAGGGATTTTATCTTTCCGATCAATGGCCTCACACCATTCAACCGCTTCGCTAGCTGCTACATATTTGTCAGCCATGTCGAAAAGTTTGATGGTCATTTGTGGAGGGTTCATAGCGATGTCCTCTATAAACTGTCGATTCCTTAGACCTGCTTTGAAAGCTTGGATGATAGAAGACTCTGTGACCTCTGGTATTGAATTACAAACCTAGCTAAATCTTTGGATGCACTGGCGGAGAGTCTCATTGGCTCCTTGCCGGATTCGATGAAGATCATCCACCATTTCAGGGCGGTCGTACGTACCCTAGAAATTCGCAATCAAGAGGTCACAAAGTTACTCCCAAGTGTAGATCGATCTGACCGGTAGGTTAAGCAACCACAACTGGGAAGACCCTTCAAGTACCGTGGGTAGATAGTTTGCCATCACGTTTTCGTCACCGTCTGCAGCTCTGATGGCGGTGGTATATTATCGAACCCGGGAACGAAGGATCCCGAATTCTCTGTGTTCATACACTAGTCTAGGATTTCTAGGGTACACAGTCATACAAAAGTGATATCACAAACATATCACCTATTTATTTAATAATAATTAGAGTTTATTACAAAATGGGGCCTGAGGCCAAATAAAAGTAACACAGCGGAAAGAAAGTAAGTAGTAGACCACACGATGCGCCACAGACAATAAAGAAGTATGATGCATGCATAAGTAAACAAGTGAGGTTGATAGGGTCTATTTTGCATAAAGCAGCATTTTTAGTTTAAATATTCATACTAAATTCCAAGGCAATTTCTATTCTATATCTAAAATCAGATTTTAAATTGACATCTTTATAGTGGATAACCTCCATGATTGAATGGTGAAGGATACCCTCCTATCACATGGCTAACTGCCCAATTTTCCACAAGGATTAACCATCCTCAAAACATTTGCTAAAATCATTTTAAAACCAAAAACAAAGTCTAACTTAAAGTGGCTTTGCTCAGCATGTCCATGACCGTGGACACAGCTACTTGAATAGTTTTACACTCTGCAGAGATGGTACAACTTTACCCACAAGAGATAGATTTATTTTAATGTCGGCCAAAACACGCTTCCGAAGGCGTGTGACTAAGCAATTATCATGAGGCTTTTACAATGATCTATCTTAAAGTCTTTACGCCCGCTAAGGTTTCGCTTCCATTGGGCCAACAACCCTCCTGGAGCCCCCTCTTGCGCCAAGCGGGAATACTGTCTAACCGACACCCACACAACAACGTGGCATAAATAACTATAAGTTATCTCAAATTATTAGGCCCAATCTGTCCCATTCCAGACATGTAGTGGTACGGTAGGGCGTAGCAAAGGAACGCTCAAAGGCCGGTCCTTAACTGACTTGGGCAACTTTCCATAAAAACCCCTAGGCCTCGATCATAAAATGACTCGATCCCGTGCATCAACATGCACTAACCAAACATCCATTATGCCCAAGTCTAAACCAATTTGATTTATTTTCTAAGTATAAACATTTTCTAAAACCCACTATGGTAAAACAATACCATATTTTCAATTTAAATCAATGTTTGGATAGTTTGGCTAAAAGCTCCCCAAATACAAGATTTGACCTAAGCATTTAATTATTTCCAATATTATTTAACTAATGGTGACAAGGGAATAATGTTCCAACAATCAAAGTTTGGCTATACAAAGGAATTGGCATAACCAAGAATTTAAACAGGAATTTAAAATACTTGAATAAAATTATGCATGCAATATCAATTTAAAAGCAGAATTTATAAAATATTGGGATCAACATGATCAATGGTATAACTTGCCTTGCTCGAAGTCCTAATACTCTAAATCCTTAGAAGGACCAACCTCTCTGGAGTTGTCGAAATCTATACGCGAAAGTATGATGAATTCAAATAATACTCAAATAAATTCAAATAACAAATTAAATCAACTCAAAATCAAATAATTTTAGTTTAGTTAGCTAGATCTTGAATTTAAACAAATTTAGAAATTTGAAACACCTAAATCAGAGTTCGGATGCAAAAGATATGGGCTTTGGAAGATTGAATCTAAATAAAACCCTAATTTCTGATTTAAACGAATTTCCCGAATTATTTTCCTAAAGGAAATCCGGATTATTGCGCTTGCCAACGTCAGCGCCCGAGATTTTGGATTTTGCGGCCGAAAGATTTTCCAAAGGAAAATGTTTGGAGTCTATGATAGGTGGACCCGCAATCAATGGATTGGGTCCATGACCGGTCAAAGCTCACGGTAGATCCGGCTCACGGAACAGTAAATGAGGGGTTTTGCAGGGCTGGCGCAAGCGTTGATGTGGCGCTACGTAGGCAGCCACGTAGGATCCCATGCTGAGTTGGTGCTAAGGTGGCGCCTCCGTGGACTAGCCACGTCAGCTCGAACCCGATGGTGCTCCGGCGATGAGCTCGCTGGCGCTACGCACCACGGCGAGACGAATGGTGGTGCACAAAATGAAGAGGGGAGGTTACTGATCATGATGCTCACCGAGGATGCGAGAGGGCACGGCTGAATGGTCGTCGGCAGCGAGCTTTGGCGGTGGAGAGGTTTGGTTGACAGTGAAGTAGGCGCTCCAGTGGTCCTCGTGCTGAGTGAGTGTGCGCACGAGGTTCGCGACATTGATGCGATGCCGAAGGAAGGGTCAGAGGGGCCAGAGGAAGCTTGTCGTCACCGGAGAAGACGAAGAAAGGAGCTTCGATGCTCAGCGGAGAACTTCAAAATTACGGCGATTGGGGAGAGGAGGAGAGTAGTGGTTGGCGGCGCTGAGATGAGGAGGTAGAGGCGCACCCGGGGCGTCCTTTTATAGGGACCGAGGGGCACCGGGCCAGCGAGATGGCGTTAGCGACATTGACGGTGGCAGTGGCGGCTTCGGGTGAAGCGGGCATGAAGAAGAAGGGATAAGGCCAAGGATGAGAGCGGCGGTTGGTGGAGATATAATGCACACGCGCTCACGAGAAAAGGGGAAGGGATAAGGCGACGTGGGTGAAGCTTCAAGCACTACTACAAAACAAGCTATAGTAGACGCCCCATCACAGACGATTCCTTTGGAACCGTCTGTGTTCGGTCTGTCCGGACCTGCGTTTGGCACTGCCAGCGTATCAAAGACGGTTCTTCTTTAGAACCGTCTGTGATAGTCATCTATCACAGACAGTTCATTAATAGAGCCATCTGTGAATTATCACAGACGGTTCTATTCACAAACCGTCTGTGATAATCAGACCAATCACACGGTTCTCATTCGTAATCGTCAGGTACTATCACGAGCGGTTCTCAATAAGAACTGTCTGTGATAATCCAGATTATCACAGACGTTTCTTAATAAGAACTATCTGTGATAGTACATAGACGGTTCTGAATGAGAACCGTCTGTGATAATTAGTTATCATAGACGGTTCTAATTAAGAACCGTATGTGATATCCTCCATCATATAAGTTGCATCTGACACATCCTCTCGCCAAGCCTTGCCGTTGCCTCTGCCGCACTTACCGCCTCGGAGGCCTCAGGTCCACTTCCCAGACCGCCACGCCTCACATCGCTTTGCCTCTACCGCTCTGGAGCAACCCTACCACTGGCTCCACTTAGATCTGCTCTCCTCTCCCATGCGCCACTTCCCTGCCCTAGCTCCTCCTACCTGCTCCTTGTTCTAATTGGGAGCTGCTTGTTTGTCCGGCTCAGGTGAAAATTCAAAAAGATAGTGAGGTGCAGTTGAAGATTATTGGCACAAAAAATTCCAACTTGGATTTGCTCAGTCTTTGTTTAGAATTTTGAGGCATAGCACTGTAAATACTAAATAACTGCCATATGTTATTGCCATTATACTTGGTGATGAAATTTGATATGTAGTACCACTAGGTGATTGCATATGATTATTTTCTTTATAATGTCTATGAAAAGGCATATGTGGTTTTGTAGGCAAATAACAACCTTGGTGTAGGTCAAATTAATTTGTCCAAAGTAATATTAGCATATCACTATAAATTCAAGTAGATGGGATGCAAATAGGGTCGTTCTTTTGTCATGTGAAACGTCCTGTCTTCTACCATACATTGTAGCCAATTGAGGATTAGATGCTCAGTACTCTAGTCCTATTTGGTATGGTCTTAGATGTTTGTCGTATGCAATAGTTATCTATGACTAAATATTTTGTGAAAATGTTGAAATTTGGAGTTGGTACAATTCTCTCTTCCTGGAGGCATATCAGATGCCTAAAGCAAGAAAGAAAACTTCATTATGAAGCTTCACTTGCATATTTAAATTCATGTTTGCTATAAATTAATCGCTAATAAATTTGACACTAATTTGTTATATGCGTAGTGTAGATGGATCGAAACTGGATATACGGTGTGAATCGTGTGAGTCAAGAGTACATTAATGATGTGGTTGCTTTTAGAAGAGCCGCTGAGCAGGATATGTTAAAGAAGGGGATAAATTTTATGTACTGTCCATGCATTGATTGCGGTAATCTGATGATGTTTAACAATGCGGCATAGATCGAAGCGCACTTGATTCAAGGGTTTCAAAAAGGGTATACATGTTGGACCCATCACGGTGAAGAGCAGATTATACCGGTTAATAATGACGACATCGCCGAGGAAGTCAACGATTTGCCGGATGTGGACTGTGCTTTTGATGAGGATAGGTGGCACGATGACTATCTGGATCAGATGCTACGCGATGCAGAAGAGAACTACAGTGAGAGAGAGTTTTGTAAATTCGAGAGCTTAAGGGAGGACTCCATGAGACCTTTGTTCCCTGGCTGCAAGCCGGAATACACAAGGCTGTCAACCGTGCTTGAACTGCTGAAATTGAAGGCAAGCAATGGTTGGTCCGATAAGAGTTTCACGGCGTTGTTAGGTCTCCTAGCGGACATCCTTCCGGAGGGAAACGTGTTGCCCAGCACCACCTATCAAGTAAAGAAGGTTATTTGTCCATTGGGAATGGAAGTAGAAAGAATACATGCATGTCCGGACGATTGTATCCTCTACCATAAAGAGTATGCAGACATGTATGTATGTCCCGTGTGCAAAGCATCCCGATACAAGCGTCAGAATACTGCTAAGGTGAAGCAAGGACCTCCTGCTAAGATATTGTGGTATCTGCCTATCATCCCACGTTTGAAGCGTTTATTTGCGAACCCAAAGGAGGCAAGATTGCTGCGTTGGCACTCAGAGGAGCGCAAGAGAGATGGAAAGCTAAGACACCTCGCGATTACGCCTAAAGGAGAAACTTGATCGAGCTTGAAGAGTTCAAAGGAACCGAGGAACATAAGGTTAGGGTTGAGTACGGATGGAATGAATCCTTTCGGTAACATGAGCAGCTGACATAGCACCTGGCCCGTGAATCTATGTATGTACAACCTTTCTCTTTGGCTGTGTATGAAGCGGAAGTACATTTTGGTGTCACTACTTATCCAAGGGCTAAAGCAACCTGGGAATAATATTGATGTGTACCTAGCACCATTGTTGGAAGATCTTGTGACATCAGAGAACGAAGGGTGCAGTATGGGATGCGCATAAACGAGAGAACTTCACTTTACGCGCCATGTTGTTCGCACCATCAATGATTTTCCTACCCTTGGTAACTGTCAAGCCAAGACAAAAGGAGCCAAAGCCTGTCCGCACTTCTTAGATGCTACGGAGAGTGTATGGCTGAACAACTCACAAAAATCGTGTATATGCATCACCGTAGGTTCCTTCCCAGGAGTCACCCATACCGCAAGATGAAAAAACAATTCGACGGAAATAAGGAGAACAATTCAGCTCCAAGGGCTTTTAGAGGGAAAGAGGTCTATGATATGGTTAAGGATATCGATGTTGTGCTTGGGAAGGGATGTAAATTAAGAACCCGTGAGAAGAACATCTGGAAGAAGCAGTCAATTTTTTGGGACTTGTCTTATTGGGAGCACTTAGAAGTTCGCCACTGCATCGACGTCATGCACGTAGAGAAGAATGTATGTGATAGCTTGATTGGTCTCTTGTTGAACATTAGTGGCAAAACAAAGGATAGTGTTAACGCACAGTGTGACTGGGTTGATATGAACATAAGGACCGAGTTAGCACCGAAAGAGACCGATGAGATTTAACGTATTTTCCCCACTTGCTACACTCTGTCCAAGGTCGAGAGAAATAAACTGTGCTAGAGCTTGCATGGTGTGAAAGTCCCGTCTGGTTACTCCGCTAACATTAAGAAACTTGTTTCTATGCAAGATTTGAAATTAATTGGTATGAAGTCTCATGATTTTCATGTGCTGATGACACAAATACTTTCTGTTGCAATTAGAAGTATCTTGCCGAACAAGGTCCGAGTGGCAATCTTGAAGCTGTGTTATTTTTTTTAACTCAATTGCTCAGAAGATCATTGATCCCCAAGGACAAGATGCTCTGCAGGCCGAGGTGGTGACAACTCTATGTCATCTTGACATGTATTTCCCTCCGTCATTTTTCGATATCATGGTCCATCTCATTGTTCACCTTGTGAAAGAGATAAAGATATGCGGCCCTGTGTTCTTGCGTCATATGTACCCATTCGAGAGGTACATGGGAATTCTCAAGTCCTACGTACGGAATCGATCTCGACCGGAGGGAAGCATCATCGAAGGTTATGCAACCGAAGAGGTCATTGAGTTCTCCGTCGACTACATGGCTTAGGTGGAACCGATAGGTGTGCCTCTATCTCGCCATGAGGGGAGACTGGATGGTATCGGGACTATCGAAAGGAAATCAATCACTCCCGATCTGGATACGTATGCTCAAGCCCATTTCACAGTCTTGCAACACATGACCCAAGTGTCCCCATACATCGACGAGCACAAAGACATGGTACGCCAACAGAATCCAGACCGGTCGGAGGTTTGGATTACGAGAGAGCACAACCGTTGGTTCAACGAATGGTTAAAGGTGCGAATCACTGGAAGGTCATCAAGTGATGATACACTGCTATCGTTGGCACGAGGGCCACAATTTACAATTGTCGCATGGCAAGGATACGACATAAATGGGTACACATTTTATACGGCAGCTCAGGATAGGAAGAGCACAGTCCAGAACATCGGTGTCCGCATAGATGCATTCAGTACTGATGGGCTGAGGAGCTCCTACTATGGGCAAATAGAGGAGATATGGGAGCTCGACTATGTGCTTTTCAAGATCCCCCTATTTCGATGCCGTTGGGTCCATCTCCCACAGGTGAAAGGTCGACAAGTACAGCGTCACTACCGTGGACCTCGAACGTGTCGGATACAAAGACGAACCATTCGTACTGGCTAACCAAGTCGTTCAAGTCTTCTATAAGAAGCGCCACGTAGTTCTTCATGGAAAAAGGAGGATTGTCAGAGTTGAGAATGTAGTGGACGAGGAAGAATACAATCAATTTGACGAGTTGCCTCCTTTCGGAAACGGCATTAGGCTCGAGGAAGAACCCAGTGAGGAAGCTAGCTATATGCGCGTCGATCATTAGGAAGGCCTATATTTTAATTAAGAATTTACTCCAATGTAATTAATTTATTCCATAACATCATGTGTTATGGACTTGTAATCTCTCATATATTTTGATGTCAACGTGAAATTGTCAGGTGTTGATGTGTTATGGACTTGTCATCTTTGATATTGATAGCCAGTCATAAAGGATCTTTCTCACCTATACATTTCTAAAAATACATTTCAAAGTTCCGCGGCAAGATTAAACGTGAATACAACAGAGACCACCGACCCACTGTGATAATATTATGCGCTTGTAATAAGCGAGACGATAAAAAGATCATATCCTTTTACATCACGCATAATAAAAAAGGATTAGCGATCCTATCTTAGCCTTCAACATATAATTAATTAATTTGTTCCACTAAACCGTCTCTGATATATATATATTTCGACATATAATTAATATAGTAACTTCACCTCCAAACTTTTTTTTCATTTTGGAATTTTCATATATATGGCCAAACAAATGTGGCGTTAAATAAAAAGATTAAAAACTAGAAACCTATAAATAAAGAAAGTTTTTCTAGTGGCGGAGGTAGGTCGCTATCTCCGCCTTCAATACTTCAGAGGCGGCAAATGTCGGGGCGCATTTGTTCGTGACCGAACGAAGCTCGAAATCGTCCACTCACGACGCCAGCTCGAAAGTGTCTCCGAAGACCCTCGGATCGTTGAACTAAGAAGAATTGAGCCCATAGGCTCTCTTCTCTTGCTTGAGGGGTCTCAGCCTAGTCGACTCGGTTGCCTGTTGCCTCGATTAAGCAGTCCAAGTGACGGCAAGCCTCCTGGAGACGTGCAATGTCATTTTGGAGGACCACGTCGACGATCAAGATAAACTTCGCGAAATTGGGACATCACCCGAAGACACGGCGGAGGAGGATGTCAAGACGGCGGAAGGTGGCCGTCACCGCCCGGCAAATTCTCGACAGAGGAATGAAGACATTGTTGAAATAGTGTTCTTCCGCAAAGACGGTTCAATGTCTGATGAGAGAGGTGCGTACAAGCAGTGCGGCGGTAGGCCATCAATGCGGCGATAGGGAAATGAAGAGGCAACCATTTCTGCTTTTGTGGAGAAAGGGGATCAAGGAGGTTGTGTGAAATACATTGTAGAAAGGGACATCTATTTATAGAACAAGTTCTAAAGCCGGAGCGGGAGACGAAGAGATATTTGGGGAGCTATAGCGCTGTTGGAAAATGAAGAGACGAAGCCGTGTGATTGTGAGACGAAGAGACACACACGGGAAAATGAAGAGACTTGTTGTTCATTTCTCATCAGAGATATATCACGAGCGGTTTTGAATAGAACCGTGCTCAGGATAGGATATCACTGAGCGGTTTCCTCGAGAATCGCCCGTGATATGGAACATATCATAGAACCGTCAGGATATTCTTATCACGCATTTGTTCTTTAATAGAACCATCTGTGATATACTTTTTATAAGACGGGAACCGCTAGGGTTTTGCTCTCACTCGTCACTTCCTCTCCCGCGCCCCTTAGGCTCTCGCGCGCTCGTTCGCCTCCTCTAGGGTTTAGGGCTCACCCGTTCACCGCCGACTATGACCTCGGCGCCGCCGCCCCCGACCTTGGTGCCCCCTACCTCGACGCCCCCGTTCACCTCCCCGACCGTAAGCCCCGACGTCGCCGCCTCCGACCTCGACGCCGCCGCCCCCGACATCGACGATGATGCACCGTCCTCCTCCTGCCGCGGTGTCCCGCCTCTGCTGCCTCCTCCTCCCCGCCCCGCCCTCCTCCCCAGTCGGCCTCCTCCTCTCAGACCGCCTTCTCCCCGCGCCGTCCTCCTCCCCATGTCGGCCTCCTCCCCTGCACCTCCCTCCTCCCCGCGTCGGCCTCCTCCCCTGCACCGGCCTCCTCCTTGCACCGTGAGTTCTTGTGCGGCATCCTCTCTGTGAGTATTGCTCCTCTGTGGCAGTTCGGTTGATCTTTGCATATATATATATTTGCAGTGCTAGTTGATACCTTGATCTGTATTAGTTCTGATTTCTGAATCTAGTACTGAAGATATTGCAAATTGATCAGTGGGCTTTGTTGACATGCTCTGTGATGAACTCTGTCTTATACTGAGATTGAATGTGATAGTTAGTTCATACTTGAGCTCTATTGTATTACTTGCTATTGTCAATATGATGTACTGTTAATTGGTTACTTTCGGTTGAAAGCTAGTTATTCTGATTCTTCTGGTTCATTTGATCTCTAGCATTTGAAGTGGATACTGTTATGTCAGCCAATCGGCTTTATCACTGAACTTGTGTCTTCATGTTCAGTTCTATTGAGAGTATTCAGTTTTTGTTGGTAATCTAATGACTATTTTGTGATTCTTCTAGTAGTCTCAGATCGGCTCATTCAACTTTTCATTTGCCATCTTGATCTCTATAGTCACCTCTGTATTTCTTCCCGAGATTAATTATGTTCATATTTATGCTGGAATTAATTATAATTATTTGCTAATATTGCACATGTTGAGCATATTATTAAGTTTAAATGTATATGTTAATTTAGGACACTTGCAATCCATTTTATTGCATATGTAACTTATATAGATAGCAAGTAAGCGAGATGGCAGAGGCACTGTCTTCGCCACTGGCCACCGACGCCAAGCAGATGGAAGAGGCGCCGACGAGGCCACCACCACCGACGCCACAGATGGAAGAGGCGCCGACGAGGCCGCCGTCACCGTCGACGATAATGACACGGAAGCAAGATGGCAGAGGACAATCAAAAATACCTGCGGGCCGACTGGTCATCACAAAGGTTAGTGACTTTGGGGTCCCTCTGAGTCCCAAGAGATCAGCGGCAAGATTCCGGACCATCTGCGGGATACTTGGAAGGGAACGGGTCCCCATCACCACACCAAGGTGGAAGGACCTGACGAAACAAGCGAAAGGTGCGCTGTGGACAGAACTTTCAGAGAAGTTCACTATTCCAGAAGCAGACGTGGCACGCGTGCGATGGACGGCGATGCTCACGATGGATAAATCGTGGAGGACCTTCAAGAGCATTCTTGTCACGAAGTACGTGAACACGGGTCAGATGCCCTTCGCGAAGTATAGATTCTTGACGCGGGAAGCATGGGACACCTTTGTGGCTATAAAAATGACGACCGAATTTAAGGAGCAAAGTGCAGCGCACAAAGCTCTCCAGACACGAAACACTCACCCGCACAGACTCGGCACCGCTGGGTACGCGGATAAATACGAGGAATGGGCAGCGGAGGAGGAGAACGCAACCGGACCATTTCCTAATATCACAGACCCGCGTTCCCTAAGCTGGTTAAAAGCGAGGGCAAAAGTCTCGTCTTCGAGCAGCATCTCTTTCACAAACCCGGCAGACCAGAAAGTGTCCCAACATGTGGCAAATATGTCGAACTACCTAGTTGTTAATAAGTCCATAACTTCATAGTGTCTATAATAACATGATGACCTCTTGCGGCGTGACTTGACTGCCCAAGCTTCCCAAGGCTCCTTCTATGCAGACAGGGAGAAGGATATACTATCTACGGCCTTGGGAAACAAGGAGCACCCGGGTCACACACGAGGTCTTGGGGTTAACGTACCTTGGAGTCATGGATTCGCGTACGACTACTGCACGTATAGGAGTAGGAAGAGATCCAAGGCCGAGCACGACGACCGGTTGGTACAGATGCTTACTGGCAAATTTGAAGAAAAGATAGCAGCATTGCAGGATCAAATGAATCAACTCCTGAGCCAGTAGCAAGCCGCCCCTGTTAATTTGGGAGCTGCCTCGCCGACATCGAGTAGGCCACGCGTCACAAGATAATTACGAACATGACAACATCCGATTACCGATAGATGACATCAAGGTAATGTACATCTATGGAATGCACCAAAGATAGACCTATAGGACGTCTTAGCTAATTGCGTATCATTTTGTAGGAGCCGACTCCCTGCAAGCTCCAAGTGAGGATGGATGGGTCCCTTTCTATTGAGGCTGCGCGGGGGATGGTGTATCCACACGAGGAAGGGGCAGTGCAGCACGGTGCTCAGCTGGTGCAGGGTTACGCCAGGGTCCAGGTGGATATAGCACATGGCAATTTCCTAGCCGTCCCACTGAGGATTCGCCCAAACGAAGAGATCATAACACTAGGGGATGCCGTCCACTCTGTTATCCAGTGGCCCAAGAAGGACATCGCCCTAGACCCAGCAGTGCTGCGATCTGGACACGACCATTCCTCTCCAACGGGACCCTCGATGACTCCACTTCATGTTTCGCCTCAGAAGGCCACCTCTTCGATTCTTGTGGAGAAGACACCGAAGGAACAGTAAAAGTGTGCCACCGTATTGATTCTCGAGTCGTCTCACAAGAAGACGCTGCCAATCACTAAGGCCAAATCGAAATCGACGAACGTTAAGGCAGCTCCTAAGTCCGGGAAGTCCGCAATATCCGAGAACTACATCATCGGATATGCTTGTCAGGTTTTGCATGCCTAGTACTTGGAGAAGACCCAAAAGAAGGGGTGCGATATTGGAATCACTGTCAGATACGAGGAGGAGCATTTCTTCAACGGGACGAGGTACTTCATTGTGGGCTTCAACGACTTATATGACCTATTCAACCTCGTTGGCCTCGACGCCTCGCTTCTCCGATGTTGGACACTGTAAGTGTGTACAATCAAGTTCTACATTCATGTAATACCGATAAATATCACAACTCATTGCTTATGTATAGATACATGATGAAAAATGTCTGAGAATGGAAAGAACCGGTGAGTTTCCTCGACCCACATGTGGTATCATTGCAAACCATCCAAGCAGACTCGTCCTTCGTTGAGAAATACATAACGAGGTCATTGCTTCGTCAGAAGAACATGAAGTACATAGTGGTGCCCTACAACCAGGGGTAAGTGTCACTACTTGGTATACAAATTTCATTTGTACTTTATATGCAGCATGAAGTTAGGTTTAATGACTATAGCGACATACATGAGTAGGTACCACTAGATCCTTTTAGTTGTTATACCCAAGAGGAACCATGTGATATACCTTGATTCCCTAATCCGCAACAAGCACGACTTCAGCGTTCTAAGAGGAATACTCGAGAGGTATGCTCATTTCCTCCTTACATAACTCTATTGTAGTCTTCATTCGTTTGAAATGGCCGAGGATAACTTTTTGGAATCATGTAGGTCGTTCATCGATTATGTTGCCAACAAAGGAATATACGATGGAAAGAGCGCCCAACTAACACACATGATGGATTTTTCAGTATGCGCTACAACACGATAATCCCATATCATACTTCATAATAACGCGTCTCGAACTAACTATACCTATATATGTAATTCTATTTTTGCAAAGGCTTGCCAAAGAAAAGATGATGAGTTATGTGCAATCTACGTCTGCTATCATATGCAGCTAATCCTTAGAGCTAGGAAGAAGGATCCTGAGGTTTGTCAATCTTGAAAAAATTATTTCCTAATTATAAATTTAAATATATATAGCTTACCACTTTACTCTTGCTAGCGACAGGCCTTGGATTTACAATGTGATGGACTCATTGCGGAAGAGATCAAGGACATTCAAGGGAAGCTCTGCACCTTTATCAAGTCAGAAATCATTAACGATGACGGATTGTTTCACTCCGTCGCCGACCTAGAGCATCACCCCGCCGACACCTCTCAACGCAAACAATTGACTCAATTGTAATCCAGTTGTAACTATAGCGACAATACTTGAACAAATGCGATCTTTTGTAATTTATTTTGAGTAATGATCACTTTGAGTTGTCAACAATTGATTATCTCTGATGAATCTATTTTTGTGCATGCTTGTTTTCAGAGGGCATGGCTAGCAATTCCTGAGGCTAGCCAAAAAAACAGCAAAAATGTAGTCAAGAGTATGAACTATCACAAACGGTTTTTTGTTAAAGCCGTCTGTGAAGGCATAGTATCACAGACGGTTTTCACCAAAAACCGTCTATGATACGCCAATATCACAGACGGTTCTCAACAAAAACCGTCTGTGATACGTGAATATCACAGACGGTTCTAAATAAGAACCGTCTGTTATATGCGCGTATCACGACGGTTTTATTCAACCGCTCGTGATATTGGCATATCACGCATAGCTTTTAGTGGAAACCGCTCGTGATACTAGCCTTCTGAGCGGTTTTAAAAACCGTCTATGATATTACGTATCACAAACGGTTTTGAACTGTCTATGATAACTGCTTGTTATCACAGACCAACAAATATAGATGGTTCGAAAACCGTCTGTGATGACGGTTTCGAACCGTCTGTGATGTGGCTTCCTGTAGTAGTGGAGAAGCAGCTCGGCGGAGAGGAACGCAGGGAGAAGAAAGGGGGCGCAGAGAAGACGACACTGTAGTGGCCCCACCTGTCGGCGAAAGAAAGGAAAGAGAGGAAAGAAGCGGGTGGTGATCTGGCCGTTTGATTTTAATCGGACGGCACCAAGGATTGGGACGTTCGGACGTCCGAACGTTTCAATGAGATCTCTTCGTTGAATAATGATCTGACGGTCAACAAGGGTTTGGAGATGAAACGCATAGGCGTGCGGGTGAAGTGGGCCCGAGTGGGCCGTGCACGAGAGGAAAAGCTTGGGCCGAGCCAAGGTTTCGACCCCAGCACTGTTTTGGAGATTTTAATTGATTTAGTAATTTAAATAATTCCAGTAATTCAGAAAGGTCATTGGATATTCCGAACTAGTCAGAATGGTTGTTTCTTGTGGAAACGCCACTTGTCATAGTGGCATATCTTCATCCATCTAGTCGATTTTGCTAATGTCTGCGATGTGCGAACCAGCGGAGAAGGAGGATGATAACATCCCGTTTTCTTGCATGCTATGGATGCATCCCTCCATGTCAAGGTTGGAGTAGTCCTCCAAGTCGAACCAGTTCTCCTTGTCCCAACTCCTTGCCATAGCCACATGAACGATTATGAGGGAGGAATGGGCGAGGATTTGATGAGCGAAGAATTTCTTCAGGAAATTTGCACATTCTTCCCCACGGACGGCGCTAGCTATCAACGATCGAGTCGCCGATCTTACGAAATAAAATAGAGGAAAATGGCATAGATTTCCTGGAAGAGAATGAGACTGCTCTTTATTGCTATGAACTGGTTATTACAAGGGGTGTCTGCGACCAGGTGGTGGACTAATCTTAATTACATTGAGTATGATGCTTGCTATGCTATTGGATCAGTCTTGAAGCATTAATCTAATGTTGATTGCACTGCTCTAATCTGATGCCAGGCGATCTTCTGTCCCTTTTCACTACGTCTATGCTCCGTCTTTAAAAAACCTTTGAAGAGGTGGAAGTTACTCCTAGAAAAGACATCTATTGTGAAGCGTCGTGACTGGTCAGAGCGAGGCAGTGGCTGATAAAGTATCAACTACTCTACGGTTGAGTGTTTGTGAGACACTCAACCGTATGGTGGTTGTTTGTCAGTGTCTTAAGATCATGTAACGTCGCGTGGTATGAGGAATACAACATGTGTTCCATTCATCACATGGTAAGGAATATACTTAAAATTAGAACCAGATATCAGTTCATAACTCCTACGAGCAATTACCTGGTCGGAGACTAGGTATGAGACCTTGTCCGACCAGGGTACCCATTGTGTAGCCTCTGAAATCCTTACGACTAGTGAGGTCGTTAGCATTAAAGGTTACGACCATGAAGACGTATGGTCTTTTTATTATGTATTAAAGTAATACATAGAGATTTTAATCCTCGTCATATCCATTATCCTATTAGCAGAGTTAAAAAAAGCCACCACATTTGCTCTCAAAAGTTAATATTCCCACGTTAATCAGTAGAAAAAGATAAAGATCTGCACAGTCTATATTATAACGGTCTAGATTTTCTCTTTTCCTTTTAACCCTTTCTCTAGTTATCTTAATTAAAGGGGTATCACAACCTTAATTTGTACGCTTCTCTAACCTCTATTTTCCTTTTTTTTAATCTCCTCTAATTCTCTTAATTAAACAGGTAATGTAGGAAATCCAGGGGCACTAGTCCCATCAGATGTTACGAAACTGTACTACAAAAACACAAGTTACATGGTCGTTATGCACTTCTGCTATCCTTCACTTGATCGATTAAGTGTGGGGAAGTAACTTACATGTTTCCAATTCTGTACTATAACGACTGTCGTAGATGCACATATAGACAGTAGATTTGGAAACTTTTTTAATAATCTATTTTTTATTCGGAATTACAAAAATAATACTAACTTATTTTTTTTATCAGAAATAATCACGTATCGCTCTACAGTTGGACGACTTGGGCTAGTCGCTCAACGGGTGAGCGACAGATGTCTAAGTCGTTTAACCAGGAGGCGACTGGACCTCTGGCCTCTTAGTCGCCGAACGGTTGGACAATTGGGTCCTAGTCGTCATATGGTGGAGCGACTAGGACACCTGTCGCTCACCGCTAGACCCTAGTCGCCCAACCGTTGGGCGACTAGGGGAGTTTATATACCGCGTGCGCACGGCCGGTCGTGAACAGTTGACATTTTTTTTCAGAGAGCGACGGCCGAGTAGAAGAAAGAAGAGAAAGAGAGGAGAGGGAAAGGGAAAGAGAGGAGAGGAAGAGGGAGAGGAGGAAAGAAAGTTTCTTCGCATCGACGACGACGATGGTGAGTCTCTAGCATTATTTTGTACGCGTGTATTTTTGAAACTATGGCAGGTTAGCTAGCAACATCATGTGTATTGACATGTTGTTAGCAAATGAATTAATGGTAGGTTAATTTAAAAAATCTTTAGATGCGTACTGTGTAGTGTCATATTATCAGTGGCGAAGCTAGAAAATTTGTGTGGGTGGTATAGCAGTGATGGTAATGATTAGGCTATTAAGCAATTATCGGTTGAATGAATGTTAGGGTTGGGTAAATGAGGCATTGTAAATATTGTATTTAGATGATACTTAATGTTTATATATAATTAGTTGTGCTTCCTTCCCAATCGGGCGACTGCTTCACACATTTAGTTGCAAAAACAACTTAATTTTATGGAGTGTTGATGATAACAATTGCTAACATCGGTAAATGAGTTATAAATATGTGTGAACGTATTATTAAAAACTTTGTAGTCGTTACATAATTTTTTGTTAGAAAATGGTGGTGTCCATGTATATCGGGCAACCCAGCTGGACATGGTCCATGCATATTGTTAATAGTTGTAAATAGCGTAGTCTTAGGTTTGCATATGAAATCATGGTAGGTTACTTTCGAAAGTATGGTAGGTTATGAACAAAAAATCACTAGACTTATGCAAGACTGCAAATTAATTTTTAGAATTTTTGGAGCTATGCTATAAGTAATTGAACTCACTAACTGTGTCATAATTGCTAACCAGAAATAGATTTACAGGTATGGCTCACATCCCTAGTGCTTCGAACTGGCATTTTCGGCCTGTTGGACTGGCTGGTCGACGTGCAGAACCGCGCAAGCCGTCGTGTCCCTCATCCGGTTCGTGGGGATGATGCAGCTGAATTGGGGGGTGGTTCGTACGCGGACACCCTGACAGGCTTGAAGACTGGACCCACACTAGGTAGACAGGTTTGTCTGCAAGCTATGCCACTTCTTTTGTGTCATATGCCCGCTATGTAGTTACTTCTTTGTGCTTTGTAGGATGAGCCATACCGGTCTTCTACCTCTCGCGCGGATGGTGGAGGCCACTGAAGAGGACAGCGCTCCAATCGAGGACGACGGGGAGGTTCAGGACGGTCCAGAGCGGTCACGATGGTTCCCGTTCAACCGGTCGCTCCTGACAGCCCTGGTGGACCGGTGGCGGCCTGAGACGCACACCTTCCACCTCCCATTTGGGGAGATGGCCCCCACTCTACAGGATGTTGCACTGCTGCTCGGCTTGCCTATCGTGGGAGCCCCTGCATTCCCGCCAGACGTGCTTGTCGACTGGCGCGACGCCCTGCTGGGTAGGTTTCAGGGGGTTCTTGCAGCGGAGGTCGCGCCACCGTACTACCACTTCCCGGAGCGACAACAGCATGGCCCTCCCCTGCGGTGGCTTTCACAGTTCCGGGTACGTATGCTACCTATTTTTCATATTTAGCGATGCACTATTCTATCCAAATGACGGGCTTACTAATTATTTGTTTGTACGTAGGTCGAGCGGATGGTCCCGGAGCCCACCGCCAACCAGGTGTCGTGGCACCTCGAGGCGTACCTGTTGTGGCTCTTCGGCTGGGTACTGTTTACCAGCAACCACGGTGACTCCATCGACACTCGTCTCGTGGGGTACGTGAGGGCCATCGCCGACGGCACGGAGCTGCAGATCAGTTGGGGATCAGCCGTACTTGCTGCGATGTATCGCGGCATGTGCGATGTGTGCTGTAGGACGAAGCTGGCATCTATCCTCATAGGCTGCTCCCTCCTACTGTAGCTGTGGTTGTTCGAGCGCTTCTCTCTCGGATGGCCTATGTTGGTAGACTCTAGTCTGTACGGTGCGGACATGTACCTTGGGGACACCGTGGACCGGCCGACCGTAGGTTCCCTTCGGTGCGTGAGACGCAGCACGCATTTCCTCTATCTTTACTTCATCAGACACGGGTCATCCTTTATAACCACTGCTCGCTCAGAGGCACATTATGCACACGTCAGGTCACACGCGATGTCTGAGCACTTCAGAGAGCAACCGGATCCTTTGTTGACTGACGTCTTGGCGCCGAGCCGTACTCTGATCAGGAGACGGAGGACCGTGCTCCCGGCGGGTTGTCCTCACTGTGTTGGACCGACCGGGCGTACTAGCAGACGCAGAAGAACTTGTAAGGCGCCTGCCGACACGTAGGAACACCGGTGTGAAGTGCAGTATCACTTATTGTTGGGTGCATAGTGGTACTGAGATTAGAATTGCTAGTATGTTGTAACTTGTACTTCAATAAGTACTTTGCTAATTGCAAATTTTAACTTTATTTGAAGTGTCAATCTCTCGTCTTAATTACAATGCATGATGTGACCTCACTCGACAGCACACCACGTGACCACTCTCTGCAAACTAGGACATGACCACTCCCTGCAAAGCAGGACGTAACCCGATCAGTCAGCTTTTCAGGACAACGTGACCCGACGAGGCCGCTTCCTACAGCGACGTGACCCCAATCAGTCTGCTTCCCACAGAGACGTGATGCAGCGCTGCCGCATGATTCCTCCTCGAGTCTGCTTCCCGTGCTTCATTACTCAACGAGTCAACTTTGCGCAGCGACATGACCCGACGAGTCAGCTTTGTGCAGCGACATGACTAGATGAGTTAGGGCCGCTGCCTCGCAAACGCAAATTCCCCTCAACCGAATTACAATTCAACCACGTATGTAGCGCCGGCTCAGCATATAAGCACTACCCCTTCCACGCGGGGTTCTCCTGCATCCAGACTTCAACACAATCTCATTCAAAAGGACAAGTACTGGGAGGAGATCTGCGAAATGCAAAGAGAGTATGCAGCCTAGGAGAAACAAAGGGAGTTTGATAGGAGGCCACCTCCCCACAATGATGCCGCCCCTCGTAGCAGCAACCCCTGCTAGGACATCATAACTGAGCATTCGCTGCAACACCCGCCCGAGGTGGACTTGCCGCCCCTCTGTTGGTGTAGGGACAGATGCAAGTTCTTCAAGTCTAAGCACCGACTCAGCCTAGGCATGCGTTACTGGGGTTGCATGAACTACTCCTCCGACTATCCCAACCGTCGTTGGGACACGAGCCGCTATCGACAGCCAGTAATGATAGGTAGCAGTATGTTCCCCTATCATTTCTCTTTCAAAGTCCACACTAATAACCTCTCCCATCTACCCGTAGTCCCTAGATCCACTATGTCGCTACTGCAAGTGGATCAACCTAGAGATCCACCCACACAACCAGTGGACTCTCGACTACGAGGAGTGGGATGCCAACAGGGACCACGAGGGGAGGGAGGAGGAGCGCCGCACCGAAGAACACAACCAGCGTATTCAGGGGGAGACGCAGGCCCATCTCGAGGCGTGCAGGCACAGGGAGCGCGAGGCTCGCGAGAGGGAGTGCGATAAAAAGAGGGAAGTGGCGGCTGAGGCCAAGGCGGCCGGCGAGGAGTACAACACCGAGCTCGGAAGGAAGGGAAAATGGCCCCAGTCCACGCAGTAGTCTGACCTTTTTCGTCCATATGTCCCATATATTTCTAATTCCCTAAAGGCATGCATGTACTGTCCTTTGTTCGTTAGCCTGCTTGCCATGTAACCCCTTGTCGGATCAACTATCGTGTTGTTATCATTGTACCATTTCTCCAAAGTTCTCCACTGTGTATGAATTTCCTGACGCATCGCAATATCACTTACCTTCATACTTACGAATCATTGCTACCTCTATTGTCCTCACAAAATTCTTTAGAAATTTCGCACACTACAACAACATACGACGATCACAAAATGTTATTGCAAGTCTGACAAATTTCGTACCCTTGAGATTCTACGAAAATCACAAACAGACCAACCAACCTTATCACCACTCTTTTATTTCCAAAAAAAATAACATCCGACAACAGGATTTGCTAAATGTATTGCCTACAAAATGTGATATTTATTCCCACATAATTATTCCAATCGGATTAAGTGTGTGTTTGGTTGGGTGAACTAGGGTGAATGGGATGGGATGGTATAGGATAGATGGGATGATCCTGGATGAGATTTTACAAATTTGGTATTTGGTTGGTGAGATAGGATGATACATGGTTTTGTTTGGTTGGTGGGATATGATGGTCCTGGATGGTTCAAGATGGTGTTCGGTTTGATGAATGAGGTTGTATTTGGATTGCCACAAATTTAATGGTCCTATCTCAGTATAACAATTTTGTCACATCTCTATTTTAATAAATAGAATTGTTATGCATCTCATGAGCATGCATATTATTTTTGAAGCATTTGCATCATTTATTGCACTTGGAAAATCTTAATCAAATATTAAACTTTCAACTCAAAAAGAAACTCCCAAAAGAAAACAGAAATAAAAAAATGTGTTCATCTCTCGGGAAATAGTTTATTGAAATATGATAATATTAAGATGCATAAATATAATTTTTCCTAAATTTTTAGAGCTTTATTTAACCTTGTAAAAATTCAAACCAAGTTCTAAAAGCCCTTGCTATTAATGGATTAAAGTAAGAAGAATAAATCTTGAATAACAAGGTTAAAAATTTTATCTGGGTACTAGATCATCCCAGGAACACCTCTGAAAATTTCTATAATTTTAGCAATTTATTTGCTATTTTTTTAGCCCAGTCAAACTTGAGGGGTTTGAAGTTAAAACAGTTATCCTGGTAACGTTCGGACCGTCCGAACATCACTTTTGGGCCAATCGGACTATCCGAACATCACTTTTAAATCGCCCAATGGTTGAGCGACAGACTATAAGTCGCTCACCGATTGGGCGACTTAGTCAAGTCACTCAACCACCGGGCGACTCCAACGCTTGTTGCGCGTTCATTGGGCGACTTAGTCAAGCCACTCAACCACCGGGCGACTCCAACACTTGTCGCGCGTTCATTAGGCGACTATGTCCGGTCACCAAATGATTGGGCGACTAGCTCTAAGTCACCCAACGGTACGACACCCTCAGTTAGCTTCGTGGACCACTGAGAATGCGTAGATGGGGAGCAAAACGTAAGTGAGGCAAATGAACCACCCAAATTGTATTTCTCAAGTGTGACATGATGTACAAGTGGTCTCCCTCCTCATGATACATGGTGCCCTATTTATCGGATGAGAGGGGACGGAGATGAAGTTACATAATCAACCTTAGTTCTGGTACAATCTTGAGGGGAATCTCGTCTTTTTCGGTCCAATGGGGCCACCAACGCCGGGTCCACGTGATGACGTCATAGTCACTGAGGTTGGTGCCCAGGTTCGAACCCGAGTTGGCTTCACGCGTCATGGGTGTTGCTGTAGGTAGCCAACGTAAGCCGTGGCGAGACCGAGCCTGGGTCCAAGTCCGAGGTGACGTCTTGCGGCGTCCGCCGCACTTGGTGTTGTGCACCTACGTCATCTCTTTGTTGACATAGTCGTCGACTCGTGGGGACGCGGGCCTTTCCCCAAGAACGATCTCGTTCATGACCCTGATTTTTACACGTGGGTTAACTCACCTCATACGATGGTAAGCTCGATGGTAACATCAACATCAGAGAAATACACAGTAAATCAACGCTTGGCGCGGCTACATTTGTTTGACTTGTCTTACACATGTATGGCTAGGATTACATCACGCAATGTGGAAGCGTTGACCATGGAGTCTTCGTTAGTAAATACAGAAAGCTACCGTTACAGAGTTGAGTCTACACGGATTGCGATCCCCACAACCTGGAGTGACCGGAAGAATTTATTACGAAAAAGGATATGAACTCAAGGTAAGCTCGACTCTCACAAAGTCATAAGCATCGAGTTTTTAACTTATTTAGCCTCTTTTTGAAGCGGAATACTAAAAATAGTATTCCCGCGAATGAAATGGCACGTCTACCGTGCTTTGGGTCAGCGGTAGGTGACCTAACACCAGATGGGAGCTCGTCATGTGTCCTGCTGCGGTATTTTCGTATGGTAGGGATGTTGTTTTTGCCATTTTATTCGCAATAGAGCTAATTTTTGCTATTTCGCTTTAAAAACGTGTTAAACGAGTCAAAAACTTTGCAAGCATCGAAACAACAATTAGCTTGTACTACAGATAGGAAAATGCTATGCACAGGCACTTGCTTGGACGAAGCCTATGAAGTCTCGCGTGACCTCGGTAGGAGCATTTCTTTTTCCGCCCCACCGCATGCGTGATTTAAGGTCTCTACTCTCTATAACCGTGGTGAGGTTTGGGCGGCCTGAGCCCATAAGCCGGCCGGCCGGCCAAAGGACGAAGCTGTGGTGCGGGCCTTCCAACGAGTAGATCCTCCTTTCGTTGGGATGGATAAATCGCTGGAGCACTGGAAGATGGTGGATCGCACATGATTCAATTTGTTTTTATTTGGGTTCTTACGAGTGCAGTCTCGTCTTGATCAATTAAGAACTTAACAATATATGCTATTGAACTGGGTCTTTCTACAACCATATGTCTAATGGGACGGACCTAACTTAGTAAGTTATGGATTCTTGACATTAATTACTCAGACAGTAGGTCAGGCTGTGTTGCAAGGGTGGAGGTGTGTACTACTAGGTAGTCACATCGCGGGACGGTTCGCCGCTTCCCTATCCAACAGTGTATGTTATGCCAAAGCACTGTGTTAGGGTTGGTATGACGGTAAAGTACACTAGGAGTGTCAATGCTTGAGATGATGTTTTTGAAAGGTTTTGTTATGATTGCTCGATCGCATACTTCTGTATGGCGAGTCATGGCAGGCATGATGAGTTTATTGTATCTTGTGGGTAAAGTGTATAACCTCTGTAAAGTGTTAAATTAATCTATTCGAATAGTTGCGCCTGCGATCATGGACATGCTCGGGGATCTCACACGAGGGGTATATTTTTATAAAACTATTGGGAAGGGACATCTGTGTGATTTAATTCATGTAGCTGTGTGAAACAAATTGATTAGGCTATGTGTCTTTGTGAAAACAACTGATAAGATATTATTGTTTATTTGTTTTGAACTATGCTTTCAATCTATTATTCATATTCAATTGCAAATGTTGCATTTCTGCAAAAGAACCACAGAAGCCATTCATTTGGAATAAGCCATCATGTATACATTGCATTATGTGGTATGACTTACAAGTACGGTTGTGTATTTATGCTTTCTATAATCAATCAATAGAAGTGGAGGAATCGTCAGTCAACAAGGACTACTTCAAGGATCGTGGAGAACTAGGTCGCGCTACCCCAGCCGATTGCCTGTGGGCATATGGATGGGCTTCACTAAAGATTATTCCATTACATTCCGCTACGGCTTCATTGAGCTATTCGCCTTCTGAGGCATTAATTGTAAGCTTTGACCTTAAGATCGTTACTCTAATATTTATTGTTATTTATCTATTTATTAGTTATCTTTGTATATGGAAATGATATTTCCTCGATGTTTTCTTAGTATGCTTTACGAATGCTAGGTGGTGGTGGGAACCGGGAATAGAGTCCTTCTTTCGTCGTCATCCGTCTCGCGGTTGAGGCAAGTACAGATTGAATTACCTTGAATGTTTGTTTGGTTCAAATCGATTGTTCTACAAAAAGAACCGAGACCTAACTATGACTGGCTATGCAGATGCTGGGTACCTGTTAGACCCGCATACAGCTAAGTCGCAAGCAGGCTATGTATTCCTATGTGATGGAAATGCAATTTTATGGAAATCGTCTAAGCAAAGTCTTGTATCAACTTCGACGAACTACTCGGAAATCATAGCACTGTACGAGGCCTCGCCAGAATATTCTTGGCTTCGGCGGATGATTCACCACATCCAGCAATCATGTGGATTAAATACCGTGCAAACCCCCACTATTATCTATGAAGATAATGCAGCTTGTGTCATTTGGGTTGACAAATGCACCAGCCTATTTCATGAGTATGATGAATAAAGTATTCATGGACTTCCTAGACAAGTTTGTGGTGGTGTTTATTGATGACATCCTCATCTACTCCAAGAATGAAAAAGAACATGAAGACCATCTCAGAACTGTTTTGGGAAGACTTAGAGAGCAGCAGCTCTATGCAAAATTTAGTAAATGTGAATTTTGGATAAATCGAGTAGCCTTTCTTGGTCACATCATTTCGGCCAAGGGAGTGGCTGTAGACTCTTCAAAGGTGGAAGCTGTGCTAGAATGGAGACATCCCAAGACAGTGACTGAAGTAAGAAGTTTTCTTGGACTAGCGGGCTATTATAGAAGATTTATTGAAGGTTTTTCCAAGATTGCTAAACCTCTCATCCAGCTCTTGAAAAAGGAGCATAAATTTGAATGGACTAAAGTCTGTGAGCAAAGCTTTCAAGAGTTGAAGAAAAGACTTGTCACAGCCCCAGTTCTAGTCTTGCCTGACATCCATAGAGACTTTGAGGTATTTTGTGATGCATCTCATCAAGGTCTTGGGTGTGTGCTTATGCAAGATGGAAGGGTGGTAGCATATGCATCTCGACAGTTGAGACCTCATGAAGAGAACTACCCAACACATGATCTAGAATTGGCAGCTATTGTACATGCTTTGAAAATCTGGCGACACTACCTTATTGGTAACTGCTGTGAGATATACACAGACCACAAAAGTTTGAAATACATCTTTACACAACCAGAGCTCAATTTGAGACAAAGGAGGTGGTTGGAATTAATTAAGGATTATGACCTTGGGATTCATTGTCACCCAAGCAAAGCCAATGTAGTGGCAGATGCCTTGAGCCGAAAAGGTTATTGCAAAACCTTGTTGGTTCAAAAATAGCAACCAAAGTTATATGAAGAGTTGAAGTACCTCAACTTAGAGATTGTAAAGCAAGGATGTGTAAACACCTTAGAGGTGCGCCCAATCATTCTGGACCAAATTAAAGAACATCAAGGAGAAGATGAAGACATCCAAGAAATTAAGAAGAACATGAGGAGAGGTAAAGCCCCAGGTTTCTCTGTAGATGAACAAGGGATAGTATGGTTTGGCAGCAGAATTTGTGTGCCCAATCATCAAGATATCAAGCAGCTCATCTTGGTGGAAGCCCACAGGTCACCTTATTCTATCCACCCGGGTAGCACCAAGATGTATCAAGACCTCAAAGAAAGGTATTGGTGGGTCGGGATGAAGCAAGATATTGCCAAGTATGTCTCTCAATGTGATGTATGTCAGAGGGTTAAAGCCGAGCACCAACAACCAAATAGGTTGTTGCGACCATTGCCGATCCCTGAATGGAAATGGGAACAAGTAGGCATGGACTTCATTACTGGATTGCCGAGCACCCAAACGGGCTTTGATTCCATTTGGGTGGTAGTTGACCGACTGACCAAGGTAGCCCATTTTATACCGGTCAAGACCACCTATAGAAGTGATAAGCTAGCTGAATTATATATGGCAAGAATTGTCTGTTTACATGGAGTACCCAAAAGAATAGTTTCAGACCGAGGCTCGCAGTTCACTTCGAGGTTTTGGAAAAGCTTACATGAAGCTCTCGGTACTAAGCTCAATTTTAGTACCGCCTGTCACCCGCAAACCGATGGGCAAACCGAGAGGGTGAACCAAATACTTGAAGACATGCTCAGGGCTTGTGCTTTGGATTTTAGGAAGAGTTGGGACAAGAACTTACCCTATGCTGAATTTTCTTACAAAAATAGCTATCAAACCATCTCTGAGATGTCCCTTCAAGCTCTATATGGTAGACCTTGTAGAACACCCCTCCTTTGGGATGAGGTTGGAGAGCATCAACTTCATGGTCCAGACCTGGTTAAAGAAGCTGAAGACAAGGTGAAGCTGATAAAGGAGCGATTGAGAGTAGCTCAATCTCGACAAAAGAGCTACGCTGATACCCGTCGAAGAGATTTGTCCTTTGAGGTTGGAGATTTTGTATACCTTAGAGTGACACCACTTAGGGGAGTTAGAAGATTTCGGACCAAAGGGAAGCTGGCACCAAGATTTATCGGCCCATACAGGATTATGGACAGAATTGGTGAAGTCGCCTATCAACTAGAGCTCCCAGAGTCCCTCTCGGCTGTACACAATGTCTTTCATGTATCCCAATTAAGGAAATGTCTTCGGGTGCCAGAAGACCACACATCTCTAGAGACCTTCGATCTTCAAGAAGACCTTACTTATGTGTAGCAGCCAATTAAAATTCTGGATGTTGCCGAAAGGGTTACCAGAAGCAGGATTATCCGATCCTATAAAGTACAATGGAGTCACCATCCAGAAAGTGAAGCTACGTGGGAGAAGGAAGAAGACCTCAAGGCTAATTACCCCTACCTCTTTACTGATCCTGTTTGAATCTCGGGTCGAGATTCTTTTAAGGGGGGTAGGTTTGTAACATCCTGATTTTCCAAGTCCTTTTAAAATTGTAAAAAAAAATAAAACTATTTTTTGTTTTGATGAGAATTCATAGTTGGTTCGTTGGAGAGGGTTAAGTTTCATCTTGTCACCCTTACGTAAGTTGGCCGACTCCCCTCGCTCTCTTTTGTGTTATGTTGGTTTAGACCTTCTCTCGTGGCTGGACCTTCCCAAAGCTCCTTGAAGTTGGACCTCATTTGGGGCCCAGACCTTTTCTCAATTGGGCGTGCTCTTATGTCCGACCTTTCTTTCGAGTTAGATCTCTTTGGATCTCTTTGTTGGTTCGAATCTCTTTGGTTCTGACCTCCTCCTTAGGTCTAGACCTCCTCTTGGTTAAGGCGTGCTTATATGTTTAGGCCTTCCTTGAATTCAAGTCCTTTGGACCTCCCCATCCATTGGACCTTCTTACTCGCAACTAGCAACCCCGACCTCCGTGGGTTTCCTCCCAACCTTTAGGACCTCCTATATCGAGATCCTCACCGCCAGACCTCCCATTGTGGAGATCCTAGCGATCAGGACCTCCCCTTGTCGACTCAGTTCTTTAGACCTCCTCTCAAGACCTCCTTGAGCCCGTGGAACCACCCTTCGTGAGGGCCTAACTGATAGGACCTCCCCCTTGGTGAGATCCTACTAGTCAGGACCTCCTTTTTGCAAGGATCCCCTCAGCCAGGACCTCCCTCGATGGGATCTTGGTTGTCAGAACCTCTAAGTCACGTGGACCTCCTCCATGTGTCTTTGGACCTTCCCATGCGCGGGCCTCCTCTGTGTATCGGGACCTCCTAGCCTCCAGACCTCCTCTTTGAACATCTGGACCGTTAAGACCTCCCCCTGGAGATCTTAACCGTCCAGACCTCCTTTCGTTGGCAGACCTGATCGTTAGGACCTCCCCTCGGAGATCCTAACCGCTCGACTCTCCGTCTGGTTTGATCCTCTGACTCTAGACCTCCCTAGCGGGTGGGGTTCCCCTCTTACCACTCGGACCTCCCCGTTAGCACCCAATCATGGTCGTTGGACCTCCTCTTTGGAGATCCAACTGTCAGGACCTCCCCCTTTGACCCAACTGTGTCTAGATTTGACTAGTCCCACCTACCAGGCTTACCTATTTTATGTTCCCCGCCACACTAGTACCATGAGCATTTAATGCATGTATTGTCGCATTAAATGCAGCCAAGCAAGTGGTTGTTTCTATTGTATGGGGTCATTCTGGGGCACTATTGGTGTCCTTTCTAGTCTCCTCCCGTAACAGTACACTCTGTCCTTTATTATTTTTCTTTGACACTCCCGTACCTTTTGCCCATCTCACATGCTCACCAAATCATGTACGCGTTGAGTGGTCTTTTCACTTCCTTTGACTATAACTAGTCCCGGGAGCCCTCCATTGCCACCTTTTTCACACACTCAACATTATTGCTCACACCCAAGGCTTCTGGAGAGCTTTGTTGCCAAGAACATCGCCAGCAGACTTCTCTTCATCGTATTAACACCATTGGAGACTCGGCGGGAGCTTGGGCGTTGACCTCAACCGCCAGATTGCCTTCGACCTCCCTCACCACACCTCCTTCTTATTCTTTGGTAAGTTTCCTTGTATATTGCGCTGTTCTTGTTCTTGTCACCACCATAAGAGGTTATGTCCATTTCAGGACCTCTTCCTTTGGATTCTCTTTGGAACTCTATGATTTTGTGTGAAGATCACCTCTCTGGATCCTGCGCACTCATTATCCTCTTGGTTTGTTGCTAGAGCCGCCCCTCTGCTCCTTCGTGAGGACCTTCCCCATTCGACCTCTCCCCAGTAAGTTGGGACCTCTCCCAAAGAACCTATTTTGATTATAAGTTGCTTCTGTTGGTTGAGTTTTGGAGTTTCTTTTAAAGTTCTTTTGGCTCTTTATTTGGAATGTGGTTTGAGTTGTCTTCTTTTCTCTCGTATAGAGCGTGATGGCACTGAGGAGCGTGAGAGCACTGAAGAAGAAGACTCTCAAGACAGTGAGCAAGGCAAGTCATGCTCTTGATTATATTGCACCCAATATTTCAATTTACTTATGTTTTGTTTCAAAGTATATGCATGCTTATTTCTACCAAGATATTTTAATGCCTGTCTTTAAACACTTAGTTATGCCTAATTCCTTCATATGGCCAACTTTGACAATGAACCCAATCTGTTGCCACCTTAGACAAAAACCTGGTTGATGCATTAGTGTGAACCAGGAGCAATTGAGAAACCAAATGCTTAGTATTGCTTAGACCAAAAGTAATTGTTTTGGGAAACCTTTACCTTCATGACCAAATCTGTTTAAAATGTTTTGACCATGGCATTGGGATGTCATGGGAGTGTGAAAATATTCTTTGGGGAAGCAAAGAAAATGAAAATTGATTTAGGCTTGGGCGAATCGGTTGCTTGGTTGGTGCAAGGTTTATGCACGGACTCTATCCTGGATAAGGTGGAGGTCCAAGGGTTTGTGATTGTCGCCTAGGTCAGTTGAGGACCGGTCTTTGAGCCGCCAATGCTAGGCCTATGATGGGCTACGCCAAAACCGTGCAACCACTTGTCTCCAGTATGGGGTGTGGGACCTAGCTAAGTAATTTGCAGAACTTCCACCGCAGTTGATCCAGTTGGAGGAGTGGGAGGTCTTCTATGGCTGGTGGTCTTTTATGACCTATGTTCTCACTGGTGCAATAGGGGGCCCAGATCCTGCGGAGCTGAATCCAAAGGAGGCGAAACCTTAGTAAGGAGAGGCTGTGGTGGGACAATGCATTTCAAAGGCTTTGTCATGAACTCTAGACCTCTTACCTTTGGTAGTGAGAGGTGGCTTCGACGGATGCCAGATAAACTAGAGGAATTCATGTCGTGTGGGTAAAGTGCACATCCTCGATCGAGTGTAAATCTATTCGAATAGCCGTGTCCGCGGTCATGGACATGCTGGCAGCGGCCACTCAGAGTTAGATGTTGAATTTGGGTTTCTAAAAATGTTTAATAAACTGTTTTGGGATTTCTATCCCATGGGTTTTGGGCAGGGAGCCTTGTGACAGGAGGGTATCCTTCACCAACTTGTTGATGAATGTTATCTAACTGAAAATCAAGTTTGAAAAATGAATTTTAGCTATTAAAAACCTGCCTTGAAACTTAATAATTGTAATTGAAAGAAACTTGGCCTTATGCAAATCAACCCTATTATGCCTTCTGTTGTATATCCATGTATGCATGTCATTTTGTTACCCCACGGGTGTGACTTGCGAGCACAGTGGTAGTGCTCACTCTTGCTCAATGCAAAATCTTATTAGGAGAAGACAACAGCGGAGAAGAGGAGGACCAGGACGAGTAGGTTGTGCCCTCCAGCCATTTTGCCTGTGGTATAGTGGATGGACCTCTGTCTTTGTTCTTTTGTAAGCTTGCTTTTGGCCCAAGGCCACCCCTTTTGTAAGCAACTCCTTTGTTATGTTGTAAATAAAATTTATGTCGTGGATGTTACCATTCTTGTTTGCTGTGAAGAGCTAGCTTAAGATCCTTAGGACTAGCTCAGTTCACACTGGGAGTCGTGGGATGATCTCTCAGGCCCCACGACCTCCTCAGGTCAGGTCCTTTGACCTCTCCTGAGCGGGCCGTGGCAATAGGGACCTCCCCAGTGATTCCCCCTCCCCTCGGTGGTACCCTCGAGTGGTCCTGCGGGAGACTCGATTGGTACCTTGGGGGCAGATCCTACCCGAGCCTCGGGAGGTGCTACCGGACCTCCTGGGAGGTCCTAAGGGACGTCCTAGGAGATCCTGGGAGGACCTCTCGGGTGCCCTAGGGTTGGGTCGCCACAAGAGTGGTATCAGAGCCATTTGACTGCAGGTTGCAACCTAATAGAATTGCCATAGAACTTCGAAGCTTATTTTATATAAACAAGAAGAATAAAATGTTCTTTCTTACCTGGGTCATCTCTCTACTCTTACCCCCTTAATGGTACTCATCCGTACCCTAATTCAGATCTTATCTGGTCTCCTTCTTTACATTGATTTGCAATACCAAATGGACCTCCTTACCTTCGAAAAATTCTACTAGAGGTCTTTCGGGTTAGGCTTGGTGCTTAAAGACTCCCTCAAAGTGGTAAGACACGAGTAGAACGATGGTTATTCATAACAGTTTCTGAAAAAGTCCTTTCTGCTGTTTTCCTTGCATTGGATCTCTTTGTTGAGTGGGTTGTTTTGGTTAGTCTTACTTAGCCTTTGCTTTTCTTTCCCCAGACTCTGGAGTCTAGCAAAATGGTGACCACCAGAAATGGTAGTGGAAGTTCAAGCAACCAGAATAGGCAAGCTGAAGGAGAACCTGAGAACCCAGCTTTGTGGAGTAACCAAAATAGAGGTGTCGAGGCGTCTGTGACCCAACCTCACAAACCGCCACCTCCTCCAGCTTGATGGTCTTAGTTGGGCCCAAATAATGGCCAATCAAGCTCAGCTTATAAGCTTGCTGTCTCAATCCATTACCAACACTCAGTCTTTGCAAGCCACAGCAGTAGCCCAGCCTCAACCTCAAGTTTCACCTCCTCCAAGGTCCAGCATTGCAGAGTTTATGAGGCTGCGCCCTCCAACATTTTCCAGCAGCACTGAGCCAATAGAAGCTGATGATTGGCTCAGGACAGTGGGTAGGAAATTGGACATGGTGCAATGCATGATCATGAGAGAGTTCTTTTGCTTCTCACCGACTTAGTGGACCAAAGATCTGAGTGGTGGGATAACTTTAGTCAATCTCATGCCGATGCCTGTGCCATCACATGGGATGAGTTTATCTGAGCTTTTAAATCGTGCCCATATTCCCTCCGGTGTGATGTCTTTAAAAGGATGAATTCGCACCTTAAAGCAAGGCAACCGTGCTGTGAATGAGTATTTGCATAAGTTTAATCAATTGGCAAGATATGCTCCAGGAGATGTTGCCACGGATGAAAGTAAGCAAGAGCACTTTTTGGAAGGGCTTAATGATGAAATTTGAGTTCACCTTGTTTCTCGAGAGCATTCTGATTTTCATCAACTTGTAAGCAAGGCTATTCGGCAGGAGAGTAAACTCCAACAGATGGAAGGCCGAAAAAGAAAGAAGTCGGCACAGAGGTTTGGCTCTGGAGGTTTTCCTAAGTCTAAGACCTCCCAGCCTCAGTCCTCCCATCATAAGGTCTCACGGACCTCTTCTGCAAAGACCTCCAGCACAGTGCAGCACCCAAGCAAATCAAGCCATCATAAGACCTCCTTTGGAAGTCAGTCTCACAAGAAGCCATCTACGACTTTTACTGCTGGAGTGACTTGTTTCTTTTGTAATGAGGTGGGGCACTATGCTAGTAGGTGCCCAAAGAAGCGACAAGCACCGCCTTGACTCGATCTGGTCAAGGTGTCTCAGTCCAGGGTAGCGCCTCAAGTGTGAAGCCAAAGACGCATCTCACAAAGGGCCGGTCACTCATGTCACGGTGAAGAAGCTCAAGCAAGACTTTTGATGTAGTCTTCGAGTGCGTTCCTTGTCAACTCTATACCAACATTGGTTTTATTTGATTCGGGAGCTTCCCATTCTTTTGTTTCAAGCAAGTTTGTGGGGAAGTATGGGTTATCTATAGTCACTCTAGTTAACCCTATGATAATTCATGCTCCGGGCCTGGATATGAGGACTAATACCCTCTGCTCGAGCCTTACCTTGGAGATTTCTGGAGTACCTTTCCATGCAGATTTAATAGTTTTGCAATCTCAAGGTTTGGATGTGATTCTTGGAATGGATTGGTTAGCCAAAAATAAAGTGCAGATAGATTGTGCTACCCAAATCCATATCACTTATTAATGACCAGGAGTACAAGTAGAATATAAGTCCAAGACCTCCCTAGAGCAAAACCCATTTTGACCAAAGGTGAAAGAGGTGAAGATTGAAGACCTCCCAAAGGTCAAGGAGTACTTAGATGTGTTCCTGAAGAGCTACAGTATGCCCCAGATAGGGATATATCATTCCTAATTGACTTAGTCCCTGGGACTGCACCCATCTCAAAAAGGCCTTATAGGATGCCTGTGAATGAATTGGTAGAGTTAAAGAAGCAGATCAAAGAACTGAAGAACAAAGGATTTATTAGACCAAGTTCTTCACCATGGGGAGCACTGCTATTTGTCAAAAAGAAAGACAAGAGCTTTGAGAATGTGTGTAGACTATAGATCACTCAATGAGGTCACCATTAAAAACAAGTATCCCCTGCCAAGGATAGATGACCTCTTTGACCAATTAAAAGGAGCAAGTGTGTTCTCCAAAATTGACCTAAGGTCTGGGTATCATCAATTGAAGATTAGGCGTAAGACATACCCAAAGCGCCTTTACCACAAGATATGGGCTATATGAGTTCCTTTGTAATGTCATTTGGGTTGACAAATGCACCAAATATTTCATGAGTATGATGAACAAAGTATTCATGGACTTCCTAGACAAGTTTGTGGTGGTGTCTATTGATGACATCCTCATCTACTCTAAGAATGAAAAAGAACATGAAGACCATCTCAGAACTGTTTTGGGAAGACATAGAGAGCAGCAGCTCTATGCAAAATTTAGTAAGTGTGAATTTTGGATAAATCGAGTAGCCTTTCTTGGTCACATCATTTCGGCCAAGGGAGTGGCTGTAGACTCTTCAAAGGTGAAAGCTGTGCTAGAATGGAGACCTCCCAAGACAGTGACTGAAGTAAGAAGTTTTCTTAGACTAGCGGGCTATTATAGAAGATTTATTGAAGGTTTTTCCAAGATTGCTAAACCTCTCACCCAGCTCTTGAAAAAGGAGCATAAATTTGAATGGACTAAAGTCTATGAGCAAAGCTTTCAAGAGTTGAAGAAAAGACTTGTCACAGCCCCAGTTCTAGTCTTGCCTGACATCCATAGAGACTTTGAGGTATTTTGTGATGCATCTCATCAAGGTCTTGGGTGTGTGCTTATGCAAGATGGAAGGGTGGTAGCATATGCATCTCGACAGTTGAGACCTCATGAAGAGAACTACCCAACACATGATCTAGAATTGGCAGCTATTGTACATGCTTTGAAAATCTGGCGACACTACCTTATTGGTAACTGCTGTGAGATATACACAGACCACAAAAGTTTGAAATACATCTTTACACAACCAGAGCTCAATTTGAGACAAAGGAGGTGGTTGGAATTAATTAAGGATTATGACCTTGGGATTCATTATCACCCAGGCAAAGCCAATGTAGTGGCAGATGCCTTGAGCGAAAAAGGTTATTGCAAAACCTTGTTGGTTCAAAACAACAACAAAGTTATATGAAGAGTTGAAGTACCTCAACTTAGAGATTGTAAAGCAAGGATGTGTAAACACCTTAGAGGTGCGCCCAACCATTCTGGACCAAATTAAAGAACATCAAGGAGAAGATGAAGACATCCAAGAAATTAAGAAGAACATGAGGAGAGGTAAAGCCCCAGGTTTCTCTGTAGATGAACAAGGGATAGTATGGTTTGGCAGCAGAATTTATGTGCCCAATCATCAAGATATCAAGCAGCTCATCTTGGTGGAAGCCCACGGGTCACCTTATTCTATCCACCCGGGCAGCACCAAGATGTATCAAGACCTCAAAGAAAGGTATTGGTGGGTCGGGATGAAGCAAGATATTGCCAAGTATGTCTCTCAATGTGATGTATGTCAGAGGGTTAAAGCCGAGCACCAACGACCAAATAGTTGTTGCGACCATTCCGATCCACGAATGGAAATGGGAACAAGTAGGCATGGACTTCATTACTGGATTGCCGAGCACCCAAATGGGCTTTGATTCCATTTGGGTGGTAGTTGACCGACTGACCAAGGTAGCCCATTTTATACCGGTCAAGACCACCTATAGAAGTGATAAGCTAGCTGAATTATATATGGCAAGAATTGTCTGTTTACATGGAGTACCCAAAAGAATAGTTTCAGACCGAGGGTCGCAGTTCACTTCGAGGTTTTGGAAAAGCTTACATGAAGCTCTCGGTACTAAGCTCAATTTTAGTACCGCCTATCACCCTCAAACCGATGGGCAAACCGAGAGGGTGAACCAAATACTTGAAGACATGCTCAGGGCTTGTGCTTTGGATTTTAGGAAGAGTTGGGACAAGAACTTACCCTATGCTGAATTTTCTTACAACAATAGCTATCAAACCACCTCTGAGATGTCCCTTCGAAGCTCTATATGGTAGACCTTGTAGAACACCCTCCTTTGGCATGAGGTTGGAGAGCATCAACTTCATGGTCCGGACACAGTTAAAGAAGTGAAGACAAGGTGAAGGCGATAAAGGAAGCGATTGAGAGTAGCTCAATCTCGACAAAAGAGCTACGCTGATACCCGTCGAAGAGATTTGTCCTTTGAGGTTGGAGATTTTGTATACCTTAGAGTGACACCACTTAGGGGAGTTAGAAGATTTCGGACCAAAGGGAAGCTGGCACCAAGATTTATCGGCCCATACAGGATTATGGACAGAATTGGTGAAGTCGCCTATCAACTAGAGCTCCCAGAGTCCCTCTCGGCTGTACACAATGTCTTTCATGTATCCCAATTAAGGAAATGTCTTCGGGTGCCAGAAGACCACACATCTCTAGAGACCTTCGATCTTCAAGAAGACCTTACTTATGTGGAGCAACCAATTAAAATTCTGGATGTTGCCGAAAGGGTTACCAGAAGCAGGATTATCCGATCCTATAAAGTACAATGGAGTCACCATCCAGAAAGTGAAGCTACGTGGGAGAAGGAAGAAGACCTCAAGGCTAATTACCCCTACCTCTTTACTGATCCTGTTTGAATCTCGGGTCGAGATTCTTTTAAGGGGGGTAGGTTTGTAACATCCTGATTTTCCAAGTCCTTTTAAAATTGTAAAACAAAATAAAACTATTTTTGTTTTGATGAGAATTCACAGTTGGTTCGTTGGAGAGGTTTAAGTTTCATGTTGTCACCCTTCTGTAAGTTGGCCAGTTCTCCCCTCAGTCTCTCTTTTGTGTTATGTTCGGTTTAGACCTTCTCTGTGGCCTGGACCTTCCCAGTGCTCCTTGAAGTTGGACCTCCGCTGGGGGCCCAGACCTTTTCTCAATTGGACGTGCCCTTATGTCCAGACCTTTCTCTCTGAGTTAGATCTCTTTGGATCTCTTTGTTGGTTCGAATCTCTTTGGTTCAGACCTCCTCCTTAGGTCTAGACCTCCTCTTGGTTAAGGCGTGCTTATATGTTTAGGCCTTCCTTCGAATTCAAGTCCTTTGGACCTCCCCCATCCATTGGACCTTCTTACTCGCTTAACTGGCAACCCCTGACCTCCGTGGGTTTCCTCCCGAACCTTTAGGACCTCCTATATCGAGATCCTCACCGCCAGGACCTCCCATTGTGGAGATCCTAGCGATCAGGACCTCCCCTTGTCGACTCAGTTCTTTAGACCTCCTCTCAAGACCTCCTTGAGCCCGTGGAACCACCCTTCGTGAGGGCCTAACTGATAGGACCTCCCCCTTGGTGAGATCCTACTAGTCAGGACCTCCTTTTTGCAAGGATCCCCTCAGCCAGGACCTCCCTCGATGGGATCTTGGTTGTCAGAACCTCTAAGTCACGTGGACCTCCTCCATGTGTCTTTGGACCTTCCCATGTGCGGGCCTCCTCTGTGTATCAGGGACCTCCTAGCCTCCAGACCTCCTCTTTGAACATCTGGACCGTTAAGACCTCCCCCTGGAGATCTTAACCGTCCAGACCTCCTTTCGTTGGCAGACTTGATCGTTAGGACCTCCCCTCGGAGATCCTAACCGTTCAGACCTCCCGTCTGGATTTGATCCTACAGCTCTAGACCTCCCTAGCGGGTGGGGTTCCCCTTTTACCAATCGGACCTCCCCGTTAGCACCCAATCATGGTCATTGGACCTCCTCTTTGGAGATCCAACTGTCAGGACCTCCCCCTTTGACCCAACTGTGTCTAGATTTGACTAGTCCCACCTGCCAGGCTTACCTATTTTATGTTCCCCGCCACACTAGTACCATGAGCATTTAATGCATGTATTGTCGCATTAAATGCAGCCAAGCAAGTGGTTGTTTCTATTGTATGGGGTCATTCTGGGGCACTATTGGTGTCCTTTCTAGTCTCCTCCCGTAACAGTACACTCTGTCCTTTATTATTTTTCTTTGACACTCCCGCACCTTTTGCCCATCTCACATGCTCACCAAATCATGTACGCGTTGAGTGGTCTTTTCACTTCCTTTGACTATAACTAGTCCCGGGAGCCCTCCATTGCCACCTTTTTCACACACTCAACATTATTGCTCACACCCAGTGGCTTCCTGGAGAGCTTTGTTGCCAAGAACATCGCCAGCAGCTTCTCTTCATCATATTAACACCATTGGAGACTCGGCAGGAGCTTGGGCGTTGACCTCAACCGCCCAGATTGCCTTCGACCTCCCCTCACCCGTCACCTCCTTCTTATTGCTGGTAAGTTTCCTTGTATATTGCGCTGTTCTTGTTCTTGTCACCACCATAAGAGGTTATGTCCATTTCAGGACCTCTTCCTTTGGATTCTCTTTGGAACTCTATGATTTTGTATGAAGATCACCTCTCTGGATCCTGCGCACTCATTAACCTCTTGGTCTGTTGCTAGAGCCGCCCCTCTGGTCCTCCGTGAGGACCTTCCCCATTCGACCTCTCCCCAGTAAGTTGGGACCTCTCCCAAAGAACCTATGTTGATTATAAGTTGCTTCTGTTGGTTGAGTTTTGGAGTTTCTTTTAAAGTTCTTTTGGCTCTTTATTTGAAATGTGGTTTGAGTTGTCTTCTTTTCTCTCGTATAGAGCGTGAAGGCACTGAGGAGCGTGAGAGCATCAAGAAGAAGACTCTTAAGGCAAAGAGCAAGGCAAGTCATGCTCTTGATCATATTGCACCCAATATTTCAATTTACTTATGTTCTGCTTTCAAAGTATATGCATGCTTATTTCTACCAAGATATTTTAATGCTGTCTTTAAACACTTAGTTATGCCTAATTCCTTCATATGGCCAACTTTGACAATGAACCCAATCTGTTGCCACCTTAGACAAAAACCCGGTTGATGCATTAGTGTGAACCAGAGCAATTGAAAACCAAATGCTTAGTATTGCTCGGACCAAAAGTAATTGTTTTGGGAAACCTTTACCTTCATGACCAAATCTTTGTTTAAAATGTTTTGACCATGGCATTGGGATGTCATGGGAGTGTGAAAATATTCTTTGGGAAGCAAAGAAAATGAAAATTGATTTAGGCTTGGGCGAATCGGTTTGCTTGGTTGGTGCAAGGTTTATGCACGGACTCTATCCTAGATAAGGTGGAGGTCAAGGGTTTGTGATTGTCGCCTGTCGATTGAGGACCGGTCTTTGAGCCGCCAATGCTAGGCCTATGATGGGCTACGCCAAAACCGTGCAACCACATGTCTCCAAGATGGGGTGTGGGACCTAGTTAAGTAATTTGCGAACTTCCACATGATTGATCCAGTTGGAGGAGTGGAGGTCTTCTATGGTCGGTGGTCTTTTATGACCTATGTTCCCACCGGTGCAATAGGGGCCCAGATCTGTGAGTCAATCCAAAGGAGGCGAAACCTTAGCAAGGAGAGGCTGTGGTGGGACAATGCATTTCAAAGGCTTTGTCATGAACTCTAGACCTCTTACCTTTGGTAGTGAGAGGTGGCTTCGGACGGATCTTGAGATAAACTAGAGGAATTCATGTCGTGTGGGTAAAGTGCACATCCTCGATCGAGTGTAAATCTATTGAATAGCCGTGTCATGGTCATGGACATCTTGGCGTGCCACTCGAGTTAGATGTTGAATTTGGGTTTCTAAAATGTTTAATAAACTGTTTTGGGATTTCTATCCCCTGGATTTTGGGCAGGGAGCCTTGTGACAGGAGGGTATCCTTCACCAACTTGTTGATGAATGTTATCTAACTGAAAATCAAGTTTGAAAAATGAATTTTAGCTATTAAAAACCTACCTTGAAACTTAATAATTGTAATTGAAAGAAACTTGGCCTTATGCAAATCAACCCTATTATGCCTTCTGTTGTATATCCATGTATGCATGTCATTTTGTTACCCCACGGGTGTGACTTGCGAGCACAGTGGTAGTGCTTACTCTTGCTCAATGCAAAATCTTATCGAGAGAAGACAACAAAGGAGAAGAGGAGGACCAGGGCAGTAGGTTGTGCCCTCCAGCCATTTTGCCTGTGGTATAGTGGATGGACCTCTGTCTTTGTTCTTTTGTAAGCTTGCTTTTGGCCCAAGGCCACCCCTTTTGTAAGCAACTCCTTTGTTATGTTGTAAATAAAATTTATGTCGTGGATGTTGCCATTCTTGTTTGCTGTGAAGAGCTAGCTTAAGATCCTTGGGACTAGCTCAGTTCACATTGGGAGTCGTGGGGTGATCTCTTAGGCCCCACGACCTCCTCAGGTCAGGTCCTTTGACCTCTCCTGAGCGGGCCGTGGCAATAGGGACCTCCCCAGTGACTCCCCCTCCCCTTGGTGGTACCCTCGAGTGGTCCTGCGGGAGACTCGATTGGTACCCTGGGGGCAGATCCTACCCGAGCCTTGGGAGGTGCTACTGGACCTCCTGGGAGGTCCTAAGTGACGTCCTAGGAGATCCTGGGAGGACCTCTCGGGTGCCCTAGGGTTGGGTCGCCACAATGGATGAGTGCCCAAGGAGGAGCGTTAAGAAACTGGGCCCAGGCCGGGAGTCCTGGCCTAAGGTGAGCTCCTCATTCATCCAGTAGCCTATATAAAGGAAGAGGGACCCCAATATTGTATACAGTTTTTAGGAGAGCAATAAAGAGAAACCAGAAGTCCCCACATATCTTTGTGTTCAATCTACTATTTTGTTTTTGTGTTCTTACATTGTTCTTTCGATTCTGAGTTTGTTCACGAGGTAGTCGCTCGGACTGAACTCACGAGCGACGGTTTCTCAACAGTAACATCAACATAAGAGAAATACAGAGTAAGTCAATGTTTGGCGCGGTTACATTTGTTTGACTTGTCTTACACATGTATTGCTAGGATTACATCATGCAATGTGGTGGCGTTGATCATGGAGTCTTCGTTAATAAAAATAGAAAGCTACCGTTACAGAGTTGAGTCTACTCGGATTGCGGTCCCCACAACCTGGAGTGACCGGAGGAATTTATTACGAAAAACTCCAGGTAAGCTAGACTGTCTCAAAGTCACAAGCATCGAGTTTTTGGCTCATTTAATTTCTTTTAAAGACGGAATAGTAAAAATAGTCTTCCCACAAATGAAATGACATGTTTACCGTGCTTTGGGTCAGCGACAGGTGGCCTAACGCCGGGTGGGAGCTCGTCATGTGTCCTGCTACGGTATTTTCGCACGGTAGAGATGTTGTTTTTTCCATTTCATTCGCAATAGGGCTAATTTTTGCTATTTCGCTTTAAAAATGTGTTAAACGAGTCAAAAACTTTGCAAGCATCGAAACAACAATTAGCTTGTACTACAGATAGGAAAATGCTATGCACAGGCACTTGCTTGGATGAAGCCTATGAAGTCTCACGTGACCTCAGCCGGAGCACTTCTTTTTTCCGGCCCCACCGCTGCGTGGATTTAAGGTCTCTACTCTCTCGCAAACTGTGGCCGAGGCTTGGAGCGGCGGAGCCCGCACCCTGGGGGCACGGAGCAAGCTAGTCCGGCCCCTAGAGGCACGGACCAGGCCGAGTCGAGCCCTGGAGGCTCGGAGGGGGCTTTGTTGTGGATTGTAGGCATGGCCAAGGATCGGCGCGGGTGAGGTTGAAAAATGGAATAAAACTATTTTTGACACTATTTAAATACTATTTAACACTTTAAAAATATTTTTCATTGATTTTTTTACCTCGCAGTCGCAGGTTCAAATATATTGTCACATGTATTAGAAACAAAATTGCACAAATATTTTCATATGAAATCACGCCGCAGCATAACACAATCTCCTTGAGGCAACAACGATTCGCCGCATGAGGCGGTAGGCAGTAGTACACCATCACTGGTCGTCGCGAAGGGGTGCATGTGCACCATGCTTGACACTATTTAACATTATTTAATACATTAAAAAAATCAATTGAGAGCACTTTTTTCTTTGATTTTTTCTTTTTTTTCCTCGCACTTGCAGCTTCAAATGTATTATGACATGTACCAAAAAAAATTATACAAATTTTTTCACATGAAATCACGGCGCAGCATAGCTGCTGTTGCCATCGCCACCCTTCGCCGCCCTCGGTGGCTCGGTGAGTCGATATGTAAATCAGTAGAGCCATATGTTGAGTGGCGTAAGCTTTGGTACTAATGAAAACACGATGGATAGTGCTGATATCAAATTCATGTGTATACTTACAAAATTAGTTTAATCAAATTGTAATATTTTTCATCCAAACATGCATCTCATTTGATTGAGTGGTCGGACATATCAGATAAAAGAGTATCCATTTTAACTCTTACTTGTCATTTCGCTTCTCTTTCTGTTTTTTTTAGTTGTATATATATTCTGTACAAAGTCCTTGAACTCTGTAACAATCCTTTCCACATAATTTTGTTACAGAACATAAAAAAGAACCAAATAAGATGATTGACGAGGATCTAATAATCCTCATCACTACTACAAAAGGGGCTATCCTAGACGCCTCATCACAGACGGTTCCTTGGAACCATCTGTATTAAATACAATCGCAAACAGTTTCGGTTGAGCACACGTCTGTAACATCCCAAATCTGGGTGTGTGTTTCAAATATAAGAAAATGAGTAGAAATTAAAACTTTTCTTGCATCTAGAAGTTTTTGAACTTTTCTATAATTTCTGTAAAGGAATTGTGGAATTCAAAAACCTAAATCTCCAATTGACTCAAGTCAATCCCCTCTTTTTCAACTTTGTTGAGAATCTTGTGTTCAACCTCTGGAAATATTTTTACTTGGTTCTAGGGATGCTATGTGACTCCTCTGAAAAATTTCATAATTTTTAGAAATTATTTGATAATTTTTGGAGGCAAGTCAAAGCAGTTTGACATTTGGTCAAACCCTAGAACAAACCTTGAGGAATTTCTTGAGAAAAATGCACTACATGAAAATCTCTGGAAATTTTATGTAAGGTTAATTCTAGAGTGACAAACCTCTAGTAAAAATTTTGGAATTTTTGGAGTTAGTTTGCTACCTCTAAAAATTCTTCCAAGTTCAGCTTAAATTCAAATCCTAAATCTGTTGGCACTGTTCCTCGGGTGCGAACCAGAGCCTGGCTTGAGCCGCCTGTCTTGGTTCGACCAAACCAGCCTGACGCGCTCGTTTTAGCTCGTTGAAGTGGCGCGTGCGTTGAGCTGTCGGATCTCCATCGGGCGGCCATCGTTCGCGTGGGGCGTGCGAGTGCGCTGTGTTGCGTGCGTTTTGAGCCATTGGATCTTAATCCAACCGTCGCCTTCGCGCCGCACTGTTAAATCCTCTTCCTCGATCGCTTTCGCCGAAGCGTCGTGTTCTGTCGCCATTGCGGGGCATGGGGAAGCGTAACAGCGCCTTGTCCTCTCCTCTGCGTCCTTCAACGGCTATTGGCATTTAATGCTTGTCAGCGCATTTCGCTCCCGAAGTCATGGTCTTACCTGCTCCCGTCGCTCAGCTCGCCCAGGAGCCCGCTGTGAGCCGAGCTCACCGTGGAGCTTTGCCCCGCTCCCTTCCTTGCTCTCCGGCTATAAGAAGCCCTCAAGCTCCTCCTCAGCTCTTTTCCAGCATCCCTGTAGCTTTGCCTGGCTTCCTTTTGGGTTGCTTGAGCTCAATTCACCCAAACCACCCAATCGCCATTGTCGGCCAGAGCAAGCTCTTCGTCGTCCCGGCGCTCCAGTGGTTCCATTCCAAATCTTTTTGCGCCGCCTAGTTCCTCTAATCACCGGGAGCAAAACCCCTAATCCAATTTTGGTATCCCTTCGCATGAAGCAACTAATTTTGGATTTGCCCTCTTTCGGCCGAAGTTCATCGTTTTCGTCCTCATCTCCGGTAAGCTGCTCCTCTCTTCAGGTGCTTGCTCTGGGACCATCCTTGAGCCATGTTGGAGCTATCCCGATGACGCGGCCCCTCTCTTTTTGCTTAGGTTGCCTTCCCCGCGTTGTCTTCCTCAGCGCCGGCAGGCTTCATCTTCGCCGGAGCACCTCCGGCCTTCTCCTTGCCTTCCCTACCCTCAGGTAGCTTCTTGGTAGTCCCTAGAGGCTCGGGCACCGCTTAATTGAACCGCTACGGAGCTCCCTTGCGCTGTTGTCCTTGGCCGTGCTTTTCACCGCTGCTCCTCTCTGGCTCGCCGCCGTTCTGGGCCGGCTCAGCCGTAGTGAGTGGTCCCGGTGGGTGCGCAAGGTTATTGCGGACCCATTCCCGTCCTTGGTTTGCGCCGTCGTGGTCTGAGTCGCCGGCGGAGAGGCCATCTTTGCGCTCGGGCGCATTGTCGAACGGGCAGCACTATAGCGGTGCCATTTGGGACATAAATCTCATCATTAACTGCTAATGATTGGTTAGAGCGATTAATAGTATCCCTAAGCGCTAGTTAGTGTCGACATCATGAACCCCCACGCTTAAACCCGGCGCTGCTTGCCCGATTGGCTTGGGCCGTCTGATTCAAGATCAACGGCCCATGTTTTTTCTGCGTTGAATTAGTTTAAGAATTTCCCAAGAGCATTTATTTGTGAACTGAAAAATGTATTAAACTTCAAAATTGCTTAACTAATTCATTTTAGCTCCGTTTGAGTTGATTCAAATTTTGTTAGCTCTGGTTTGAACTAAGATTTAATCTAAAAATGGTTGGAAGATTGGTTCGGCTCCAGAAAATGGTTTGGTAAATTTGTTTAGTTGTAGGCTTTATTAATTGCTCTAAAAATGCATTTAACTTGAAAATTGTATAAGTAATTCTCTGTAGATCCTTTTTGAGTGAAACTAATTTTGTTGGCTTCCTCTATTAGTGTGCTTAATTGTAGAATAGGATTTAGGCATGCCACTATTCCTAAATTTCTTGTGGTTGTATTTGTTTTATGCCCTTTTGCATGTCTTTGAAAAATCTTAGAAAATGCATCCTAGCTCCAAATGAGGTGAATCAAATTGTGTTGTTCATCTCATGAGGTGCTTTGCTTACCATACAAATTTCAGGTGCAACACCTCTTTGGAAAATTGTGCTAAAGAATTTAATTCGGATGAGCGATGAACTCCATTTGAATTTTTGGTATTTTTCGGTAGGCTATTGAAATTGTTTTGGCCATAACTTTAGCATCGAGCATACAAATCAATTGGTTCTTATTGATAAATTCCTTAAACATCATGCTCTTGCTGCTAGGTAAATTTCATGGATTTTGGTTGAAGTTGGCTGTTGAGTCCTTTTCGGTGTTTTTTGTTCTTATCGGTTCTTTTTTGCTCTTTCGTTAGGTGCCAACAAGTTCGTTGATAATGAGAGTATTCCTCTACAGCAAATTGAGCATCTCCAACAAGGCAAGCAGTTTGATCATAATAATCCCATTACTTTTAAAGTCTAATACTTTGTTTACAAATTGTATGTATGCATGCTTTTGTGTCAAAGTAATTTTCCTGATTAGAGGTAGTTATTCCTATTGCATGGTTGCCCTTAAATTGTTTATCCCCTGCCACAAAACATAAGGTATTAATCTCGCTGGTGAATTAGAGCCCGGTGGTTGAATTATGCTCCTTTATTGTCTTTACGGTGTCATGCTTAGAAATGCTTAGCTACCGGTAGAATTGGGCGGTTATCGACTTAGTCGATAACTTTGATCACACAAAATTATTATTACCATTATGCTCAGCACTTTGTGCTTTGTTACTTTGTAAAGTCAAAAACTAAAACTGAAAATGAAATGTTCGAGACTTGGGCACAATGGTTGATGGTGTGATCTCATGGTGTGATTGGAATGGTGCCCGGGTCAACAAGGACCGAGTTACTTGTTTCACTAAGCAAGCGATTATTGCGTGCTAACCACACGAGAGGGATATGGGACCTCTCTTGACTTAGTACTTTGGCGTATGTTAGCTCCGAGTCGTAGGAGGTTGTGTGTGTGGGTGGTGTTGAAAAAGAAACTTGTGGTTATGTGTTGGGTGAGCGGGAGTGGAATCCTGTTTAGGTTCTCCACACCGAAGGGCATTGTAGTTGTCCGGGAGCTTTACCCTATAGTGGTAGTTGACTTTCGGCTTTACAATGGCTCTGTCTCAATGTATGGGTTTCTATCCATACGGGCGACTTGTAGTTAATGCACAAGATGGGAAATATCTCGTAGGACTTATGTAACGTCCCTATTTTCCTGAGTTTTTGAAAATTTTGAAAACTTTAAAAGTGAACCATTTGGTTTTATTAATTTGCCAAAACTTAACTTGTAATTTAGAATTTTAAAAGCAGTTTAAATTGACTTAATTAAAACTTGAACTAATTAAAGTTGGTTTAGTTGAGCTTTGTTGGATTTTAATTTGGTTTTCCCTTTTGCCCTATATTAAAAATAATTAATTGCAAAAATTAAAAGCAATAGTTAAGCTGAAAATATTTTTACTAAGTCCTGAATAATTCAAGGGATTTCTGTGAATTTTTCTAGAATTTTTGGACGCATTAAGCTATTTTCTGAAAATGCTTTTGCTTTTCTGGTATTCTCTAAAATCAAAATCCTTAGAATTCCCCCCTGGCTTGGGCCGAATCTTCCTGGCCCATTCCCTGTTTTCCCGCGCGGCCCATCTCCTCTGGCCCGCTCCGCGCGCGCCTTCTCCCCCCCCCCTCTCTCGGCGACCGTCCGCTCGCGTTCGCCCGTGTGTCCCCGCTCTCGCCCGCTGCCTGATGTGCGGGCCTCACTTTATCACCCCACCGACCAGGCTGTCCCCTACCTCCCGCCTCTGCCACGCCCGTGTCGCCCACATGATTCTCGCCAAGACCACGCTCCCTCGTGCTAGCCTAGCCCCTGCGTGTCCCGCTTTCGGTCGCGCCGCCTATCCCCACCTCCGCGCCGTCGCCCTCTTTGCCCCCTCCTCCATGGTTTAATGAACCCGTCGCCGCCCGCCATTAAAGCCACCGCAGCGAGCTCTCCTTTCTCCTCCTTCGGGGCCCCCCGTCGCCTATAAAAGCAAGCACCGGGACCGCCTCCCTCTCCTCTCTCTTTCCCCTCTCCTCCCCTCCGCTCTCCCGCTCTCTCGGCATAATTGAAGTTTTAAATGCGCCGCCGACGCCAGGCTTCAGCTGCACCGCCGCCGCCAACCCGCCATCGCATCGCCAGAACCAATGCGTGCACTGTGCGCGCCTCCCCATCCCCGGAGCTTCACCGGAACCCCGCCATCGCCGTCGAACCGCCGCCTCTGCGCTCTTCGCCCTCGCCGCTGACCTCCCCGTGCCGCCGCGTCCTCGCCGCTGTGAGCATCAGCTTCGCCGCGTCGCCCTCTTCATGCTGGTGCCCTCGCCGCTGGCTACCACGCCACCGTTCGCCGGCGAGCCCTTGGGCCGAGTGCACCGCCGCTCGGGTCCCGCGTGGCAATCCACGTGGCTGCCACTGTGGCGCCACCTCCGCGCCTCGTGGTGTCGCATCACCCCCCCTTGCTGACGTGGCTGCCCAGTCAGCCCGAGTGGGATTTTTCGGATTTTTCTTTAGGAAAATAATTCCGGAAAATCAGGAAAATCCCCATTTCATCATTTTATGTGTTTTCCAACTTCCTTTGGCCATAACTTTCTCATTCGGACTCCGATTCGAGTGATTCAAATTTCTAAATTCATCTAATATCCTTGTCTTCCTATTAGTATTTATTTAGTATTTATTTGGATTTTATTTGGAGTTGTTTTATTTATTTAGCTTTGTTCGCGTAGATAATTCCGGCGTTTATACGATTTATGAACCCGACGAATCAAGCACCTCTACTCTTCAACGAAGGCAAGTCATGGACCTTTGATCATATTGAACCCATCTTTACAAAAGTATATTGTTTGATATAAAACATGCATTGCTAATTTTATAACAAATGGTTTCGGGAATTAGTTAATTACCTAATTGCCTTTATGCCTCCTTGATAACTTGCAATCGACATGTATCCTTGAATGACATAATTCCTTGGACACCTTAGGATGGTTAATTATTAGTTGGACATTATTGTAATACCAACATGGGTATCGTGTTTGCTTAGCCATACTTTAGTAGACGTCGGTCTCACCTAGAATCATTCAATATGAGTTTACCCCCAGCACATCGGTATGTGGCTTGTGTAGTAGCGGCCAGTGTTACTGATTAAAATGAAGTGTGGTCCTGTGTGAGACCACGACATTTGTTGTCACCTTACTAAAATTTGTTGTGCCATGACTAGGGTGGTCCTCTAGCAGGGCTGAACCCAACAAGGTTGAACTTGACTAAAGGAAATATGGAACCGTGGCGGAGTCACTTTTGATAAAAGGTGTTGTGCCATGACTAGGGTGGTCATTTGGCTGGATTGAATGAAAATGATTTATGCTCAGACGAGTGGGTGGTGGAAAAGATGGGTGCCGTAATGCACACTTGGAATGTGGAACCGTCTCGTCTGAGCAACCAACTAAGGACTTCACCTTGAACCATTGATCTGGGCCTTAACCGTACAACCACATGTCTAGACAGGGATAGACCTGGTCGACTAATTAGCAAAGTTTTGATTCGGTTCTGTCAAGGGTTGATAAGCGGTGCAAGAGGGGGCCTAGAATGGCGAAACCTCAGCGGGCAGATCCGAGTTAAAATGGAGCTTTGTAAAAACCTTATCACGTACTCTAGACTGCTTACCTAAGGTAGTGAGCGGTGGCATAGATATATGCTGAACAAACTAGAGAATTCGTGTCTTGTGGGTCAAGCTGTACAACCTCTGCAGAGTGTAAAACTATTCGAATAGCCGTGTCCCCGGTTATGGACATGCCTGGTGATTTCACGCAAGGGGTAGGACTTTTGTCGAAAATGTTGGAACGGTTTGGTCGTATCTTGTAGATGGTTGATGGTTGGGAAGCGAACAGGGTGTTCACTAGTTGTTTCAAAGAAAATCGCTTACTTATGTATTAACCTTTTTAATTTGTACTTTGCAATCTACTTATTGTATTTACTGTCAAATATTGCTTTCTGCAAAATAGCCATAAAGCTATCCTTGTCAAACCTTGCATGAATATTACTTGCATACATTTCTCTATGACTTGCTGAGTACATTCAAAGTACTCATGGCCTTGCGCCCTCTGTTTAAATCAGCAGAGGAGGGTGAACCAGTGAACTCAGAGTTCTACGAAGAAGACTTCTTTGAAGACTATGCGAATTAGGTCGCGTCCTTCACTCGATTGCCGGTGGGCATATTGGGTGACCTCCACCAGTTGTTTTGTTCTCCGCTGCAAGTTTACTCTGTTATCTTTAGCCCTGCGTGGCAACCGTTGTAATACTTGACCATATGGTCCCTTTTACTTAATATTATTAATTTGTCTACTTCATCTTTTGTTTGGTTGTGTGGTTATGATTACACCAATGTTGCAACTGTGTGAGCTAGCTACTGATCATGGGACTAGTTCGAGAATACCTGAGAGGGTCACAGGGTTGCATACCCGGTCCCGATAACGGTGGTATTAGAGCCATATCGACTGTAGGACGTAACCATAGTTAGCGTGGTCGTTTAGTCAAGGCTTCAAAATTTTATTTTATAAATCAAACCAACAATTAACCTGAATAGTATTCTCCTCTCATCTTACTCTATTCCTCCTCATCTTATGCTAATCTCTCCTTATTCCATTCTCAAAGTCTGACTTCTTATCTTTTCTGAACTTTGTTTCTGAATGTAAAGTGACCCTCTTATCTTGATAATCTCTATAGAATCGAGCTTTGCTTGAAGTCGCCCACCAACATAAGATAGATTAGTAGTGCTGTTACCCTTTTTAATTTCAGTATCGTTAGGGCCTTTGGCTCGAGTTTGTTGCCTCTTGTAGCTTTTCGGCTATTGTTCGTTGGGTTAAACCGACTTTCCCCAATTAGGTTGTCCCGTGTTTCTCCCTTGTCTGGCTCGTCTTTGTGCTTTTCCCTCTTTCCTATCGTGCTTTCTTCCCCTCGTCTATTAAACCCGAGAAGATCTGTGCAGATGGTTCAAACCCGCAACTCAGCAAGTCAGGAAGAACAAGTGGACCCCGTTACACCACCAACCCCAGCCGCAACAACAGATCAGGGTTTGGGACAATTCATGGTAGCATAGGCGCAATTGATGAATGCAATGATGCAGAACATGAACCAGATGATGACTCAACAGAATCAGACGGCTGCAGCTCTGCTCACCGTGCTGAACCAAAACAACCAAGCAGCTGCCATGCCACCTCCACCCCCACCAGCTTACCCTCAGTCGAAGCTGGCAGAGTTTATGAGGACCCATCCACCTACCTTCTCCAGCTCCTTTGAGCCTTTGGATCTGAGATGGTAGGTCGCTCTCTTTCAAAAAAGCTTGCCATTACTCGGTGTGATGACCGTGAGAAAGTTCTTTATGCCTCACACCAGCTGGAAGGCACCGCCGCAAAATGGTGGGAGAACTACTGCGCCGCCCATGAAAACCACCAGAACATCACTTGGACTGAATTTTCAGAAGCTTTCCGCCTCTCTCATATCCCTGACGGAAAGGTAGAAATGAAGAAAAATGAGTTTCATGAGTTGAAACAAGGGAACCTGTCAGTAAGTGAATACCTCAACAAGTTCACGCAACTCTCTCGTTATGCCCCAGAGGATGTTGCCACCGATGATGCTCATCAGAAGCGTTTCAAGCGATGACTCAATCCTAGCTTGAAGGTCCAGGTCGTTGGCAACGACTATGCCAATTTTTAGCAACTAGTCAACAAGGCCATGCTCGTAGAAGAGTCACGTCGCACACTGGTGGAATCTCATAAAAGGAAGTCGATGCAGCATAATGCTCATCAAGGTCACCCCCAGAGAGCCAGAATGAATGTGCACCCCCGGCACGCCGTCCCTCTGTCACCTTGATTACCCTCACCGCGACACCTCGCCCGGCTACCTTAGGATTCCGCAGCTTCAACAACAACACCAACAACCAGCAGCCAAGAAACAACAATCCTACCACAGGAATCACCTGTTTCAACTGTCAGCAACTGGGACATTATGCCAGCAACTGCCCGCAAAAGCAAGGTCCATCACCAGTCAGATTCAACCTTGGAGCTACCCTGACCAGAACCCCCATGCCAGGAGCAGGATGTGGAGCCCCTCAAACTCCAGCAGCACCAGCCAAGACCCCTCAGACTTTCGGGAGAGGCCGTGTGAACCATGTCACGGTGGAGGAAGCCCAGATAGCCTCGGACGTCATGCTGGGTAAGTTTCTAGCAGCACCTGCTACAGTTTTGTTTGATTCTGGAGCTACCCATTCATTTGTTTCTCGGAGTTTTGTTGCAAAGCATCAGCTAAAGGTTTTGACTCTTAAAAATGCTATGTTGATTCGTACACCTGGTTCGGAGTTGAGTACGAACCAAGGCTGCCCTAAGGTTAAAGTAACCATAGAAGGGGTAGAATTCCTAGCCAACCTTATAATCATCAATGCCAAATCTTTAGATGTGATTTTGGGTATGGATTGGCTTGCTGATCACCAAGCAATTTTGGATTGTGGCGGTAGAAGCATCACTTTGGTCAACCCAGATGGAACCAAAGTAAAGTTTGAAGCCTCTACGAAAAAGTATGATGGAGCCTAAGTCCGCAGTGTCAATGCTTTATCTATGGAAGATGTGCCAATAGTCAGAGAATTTCTAGATGTCTTTCCTAAAGAACTACCTGGAATGCCACCGGACAGGGACCTAGAGTTTGTCATTAACCTAGTTCCGGGAACCACACCTATTTCCAAGAGACCCTACCGTTTGTCGGTCGATGACCTAGTCGAGCTGAAGAAGCAGATTGAAGAAATGCAAAATAAAGGATTTGTTCGACCAAGTTCTTCGCCTTGGGGAGCCCCAGTGATCTTTGTCCCTAAGAAGGATGGTACCCAGCAGATGTGTGTGGATTACCGCGCTCTCAATGAAGTTACCATCAAGAACAAGTACCCTCTGCCCAGGATCGATGATTTGTTTGACCAGTTAAAGGGAGCCGGAGTGTTCTCCAAGATAGATTTGAGGTCGATACCATCACCAAGATTAAATGCGGAAGATATACCAAGACGACTTTCTCAACCCGATATGGATTTGTATGAGTATACGGTCATGTCTTTTGGATTAACCAATGCCCCTGCTTACTTTATGAACTTGATGAATAAAGTATTCATGGAGTATCTGGATAAGTTTGTCATTGTCTTTATTGACAATATCCTAGCTTACTCTAAGAGTGAAGAAGAGCATGAAGAGCACCTTCGCTTGGTTCTGAGTAAGCTTAGAGATCATCAACTCTTTGCTAAATTCAATAAGTGTGAGTTTTGGATGAAGGAAGTTACCTTTTTGGGACATGTCATGTCTGCGGAAGGAGTCATCGTCAACCCCAGTAAAGTCAAGGATGTGCTCAACAGGGAGTCACCCAAGTCAGTACCACAGGTCAGAAGTTTCCTTGGAATGGCAGGTTACTACTGCCGGTTCATAGAAGGATTCTTGAGAATAGCAAGACCCCTTACCCAATTGCTGAAGAAGGAAAAGAAATTTGCTTGGACGCCAGAATGTGAGCAAAGTTTTCAAGAATTAAAGAAGCGTTTGACCACTGCCCCAGTGCTAATTCTGCCTGATGTTCGGAAGGATTTTGAGATTTTCTGTGATGCATCTCGTCAAGGTCTCGGTTGTGTTTTGATGCAAGAAAGGAAGGTAGTAGCATATGCTTCACGACAATTGAAGCCTCATGAAGCCAATTACCCCACTCATGACTTAGAATTGGCTGCCGTAGTGCATGCTTTAAGGATATGGCGCCATTACCTCATCGGTAATCGCTGTGAAGTGTACACGGACCATAAGAGCTTAAAGTACATTTTCACCCAAGCGGATCTGAATATGAGACAAAGAAGATGGTTGGAGTTGATCAAAGATTACAACATAGGAATTCATTATCACCTAGGCAAAGCAAATGTTGTAGCAGATGCTTTAAGTAGAAAGACCTACTGCAATACTCTAATGATCAAGGAAAGTCAGCTAGCACTGCACGAAGAATTTCAAAAGCTCAAGCCCGAGTTAGTCGAAGAAGGTTACGTAGCTGCCCTGGAAGTACAACCAACTCTTCAGGATCAGATCAAGAAAGCCCAAGAAGAAGATACAGATATTAAGGAGATCAAGAGAAACATGAAGCAGTGTAAATCCTTAAAATTTTCAGAAGATGAGCAAGGTGTCCTTTGGTTCGATAAGCGTATTTGTATACCAGATCAGAAGGAGCTGAAACAATTAATACTCAAGGAAGCTCATGAAACCTTGTACTCCATTCACCCCGGAAGCACTAAGATGTATCAAGATCTTAAGGAATTTTATTGGTGGCCTAGCATGAAGCGTGAAATTGCTGAGTATACTACGCAATGTGATGTTTGCCAGTGAGTTAAAGCTGAGCATCAGAGACCTACTGGACTTTTGCAACCTTTGAGCATACCTGAATGGAAATGGGAAGAAATCGGAATGGATTTTATCACCGGTCTGCCAAGAACTAAAGCTGGATATGATTCTATCTGGGTAATTGTCGATCGCCTAAAAAAAGTGGCTCACTTCATCCCAGTCAAGACCACCTACTCAGGAGACAGACTTGCAGAATTGTATAAGGCAAAGATAGTATGTCAGCATGGAGTGCCAAGGAAGATCATGTCGGATCGAGGAACCCAGTTCACCTCAAGATTCTGGCAGAAGCTACACAGCGTTTTGGGCACTAATTTGAATTTCAGTACAGCCTACCACCCCCAGACAGATGGTCAGACCGAAAGAGTTAATCAAATCCTAGAAGATATGTTAAGAGTCTGCGCTCTAGAGAACCAGACCAGCTGGACCAAATGCTACCTTATGTAGAGTTTTCTTACAACAACAGTCATCAATCAAGTCTACAGATGTCCCCGTTTGAGGCCCTTTATGGAAGAAAGTCACGAGAACACCTTTGTATTGGTGAGTCGAGGCGAAGGGCAAGTGCTTGGACCGACATCCTAAAGGAGGTCGAAGATCAAGTTAAGTCAATCAGAGAAAAGCTGAGAACAGCCCAGACCAAACAGAAGAGTTATGCCGACAACCGTCGTCGAGATTTAGCTTTTGTACCTAGAGATCATGTGTACCTGAAGGTCTCACCTCTCAAAGGGATGCGTCGCTTCAGAGTCAGTGGAAAGCTCGCACCAAGATACATTGGACCTTTTCGATTCTAGTCGAAGAGGAGAAGTTGCTTACAAGTTAGAGCTCCGCCTCGGTTGTCGATGTGCATGACGTTTTCATGTGTCTCAATTGAAGAAGTGCTGCGAGTGCGGAAGAGCAGATGTCTTAGAAGTAGTGGACTTGCAAGAAGATCTAACCTACAAGGAGCAGCCCATCAAAATCTTGAAATGTCGGCGTGTGACAAGAAGCAAGATCCTCCATTTACGCAAAGTTCGATTGGAGCAATCACATTGAAGAAGAAGCCACTTGGGGCGTGAAGAGGATCTGAAGGCCGAGTTTCTGCACCTATTCTCTAGTCAGCCTGAATCTCGGGGTCGAGATTCCCTTTAAGGGGCATAGGTTTTTAACGTCCCTATTTTCCTGAGTTTTTGAAAATTTTGAAAACTTTAAAAGTGAACCATTTGGTTTTATTAATTTGCCAAAGCTTAACTTGTGATTTAGAATTTTAAAAGCAGTTTAAATTGACTTAATTAAAACTTGAACTAATTAAAGTTGGTTTAGTTGAGCTTTGTTGGATTTTAATTTGGTTTTCCCTTTTGCCCTATGTTAAAAATAATTAATTGCAAAATATTAAAAGCAATAGTTAAGCTGAAAATATTTTTACTAAGTCCTAAATAATTCAAGGGATTTCTATGAATTTTCCTAGAATTTTTGGACGCCTTAAGCTATTTTCTAAAAATGCTTTTGCTTTTTTGGTATTTTCTAAAATCAAAATCCTTAGAATTCCCCCTGGCTTGGGCCGAATCTTCCCGGCCCATTCCATGTTTTCCTGCGTGGCCCATCTCCTTCGGCCCGCTCCACGCATGCCTTCTCCCCCCTCCTCTCTCAGCAACCGTCCGATCGAAATCGGACGGCTCGCCATTGCCTTCGCGTCTCCCGCTCTTGCCCATTGCTGCTGGCGTGCGGCCTCGCCCTTCTCACCCCCCGCCGACCCGGTCATCCCCTACCTCCCGCCTCCGCCGCGCCCGTGTCGCCCCGCCGCGATTCTCACCGCACCGCGCCGCTCCCTCGTGCTAGCCTAGCCCCTGCGTGTCCCGCTTTCAGTCGCACCGCCTATTCCCGCCTCCGCCGCGCCCGTGCGCCCCTCTTTTTGCCCCCTCCTCCGCGGATTTCGCCGAACCCCGTCGCCGTCCGCCATTAAAGCCGCCGTGGCGAGCTCTCCTTTCTCGTCCTCCGAGGCCCCTAGTCTCCTATAAAAGCAAGCACCGGGACCGCATCCCTCTCCTCTCTCTTTCCCCTCTCCTCCCCTCCGCTCTCCCGCTCTTTCTCGACCGCCATTGAAGTTTTCTGTGAGACCCCGACATTTATTAGGCTCATAATACTTAGTCATCCGATTGACCCTAGTATTATCAACCAAATAAACCCCGGTCTCGAGAGATGTATACTTCCCATAATGCAGTATACATACCTCACAACAAAAGAGTATATCAATTCCATACAACACATAGAACATAAGCAACAAACCGAAGTTAACATTAATTTGGAATAGATATTACAAAAGAGAGGCCCTTAGGCCAAATAGCGATAATTACAAAAGATAACAGCGAAGCAAAAGTGCCATAAAGATGGCTATAACACAAAGCCAATCGGTGTGCCTTAACCCTAGGCATCGACCGACCGCCAAGCTAGTCGTCGAAGAAAGCGCAACACGTAGCACAAAAGAGAGGCTCTTGGAGCTCTCCTTCTTCCTCTGCAACAAAAGCCACAAAATTGCCACAACCGGGTAGATGAGTACATAAAGTACTCCGCAAGACTTCGTGTGAGATAACAGAACTATAAATAGCTACATGCAAGCTTTATTTAAGTGGATGAGGCTTTGGACTCATTTTAGCATAAAGCAACATTTATTTGCAATAACATAATAGATTGAAGGCAATTTGACAAAGCATTTTTAAATGTTGAAATAACAACGCGATAATAACATAATAACAACAACAAGAACAACACGGAAGTGACTAACCCAAGTCACCACAACAATAGCATGAACTCTCCGTTCATACCAACCATGTCAAGTTTTAATTAAAGGTTGTAGTCTAGTCTTGAACGACCTTACCAAGCATGTCCATAACCTAGGACGATGCTATTCGAATAGTTTTATCCCTGCAGGTGTACCACTGTACCCACGTCGAGACCGCCTTTCCTTTACGCACACTACCGAAGGTGTCTTTGTACAGGCTAAGTCCTCTGAGACCTTTCCAAAGGATGAATGCTAATTACGAGCTGCACAACCCACGGGAGAAGGAGACATCACAACCTTCCGGAAGCTAATGCTCCCTCCCACACTATACATATACATTTGTTTTTAAAACACACCAACCGAGCTCGCTCATAATTAACACCTCCTAGAGTACTTAGTCAAGAGGGGTTCCATATGCCCCTCGCGTGGTTAGTATGCGAAATCACTTGGCTTAGTGACCCAAGTACTCGGTCCTTAGGGACCCAGGCATACCACCACATCCAAAAACCGCACCATCCATCCAATATGCCCAAGTCTAAATCAATCTTTTATTTTCAGTTTTGATTTTACAAATTAATCAAAGCACAAGTGCTGGACATATAGGAGTAATAATCATTTTGAGTGATCAAGACCATCGACTAAGTCGATGATCGCCCATTCTACCGATAACTAAGCATGTCTAAGCAATTGCATCATAACTACTAAGTGATAAGAGCTCATCCAACGAGCTCCCACCACAACACATAACCTAGGCTCAAGGTAGTAGAGGATGAACAATTCCTACAGATTATGCAACTATAGGCTTGCTAGCGACATTTAACACAAAGTAGCATGCATACATAGAAGTAAAACAAAGTATTAAGCTTTAAAGTAATGGGACAATGATGGAAATGGTCAAACTGCTTGCCTTGTTGCTGGTGGTCAATTGGTTGCTGAGGATCACTCTCGGGATCACCACAAATGTCGAACCCTAACGAAAGAGCGAAAAAGAACCGATAAGAACAAAGAATTCAAAAGGACTCAACAGCAAACCTTCTCCAAAAGACTTGAAATTTTTACAGCAGCAAGATAAAGATTTATCATGAATTTATCAACAAGAATCAATCGATTTGGATTCTTGATGCAAAAGATATGATCAAAACAATTCAATTCGGCCAGAAAAATCCAAATTAAATTAAAAAGGGCTACTGTTCATAAGTTATTTTCTAGGGGTCTTATGGACATGAAATTTTTATGGTAGATAGGTAATGACATTCTAAGACTAATGGAAGTGGTTTCAACTCTTTTGGAGTTACATTGCAACTTCTACAATTTTTAAAGACAAGAACTTGAACAAAATTATAATGCATAATTATTCTTTCTGAAAACAGTAACATGTTCAAAACTATTTTTCCTAGTAATTTCATTATTAGAGGAACCCAACAAACTTGGATTCACTCAAAAATCATCTATAGAGCATTAGTTATGTCTTTTACAAGTTAAGCCTTAATTTGAGTGTATATTTAAAAGGGAGTTTTGAAACCTATGGCCCAAACTGCGCTCTGGAGCTGAACTCAACTTACAATCATTTTTGGATTAAAGTCAAGTTCAAGATAGAGCCAACACAATTTGAATGACCTCATTTGGAATTAGAATGAAAGAGATATGAAATTCTAAAGTTTATACCTTATTTCAGTTTATCATTAAGAATTTACTGGCATTTCTAACACTTGCAAAGACATGGGAGGTCGTGAGCCACAGATCACAGATCTAACGGCTCAGACCTCCCAGGAGAACAACATACACGCACATGGGAGGTCCAGAGGTCCTGGACCTCCTAACCACGCACATCTTGCGAGGTGAGGGAGGTCGTGGCCGTAGATGGGAGATCAACGGACCACAACATGGAAGGAAGGTCCGGAGCGGGCAGATCTAAAGGGAGGTCCTCATGGTGAGATGACCTCGAGGAGGTCCTCAACGCCACAGACCCCCGAGGAGGTCTGGGCGGCCAAGATGCGCCAGGAGGTCTTGGGCGCTCGGATCTCCTCGGAGGAGGTGCGGGCGTCCCAAACCAGCGCCCTAACTTCGCGCCTTGCGCGCGTTTAGACAGAGAACGTGTCTTGTACCGGACATCAAGGAGGTCCGCTCGCGGAGGTCTTAAATGCATGCATTAAAGGATGGATCTAAGGCAGTTAAGACGCGCCCATGATTTCAATGATTCGAGCACCTGATTAGTGCATTAACTCCGCGAATCCTTGTCCGAAAAACGGCAATAACGCCGCAGTTCCTATCCGACAAGGCTTGAGTTTAAGAGGATGGTCCTCACCGGCGATGTAGACCTTGCCGGTGAGGTCCAATGGTACCACTGAGTGCACAATAATGTTGCGCACCCAGTGGACCTCCTCTCAACGGCGGCGGCGGCTTTGAGCGCCATGAGCCGAGTGGGCAAGATTGACCAAAGACGGCCAAAACCGAAAAGCAAAAATGAAGCTCAGCGCGACATTCAGCGTATGCTCAAACAACAGACTCGCGACATTCATACATCACGGGTGCCCAGCTAAAGGACTAACGAAGTGCACCGGAGGTCCTAAGGTGCTGGGGAGGTCGTGGAGGTGATGGCCGGTGTTGGGGAAGACAGTGAAGCTTCACCGCCCAAGACACCAGCTCCGAGCTCCAATTTGTCCCCCTCTGCAAACGCCCAACAAATCAAGTTAGGACTTGGTCCCAGAGGGAAGGCACAAATGGAAACAAGGAGAAAGGTGGGAAACCCCAGTGACCCTTGTCCACCGAGGAACTTCAAGTCCAACAATGGCGGCCAAGGAGCTCTGCGGCTTAGAGTTCACAAGCACAGATGGGTGAGCAAAGAACAATGGCGTGCAAAGGAAGATAAAGGCACAGTGGGGGGGTTCTTATACTTAGGGCAAAGAGGTTTTAGGCCACTGGCTAAGCTCATGGTGAGCTTGGCCCATGGCACGGTCTTGGCATTGGACAAGACTTAAAGTTGACATGGTGACAGTTTGAGCCGACGGAGGCGAAAAGTCGACTGCATTAAATCTTGGTCGACAAAGAGTCTGATGAAGTGTACCCCAAGGTCGACACCGCATTAATTGTCTTTGCTTTCGAGTTTGCCCGCGCCAGAGGAAGGAGAAGAACAGGGAGGTCTTAGTGATCGTTGGATAAGACACAGGAGGTCCTAACCATCGGATCTCATTTTGAACCGTTATGTTTTAAGTGGTGGGAGGAGGTCCCAGCCACACGATCAGAGATGGGAGGTCGTGGCCCTCCGATTTCATGTCGAGAAAACGCACGTGGGGAAAGGGACAGAGGTCCAAAGCGTTGGATCTCCATCCAGCAGTCGCGGACCTCGGTGAGGACTTAACGCACGCGATCAAAAAGACATGAGGGGAGGTCATGGCCTTTGGATTTAAATCCAAGAACACTTGACACGATGAGAGGTCTCGATATGATGCATAGCGAGCAAGGGAGGTCATGGCCTTTAGATTTAGATCTAAGGGCTATGATCTCACGTCTTGTTGAGAAATGCAGTGCGCATGAGACAAAAAGGAGGTCGTGACCGTAGATTTTAATCTAACGGTGCACAACAAAAGATGGGGGAGGTTGTGAGTGCTTGATAACGCAGGGAGGTCGTGAGCTGTTGGATTTGATCCAACGGCTCGACCTAGGTTAGAGTGGGAGGTTTGTTTAGTTTAGCAGTGAGGGAGGTCGGGGCCATGGATCTTGGATCCAAGGGCTATGACCTCGCAGCAGTGGGATGACTCGACCGAGTATGTTGAGGAGGAGGTCATGGTCTGTTGGATTTGATCCAACGGCTACGACCTCAACAAGGTGGGATGACCTCGCTGCGATGGTTTAACAGCTCGAGGAGGTCTTTGAGGTTTAACACACAGGGGAGGTCATGACCATGGATCACTGATCCAACGGCAATGACCTCATGAGGTAGGGAGGTCCTCGCGGTGTTGACCATGGAGGAGGTCGTGGTGTTGGATGTAAATCCAGCAGGCCGCGACTTGATCAAAATGGAGATGAGGTCTGCTGAGGTGCAGACTGGTTGGGAGGACCAACTTTGAATATGGCTAGCCAAGGAGCAGTGTAGGCTTTTAAATTTAGTTTTAACAAATGAAACTTAGCAGAATTATTTGAGATAGCAAATGAACTCCAAATTTGATGAAATTTTAACTGGAGCTTGCTGACAATGAGACCAATCTTGCATAAAATTTCCAGAGGTTATCATGCAATGCATTTTTCTCAGGAAATTCATGAAGGTTGTTTAAAGGATTGTTTTGCCTCCAAAATTATCAACAAGTGTTATAACTCATGATATGTTTGAGAGGGTCCCATATCAGTTTTGGGACCAAGAAAAATATATTCAAATGTTTGACACAAGATTTAAGATAATTGGAGAATGAGTTTGATTTTTGGTCAACAAGAGCTTTGTGTTTTGGATTACACAACTCTTGGACAAGAGTTACACAAGATTTTAGGGTTTTTCAAGATGTGAGAAAAGTTTTAATTTCTACACATATAATTATACTTGATTAACCCTAATTATACATTTGGGATGTTACATTTTAAATGCCATGCCGGCATGGCTTCCACCGCACTTGCCGCTGCCGTCGAGTCTCCTCCGCTTGCCGCCAACCCGCCACCGGCATCGCCGAACCAAAGCGCTTGGTGTCGCCTCCCGTCCTGAGCTTCACGGAACCCGCCGTCGCCGTCGAACCGCCGCCTCCGCCGCTCTTCACCCACGTGGCTGCCACCTCCGCGCCTCGTGGCGCCACGTCACCCCCCCCCTTGCTGACGTGGCTGCCCAGTCAGCCCGAGTGGGATTTTTCGGATTTTTCTTTAGGAAAATAATTCCGGAAAATCAGGAAAATCCCCATTTCATCATTTTATGTGTTTTTCCAACTTCCTTTGGCCATAACTTTCTCATTCGAACTCCGATTCGAATGATTCAAATTTCTAAATTCATCTAAAATCCTTGTCTTCCTATTAGTATTTATTTGGATTTTATTTGGAGTTATTTTATTTATTTAGCTTTGTTCGCGTATAGATTCCTTTGTTTGGATGATTTAGCAGAACCGATTTAAAAGCACCTCTACTCTTCAACGAAGGCAAGTCGTAGACCTTTGATCATATTGAAGCCATCTTTACAAAAGTATATTGTTTGATATAAAACATGCATTTCTAATTTTATAACAAATGGTTTCGGGAATTAGTTAATTACCTAATTGCCTTTATGCCTCCTTGATAACTTGCAATCGACATGTATCCTTGAATGACATAATTCCTTGGACACCTAGGATGGTTAATTATTAGTTGGACATTATTGTAATACCAACATGAGTATCGTGTTTGCTTAGCCATGCTTTAGTAGACGTCGGTCTCACCTAGAATCATTCAATATGAGTTTACCCCCAGCACACCGGTTTGTGGCTTGTGTAGTAGCGGCCAGTGTTGCTGATTAAAATGAAGTGTGGTCCTGTGTGAGACAATGACATTTGTTGTCACCTTACTAAAATTTGTTGTGCCATGACTAGGGTGGTCCTCTGGCAGGGTTGAACCCAACAAGGTTGAACTTGACTAAAGGAAATATGGAACCGTGGCGGAGCCACTTTTGATAAAAGATGTTGTGCCATGACTAGGGTGTTCATTTGGTCGGATTGAACGAAAATGATTTATGCTCGGACGACTGGATGGTGGAAAAGATGGGTGCCGTAACGCACACTTGGAATGTGGAACCGTCTCGTCTGAGCAACCAACTAAGGACTTCACCTTGAACCATTGATCTGGGCCTTAACCGTAGAACCACATGTCTAGACTGGGATAGACCTGGTCGACAAATTAGCAAAGTTTTGATTCAGTTCTGTCAAGGGACCCAGAATGGCGAAACCTCAGCGGGCAGATCCGAGTTAAAATGCAGCTTTGTAAAAACCTTGTCACGTACTCTAGACTGCTTACCTAAGGTAGTAAGCGGTGGCATAGATATATGCCGAACAAACTAGAGAATTCGTGTCTTGTGGGTCAAGCTGTACAACCTCTGCAGAGCGTAAAACTATTCGAATAGCTGTGTCCCCGGTTATGGACATGCCTGGTGATTTCACGCAAGGGGTAGGACTTTTGTCGAAAATGTTGGAATGGTTTGGTCATATCTTATAGATGGTTGATGGTTGGGAAGTGAACAGGGTGTTCACTAGTTGTTTCAAAGAAAATCGCTTACTTATGTATTAACCTTTTTAATTTGTACTTTGCAATCTACTTATTGTATTACTATCAAATATTGCTTTCTGCAAAATAGCCATAAAGCTATCCTTGTCAAACCTTGCATGAATATTACTTGCATACATTTCTCTATGACTTGCTGAGTACATTCAAAGTACTCATGGCCTTGCGCCCTCTGTTTAAATCAGCGAGAGGAGGGTGAACCGATGAACTTCGAGTTCTCTGAAGAAGACTTCTTTGAAGACTATTTGAATTAGGTCGTGTCCTTCACTCGATTGCCGGTGGGCATATTGGGTGACCTCCACCAGTTGTTTTGTTCTCTGCTGCAAGTTTACTTTGTTATCTTTAGCCCTGCGTGGCAACCGTTGTAAGACTTGGCCATAAGGTCCCTTTTGCTTAATATTATTAATTTGTCTGCTTCATCTTTTGTTTGGTTGTGTGGTTATGATTACACCCATGTTGCAACTGTGTGAGTTAGCTACTGATCATGGGACTAGTTCAGAATACACAGAGGGTCCTGGGGTTGCATACCCGGGGTCTCGACAACTTAGCCTTGCCGGCATACCTTCGGAAGTGTGCTTGATCTAGTGGCAACAAAGGCGGTCTGACGTGTGGGTACATTGGTACACCCCTGCAGGGTTCAAACTATTCGAATAGCCTCGTCCTAGGTTATGAACATGCTTGGTAAGATCGTGCAAGAACTAGACTATAACATTTAATTAAAACTTGATGTGGGTGGTATGAATGGGGAATTCATGCTATTGTTGTGGTGGCTATTGGGTTAGCCACTTCCAGGACGTCTTGTTATTATTGTTACTTGTTATTTCGCGGTTTTTGTCAAATAAAAATAGATTGTGAAACTGCCTTAAATCTATTACATTATTGCAAATGAAAACTTGTTTTATGCTGAAAATGAGTCTAGAGCCTCCTCCACTTAAATAAGCTTGCATGTAGCTATGTATAGGCTGTTACACTAGACGTAAGTCTTGCGAGTACATTTTTGTACTCATTTGCTTTGCTTAATTAAATGTTGCAGAGGAGGAAGCTGATCCCCAAGGGATCCACTTTTGTGTGCTGTGCGGTGGGTTTGTCGACTAGGTTGGCGGCCCGGTTGGTTGCCTTGTGGATTAAAGGCACACTAATTGGCTCTTGTTTATCGCCATCTTATGGCTTTTGCTTCCGCTGTTTATTTCACTCTTTAGCTGTCATTTAGCCGGTCGGCCCCTTTTGTAATAACTCTATATTGTATGTCTTTTGATTTGCTTAGTTGTGCTTCGGTTCTATGTGTTGAATGGAATTGATGCATAATTTTGTAAAGGGGTATGTGTACTGCAAGTTCTTGGGAAGTACATGTATCTCGAGGCACGGGATATTTTGTTTGCGATGTTAGGACCAAGTGGATGCTTAACCATTACAAGTCGAATTTCCCGGGTCCTCACAAAGTCTGTGCTACTGGCTGCAGTAAATATAGTCTGTGAAGATGTGATGTCACAGACGGTTCATATTTAAAACCGTCTGTGAAATTATCACAAACGGGTCGGATTAAAAACCGTCTGTGATAGTTATTAATATCATAGACGGTGCATATTTAAAACCGTCTGTGAAATATCACAGACAGATATTAAAAAAAATCGTCTGTGATAGTTATTAATATCATAGACGACGCATGTTTAAAACCATCTGTGATTATTTTTGAATCTCAGACTGTTTGTGGTTGGAAGTGTCTGTGATATGTTGAATGCCGTTTCGCCTCCCGCGCGACGCGTCTCTTCGTCTCCCGCGCCGACTTTACTCCTTGCATGTTTTATAACAATGATCATCCATCAATGTACTTCTCACACATCGCTATACTCTCAAGCACAAACGAGATCATCTGCCACCGTACTCCTCACTACACATCGTTCTACATACTCTCAAGCACAAATAAAATGGCTCCCCACTCTTCTCCCCTGACACCGGCATTGATAGCCTACCTGGCCATCCTGTACAAGCACCTTGCCGGCAGTACGCTGGCGGAAGCTGCGGAAGAACACAGTAATCACAGTGCCCTCCCTCCTTCGGCGGATGATATGCCGGGACACGTGACGGTGACGTTGCGCCGTCTAGACGACCTCTTCTGCCCTGTCTTCCGGGTGGTCTGCAGCTTCCACTAGCTAACCTCGCCATCGGTGTAGTCCTCGAGCAAGAGGTTGCATGTCTGCAGGAGGATTGCCGTTGCTTGGAATGTGACATCGAGGCGGTAGGCGACCGAGTCGACCAAGCCGAGACACCTCAAGCAAGAGAAGGGGGCCTATGGATGCTTTTCTACTTGGCTCCTCAGGAGGAGCTTCTTTGGGCGAGTATGGAACGCTCACATCAACGGTTGGAAGTGTTTTAGGCTACATGCGTTGATCCTGAACCCTCCGATGCTGATGACGTCACCTACAAAGCTTTGATAATAGAGATAGCTGGCTACTTGGGCCATTAGAAAAACTTGATATTTTATTATTTCTACTTTGATAGCTGGCTACTTTGATAATGTTGAGCGACGGTCTCTCAACAGTAACATCAACATAAGAGAAATACAGAGTAAGTCAATGCTTGGCGCGGTTACATTTGTTTGACTTGTCTTACACATGTATGGCTAGGATTACATCATGCAATGTGGTGGCGTTGATCATGGAGTCTTCGTTAATAAAAAATAGAAAGCTACCGTTACAGAGTTGAGTCTACTCGGATTACGGTCCCCACAACCTGGAGTGACCGGAGGAATTTATTACGAAAAAGGACATGAACTGAAGGTAAGCTAGACTCTCACAAAGTCGCAAGCATCGAGTTTTCGGCTCATTTAACTTTTTTTAAAAATGGAATAGTAAAAATAGTCTTCCCACAAATAAAATGACATGTCTACCGTGCTTTGGGTCAGCGACAGGTGGCCTAACGCCGGGTGGGAGCTAAATCATGTGTCTGCTGCTTGGTATTTTAAATGCAGTAAGGATGTTGTTTTTGCCATTTCATTCGCAATGGGGCTAATTTTTGCTATTTCGCTTTAAAAATGTGTTAAACGAGTCAAAAACTTTGCAAGCATCGAAACAACAATTAGCTTTAGGAAAATGCTATGCACAGGCACTTGCTTGGGACGAAGCCTATGAAGTCTCACGTGACCTCAGCCGGAGCACTTCTTTTTTTCGGCCCCACCGCTGCGTGGATTTAAGGTCTCTACTCTCTCGCAAACTGTGGCCGAGGTTTGGAGCGGCGGAGCCCGCAAGCCAGCCGGCCGGCCAAAGGGCGAAGCTGTGGTGCGGGCCTTCCAACGAGTAGATCCTCCTTTCGTTGGGATGGATAAATCGCTGGAGCACTGGAAGATGGTGGATCGCACATGATTCAATTTGTTTTTATTTGGGTTCTTACGAGCGTTATAAATATGTGTGAACATATTATTAAAAACTTTGTAGTCGTTACATAATTTTTTGTTAGAAAATGGTAGTGTCCGTGCATATCGGGCAACCCACCTAGACTTGGTCCATACATATTGTTAACAAGGTTATAAAAATCGGTTTAGTCGGCGACTAGGCGCCGACTACGCGCTAGTCGTTGCTCTCACGCCTCGATTTCTGCTGAGGCGGCGCTCTAGTCAGGACCAGCATCGAGGCGGTCCTCCGCGGGCTCTCGGCGGCGCTCGGCAAGGCGGGCGCCGTGGCGGAGCATAAGAAGACAACGACGCCACGACCACGTTGCGCCGCTAGGGTTCGGCCTCCCCCGCCGCCGAGTCGAGCTCTCGTCCTACTCGGGTTCCTCCCCATCCTACTCCGGCGCCTCGGCGAGGTCGTGCTTCTCGGCTCGGCCTTGCAGCCTGCCGCCCGTCGACCGCTCCGCGTGCTCATTGTCGTCGCCTCCCTTTGCCGCCTCGGCGCCAAGGTAAACAATCCGCAATGGCTAATTAGCGATTGCCCATCGTCTCTTCGGTACTAATGGCTCGCTTTCGTTGGCTCTAGGTGCTCATGAAAGCGTCCAAAGCCTGCTGCTCGAGGTGAGGCGGCGAAGAAGTCAAGGTGTGTGGATCGAGATCGGCGATGAGGGCGAGAGAGAGGGCAGACGGTGGCCGAGAGGAGCACCATCACGGCGCGCTGCATCCATGAGCTAAGCGTGGGCTGAGATTTGGGCGGCGGAGCCATAAGCCGGCGGCCGGCCGAAGAACGAAGCGTGGTGCGGACCTTCCAGCGAGTAGATCCTCCATTCGTTGGGATGGATAAATCATTGAACCTTTGGAAGATGGTGGACCGCACATGATTCAATTTGTTTTATTTGGGTTCTTAACTTCTCGGTAAAGAAGTCTAGCTAGCTCTTGATTCGGTCTTGGAAATTTAGGAGGGGAGGACTCCCTTTTTCGCGTCGGAAGTTGGGAGGTTGGAGACTCGGACTAGTGCTAGGCTAGCGCTCGGTGAGGACATGAGGTGGAGTTTTAAATGCAGGCGTGAGTCTGACAACAACCGTGTGCGTGGCAGCCGCTACAAATATGCACAAGGACATTGGAGGTTTATGTCTAACCAACTAGAACGCCACTTCTAGTGTTTATTCCAACACATTAATACATTATACATACAACAAACAATTGCCTTCATCGATCAATATCACACTCCTCTCTTGATTCCATGTAAAATAGAGGAACTAACTAGGTGTCACTGAACTTTGAGTTTTTGGCTAATACCACACTATTGACAGCGGTAATAGCAATTTTGGCCCCCTCTCCACGTCAATGCCAAAAGTAGCACCACGAAATTTGCCGGCCGTCTGTGACCAAATCCGGTCCCTGAGGAGGGGCACTACTACGTAAATGCTATCTTGGGCCTTTGATCACGAGCGGTTCATCCGAAACCGCTCAGATAAACTTCTAATCTCGAGCGGTTTTGTTACCCACCGTGCGTGTTATTCTCTCGCGCTAAAAACCGCTGCAGCGAAGATGTCATATCACGAGCGGTTCATGTTTGGAACCGTCGTGATACTTCACGAGCGGTTCCGCTATAACCGTCTGTGATATTACACAATATCACTGAGCGGTTTGTTTAGAACCGTCGTGATACTTCACGAGCGGTTCCAAACATGAACCGTCGTGATATTGCCCAATATCACGAGGCGGGTTTTATTAAAACCGTCGTGATAATTAACTCACCACGACGTATATATATAGCTCCGCCTCCCGGCCAAAACAGATATAGTCTTCTTGATCTCCATATCTCTAGGCGCTCACGATAGGTCCATCGCCGTTCCGTGCGGTTTGAGTACATCGCCTCACCTCATTTGGCCGGCTGGTCCATTTCGGTTGTATATTGTCGTAGAGGAGCTTGCCGCCGTCACCTCTGTTCACCGATCGGCGACCCACCGCGCCTTGGACCTTCCCGACTTTCATTGACACCTTCCTCGTGATCGAGGTGAGATCTTGAAGCATAAGCATCCTTTAATTTGAGTAGTTTGGTGTTTACACCAAATCGCTAGTTTTAGGCGCCTCCATGGGACATCGTACCGTCGGTTCGCCTCAGGCGAGACCTTAGGGCGAAAGCCACGACTATATAGCAATGCGATGTCACCCTAAGCCCAGTTTGAGCTTCAAATTAATTAATCCTCTTGTTTTTAATCATTTAGTTAATAAACTAACGAGTCTATGACATGTGGGATCGCCATAGATTTTATAAATAAAATCATGAAATAAAAATGAGTCACCGACAAGTAGGGCCCACATGTAAGTTAATAAAATCTGAAAAAATGTAAAAATGAAAAAATCATAATTAAGCCTTAGAAAATACGCTTTGAAAGTCATCACCCTTTTATTTATTTTCGGGGTTTTCAATCTGAACCGTGTGATGGACCGAAATTTGGATGTACACCGAGAACCGTGTGAGTGAAGAGTACATTAATGGTGTGTCTGCTTTTACAAGAGCCGCCGAGGAGGATATGTTGAATAAGGGGCGGAATATATGTCTTGTCCATGCATTGATTGCGAGAATCGAAGATGTTTAACAACCGAGCGCAGATCGAAGCACACTTGATTGAAGGGTTTCAAAAGGGTTATACATGTTGGACCATCACGGTGAAGAGCATATTATCTGAAGTCAACGATATGCATATTATACAGAAGTCAACGATATGCACGAATGTCGATTGTGGTTCCGATTCGGATAAGTCGCACGATGACAATCTAGATCGAGATGCTTCATGATCGAAGGAAGCGTGATGAGAGGGAGTATGTTCAATTCCGGGCGTGATGGAGGACTCGGAGAAACCTTTGTTCCCGGCTACAAGTCGGAATACACAAGGTTGTCATCCGTGCTTAAACCTGCTGAAATTGAAGGCAAGCAGCGGTTGGTCCGACAAGAGTTTCACTGAGTCGTTAGGTCTCTTAGCGGACATGCTTCCTGAGAGAAATGAGTTGCCCAAAACCACCTACAAAGCCAAAAGGTTCTTTGTCCATTGGGAATGGAAGTAGAAAGAATACATGCATGTCCGAACGATTGTATCCTCTACCGTAACGAGTATACAAACATGCATGTATGTCCGTGTGTGCAACGATCCCGATACAAGCGTAAAAGCAATCGGATGACGACGAGGAATCGAGGTGAAGAAAGGACCTCTGCTAAGGTGGCGTGGTATCTTCTGTAATTCCCCGTTTGAAGCGGTTTTGCGAACCCAAAGAATGCAAAAGCTGCAGATTGGCACTCGAGGAGGCGTAAGAATGACGGAAAGTTAAGACACCCTGCTGATTCCGCCCAGTGGAGAAACATCGATAGGAGGTTTGCAGACTTCGGTGCGGAACCAAGGAATATAAGGTTTGGATTGAGTACAGATGGAATGAATCCTTTCGGTAATATGAGCAGCCGACATAGCACTTGGCCCGTGACGCTCTGTATCTACAACCTTCCTCCTTGGTTGTGTATGAAGCGGAAGTATATTTTGTTGTCGATACTTATCCAAGGGCGAAGCAACACAGGAATGATATTGATGTGTACCTAGCACCATTGATGGAAGATCTAAAAATCTTGTGGATTGAAGGGTATGCAATATGGGATGCGTACAAGCGAGAGAACTTCACTTTACGTTCCTTGTTGTTACGCACCATAAATGATTATCCTGCCCTTGCTAATCTGTCGGGCGGAGTACAAAAGGGCCAAAGCACATACTCACTTTGCTTAGATGATACCCAGTGTGTAGCTGAATCACTTGCATAAAACCGTGTACATGCGTCATCGTAGGTTCCTTCGAGGGCTCACCCATACCGCAGATGAAGAAACAATTGACGGAGAGAAGGAGGACAATTCAGCTCCAAGGCATTTAAGCGGAAAAGAGGTCTATGATATGGTTAAGGATTTAGATGTTGTGCTTGGAAAGGGATGTAAATCGAGGACAAGTAAGAAGAACATGTGGAAGAAGAGATCAATATTTTGGGACTTACCTTATTGGGAGCACCTAGAAGTTAGCCCTTTGCATCGGCGTCATGCATGTAGAAAAGAATGTATGTGACGACTTGATTGGTCTCTTCTTGAACATTCGTGACAAAACAAAAGATGGTGTCAGCATGCGGCTTGACTTGGTTGATATGGACATCGGACTGAGTTAGCACCAACAAGGACCGATAAAGACGAGCGTACCTTCCCCGCTTGTTACACTCTGTCCAAGGCCGAGAGAACCGAATGCGGTGCTTGCATGGCGTGAAAGTTCCGTCCGGTTACTCGCCAACATGAAGAAACTTGTTTCGATAAAAGATTTGAAGTTAATTGGCATGAAGTCTCATGATTGTCATGTGTTGATGACACAAATGCTCCTGTTGCAATTAGAAGTATTTTGCCGATCAAGGTCAGAGACAATCATGAGGTTGTGTTATTTTTTAACACAATTGCTCGAGAAGGTCATCGATCTCGAAGGACTAGATGCTCTGCGGGGCGAGGTGGTGGCGACACTATGTGATCTTGAGATGTATTTCCCTCCGTCGTTTTTCGATATCATGGTCCATCTCATTGTTCATATTGTGAGGAGATAAAGATGTGCGGGCCCGTGTTCCTCGTAGCATGTACCCGTTCGAGAGGTTCATGGGAATTCTCAAGTCATATGTACGAAATCGATCTCGGCGAGGGCAACATCGTCGAAGGTTATGCAACCAAGAGGTCATTGAGTTACGCCTCGATTACATGGCTCAGTCGAACCGATGGGTGTGCCTCGATCTCGCCATGAGGGAGGCTCGAGGGTATCGGGACCATCGGAAGGAAAGCAATCACTCCAAATATGGATCGTATGCTCAAGCCCATTTCACGTCTTGCAACACATGGTGAAGTGTCCCGATATCGACCAAAGACAAGGGCGTGCTTGACAATGAGAATCCGCTGCGGCGGATGTTTGGATCACGAGACAACACAATGAGCGGTTCAACCAATGGTTGAAGGAGCGACTTGCTAGGAGCTCGTCAAGTGATATCTTGACATGGTTGGCAAAAGGGCCAACATTCTGATTGTAACATGGCGAGGATACAACATAAATGGGTACACATTCTATCTGTGAGCTCGGGATATAAAAGCACTAACGAGCAGCGGTGTCCGCATAGATGCATTCATGCCGATGGGGTGAGGAGCTCCTACTATGGGCAAATAGAGGAGATATGGGAGCTCGACTCGTGCTTTTCAAGATCCCCTATTTCGGTGCCGTTGGGTCCATCTCCCACGGTGAAGGTCGACAAATGCGGCGTCACTACCGTGGACCTCGAGCGTGTCGGATACAAAGACGAACCGTTCGTCTTGGCTAACCAAGTTGTTCAAGTCTTCTATGTTACCGACCGGCAAATAAGAAGCGCCACGTAGTTCTTCATGGAAAAAGGAGGATTGTCGGAGTTGAGAATGTAGTGGACGAGGAAGAATACAATCAATTTGACGAGTTGCCTCCTTTCGGAAGCGGCATAAGGGTCGAGGAAGAAGAACATGACTAAACTAGCTACATACTGCGTCGATCATCATGAAGGGCTAATTTTTAAAGATTAATTGAACAATGTGTGTATATGTACTATATACATTCTCGATGATCATGGTTAATTTTAGTTCATTTGAGTTAATTAATTGAGATTTGTCTTGTGAAATGGATGTGATTGTTTCTCAAATGAATGTGAATTGGATGTATATACATGTACTTGTTGTCTTTTACGCTTGTTTGAGAGGGCATGGCTAGCATTTCTGAGGCTAGCCAATAAGCGAACGATCTAGATATTAACCAATACAAAATAATATCACGAGCGGTTTGAACTACGCACCGTCTCACATGTGTATCACGAGCGGTTGTTTATCAAATCCGTGCATGCTACATGTATATCACGAGCGGTTGTTTATTAACACCGTGCGTGATACATCATATATCACGAGCGGTTCTAACTTAGAACCGCTCGCATACTATCACGAGCGGTTCTAAATTAGAACCGCTGCGCGATAATCACATATCACGATTTGTTGTTTATTAAAACCGTGCGTGATTCATCAATATCACGAGCGGTTGTTTATTAAAACCGTGCATGATACATCACATATCACGAGCGGTTCTAAGTTAGAACCGGCCGTGATAGTATCATCCTGAGCAGTTCTAATTTAGAACCGCTCGTGATATCCATCCCTATTTACATTCGGACTCTAGCTAGGGTTTTCGCGCCCGCCACTCTCAAGCGATTAAGTTTCTCAACTCCTCTCGCTCCCTCCTCCCCGAGCCCGTCGCCACCGTCCTCGGCGCCGCCTCCTCGAGCCGGGCCATACTCCTCCCGATCCGTCGGCTGACGCCGCCTCCTCCTCCAGGCCGGCGCGCCTCCCCGAGCCCGCCGAGCCTCCTCCTCTGACCACGAGCCCGCCTCCTCCCCTCCCAGAGCTGGCGCGCCTCCCCTTCGCCGCCGCCTCTGCTGCTCGTCTTGCTCCTGCTCGTCCTTCTCCTCGGCCCAAAGGTAACCAATGCCGAAGTTACCGATCGACCCCATGCCCTTTCCTAACTATTTCTATCAATAATCTGTCATGGTCCTTCGTGATAATTGTACTTGTTTTAGGAATTTGTATTTGTTCTAGTCGATTATTCATATGGTATTTGTTTTGATCTCGCTCATCGAATATATTGCAATGTGGTGTGTTGGGCTTGAGATGAATGCTCTGTGATGATAATAGTCTTGTCTTGAAATTGTTTTGATAATCGGGTTTGTACTTGAGCTCTAATTGGAATGCTTACTCTACATCGATAGCAATATCAAAATGTTAAATCTTAGCTTTATCTGATTTCATTTGTTCACATGATGTTCTATTTCTTGTGAAGATGTCTTCCGCTCATTACGAGTCGGTACCGCCATGTGTGCGATGATGCACCATCCTCTGGAACAATATCCAACGCGGTAGAAGAAGAGGAATATCGAAAGGCCCACGGGCGATTTACCATCACGGAGTCGATCGATGCAGGACCCTATCAATCCTCGCCGAGCAGCGTCGCATTCGAAGAATGGTCGAATAGTTGCGAGGAGCGGGTCAAGATCACCTACGATTCGTGGAAGGTGGTGCGGACCATTGAAAACTCTTGTCTTGACGAAATTCTTGCATCGTTCGAGATCCCAGTAGAACTCACGGACTCCGTCTTGACGACACGCGTTGCTACAAGCTTGCAAAGCGTGGAAGAACTTCAAAAGCACGCTTGTCAAGAACTACGTGGAGAAGGATCTGCCGCCCTTCCACAAGTATCTATTATTGGAAGAGTCTGGGCGAGTTTGTGGCGAAGAAGGCGACAGATGAATTTAAGAGTGAAAGTCTGGCGCTACGGCCCTCGGGCAAAAACAAGCACCCCACGGACTTCGGCACGGCTGGGTATGCGGGTAAAGCCCGATATGGAGGGATCGAGAACAGCGAAAAGCGGTTTGAATCTCTCCTGCTATTTCGAGATCAGCGATGTGCTTGGCCCGAAGCGGTGGTTATTTGCGAGGTTAGCTATTCGCCCTCTGAAGTGTACTTTCCAAACCCGAAGACCGGAAGTGTCCCAACGCTGGTAAGATATCGAACTACCTAGTTTGTAATTACTCCATAACTTCATAGGAAGTGAAATGACATGTCGGGCTATATTGCAGATAACGCCGAGTGCACAATCTTCCCAAGGCTCATTCCAGGCAAATAGGGAGAAAGATATACTCTCTGCGGCCCTAGGAAACAGTGAGCATCCGGGTCGCACGAGAGGCGCTGGTGTTTTTGTCACATGGGAACAATGGTTCCAAGCGGACAGAGGATCGTACCGGAGTAGGAGGAGAGCCAAAGCCGAGCACGATGCAAAGCTACGAGAGGATCTTCGTGCATCCCTCAGAGATGAGCTCACTTTGAAAAAATCGAGCGGAGGTCGGTGAAAAAGTCGATCAATCCTTTGAGGAAAGGATTAGTGCGTTCGAGCAAAAGCGAAGAGACTTTTGAGGAAAGGATTAGGGATTGCAAATGCCAAGTCGGTTGGAAGCCCTCGCCTTACTATACCGCTAGCTAGCCCCCCAAACATCCGAGTAGTAGTGGCGTCCAACCCTAACCCTACCACAATAGGTGATGACAGATTTTCCGTCGATGACATCCGGTAATAATTATTATCTCGGAATGCTCAATCCATTCATAAGCTTTGTTGGAGTAGCTAATTTTGTACCGTTATATGCGTGGGTGGCTCTGAAGTGCAAGCTCCAAGTGAGATATGTCTCTGTTGCCCTAGATCTTTGCTTGGGGCGGTGTATCCATCGATGTCGGAGCTTTGGTGCACGTGCAAATCTAGCTCGGGTTTCGCAAAAGTGAATGTGGGCGGTGTTTGTGCCAATTTCGAGGTCGTCCCGTGAAAATTCCCCAAACGATGAGGTCATGACTCTAGGGCAAGCCGTTGGAACATTCATCCGATGGCCCAAGGAGGACATCTGCTGGAGCTACTGCTCGGTGTCAACTTCACGGAATGTCTCAGCGGCATCAAGTCCACGGACTTGATCGCACCGGCTTCTGCGCTTGACATGGCAAGGGCCCGCATCACATGCATCTACACCTCGTGCTCAATCGACTCTTGTGAAGTCGACCTATACAAAGCGAGGCGGCAAGGGCAAGGGTAAATCGAAGGCGATCGAGTCTTCTCGATATCCCTTCTTGCCGTTGGCGGAAATACAAGCCAGCGAGCCGTTGCTCGAGAAGTTAGACAGACCCTACCCTAGGAATTTGGATTGCGCGAATTGCATGCATGGTACATGGAGCAGTCCAACAAGCGGTTGATCAGCGATGCTCGGGTGTCACCGTCAAGTTCAAGGAGCATCATTTTAACCACGTGTATCAAGACGCTGTCTTCACGGTGACCTTCGACGACTTGTTACATCTCTTCAACCTCGGCAGAGCTCGGCGTCTCAATCATACGATCTTTGGACAATTTGTAAGTGTGTACAATCACGGTCAATGTTAGTGTAATATCGATAAATGTTATATATAACTCCTAGCTTTTGTATAATAGATACATGATCGTGAAGCGAAAGAAGGAAATCACCGGTAGGTTTCCTCGACCCACGTTGTCTCCGAGCAAAGCATCACGGCGAATGCAACATTAAATCGAGAATTACGTTATAGATTTTTCATGGCTCACCGCAACAAGGAATTCATACTTTTGCCCTACAACCGAGTAAGTAGTGTTGCACTCTGGCTATACTTAATGTTGATTTGTACTTTATAAGCAACACGAACTTAGGTTTAATGACCATCTTGACATACTGTGTAGGTTCCATTGGATTCTAATTGTAATTATACCAAAACGAAATCGTAATATACCTAGATTCCCTCTGAGAGGGCCACCACAACTTCACGACTATCAGGAGTTTAATCATCGTAAACACATTTCCTCCATAGAAACTCTATTGTAGTCTTTCCTTCCTTTGCAATGGCTAAGGCTAACTTCTTGGAGTCACGTGGGGTGTTCGGCGTGTTACATGCTAGAGGATGGAATATCAAGGGAAGAACGCCGCAACATGATCAAACATTCCGTACTTGCTAGCTAGTACACATTAATCCTATATAACACTTCGTAGCAATGCCTCTTGAACTAACCAATTCTATTTTTGCGGTGCCACCGGCGATCGCCGGGCAGCATAGCGTCTGTGGATACTATGTTTGCCACAACATGCAACTACTAAATCGGTTCGTGATCACCAATGATCCTCGGGTTTGTCAATCTTTCAACAATTATTTCATATATACTTACCAATTTATATAAGCCCGAATTTAACCTTCATATCGACGGGTTGCAAACATCGCTGAAGCTCGTTGGAGCAGAGCGAGCTCATAAAATTCGATCACACCTTGCGGCATTCTGAGCAGATAGGTCATAAATCCAAATGGGAGTTTCCACGATGTAGCAGATTGAACTTGATTGAGATAGATTGAACATAATGGTACATGTGTGTAAATTAATGTACATTAATGGTTAATTTTAGTTAATTGATTTGTGAATTGGATGTGTGCTTGTTTACGAAATGAATGCAATTTTGATGTGCTACGAAATGAATGAGAATTGGATGTGCTTGTTTGAGAGGGCATGGCTAGCATTTCTGAGGCTAGCCAATAAACGAAATAGATTAAGCAATGCAAAGACTACCACAGGCGATGCGTAGATGAAACCGTCAGGATATGTCGACTACCACCGACGATGCAGAGATGAAACCGTGCGTGATGATCGACTACCACGAGCGATACAGATATGAAACCGTGCGTGATAGTGAACTATCACGAGCGGTTTCATATACGCATCGTCGTGGTAGTCGACTATCACGCACGGTTTATCTACGAACCGTCTGTAGTAGTCAATATCACGACGGTTTTATCTACGGACCGTCGGTGGTAATCGACTATCACGCACGGTTTTATCTACGGACCGTGCGTGGTAGTCGAATATCACGCGACGGTTTTATCTACGCATCGTGCGTGGTAGTCGACTATCACGCAGCGGTTTTATCTGAACCGTGCGTGGTAGTCGACTATCCTGCATTTGTTGCATCTATAGACCATCTCGTGATAGTATGTATTACGACGGTTCGAGAACCGTCTGTGAAGACCATTAGCATTACTGACCCATAAACTCAGACGGCTCACGGAACCGTCTGTGATGGCGTTTTTGAACCGTCTGTAAAGGCCTTTTCTGTAGTAGTGGGGGCTCAACCTCCACCGTGCTCCAAGAGACCAGACTCCCCCCGGACGGCACGTGTGAAATCTAGGCCCCCTGGGGGCACGGAGCAAGCTAGTCCGGCCCCTAGAGACACGGACCAGGCCGAGTTGTGCCCTGGAGGCTCGGAGGGGGCTTTGCTGTGGATTGTAGGCATGGCCAAGGATCGGCGCGGGTGAGGTTGAAAAATGGAATAAAACTATTTTTGACACTATTTGACACTATTTAAATACTATTTAACACTTTAAAAATATTTTTCATTGATTTTTTTTACCTCGCACTCGCAGGTTCAAATATATTGTCACATGTATTAGAAACAAAATTCCACAAATATTTTCATATGAAATCACGCCGCAGCACAACACAATCTCCATGAGGCAGCAATGATTTGCCGCACGAGGCGGTGGCGGCAGGCAGTAGTACATCGTCACTGGTCGTCGCGGCGGGGTGCATGTGCACCATGCTTGACACTATTTAACATTATTTAATACATTTAAAAAATCAACCGAGAGCACCTTTTTCTTTGATTTTTTCTTTTTTTTCCTCGCACTCGCAGCTTCAAATGTGTTATGACATGTACCAAAAAACAATTATACAAATTTTTTCATACGAAATCACGGCGCAGCATAGCACACGTAGCTTCAAACTTGGATGTCTACTGTTGCCATCGCCACCCTTCGCTGCCCTCGGTGGCTCGGTGAGTCGATATGTAAATCAGTAGAGCCATATGTTGAGTGGCGTAAGCTTTGGTACTAATGAAAACACGATGGATAGTGCTGATATCAAATTCAAGTGTATATTTACAAAATTAGTTTAATCAAATTGTAATATTTTTCATCCAAACATGCATCTCATTTGATTGAGTGGTCGGACATATCAGATAAAAGAGTATCCATTTTAACTCTTACTTGTCATTTCGCTTCTCCTTCTGTTTTTTTTATTTAGTCGTACATATATTCTGTACAAAGTCCTTGAACTCTGTAACAATCCTTTCCACATAATTTTGTTATAGAACATAAAAAAGAACCAAATAAGATCATGACTGACGAGGATCTAATAATCTTCAATTGATTATTTATTTATAATTCTTATTAGAAATAACAATACCATCAAATTGTTCTTAAGTACACCGCCCCCCCCCCCCCCAATATTCATAAGGGAGAAACTTATGTAGGTAGTCGTAAGCTTTTCTACGACCATCCTATGGTCGTAAGCCCTTCTACGACCACTGTGTAGTCGTAAGCCTGTATACGACCATTTTGTGGTCGTAAGTCTTTCTATGACCAGGTCTCCTATGACCATCCTGTAATCGATAAACCCTACAGACATGTGGGCACAATCGATTAAGAATTCTTAAGCATTGTGTTCAATACACAGAGTAGTTAGCATACTCTGTTATTCCATAGAATAACTGAATGTAATGCGTCTCTCTCTCTCTCTCTCTCTCTCTCTCTCTCTGACAAAAACTGTTAGGCGATGTGGAGGTGATAACTTTCTACCAGTAATTCCCAACAATGTGCTCATTATATGAAACATTAATGCACACTTTCGCTATCCAAGTTTTAGTCGACCATCTGATGTACTAGGAAAAGTATGCAATTGGTTGCAATTTGAACGAAAAGGCTGAGTGAGTTTACCTGTACAACCATCCTGTATGTACGGATTTCCATCAAAGCCTTGAGGGCACTTGCAACGATAGCCTAGCTGCATCGTCCCATTCTCATTCCCATTCCCATTCCCATTCCCATTCCCATGTGTGACATGCAGGTAAGTACTGTTGACACTGCGACACGTGTACGTATCCCTGTTTTGCGTGCGCATAGCTATTGCACATGTTAAATTTGTAACAGTCCACACCATCTTCATATGGTATTCTTTTAAATCGAAAAGGGCACGCAGAGGGTTGTATTCTGCCATGTACCCACCGTCCTCGATTGGAGAAACTATTGTCACTTCGCTGTTGGGACTTGAACTGCTCAGCAGGTTTCTAACACTCAGTTAGTTTACCGGATATCCTTCGTTCACTGAAACGTTGACCACAAGATAGTTTACCGGATATCAGTGAAGGACGGTGATGTTACCTGATGTCAAAACTTTTCAAGCGCGTAGCAACCTTTTTCAAGCCCAAAAGAGAAGGGAGCGCTCGTGCTCCCATATGATGTATTGCATCTTCCTTTAGGATTGGGGTTGTAAACTGGTCCTGGATAGATCAACGTCGAGCACAGAAGTTAAAAATGGGAGTGCTAGCTTCAATTAGACTGGAGATACAGCATGCATGTGTATATTTTATCACTCAACAAATACCCCCATCCGTTGATTTCTGTAAGGCATGGTTTCCAAGATTGAACTTTGACAATTAATTCTTTTATAATATAGATTGTTTATAACTACAAAATCATGACAATAAGAAAGTACTTTCAAATATGAATTCAACTGTATCACCTTTTTGTCCCACAAAACGTACATATTGTTGGACTAATTATTGGTAAAAAATTATAAAGTTGAATCTCTTAAAATGCGTGCGCACTTTATATAAATGAGAAAATTCCTTATTTGTCATGCAAAATTCTTAGTTTCCTGATATGCCATCGAAAAACTTGTTTCCTTCTATGCCACTGAAATTTTTTTGCATCTCTTTCATGCCACTTTCGTTAACTCCATTAGATCAATCACACATTAGCACACGAAAACTTGTCATTTTTTTTGAAATACCCATCTTGCCCCTCTTGTCTTCTCCCTTTGGCGGGCTTCCACCGCGCCACCTAGAAGCTCCCGAGCACCACTTTGATAGCGCTCGCTTCCATGTCAAACCATGTCAGATCTGGAGGTCGAGGAGGATGATGCCGAGAAGCATGTCTCTCTAATCCTTTGACATATGGAGCCCATGCATTCTAATCCTATGACATGTGGAGCCCATGTGTATGGTATATTTATGTGTTGCAAAATCTCTCTCTTGCACGTGGATCCAGTCATCAGAGGATGAAGAAGATAAGAAAGAAGGAAGGCATTTTAGTCTTTTCACAGCTCACTTAACAACCCATTGACGGAAGATGGACAATAGTGGCATGAGAGGGCAACATAATCTCGTCCGGTGGCACCTGAGGAAAGAGCAATTTTCCAAGGAAACTAGGAACTTTGCATGCAAATAAGGAATTTTACATGTGCCATTGCAATAATTTGCCAGTAAACACTCATTGACATCTGTAACTTATTGGGAAGTGAGCAGCAATCGGTACATTGGTGCTTATATATCATTCTAACTGTTACATGTGTAATTCAAATGCAGACAAATTAACGAAATATTGAATCTAAATTTTTTTTATTAGTTTTATGTTGTCCAATCTCACATAGATGCTACCTCAACTTGTGTGATATTTTTCTAAGCTTAACAGCACCAGTACTGCATTCGAAAAATTATTTCTTTTCCGAATAGTACGCTGTTATAAAAAACTTAACCAGAAATCAACTCTTTGGATGAAGATGTTCAAAAAAAAATAATGGATTTCATGACATACTTTAAGCATGTCCTGACTAGATGTCACCCATCAGGGTTTTGATCTAGCATTTTTCATATAGGAACACTGCTATAGATTATACTCTAACAAACAACACGAAGATTGCCCATTTGAACAAAACAAATACAACACCCTGTGCTTACAGGATGAGACAGAATAAAAGGCTTTAACTTGGCATGCCTATAAGAAAAACAGTATTAAGATAAATAAAACTATTGGTATAGTGGTAGTCATTGGGTCAAGAGGTTCAGAGGTCCAAAACCTACCACTCTTTATTACAGAATGTTCATATTTCCGGGGGATAAAAGAGCTAAGTAATAGACTATGTATATATATACACTGTCTTCTAAGATGGATCCATGGGCTTTGGGTGGTGGCTCCCCTTTTGCTCTGGTCCAGAGCTGGCCCTGACAAGTGACAAGCGGGGAAGAGAATCAGGAGACAAGAGAGACATACTGATGAGGACATCAACCCGTCGGATACGACCGTTACTCCACCTCCAACCGGGTTACTCTACATCCATCGATTCGGTGGCGTCAAACTCTACTCCAACGGACCGACGAATTTACTTCATTTATATATGGTGCTGCGCCACCTCACTTTGGGCTGAGGGCCTTGTATCTATCATTGAGCCCAAAGGACAGTTACCACTTTAGTTTGTTCGGGCCGGCCACCTCCTTGGCCCAACCCCCCTTGTGGCCGTACTGTTCATGGGTACTATTCACATAAACAGTACCATAAATAGTCCCACACCCTTCTCTCTCAGCTATATGTGGCTTCCCCTCTCCTATTTAAGAAGGCCACACCCCTTTAGTTTTCTTTGGGTTTTGTTTAGTTAAAACTTAGCATTGTTGCAACTTCGTGTATTGGCTTGTGTCGACTAGACCAACCATAATACCGCTTCAAAATCCCAACTTATTCAAATATTTTAATCCTATTTGCAATTTCAGATTGCTTATTATCTTATTCTTGCGTGCTTCTTCGGTGTATGCAGGAATTGATCTTCGTGATCAGGTCAACCGGGTATTCGTGCACGGTTGATAACGACTTGTCGAGCAGTTCAGCGATTGCGTGGTTTCGAGCCTTGCGTGTTCGTAGCCAGGATCGTGAGAGTTGAGCGACTACTACCGAACTTACCTTCTCATCGAAAGATCGGGTCAAAATCGGACCTTCGTGGTTCATCAAGTGGTATCAAAGCTACAGTTCATCGGTGAGAGTTTCCAGTTTTCTAGTAGTAGATTCGTTTTTCATACCTAGAGTCTAGAAAATTGCCCAAATTTTTTTTGCATCTATCATCCATACCGAGCCCCTTTGAGCCATTGCAATTTTTGTTTTCGGTTTATGTTTGTTGAATCATTGGTTACATCATCATGTCAGTTGCTGATTTCTAGTTTAGTTAGTGTCTAGTTCATCATTGTCTAGTTTGATCTTCGTGTTCCTTTGCGTAGCTTTATCATTGTGTTGAACTTCTTCCGCGCCAACCCCTTCCTCCCTACCGCGGCCACCAACATCACCACATCATCCCCTACCGCAGCCTCCCACAGCTTTCCCTACTGCGCCGCTGCATCACACCGCCACGACAGCTGATCAATCCTGTCACTGCTACCCCATGCTACCACAGAACCTTGCCGCAACCACCTATCACCCTGCCGTGCTAAACAAAAACCCTACCACAGATCTCATTGTCGCGACAATTACAAAGCCTACGTGCATCTTTGCAATCTTTCACATGACTCATGCCACCCAAGTCTCGCTTCCGCCGCTATATCTCTTGCCACGGCAACCAAACTTCTAACCTAAATCGATTTGGTGGAAGAGTTTGTTTCGGTTCTCAAGAAAAAGGAAAGAGTTGGAATCAGTGTATTAAGAGAAGAAAGGGTTTCGATTTGCGACAGAGAAAAAAAAAAAGGAGAGAAAAAAAGAGGAGATTGATTTCGGGTTCTTCTAGATAAGGAAAAAAAAGAAAAAAAAAACAAAGAAAAAAAGGAAAAAAAACAGAAGAAACAAAGAGACAGAGCCCATCCATATTTTCCGAAATTTGGAAAGCACATCAAACTTTCGCGCAAATCAGTGAAAATGGGTGGAGCCCTTCATGATACATCCAAAAGCTTCCAAAAAAATTTGAGCACGTTTGGCCCACGAGATCAGAAGTTATAGCAATTTCAATTTGAGGTCGAAACAAATTCGAGTCTGTTTCCGACACACATTCAGTAAAACGGTCATAACTTTTGCATACGGAGTCGAAATTCGACGTTTTCAGACTTTTTGGAAAGCTAACGACGGCGCGCATCCATTAAAATTGACCCGCTTGTGCCAGTCGCCCTCCATGACCCCCAAAATCGGCCATCTTTGACCCCAAACTCGTGTCACAAGTTTTTGGTTTATGTTTTTGTCGATTCGTTCAATCTTCCCTTCAGAATTTGGGGTTCGTCTCAACTGCAAAGTTGTAGATCTCGTCGAAACCTTTCAAACGAGTATATATAAGCCATATAAAACTTTGCTCTTTCATCGTTTGAGACTACCTGTTGTTTCTACTCAATCAAGAGGGTTGTTTGCATTGCACCGATACCGATATTGCTGTCTTTTGTGCTCTACGTCGTGCGAACAATCTTGTGCCCTACAAAGAAGTTTGAGTAGATTGGTTAGTGTCTCTCCTAGCACTTGTTGTGAGGTTTTCCATTGCTTACATCAAGTCACATTTATCGTTGCGTGTGCATACATACACATATCTTTATAGGGCTTCAATTAGCTAGCTTTGATTAGGCTAGGATCAGCAACTTTGACTAGTACTATGAACAATTTTTCAACTTGCATTAACTGATCTGATTATTGTTGATCCTTGCTACCATATTGAAGCCTTCCAAGCTCTACTCCCTACTAACTCAGCAGGTTTCGTTCCTCGCAATCGTTGGGCTCTTCACAAGTGAGAGTATCATGGACCAGCCACCGGTTGCACCACTTTCTTGTTGCATTGGTAAGAGTTTGTAAGAACTTGGTATAAGCTTGAGTGAGAGTGACTGTTGAGATGCCAGAACTTAGTAGTTGATAGGGACATCTACACTGTGATTTGCTCTTTGCTTTGATACTAACAATGGCAGGTTCACGGGATGATTACAAAATAGATCCATGTCTTTTTTGAGCCATTGAACGGAAGTGCAAGAAAGTCAACAAGGAAGATGCATGCTTGAGACAAGTTTCTCCACCATGGGAGGTATATGATCTTGATAGTACGTCTGGTAAAACTAAACTCACTGTGCCTTCTTTTGTTGGGAATTACGATCCTGATGCTTATATCACATGGGAATTAGCTGTACAATAATTATTTGCATGCCATGAATTTCCTGATCATCTAAAAGTTAGGGATGTTACCCATGAGTTTTATGATTTTGTATCTATTTGGTGGAGTGAATACTGTCGTACTAATCATAACATACCTAGAACATGGGATGCTTTGAAGAGAGCAATGAGACATAGATTCGTACCTTCATATTATTCTCGTGAATTGCTTAATAAATTGCGATGCTTAAGACAAGGTAGTAGTTCTGTAGAGGATTATTATTAAGAATTGCAAATTGCTTTGTTGCGTTGTGGTTTAGATGGTACCGAAGATGCTAAAATGACTAGATTTTTAGGAGGATTAAACCGTCAAATTCAGGATAAACTTATTTATAAACCTCCAACTGTCATTCGCTTGTTTTGTCTTGCTTGCAAAGTTGAAAAGAAAGTACAAGGACGACAATCCAAGGCTAGTCGTGCACTTTCGTCGACTTCCACTACACCTTCATGTGTACATGAAACAAACAAGCGTACAGTACACACCTCCGCATCAAGATCATCTTCATTTGTTTCTTCTGCTGCTGCTGCACCTACCATGATTGCTGCCCTTGCTGCTGTGAGCGTCACTCTATCTTGCCATCTCGCATCCTTGGCTCGCTCCTTGGCAATTGAGCTGGAGCAAGAAAAATAAGGGACAGCTTGTGACTATTCACCATCTCCAGTACCAACATCATCTGAGTCGAGCCTACAAGGTAATACCAAAGGTGCTGATTTAAACACTCAACCTGACAACAATAACCATGATTTCATGCCTAGTACCATTGAACAAAGGGAAAATCAGTTTGTAGTAGAAACCATTACATCACATGAGGTGGAAGAACCTAGTGCTGAGAAGGTAGAAATTAATTTCCTAGCTACAGAATCTGATATTTTTAAGAATTTGCATGACTCCTGTGATAATGTAAATGATTTGCCTGCTGAGTTGAGTGCACCATGTGACAAACTTGTTGTTGATTTATCTGCTGACTTGAGTGCACCATGTGATGACATAATTGAATTGCCTGCTGTTTTGAGTGATTCATATGATGAATTAATCGCATATAATGATCATGTGGAATTGGTTAGACATAAAGATGTTTTGACTAGAATTTCTCCTGCTGACTCTTTATGTTACATTATGTTGGATCCACCTATGAACTTGTCACATGCTATGGCGAAAGTTTCTGTAATTGCATGTTCGAAATCCTTGTGTAGTGCCTACACCTCTGGATATAAGTTTAATTTGATTGGAGATTATGGTGTAGACAATCAATTTCTTGTCTATCGAATATGCATAACTTGTGATAACATGGATGAATTGAAGCTTGCTGTTTCAAAAAACAAGTCTTGTGTGATAAATCTTGTTCATTATGGGAGGAACATAAAATTTACTGATCATTCAATGCCTCAGTTTTCATCTCTAATTGCACCATCTAGTATTGATAATCTGCATAATGCTGTTGCAGTATGGATGAACTTACAAATCTTTTCACCTTTGCTAGATGAATTTGCTCTTGCTCGATTGAAATATGAGTATATGAATGACTTGTGCACTTTGAAATCAATTGTTGTGCTGCCCATTAACTTCCAAATATTGAGGACCACGATTCGTCATGACAGTGCGATGAATAACTCTACTACATACTTCATTTATACTTGCAAATTGAGTTGCACACTGAATACTATGAGAAAATGTATCTTTACTAATTTGATGCATGCATAGTCACCTTTAATTTGCAAAGTGTTTGCTATTTCTATGCCTTCTGCTGTTGCTAACAATTTGCAGAAAGATGAGCATGTGTTGCTGCTGGACGATGAGCTTGAGTCGAGGACGACTCAAATGCAAGGAGGGGAGGATGATGAGGACATCAACCCACCGGATACGACCGCTACTCCACCTCCAACCGGGTTAGTCTACATCCATCGACCTCCAACCGGGTTACTCTACGTCCATCGATTCGGCCGCGTTAAACTCTACTCCAACAGACCGACGAATTTACTTCATTTATATATGGTGCTGCGCCACCTCACTTCGGGCCGAGGGCCTTGTATCAATCATTGGGCCCAACGGACAGTTACCACTTTAGTTTGTTTGGGCCGGCCACCTCCTTGGCCCGACCCCCCTTGTGGCTGTACTGTTCATAGGCACTGTTCACGTGAACAGTACCGTGAATAGTCCCACACCCTTCTCTCTCAACTATATGCGGCTTCCCCTCTCTTATTTAAGGAGGCTGCACCCATTTAGTTTTCTTTAGGTTTTGTTGAGTTAAAAGTTATTCTTGTTGCAACTTCGTGTATTGGCTTGTGTCGACTAGACCAACCATAATACCGCTTCAAAATCCCAACTTATTCAAATATTTCAATCCTATTTGTAATTTCAGATTGCTTATTATCTTGTTCTTGCGTGCTTCTTCGGTGTATGCAGGAATTGATCTTGGTGATCAGGTCAACCGGGTATTCGTGCACGATTGATAACGACTTGTCAAGCAGTTCAGCGATTGCGTGGTTTCGAGCCTTACGTGTTCGTAGCCAGGATCGTGATAGTTGAGCGACTACTACGAACTTACCTTCTCACCGAAAGATCGGGCCAAAACAGGACCTTCGTGGTTCATCACACACACATGTACAACCACTATGAATTTCCTTCAAAACCTGGAGAACACTGGTAATGACAGTGTAACATCCCAAAATTTGGGTTTTCAAAAATCTTTTGAATAGTTTAGATTCTTGAAAAAATTTCACCAATTTTCCTTGAATTAATAAAGATTAATTCAGAATTTCTGAAATTTAAACTATTTAATTTGACTAATGTAAATATCAATTAAATGAAAAATAGTGTTAGTTGGGTTCCTTGTGCTCCAAGGATTTTTTTCTGAATTTTCTTAGATTTTTTCGAATTTATTTGCTATTTATTTGGCCTCTTTTGAATTTTTAGCATTTTTCTAAAGTCTTAAATCAATTCCTAATTTAGAAAATCCTCTTGGGCAGAATTGTTCCGTTCCGTTTCCTTTTCTCTAGCTCTCCCTCACCCACTCCACCACCTGGCCCATCCCCGCCAGCCTTCCCCACTCCTTGCTTCATCCCCGCTTCTTCTCCCTGTCTCCGTACCCGGGCCCGCCTAGAAGACGGAGCCATCGCTAGTCTTGGCGTGTCTTGCTTCAAAGTCTCGCCACCGCCCTCGTGTCCACGCCCACACGTCTCCTGAGGCTATAATAGCCCTAGGCCATCCTCGTTTCGCGCGCCCCTCACGCCGCCGCCACCCAGTCATCTTCTTCACAACCGGCCGCCACCCTTGTTGTGCCTGTTCCTCCGTCGTCGCCGCTTATTGGGTTGAGTTCCTTTCACTGACGGCATCACCTCGTGTAATATCCCATTTAATCATTAGAGGACTAAGTGAATTAAAAAGAGAAAATTAAATATAATTAAAAGAGAATTTTAGAACTTAGTGGATTGGGGAGAGTAGTGGGCCGCCGGCCCATAGCCCAAGTGGTGGAGTCTGGTTTTAAGAAGGAGAGAGAGGAGCCAGCCAAAAACCCTAGCTCCTACTAGCCATAGTCCCTAACTCCAAGCCGCCTCTGCCCAGCACACCGCCCAGCCCTCTGCCTAGCGTGCTGCCCTGCATGCATGCATCTGCACTCCTAGTTGCTAGCTAGATTACTAGTTTCCTTGCATTGCTTCCTTTGCATTTGTTCATGACACTTGCAAAAGTGAGAGGAGGAGAGAGAGAGAAGAAAACGATTCTTTGTTCTATGCAACATTTACCTTGCATGGTTTGTCTTTGCCGATCTTTGGTCTTGGCCAAGATGGAGGAAGGAAGAAGGAAGATGAAGGAAAGGAGAAGGGAGAGAAGAGGATGTTTTCGCGGGAATTTGTGATCATCTTCGTGATCTCCAAAGGTAACGATCTGAAACCCTTTAGATTGTCATGGATTAGTCGCAGTTAATTTTGTAGGTCGTTTTGATTAGGGGAAGTTAGTTTTCAATCCGCCCTAATTCGTTAAGCTTAGGTGCATAGTCTTATGGGGGTGATTAAGGATATTTAGAATCAGATTCAAAAGTCGATCTAATTAGAGAAAAGCTAGATAATCTCGTTAGCTTTCCAAGAATGTCTAGAACATTAGAATCGGATAGTGAGCGAAAAGATATGGTCTCGGGAAGGTCGCTGTCCAGATTTTGGACTAGCTGGCAGATGTCGTGAAGAAGGATCGGTTTCATATGGTAGATGGTAAAACTAAATTATGGTGATAATTTGAATAATGTAGATTTTTTTTGTAGTTTCCAGAACTGGTGTAGTTCATATATTTTCAAGTTTTAGAATTAAAGATATAAAATTGCGAAACAGACTGTTCTAACAGATTCTAGAACGGTCTTCGAGTAAAGAAAACGATAGAATTAGAGGTTCGTCATAACTAGGAAATTGTAGGTTTTTTTGTGAGAATTCCAGAAAGTCTTGGATGGTTTAGTTCGAAGTTCGGTTGAATACGTTAGAGCCATTTTACTACTGAGACAGCGAGTAGCGCGTCCGGTAGTTTTGGGTTAAATAGGTCGGTTTGGCATAGAAGTGCAATGACGGTTAGAATAAAGTGTTGGTGCTGTGATGTTATTATTTTGATATGTGTTTTGAATTGTTTGTCCAGAGAGTGTGGTTTCTTGTGCTTTGCCGCCGCTTCGCATCCAACTTCACAGGGATAAAGAGGCAAGTGCATGGTAGACAGTATTCATTGGTTGATCACTATATTATTTACCACTCATTACCATTATATTGTTTTTTGCATTTACTTTATTTAATTGCAAGCAATGTGAATGGTCATGATTTTATTCGTATTGATGGATATGAGAATGTTGGATAATGTTAATAATGAGGAATCTATGAATAATTGTGCATTCATAAATATCATTGCATATGAGAAGATGATGATGGTGATCACAACTCCACGGGAGTGGAGGAGGTCCCCGATCCTTGGGGAGGACGAGCTTGAGAGTGAACATTGTCGCGAGTGTTCACTCACGCTATACTGGTATATGCGAAAGAGGTGCATGTGGACATGTAGCATAGGGATGCACAGAATGGAAAGAGAATTGAATGATTGAGTATGAGAATAAAGGGAAGAGAAATAATTGATGTTGATGATGATATTGTTTACCGTTGATTAAGCATTTCTCATTGTTTATTATTATGCTTGCTGAGTCATGGACTCACTCTTGCTCTATTGTTGTTTTTAGTTGACCGTTGACGATGTTGCTCATGGGAAGGGCTAGCACACACTTAGAATCTTGTCATTCACTCAATTACAAGAACTATTGATCATGAGACAGTTTATTAGTGTGATAAGTTATAATTAGGAATGGATATTATTGCTTAGCCTTAGTTGATTATTCATTAAATAGACTTAATTGGTTTGGTTTTGTGTTGATCTTGGTTTATTATTTTGGCATGCTTCCTATGAATTAATTATCCAAGATTTCTTTATTGTTATCCTTGTATTATTGTGACCCATAGATGGGTTTTATTTTTGATATGCTTGCTATAATGTAGTGTTAATTGTGGTTATAGCTAGGTTAGTTTAGTGGCATTTTGGGCTCCGTATTGGGCTGGGTGTTACAGTTGGTATCAGAGTGGGCTTTAGGTCTGTGGTAAATAGATTAACAACTTAAGTAAACTTAATTTGCTAAAATTTATGTTAGGACTAGTAAAATTAACTAAAATTTGCTAATGGTTAATTAACTTAAAAATTGACACACTGTGCATAGTAGGATGGGGATGGGTCAAGCATTACATTTGTGTTTCCGTTATGTTGCATTGATGATTGCTGATATGAATTGATTATGAATGGTTATGATTTGATTATATGATCGATATGTGTTATGATAGATAACGTCGAGAGGTAGAGATTGTGGTTGTGGCCATGGGCCTGACCAGTTTGTACCATTGTATGTGGTGTAGGAATAGTGAAGTGTTTACCTCGGATAGCTTAGTTACTGGCGTTGAGGATGAGTTCCTACGAGAAATGTTGTTGTTTTTCTTGAGTTTGCATTTGGTTATTCTGGTTACAATGTAGTTGATTGGTTTGCCTTAGTTTTATTTGTTCCATAAAACAATTATTGTTTTCCCAAATGTTGAGTTATTCTTGTGGCTAGTGAATGTTGTTAAGTGGCAAGATTGATCTTTTCATGGAAGTTTCGTCTTTCTTGTTGGGAAACATGACTCATTTGTTAGCATAGTATTTTGGATGATGAAAGTTTTCTATTACAAGTTCTTTAACATGTGGAAGCTTTGACTATGCATTTCTTTTGGATTATTTTGAGTGTTGAAGTTTAATGCCTCTATTTTATAAAAGGAAATGTCAAAACCCTTTTGTGGTGCCTTGTTATGTTTAAGTGTGAGGTTGTAATCATAGAAATTAATTGATACGGTATGATTTATCAAGTTGGGTCATTAGCGTGATGTATAATTAATCTTAACTGATGTCCTTGGTAGCGTAATTGATTAATTTATTGATGTCTTGTAATAATTGCATGATGAATTGTGATTAAGAGTACATCAATTCCTAATTGGAATCAACAGGGTTACTAAGAAGTGTGGATAATTGATAAACTAGATTAAATCATTAGGATTGTTTAATTTCCTAAACTTGTGAGATAAACTCGATTAATTGGTCCCACATGTCAACCACTTAAACCATAACCTAAGACCCACCTCTCACTTACATGTGGGTCCCAAATGTTGGTCAACCCTAGTCAAACCCTAGCCACATGAACCTGGTTCACCACGAACCTCTCCTTTGCCGTGGACATGGTCCATGGACCGGTGGCCCATATGTGAGTCCCTCATCCCAGTTTTTGCAATTAATTTAATTCTTGAAAATCCTTAAATTCCCTTAGCCCCACATGTAATACATTCACCCTTTTTCCAATTTTTCCTAAATAAAATATTATGGGAATATTCCGCGGACCCCACCAGTTAGGTTCTCTCTCCCTTTTCTTTTTCAGTATTTTCCTTCCCGATCAAACTTCCGAGAGCTCGTTCTCCCTCATATGAGCTCCGATTAAACCATTCAAGTTTCTAAAATCAATTCCTACCTTCCAGTATCATTCAATTTCAATTTGGAGTTTATTTGATTTATCTTTTTGAGTTTTATTTTGTCACATCCCCAATTTAATAAAGAGGATTAGTATGCATCTCATCAGCATGCATCATGATTTGTAAACTTTTGCATATTTATTGCACTAGGAAAATCTTTAACAAGTGTTAAACCTACACTTCAAAACCGAACTCCAAAAGAAACTAGAAAAAAACTTATGTTAATCCTCTGGAAGTATTTTATTCAAATTCTATAATAATTATCAAGAATTAATATAATTTTTCCCAAATTTTTGGGAATAGTTTCAACCTTCTAAAAATTCAAGCACAATCCAATACCTATCTCGGGTTTTGATTTAAACTGAACAAAACATAACATGAATAGTAAGGATTAACAATTGTTGTGGACACTAGACCTTCCCAGGAACCCCTTTGATTTATTTCAGGTTTTTAGGAAATTTATTTCTATTTTTAAGGCCTTGGTCAAAGTAGAGGAAACTATTTAAATCTCAGTCAAACATTAGACCTAACCCTAGCACTGTTTCTTGGGCTCGAGTCCGACTCGGCGGACCGACTCGACCAAACCAACTAGATGCACCGCGCGTGAGCCGTCCAATTGGAAATCAATGGCCTAGATATCGTAACCGTTCGACCCAGTCCGAACAATCACGCGCGTTGTCAACCGTTCGATCTTAATCCAACGGTCCTCATGGACCCACTTAATCGGACTCGAGCACGCACGTGTGAATCGCTGACAAGCCGGGCCCGCTTGTCAGATCTCTCTTCCTCCTCTCGTTGGCGCTCGCGTAGAGCCGCTCTGCCACGCGGCCGAGAGCTCCTGTGATCGCTCCGTCACGCTGTGACCACACCGCCCCTTCCAACCACTCCTGGAACTCCCTCACTTCACGCCGCCTCCACTCCGTCATCTCCCCAGGGATAATACCCCTCTTTCACCTCCTTCCACCTTATTCCTACTCCCAGGGCTGAGAAGGAAGAAGCTCATTTGAGCACCGCGCTCGGGTAAGCTTCAACCGGGTGATGCCATTCTCTTTCTTGTTCGATGCCATTTCCATTTTTGCTAAGCTCAGTTCCTATGGTTGTTTGTAGTGTTCAATCCAACTCGGTGCCATTAGGGTTGTTCACAGCATGCTCCCGAAGGTACCAAGTGGTCTTCTTTGTCTTCAGTGAGTTCCTTGCTCCGTCTTTCGCGTCATATCGTGTCATTTAGCATGATAATGAAAACCCCTCAATCAATTTTGATATTGCACGACAGGGTTGCGGTGAATCAAAGTTTTCCCCTTTTCGGTCGAAGAACAAACCCTTCGTCTCCCACCTTGCTCCGGTAAGGTATTTGTCGATTCATTGCTTCTATAGCATCCTCTTATGGTCCTTAATCCATTCTGATCATTCACTGTCCGTAGGATTGCACAGGGACTCCTCTCCTCACGAAGCCGTGCTGCCGCCATCTTCTTCTCCGGTGCCGACATTGCTCCAACCGCTCCCGAGCATCCCTGAGCACCCACCTCGCTCAGGTAGCTCTAAGCTCACTAATAGTCCCTAGGACCTCAGGCACCCGCTTGTATGCACTACAGAGCTTTCTTTTGCTACATGCATGTGTGCCGTATTGAGTGCCGCCGCTTAGCTCCAGCTAGCTGCCGGTACAGGCCACCTTAGGCACTACCGCCACCACCCAAAGTTTCGCACAGCTATTGCACAGCTGTCCCAAGCCTTGGCTGGCTCCGCCGTAATGCGTAGCGCTGGCGAAACGCCGGGCAAGCAAGCGGGCACGTTGTTGGACGTTGACCGACACTGTAGCAAGATCGTTAACGGTTAATGGTAATGATTAGCTTTAATGGTTGTCTTAGCCGCGATAATATGTCACCTACATGTGGGCCCTTACATAGAAATCCAACGCTTTAAGCGAAAACGAAGTGCGGCTGACAAGTGGGCCCAGCCACTTAAGCACCGTGCACCTCGCGCCTGTGTCGGTGGACTTAGTACATAGGACCCACTCACTGACAGCAGAACCCGCATGGCAGTTCGGAATTTTAAAATCGAAAGTAAAATGGAAAACTCACTATTCGTAGGCCCACTGGTCAGTGACGGTGGCTAGCGTCACGACCGGTGCAAAAAGTAATAATTGCTTTAGGAAATTCGAAATCCATTTATTTACACACTAAAAAATATGAGTAACTTAAAAAATACATAACTATTTCATCTCAACTCCAAAATGGATTAAACCAGTGCTGATAATTTTCATTTTTAATGAAATTTATTTTAAAATTGGTTTCAAATGTTTCTCTATAGCAGAGAATATAATTTTGGAAAGTGATCCATAAACCTATTATTTTTACAATGGAAAAAGGTTGATGAATTAGTAAATACATAACTAATTCATAAAAACTCCAAATGAGATGAGTCCAGATATTTTGGACTTGTAATAATATTCTCTATTTATCTATATAATCCTTGTATCCCCCACTGCTCTGCAAATTTTGGCCAAATAAATAAATTGCATGAACTTTGATATATTGAAATCTGTAATTCAAATTTCTATAACTTTCACGTAATAACTCCAAATAGAATAATTATTTCACCTAAATTCATATAAATCATACACTAGTCACTGTAGAAAAATCATGCATTTTTGAGTATTTTGATTTTTGAGGTATTTCTCGGTGTTTATCGATATCGCTATCTCTCTAGATTCCGGAACGATTGATATTGACTCGTACGCTACTAAGAGTGAACAAATGATCTACCAGCAAGGCAAGCATCATTTGAACTTTCTTTTTGTATCATATTTGATCCTAGTTTTAGATAAGTTAGTGCAATGATAATTGCTTGCATGCTTATTTTGTTATGTCGCTATTTTTGTGATGTGTAGTTAGCTATATCCTATTCATTGAGGTTATCCTTGAATTTATTCCAGTACCACATGCTTAAGATAGGTTGTGTGAATTACTGTATGGTTTTGCTTAGCCATGCAAGTCTAGAACGGTAGTTTGATTGTCAGGATTAACCTGATAATTATGGGAGAAACATATCTTCTTATATTCTTTTCATTGTAGATCTTCATATCTGTTTTATGAGTTAAACTTTATCATTTTAAATAAGTTTTGAGGTCTGGACAAATGGATGCTAGTGAGGGTGCCTTCGTGCACGAGATTTGGTATGTGGATGACTTGTCCGGACCATTAAGGACCGAACCTTGGTACCTACGATTCAAGTAAAACTCGTGTTATCACATGCGGTATATGGGTGCCATACGGTTAAGTAGGGGGAATGTTTTATTGTGTTACATTCCATGGTGGTGTAAGGGCACTTGTGTTGATTATTTGTCCGTAGGAGCCGATGTAATGTTCTATAGTGTGCAAGAGAGCACCAATTTTTAACCTGTGCATTGCATAGGTATTTTCAATACAACTTGTGAGCCGCTTAGCAAGTGCTATTAGTCGCTTGTACTAAGTAAGGGAACATCTTACTAGGGGGACTTAGCCCAATATGATTTTCTTGCTAAAAACAATTGTATCTCGATTCTCCCCGACCGGCATACCTAAGGAAGTGTGCTATTTTCAGAGGCATCTGGAGGCTTACGGGCTAGTCGAGTCATGTGGGTAAAGTAGTACACCTCTGCAGAGATAAATCTATTCGAATAGCCATGTCCGCGGTTATGGACAATCGCTTGAGTATGTGTTGCTATTGTTATACTTCAAGTTAAAATTGTGGGTACAACTTGGTATTTGGTATGAACGGGTGTTCATGCATTTTAGTGTATCAAAGTGGGCTGCCACTTTGATGTTTATTTGATTCAGTTGTTAATCTTTGTATTACTTTATCAAATGATTTACTTCTACTTCAAATTTGTTTTTAAAAGGGTAATTGATAAACTAGTGTGTAGGTTGGAAAACTGTTGCGTTTTTCGCAAAACTAAAGCTACTAATGCTATGCTTTGGAAAAACCTCTATGCATAACTAATTTTTATTTGTATAAGACTTGAGAGTACAACTTTGTACTCAACCTGGCTGCAACGTTTCAGGTATAGAAGACTGTGAGCCCGATGAGCTTGTGGGTGTCGATTTAGGCGACACTGACGAGTAGTGCTATCATTTAACTCCCAGTTGGTTGCCGATGGGTTATGGGGCATACCATGCTGGACTTTTGGTTTATTTACTTGCTTCCGTTGTTACTTTATGATTTTATTTGAATTTGGCCAGTCGGCCACTTGTAATAGTTGTAGACTTGAACTACTTTGATGTATGCCTTTTGAACTATTAATGTATGAATGTTGTATGGATGTGATCAATGTTGTATGTGACTTTGGGCATGTTGGTCGCTGATCTTGGGAGCCAACATGACCTCATGCTCGTTGTTCATGGATTCCAATTTAACTCACTAAGTGTGGTCTTTGATTGTTTAGAGAACCGATAATTATGCAACACTTGCAGAGGAGCGATACGTATGATCACTGGGGCTCTAATTTCAGTAGAGACATCTCACTTAGATGGAGTTAACTTAGAATCCATTTACCTGGAAGCCCAAAGTTATCTCCTTAAGGTCGGGCAAGTCTCGGTCTTACGGATATAACCCGGGGGCTCCCACATGTTTGTTTTTGCGCTTTCTCTCTTATTAGACATTGACGTTTCAAAATAGTGCGAAAGAGCTAAAGGTCAAGGAAGTACAAGATCAAAGATAAAAGAAGAACATTATTACTATAGCAAGGCAAGTTGTACCTTTGACCATATTGAACCTAGTTGTTCCAAAATTATTTTGATTCAAATTATTGCATGTTTTTTAATTATTTAATTCTTTAAATGCTTTGGGATTACCTATACACCTACTTAATTATATCCACTTTGCTCATTGTATTATCATGATCTTTTGTCACCCTAGTTGGATAATTACTAGTTGGTATCATTATAGCACCAACGTGGGTTGGTTTGATACGAATAGTCTGGTTAACCATGCAATGGGTTATTGACATCATTTTGAGTTGTAAATCTAAACTCGATTAAGTGAATATGGAATACTTTATGGAAAGCTATGTGCAGTATGTTGTTACTCATTGTTGGCATGTGTTGCACTTAACCAACATGGTGGAAAAAGCTTTAGATGGAGGCAAGTTGATGGAATTGTGATGTGGTGGAGCTGTGTGCGCTGAAAAAATGAATGTGATGGTTGGTAGTAATTGGTAGTCTTGTCTTGGTCAATAAAGGACTTAACTTTGTGCGCTATTGAACTGAGCCATAACTGTACGACCACATGCCTGGTATGGGACATGCCTAACTTAGTAACTGTGGAGTCTTGACATTGATTACTTAGGAAGATAGGTTAAGCTGTGTGCCAGGGTGGATGTGATTATGTCTGTGTGACGATTCACATTTATGAGCGGTTTGCTGTGTCCAGATCCAACGGTGTGCGATGGGCCAACAACCTTTGTGGGGGGGGGGGTTTGGTGCTGTTAGTATTGCACAATGGGGTGGTCAATTGTTGAGATGAAGTTTCATAAAAGTTTTGTTGTGATCAGCTCCGTACAAGTTGATTGTATCTTGTGGATAAAGTGTACAAACCTTTAGAGAGTGTTACTCAATCTATTCAAAGAGCCGTGTCCGTGGTCATGGACATGCTCGGGGATTTCACACGAGGTAGATTTTCATAAAACAATTGGGAGGGGCAGCTGTGTGAGTAAACTTATGCAGCTATGTGAAAGAAAATGATTAAGTTATGTGAGCTTTGTGAAAATACTTGTTAAGATTATTATTGTTATTTGTTTTAAATTACGCTTTCAATCTGTTGATGGTGTAAAAACCAAACACGAGTGAGGGGCGCAGACGTCGGCTGTGCTACGGGCCGTCGTCCATGAGAGTGAGAGTGACACGGGGGTTTATACAGGTTCGGGGTCCGAGAGGACCGCCCTACTCCTGTTGGTGGCCTACGGGGGCTCGAGGGTTCCTCCCGGAGGCTCACCTGGGGTCTTGCGTTCATATATTGCTTAAGAGAGCTCCCCTCAATGAGAGAGGTACATGGGGTATTTATAGGCTCCCAAGCCTGTACAAATGACCAAAATACCCCTTTGGGGATTTCTACCCTATGAGTAAAAGCGAGGGGTATCACAGTCTTTCATGAGTATAGCAATATTTCGTGGGTCTATACACGCGTCTCCTGTAAAGTGGACATCAGATCCAGGAGGGTTGAATTATTCTTCCAATAGTAGGCCCCCTGCCCCTTGGTGTTTCGGGGAGGGACGCCAAAGGGGCAGTCTTGGATTGTGCCTTTTATGCAGAGGTTGATATCTCAGAAGAGACTCGGTGGTTCTGAACGGTAGTTGCATTCCAACGGACGAGTATCCTCTGGTCTTGTGGGCGTCGCAGGGGCACGAGGAGCTCCGAAGACGCGAGGTGGTCGGCGAGGGGCCGCACGAAGTGGTGGAGACGCCGAGGGGGTCGCGCGAGGCGGCGGATGCTCCGGAGACACAAGGGCGCCACAAGGGTGCAAAGGCGCAATGCCGCTAGGGCGTAGGGCTGCACATGCTGCGAGGGTGCGACGGTGTGATGCCGCGAGGGCGCAGGACCGCACACGCTGCGAGGGTGCCGCGGCGAGAACGCGAGGGCGTAGCGAGACATCAATACCGTGTGGGGCATCGAGGCCACGATCGCCTGGCGCATAAGCTGTGGGGTGCGGGCCGTCTGCAGCAGGTCTTCGAACGCGATGCATGCAAAGCGCTAGTCGGGCGGATGCCAACTAGAAGTTGTTGAAAAATGCTTACTGTTATTGTTTTAGCCAAAAGAAATCGCTTGTTTCTCTCTTAATTGCTGCACTCGGCTTGGTGTGCTCTCGATGTTTGCTTGGGTCGAGATGCACCTCCTTTATGGGTCTGCTATCCTTCGATGTGATTGGAGGTGCTTTGCTTTTTTTCCATCAATGCTTCATCTTGTCTTCACGTGATGTTGTTGGCGGCACAAATAACCATACATGTGAGCTTTATTCTTTTCTCTCTCTCATCAATGCCTTTTTCTTTGGTTTAGCCGAAGTCGATTCCAATTTCTTGCCTTGCTTCTTCTCTCCTACCCCCATCTCTATTTGCTTCAAGACCGCCTCTCCTTGCATGGCGCCTCCTCCACTCGGCTCCTCCCCTCCGGCCGCCACTAACGGCGCGCCATCCGCCCGACCTTCGCTTCCTCGGCTCGATCGCTCCTATGCCTTGAGCTCGGGAGGCAAGAGTGAGAGAGAGGCCGACTCGGCCGCCTCAGGCGCGGGCCGACGCCGAGGAGCTGTTCGCACTAAGTGCATCTCGGAGATCCGCGTCATGAGGGCGCCACCCGCCGTGAGATCTCCGCCAGGAGGAGGAGCTCCGGCACTCGTCGGACTCGGACACCCTCGCCCGCCACCGCGGCGGCCGGGCTACGCATAAGGCATGCGAGCGCGCAGGGCGCGCTGGTGCTTTGGCGGCCGCAGGCGTTCGCGTGGCGCAGCTCGCGGGCGTTCCCGCCATGAGGCGGTTTGCGGCGTGGCGGTCGTGGGGCGCGGCGCCCGTGGGCACAAGGCGCCGCGAGGTGCAAGGGCGCGCGCTACCCTCACCCGCCCATTATCGCTGTGCACCGTGCGGGACCGCCTCCCTCCGCCTGCTGCTGGCGCTCCGCCGCGCGCGCGGTGGGCAAGCGCCGTCGCGTCGCCCAACTCCATGCTAGAGCATCGGCGGTAGCGCCGCTGCAGGCATTGGTGCGAACACTGCTGCGGCGCTCTCGCCGGCGTTAGCCTTGCGCCGGTGCTGCGGCGCCGCGCAGGCATTGGTGCTAAGGGCGCTGCAGGCGTCGATGCTGTGGCGCCGTGCGGGCGCCGTGCCGTGTGTTGTGCAGTGTGCCGCTGCGAGCGTTAGTGCTGTGTGCTGCTTTGCAGGCGTTGTGGCGGCGCACAAAAGGACAGGCGTTAGCTGGGCGAGGCGCATGGAAAATAGTACTAGTAGGTTTTGTGTGGAACCGCAGATCGAGGAAAACAACCTGGGATGGCTTTGCTATCCCTTGGACCAAACAGCATTTAAAGTTTGCTTTTAGTTTTTGGGGCTATATGCTAGCTAGGCCAGCAGGCTATTTAGACTACATGCATGCTTGGCTAGTACAATGCTGGCTGGGAGCATTCTAATCTCAAAAGGTGGGTGTTGTTCCCAAGGCTAGGCCTCATGCTTGCATGAACCATCGCCATATATTGACATTGGACTGCTGCTATAGTAGAGCTATTATATATATATAGCTTGCTAGCTAGCACTATGTATTACCAGGGACGGCGGTGTATAGATAACAATGGCTTGCATGGGGAATTAACTGGGTTTGGGCAGCTATCACACGCTCCCACATGCCGCCACCTACCAGCCATGATCACACCCACGGACCCCCTGCCCATGAGTGCTCTAACATCAAAACACAGCTCGATGGTGGCCTTTGTTTGGGAGGAGGGGTGGTGATTCGAGAATGGGAAGTTCGCCATGGGTTTGGTTGTCGAGTGGCCTTGGTTTTCGGTGAACGCCCGAATGCTCTGATCCACATGTACTCAACTAGTCTGGATGTTGTTGCAGCACAGAGATTGTTTGATAGTGCTGAGTGTTTGGACCGGTTCTCCTTGATCACGAGGGGCACGCGAGGGTGTGATGCCTCGAGGGCGCGAGGGCACCGCAAAGGGGGGCGAGGGCATGAGGCCCTGAGACCCGAGGGCTCATCACCGTGAGGGCACGAGGCCACGAGGCCTCGAGATGCAAGGGCACGAAACCCCAAGTGCATGAGGGCCTGAGACCTGAGGGCTCGACACCATGAGGAAACGAGGCAACGAGGCCCCGAGGTGCGAGGGCTCGATGCCGTGAGGCCCCAAGGGTCTGAGGCCCCGAGACCTGAGGGCTTGGCATCGCGAGGGCACGAGGCCGCGAGGCCCCGAGGCATGAGGCCCTGAGGGCACCGCGAGGGCGCGAGGCCTCGAGGCCCTAAGGGCACCGCGAGGGTGCGAGGCCTCGAGGCCCCAAGGGCGTGAGGCCCCGAGGGCACTGCAAGGGCGCGACGCCCCGAGGCCCTGAGGGCGCGAGGCCCCAAGGCCCTGAGGGCATTAGGCCCCGAGGGCACTGCGAGGGCGCGACGCCCCGAGGCCCCGAGGGGCGCGAAGGTGTGTCGAGGCCAGGGGCTCTGCCGAGCCGGAGGTGGAGCAGGCGAGGTGCTGGCCTTTTGGTGACTGCATGGAGTCGCTCCGGAGGGATTGGAGCCGCGTGCCTCTCTCCGAAGGGTGTCACTCATCCCATGCCATGTGGGATGGGCTTCGGCAGGGGTGATTTGATATTGCGTCGAAAAACACTTCTCTATTTTGGGTGTTCTTCAGGTGTACGAGTGCTTCTGAATAGTGTGTGTGAGTTGTTCTGTTCTTTTGAACTTCTCTAAAGTTGCTCTTCTGAACTGCCCTGACAACTCACGGGATGCGCAGGGCGTTTGGAGCGGTGAGGTGTCGGGGCGCGAGCCTTGGAGTAGCGACGGGACGCGTGGGGCATCGAGTCACAGGGTCCAGTAGGCCTCGAACCACTTCCAAAGGGTTGGTGGCCAAGCGCCTAGGGCAAGGGGCTTATGTACGCCCCTTATGTAGACTTGTCAAAGTATAGAGCATTTTAGACAGGAGGTGTTAGGATTCCTCAACACCGCTAGCCCCCCTATCTCTTGGGTGCCTGCAAGGACGCCTGAGGGGCAAAGAAGAGTGCTAAGGTCTTGTATCCTTTGACGAATATGCTTGGCCAAAGACTTGGCTAAATTCCAGCTTGACGGGAATGCAGACGCTCGAGATTTTGCCAAATTCTGACTCGGTGTAGTGCGAGGCACGAGGGTTGAGGAATACGTGCAAGGGCACCTACGACTTAGCCAATTTTGGCTTGGTGGGCACGCAAGCGCCCAAAGACTTTGGATTATTTTGTGCTTTATATCGCGTGAGTGCTCCACGTGAGGGTGGGTACCAAATTGCCGCTTCTCGTTGGGCCTTCATGTCGCGTGGTTTTCGTTTTTCTAGTCCTGAAGGTGAAGTACTGAATGCAGGGCGGTCCCACCGAGGCACAGCCTTGAGGCGGATGGCGCGTCAGAGCGAAGCCTCTATAGACAAAGTAGTGGATGCAAAGCCGCCGAGCCGAGGCATAGCCTTCGAGGTAGGTGGTGTGTCAGAGTGAAGCCTATGTAGGCGGAGTCATAGATGAGGGGCCGCTGAGCCGAGGCATAGCCTTCAAGGTGAGTGGCGCGTCGGAGTGAGGCCTAGGTAGGCGAAGTCTTGGACGAGAGGCCGCCGAGCTGAGGCATAGCCTTCGAGGCGGGCGGCACGTCGAAGCGAAGCCTTCCTAGGCGAAGTCGTGCATGCGAGGCCGCTGAGCTGAGGTATAGCCTTCGAGGCGGGCGGTGCGTCGAAGCGAAGCCTCTATAGGCGAAGTCATCCTCCTCTTGCTCCGCGGCTTGATGAGAGTTGTCGAAGTAGAACTCCTCAGAATCATCGCAGTTCGATCTAGAAACGTTGCAGGGACAGGTAGATAACACGAGCGTCTCTGCGGAAAAGAGAGAATGATCAACACTTATTTCTTGTAGCAAGATAACATTTGTTCGACATGAGCATTGATCGAAGTCGTTGCTGTGGGACAAGTAGAGTCCCATCACTTTAGATACTAGGATCTCCGAGGTGACAGCCTTATGCGAGCATGATGGTCCTTGATCAATATTCGAGCCAGGTCAACGGTAGATGACTTGAGCTATGCGATTGAGTCATGGACATCCCAGAGGGGTGGCCACGAGACTAAGTCGTGGGGCACCAAATGGCCACTAGGGGTTATAGCCCCCTAGTGGGCTTGGAGGTGCCCATGAGGCTAAGTCATGGGCACCTTGGACGTGTGCCCCTGACATATAGACGTTCCCGAGGGGATGCGAATGTGTTAGGCACGGTTGGCCTTTGCCTGTATTAGAACAGGGCAATGAGTGACCCGGAGGTCGTTCGGCGTATAGCCTGGAGGCTGAAGGGGGACTAATTCTTAGCACATCCATAGGCTCGAGCACTAGGCCCGAGCCATCACTTGCGCCCTGGGTCCAGCAGGACGCAAGCCACCATGGCGGAGTCGACGGACGACCAAGCTGCTTTGGTCTTTTATTAGGGGAGACCACGGGGGTCGTGCGCCCTAGGCACCACGGAGGTGACATCCTTTGCAGGGGAAGGGTTAGCGAGAGCTTGTGTGAGACAAGTGAGACTTGTAGGACGGGTCTGCTTCCTAACAGCAGCGTGTCAGGAGCAGCCTTCTAATTGCAACGTATCAGAAGGGAGGCCTCTCAATCGTCAATGAGCACAAAATTGAGAAGACATTCACAAAACAGGTCAATCCCTTAACAGCAGCGTGTTAAGGGACTACCCTCAATCCAGGCAATAATTGCATAAATGTTGCAATCATGTAGGAACTTCGCGTCTTCATTGCATTAAGTAAGATAGTGTTTACATCTCGATAGGTGCCACAGGGGGCATACAATAGAGTCTTAAGCATAAAACTTGTGGATCTCCTTCGCAAAGTCCACCTCAATCAAAACGATTGTCCTCGTTTTGGCGAAGCGGGTGGTAGTGGTGCCGAGAGCGCGTTCCAATCCGAGAGAGCGGTGACGGATCTCGGTAGGGAGGACAGCTTCAGCCCTGTACATGAGTGAGAATGGGGTCATTTTGGTGGAGCAGCTGGGGGTCGTGTGCAGGCCCCATAGGATGCCCGGGAGCTCCTCTGCCTGGGTTCCCCGCTTGAGTGCACTTGTTTCAAGGCAGCGACATATTGCTTGAGTGCACTAGCCCATTGGTTCTTCCCACGGCCCCATTGGTTTTTGGACGAGCCACCGTATCAAAGTGAAGGGTGGTCCCGATGGAGTTACAGGAATCTCTGAAGGCTGGCGCGTCGAATTGGGTATCGTTATCCACTGTGAGTTCCTTAGGAACACTGAAGCAACAGAAGATATTCTTCCAAAGGAACTCCATCATGGAGCGAGGTGTGATGGAGGCTAGGGGCTCCGCCTCTACCGATTCGGTGATGTAATTCACTGATGCTACCACATGCTTGTAGCCCCCCTTGCCCGATGGGAATGGCCCGAGCAGGTCCATTCCCCATCGGACAAAAGGCCAGGTGGTTGGTATGGTGCGCAGGGGATAAGTAGGATCGTTGTGATTGGCTACCATCTTTTGGCATCCCTCGCACTTCCTAAGCGTGTCAAGGGCATCCTGCGCCATTGTGAGCTAATAGAAGCCTTGGCAAAGTGTTTCTTCTGCGGATGCCCTTGGCGTGATATGAGAGGTGCAGAGGCCCTCATGAACGTCCAAAAGAAGTGTCATGTTTGACGGTGTCCAAGCGAAAATGCCAGTGTTGGACTTTAAGAACTCCATCAGTTCCTTCTCCATCTTTCCTGGGATAACAACCCCGATTCTAATAGACCGCGGGTCACCCTGGTCGAAGAGTCGTACTTCCTGTAGGTCCTCCTCCGAATGAGGCTTAAGGGAGCACCTCGCTGGAGGGGGTACATCCTTGGTGTGCCTTGGTGAGAGAGGCATGGGCATTTCCTCCTTTGATTCCTTGGGTTCGAGAAAGTTGATGTCACCGGAGTTAACTGCCGCTTTGTGGTACAGACGGCGAGCTAAGTCTTGATCACCCCTCACGGAGATGACCCCGTGAGGGCTCGTATCTTTAAGCACGTAGTTTTGATGTACCGCCGCACGTAAGCGGTTGAGAGTTGCCCTTCCCATGATAGCATTGAATGGGGACTCGATGTCAACAACATCGAACCTGACAGCTTCCATGCGGTGATTCTCCTATGATCCGAACATTATGAGGAGTTCAATCCTCCCAAGGGGTTGAATGGATTTTCTGATGCAAGTGGCGAGAGGGCGTCGGATGGCGATGGGATGCGGGATGATAGCCCCCGTGACTCCATAGTTCCTTGGCGCACAGTGCAAGATATCTGCGAGCTTCCTCCATCGACAAGGACGCGGGAGACCTCGCAATTGGATATTGTGGCGGTTACTAAGAGGGCGTCATCATGAGGGAACCTTAAGCCTTGTGCATCATCAGCTGTGAAGCTAAGAGAAATACTTGCCCATTTGGGAGGGACGCTTTGAGGGGCCACCCCCACGACGTTGATTTCTCGGGCGTACTCCTTCTGTTGGCGTTTTGATGCATGCTCGGAGGCCGAGCCCCCTATTATGACATTTACTTGTCTTTGCGGCGCTTGGAAAGGGAGTTCATGCTCAACATCTTGCAAGCGCTGCCCGAGGGGTAGACCACCAGGGGCCTGTGCCTGGGGTGGTGGAATTGCTTGAAGAGGCATCGCCTCTGCAGCCGTGGGATGTGGTGGCGACGCTCGACGCAGCCCAGGGCCGTGTTTGAGGAGCTTCGCTATTTCATCGGCGTACTGACGGCACTCATTCGTATCATGCCCATTCATCTTGTGGTAGGCACACCAACGCCTGTCTCCTTGATTTGGGTTGCTTCTCCTTTCATTGCGGCCTTTGTCCGAACGTCCCTTCCAGTGGGCTTTTGGTCTCGATTCCTTCTTGGGTCCTCTAGTAGAGTTGCTCTCGTGCTCCTGCGAAGGAGTGTCGGTTACGACAAGAATCTTGGAGTCACGTTCCCTGCCGGAGTGATCCCTCCGGTCATTGCCCTTCCTCCCGGGGGAGCTTTTTGACTTCTTCCCGGAGGAGATGCTTTCGTCCTGCGGGAGAAATCCCTTCTTAGCCAGGTCATCTTCTTCTCCCCATGCGTATTTTTCCACGACCTCGAAGAGCTCATGGGTCGTCCTGGGGGGATCTCTCCCAAGCACGCGATTGAGTTCTCCCGGGAGGAGCCCTTCCTTGCAGGCATTGATGACCGTGGAGTCTGGGGCATCTGCCACTTGGCTTCGCACTTTAGAAAAGCGCTTAAGAAATTCTCTTGTGGATTCACCATTTTGTTGCTTGATAGTAAAGAGTTGGTTGGGGAGCATGGGGCGCTTATAGCTTCCTTGGAAATTCGCGTTGAACTCTTCCCTCAGCTGGTACCAAGAATAGATGGAGCCTTTCTTTTGGTTGAAGAACCAGGAACGCGCCGTTCCGGAGAGGAACAGCGGGAGGCAGTTGCACATCTCTACTTCTCCACCTCCCCCAGCCTGAATCGCCATAGAGTATACTTCCAGGAACTGTATGGGGTCAGAGTCCCCATCGTAAGGCCTGAGGATAGGCTGGCGGAACTTCGGTTGAAAAGGAGTTTTGCAGATGTCTCGTGCCAGAGGGTTCCTAGTCTCCGGGACGCCCCTGTCCCTTCGCGCGCGCGGTGATGGTGATCGCGCGGTGCGACGACGGCGGTGGCGGGGCTCTCCTGAGCTGGAAGAGCTAGATGCCTACCGGTGGCGGCGTTGGTGCAAGCGCATCGGCGAGTTGGAGCGCCCGCGTCGATTTACAGCTTGATCCGGTCGGGAGATTAGTGATTCAACATCCATTTCTTTACGGCGGTGGCGACCATGCTCCCCAGCGGATCCGATTGGTGGCACGGGGACATGCCTAGTGCCCGCAGAGTATATGCCCTTCTGACTACCTTGGCTACAACCTCCTCGATGTGAATCCCTGCGGCTTGGCGAGTGTCCTTGGGCTATGATGGGTGGAGCGGTTCGCCCGCCTGAAGGTGTTGAAGGGGGCTCCGAGGGAGGAATAGCTTTTGGCCCTACGGGCTCTCTTGTTGCCTCTGGCCACGTAACACCTTGGGGGTGAAGACTTGTATTAACTGGAGGAAGCTGGTTTACCATCTCCGGGTGTAGGCGCATTTGCCCAGGTGGAGGAGCTTGAAGAGGGGGCTGCGGAGCGCCCATTCCCGAGGGTATGAACTCAGGCCTCGGAGGCTGAGGCGAAGCTTGAAGAGGGGGCCGCGGAGCGCCCATTCCAGAGGGTATGAACTCAGGCCTCAGAGGCTGAGGCGACGGAACGAACTGTAATGGAACGGGCTGAGCGCCCCACATCCGTAGTTCGTGGTGCATCGGCGATGGAACCCGTTCATCACCGCCGCGTGGGCGAGTGGAGGGAGGTTGTAAGGATGTCCCCCTTGCACCCCTCCAAGGAAAACTCCTCGCACGGCCGGGTCAGAGGCCACTTGAATTGAAGGTGGTGCTGGGAGTGGAGAGACGTGTTGAGGGCCACCGGGAGTACGATAGGCGGCCATCATGTAGTCCACCACCTGCCTTGCGGTTGCCTCCACCATTGCTTGGCAATTAGTGATGTTGAGCTCCCCTGGAGCTGCGGACGGCCCTGGAGCGTCGATGACACTTCAGGCCTCTTGCCTTTGCCCAGACACTGTGCCAGTCGGTGCGATGGATGTGGGAATGCTTGGCAGCTCGGCGATGCATAGGACGTTGTCCGCCCCAGGGTGGACAGTCGAGGATAACCTGCGCCTTGGGTTTCTTCGGAGAACGGACCGGTCGTCCACGGGCTCCTGATGCTCTAGAGCAGGAGGAGGCCTCGTGGACTTGGAGTACTTCTTGGTAGGAGCCATAGCCTTCTGTCGATTAGCTACGTCCCCACGGTCGGCGCCAATGTTGATGGTGTAAAAACCAAACACGAGTGAGGGGGGCGGACGTCGGCCGTGCTACGGGCCGTCGTCCAAAAGAGTGAGAGTGACACGGGGGGTTTATACAGGTTCGGGGGTCCGAGAGGACCGCCCTACTCCTGTCGGTGGCCTACGGGGGCTCGAGGGTTCCTCCCGGAGGCTCACCTGGGGTCTTGCGTTCATATATTGCTTAAGAGAGCTCCCCTCAATGAGAGAGGTACATGGGGTATTTATAGGCTCCCAAGCTTGTACAAATGACCAAAATATCCCTTTGGGGATTTCTACCCTATGAGTAAAAGCGAGGGGTATCACAGTCTTTCATGAGTATAGCAATATTTCGTGGGTCTGTACACGCGTCTCTTGTAAAGTGGACACCAGATCCAGGAGGGTTGAATTATTCTTCCAACACAATCTATTTTTTATATTCAACTGTAACTGTTGCTTTTATGCAAAAAAAAAACCATAAATGTTATATCTTTTGGAATAAGCCATCATCTATAGTTGCATTATGTGGTGCAACTTGCCGAGTACTCTATGTACTCACCTTGCTATAAACAATGTTGTTCAGTTGATGAAGACTACATCAGTTCACCGTTGGTCAACAAGGTCTACTTCAAGGATCGTGGAGAGCTAGGTTGTGCTACCCCAATCGATTGCCTGCGGGCATATGAATGAGTTTCATTGAAATTATTCCGTTTCCTTCCGCTGCAGCTTATTTGAGTTATTCGCCTCTGAGGCATTAATTGTAAGCTTTGACCTTAAGATCGTTACTCTGATAATTGTTGTTAAAAATGGTGATACTGGCTAGAATTAGATCGGAGATACTATACGCATGCTTGTATATATTTCATCACTGAAGAATCAAGATTAGCTAGAAAATTGAAAAGGTTGTACTAAAAGTAGACTCTGGAAATTTTCAAATGCGAGTTTCCAGTTAGGGATTTCTTTTGGAGAAATTCCGATTTATTAAAATAACTTCATAAAAAAGGGTTAACCGAAAGTGCTAACTCATTATCAATAAGCTTTTTAATAAAAAGGAAATACAACGTGATTAAGAGAGGAATATTCCATCCTTCAAAATGGTTTCATGTTGTTCACTATTTTTAGCACTATTTTGTCTACTTATCTAAATTAATTGATATTGAAAGCAAAACGGAGGATAAATAGCACAAACCATAAACATAAATGCAGTCATACAAACTCCCACCTGGATTAAGATATTTAGGGAAATTCTCAAGATGTCAACCGGGGCTGGATGGGCTTCGGCCCCTTCTCTTCCCGTTAGGAATACTGGCCCTCAGGTCATGTGGCCCATTAACCTATTTCCCACTGCCGCAAACCCACAACTCCCGACCTTTCTGGAACACAAACATCGTAGTTTCAGTGGGGCGCCGCACTTCGTCAGCTGGTGGCCGCAGTGTCGAAAGAGTGAGGAGGAAGGGGCGGGGCGGGGCGGTCCGCCTCTGGCTCGGGATCTCCTCTCCGCTGCACCCGGCAGGTCGGCACCTCATCCCAGCGCGGGCATCCGACAGGGCAGGCCGACGCTCCCTCGTGAGCTCGGCTCCGGTTGTCTATTCGAGTTGGTATGCTCCCGTTGCAAATGACAATCTCCATGTTTTGCTTGATGTAGTAATAATCTTATATTTATATGTGCATAGCTATGTTGGAACAAGATATTCTGAACGTAGTCACTGACTCGCGGTGAAATCTTAAAATGTGACAAGCTAATTTGAAACTCAGTATGGAATGAGATGAAACTCCTAAAATTTATGAATTTGTGTAAATCGAGCTAAATATAATGTTAAATTGACCAGATATCTGAGTGTTGAGTAGTTATCACCATTGAGCAAACTGTGCGCACAGTTTGCGGTACTGTGCAGCAGTTCTGTATGCAAATGCGTGGAGTTAAAATGGTACTTACAGATTTTGCAAATGTGGTTCTGCAGTTTACGAACACAAAGAAAAAAACCTTGTTATGCAAAAAAAAATGTGGTTCTGCAGTTTAGGATTTTGTGAATGAAAGATGTCAACTATTCCGTTCATACTTGTTATGCAAAACCATTTTACGGAAGAGTTTATCCTGCCCTGATATTGGTTTGCCTACTACTTCTCAGTTGCGACTTTTAAATCATTAATCATGTCATTTCTATGTAACAATGCAGCGATGTATAGTACCTGTCTTGACCATCGAAACCTCTTATGGAGTAACCCATTGGAAATGGGAGGTACAAAATTATTCTCGACTTGTTGAAAACGCTAAAAAATACTTTTTTTTGCACCACCATAGTATAAACACAATTATGTATATTAAATTGTACCTGAATGCATATCACCATTAGATATTAAAAGTATACATGTGACATGGTCTACAGATGCATTCTGTAAATATATACGAAGTGCAATTACATACACTCTCGTCTGAAGGTAAGTTCTTATCATAACTCTTCAAAGAAATATACAGATGTATCACAGGAAGCACTTAATTGTATTTGTGCACATATATAGTTAGTGTGGCAAACTGACAGAGGATGAAAATTCTTGTTCCAGACTGTAGCACCCAGAGATGCCTTCAGATGTTAAACCAGCAGTACCGATAGAATTTATCTGTGCATGGGAGTTACTACCCTTTGGGCATATCAAATGCTCTATCTCTCCATCATTTCCAGGGATCAATTGAAATTTTCTTAGCCTCTTAGTTCTCAGGAACTGAGACCTCATCTCTACTTCTTTCATAGTAGGTCTTTCTCCTCCTTTGACCCTCAAGCACGCTTGTGTAAGGGAGGCAATATCATCCATCTCTTCATGGGCTTCGGGCCTTCGGCCCCCTCTCTTCCCGCTAGGAATACTGGCCCTCATGTCATGTGGCCCATTAACCTATTTCAGTGGGGCGCCGACCTCAGCCTTCACGGTGCGTGTCCTCCGTCGGAAGCCCCAGCGCCGCACTTCATCAGCCAGTGGCCACAGTGTTGAAAGAGTGAGGAGGGAGGGGCAGGGCAGTCCGCCTCGGGCAGGCCGGCACCTCATCCTAGCGTGGGCACCCGACAGGGCTGGCCGACGCTCCCCCGCTGCAGCTCGGCTCCGGTTGTCTATTCGAGTTGGTACGCTCCCGTTGCAAATGACAATCTCCATGTTTTGCTTGATGTAGTAATAATCTTATATTTATATGTGCATAGCTAGGTTGGAACAAGATATTCTGAGGGTAGTTACTGACTCGCGGTGAAATCTTAAAATGTGACAAGCTAATTTGAAACTTTCGGTATGGAATGAGATGATAACTCCTAAAATTTATGAATTTGTGTAAATCGAGGTAAATATAATGTTAAACTGACCAGATATCTGAGTGTTGAGTTAGTTATCACTTATCACCATTGAGCAAACTGTGCGCACTGTTTGCGGTACTGTGCAGCGGTTCTGTATGCAAATGCGTGGAGTTAAAATGGTACTTACAGATTTTGCAAATGTGGTTCTGCAGTTTACGAACACAAAGAAAAAACCTTGTAATGCAAAAAAAATGTGGTTCTGCAGTTTAGGATTTTGTGAATGAAAGATGTCAACTATTCCGTTCGTACTTGTTATGCAAAACCATTTTACGGAAGAGTTTATCATGCCCTGATATTGTTTTGCCTACTACTTCTCAGTTCGGATTTTTAAATCATTAATCATGTTATTTCTATGTAACAATGCAGCGATGTATAGTACCTGTCTTGACCATCGAAACCTCTTATGGAGTAACCCATTGGAAATGGGAGGTACAAAATTATTCTCGACTTGTTGAAAACGCTACAAAATACTTTTTTTTGCACCACCATAGTTTAAATACAATTATGTATATTAAATTGTACCTGAATGGATATCACTAATAGATATTAAAGTTATACATGTGACATGGTCTACAGATGTATTCTGCAAATATATACGAAGTGCAATTACATACACTCTCGTCTGAAGGTAAGTACTTATCATAACTCTTCAAAGAAATATACAGACGTATCACAGGAAGCACTTAATTGTGTTTTTGCACATATATAGTTAGCGTGGCAAACTGACAGAGGATGAAAAATCTTGTTCCAAACTGTAGCACCCAGAGATGCCTTCAGATGTTAAACCAGCAGTACCAACATAATTTATCTGTGCTTGGGAGTTACTACCCTTTGGGCATATCAAATGCTCTATCTCTCCATCATTTCCAGGGATCAATTGGAATTTTCTTAGCTTCTTAGTTCTCAGGAACTGCAACCTCATCTCTACTTCTTTCATAGTAGGTCTTTCTCCTCCTTTGACCCTCAAGCATGCTTGTGCAAGGGAGGCAATATCATCTATCTCTTCCTGGTTTGCCTCTTCCACAACCAGAGAATCCATTATTTCCATGACAACTCCCTCTTGAAGTCCTTCGACGAAGTACTGAGACAAGCTTTGTTTTTCACCTAGATCATTGATAAAAATTGGCCTCTTTCTTGTCAAAAGTTCCACAAGTATCACTCCAAAACTATATACATCACTCTTCTCGGTTAGTTGGCCAGTATGGTAATACTCTGGATCTAAGTAACCAAATGTGCCTTGGACAATAGTCACCACATGTGTCTCATCGAGTGAAACAGATCTTGAAGCACCAAAGTCGGAAACCTTTGTGGTGAAGCTACCATCCAGGAGTATGTTCGAAGATTTCACGTCTCTATGGAATATTGGTATTGCAGCAGCTGAGTGCAGGTAAGCAAGTGCCCCTGCTGCTTCTACTGCAATCCTAATGCGATCATCCCACGATAGCAAGCATTTAATGCTAACATCTATGTGAAGAAGGTCATATAGTGTGCCATTAGAGATGAACTCATAGACCAATAAGGGCACCTCAGATTCAAGACAACATCCAAATAGCTTCACCACATTGCGGTGGATGATTTGAGACAAGATAGCAACCTCGTTGATGAACTGATCTATCTCAGTTTGCTCCACAATTTTGGATTTTTTAATAGCCACCACCCGTTGGTCAGATAGAATCCCTTTGTAAACTGTACCATGTCCTCCATGGCCAAGAACACGAGTGGCATCAAAGTTGTTGGTCGCCTCCTCTAGTTCCTCCAAAGAAAATATCTTTGTTTTGTTTTTGGCGCTTTCATCTGAGATTAGTTGCTCCAATAGTAAACCTTGATTTTTCTTGAAGTATGCTCTTCGGATTCTCTTTTGGATGCCTTTCTTCCAGTTATTGGCTAGTAATGTTGCACCAAATGCAATAATTATGGAGCCAATGCCACAACCAATTCCAATTGCAATACCTACACCCATGATCAATTGCAGTCAAGAAAATAATGCATTATGTGAATTTTATTTGCAATGAAGGGATTGTGCATGACTTGCTTAGTTGATGTAACACATTTCCTTTCTATTAGATAAAATTCTTTTCCGTGAGGGAAACTTGCAATACCTCACAGAATGCGGCATGCCTTCTGTGAGGTTGCATATTCATCATTAGTCTCAACAATTTATATGTGTGCTATCTGCTAAGTAGGACGCACTCACCCGTGCGTGCGTGCGGCGGGTGTGTGTGTGGTGGTGTGCGTGTGTGTTGCATACATTGTTATCTCATAAAACACTGCATTTTGTGAATTGTAACTACATTGAAGGGATTTGGTATAACTTGCCTAAAAGAAGATTGCGTTGCTTTGCTGACATAACGCACTTCCTCTTTGTTGGATCAAATTGTCTTCCATGAGGGCAGTTTGTGCAATTATAGCCTCCGTCAAAATTGCGGCATATGCCACTGCAATAATTTGGCAATAAGCACTCGTCGATGTCTGCAAATGACTGAAGTGAGCACTGAGCACTCATGGATTCCTAGAGAGAGAGGGAGAGAGTACCTATACAGCCATCATGGATGTATGGATTTCCTTGAAAACCTTGAGAACAACCGCAACGGTAGCCAAGCTGCATTGCCCCATGGGTGACAGGACGGCAATTGCTGTGAACGCTGCGGCATGCATATGTAGCATTACGTTGCATAGCCATTCTACAAGTTAAATTCGTAACAGCCCACGCCATCTGCATGTCATATTCTTGGGATAAATCAAAAAGATCACGGAGAGCATAATCTGCCATCGTTCTACCGTCTTTGATTACCCCTTCGAAGCTGACATCTGTATCGTTCAGAATGTTTCTTACACTCAAATAACCATCGCCCACTGATACATTATTCACATGATATGTTATGCCTCCCCGATCGAGGACGACGGTGAACTTATCCTTTGTACAGTTAAGTCGAAACTTTTCATGAGCGTAACAACCTTCTTCAAGCCCAAATGGAAAAGGAATGCTCGTGTTTCCACAAAGTCTTGAACAGTTTTCTTTAGGATTTGGATTGTAACCTGCTTGAGTATTTAAAAAAAAGGAGTACTAGCTCTAGTTAGATTGTGAGACTTTATATATGCATATATTCATTCACTCAAGATTAGCAAGAAAAATGCATCAGCATGATGTTTAACGTGTACTGTTGAAAAGCGAACTCCCCATAAGTTCACGTGTCTTGGGAATCTTTGGAGAAATTTGTTATTTATTGAACTAAATTCATCAAAAGACAGCCATGGTAATTGAAAGTGCTGGATTCCTTCATATTTCTAGAAAGAAATCCATTTCTTTTTCTTGAGAAGGAAAGAAATTCATGTCAATTAGGAGGAAATAGGAACAGAGGATCCAATCCTTAAAAAGTGATTACCTGCGGCTCACTAAATTATATAATATTTCTATAGTTCTGTATATAGAAAAAAAAACTGAAGAAAGTGCTCAATAAATTTGGGCTAGTGCAACTTTTGTGATTGATGAAGGAATCTTACGACTAAAGATATTTATTCGAATCGTTTCACCTTGGATGCAGCCGTCGATAATGTAAGGATTTCCTTCTGTTCCACCGGAGCAGTAACAGTAGTAGCCTCCAGATGACACATTTTGGCAATTGCTGTTGGTGCTACAAGCATAGGTTGCATTGTTCGATTGCGCACTTTCACAGCTTGGTTGGTCCATGATGGGAATAGAAAGCATCGCGTTCTGAATTTTGCTTGCATTTGTCCAACTTGAGAAAAGATCGCTCGAATTTTCCATGTAATTGTCACTCCACGACATGAAAGCCATGACGCCAGGGTGCGGCGGATCTGATTGTGCTGCAGCGGTACCATCGGTGCGGACTAGTGTTGACTGAAAGCCTGGCAGGGCCCTTGGTAATACGATGGGGCAGCAGCCCAGCCCATTACAGGGCCCTCCATTTGGTACCTTCTCACCGTCGCATCTACTCGAGCAAGAACCAACTAAGTCTCCCGTACCATACTCGTACAAGGTGACAACGAAATCACAGCCGATAACGTAGAAATTGTTACGACTAAGTATAGTAAAACCTTTAGCAGGGGACACCCAGGACATGTTGTAGGTATTCATACCTGGTCTCATCGTAATGTTGAAGAACATAGGTGTATAAGCTGCAGTGTAACCTTCAGGGTAATATGTATATAGGCCAGTGAGCTGAGTAGTGGTGTTGCCCAAATAGAGCTTGGGAGGCTGAGCGGAGTGGTTGCAGGTGAGCTCGAAGCCTTGCCGGAAGCAGCCCGGCCCTATCCCGAAGGGGTAGGAGATATCGGCGACGTCCCCGCAGCTGGAGGGACAGTGAGCCAAGGAGTCATTAGAAGGGATATATAAGATCCCATTCCCTTCTGCCACTGCAGATACTGCGGCCGATGCTCGCAGCTCAGCTGCCAAGCACACGAGCACAAAACACATTCTAACTATTACTGCAGTAGAGCTCATCTCTGTAGCGGTCAGGTTGTGTGTTTTTGTGGTTGGTGTTGGGATTCGGGTGTTATGGGGTCGATAGATATTCAGAGGCAGCATGGCTTCGTGCGTTGCACACTATATATAGAGAAGATTCGAAGACTATCCCTGAGTCTCTCCAACAATACTTGGCTAGCATACTGCTAGTTAGTACTAGCACTAAAATTATTCCTAGATACTAGCACTAAAATTAAATACTACACGTGTCTTATTCAACGTGAGCGAGAAGAATCACCACACTTAAATACACAGAGTAAGTATAGACTACAAAGTCAAGCTAATTTGATCGACACTCCACTTAGTACTTGTTTATCACGCTACCGTACGTCGATCAAAATTTTATTACCCGGTTAATTATATCGAGGACATGCACATTCATGCTTCATAAGAGGTTAGATGATAGTTTATGTAGCCAATTTTAAAAACAAAGCACATTCATCATAAGAGGACCAATTGTTTGACGAGGACAAGAGATCATCGTTTTTGCCGAACCGGTAAAGATTCCAAGGTGAGGCGTGCATGCCAACTGGCCTCTCTATACATAATTTCATCATATCTCTGCCTTGCTGGCAATGGTAATGGGATTTTTTTTTATTTGGCACCGTGGTGCTCGTTAATTGCAGAAATAACTTGCTTGGCCATGAAATTGTAAAGTAGTCCCTCGGCGCGCGAAGTACAGGAGGCCGACCGTGGCGCATTCATGGTCGGAGGGCGCAGAAGAAGATGTCCAGGCGGCAAAGTCAGTCCGGTAGCGAGGAGAAAAGGGCCGGTGCGGAAGGTGGGCCCGGTCGCTTCATGGCGCGGGTCTTGCTGCGGCGCTGAGAGCGGCGACGTGCTTGCTTTACCTGCATGGAGCATTGCTTTTTGATTAATGAGTGCAACGTTTCACTGCATGCATTGCTTTTTGATTTGGTTAATGAGTGCAACGTGCTTGCTTGCTTTACATGGAGCATTGCTTTTTGATTAATGAGTGCAACGTTTCACTGCATGCATTGCTTTTTTATTTGATTAATGAGTGCAACGTGCTTGCTTTCAATGCATGCGACGTGCAAGTCCATTCCGCGCTCCAGCGACGCTGAAGTTGCCTGGCTTTCATTCTGCGCTTCAGCGCCGTGGAAGGCAGATCTTCCGTGCCGCGCCCTTTTCTTCCACGTCTGACTGATTTACCGCGTTGGCCGTCTTCTTTTTGCGCCTCTCAACCGCGGAATGTGTCACGTGTCGGCCTTCCGTACTTTCACGCTTGTGAGGGAGCTACTTTTACAATTTCGGAGCCAAGAAAGTTATTTCTGTAATTAACGTGGCACCACAGGTCCAAATGAAAAAAAATCGTAATGGTTGAGCTACTTGATGATAGTTTATGTAGCTGATGCGTGGGGATCGAGCCATCTATACATGAACGTTCTATTAGATGATGATAGTTGTTAAATCAAGATGCTCTTAGCTGTGCTCTAAGTAACTTTTGACCAGAAACTTTAGAGGTTTAGATTCTTCTTTACAGAGTCCTCTCGTCAATTGTGAACTCATTCCTTTTTTTTCAGACGTGCTTAAAAGACATTTCAATGATTAGTCATTGGTGGAACATGTTGGAAGTTGTTTTCAAACAACAAGTTGTGTCTCTTCATGAGAGAGTGCATTCGAAGAATCGTGTCTCTTCATTTCACATCCTTTTACAGGAGGGTGCATTCGAAGAGTCGCGTCTCTTCATTTCGTATCCTTTCAAGCTCTATATAAAGATACGTCCTTCAGATTTTGAGAGGCACTTCACAATCCCATTCTCTTGTTCTGTTCACGACGAGTTTTTACTTTGCTTTAGTGCAAACTTTGTCCAGGCTTGTCTTATCCTACTAGCTTATTTGCAGTAGACCCTCAAAACATTTAGATAGGGTGCAAATAATCACTTTAGGAAAGCACTTTGGCGTGATTCAAGTCTCCTACTCCACAAAATTCCCACCAATCTAAAGCGATTCTAATGGAGTCTGAGGCTTCTGCTTCCGCCATCAAGTTCATGAATCAAGACATGGTGCGACTTGATCATTTCGACGGCACGAACTTCACCCGTTGGCAGGACAAGCTGAAGTTCTTCCTCACGACCATGAAGCTCTTCTACATTCTTGATCCAGCGCTTCTTCTAGTACCAACGCCCGAGGAGAACGACACCGACGAACGCAAGGCAGAGAGAACAAAGGGGAACGAGGATGATCTAATGTGCCGTGGACACATACTCAACACCCTCTCCGACTGGCTGTATGATTTCTACACCGACACACCATCGGCAAGAGACATCTGGAATGCTCTGGAGAGCAAATACAAAGCAGAGGAGGAAGGTACAAAAAAGTTCCTTATCTCTAGATACTTCGACTTTAAAATGAATGATGATAAATCCCTTCTTTCTCAAGTACATGAGTTACAAGTGATAGTGAATAAACTGAAGGCGGTAAAGATTGATATTCCTGAAGTTTTTCAGGTAGGTACAATTGTTACGAAATTACCACCAACTTGGAGTAACTATAGAAAAAGACTTCTGCATAATTCTGAGGATCTTTTCTTAGAACAAATTTAGAAGCATCTTTGAATCGAAGGGGAATCGAGGATGAGATAAAAAAAATGGCAAATGTTAATCTTAACGCTGGTTCCTCCAAGGCAAATGCTGTAAGTGACAACGAGCCTAACAAGAAAGGTGGAAATAAAAGTTTTCATATCGGACCCAAGAAAAAAAAAGTGCTTTTAAGAAGAAAAGTGCAGAAGGAAAAAGTTGCTATGTTTGTGGCAAGAACAGCCATTTTGCTCGTGATTGTAGGCACCGCAAGGGTGCAAATAACAAAAATGCAGCATGTGCAACTAAAATGGATGATGATGAGATCATCATCGCCGTGAGTGAAGTCATGGCGATACAAGGTAAAATTCCTGGATGGTGGTATGATACATGTGCCACTGTTCATGTTTCCTATGATAAGTCTTTATTCAAGACTTATGTTGATGCAATCGATGGACAAGAAATACAGATGGGAAATGAAAATCAGTCCAAAGTGCATGGGAAAGGAAGCATTGAACTGAGCTTCACTTCTGGAAAGAAGATTACGTTGGCGAACGTTCTTCATGTGCCAGATATGAATCGGAACCTTGTAAGTGGTAATCTTCTTGAGAAGCTGGGTATCAAAACTGTGTATGAATCGGGCAAGTTAATCTTGACCCGTGGTGATGTATTTGTAGGAAAAGGGTATTCATGTAATGGGATGATAAAACTATGTACTGTTGACAATGCTGATATTGCAACAATAAATAAATCTTCTCATTCTGCTTACATGCTTGACTCTGTTTCATTATGGTATGATAGATTAGCACATGTTGGTATAAGCACTATGAAAAGATTGGTTAAACACGGTTTGATTTCTTGCAATATTGATGAGTTCAATAAATGTGTGTCTTTATGTTGATGATATGTTGATCATTAGCAATGATGCCAAAGGCATAACAGAAATAAAGAGATTTTTGATTTCTTGTTTCAAAATGAAAGATCTTGGAAAAGCGGACACTATTTTGGGCATCAAAATGAAATAAAATAGTGGGGGGTTTTGAACTTAGTCAATCTCATTACGTGGAGAAAATTCTTGATAAGTACAACATCTAAACTTTAAAGAAGTAAACACCCCATTTGATTCAAGTGTAAAACTTGAAAAGAATGGAGGAAGAGCCGTGGCTCGACTTGAATATACGAGCGCTATTGGTTGTCTGATGTATTTGATGCAATGTTCAAGACCAGATATATCATATGCAGTTAGTAAATTAAGCAGATTTACTAGCAACCCCAGTGGTGAGCATTGGAAAGCAATTGGGAGAGTCTTTGGATATCTTAAGAAAACCAAAGATCTAAGTCTAAATTATACAAGATTTCTTGTTGTCTTAGAAGGGTATTCTGACGCAAGTTGGATATCAAGTGTTGGAGATAGCAAATCCACAATAGGATGGGTATTTACATTGGCCGGTGGGGCTATTTCTTGAAAATCCAAGAAACAAACTTGTATTACTCATTCTACTATGGAATCTGAATTTGTGTCTCTTGCTTCGGCAGGACAAGAAGTTGAATGGTTAAGGGATCTTCTTTTAGAAATTCCACTAGCACGTGAAAATGTATCGGCACTGTCAATACATTGTGATATTCAAGCTACTTTAGCTAGAGCGTACAGTGAAGTGTACAATGGTAGGTCTAGACATATGAGTCTAAGATATGATTATGTGAGGAAATTAATCAAGGATGGAATAATTTCTTTATTATTTGTGAGAACAAATGTTAATCTTGCTGATCCTTTTACTAAACCTCTCACAGGAGACTTGGTAAAGAAGACTTCCTTGGGAATGGAACTTAAACTCAATAATAAATCCATTAACAATGGCAACCCAACCTAACACTAGTAATTAACTAGTTTTATGGTTCAAAGGGTAACAACAAGTTGTGACGTGGATGGTTTAGCATTTATCTAATTGTGAAATGTTGGCTGTTACTGTTTGAGGGTTGAGTATTTTATTCTTAATGAGATTCAGTCATTGAGGACAAGTATTTGTAAGTAACAGAGATACTGGAAGAATTTCACCTATATGAAAAATGAGATGGTGCCATCTTTAAATGGGAGTAGAGTTTCTCTCATAATTTTTCATTAATATAGGATGAGCACATGGCCATTAATAGTGCTAAGCGTGTTTTTGTGGACAGAATGTTGTAAAGAATATGTGTAATGCATGACCGGTTTTGATATAAGGAATAATTGGTTCAAAGCTTTTATGCTACCTTTAATTTCATCAAAACTTTGTTGTGTATTTACTAAGGTTAGGTTCACATCGAAAGATACCTAACTGTATTAATATTCTTTTATTACTGTGTATGAACGTGTTTATTTTAAAACAAGTGGGGGATTGTTGGAAGTTGTTTTCAAACAACAAGTTGTGTCTCTTTATAAGAGGGTGCATTCGAAGAGTCGCGTCTCTTCATTTCATATCCTTTCACGGGAGGGTGCATTTGAAGAGTCGCGTCTCTTCATTTCGTATCCTTTCAAACTCTATATAAAGAGATGTCCTTCAGATTTTGAGAGGCACTTCACAATCACATTCTCTTGTTCTGTTCACAACGAGTTTTCACTTTGTTTTAGTGCAAACTTTGTCCAGGCTTGTCTTATCCTATTAGCTTATTTGCAGTAGACCCTCAAAGCATTTAGATAGGGTGAAAATAATCGCTTTAGGAAAGCGTTTTGGCGTGATTCAAGTCTCCTACTCCACAAAATTCCCAACAGAACAGCTACTTAAACAACATTTTTTAGATGTAAAACATTTCAATGATCAGTGGTTGTGTCATGGGCGTGGGCCCAAGGGAGCCACGACCCATTAGGAGACTGCACGCGATGTAGCGCGAACAGTACCACATGACTGTGGCACTACTGTGCATGAACAGTATATGAGTACCTTAGCATTGGGATTAGGAAGGGATTACCTTCCTCAATAAGAATATCTATTTCCTTAAATAGTTGATTAGTTTCCTTGTATAGGGATTAGGTAATTGGAAATGTTATCTATTAGTTAGGAAGGTTATCTATTATAGTTAGGAAGGTCATCATTTAGATTGATTTTATCCATAATTATTAGAAGAGATCTCTATATAAGGAGGTCTATTGTAATCGTTCGCATTAAGCAATAAGAATACAATGGTCTAAGTCACAATCCCCTTTGTCTCTCCAATCTACAGTTTTCCCTCTCCCCTAGCAGCTGACGCCACCCGGCTATCCTCTCGATGATGTTTACCCCTATGATCTAAGGATCATAACATTTGGTATCAGAGCCAACATCATGGCTTCTGCTGCTGAGAATTTCAAGGCCATGAGGGCCACCCCCAACAAGATGAGTGCCAGCGTAGACGACATGAAAGTCCTATTGGCAGACATGGCGGCTATAGTGGCCAAGCTAATAGAAAAGGAGGAGGAGAAGAAGAAGAAGGCATGGACAGCTGCTGCTGTGCGACCTGCACCGCTGAAGGCGTCTTAGATTTCGTTGACGACTTACCCATCATCAACCTCGCTGCCCATGGTTGCACAGATGGTGCCCTCACCGAGAAAGAAGGCTGCTTCCCAGCATTTGTCTTCTCCACACTGCCGGTCGACACCGTGCCTTCAAAGGTGCGGGCTGTGGCGAGTGCCAGGACCATGACGACGCCACGTTCTCTCAACCACCGGCAAGAAGTGCGTCACTACTGCCCCGCGTTGCTTGTCCATGCCGTCAGCGTCTCCTGCAACGTCAAGCCACACCAAGGGACCGCAATCCTCACTGCTATCCAGTGGAGCGTTGCTGATCTTTTTCCATGCGATGCTTTGCCGGTGCCACCACCTCTCGTAGACATGCGGACACCTCGGGTTGCAGCCATGGCTATCACCCTGCAGCTCAAGGACGAGCTGCTCGTTCGGTAGGGGTGAAGTGTCATAGGCGTGGGCCCAGGGGAGCCATGGCCCATTAGGAGACTGCACGTGAAGCAATGTAGCATGAACGATGCCGCATGACTATGGCGCTCACGTGCATGAGCGATGCCAAGTACTATTGTATTGGGATTAGGAAGGATTACCTTCCTCAATAAGAATATCTATTTCCTTGAATAGTTGATTAGTTTTCTTGTATAGGGATTAGGTAATTGGAAATGTTATCTATTAGTTAGGAATGTTATCTATTAGTTAGGAAGGTCATCTATGAGTTAGAAAGGTCATCATTTAGATTGATTTTATCCATAATTGTTTGAAGAGCTCTCTATATAAGAAGACCTATTGTAATCGTTCGCATTAAGCAATGAGAACACAAATATGGCTAGCTGGCTAGCTCTCGATTCGTTAAGGCGGGAAGACTTTAACACAAATAATCGTCGACATATATATTATTATATTATACATTCTTAAGTTGATGTGGATCACTAGTGACGATTTTTTAATCTAAGAAAATGTTTTGGCGAAAATATATATTATGTCACTCAGATTATATTGCGTTATCCAAAAATAATTATAACCAACTTGCCATTATGTCTCAACTTCTACACATATGCCAATTTCATATATATAGACTGCATTGCTCAAATGACATCAAAATAATGTAGGGATTTACAACACCAACTATCTACTTAATTTAAAAGCCAAAATGGGAGCCACCTGTTGGTGGGTTGGTGGAAAGCTTCATCAATAGCATCTCATCCTCTTCATTGGTAATACTAAAATGGCATCGGCATCTAGTATCAAATCAAACCTTTTCGGAGTAAGTAGAGCTTCCTGGCATGATCATGCCATCAACTAGGAAAGGGAGCTACGGTCGCACTTCTCAGGAAATAATTGGTCTAATTTTAGGTAGTTGGAGCATTTTTCAATTGTTTGTATTCGTTGTTAGGAGCATGGCGATTCAAAATACGTGTGTTTGAATTATTCAATGTGCCCTGAAATATTATTGGGTTGACAGAAGACTATATCAGTCAATGTGGCATCGATTCGGCACGTATGGAACTATAGCATAGCATGTTCTCACCTCTCACGTGATTTAACAGCATATGAAAACACCAGGCTCTCGGACTCGGTCAAGTCCTTGTCTCCTCTGAGTCTTCGGCAGTTACAGAAAGGCCTCTCGGGAGTTTTTATGTTCGGTCATCCGCATATACACTGATTAGTAAACTGAAGAGCAGTCGCCACAAATGTCACATGTTTCTTTTATAAAGTAATCAACATTACATCCACAATTCTGACTAAACCTCAGTACAATGCTACATTTGTGAGAATTTGTCTTTACAGATACGAAAACGTACGTACAGACGTACACCATAAGAATAAAGTACAAGTGACAGAATCGCAAGTGAATATTCTTGCATCCTTTTCTTAATCTTAATTTTCCCTGTCCTTTTTCGTTCAGTGATTGCACACAATCTGACCAGGCAATGACCGACAACCATCTTGTCTCGAAATTGTGCTCCAGATTTTCTCGAGAGAGCAGATAATCTTTCTGACCTTACGTCCAAGTGAACGCCATGGACCACCAGCTAGAGGTGTGTTCTGCAGGAATTTTTTTTATTTAATTTTTTATTAATATTTTAAAGTTAATTCCTCGTTAACTTTATTTCCAATTTCGACATCTTTGGACACGCCACCACTTGTGACGTGGCCAAACTGTGCTGTCACACCACCAATCTCGGCGTGGCCCAACCTGCTACGCAAGCCTTCCCAAACAAGTCGTGCCAGCGTGGAGGGCTGGCGTGGCAGTAGTCATGCCCGAACCCATGACATGACAAGCCTGCGTTGTCACGCTACGAGTGTTGGTGTGACAGGGCCGAACATTATTTAAAGGTGTTCCCGGACGATAAAATCTTACGTTTGTTGCATAAGATATATCAACCATTTGGCACGAAAGATGAAATTGTAATGCACAAGTTCACTCTCATGTACCTTGTTCTTAGCATTTCATTTTTCACGGACGTTTGTTCCAAAATTTGTAAACCTGAGTTGACATAGCAAGAATTGAATGGTGCTAAGTGAATGCACAATCCTAGGCAGTAGATTTTATTTCGAACCTGCGATGTTAGTTTGAATGAACAGATGGATGATTAGGCAGGCACATCCCATCCTATTGCAATGATAGGTGATGCTCGTCATCACTTTGGGGTCGTAGACCATTTCGTGCCTACTTTCAGAACACGCATTTTGGACCTTTTTTATATGTTGTTGCATGCCTTGCTACGCCAAAAATTGAATGCGAAAAGATGACGAGATTTGAAGTCGGCTTTGCCACGCAGTCGCAAATTGAAATAGATTTTATAATAAAGTTGCAAATTATATGGCGCATAGGATTTGGTTACGTGCATAAGAAACAACATCATGCACCATGCAACAAACCGAAAGACTTCCACGATATATATGCGTCTTTTTGGAATGAAAATAAATTCGATTGGAACAAATATCATTTGTTTCGGTGGCCCATCGCTCCCTTCCCTTTGTCTCCTTGCTACCCATGGCGACGGCGGCGGCCAGTCTTGAAGTCATCCATATCCTGCGAGACGGGGCGGGCGGTTCAATGATGTTAGGATAAGACAACGTCGTGCCAAATTAATAATTATGATGCATGTTGAACATAACTTACCTCTTGGATCCAGATTACGCCCGAGCGACGGGGAGCAGTAGTACGATCGATAGTCTCACTTGTAGGAGCCATCCCCTTATCCCCTTGCTACCCGCGGCGGTGGCGGCCAGTTTTGAAGTCATCCATGTCCTGCGAGTCGGGCTGGACTGTTGAATGATATTAGGATAATGCAACGTTGGGCTAAATTAATAATTATGATGCATAATGAAGTTAACTTACCTCTTGGATCCAGATTGCACTGGGGCAACGGGGAGCGGTAGTATGGGCCACGGTCTCACTTGTAGGAGCCTTCCCCTTGTCCGTCGCCCACTTGGCCCTGTCGTACTCATTTGCTTTCTTGGGCTTGTCCGATTCCTTTTCAGTTGGGTTGGGTACGTAAGGTGTCCAGCGCTGGAAGGTCTCGGCTCACCATGGAAAGTTTAACATGTACTTCTGTTGGATGAACGCCCTATTGTACATCTCCGGGCCATCGATCTATTGGAAGAAGTTGCATTGCATCTCCAGTTGCCATTATGGGCGTGTGTAATTAGGGATTTGTGGAATGGAACATATGATGTGAAAAATCTTTGTGTGTACAAGATAGGCTTACGAGGTGGTGGCCGCATGTGTAGTACGCCCGTGCGGACGTCGCCGAGTGTGTGGACTGGATGATCTTTGTCGGTTTCTCGCACACACATTGCGAGACTGGGAACTACGGTGGTATCGGCGCATCCTTCATAGACTTATCCGAGTAGGGTTTAGCCCTCTCGGCTAGCCACTTGAGCTTCTGCAGTATCCTCTTGTACATGTTCGCCGAGTCCTCCATCTCCTTCCTCCTAGTTGTGTGAAGCAAGCTCTAGTGTAGTGTTGGGTCTGGTTGTGTAGTGTTCTCCCCCAGATCTCTTTCATCTCTTTTTATAAGCCATACGGTGTAATGCACCTGGTGGAGTGAGAACACATAAGAAATCGATGTGTGTGGTGCGTTCAATTATGAAAAGGTTGAGTCCAAGCATGTTGACTTTTCGGTCTGAAAAGCTAGCGAGGCAGAGTGTTGTCACATCCGCTTGAAAAGTTTACATGACAGAGTTTGGTCTTTTCGATCTGAAAAGCTGGTGTGGTAGTGTGTTGTCATGTCCCTTTGAAAAGTTTGCGCAACAGAGTCCGGTCTTTTCGTTCCAAAAGGCTGAGGTAGAGTGTTGTCATGTGGATTTGGTAGCCCGTGTCATAGTGTGGTTAAATGCTACATAGACTGTTTTCTTTTGAATTACACCCTCAGTCAACAGCTGTAGTTAAAAAAGAGAGATGTTGATCAATCGGATGCTCTAACGAGTGATGTATGGAAGAAGGGGCCAGAGAGAGAGAGAGAGAGAGAGTGAGTGAGTGACAGAGAGATAGAGAGGAGAGGCTTTCTAGGTAAAGTCCTACCATGCCATGTATACTGGCGTTACTGAACTGCTCTATCACGCCATGAGCCCTGGCGTAGCCTAACCGTGCCACCAAACTAGGGTTTGTGCAGTTTAGAGGAGTTGCAAAAACGTCGTTGCTCTCTTGTGCTAAGTCCTATCATGCCACTATCCCTGGTGTGATAGTTCTAGTCAGTCACGCCACTATCCATTGCTTGTCCCTAGTTTTGTGCCCCTATACCTACCATCTGCACCCCCTTTCGCACCTCACGGTATACTTCTTGTTCACATCAGAGTGTTGCACTACAAATGGATGATGGTGCCGCACTGAGTATTCTTGCAGCCAAACCTTCATAACTTCCATACTTGGAAACAACATGTTCTTACGTATTAGGTCATTCTCTGGGTCCGCAATGCCATTCCTGCTCTTCAACCCATTTGCACAGACCGTGTTATCAGCCATTTTGACATCATCGAATGCATGCATCGATAGGACCTCACCCATCACACTGCGAAGAACCCGGCCTTCTTTAGAGGAGAAAAGCGGAGTGGGAGCTTCGTTTTCGGTCGAGCTCCAGCCTTCGTCGAACTCAAGGTCACGGGTTATTCCATCTTGGAACACCTCCTCCTCAAGCTTGTTGTTCATTACAGCGCCATTGAAACCAGTCACGGGGTCACTAACATAGTGCGGGGAAGAAACAGGCACATATGCCAGATCCTGTGAGGGACATTGTTGTTAAGATAGCGTAATGAACTCTTAGGAAGGTTGCTCTTCCATTGGGGGCTTCTGAAAGATCGAGGGCGGATTCTAGTTCTTCCATGTTGCCATTGACCACATCCAAATTATTTCGCGAATCCTCAACAATGATTGTCCTCTCCAGCACAACCTCCAACGACCGAATCTGAGATACGAGCACAACCTCCTTGTACGTGTCCCAATCATCGTTGGACGAGATTGGCATCAACAAGGCGTGCACCTTAGAACCCAACCCAGCGTCATATCGCCCCTGTATTCCAACAACGAACCCCGGCTTATCCCATCCAAAGGTCGACTTAATTCTCGTCAGAAGAGTTTGAAAGCCTGGTGATTCTCAAAACACAAGAACGGTCACTTCCATGCCACCAAAGTCCGCACCACTACCCGTTTAGCTAATAGGCCCACCAGTACAAACACGTACAACTTTATTCATCTACATCCAACAATTCGAACAAAACATTGCAAAGTCAGTACTACATGCCATACAAACAAACTACCCTCGTAAGTAGTACTGAACATTCCATGTATGACTAAAGTAGTTTTTTCTTTTCGCAATCCTATGGCATTCACAATCCTAAACACTCCATTTATTCGGTAGTGCCTTAGTACATCAAACTCAATTGTCTTCTCTTTAACCTTTAGTTGAAGAAAGAGATAAAATTCTTTACAAGTACTCCACAATTGCAGTACCTAACAACTAATGATATGCATGAGCAGTCTGGCATTTTTTCCCTCAAAATAAATATTTACCTAAAAAACTAAATGTCATTTATACTTATCATGAAGTTATCGGTTTTCTTTCTAGGACTCATTTTGCTTCTTTCTTTCTGTTAGGAAAATGCACTATCCACTACTGCAGAAAAGGTCATCACAGACGGTTTCGTGAGCCGTCTAAGTTTATGGGATCAGTAATGACATGAGGTCATCACAGACGGTTATTAACTCAGAACCATCTGTGATAGTTAACTATCACAGACGGTTAGTAGATGAAATCGTTTGTGATAGCTGATGTATCACAGATGGTTTTTACTAAGGAACCATCTGTGATGTTATTTTGTATTGCTAAATCTATTTCTGTTTATTGGCTAGCCTCAGGAAATGCTAGCCATGCCCTCTGAAACAAGCTAAAATTAACCATTTATGAACAAATACACACATGTACCATTATATCTATTTCACAAATCAATTAACTCAAATGAATTAAAATTAACCATTCATGAACAAATACACACATGTACAAACACAATAAATACATGTATACATCCAATTCACATTCATTTTAGAAACAAGCACAACCATTTCACAAATCAATTAACTCAAATAAACTAAAATTAACCATTCATACTGTTCTTGCATGCATCAAGTATGCATTCAATACTTATCCTAAAAAATCTAAGCGACCTAGTCTAACATTGTTGTCACAAAGACAAGTATGAAACTCCCCATAGGCAACAACATCTAACTGACCTTGCAAGCACAAAATCTAACTCCCCACAGTACGAAAATCTACATTGCAAGCACAAGTATGAAACTCCCCAACCGAGGGTACGCCGATGATGGGGTAGAAGATGCTGACTGACCTCACCGAGGAAGAAGCCATGTGCACCGGGGGAGAATCCGTGTGCATCGGGGAAGAAGATGTCGCCGTGATTTAAATGACCAAATTAACATATACACATGTAATTTCTCCAAGTCATTTTAAAGGAATAATATGCTCAAGACATACATCATGTATACAACGAAAATCAGCATAAAGCTAAGATTTATAAGATTGATAATTGCTCTCAGAAGGCTAGTTGCACAAGATATAATCTTGGCCATCACAACACTTTAGTCTATACTCTTCACAAATTGAATAAGATAACAAGCAATCAGATTTTGAGCTCTAAACAAAGCTTTACTATCCTGACAAAATTAATTTCATGCACAATAGTTAACAATTATACTTTCTGTCAACAGAAGATCATAAGCGAAACACAAAATTGACTACTCCAATCTATAAGTCAACAGATTACTAATGAATTCATAGAAGAACACAGTATTCAGCTATAAGCCTTTCGGCTGATATAAGAACCAGCAGAATAACTATTCAAGTGATCAGATTAAGCACCACAGAAGTAACAGAACCTCTAGAGACAATATGACAGCAGCAAGCAATTCTATTAGAGCTCAAAACTGAACAAGTTATTATAACAATTTTAGTATAAGACTATTCTCATCACAGAGCAGATTAACAAAGCCCACAAGCAACACTTTGCTATATCTCCTAGTGCCAGAATCAAATCATTGACAGATTTTGAATCCAGAATAGCACACAAACATATATGCAAAGTGATGCGCGATAGGAGAACAGAGATACTCACAAAGCTGATGGTAATCAAAACCACTGAGATGAAAATCCAACAAGGCACGCCACAGGGCACTGACTCAGAACTAGAGGCATCAACAATTAATTTTCACACGCACAAGAATCAAGATTTACATGGCCGAAACCCTAGCTATCCATCAATTTCATAATTTCAGATCCAAGCATCAAGGAAGAGAGGGGAGGGGATCGGATGGGGGATATCACTGGCGATGAAGGAGAGGCGGCAGCAGCGTCACCGTTGTGTCACGACGGTGACACTACACAAGACACTCTTACGACAAGGGTGCCTTGTGCAATGAATCGTGGCGTCACAACCAGAGGCAAAGGAGCTCACGGCGGTAGTTGGCTTCGTCGAGGGACGGGGCACTTCGATCGGTTTGGGGGAGGCGACACCGCTTTGGTTTGGGGGAGGCGGCGCCGAGGAGGCGGTGAAATCGATCTGGAGGCGGTGTCAAGGAGGCGGTAGCGACAGGCTTGGGGGAGGAGAAACTTAATCGTTTGAGTGGGGGGTGCGGGCAAACCCTAGAGTCCGAATATAAATAGGGTTGGACATCACAGACAGTTCTAAAGTAAAACCGTCTGTGATAAATACACATCACAGACGATTCCAATAAATAATCGTCTATAATAATATACATTCTCATATATATAAATACAAATTCAGAACATATGACACATTCTCATATACATAAATGCAAATTCAGAACACACTGAGCATTATCCGATTCTACTCAGTGGCTTTGATCTTCTGTTTATCGAAAGGCTAATGTGCTGAAATTGTGATTCCTTTTACACTGTTAAACAAATGATCCTCTGTTGGCTGAAAGTATAATCGATATTTATGAGATAATTCTTGACATATTAGTAAAGCATTAGTTTGAGCTCAAAGTCTAATTTGCAGTTGTCATATTTAATTAGTGAAGAATATTGATAAAAATGGCGAGGAATTATATCTGAATATTTGCTAAAACCGCTAATTTTACGATAATATGTTTTAACTATGATTATTACTACTAAAATTATATCTGAATATTTGCTAAAACCACTAATTTTACAACAAGTAGTTCAACACTTGTGCAAATAACTTTGCGTACTCATGCCTAATCCTACAGTCGTCGCTGCAGAAGACGATGTCATCGCCCCACCCTTCTGTCATGCCATAGCCGATGCTCGTGCACTAGTGGCCGTCCTCCAAAAGCGCCAACATTGTTGTATTTTAAAACTGTCTGTGATATTTAGTAATATCACAGATGGTTCTTGTTCAGAACCATCTGTGATACTTCACAGACAGTTTTCAACATGAATCGTCTGCGATATTACCTCTTCATAGACGGTTTTTAGCGCAGCTAGTAACACAGACGGTCGCTAAATCAAAACCGTATGTGATTGTATTTAATACTGACTGTTTCGATCAACCGTCTATGATGAGGCTTTAGGATTAGCCTTTTTGTAGTAGTGATCACCTCAGTCTGTGAAAACCACGGTGATCAAAATGCAATGTAAATGGTGAAAGACATGGAGCTGCCGAAACCATTGATGATAGTAGTAGGAGGCTGTAGTGAGGGTCACCAGAGCACAAGTATACAAGCATCTACAACATATAGCTAATCTACATGTGCTTATGAAACCAATTCAGATTTAGGGTTTATGGCAAAAGTATTCCAATGCATCATGAGCAGTCAGGTCAACAATTAATTAATCTTATGTGTAACATCCCAAAATTTGAATTCTAGGATTATGTAATATAAATGCATTATAGGAATCACTTTGAACATTTGCATGTGAAATATACCATGTTGTAATTCATTTTTGAATTTGAAAAGCAAAACTTGAACTACAAACAAATAGGTGCTAAAAAGGAAATAGATAAAAAACAAAGTAAAAATAATTACTGAGAGAACTATTTTGGGCATATTATCCCAGGAACAATTCACCAAAACTTTTATATGAAATCTTGTTAAGAAAAATAATTACAATTACATAAGAACAGAACTTTGTTCGAATTTTATAGCAATTCATATAAAGTATTAACCTCTAAAATTTTTACAGGAGCAACTGCTTTAGATCATAAGGCTACACAAAAATTTTTGTTAAATTTGGACTTACATTGTGTAGTAAATAAAATTGGACAATAAATCAGCAGAAAATAAAAATCTAAAACCTAACTCACTCTCTCACCTCTCTCTTACCTGTGGGCCCCGCCCATAGGGACCTTCTTCCACCTCACGGTGCTGAGCACTAGCGCATGCCCATGCGCGAGCTCACCACCCCGCCTGCGGTCTTCCTCGCCGCCGACTGTTTTGCCACCGGTCGAACCTACCTGTTGCTTCGCCATCAACCCCCGCACCCATCCCTTTGCCCAGCCGCGCCTAACCCTTCCCGTACGCCAGAGACTCTACCACTTTTGCCCGTGGTCACCTTGAGCTCTCCTCATTGATCTCCACCCTCTCCGCCTATATAAAGGACACTCCGAGCTTCTCCATCTCTTTTCCAACTCCGTGCACATCTCCCTACCCTTTCTTCTCCACACAAACGAGCTTAATCGCTCGGAGAGCACGGGCCCTAATTTGGTCGTGCGCTGCCACCTTTGTCCCCAACACCGTGAAGGGTTTGGTGTCGATCTCTTCATGTCATATCACGTTCCAGAGAACCCCAAAGCTTCCCCCTCACTTGATTCTCTTATGATCCACGGGAGCTCCTGATTTGGCCCTTCTTCCTCACCTCCGACTAGAACTACCGCCTCGAGCACCGCCAGAGCTACAAGGCACCCTAAATCGATTCCTCTTGCTAGGAGCATCACAGGGCCATTACCAAGCTTCTCTGACCATTGGATGATCTTCTCCTTCTGCCAAACCTCTACTCCACGCAAAGCTCATCGCGCCGCCTCGGCTCACCATCAACAACTCACCTCCGAGCCTCCTCATCCTTCCGGTATGACCCTAGTAGCCCCTAGATGCTGTTGCACACATTAGTTCCTTGAGGGCATTGTTCATTCGAGCTCCTGCCCTTTGTCATACCCGCTCCTCTGCTCAACGCTGGCGCACCGCCATGTCAGGCCATCTCTAGCCACGCCACTGGTACCCGTATGTGCGCAACAGCACAGAGGTTCCATTTTGGGAACTCTTCGGCCTCGCGAAGCACCCCACCGCCAGCGAGATGCGTGGGTGTGAGCGCCATCGTGCGGCACACGGTGACGAGCACTGTAGCTCATCATCAACGTGTCTAATCGCGGTCATTAAGACCAAAACAATGATTGACTATCAGGTTAGTAATACTCAAGTCACTAACGTGTGGGACCAAGTCTTAAGTGAGTATATGACATGCGGGCCCCACAATCACTTAAGTGCACAACGCATAGCCCATGGACCACGTACTGTGCATATAGACCTTCGGTCTACGCACTATTCATGTGAACCATGTCACTGACAGTAGACCCCACCTGTCAGTTTAAACGAAAATCAAATGAAAAATGGAAAATACATTTTCAGTTGTGAGGAGAATATGCTTTCCCTTACTGGAAAGTGTAAACCTCATTAGAACATACGCGGCATTACGCTTTCTCTGTTGGAAAGCGTATTTCTCAATTTTCTTTGATTTTCTAAACCGAACCAAATGAAATCTTAATAGCTTTTGCAACAAAACTCCAAATTGAATGAAATTTATCTCTAAATTCGTATAAAATCATAATCTATCTAAATATGTAAAAATATTTAATTTTGGTCACTGTTGGATTTAATTGGTGTTATTTAATTCGTTTCCAGCTCTTTTTGAATTAGACATCGATTGCTCGAGTTATTATCACGATGACCAACGAATCATATTTCTAGAACAGCAAGAGCAAGGAAAGCACCTCCTTTGATCATGTTGATCTCAGTATTTTACTTATTGTACTTTGTTTTGTAAAATCTATTATGCATGCATGTATGTTTGTATGAAAAATGCTATGAATGGGAAATCGGTAGTTGTAAATCCTACTTGCTACATATGTCTTCTTGAAATATTGATTTCTTACTGTTGTAGCCTTTAGAATATGGATTAGGAAATATATAATGTCATTTGGGAATTTCTAAGTGCGATTATCGCACAAATGCAACTAGTGCGATGGATTTTCTAAAAATTTGATAAAAGGACAATATATTAATTTGAGAATTTAGGATATTTTGAAAATGGTCCAGAGGAGATACCTCTGTTATTTTGTATGAAAATGAAATGAAAACTTTAGTTTTTAGATGAGGACGAGTTATATTGTATTCTGAAAAAGTGAGGATTGTGACTCACTAGTAGCTAGGGTGGAGTTCTCGCCTGTAGTCGATTAAGGACCGAAGCCAACAACTTCGGGACTAAGACCTAATCGTACAACTGTATGTGCTAGGATGGGGTAGTCGTAGCTAACTAAGTTATCGAGTTATAGCCTTGCATGATTAGTAGGCATAAGTAGTGCGCACATGACTGGTTAGGTATGTCGACACAACTGCGAATGTCTCACTTCAACGGGTTTCTATATAGGCAAAGTGAGGGACTCACTCAATGGGTTTCTATCTGGGTGAGTGAGGCTCCTCATTCGATGTGTTAATATTATTATTATCCGGATGAATGAAGATAATGATTCACAGGGCTAGTGCAAGGTTAGGACTAGATAATGTAAAAGCTGTGTCGCGAACTCTAGACTACTTACCTTCGGTAGTGAGCAGTGATATAGAGATTGTTGTAGGTGTAAAAACCAAACACAAGTAAGGGGGTGGACGTCAGCCGTCTGATGGGCCATCGTCCACGGGAGTAAAAATGACACGAGATTTATCTGAGTTGGGGTCCGAGGACCGCCTACTCTGTCGGTGAGCCGACGGGGTTACTCTCGGGAGGAGACCCGAGGCTCACCAGATTTTGAACATGTTGCTTTATTGCTCAAGAGAGCTCCCTTTGAAAGGAGGGATACATGGGGTATTTATAGGCACCCAAGCCTGTACAAATGACGGAAATACTCTTTAATGAGATAGCTAGCCTATGAGTACAAGCAAGGGGTATTACAGTCTTTTATAAGTACAACAGTTTTTCTCCGAGTGCATCGCGTGTCTTACGAAGGTGGGCCTGCCGGCGTGATTGAATTATTCTTACAACACTAGCCCCCCCTTGCCCTTGGCGTTTTAGGAGAGCATAAAGGCGTCTTTAGTTGTACTTTTCGTGTGGAGATTGACGTTTCAGAGGATTATCTTGCCAAGCCGTCTCGACGAGTGCTTGCTTGGCCACATGACTCTGCATTGCTAAGCGTAGCTTGTCCGATTGCCTGGGCCGTAAGGGCGCCGCGAGGGCACAGGACAGCCACGAGGGCATCGTGAGGGCGCCACGAAGGCGCCGCAAGGGCTGCGAGGGTGCTGTGATGGCACGAGGGCCGCGAGGGTCCCGAGGGCGCCGTGATGGCGCAAGGGCACGAGACGACCGCAAGGGCGCTCTGATGGCGTGAGGACCTCGCGAGACCACGAGGGTGCAAGAGTGTGAGACCGTCGTGAGAGCGCGAGGTCGCGACGCCCCAAGAGCACCGGGTGCTACCGCGAGACTCGAGGGCACCGGGCGCCGGGGCGTAGCTGCGAGGAGCACTGGACGCTGCGCATTGGGGCGCTCAGGAGCAGCTGCTCCCACGCAAGTAATCTGTAGTACTGGTTATTCTTCCAAGATGAGATGCTCTTTGCTTTAGGCCGTAGGACCTGCTTGATTTGATGTCTCTGTACTTTGCTTTTCTTTTCTTTCACGCCAGGCCACACAATTTGCTGCAGCTTCTTTGTGCCTTCAGCTTCTTCTTATCTTCTCAACTGAGTGGAACATCCTGGTGCTTTTCTCTTTTCCCCACTTCATTGCTTCAACTTCCTCTCATCCCTTCCTACTTCTTGCTTTTTCTCCTGATCTCTTCAACCGGATGGAGCATTTGGCGTGGTCAGGGTCACAGGCGGCCGCCGACCCAAAGAACCGCCGCGCCTCCACGCTGGTTCCTCCTCTCGACATGCTCGCGCAGCTTCACCAACTTCTTCTCTCCGTAAGCTCCTCCTCCGTAGTAGCAGTGGTATCGGTGTCCTCGCTGCTCTCGGGGGCGAAGCCGTCTTCGAGGCCACCACGCCGCGCACGCCCTTCAAGGCCGCCACGCCGCACGCAGAGGACCCGTCGAAAGAGAGGCACAGGCGGCGCGGGTTGCCAGCGGCCCCCTCGGGTGATCCCTTGGGCCAGTGCGCGAGCCCGGCGGGTGACAAGGGGACGGGGTGTTGCTGCTCGTTGTGCTCTCCGAGCACCTTCTTCCTCGGTGAGGCCTTGGACGTGGCGGAGATCACCGGCGCCATGAAGCCCTTGCCGCCGCTGCCGCCGGAGTGAACCTTGGGCGTCCTCGCGGCATCCCGCTGCTCGTTCTCCTTCTCCGCGCGCTACCTTTGGCGATGGTGATGGTGCCGCTGCGGCTACGTCGGCAATTGTCCGGGTTCGGGAAGCAGCAGGTGGCCACGGATGTCGGTGAGGAGATTCAGTGGGAGGACAGACCAGTGGGCGGCGGCCATTCTTTGCATGAGACATCCTTGATTTTCTGCTTTGTTGGTTTTTCTCGACTGTTGAGCGTGACTTCTGTGATGTTTTTGCCAGGGCGCGAGGGTGTCAGAGCTCTCGGCCGCCAGGGCGTGTTGCCAGGGCGCGTTGCCGGGACCGCCAGGGCGCGCTCGGGCGTGTTCGCCAGGGCGCACTGGCAGGGCGCTGGGTGCAGGGCGCACTGCCAGGGCGCTTGACCGCGCAGGGCGCAGGGCACAGGGTTTTTTGTCAGGGCGCGCGGCGCCTCCTCGCGCTGTCCTCCCCGTCCCGCCTTGGCCGTCGCCGCTGTCGCCGTTGCGGCCGCGCCATCGCGCCCGCGCCGCTGCTCCCGAGCCGCCTCGCTCGCTCCGCCCACGCGCAGCGCCGCGGGGAGCGCTTTGGCTACAAGCCAGCGCCCCGCGAGTCCCTCCGGCCTTTTGGCCGCGCAGTGGAGCCGGCCGTGGGCCGTTTCGGCCTGCTCGGCCCGTTTTCTTTTAGGCCGCACAGTAAAAGCCCAGTACTGTTCATCCTAAAACCGGCCCAACACTGTTCCTTGCACAGTAAAATTTGGTTTTATTCCAAAAATTCCAGAAATTGCTTTTAAGCCAAAATTCCTATTCCTAAGCCTAGATTAATGATTATTTATTGTTTGTGTCTAAATAATAGATATAAGCGATAAAATGATTATTAATTGTCGAAAACCTAACTTGAGTTAGTATAGCCTTCCGTAGTCTCGAAGCAGTAAAGTCTAATCCTAACTCCGTTCAGCCGTATCGACTTCATTTAATTTTCTTTCTCTTTTATTTTTTGTTGTACTTGGATTCGTTTGCTAGGCTCGATCCTTGTCGAGCCAAAGTGGTTTATTGGTTTTGTGTCTTCGCTTAGGAGTTTCGGCGTCGTCGAGACATTACCGAGGACTTCACGGAGACGAGGACACCGACATCGCGCAATTCGAGGAATGGAACCGGGAGGCAAGTTGCATACCTTGAACATATTGAACCCGCATGTCATATATTCATATTATTATCTTCATTAAAATATTTTAGCCAAGTATTTCAACAAAGAAATAATACTTTGGAATGCCATGTTGATTAGATATAAGTCCTTAACCCCACATATTAAACCACCTATTCTTGTAAGCCATATTTACCTTGACAACCTTGGTTCACATAAAATATTAGTAAATATTACTAAGTCATGAAAACCTCATTCTAAATCTTTGTTAAGGAATGTTGGCTTTAGGCCAATAGGATTTTGGGTGTAAGTTGAGGTCGAGTCCATTGAGTTGGGCAACCCAATATACTTGGTAAAATGGGTCATCGGTGAGATCAAGAGGTGGGCAACAGCGGGTTGGGCCATCGCCTCATTGGATGACAAGTAAGGACAAGAACCTTGTGCTAAATAATGGACGACGATAAACCGCTCAACCACATGCGTGGTCATTACTCCCTAACTTAGTACCTTTGCTCATCCAATTGAATATCTATAGCATCAAAGGCAAGTCGGGGGTGGACCCTAAGGACACTCGTTGATCCTTACAGCAGTATGGGCCGTCGGCCTCGGGGTGCGAGTCCGCTATTGGCGTGTAATCAATGTTATTGAATACAGGTGCTTAGGTTAATGAAATTTGTGTTCATGGGTGATTCAACATACAAAGCATAAGTAGAATTCTGAGATGTTAATTGGTAATGTGGAAGTTGTTAAACCCACTGTGGCTATATTTATTCTTGTTTTCTTTATCGTACTATTGTAAAGCTTTTAAAGTCAACTTTTGCATTCCACATATACTGTTTGGTAAAGCCGTACCATTTCCTTGATATTTCCGACATATAGTTAAATAGCTTTTCCTATGCGATTTGTTGAGTCACGGTAGTTGTACTCATTCTTGCTTAAATCAATCAATGAAGAGTTTTGGGAAGATCGGTGTTCTCTCGAACAAGAAGAACCGGTGAACTTGACGACTCTTGGTACTAGGGTCTCGTTCGCTCAAGCTTCTGTGGTTCTAGCAATTCTTTTGCAAGTGTATTATATTACTTCGGGACTCGAGGCCTTTGCTTAGCTTTTAAAATTTTATTAAGCCTATCTGGCGTTTGAGTGCGTTACAAAAGTGGTATCGAGCCGGACTTGAAGTTGAGACCTTAGCTTGGTTATAGGTTGAAGACCTTTAAAACTAATAATTTCAAAAACTACAAAAGAATTCTCAAAACAAAAATATAAGTATTAAATTCTTGTCTCTTTTCCTCTCTTGCTACCTTACCTTACTTGCTTGAAAAACTTGTGTTGTTCTTCTAAAAGATTTATCTCCTCTTAACTAACCTTTCAAACTTTCCGTTTGTCGGGAAAATGCAAATCCTACTCAGACCACTCGAGTTTAGAGGATGGAGCAAAAGACTACTCGAGATGATGCGGTTTATCGGCGCCCGCAATGAGCGATTACATCTTCCACGGAGAGGCGGATCTGTGATGGAAAAAATTACCAGGAAGGCATGGATAAACTGGTTAGTTAGCTTACAAACGACCTTTGAATGTCGGTTTGTGGGTCAACGCCTCTGAGAGAGCGTCTGAGGATCTTTGCAAAGGCGGCGATTACTACTGCGTCGGCATTATGATTGAGTTTGAACACTCACGAATATCGGTGATTCCACGAGAGGAAGCGATGGATCCGACTTCAAATTCCTTGCCGGTGATGATGAAGACCCCGCGATCAGTGAAGTTGCCACCCGTTATCACTTGGCCAAGCGGAATCAAGAACATGCGAAGGAGTTAGATCGTTATAATGAACGGATCGGGGGCGGGATCAATCGTGATGAGAGCCCGGCGTTCTGAAGATCCAACGATGGAATATACTGCTGAGATCACGGATTACACTCCTTTGTCTCCGGTTATTACTCGAGTCACCTCGGTAGCTTCGCCCTCATCCAGCAGGCATAGCACACTTCTCTGCCGATCGCTTGAGGATCCAACAAGGAAAGGAGAAGATGGAAGAGGCAACACCGACCGGCGGTGTGGCGCTAAAGAAAGAAAGAAGGAGGATTACGAAGAGGAGGAAGACCGGAGATCTTGATCCACTACACCATGACAACCCTCCGTCCGATTGGGTGGTAGAGTCCTCATAAGGTGTTAGATTACGATAGAGTATTGTAGATCCACCTACCTTAGTAGTAGAACGACTTTTGATTGTAAGAAAAGTTGTGTATTGTACTCTAAGTAGTATACATCCGACTTTTGTAAATTAATTTGTCTACTTTGTGTAAAATATAATAAATAAGTTGTTTTCCTATCCATATCGTATATCATCTTGTCAAAAGTCATTTCATACATTAGTCTTAATCCTTACCTATTGCTTTCACGCTTATCTAAGAATCTGAGTCTTACTTATCTCCTTGTGTTTGGTCAAAACATTGCAGATAAATTCACAAAGATGTGCAAATAACAACAATGGCTGAAATTTGAATCAGCAGGGGCAACCACCAAGCTTGGCGAGGTCATGGCTATGATGGAGAGAAATAGATTCAGCGAGCGAGCGAATCGGGCGATTAATGGAGCAACATACTCAACTCCTCGAACAAATTGCCGCCAGACCTACTGGTGGACATACTCACTGGAGGCAACAATGGAGGAGTGACTCGAGGCTTGTGGGCGATTTTGAAAAAGGCCACCAACTTTCACGGTGTCACGAGCCGTTAGTGGTGATGGTGGATAAGGGATATTGAGAGAAAGTTGGACACTATCGATGGTAGTGACAAAGAAGACTTTGTTTGCTTCTCATCAACTACAAGGTCAAGCGGCGTGGTGGATGAATGTCAGACTCTTCATCGAGCGAAGATATACCATGGGCGAAATTCAAGGAAGCATTTCATAAAGCCCATGTCCACGAGAGCATAGTTGCGACCAAGTAGGAATTTCTTGCTCTTAAGCAAGGAGGCCGTCTGATCCTGAGAATACTTGCACCAATTTAACCAATTGGCGGTATGCTCCACATGAGGTGAATCTTGAAGCTAAGAAGATGGAGAAGTTTCACAAAGTGCGCAAAAGTCCTTTGAAATTTCACATTTGACTCTTGACTTCCTGACCTAGCTTCCATGGTGAATAAATTGATAATCTCGGAAGAAGCGAGAGCGATATGGAAGAAACCGAAGAGGAAAATGAAGCAAATAACTCGACCACAAGTGCACCAAGGGAGAATGGCGCCCACCCATCTTCAGTTTCACCAAGACCCTCTATGAATCTGGCGCCAAGACCATCAATGAACCCGGCTGACAAGATCGACTTTTAGTGGAAGCAGGCATGCGCAGTTCAATGCTATAGCTGTGGAGAAACCATTATTTGAAGGATTGTCCTCGAGAAATCCTCCAATTGCTTTCATTGTGGACAACTTTGGTCACTTCAAGGGGCGGTGCCCATTGAAGAACATGTCATCGAGATGCAACCAAAGCTCAAGCAAGAAACCGACCCGCGAATGCTAGGAATCCTCCACCTTCGGGCCAATAGAGGAGGAATGCTCTGACCGAAAAACCAACGAGGCAATCGGGTCAATTCTCGGGAGGAGGACGATCGCACTGCACCATCGCAAGGAAGATCAATCATATCACCACTCGGGATCTGTGAGGCCACCGATATCATCGTCGGTATGTTCCTACTCAATGCAAGATCGGCTTTAGTGCTTTTTGATTAAGGAGCTACACATTCGGTTATTTCCTTGGATTTTCTTTGTGGAGAGTTGTTTGCCTTTTATTGTTTTGCCAAATCCTATGTGTTGCAAACACGGGACTATATTGAAATCTCGGTATAAGTCGCGATAACTGAACCTAGAAGTTCAAAGTGCATTTGAAACGAGTTATTGGTGATCGGATGAGAGGCATAGATGTCATCTTGGGAATGGATTGGTTATCAAAATATAAAGCCACGCGATTATTTGTGAGAAGAAAACGATAACCTTGAAGAATGCGAGAAGGGCAAGAAGTAGCGGTCATGACGGTCGGTCTTTGATAAGGAAACAGAGAGCGAAAGGTCAATAGCACCATCTCGAAGTCACTATCTGATGCGATGGTTGATGAATACCGGATGTGTTCCCGGAGAAACTACGGGAAGACCTCGGATAGAATGATTGAGCTTACTATAGAGTTAGTACACGAGACCAAGCACGTAACTAAGGCCGCGATGCTGAATGGCAACCGGTGAGTTAAAGGAGCTTAAGAAGCAGTTGGATGAGTTGGAAGAAAAAGGTTTCATAAGACCTAGTGTCTCACCTTGAAATGCACCCGTCTTATTTGTTAAGAAAAAGGATGGAACTTTGAGATTGTGTGTGGATTATAGAGCTTTGAATGCATTAACCATTAAGAACAAGTATCCTTTGCCAAGAATAGATGATTTGTTCGATCAACTAAAAGGAGCTAAGGTATTCTCAAAATTGATCTCGGATCGAGGATATCACCGACTCAAGATTAGAGAACAAGATAGAGAAAGCGCATTTACTACAAGATATGGACTTTATGAGTTCACGAGTGGTACCTTTTGGATTAACCAATGCTCGGCATATTTCATGAATTTGATGAACCAAGTCTATATGGAATTCTTGGATCGGTTTGTGGTAGTATTTGTGGATGATATTTTGATTTATTCAAAAAGTGAAGAAGAGCATAAGGAGCATCTTCATTTGGCCCTAACCAAGTTGAGAGAGCATCGGTTGTATGCAAAATTCTCCAAGTCGAATTTTGGATGAAAGAAGTGTCATTTTGGGGCACATCATCACGGAAGAAGGAGTAAAGTTGACCCGAGAAAAAGTCGGGAGGCGATGCAAGAGTGGAGCGACCAAAGGCGATGGTGAGATAAGAAGTTTCTTAGATGCGGCGGGATATTACTGCATGATTTATAGAAAATTTCGAGAATAGCCGTCCACTTACTCGACTTCTCGAAAGGATATTCCTTTTAAATGGGCGGATAAGTCTGCGAAGAAAACTTTCGAGAATTGAAGGTCGATTAACCACTACCCGGTGCTCATACTACCAAACCACGAGAAGGACTTTGATTTATTGTGGCGCTTCAAAGCAAGGATTAGGTTGTGTGCTAATGCAAGATGGCAAAGTTGTGGCTTACGCCTCAAAGCGATTAAGAACTCATGAAGAATTACCCCACATGATTTGGAGTTAGCGGCGGTTGTGCACTCATTAAAAATTTGGAGGCACTATCTCTTGGGGAATCATTGTGAAGTGTTTTCGGACCATAAGAGTGCGAAATATATTTTTACCGACCAGATTTGAATCTCGAGCCGAGAAGATGGCTAGAATTAATAAAAGATTATGATTTGGATATTGATATCACCCGGGTAAAGCAAATGTTGTCATGAGATGCACTTAGCGAAAAGGCACATCATAGTCGAATGCATTGCGGGAATGTCGATCGAGTTAGTGTTGGAAATCAGCAGACTAAACTTGGAAATTGTTGAACAAGGGTTAATATCGACTTTGGAGATCTGATCGAGTTGGTCGACCAAATCAAACAAGCACAACGGAAGATCAAGAAATTGACAACTCTTGGCGAGAAAATCAAGGTGGAAAAATAAAGGAATTCAAGAAAGATGATCAAGGAATGATAAAGTTCAAAAACCGTTTGTGTGTACCAAACAAAGAAGAACTGAAACAGTTGATTCTGCAAGAAGCTCACTCATCTCAATTCTCAATACATCCAGGGGGAACAAAAATGTATCAAGACTTGAAGAAGAGGTTTTGGTGGAAAAAGATGAAAAGAGAGATAGCTGAATATATAGCCAAGTCGACATTTGTCGGGAAGATCAAGATAAACCATCGAAACTGCGGGTTGTTACAACCCTTACGGATGCAGTTGGAAATGGGAAGAAATCGGCATGGATTTAGTCTTACCAAGGACACAAAAAGGATTTGATGCAATATGGGTGATAGTAGGCAGTTAACCAAGGTGGCACATTTCATACCAATTGACAAACATATGGAAAGAATAAGTTGGCGAGTTGTATATGACCAAGATAATATCTTTACATGGGATTCCAAAGAGAATAGTATCGATAGAGAGCAGCAGTTTACATCTAAGTTTTGGAAGAAACTACGAGGAAGCCATGGGAGCAGTTTAGCTTTCGGCCTGACTTACCATCCTGGCGGGGGCCATGACAGAGAGTCAATCGGTATTGGAGGATATGTTGAGAGCATGTGCTTTAGCTTATGGAGCAACTTGGGATAAGTGTTTGCCTTTTGCGAGTTCTCTTACAATAATAGTTATCAAGCTAGTATTTTTGGCAGGGCGTTTTGACAGGGCGCTAGCCCTCTCCTGCTAGGCCGCTCACGCGGTCCTTGTCTTCACGTGAGGTCTTCACGTACATTGCTTTGGACTTTGCAGACTCTGCGTGATAACAGAACCTCCCCTTGCCTTCTTTCTTGCAGGGCGCGGGGGCGGTCTGCCAGGGCGCAGGGCGCCACTGCCAGGGCGCTTGGCATCCACTTGTCGAAGCGCTGGACGTCCACCTACCGCGCGGGGCATCTACCTGCCGAGGCGCATGGCGTCTACCTGCCAGGGCGTTGTCTGCGAGGGCGCAGGGCGTCCGCCTGCCAGGGCGCTTTGTGCCAGGGGTAAGGCGTGTTAGCTATCCTCATTCACATCCGAATGCTTTTCCCTTGTGATGACCTTGCGATGACCATGTGTTGCCATTTTGAGTCCTTGCCATTGCCAGGGTGCCGGGGCGCGAGAAGCTGGGCGCACAGGACACCTGATGCGTGCGAGGCGCATGCAGGGCGCTAGGCGTGCATCCGTGGGGCGTCGTGCGTGTAGAGCTCCTTGGCACCAAGACGCAGCTAGTAGGGCGCTGCTGGCTGCTGGCCTTTAGTTGTAGTAGAGCTAGCAGTAATATTCCATAGGCATATGCAGGACACTATTATGACTCGTTGAGACTTGATGAAATCATAGAGCCATGAGGCAAGCAAAGTAGAAGAGTTCTTGTTTTGTTTTATTGTGCTGTGGGGAATGAGCCGATGAGAACTAGTCAGAATCTACGGCCAGACTGAATAAAGTTTGTTGAGTTGTAGTAAATGCTATCTATTAGACCCATTGTTTGAAGAGAGGCTGGCATTCGCTTTATTCAATTCCAGGGCCTGTATTTATTCGAAATGACGGGCACATGGCTAGCTAATGGAGCCTAAGCACTAGGCATGCAGGAAGTGTAGGGTTCGAGCACGAGGGTATGTGAGGGCGTACGAGGTTCTGAGACCCGAGGGCTCGACACCGTGAGGGCACGAGGCCCCGAGGTGCGAAGGCTCGATGCTGCGAGGGTATGAGGCCGTGAGGCCCAGAGGGCGCAAGGCCTCGAGGCTCCGAAGGCACGGCGAGGCTGCTTGGCACTGCTGAGGTCAGAGGACGCGAGGCCTGACACCGCGAGGGCACGAGGGCACCTGCGGCGCGACGCCCCGAGGTCTTGAGGGCGCGAGGTCCCAAGGCCCCGATGGTGTTAGGCCCCGAGGCTCCGGGGGCACGAGGCCCCGAGGCATGAGGCCTCGAGGGCACCACGAGGGTGCGACGCCTCGATGTCCCAAGGGCGCGAGATCCCAAGGCCCCGAGGGCGTCAGGCCCCGAGGTATGAGGCCCTAAGGCTCCGGGGGCACGAGGACATAAGGCCTGAGGGCACCGTGGTAGCGATGCCTAGAGGTCCCGAGGCGCGAGGCCCCGATGGCGTCGGGCCACTGGTGTGAGCCCCCGGACTCTGGGGACACGAGGCACGAGACCCGAGAGGCTTGAGGCGCGAGGCCCCGAGGCCTGGTCTGAGGCCCCGAGGCTCGAAGGGTGCCGTGGTCTGAGGCCCAAGAGGCCTTGGCGGTGGGGTCAAAGGCATGAGTGGCGCTCCTCACCAGGCTGCGGCCGTCTTTGTCGTTCTGCCGTACCGTTAGTCTGCATCTTCCACTTGTCTTGCCGGTTCCCCAAGAACTCGAAGTCCAGCTCGTCGTGGTTCTTCTTGAACACGTCGCCGCTCGAGAGGTAGAAGGCGACGACGACGCCAGCGGTGTGGTCCTTGGGCAGCTTGATGGAGGCGCTGAGGAAGCTATGGTGGTAGTAGTCGGTGATGGATTTATTGTTGAGTCCGAGTAGTTGTTGAAGTCTGTAGCATTTTGAGTTGGTGCTCTCTCCAGCAGATAAAAGGAGGGCGCTGCTGTACAAGGACTAGGGCAAGGTGCTGCTTTGAGAGAAGCAGCTATCACGTGAAGGCACAGATGGCAGAAGGCCAGAAGCACTGTCTATTGCTTTGGTCTGTCACCGCTCCCTCTTTTGGTCTGTGCTTTTTTTTTCACGTGAGGCTGAAATGATGATGGTTATTTAAACCATGGAGACACGATGTGTGCTAGCCCTCGCAGGAATCCAAGGCAAGGACCCTCTTTTCTCTCTCTATTGGTTCTTTCTTCCCTCCAGTTCAGCAGGGCTCTGTTAGCTGCGAGGTTAGGGCTCAGGCGGAGGCGAGGTGGTAGGATTCATATGATGCCCAGCCCCCTGTCCCTTGGGTGCTGCAAGGCGCCGAGGGACAAAAATCTTGAGTATTGTATCTGTTGAATATCCTTTTGATGTGCACATAGCGGTGTTTTTCGGGGCGCCAAAGACTTGGGCAAGTCGGCAGCAGAATGTAGATGCTCGAGATTTAGCCAAGTGCGGATCGGCCTGCGCGAGGCACGAGGGTGAGAATCGTCCTAAAGACTTGTGCGAATCCCAACCTTGAGCTTGATCTTCAAGACCGGAGGCATAGTGCTATGTCCATTGGGCTATCTTCATTGTGCTTCATGTAGCGTGAGTGCTTCACGAGGGCGTGTACTGATTGCCGCTTCTCGTTGGCCCTTCGTGTGGGGTGGTTTTGTTGCTCCATTCTGAAGGAGAAGTCTTGCGTGAGGCCGCCGAGCGAGGCATAGCCTTCGAGGCAAAGCGGCACATCGGAGTGAGGTCTATGTAGGCGAAGCCTTGAGCCTTGGTCGCCGAGCCGAGGCATAACCTTGAGGCGGGCGGCCAAAGTGAGGCTTATGTGGCGAAGCCTTAGGCGCAGGTCGCCGAGCCGAGGCACCTGACCGGTGAGGCGGCGCATCGAAGTGAGGCCTATGAAGCCTTTGTAGGCGAAGTCGTTCTCCTCTTGCCCCGCGGCTTGATGAGAGTTGTCGAAGTAGAACTCCTCAGAATCATCACAGTTCGATCTAGAAACGTTGCAGGGACAGGTAGATAACACAAGCGTCTCTGCGGAAAAGAGAGAATGATCAACACTTATTTCTTGTAGCAAGGTAACATTCGTTCGAAATGAGCATTAATCGAAGTCGTTGCCGTGGGACAAGTAGAGTCCCATCACTTTAGATACTAAGATCTCCGAGGTGACAGCCTTATGCGAGCATGATAGTCCTTGATCAATATTCGAGCCAAGTCAACGGTAGATGATTCGAGCTATGAGACTGAGTCATGGACATATCGAAGGGGTGCCCACGAGGCTAAGTCGTTGGGCACCGAATGGCCAACAGAGGTGGTAGCCCCCCCAGTGAACTTGGAGGCGCCCATGAGGCTAACTCATGGGGCACCGAATGACCACTAGGGGTGGTAGCCTCTAATGGACTTAGAGGTGCCCATGAGGCTAACTCATAGGCACATTTGACATCTACCCTCGACAGTAAGTCACGTAAACACTGGTGGCGCCCATGAGGCTAAGTCGTGGGGCGCCGTATGGCCACTAGGGGTGGTAGCCCCCCAGTGGACTTGGAGGTGCCTATGAGGCTAACTCCTGGCACCTTAGGCGTATGCCCTTGACATAAGTCATGGGCATCAGGTGGCGCCACGAGGCTAAGTCGTGAGGGCACTTAGAACTATGAGGGCAATGAAGCCCTTTTACCCCGTATGTGGGTTTTTGTTATGATCGGGAATGCATGAGAGTGGTTAACCCTTGCGAAGCAATGAAGCTAGGGTGCGGGGACCCAGTGGTTCGTGGCGTGGCACAGAGTCTAAGGGGCCGAGTCCTCAACACATCCATCAACTTGGTACTGTGCCAAAGTTGTCGATCATGCCTTAGGTCTAGTAGGATACGAGCCGCATGGTGGAGGCGACGGACGCCCAAGCCACCATGGACTTTTGTTAGGGGAGACCGTGGAGGTCGTGCGCCCTCGCACCACGAGGGTGGTCGCTCATGTCCTAGGGCGATGGGACACGAACCGCCATGGTGGGGCGGCGGACGCCCAAGCCACTATGGACTTTTGTTAGGGAGACCGCGGAGGTCGTCGCCCTATGCACCACGAGGTGGTCGCTCATGCCCTAGGGCGATGAGACCTGAGCCGCCATGGTGGAGGCGATGGGCGCCTGAGCCACCATGGACTTTGCTAGGGGAGACCGCGGAGGTCGTGCGCTCTATGCACCACGGGGTGGTCGCTCATGCCCTAGGTCGATGGGACATGAGCCGCCATAGTGGGCGATGGGCGCCTGTGTCACCATGGACTTTGCTAGGGGAGACCGCGGAGGTCGTATGCCCTATGCACCACGGGGTGAAATCCTTGGAGGAAAGTGTCTTGAGAGCCCATCTGAGATTTATATGTCGGAATGTCCCCTAACGATGGCGCGTTAGAGGCGAGCCTCGTAGCGAGCCTTCATCGCTCGTGCCGCATGGACGTCATGCGTCCCGGGGGTGATGGTTGGCCCCATAATCCTTAGCCTTCTGGCTGCGAGAGTGCCTTGAACTGCTCACCCTTGGCTGGGCCTCGCATCGACCCGCACAAGGGAGGAGGACGCGCATGGGAACCCCAGGGCATGTAGGATGTTGCCATCCGAGGTGAATGGCCGATCTCGACAAGAGTGCTCGGTGAGGCTCCTTCAAAGAGCGGATGGGTCATCCACGAGATCTTGCCTTGAGGAGCGGAGGAGGTTTCGTGAACTTAGAGTATTTTTGGTAGGAGACATAGCCTTTCATCGATTAGCTCGTCCCCACGGTCGGCGCCAATGTTGTAGGTGTAAAACCAAACACAAGTAAGGGGTGGGCGTCGGTAGTCTGACGGGCCATCGTCCACGGGAGTAAAAATGACACGAGGATTTATCTGAGTTGAGGTCGAGAGGACCGCCTACTCCTGTCGGTGAGCCGACGGGGGGTTACCTCCGGGGAGGGAGACCCCGAGGGCTCACCAGTTTTGAACATGTTGCTTTATTGCTCAAGAGAGCTCCCCCTTTGAAAGGAGGGATACATGGGGTATTTATAGGCACCCAAGCCTGTACAAATGACGGAAATACTCTTTAATGAGATAGCTAGCCTATGAGTACAAGCAAGGGGTATTACAGTCTTTTATAAGTACAACAGTTTTTCTCGGGTCTGTACGCGTGTCTTCTGAAAGGTGGGCCCTGCCAGCGTGATTGAATTATTCTTACAACAGAGATATTCCAGGCAACTGAAATACCGCGTACTATGGGTAAAGTTGTACACCTCTGCAGAGTGAAAAATCTAGTTAAATAGCCGCGCTCATGGTCATGAGCATACTTAGTGCGGCTGGTATGGCTGTAGTGTTGTTTTTCTCAAAAATTGTTTAATCGAGAAATGGGTAATGACATGGGGTTTTTAATTATTGAGTTAACTGCCATATCTATGGCTGAACATGAATTTGTCAGTGCCATGTCTATGACTGAATATGAAGTGTTGTCAGTGTTGTTGATATTATTTGATCAATCCCTTACTTACTTACCGTCCTATACTTATTTATTTAAATTGCACTTTAAATTTCGTTGCAAAGTACTATTTATGAATATTGCAAACAAAAATAGCTTTGAGCAGCAAAATAACTTGTAGAGTAGAGCCTCATTCTTTGATAGCCTTGCATTTAATATAACTTTGTGATACACTATAAGTCTAGCTGAGTAGACAAGTACTCAATCTTGCTTATGTTGTTGTTTAGAGATTGAAGATGGCGGATGCGGATAGCGAGTTCTTTGCTCCGGCACCGGAGGGTTCGATGATGGGTCTACCTAGGTCTTGTTCCTTATCGGTTACTGCGAGGATCGGATGGGCATGCCACTTTGGAGTTTTGCTACTTATATTATGTCTTTTCTTTGCTATTTGTTTCTCGATGATTGTTTTTATTTTGGCGGTCGACATTGTTGTAATAATCTTGTAATAGCTTAAGTTGAGTACCCTTTTTCTTTACTTTTATGCATGTATGTATGGATGTGAATGCCAAATGTTGCGAATGTATGTGCTAGCCACTAATCTTGGGACTAGCACAGTATACAAATAGGGTCTTCGGGTATTCCACACCTGGGGGTCCGACAATATGCTTCTGGAAACATGGAGGGCAGACCACAAGAGTCCTCTTCTGGAATTGGTTGCTCCATCTGAAAAATTCATGCAATTGATTGACTAATTGGTTGTTTGTTTTCTTCGGTTTGCAATTGCTTCAATCACGACGCAACCTACCCAAATCTCCCCCAAAGGCACATCTCTATATATCTACCTTCTACAAATTTTGCTCACATCGTCACATTCCAAGCCACAGAGTAGAAGAGAGATAGGACATGAGAAGGGGCGGCAAATGTTTACCTTTGCAACAAGTGGGGAATCGAGAGAGTCGATCTTGAGAACTTGGGGATGGCGAGCGACGACGGCGTGAGGAAGGTGCTGGCGGTGATGGGGAAGGTCCTGGCGGGAGTAGGCGGCCGTCGGCGAGGCGGAGGCGGCCAAGCGGATGGAAAACGAGGATTCGGGAGGTTGGGCGGGGAGGAGAGGGGCTTGGGTAAAGAGGAAGAATGGGAAAAAGGAAGAACGAGCTTGGCGCTTGACAACTAAATGACCACTTGTCACGCCACTAGAGTTGGCGTGACAATCTGAATTGTCACGCATACGATTCTTGGCGTGACAAGCGCCATAAGCGCTCCATGTTGGCACGACGCGCGAATGATGGCTTGCGTAGTAGGTTTGGCTACGCCGGGGACAATGGCATGATAGAACGGTTTTGCCACGTCATAAGTGATGGCGTGACTAAAGGAGTCAGAATTGAAAATAAAGTTAGCGATGGGTTAACTTTAAAATATTAATAAAAAAGGATTAAATTAAAAAATAGCACTTTACATGGAAGTAGGCCCATGATACGAGGACATGAGAAGACCGGGTAGATGCATTTGGTTACACGTGGCCATAAGAAGATCTTGCATATAATACGTTAATGCATATATGATATATGTATGGTCTTGAATGTACATAAACAGGAAGGTGACAAAAACCAGTACGGGACCGGCATTTATGCCTATATAGCTCATGCTGTCATGCATGGTCCTCTTGTGTAAGGGTCTGTTTGGTTACCCGCATCAAACCGGCTCGCATGAGTTGATCCGAGAAATTGATGTTTGGTTGACTATTCATTCGTCCCGGCCTAGCCCGTCTGATGCAAACGGCTCGTTCGGGCCTGGCTCCGCGTAAACGCGACATCGGATCATCTCTCGCGAGCCAGACCCATCGCGTGCACGCAGCTCCGCTTTTTAATCCCTTCTTCTCCCTGCCTTCTTCCTTTTCCCCTTCTTCTCCTGCCGCTGGTGCTTTCCCCCTTGCCACTGCTATCTCCTGGCTTCAGCAGCTATTGTCCCTAGCTGCAAACGGCGGCAAGCAGCACATCAGGGACGGCGGCAAGGCACCACGCACGCATGGCGGCAGCGGCAACAACCCTAGACGGCAGCACGCGGCAGCAGCTAGCAGCGACAACCGCATAGCAGCAACGACAGTGCTTGGCAGTGCCGCGGCGACGGCGGCAACACAGCAGCAGCGGCGGCGAGCAGGGAGTCGGCTAGGCTAGGGCTCGACTACCTCTCCCCTGCGCATACGCACGTCACGGCCCGGCCCATGCCTCCTTTTTTTCCCCTACTTATTTCTCCTTATTTCTTTTCTAGCCCTCAAGCACAAGAAACGGGGCGTTACATGTGTTTTCTTGCTAACTATTTGGTCCCCGTTGTTGCAGATCTTGTTTTGAAGGATAAGATATTTGTGTATGATTTGGCAAACATGCGCATGGGCTGGGCAGATTACGACTGTAAGCTCAAATTCCTCTCTACCATGGCATTTCGACCATCAATTCCTCTAGTTCGTCGCCGCGACTGACAGTGTCTTTCTTTTGTCAGGTTCGTTGTCGGTCAACGTTACCACATCATCAGGGAAGAACCAGTAACGTTACCACATCACCTAACAGCAATTTTTTAATCTTGTAATGTCGTGAATTTACTGAGTCACATCAGTAATTCCAATTTGCCCAAACTAGGTGAAAATTGACCATACAAGTTTTATTCTTCTAATACTTACTTGCAAGTAATGAGTGAGTGTAATTGGCTGCTTTTGCAAGCCTTAGGTTCAGGGAATAAGGCTGCATCTATAGCCAGCGGCGCGTTTGATTATTTTATCAACTAAAAACTGCTCTAGTGGCACTGCCAATATCCTTTTCTGAATCAGATTGACAAATCATGAAATATGTATTGAAACATGGTTTAACATGACTTATATGAAGGTATTGTTACTTGAGTTATGCCCAGAAATCATAGGGCAGTTCTTGAAATATTAGAAATCACCTTCCATCAGAATAAATCATAAAGAATAACTCTCAGTGCCTAGTGAAAGATACGGTTGTATGTTAAGCTATCTGAACAAACTTATGGTCGTTTACCAGTACCTTTTGTGTCATCTTGTATTCATATGCTATTTTTTTCTAGTTTACTGCATGATTTCCTGTTCTTTCTTGCACTAACATATGATTGTTTCTTTGTAGGGCTACGAGAGACGAAATTTTAGTTTTAAATGGCAGCTAGAGAATAGCTTGGAGTAAGATTTTTCATCCGGGATAGAATGGGTAGCTGCTGTTGCTGTTCTATGGAGATCATGAGATCATGAAGAAGTAGTAGTAGTTGTATTTGCTGTTGCTGTTTTGGCACAGAAATTCTCTTGCATGAATTTGAGGTGTCCATAGTCAGAATGGGCAAGATTGGAGTTCTTACTGGATATACAGGAGAAATCAAGAAGAAGTGTGCTCTCGTTTATTTTTATTTTATTTTGCACAAAAATTTTGGCCCAACAGAAACAACCAACCAAACAACATCTCAGCACAGCTTGGCCCAACAGAAACAGCCAACCAAACAACATCTCAACACAGCCTGACTCAACAGAAACAGCCAACCAAACACCCCATCTTGCATCAACTCAGCCTGGCTCAACTCAGCCTGTATGACTCGTACGGGACAGACTAGTCTCATGCAGGGAACCAAACACACCCTAAGTGATCAATGCTGTGACAGCCAGATTGCCAGATAGTGTGCAAATGCAATATTGTCCATGTCAGGAGTGGCCGGATGAGTTCTTCGCCACAGAGCGTGTGAAGTGGCCAGGTGCGCAACGAATGCTAAGTTGTTGAGGCGGCAGGGGTGTGATCCTACCTCCCTGGTGGTAGGTTCTAACACACTGGTGTGCTTTCTTTAGAAAGGGAAACTGGCCGTGCCAAGTTGGATTTTCCTGTGATTAACCCTAGTAAGGTCTTAGTGAACAGTGATTTATTACTATTCATGCTGCAGGAGGACCCAGAAAATATATATAGGGGGAGCCGGACAAATACAACTACTCTTTCGTAGTTCATGCTATAGATTAAACAAAAAGTACAATGTATATGTTTGAAAAATGTTATATACATGCTTCAAGTTTCACACACATATTGCTCGAAATGGGTCATACATACATTCTTGAGCTTTGTTTTTAGCATACAAGATCAATGCGATATGGAATTTTTTGGCCGGACGGGGGAGTTTGGCCCCGCCAGTCTCCCCTCTAGCTCTTTGCCATTGTCATGCAGAATTTTGTTTTTTTTCATATCTTGTAAATAAGGTTGAGTTTGATCCTGAAATTTTGCATATTTAAATAACATCCCCTCCTCTACATATGATATTTGTTCTGGAATTTTTGAAAACTTGGAAGACATTGTTTTCACAGGCTTGCAATATTTAGATGGTTACAATACGTCCCCGAATTTAAAGCCATCAAAATCATAACCACCGCCAAATGTGGTGCAGCTTTTTAGGGAAGCTTAAGCCCGTTTGTACAAAGAAGGTAAAGCCACCTCCCACCAACTTCTTAGAGAAGCCAGCTTGTAGGAGGATGTAAGCTTCCCTAAAACAAGCTTAGGCCCGTTCTTAATGCATAAATTTTATAAGAATATCGTAAAATACAATTCCATTCCATATGAATCGGGAAAATACCCGTGTTCCAAATGGGCTCTTAAAGGCTATGATTAGGGTCATTTAGCTTTAGCTTAAAGCCATTGAAAAGTTTAGCTCTCCAAATAGGACACGATAAAAAGCTCCCTAAACAAACCGTAACACTTGGGATTCACAAAAGTTAACATAATTGGGCATGTTTTCGTCCTATAGACTTGCATACTAGTCGAAGACATCTCATCTAACCGTAGAGAACTGAATCCATGCGCTAATGCACGCTAGCTAGATGGGCAACTAGTAGTGCACATGTTAAATGGAAAATGGTAAATTTTATTGTTGTGTGCCATGATTAATACATATCCTTATTATCCCTCGTTGCATGCAACTTCCTCATCCATTTCTTTTTCTTAATGCGCTCACATGCGTTAATCCTCCACAGACATTGTTAACTGGGGTTAACGTGCTTGCTTTGGCCTGCAATAAGTGCCAAACCTAACTGACTTACAAAACATGGCAGGGAAAGCACAGTACAACACGATCCCTTATTTTAGTATGCACTGGCCATTGGACATATTGTCATTGCATACGTCAGAAAAGGAAGGGAAAAAAGAACGAGTGTTAGGCACCACTTGCATTGTGTATTTGTATAGCGCGTCTGCGTCTCGAAAGTACCGTGGCTAATTTCTAAGCTCTTAGCCAACCCATTACGAATTGGACCACAATTATTTTTCCATAGTTTGGGGTCAACAATTTTAGCTCACCAACAAACCCATTTTGACCTTGCTCTATTCGAGATTCAAAGCTTCGTTTGAGATTTTCAACATTGCAGAGCGCAGCTCTCGGCAGCTGGATGGATATCAGATGGTCTTCACCTACCATGAACATACCCTACCGTCTGGGGTATGCGATGCGAGGACGTACATGATTTCTCTGTGGATGCTCGATAGGAGCTCTGAGCTGCCGAACATCACATTCTACATATGGGTCGGTTGCAGTGGGCCCACCACCATTTCTGCGCAGCTCGTCGGATCAAGAATCAACGCTTCATATTGACGTATTTGTGTACGGCCATCCGTGATGCTTCATTTTAGCAGATCCAAAAGAGAAAAGAGGAGACATTGAATCGATTCAATATACTAGGACACTCGATTCGAACAAAAAAAACTGAGGAATCGATGCATAAGTTGGATTTGATTCAAACGAATAGAATAATATTATCCACCGAACCTACCGGAACATATCGTTGCTAAACGAATAGAATAATATTATCCACCAAACCTACCGGAACATGACGCTTGCTCTTGCCGCCATGCCTGGTCGCTGGCTGCGGAAAAAACACCGAAGAAGGGGCCCTGCCTTGACACTAACGCCGCCCCTTGGCATCGTCCCTAGAGCCGTTTGCCGCTCCTCAGCCTCATCCTCGACGTCATCACCCTCACATCGTCCCAACGGCTAGATGTTGTTGCCATCGAATGCGACGACGCTGCCAAGAGCCTCCGTAGCTTGCCACTATCACCAGATTGTGGCGTCCTGAATCTCACAAGCTTCGATAGTATGCAGAAATGGAGATGAGAAGTCTGGATAAAGCAATAGATGGGGAAACCAGAGGAAGAAGATGAGCAAATAGAACTTCGTTTCTCTTTTCTGAAGATTGTCGTATCCGGTACAGTGCTTTTTATACCGTAACAACTAAAAGTAAAACTTACAATTCAACTAAACACACACACCCTTACAACTGGGCCTTCCTACCCTCACGCTTGCCAAGTCATAATCTTCCGTGGTCGCCTACACCTTGGTTCCATGATCCGGTGGAGGCGTAACACTCCCCCCTCCCCCCCTGGAGATGAAACCGGCGCCCAAATGACAACCGACGGAAAGCGTTGCTTCAACACATAGTAGTCTTCCCAAGTAATCATGAAACCGGTTCCATGATCACATGACGCCTCTTATAGGCTTGCAGCCAGAGAGCAGCATGACCCTCCATGTATAGAGTCGCTGTGGAGACTCACTGTGTTATCGGCACCCGAAACATCTCAAAATAAGTCCGGCAACGATCCAACCACAGTGAAGGATTCTCCCCTTGAAACTTTGGGAAATCATGCCGAGGTGGCCAGAAATACCGTTCCTCATCCGTGATGGTGATGGTGGTCGCCATCGCTGGAGGTATGCAATTTGGAGCAGTAAGCGAAGCAAGGAGTGGTGGTTGATGATTCGTTAGCATACCTGTGGTGGTTATAGTGGGTTCCATGTCTACACCAAATGGTATGCCGGTGTGCGCCGCAGATGTCTGAGGCGGCGGCAATGGAGGTGGAGGTGGCAAATGTGGCGCCAGATTCCACTCCGACTGCTTTTCCTTCACTTCATCCATAGCCTCCTGAGTCATCTCCACTTGTTGCCCAAGCTGCTTCACATCTTGCCCCAATTTTTCCATCAACGTCGCTTGATGGTCGAACCGTGCCAAAATCTCCGATAGTTGCTTGTGCACCTGCTTGGCTTGATCCTCCATTGCGGTGAGCAACTGGGGAGTCTAGACGTTAGGCTTCTGTGGTGCCGTCGTGTCTGCCTTCCTCCTCCGATTACCTTAGGTTGGTATTATGATCTCTTGGTGAGCACCAACCTTCCCTCGGAATTTCTGATCGCGTGGTGGAGACGAGGAACAACGGCTCTGATACCAGTTTGTGGCATCCTGAATCTCACAAGCTTCGATAGTATGCAGAAATGGAGATGAGAAGTCTAGATAAAGCAATAGATGGGAAAACCAGAGGAAGAAGATGAGCAAACAGAACTTCATTTCTCTTTTCTGAAGATTGTCGTATCCGGTACAGTGCTTTTTAAACCGTAACAACTAAAAGCAAAACTTACAATTCAACTAAACACACACACCCTTACAACTGGGCCTTCCTGCCCTCACCCTTGCCAAGTCATAATCTTCTGTGGTCGCCTACACCTTGGTTCCATGATCCGGTGGAGGCGTAACACAGATCTGGCTCCTCCGCAGCTTGCCATTGTCACCAGATCTGGCTCCTCCTCACCATTGTTGATGGTGCTTGATAGCGAGACTCAGCGACGAAGATCGGCGGTGGAGGCACAAGTACCCGATGGTGGTACGGATGGAGAAAGGGTGGAGGCGCGAGCGATGGGAAAGGGAATCAGAGGGGATGGGGGCATGGGGGAATGAATTTCTGTTGCTATGATTTATTTCTTTCCTTTTTATTTATGGTGTGGGCCCCACTTAGATGGAAAGCCTACACCACCGATTCAATACACTAAAGATGCCCTAAGCTGGGTCGGAGATTTCCTCTTTGAATATTGTTGCAGACTTACAATCAACACCACGTGTAGTCCCGTCTGAGCATTTTGTAACCATACCAAGTAATCCTTAATTAGATTTCTGCCAGAAGACTGACTTATCCGGTGCCGTTTTTCAGTTGCCTCTCATCTTGTATCATCTCCCCTAACAGTGAGATTATCATATACCCAAACTGGAGGTCGGCAAACAACTTGTAGATTATGAAAAGTTGGCCCCACACCGCAAAAATTAATCCAATTAAATATTATCTATACACATCTTGTTCATTTATAATTTTCTTCATCTAGCTTTGACAGTGGCTCTCACTAACCCACATATCCAAAGCTAACTTTGTAACAGCAAAGCTTTGTTTTGAACATTGTTGACGTTCATGTTCTAAGAAAATAGTAGTAGTAAAACATTGACACGCTTGTGACGTTATTGGTCTAGTGGCTATTACGTGTGTGCGTCAAAGGGACTGCAGGGGGGTGGGGGGGGGGGGGACCGAAAGGGGTATGGAAAAGCTGCCTGTGAAAGTGCGACCTTCACCGACCGGAAACGTATTGACCATCGCTATACAAATAAGTGGCCTTGCTTCCAGTTAAGTAGCGGCGATTGAGATGTTGCAGTTGCTCAATTTCTATCCTCACCAAACCATGAGGTTGCAGATATCTACAGTTAGAAATTTCGAAGAGCGGAGTAAGAACCAACCGATCAGTTGCTAGCTCATTTATGTGCAAAAACGAAGCCACACGCTACCTGGTAGCTCAATCAGACAAGCATTAGATCTCTTAAAATATCAGGTTCAAATGACACTATAAGAAGCCGTAGCGGTGATCAAGATATTGCAGTTGCTCAATTTCTGTCCTCACGAAACCACGATGTTGCAGAGTTTTCTATTTACAAAAAATTTACGAGATTGCAGATGTCAACAAATGGAAACTTTAAATAGCGTAGTAAGAAGCAACTAATCGGTCGCTGACTAATTTGTGTGATATGTGATATGATAGATACATATGGTGGGTAGTGTGGACGATCATATATACTCAAACTAGTAGGGTGTTCGTGTGTTGCAATGGAACCTCAAAAAAGAGTGATGCATATTAGCAAACGAGATCCTAAACCGCATAATAAATATCAATTGTCTTTCACACATATAAACAAAAACATTAACTCCGCCTATTACATCACTTGTGTACAGAATGAAGCTGGCCTTGCATCCACAATAAAGGCAATAGTGGTGTCGATCGCGTAGCTTGGCCAATATGTTTTGTAAATCCTGTATGACAAAAAACGACATGTTATTCTTGTTCCTTCAGCAACACTTGCACAAGATTTCCTTATATAAAAAAGAAGTCCATATGAGAACACCCTTGTGTCTAAAAGATCAATAAACTTAATAAAAAGATCAAAATAGCATCACTCCTTAATTTCTAGTTTGGTCACCCTCGGCCATTCAGGAAGCTCTCATAATGTGTTCCCTTCAAAGTATTATTAACATCAACCCAATTATCAATATGATCACATAATCGTTTAGTATGAATTTTCACATATCGACTAGACAGCTTTGTTTTAGGCAATTTCAGAAAATCCAAGACATCCATGAGCTTTTGAAGAAAGTAAGCAAACCAGATATTATTTAAAGAAATAAAGGTTGATTAATCCCCAAACAAGGATATAAAGCAATAGGGACTCATAATCCGATTGCTGACATCATCTTCGTAGTATAGAATAATATTCCAGGTCCTCTTGAAATTCACCAAAGCATCAGTTACCAACTTTTTAGATAATGGAAGTACAACTCCCGGCCTCTGCACTAACTAGGGATGCACACAGCCATTACACCACCATCAGCTAAAAGCTTAAAACAAAAAATGGCCAAAAGCCAACAATGACAAACAAATTGTCATGCAAAGGCTAGCCTAAAAAAAGACCACCTAGCCTCACCTCCGGGACCAACCAGGAGATCGTCCACATGTGAACAGTAGCCACACAGCAAAGAGGTGATGATGGGTCAGTCTTCGTAGCGACGCCTCTAAGAAGGGATACGACTCACATCGTCATCACCGGATCCAACCAGCGAAGGTCAGATCAGGAGTTTTCACTTCTAAGCTCAGGTACCGGTTCTCCAAAGCAACACCGCTCAGGTCGACGTCGTTGCCGGATCCAACCAGCGAAGGCCAGATCAAGAGTTTTCACCCCGGATCAAACGTACCAACGCTCCAAGACCACGCCACAACAAAACCTCATCACTGGATCCAACCAATGAAGGCCAGATCGCCAAGACAACGTCCGCAACATCCCCAATAGCCAACCGCCGCCTGCACCAAAGGAAGGCAACGTCTACCGCAGCCCACGCGTCGGCCGGTTAAAAGCCATCCACCAGGGAGGAGTCGAGCGCCGCACAAGCCACCACCACCGAGCCATCACGATCTCTACCAACTGCACCAAATCTGGATCTGCACCACGCCATCTCCGTCGTCATGCCATCGACGAAGCCACGTCGCCGAAAGAAGCTGGCGGAGAAGGGCCCTGGATCGCCACGCCCGAAGACGAGCCGGCGAAGAAGGGTCCCAGATCCAACCCCGACGAAAGTCCACACCGTTGGAAATCGGCGGATAGACGTCGGGCGTTGGGAGCGCGATGCAGATTAGACCACTTTAGTTCGACGATCAACAATTTTGTGTCTATTGATGGATTTTGAAGAAAGCAAGCAAAACATATATTATTTAGAGAAATAAAGGTTGATTAATCTCCAAACAAGGATATAAAGCAATAGGGACTCACAGTCCGATCGCTGACAACATCTTCGTAGTATAGAATAATATTCTGCGTCCTCTTGAAATTCACCAAAGCATCAGTTGCCAACTTATCAGACCACTTTAGTTCGGCGATCAACAATTTTGTGTCTATTGATGGCTTATATTCAGCAAGAACATTAGCCTATAGGGGAAAAAAGATCAGTAGGATTCTCTTTTATTTTACGTGCACATCTTCACAATTGTAGCAGATAAAGTAGTTCACTACTACAAAACAGACTATACTGGACGGTTGTTAATAATAACCATCTGTGATATGTAGCGATACCTAGAACCGTCTGTGATACATAATTATGACAGATGGTTTGTAAATAGAACTGTCTGTGATAATTCATAACAAGAACCATCTGTGATAATTGCAAACATCACAGACAGTTTTTAATAAGAACCATCTGTGATAATTTCCAGACGGTTCTTAACAAGAACCATCTGTGATATTGCAAACGTCGCAGATGGTTCTTATTAAGAACCATCTGTGATATGTGGCCATTAAGTACCCAGCCGTCCCGACAGACCCCCTGCCCCTGGCGCCTCCACCCCCGCCCCGTTTGAGCTGCCACCCCTGCTGCCTCCTCCCCATTGCGCCACCTTAGAGAGAAGAAGGAAGGGAAGGAAGGAGACAGGGAGGAGAAGGAAAGGAGGAAGAAAGGGAGGGGGCCATCTCACGGGATATTTGGGATCTTCGTCGTGAGCTCCAACGGTAACGATCTGTAACCCTTTATATTTTCCCTAAGTTAATCGCTATTCGCTTTTAGTATGTTTGGTCAATAGGAAGAGTAGTTGCATGCATTAATCTAATTTAACACTAATTTGTTACGTGCGTATCGTAGATGGACCGAAGCTGGACGTACGGTGAGAACCATGTGAGTGAAGAGTACATTAATGATGTGTCTGCTTTTAGAAGAGCCGCTGCGCAGGATATGTTGGAGAAGGGGATAAAATTTATGTATTGTCCATGCATTGATTGCGATAATTTGAAAATGTTTAACAACCCAGCGCAGATCGAAGCACACTTGATTTGAAGGGGTTTCAAAAAGGGTCATACATGTTGGACCAGTCATAGTGAAGAGCAGATTATACATGAAGGTAGTAATAACGACATCGCCGAGAAAGTCAACGTTATGCCGGATGTGGAATGTGCTTTTGTTGAGGATAGGTCGCACGATGACAATATGGATCAGATGCTACACGATGTAGAAGGGAACTACTATGAGAGATAGTTTGGTAAATTTGAGGGCTTAATAGAGGACTCGAGGAAACCTTTGTTCCCTGGCTACAAGCCAGAATACACAAGGTTGTCATCCGTGCTGGAACTGCTGAAATTGAAGGCAAGCAATGGTTGGTCCGACAAGAGTTTCACGGCGTTGTTAGGTCTCCTAGTGAACATCCTTCCGGATGATATAAAGCATGAAGCTAGCCTTGCATCCACAATAAAGGCAATAGTGGAGTTGATTGTGTAGCTTGGCCAATATGTTTTGTACAGACGGTTTGTAAATAGAACTGTCTGTGATAATTCATAGACGGTTCTTGTTAAGAACCATCTGTGATAATTGCAAACATCACAGATGGTTTTTAATAAGAACCATATGTGATAATTCCCAGGTGGTTCTTAACAATAACTGTCTGTGATATTGCAAACGTCACAGATGGTTCTTATTAAGAATCATCTGTGATATGTGGCCATTAAATACCCAGCCGTCCCGACAAACCCCCTGCCCCTGGCGCCTCCACCCCCTCCCTGTTTGAGCTACCACCTCTGCTGCCTCATCCCCATTGCACCACCTTAGAGAGGAGAAGGAAGGGAAGGAAGGAGGCAGGGAGGAGAAGGAAAGAAGGAAGAAAGGGGAAGGAAAGGAGGAAGAAAGGAAGGGGGCCATCTCGCGGGATATTTGGGATCTTCGTCGTGAGCTTCAGCGGTAACGATCTGTAATCCTTTATATTTTCCCTAGGTTAATCGCTATTCAATTTTAGTATGTTTGGTCAATAGGAAGAGTAGTTGCGTGCATTAATCTAATTTAACAATAATTTGTTACGTGCGTAGCGTAGATGGAACAAAGCTGGATGTACGGTGAGAACCATGTGAGTAAAGAGTACATTAATGACGTGTTTGCTTTTAGAAGAGCCACCGAGCAGGATATGTTGGAGAAGGGGATAAAATTTATGTATTGTCCACACATTGATTGCGATAATATGAAGATGTTTAGCAACCCAGCGCAGATCGAAGCACACTTGATTCGAAGGGGTTTCAGAAAGGGTCATACATGTTGGACCAGTCATGGTGAAGAGCAGATTATACAGGAAGGTAGTAATAACGACATTGCTGAGGAAGTCAACGATATGCCGGATGTGGAATGTGCTTTTGATGAGGATAGGTCGCACGATGACAATCTAGATCAGATGCTACACGATGCAGAAGGGAACTACAGTGAGAGAGTTTGGTAAATTTGAGGGTTTAATGGAGGACTCGGGGAAACCTTTGTTCCCTGGCTACAAGCCAGAATACACAAGGTTGTCATCCGTGCTCGAACTGCTGAAATTGAAGGCAAGCAATAGTTGGTCCGACAAGAGTTTCATGGTGTTGTTAGGTCTCCTAGCGGACATCCTTCCGAAGGGAAACGTGTTGCCTAGCACTACCTACCAAGCCAAGAAGGTTTTTTGTCCATTGGGAATGGAAGTAGAAAGAATACATGCATGTTCAAACGATTGTATCCTCTACCGTAAATAGTATACAAATATGCATGTATGTCTGGTGTGCAAAGCATCCCGATACAAGCGTAAAAATCACTCTGATGACGGCGAGGGCATCGAGGTAAAGCAAGAACCTCCTGCTAAGGTGTTGTGGTATCTGTCTGTAATCCCACGTTTGAAGTGTTTATTTGTGAACCGAAAAGAGGCAAGATTGCCGCGTTGACACTCATAGGAGCGTAAGAAAGATGGAAAGATAAGACACCCTGCTAATTCTGCCGAGTGGAGAAACTTCGATTGGAGCTTCCAAGACTTTGGTGCGGAACCGAGGAATATAAGGTTAGGGTTGAGTACATATGGAATGAATCCTTTCGGTAATATGAGCAGCTGATATAGCACCTGGCCCGTGAATCTATGTATGTACAATCTTCCTCCTTGGCTATGTATGAAGCGGAAGTACATTTTGATGTCACTACTTATCCAAGGGACGAAGCAACCTGGGAACAATATTGATGTGTACCTAACACCATTGCTGGAAGATCTTGTGATACTGTGGAACGAAGGGGTACAAGTATGGGATGCGTACAAACGAGAGAACTTCACTTTATGTGTTATGTTGTTCTGCACCATCAATAATTTTTCTGCCCTTGGTAACCTATCAGGGTTCAGTACAAAAGGAGCCAAAGCATGTCTGCACTGTTTAAATGGTACTGAGAGTGTATGGCTGAACAACTCGCACAAAATTGTGTACATGCATCACCGTAGGTTCCTTTCCAAGTATCACCTATACTGCAAGATGAAGAAACAATTCGACGGAAATAAGGAAGACGGTTCAGCTCCAAGGGCTTTTAGAGGGAAAGAGATTTATGAGATCTATGAGATCTATGATATGGTTAAGGATATCGATGTTGTGCTTGGAAAGAGACGTAAATTGAGGACCCGTCAGAAGAACATCTGGAAGAAGCGATCAATTTTTTGGGACTTACCTTATTGGAAGCATTTAAAAGTTCACCACTGCATCGATGTCATGCACGTGGACAAGAATGTATGTGATAGCTTGATTGGTCTCTTACTGAACTTTCATGACAAAATAAAGGATGATGTCAACGCACAGCGTGACTTGGTTGATATGAACATAAGGACTGAGTTAGCATCGAAAGAGATTGATAAAGGACGAATGTACCTTGCCCCAGCTTGCTACACTCTGTCCAAGGCTGAGAGAAAGGAATTGTGCCAGAGCCACTAGGGAACCACTAGGGTTTGTGCCCTTATTGTCGTCACTCGCCCGTTCCCCTACCCAGAGCTACTCTCGCCCATTCCCCTCCCCACCCGAGCACCGCCACCGCCCAAAGCCTCCTCCCCGACGACCGCCCCCAAGTCATGTCGGTGTTGCTAGAAGCTCCCTCCCCGATGCCTCCTACCTCGAGCCACGACACTCAACCTCCTCCTCCACACTGGAGCCACGAAGCTCAGCCTCGTCTATATGCCGGAGCCACGCCGCTTGACCTCCTCCACGCCAGAGCCACGCCGCTCGGCCTCCTCCTCCACGCCAGCTCTGCGAGTATTACTTTGTTCAACTGCAGTTCACTTTGCTTATATATATATATATATATATATATATATGTGTGTGTGTGTGTGTGTGTGTGTGTGTGTGTGTGTGTGTGTGTGTGTGTATGCATGCAGCGTCTTTGATCAATTGATTCATACCTTTGTGACATATAGCAAAGTGAATTATGTGGGATTGATATACTGCTCTGTGATTTTGATGGTCTTATACTAAAATTGGTATTATAACTTGATTAGATTGAGCTCTAATAGAACTTCTTGCTACTGGCATATTACTCTCTAGAGGTTCTATTACCTTGTTGTGCTTAACTTGATCACTTGGATAGTTTGGTTGCTGCTGGTTCTTCTGGCCAAAGGTCTTTGGTTGAACTTTGTGAGTTCTATGTATATTTTTGGCTGCCTATTGAATTCATTAATAATCCGTTGGCTCATAGATTGAAGTAGTGAATTATGTGATCTGTTTATGGTCTTCTGTTGAGTTCATTAATAATCTGGTAGCTTTTGGATTGAAGTAGTAAATTCTATAATCTTTTTCTTGTTATCCTGTGACAGAAAGTTCAAGCTTTAACTCTTTGCATGAGGTTTCTTTTGTCAGTTAGGCAAGGTTTATTTAGAGCTCAAATCTGATAGCCTGTTATCTTATTCAATTTGAGAAGAGTATAATCTAAAGGGCTGAGATGACAAAGATTAATTCTTTTGCAACTCGCCTTCCGAGAGCACTCATCATCATCTTTATATCTAAGCTTTATGCTGATTTTTTATGTTCTCTTGATGAATGTGTTAAGCATATTATTCTCTTTAGACGACTTGGAAGAATTACTTTGAGTTTATTAGTGTTTTGTTGGCTTATAGATTGAAGTGTTGAATTATGTGATCATTTTGCATTGATGATCTTCTGTTGGCCGAAAGCATAAGTTGAGATGTTATATTCTGCATTATTATGTTTTTTTATGTTATTATGTTCAGGTGTTATATTCTTCATTAAAATACCTAGCAGATGTTAACATGTGTACCTTTTCGATTTTTAATTTTCTTTACTATGTATTCTATATTTAAGTTCAATGGGTAACTTCTATTTGTTTATATAGTTAATTTGTTTACAAGTCAAATTTAGTTCATTGGTTGGGTAACTTCTATTTTTTTGTATAAACTATGTTTTCAAGGGAAATTATATTCGAAAATACCTAGTGGATATCAACTTGCAATCCATTTTATTTAAACTTTCGACGTTTTGAATTCTAAAATTTTAGTTCATTGCGTATGTAACTTATATAGATAGAAGTAAGCGAGATGGCGTCCGCACCGTCTTCACCGCCATCATCGACATCGTTGAATGCGTCTGGATCTCCGAGGGAAGTGGTACGTCAGCAAGATGGCAAAGGAATATCGAAATTGCCTGCAGGCCGAATGACCATCATGGAGATCAGTACCGCTAGGGTCCCTCTGAGTCCCAAGAAAGCAGCGACAACATTCCAGACCACCTGCAGGATACTAGGAAGGGAACGAGTTCCCATCACCACACCAAGTTGGAAGTCTCTGACGGTCGTACAGAGAGGCCAGCTATGGACTGAAATTGAAACCTTGTTCGAGATCCCACCAGAACTCCAGGAACACGTGCGACGGTAGGCTTTGCTCGCGATGGGACACGCATGGAAGACCTTCAAGAGCATTCTTGTCACGAAGTACGTGAATGAGGATTGGACGCCCTTCGCGAATTATAAATTCTTGTCGCAGGATATATGGTACGCCTTTGTGCAGATGAAGATGATGGCTGAATTTTAGGAGCAAAGTGCAGCACACAAGGCTCTCTAGACACAAAACTCTCACCCCCACAGACTTGGCACCACTGGGTATGTGGGTAAACTGTCAGAATGGGCGACGCAGAACGAGAACGCAACCCGGTGGGACCCCCCCCGCCAGTTGTTGAAATCACCGATGAGCACACTCAAAACTGGTTAAGAGCGAGGGCATCAGTCACGTCTTCGGGAAGCATCTCTTTCACAAACCCGGCAGACCAGGAAGTGTCCTAACGTCTGGTAAATATATCGAGCTACCTAGTTGTTAATAAGTTCATAACTTCATAGTGTCTAAAATAACATAATGGCATCTTGCAGCAAGCATTGACTACCGAATATTCCCAAGGCTCCTTCGAAGCAGTTAGGGAGAAGGATATACTATCCACGGCCCTAGGAAACAAGGAGCACCCGGGTCGCATACGAGGCCTTGGGGTTTACGTACCTTGGAGGCAGGGATTCTCAGACGACTCCGAGACGTATAGGAGTAGGAAGAGATCCAAGACCGAGCGCGAGGACCAGTTGATAGAGGAGATTCATGCAAAGCTTACTACAAAATTTCAAGGATAGATAACATTATTGCAGGATCAAATGAATGCACTCTTGAACCGGTCACAAGTCGCCCTCATTATTTTGGGAGCCAGTCCTCCTCAACATCGGAGTAGCTGCGCGTCCACACCACATTCTGAACATAGCGACGTCGTCCAATCACCTATCAATGACATCAAGGTAATGTACATCTCTGGAATGCTCCAAAGATAGACCTGTAGGACACCTTAGCTAATTGTGTATCGTTTTGTAGGAGGCAACGCGCTGTAAGCTCCAAGTGAGGCTGGTTGGGTCCATTTCTATTGAGGCTGGGCGGGGGATGGCGTTTCCATGCCAGGAAGGGATAGTGGTGGACGGTGCCCAGCTAGCGCATGGTGCCATCAAGGTCCAGGTGGACATGGTACATGACAATTTTATGGACGTCCCGCTGGAGATTCCCCCAAACGAAGACATCAGAACACTAGGGGATGCCCTGCACACTTATGTCTAGTGGCCCAAGATGAACATCGCTTTGGTCCCTGCAGTTCTTCGATTGGAACATGACTATGTCTCTCCAACAGGACCCTTGATGACTACACCTCAACCTCCGCTTCATAAGGCGACCGTATCGGTTCCAATGGAGAAGGTGCCGAAGGAATAAGAAAAGTGTGTCCCCGTATCAGTTCCTGAGTCATCTCACGGGGAGACGTCCCGCGGGTGAGTCGTTAAGGACAAATCGAAATCGAAGAACATTAAGGCGCCTCCCAAGCCCTGGAAATACTCCCTCGGAAGTTTGTTAGTCTCCGACACAGTGTTAGCCTGTGCTGGAATAGATTGCGAGAGTTTGCGTCTTTGGTACATGCGGAAGAACAAAGATCAGAGGTCAGGCGGGCCTACTGGAATCACCGTCAGATACACGGAGAAGCATTTCCTCCACGAGCCGGGCCACTTCGTCGTGGGCTTTGACGACTTATTCGACCTATTCAACCTCCAAGCCCTCGATGCCTCACTTCTACGATGTTGGACAATGTAAGTGTGTACAATCAAGTTCTACTTCACGTAATACCGATAAATGTCACAACTCATTGCTTATGTATGGATACATGATGAAAGAAGCCCGGCGATGGCGAGAACCGGTGGGTTTCCTCGACCCACACTTGATCTCTGAGCAATGCATCGCCCAAAACGCATCCTACATCGAGAATTACATAACGATGAGATTGCTTGCTCAGGGCGACAAGGACTACACACTGGTGCCCTACAACCAGAAGTAAGTGCTTCACTACTTGTTATACAAATTTCATTTATACTTTATACGCAGCACAAACTTAGGTTTAATGACTATAGCGACATACATGAGTAGGTTCCATTGGATCCTTTTAGTCATTGTACCAAAGAGGAACAAGGTAATATACCTTGATTCCCTAATCAACAAAAACCACGACTTCACCCTTATGCAAGGAGTACTCGACAAGTATGCTCATTTCCTCCATACATAACTCTATTGTAGTCTTCCTTCGTTTGAAATGGCTGAGGATAACTTTTTGGCATCATGTAGGTCATTCAGCGCTTATGTTGCCGGGGGAGGGACACACAAGGAATCGAGCGCCACACTGCAACACAGGATGCGATTTCCAGTACGCGCTACAACACAATAATCCTATATCACACTTCCTAATAATGCTTCTCGAACTGACTATACCTATATATGTAATTCTATTTTTGCAGTGCCACCAGCAAAAACAAGATCATCTATGTGCATTCTACGTTTACCGTCATATGCAGCAAATCATGAGTGCTAAGATTAATGATTCAGAGGTTTGTCAATATCGCAATAATTATTTCCTAATTCTAAATTTAAATATATATGCTTACTACTTTACTCCTGCTAGCGACAGGGCATGATACTCGATTTAGATGCATTTGTTATGAGCGAGATCTCGGAGGTTCATGGACTACTCTGCGGCTTCATCAAGACAGAGATCATTAACGCCAATGGAGAGTTTCACTCTGTTGACACCGCTGAACGACCTTCAAACAATTGATTCAATTGTAATTCACTTTGAGTAGTTGTAATTCAATTGTAACTCTAGCGATAATACTTGAATATATTCTTTTGTAATTGATTTTGAGTTGTAAATGAACACTTTGAGTTGTCAACAATTGATTCATCTGTGATTTATTTGTTTTCTGCTTGCTTGCTTTTAGATGGCATGGCTAGCAATTCATGAGGCTAGCCAAAAATCATAAAAAATTTAGTTGGGTATAATGAACTATCACAGATGGTTTTGTCGTATAAACTGTCTGTGATATGTCCAATATCACAGACGGTTATTTTTACTAACCGTCTGTGATATGTCCATATCACAGACGGTTAGTAAAAACAACCGTCTGTGATATCCTAAATATCACAAATGATTGTTGGTTGAAACCGTCTGTGATAGTTGGCCTTTATAGACGGTTTCAACAAAAAAACCGTCTGTGTTGTGACATTTCACAGACAGCTCACAAACTGTCTGTGATAACCGCCTGTTATCACAGACACATAAATTCGGACGGTTCACAAACCGTTTGTGATGATCCTCTCTGTAGTAGTGGTTAACAATACAGAGAGTTAAATATACCAGGAACAGAATTGATCTATGATACCAAAAGTTGCAGATTTGACATTTAAAATATCTCAATCTGGACTATGAGTAGGATCAAAAGAAAAAAGAAATGTGAACCTCATCTCTGGAATGCACATGAGCTTTATGAGTTCCATTTAGTTGCTTGGTGGCACTATCATGAGCATTCGCTAATACAGAGACATGACGCTAGAGAAGATTTCTTCTTAAAAGGAAAATTGCAGATACACCCTTCGGTCGAAGTATTCAATTATCTCTTCATGATGTCTCATTAGACCCTATAATTTCCACCAAAATAAACATATCAGAAGATTAAGCAAAACAGTTAAAAAATCAAAGGCAAAAAGATTTACAACAGATCTTAGCAATCCCCAAAGCCAAAACTTAAAAAAACATAGCGTACGGACAAAATCAACATATCTATTTCAGTAAACATATATACAATAGTAAAACTCTTCTTAGATAGCAAATTTCATCTCTCCAATAATGCATCTAACTTGTGTTATATTTATTAGTAGTCTATCATTCAAAAAAATATTTATTAGCAGCCTCCCTTTCTGGAACGAAGAACTTTAGTAGGTAAACCACCTAGGTAAAGCTGATACTTCAAATGCATAAGATTTGAAATGGGAAAAATTAATGATTGCAACAGAAAGAAGTAAAAAAAAGTCACTTGGCTGCCCTCTCTACAGTGAATTAGCATATCATTCTCCTAGGTTAGGTATTTTAGCAGGTTATTTCCATGAAATCAAGGTACTTTTAACAGTCTATTTACAGGCAAACAAAATTTCCAAGTTATGAATATGTTTTGAACAGAAAATTTACAATACTCATGGAGCAGTGCATCAAATATAACTGCATTTCTTGCTTCTCAAATAGTCTATAATACTGCTTAAGTTCTGCTAGAAATAATTGACCAACCATTCTTCAGGAAAATCTAGCCAAGGATATCATTATCAACAATAATACCTTTGAATTTCCAATCCAATAAACACACAACTATGATATGTAAACTAAGTTCTAAGTCAGAATTTATAAAAGAATTAGGTTACACCTGGACTCTAGACCAGGGTTCCAAAAGATAGTCCTTGTTCCACAATATACAACCACTTAAGAAGGTAAGGAAACACTCCACAATAGACAGATACTTATAGAATATATAATTAAGCAACAAAATTATGTTCTGCAAAATTATTTTATGAGCAAGTGTTTGTTCACCTTTCATGGAATAACAAACATAACAGTGCTCTTGTGGCAAAAGGACTACCTGATTGATCAACACCCACTTCAACCCCCACAGCAGCCGTACATTCATTTTTAGCAGCATTGCTGAACCAGTCCAGATTGTACAATTTATCCAGTGTTTCCGTGATAGAGGTGATATTACTACGCCTTTCTTTGACAGAGAAAATCTCTCTGTTGGAGCTAATATTCTCATGGCTATTCAACAATGTTTCAAACCATCCACTTCCCGACCTCTACATCGATAAGATAACAAACAAAGAAAAATACAAGTTACTCACTAACCTGAAAAATGTAAAATTAGATGCCCAAGTCTATCCCCATTACCTACTGTAAGTATCCGGTGTAGGATAATGCACACAAGGGATCTTAGTCTCGGGAATTTTGGGGTCATGACAAGGTTTCTCCCTTTCTTTTTCTATCACGTTCGTCTGCTTGAGACCAAAAAGCATCCCATTTTGCTTCAATGACAATGAGAATATGTATACACCAACAAGCATGATCAAGGCCAATATAGCTATCCTTGATGCGAGCAGATATCTCCTTGTGGGCTTTGTGTTTATGTTTGTTGTATCCTGTAATTGAAAGAGTTTAGTTACTGAGGGTTAATGGCGAGAATGGACGGTATCAGAGTCAAATAAACTTGATCAATAACAATAAATAAATCAGGGCACAAAACAAAGAATGTTGATTCCAATTGTGCATATACTTACAACAATTAATAAACAATAGACAGCAAAAGGAAAAACAATAAGATTAGCAAATTAATTAGCCTTGCCTTAGTGGCTGCGCTGAAATCCTCCACGGCCACCACCACCGCCCTATCCTTCTCTCTCACTACCTCCTCCATCTGAGAATACCATCAAACATAAAAAAAACCACCGGTTCCAAAAATCGCCCGAAAAAATCCCAGCCTTTGTGAAGTCACTCCGAGCCAATCAAACCTAGAGAAACCCCCCTTTCTTGAAGGGAAGAGAGACCGGGAAAAAAAAGCAAAGAAGAGGCAGCTCGATGCTCTGGTGGGTTGTGAGGGGGAGGCAGCGAGATGGCACAAGAATTTCACATCTGGAGGAGAGAAAGCAGGAGGGGTTAGTCGTCAGTGGAAGAGAGAATGGGGACGGGGAGAGTGAGAGACCACCTACGCCGTGTCCCTTCTTGAAGGCCATGTCAAGGCAGCTGAAGAGCATGGAGACGAGCATGCAGGTGTCACCGAAGGGCATGAGTCGGAGCTCCTCGCCGTCAGCCTCCATCCCGCGTGCCAGCTCCTCGAACGCCTCCGCCACTGCCATCAGCGGCGTTTGCATCCCTCGCCGTGCCGCCGCCACTACCGTCGCCGCGTCGCACAATGGCTTGGCCGGTGCCATCAACCATGACATCTGCGGCCTGAACCCGACCACGGCATCTGCGGTGCATTCGAGAAAGTCGTCCTCATGGAACTCGTCCCCAGCGATGAACGAGGGCTTCGTTGGGGATGATGAGGGCGATGGCGATGGTGACGGTGACGAGAACATCCCGATGAACCGCTCGCTCGTCGGTGACTGGCGCGGCCGGTACTCATCCATGGGCGCGCGCTCCGCCGCTCCGGCGAGGGGATTCAGGGCTAAGGAGGCGGCGCGTTGCAGCTAAGCGCTCTGAGGGGTGGACCGGAATCAGGGCCCCCACGGACTCAACTCCCAGCGGTGGGCGGGCGGGCAGGCAGGCGACGTGGTGTTGGTGGTGGGGAAGGGGGAGGAGTGATGGGGAAGGCAAGGCCTCGTGGGGTTTGGTGGCGGCCGGAGGGAGACGGTGGTGGGCGCGGCGGGGAATGGGAAGGAGGAGAGGTGGGGAAAGCGCGGCGAGGAGGATAGGTCCATTAGTGGGTACACCCGAATGTTTAGTAGCTGTTAGTCATGCGCCCGTGTATTGCAACAGAAATTCATTACTTTTCAACTAATCTTCTTAAGAATGATGTGTGCACTTTAATTTTTTATTATTTACAATAATCCACTATTCATGTTGTAGTCCAATTTCAGAAATGTTGTACAGATATCTAATAATATGTAATTTGGATCATGTTATAGCATTACCTATCTTAACAACCGGTAGATTTGCTGCCTCCTCGCGCGGGCCACGTCACCAAGAAAACGGCCGTCGTCTGATCGAGCCGCTACGCGCGCTCGGAAGGCGTGGCCTCGCGCGCTCCACGTCACCTGGGATGCCGCGCTCGTCAGATCGCCTCCACACGCACCTTGCGACCACTCGATTTTGTCTCTCATGCCATGTGCTCGCTGGGAAGGCGTGGCCTCGCGCGCGCCACGTCGCCCGGAGAAACGCCCCTGCTCGATCTCGCTCGGGCGCGCTCACTACCGCCCGATTACGTTGATCGCACGCGCGCGTCCTGGTCTCGCATGCTTGCGGCCCACGCGGGCCCAACAAACGGCCCGCACCATTGGCGCAAGTGATCTTCCTAGTAGTTTTCACAAGAGTGTGCGACAGATGAAATAAACAAGAGTGCATGGCAGATGAAACAAATAGCCATCATATCTGAAAATTTGGCGTATGATGTACTTTTGATGCTGCTGCATAAATCTTTTGTGTTGTCTGTTGTGTACAAACATTTCTAAAATAAATTCAAGGAGGGATATTGTCTCTCGTCTTTTTTTTAGATTCAAAGGTTACATACGATACATTCATTTCATACATCTAGTTATCCATCGGAAGATTTTGCCAAGAGCGCACAATATGATTTTGCTAGCCCAAACGCCATCGTGATTTACTCTGTACATCACATATATGAAAGAAGCAGAACTTTGGATGTGAAGCACTAAAGCTACATCGAACTATTTGCTTGTATGTTGCAAATTGCAACAAGCCACCAAACACTTCGATTATGCAGTAGCAGTAGGTCTTAAAGCTATTGATAATGTCTGACCCACACTAGCATAGAGTATATTAGAGTTCCCAGCACAAAAGATAGCAGGAAGGTGGCTACAGCATAAACAAAGGCCCTGGCAATCTACCTGCTTCTTCTCATGGTGTAAACTTCAGCAGAAAAAGTAGAAACCGTGCTCAAGCAACTGAGGAAGCCGAATTCTATGCCATTAAGAATAGCTATCGATCACTTTGTATTTACCTACGAGAAAATCAAGCCAATCAGACTGACAAATGATAAGAAAGAACACAACAACTGCCAAAGATGAAACTGTATGAACAAATGTTCTATCATACCGCTTTGGCCGTTACACGCAGTATTTAAATGAAATTACCATCTTGTGATCTGGAGCATTTGAAGCATATCATGTGATGTTGTTATTTGAATAAATTTTTCTGGTAATATGCTTTTGGGTTTCTTCCTTTTATGGTCTTGCAAAGTACCTCCATTGCAGCATGTAGTTCCAAGGTCAAGTAGAGTTGAACCTATATTAACACTCCACCTAACAGTTACCAGCCATCATAGGACTGGTGTACAGTTGAAACTTAATGAATCTCTACTACTTAAAAATGTGATGCACTGGCACATACCATCAAATAATTAGATTGATGCATTGGCACAAGTCTTGCCAGGTGTGATACACTGGCACAAATCAAAGTCTGATGGGTGATCCTTGGCAATTTGGAAAAAAAATGAATAACTACAACTAAAACTTTTCTTATACTAAGCGCTTGATTGTTACGGCTTTTCTTATACTTATCAAACTTTTCTTATGCATTTTTCTCGATCACAAACTTGAGGTGCATCCAACTAAAAATTCCAAAGTAAAACAAACCAAATAATGCTAGTTAATTTTGGTCAACATGTTTTTTTGTGTTCAATTACTCTAGTATTCAATGATGGTGCAAATAAATGTGTATCACTGTGTCATGAGGCATCATACGGTTCTATCCTATATAAGACAATCAAACTACAAATTTCGGTATACTGTACATATAGGGCTAACAACACAAAAGACATCTGGAGAACTACAGCTGACATCACATAGAACCAAGGGATAAGTGCAACCATTAGCATCCAACAGAACAACTAATAAAAGCTACAAGAAATAGATAACAATGTGAACCACACTCACCTCTTGTCAACAAGGTCAGTGTTGTTCCCAACAAGCACAATGATAACATCACTGCCCCTCTCAGTGTGGACTTCCTCTATCTACTTTGAAGTGTTTAAGAAAGACTGCCTACCTACAGCATGAATGAAAAACTAAGAGAAAAGGAAAGACAGGAACGATCGTATTTAATCTGAAATTAACTAAGAAAGAATCTGCTAGTCAAAACTGCAACTTTTGCACATCTGACATCAAAATTTGCTTAAGAAATTCTTTCTGTGCTTTGCGTTTTGGGTTTAGAAACAACTGATGAAAAAATGTAGAGAGAGAGAGAGAGAGCATACTTGCAACATCATATACAATAACAGCAATTGAAGAATCTCTAATGTAGTTTGGAATTAAACTCCTGAATCACATCATTGAAGAATCTCTAATGTAGCTTGGAATTAAACTCCTGAATCACATCATATACAGTAACAACAACTGAAGAATATCTCATGTAGCTTGGAATTAAACTCCTAAATCTTTCCTGACCAGCTGTATCCCTGAAAAGTATAGTACTAAAATACATATCATAAAGGCAAGCACTCAAGAAGACACCAATGGACAGACCGACTTGTCAATCATGTAGTAAAAGATGTCACACGAGTTGGAGTCTCACGATTACATCTTCAAGGTACATTGTCTTGACGTAAAGTCAATACCAATTGTAGCCTGCTTTGCAAAAGAACAAAATGTAAGAAGACAATTAACTAAGCAAGATTACTATATAAAAACAAACATTTTATTTTTTTACTTCCATGACGGGTGTTAAAAAATTTAAGCATCAGAACACCATCATCACTCTCACAACCGTACAACATAGCGTACCAACCATCACCATTCATCAGGAACAACATGTCTATTGGAGATGTAAATATGAAGGAAGTACAACAGTAGTTCAGACTAAGATTGTGGCATCTATTCCATATTGCCTTGAAAGTCTTTAAGTCATAACAATTATGTGAAAACAAGCTAGTGTTAGGCGCTAGAAATGGCAAAGGTTCCATATCAAATTGGGATCCGAGGTGTCACGTTACTCCGTGCTCACATCGTAAGAGGCCGTTAACACAACTCTTAGTTTGTGCTCCCTACATTCCAATGCCTACAATTCTGCAAAAGGACATTCCCGTCCCAATCATTGTGCCAATGCACTCAAAAGTTTGGCCCCAACCCCCAAGCACCTGGACATATTTTTCACCGAACATCGCTGAGATCCAGATCCAATGATAGCATCGACTGTGCCACAAATTCTCACTCCCTAAACCCCCAAAATATACCTCAAATAAGATCATAGTGATTACACACGTACCCGTGACATGCCAATTCAGCTTCCTTAATTAGGGATCATGAGCATTACATCGTTTCGTTATGTGTGTGTGTGTGTATTAAAAAATAGATGCAAAGAATCTAATTGCCCGACCAAGAATGGCTAGACCACACGCCGCACACTTGATCGACAGATCCAATCACCCGTCCACAGGAACAGGTCAAACTGAACCCCCACTGCCGCTAAGCGCCGAATCGTTCGATCACTCGATCGAGATCCAAATTTCTCGAGGCGAGCAAGCGACAAAATCAAACATGAAATAGACACGGATTGGGGAAGGCGAATCGACTGGTAGGTGTTGTCGAATTTGTCATACATGAAGCGGGTGATGATCTTTGGTCTTCTTGATGGGTAGTCGCCCAGGAACACTAGCTTGTACTTGGCAAGGGCCGACACAGGAGCCATCTCCTCTCCTCCTCGTCTTCCCTTCTCCGGTGTGCGGGGGCGGCGACGAGATCAGATCGGATCGGATTCAGCGGGCGGGCGGGTCAGGAGGGGGAGGAGGATCTCGCTCTCTGGCTCGCTCACGACCACAGTATAGGTGGGTGCCTCCCCGAAGCTCTTGCCCTACCCCTTCCTCTCTCGCGCGACTCGCGAGTGATACGCTCCGCTCCGATCCAATCCGATGCGTGGATGTCTACGACTTCGCGGATGGCGGCGGTTCGGGCAAGGACGACACCTCCGAGAATTCCCAACCGTCATCTCCAAATCTGTCATCATCATCGGCATCTAGCGTACCCACCTCTGCCGCGTCAGGGGTGGAGGGAGGCCGAGATCCGTAGAGGCCAGCGATGAGGTCCTTCAGATCCACATGCTTCGATCCGTTGGAAGAGAAAGACAGGGCCCATTGGTGTGCCATGGCCGGCGGCGGCGGCTTGGTCGGCCCTTCCTCCTCCTGTCCGTCCTCGTCGTCGGTTGGAGGGCGGCTTGGACTGGGAGGGAAGGAGTAGGGAGGGGGAGACGATGGGGTGAGGGCTGAGGGGGGTGAGGAATGGAGGTTGTGTGCCGGCGTGTGGGGAGAGGAAGTGTAACATCCCAATTTTCAGGAGTTTTTGAAAAAAAATTCAAAATAAAAAGAACCATTCAGTTTTGCTGAAGTTTCAAAGCTTAACCTGAGATTTTCAGAAATTGAGGTGTTTAAAATGACTAAGCTAAACTTCAACTAATCCAAAGTTGGTTCCCTTTGCATTTGCTTGGTCTTTGGTGTTGCTCTCCTTCTTCTTGTCTGTTCGGACCTTCCCTTTTGTCTTTGGAATTCCTCTCTGTCCAGTTCTCCCCTTTTGTTTTGCGCTGCCCGTGTCATCCCCTTTTTTGGTACCTCTCGATCTATATCGGACGACTCCGCTTAGCCGCACCTCTCCTTTCCCTCTGGATCTATTCGCGGTATTTTGCAAAGACCACCTCTTCTGGTCTTTTGCTAAGACCACCCCTTTTGGTCGAGACCACCCCTTGTGGTCACGACCTCCCCTTTTTTGTTCAAACCACCCAGTTGGTCACCCCTGGGGGTCTTCTGTAAAGACCATCCTCCTGTTCCAGATCACCCTTTGGATCAGGACCTCATTTAAACTCCCCTTTGTGGTTTGGACCCCTTATGAGGTTTAGACCTTTTTCTTGTTGGTTTTTCTGGATGGGACACGCCCCTCTGTCTAGACCTCCCTAGACCTCCCTCTCATTTCTTTTGTTTGGATTTCCTTTGGTCTAGACCTCTTTGTTGGTTTGAATTTATTTTGGGGTTCAGACCTCCTCTCTGTAGGTTTGGATATCTCTGGGTTTAGACCTCCTTACGGTCCAAACCTCCTTCTTTACTCGAACCTTCCTTGTGTCCATTTGAACCTCCCCGTGTTCTCTTGGACCTCCCAGGATCCGTTAGGACATCCTTGGCCGTTCATCTTAACCGTCGGGATCTCCCTTGTGTTTATCCTGACCGTTGAGATCTCCCTTTGCTTCATCTTAACCGTCGAGATCTCCCTTGTGTTTATCTTGACTGTTGAGACCTCCCCTGTGTTGGTCTTGACCGTCGAGATCTCCTTTGGTTCCATCTTGACCGTTGAGACCTCCCCTGTGTTGGTCTTGACCGTTGAGATCTCCCCGTGTTCATCTTGACCATCAGGACCTCCCTCGAGTTCATCCTAGCCATCAAGACCTCCTTTGATTCATCATTGGCCGTCAGGGCCTCCTCATAGGTCCAGACCTCCCTTCATTTGGATCTGAGGGTCCAGACCTCCTTTAAGGCTCAGACCTCCCTTGTGTTTGGATCTTCCCTTAGGTCCAAGCTCGGGTTTGTGTTTCAAATGTCCTTGATATCCGAAATTCAAATTCGGGATGTAGTTTTCCCTTTTGATTTCTCCCTCATTTCTCATTCTTTCCTTCTCGGCTCGATTGGACCTCCTCTGTGTTCATTTCGACCTCCTCTTTTTGTCGTTTGCCGCGACCTCCCTTGAGGCCATGACCTCCTCTTTTTGTCGTTTTGTCATGACCTCCTATTGGCCACGACCTTCCTCTTGAGTCACGACCTCCCTGTTAGTCGCGACTGGTCTTTTTGCAAAGACCACCCTTTTAGGTTCTTTTTGCAAAGACCACCCTCTCAGTCTTTGCTGGTCTTTTTGCAAAGACCACCCTCGTGGCTGGATCTCCTCCCGACCTGTTGGACCTCCTCCCAACGAGTCGAGCCCCTCTCTGGAGAGCCCGTTTCTTGTTGTCTATCTCTGTTCTTTGCTGGTTGTTTCGAGTTGGTTTAGTTGCAGTTGCTTGAGCCTTAGTTTTGCTTTTCCCCTTCTCTACTGGTCCCGTGCTCCCCTCGGCTCTGCTCCCTTTTGTGGTTTAGACCTCCTGTGAGGTTTAGATCCCTTTTGTGGTTTAGACCTCCTGTGAGGTTTAGATCTCTTTTGTGGTTTAGACCTCCTGTGCGCTTTAGATGTCTTTGTGGTTTAGACCTCCTATGAGGTATAGATCTCCTTTGAGTTTAGACCTCTCTGTTGGTCTAAACCCCCCTTTTGGTTTAGACCTCTTTGTTGGTTTAGACCTCCCCGTTGGTCTACACTTTCCCCTTGTGGTTTAGACCTTTCCCTTTTGGGGTTAAGACCTCCTCTTGGTCTCGACTTTCCCTTTGGTCAGGACCTCCTTGTCCTCCGGACCTCCTCCCTTGAGCCTCTTTGTCCTCAGGACCTCCCTGTGGTCTTTTTACAAAGACCACCTTTGCGGTCAGACCTCCCCTTGAGGTCACGACCTCTGGTCTTTTTGCAGAGACCACCCTTGTGGCCATGACCTCCCTCGTGGGTCACGACCTCCCCTGTGGGTTGGGTCAACCACCTGTGCTTTGACTATCCTGCTTGCCAGTTCCTACTCATTCACTTTTTTCCTCCTATTGTGTACTGCTGCAGCAAAAGTCTTCAAGCATTTAATGCTATTGCTTTTGCAGTAGCACAAGTCTTTAAGCATTTAATGTGGTTGCTTCTACAGCACGTTGTTTCCCTCTTTGGTCACTTCCTTGGCCTACTCCTGTCACATGCATTTATTGTGGCGCCCTCCTCTCTCAGGCTCTCCCCGTGCCTATAAAAGGCCCAAGAAGAGCTCTCTGGCCTCTATTGGTTGCCCAGTGCCTTGGACCCCCTCCCTTGAGCTAGACCTCCCTTGTTGGAGCCTCCTCTTGAGCGATTCAAGCCCCTGTTTCTATCTTTCTCCGTAATCTTTTCTTTGGCTCTTACTTGGTGAGTTCTTTGATCTTCTTGTTGGAGTTTGTTTTACTTATTTGGGTTCTCCTCGAACGTGTAGATCCCGGTTTCTCATAGGAGTTCTTGGACCCGGCCACCTCAACAGAAGCTTCTTAGTTCTTCACCAAAGGCAAGTCGTGGACCTTTGATCATCTTGAACCCATTTTTGCCAAAGTATTTTGATTTGATATAAACTTGCATTGCTAGCTGTATAGGAATGATGTTGGGCCTAGTTAATTACCTACTTGTCTTTATGCCTTCTTGATTACCTTGCAATCAACATGTTGACATGTTCCCTTTGGAAGCCGTAGCATGGGTATTTCTTTGTTGGACATTCTTGTTTACCAACATGGGTATCGTGTTTGCCTAGGCATGCTTTAATATACGTCGTTCCCACCTTGAATCATCAATATTAATTTACCCCCCCCCAGCGCACTGGATTGTGGCTTGTGTAGTAGCGACCAGTGTTGCTGATTAAAATGAAGTGTGGCCCTGTGTGAGGCTACGACATTTGTTGTCACCTTAACTAAAATTTGTGTGCCAGGACTAGGGCGGTCCTCTGGCCGGGTTGAACCGAACAATGATGAACTTGACTAAAGAACTATGGAACCGTGGTAATGCCACTAGATGAAATTGTGGTGTCAGGACTAGGGTGGTCCTTTGGCCGGGAGGAACCCCAAATGTTTTGTGCTTGGGCGAATGGAAGGTGGTTAGTGTGGGTGTAGGGAGCACATTGGGATATGGATGGTCTCGCCTGAGCAGCCAACTAAGGACTTAACCTTGAACCATTGATCTGGGTCATCTCATGCAACCACATGTCCAGGATGGGGTGGACCGGGTGTAATAATTAGAGAAGCTTGAGTCGATTCTGTGCTGATGGGAATGGTGCAAGAGGGGGCCAGGATGGCGAAACCTTAGCGAGAGCAGAACCGAGTCAAGTGGACCTTTGTAAAGACCTGGTGGTGGTCTCTAGTTGATTCACATGTCTAAGGAAACATGTGTTTTATCAAGCGACTACCTCTTGTGGGTAAAGTGTGCAACCTCTGCAGAGTATAAATCTATTCGAATAGCCGCGGCCTCGATTATGGTCATGCCCGGAGATTTCACGCAAGGGGTAGATTATTCTAAAAGTGGTGGTTGGTTTCGTGTGGTTTGGCTCACGACCAGGGTGGTCATGAGTGGTTTGGGCATTCGACCAGGGTGGTCGTGTGCTATTTTCAAAGAACCTGTGTATTTATGTATATCTCTTTTAACTTGAGCTTTGTAATCTACTTATGCTATTTACTGTCAAGTATTGCTTTTCTACAAACTAACCTTACAGCTCTCAATTGTCAAGCCGTGCATAAATATTAATTGCATACATTTTCCCCACAGCTTGCTGAGTACATTCAAAGTACTCATGGCTTGTGCCTTCTGTTTTAATCAGCAGAGGAAGGAGATCCAGGAAGTCTTGTGCTCTTTGAAGGAGAGCTCTTCTGAAGACCTTGCGCATAGGAGACATCCTCCACTCGGTAGCTTGTGGGCTTGCCGAATGGCCTTTCCGTGTTTTATGTTTCTACTGCAGGTTCTCTTTGGAGTTGTAAGCCCACGGGGCAATCTTGTAAAAACCTTGACCTTAAGGTCTTTCGCTAATAATATGTGTTAATTTGTCTGCTTTATCTTTTGTGCTTGTGGTATGAAATTGATTACACCAATTGTTGAGCCTATGCGAGCTAACCAATTTGATCCTGGGACTAGCTCATGATGCACAGATGCTGGGACCTTCGTTTGGCCTTGGAGGACCTCCGGGTGGACCTTTGAGTCCTCCTGGGAAGGTCCTGGAGACCTCCTGGTGGTCCTGGGAGACCTCCTCGGGTGGTCTAGGAGGACCTCTTAGACCTCGAGGTGGTCCTGTCGGTCCTCCTGGGAGGCCCTGAGAGATCTCTCCAAGAGCTCTCGAGAAAGGTACTCACAGGAAGCGGCGGCATTGACGGGTGGGAGGAGGCGATGGTGTTCGGTTGGGAGTGGGAGGGAGAGAACGGGGAGAATAGGAGGAAGGAGAAGAACGTGGGAGCAGTTGTTGTGGGAGGCGTGAGAGGAGAGGAGAGGTCTTATTCTTCTGCTTCTGCTGTGCTCTCTGGTTATCTGGCCGCCCATACTCGCTTATCGATTAGGCAGTACGCAAAAGAAAGTAGAAGGACAGATAACCGTAAACTTCAATATTTAATTAGTAGAGATCAAAGACATAGGCAACTGATGAGTAGTTCAATCGTATTAGTCTCAGTTCTCTTGATATCCATCAACCATGCACGTCTTCTTGCCTCCTGACAAGACTTATGTGGGGTCGTCGGCCACATATTCCCAATTCCCACTTCCTGACATGACCCCCTCCGTCCGAAATCCGTTTCTGATTGGATTGTTGGGATTATCTTCTTCCTATCAAACCTCTCGGAGCATAGGCAATAAGGATTATGGAGTTTCCTGTACAAGTTTTGTAGTTAATTTGAAAATAAGAGAGGCCTTGTTGTGAGTGTGACCACTAAAACATGAAAAAAAAAACTGAAATTTAGAGAATAACTGAACTCGATCGTGATAACAGATCTGACATTGGAGAATGGAGACTACTCATCATTTCATCAAGCATGACACTATGGCAGGATTGTCAGCACACAGCTCGCAACACCAACAGTCTTTAGTCATGGTGATCTCTGAAAACGTTTGTTCCCGCGAGGCTCGATTGCTCGAACGTACGTCGCACCATTGGAAGCCAAGCGCTAGTGACTAGTTGGCACCTCTAGCCTCCACACGTTCTACCAAACACAAATTGCAACGCTGCCAACAAAAACGTCTCTTGCGTCGCGTCTCAGGCATGGCGAGCAATCGCAGGTTACCGTTGGAACGACGAATCCCCCTCATGTTTTGCCAGCTCCGTCAGTGTCTCCTGATCACGCAGAGCTCTCCAAACTCCAACCAGATTGACCTCAGTGATCTGCGCAGGCAAAATGCAGAGGAAACACAAATAATATCTATCTGTTCACTCGGATGGGCGATCACTGCAAAAATTGTCGAGCAGGTGGCCGGCGGCGCGCAACTTATGGAGGAGATGGTGCCGGTGTGCCTCCGTGCCGGTGTCGCGTTGCTTTCTTGGAGTCCATTTGCTTGGTTGCGCCAAAGTCCTATCATAAGCGTGAGATTTTCTGTTTTGATACTGCCAAAGAAGTCGAACCGCAGTATACGCAGTTATTGTAACATCCCAACTGTATAATTAGGATTATTCAAGTATAATTATATGTGTAGAAATTAAAACTTTTTCTCACAACTTGAAAACCCCTAAAATCTCATGTAATCCTTGTCCAAGAGTTGTGTAATCCAAAAACACAAAGCTCTTGTCGACCAAAAGTCAAACTCATTTTCTGATTATCTTAAATCTTGTGCCAAACAATTGGAAAGTATTTTCCTTGGTCCTAAAACTGAGGTGGGACTCCTCTGAAAAATATCACAAGTTGTAAAACTTGTTTGATAATTTTTGGAGGCAAAATGAATCATTGAACAACCTTAATGAATTTCCTGAGAAAAATTCATTGCATAATAACCTTTGGAAATTTTATGTAAGGTTAATCTCATTGTCAACAAGCTCCTGTAAAAATTTCATAAATTTTGGAGTTGGATTGCTATCCCAAACAATTTTGCAAAGTCCCAGCTGTTGAAAACTAAAATTAAAATCCTACACTGTTCCTTGGGCTAGCCTTATTCAAAGCTGGTCCAGTCCAACCGTGTCTGCGCCCCAGCAGACCTCCCTCTCCACCTTGATCAGGTCGCAGCCGTTGGATTCACATCCAACAGCCATGACCTCCCCTGTGTGTTAAATCCCAAGGACCTCCCCACCTTGTCCTGGTCATGGCCCTTGGATTAAGATCCAACCGGCTCTGACCTCCCCTCCCTGTTAAACCACTTAGGCACCCCACCTACGTGAGGTCACAGCCATTGGATTAAAAATCCATGGTCGCGACCTCCTCCTATTAACCTAACTATCAGACCTCCCTTTGCACTCACTCGAGGTCGTAGCCGTTGGATTCAGATCCAAAGGCCACGACCTCCTCTGAAAAACATCACAGCAAGGTCCTCCCGCCTTGTTGAGGTCATAGCCCTTGGATCGAAAATCCACGGCCATGACCTCCCTTGCCTTTTCCACCTTTGGATCTCTGCTCAACGCACGAGATCAAGGGGCCGTTCGGACCACCCTTTATTGGCCGTTAGATTTACATCTCGCGGTCGCTAATCAATGGGCAGTTCGGACCATCTCTTGAGCCCTTAGATCCAAATCGGAGGGCTAAGACCTCCTTTGCGCTACGCGCAAGGCCTAAGACCTCCCCTTCGCTGGTATGTGCGTATCAGACCTCCCCATCAGGTCCACGCCCTTGGATTCTAATCCAAAGGCCATGACCTCCCCCTCATGCTTTTATGTTCGCGTGCGGTTAAGACCTCACAGGAGGTCCGCACCGTTGGATTGAGATCCAACGCTTTGGACCTCCTGTCCCATTCCCTCACGTGCGTTTTCGCATTAAGGAAATCGGAGAGCCACGACCTCCCCATCCTTGATCGTGTGGCTGGGACCTCCTCCCAGCCACTTAAAACATAACGGTTCAAAATGCCATCGGAGGGCCGGGACCTCTCCCAGGTCTTATCCAACGGCCATAAGGACCTCCCCTGTTCTTCTCCTTCCTCGGCGCGCTGCAGCTTCTGGCGATGGAGTTAATCGCCGCCGGCCACTAGTGCGTTTCAATGACTCTTTCTTGACCAAAGATTAAATGCATGTCAGCCCTTTCTGCGCCTAGGTCACGCCCTGTCCTAACCTACCCTGTCCCATCCATCGTGTCCAAGCTCAGGACCTCCCATGGACCTCCCCATGGGCTAAGCTCACCATGAGCTTAACCCATGGTGCAAGACCTCTGTGCCATTGGTTTAAAACCCCCTCGAGCTCCCCTTTGGCTTCTTTTACACACTTAGAGCTTGCCATGCCTGAGCTTGACTGAGCCTCACCTCCACTGACCTCCTCACTGGTGACTGCCATTGTCAAGGTCCTTGGAGCTTCTCAGTGGCTCAGGAGTTCCAGTGGCTCCCTTTTCAAACCCTCGCTCACTTTTGCTCCCAAAGCCTCTTGGAAGTTAACCCTAACTTAATTTGTTTGGGCATTTTTCAGAGGTGGACAAGGTTGAGCTTGGAGCTGGTGCCTTGGGCTGTGAAGCTTCATTGTCTTCCCCAACTCCGGTCCTCCCTTCCTCGACCTCCCCAGCACCTTAGGACCTCCAGGTACACCTCCTGTTAGTCCTTAGTTGCTGGCACCCGCTTGAATGATTTTGCGGAGCTTTTCTTGGCACAAGCTTGAATGTCGCGCGGAGCTGCTTTTTGCATTTAAATGTTTGGCCGTGCTGGTCAATTTTGCCCTCTCCGGCTCGCCGGCGTTCAAAGCCGCCGTCGCCGTTGAGAGGAGGTCCACTGGGTGCGCAACATTATTGTGCACTCAGTGGTACCATTGGACCTCACCGGCAAGATCTACATCGCCGGCGAGAACCATCTTTTTAAACTCAGATCTTGTCGGACAGGAACTACGGCGTTATTGCCGTTTTTCGGACAAAGATCCGCTGAGTTAATGCACTAATCATGTGCTCAAATCATTGAAATCATTGGCATGTCTTAGCTGCATTTAATCCACCCTTTAATGCGTGCATTTAAGACCTCCCACGCGCGGACCTCCTTGCTGTCCCACGCGCATTTAATCTCATGTCCAAGCACGTGCGTGCGCGTGCGCTAATTTTAGCGCTGGATCTGGACGTCCGGACCTCCTCCGAGGAGATCTGGAGCGTCCAAGACCTCCCTTGCGCAATCGTAGCCGTCCAGACCTCCCCTGGAGGTCTGTGACGTTGAGGACCTCCGCTGGGACCTCCTCGAGGACATCTCACCGTTAAGGACCTCCCCCTTTAGATCTGGTCCGTCCCGGACCTCCCCCATCGTTGTGGTCCGTTGGATTTCCCATCTACGGCCACGACCTCCCCTCACCTCGCGCATGTGTGTTGCTAGGAGGTCCAGGACCTCTGGACCTCACGTGCGCGTGTGTGTTGTTCTCCTGGGAGGTCTGAGCCGTTAGATCTGTGATCTGTGGCTCACGACCTCCCATGTCCTTGTGAGTTTTAGAAATTCCAGTGAGCTCTAGTTATAAACAGAATAAGGTATAAACTTTAGAATTTCATATCTTTTTCATTTTAATTCCAAATGAGATCATTCAAATTGTGTTAGCTCTGTCTTGAACTTGACTTTAATCCAAAAATGATTGTAAGTTGAGTTCAGCTCCAGAGCACAGTTTTGTCATTAGATTTTAAAACCAACTTTAAATATACACTTAAATCAATGCTTAACTTGTAAAATACACAACTAATGCTCTGTAGATTATTTTTGAGTGAGACCAACTTTGTTAGCTTCCTCTAATAATGAACTCACTGAAAAAAATTAGTTTTGAGCATGTTGCTGTTATGAAAATGAGGACTTGTGCATTATAATTTTGTTCAAGTTCTTGTTTTTGAAAAATTATAGAAAGTGCATAATAGCTCCAAATGAGATGAACTCAATTGTGTTATTCATCTCATAAGGTGCTAGTTTCACAGTAAAAATTTCAGTATCACCACCTTTCTAGAAAATGTTGCCTCATAATTAAATTAGTGAATAGTGCAGTTTGGTATTTTAGGGGCTGAGCAGAATTGTTTTGCTCATAGCTTTTGCATTGAGAATCCAAATCCATTGGTTCTTGTTGCTAAATTCCCTAAAAATCACCCTCTTGCTTTTGTAGAAAATTCAGAGAATTTGGAGTTCGTTTGCTGTGCTGTCTTTGTTGTTTTTCGTCATTCTTATCGGTTCTTTATCACTTTTCCGTTAGGTTTCGACATTTGCGGTGATCCCGAGAGTGACCCTCCGCAACAAATTGACCAGCAACAAGGCAAGCAGTTTGATCATTTCCTATCATGTCCCATTACTTTAAAGCTTAATACTTTGTTTTACTTCTATGTATGCATGCTACTTTGTGTTAAATGTCGTTAGTAATCCTATAGTTGCATAATCTGTAGGAATTGTTTATCCTATACTACCAATGAGCCTAGGTTATTTGCTGTGGTTTGAGCTCGTTGGATGAGCTCTTATCACTTAGTAGTTTCGCCTTAAACTGCTTAGACATGCTTAGCTAACGGTAGTAATGGGCGATCATCGACTTAGTCGATGGTCTTGATCACTCCGAACTGATTATTACTCCTATATGTCCAGCACTTGTGCTTTGATTAATTTGTAAAATCAAAAACTGAAAATAAATGATTGATTTAGACTTGGGCATATTGGATGGATGGTGCGGTTTTTGGAATGTGGTAGTATGCCTGAGTCATTAAGGACCGAGTTACTTGCGCCACCGTTCTGAGCAATGTTGCGTGCTAACCACACGAGGGCGATATGAGACCTCTCTTGACTAAGTACTCTGGAAGGTGTTAATTATGAGCTGGTTGGTGGGTATGTTTTAATAAAATGTGTGTGTGGTGTTGGGAGGGAGCATTGGCAGACCGGTTAGGTTGTCTAATGTGTCCTTGTCCCCGTGGGTTGCGGCTCGTAATTAGCATCGTCCATTGGAAATGTCTCGTAGGACTTAGCCGTGCCGGCATACCAAAGGTAGTGTACCTAAAGGAAAGGCGGTCTGGCGTGTAGGTACATTGGTACACCCCTGCAGGGTTAAAACTATTCGAATAGCCTCGTCCTAGGTTATGGACACGCTCGGAAACGCCCCGTAAGAACTAGACTCAACCATTTAAATTAAAACTTGACATGGTTGGCATGAATGGGTAATTCATGCTATTGTGTGGTGGCTATTGGGTTAGTCACTTCCAGGATTGTTCTTGTTGTTGTTACTATGTTAATATCTCGTTGTTATTTCAACAATTAAAAATGCTTTGTCAAATTGCCTTCAATCTACTATGTTATTGCAAATGAACTTGCTTTGTGCTAAAATGAGTCCAAAGCCTCATCCACTTAAATAAAGCTTGCATGTAGCTAAATTATAGTTCTGTTATCTTACACGTCAGTCTTGCGAGTACAATAAACAAGTTATTGTACTCATTTTCTTCTTAACAACCTTGTTGCGAGAGGAAGGAGGTGAGCTCGAGAGCCTTACTTACGTACTACGTCTTTGCGATTTCTTGACGACTAGCTTGGCGGTCGGTCAGATGCCTAGGGGTTAAGGCACACTGATTGGCTTTGTGTTATAGCCATCTTTATAGCACTTTTGCTTCCGCTGTGTATTCTTGTAGTCTTGTTGCTATTTGGCCTGAGGGCCCCTCTTTTGTAATAGCTATTCCATATTAATATTAACTTCTGGTTTGTTGCTTATGTACTATGTGTTGTATGGAATTGATACACTCTTTTGTTGTGAGGTATGTATACTGCATTCTGGGAAGTATACATCTCTCGAGACCAGGTTGATTTGGTTGATAATACTAGGGTCAATTGGATGACTAAGTATTATGAGCTTAATAAATCCGGGTGCTCACAGTTATTTGGTTGTGAAGTGGGGGTGTTTCCGTTTAGATACTTGGGTATTCCCATTCACTTCAGGAAGTTAAGGAATAGTGATTGGAAATAGGTTGAAGAGCGAGTTGAGAAAAAGCTTAGCAGTTGGAAAGGAAAAAAATGGACTGTTGGGGGTCGCTTGGTGCTTATTAACTCAGTGCTAAGCAGTTTACCTATGTTTATGTTTTCTTTTTTTGAGGTTCCTAGAGAGGTTCTCAAAAGACTAGATTTTTATCGATCTAGATTTTTCTGGCTTAGTGACAGCCATAAGCGTAAGTATAGGCTTGCTAAATGGAGTGTAGTGTGTTCTCCTAAAGAGTGTGGTGGTCTAGGAGTTCAGAACCTAGACACCAAAAATAAAAGCTTGTTAGGCAAGTGGCTGTTTAAGTTGCTTAATGAAGAAGGTGTGTGGCAATCTTTGCTTACAAAGAAATATTTGGGTGAGAAGAGTCTTTCACAGGTGGTTAATAAACCTGGGACGTCCCAGTTTTGGTCGGGGCTTATGAAAATTAAAGATCAATTTATTCGCCTTGGTTCATTCCAGATTAAAAACGGAAGGCAATTTAGGTTTTGGGAAGATATTTGGGTGGAAAATTCTACACTGCAAAGGCAATTTCCAATGCTTTACATTGTGGTTAGGAGGAGGGACGATTTAGTAGCTAATGTTTTGAGTTCGAACTCCTTAAATATTTCTTTTCGAAGACCTCTTGTGGGGAATAAGTTACTTGCTTGGAATGAGATGATATTGAAAATTTCTAATGTTCAATTAGGCGTGCATAAGGATATTTTCAGATGGCATTTGAATAAGTCAGGTCTTTTTTCGGTTCAGTCTTTATATGCGGCGCTTATAGGCTATGTTCAAACCCCTATTAAGAGTTGGTTTTGGATCATTAAGATTCCATTAAAAGTAAAGATTTTCATGTGGTACCTCAAAAGCGAGATTATATTAAATAAAGATAACCTGCTTAAAAGAAATTGGAGGGGAAGCACAAAATGTTGTTTTTGTATTAAAGAGGAAACAATTCAGCATCTTTTTTTCGAGTGCCCCTTTGCGCGGATGGCATGGTGGGTTGTGAAATGTGCGTTTAATTTAGATCCTCCAATGAACATTTCTAACATGTTTGGGAATTGGTTAGATGGAATTCCTAAAATGCTAAAGTCACAACTCTTGGTGGGGGTTAGTGCCTTATGTTGGTCTATTTTGTTATGTCAAAATGATGTTGTTTTTGACAACATAAATTTAACTAATCCGTTGCAGGTTATCTTATTGAGTGGATCATGGCTGAATGCATGGGCCGTGCTGCAGAAAACAAACCAGAAGGAGGCCATGATGGAGCGAAGCAAATCCTCAATTTTCGTGGGTGGCAGCTTAGTCATAGGATTTGCAATGGTTAAGGTTGTCCTAGGTTTTGCAATGATTGAGATTGTTTTTCAAGTGTCTTTCGGTTGTAAGGCTACAAGCCGATTTTTTTCTCGGATTGTTTGTCACTTAACATGCTTAAATAAATTGGGCTGTGTGCATCGTTGATGCAGAGACTGAGAGAGATTATTCTCTTCTATTATCTAAAAATTATCCGGCTTGCTACACAGACATGTAGTACAGATCGTTGATAGATGCAGCGACCTCGGCGTGCATGACACATACAAATCTTGGCACACCGAGAGATGCCGAATGGGCCGACGACTATGATTTTTATGCAGGTTTGTAGACTGGTTGGGGAAGATCTTAAGCAAATCTGTAGGCATGGCTGGGTTTTTGGCGCACTGATTTGTATGACACATTGGGAGAAAAAAAATCTTGAGCAACATTACAGACATTGTGAAGGTACTTAGGGTATCTCCAATAGTTAGAGACAACATTGTCTCTAATATATATTACATCATCTTTAGAGACAACATTTCCAATAGATAGTTTCTATTGAGGAACCGTCGTTGGCGAGTCCAGTCCGAGTGATTACCTCGTAGACAAGCGTAGAATCGCTTAGAACAATACAAGAACATAAGAACAAAATAGTAGATTGAACACAGAGATGTAGGGGACTTCTTGCTTCTCTTTATTCCTCCATCAATCGATCAATCGTTTATAATGAATAGTGCCCCCTATTTATAGGCTAGAGACCCTGCTAGGGTTTGGGATGGAGAGCCTATACATGGGCTGGCTTCTGGGCCAAGCCCATAGTTTCTTAACACTCCCCCTTGGGCACCCATCCTCGTATGTTCATGCCTCGTCAAAACTCCATAAAAACCCAGTGGAAAAAATTTGGAGAAAGGGCACATGATACAAGTTCTATTGCGTTGCACGGATTGCCTCATTAAAAATCTTAGCCGAGAAACTTCAGGAAAACTCATCAAGAGAAAAAGAGTACAATCCACCCAATTTCATTTAATCTCTAGGATTTACTCTTTGGGTACTCGATCTTTGTGATCAAGTTTCAATAATGAGTTCGTGAAGATTCTCTCCCTAAATTCTGCACTTTTCTAAGTCTCGTCATTACAATTCCACGTATGCACCTTTCAAAGCTAGATGCTGGAAGTAAATTATTGAATAAATCTGCAAGATTTTCACATGACTTAGTATGCAGTACTTTAATTTCATCCATCTTTTGCAATTCATGAGCATAGAAGAACTTGGGGCTGATATTCTTTGTGAGATGACTCTTCACATCACTTATTTGCACTTGTGCAACACAAGCTGCATTATCTTCATAGATAATAGGGGGGTTTGCGCGGTATTCAATCCACACAACTGCTGGATGTGGTGAATCATCCGCCGAAGCCAAGCACATTCTCGTGAGGCCTCGTACTAATGCTATTATTTCCAAGTGGTTCGTCGAAGTCGATACAAGACTCTGTTTACACGATTTCTATGAAATTGCAGTTACACCACATAGGAGTTCATAGCCTGTTTGCGATTTGGATGTATGCGGGTTCTACAGGTACCCAGCATCTGTATAGCCATTCATAGTTAGGTCTTAGTTCTTTCTGTAGAACAGACCGAGTTCTTTGCTTCTTTGGAGGTATCGAAAGATGTCCTTCATTCCTTGCTAATGCCTTTGGTAGGTTCTGCACTATACCTTGCTAATAGATTTACGGCAAATGCAATGCTCGATCTAGTACAGTTTGCTAAATATATGAGTGCTCTTACTGCGCTCAAGTCTGGGGATTCTGGTCCTTGGACTTCCTCCCCCTCTTCTCTTGGTCTGTACGGGTCTTTGTCTTGCTGCAAAGATCTCCCGACCATTGGCACTTTCGAAGGGTATGCCTTTTCAAATTCGAATCTTTCTAACACTTTCTGAGTGTAGGTTGACTGATGTACTAATATCCCTTCAAGGGTATGCTCAAGCTGCAAGCCTAAGCAATATTTGGTTCTATCCAAATCTTTCATTTCGAACTCTGACTGCAAGTAAGAGCTTGCTTTCTTAATCCCTTCCAGGGTTCCAATGATATTCAGATCATCTTCATACACTAAGATTATACAAAATCCATCCTGGGATAGTCGTATAAATACACAGGGATAATTCGTATTGTTCCTGTAGCCTTTCTTGCATAGAAAGTCGCTTCAAGCGATTATACCACATCCTGCCTAATTGCTTAACTTCGTACAGTGACTTTCTGAGTTTCACACTATATAGATTTCTATTTGCTCTGTCTTGGTTTGGGACATAGATACATTCAGGTATCTTTATATAAATGTCTGAACCCAATATTCCATAAAGGTATGCTGTTACCACATCCATCAATTTTACTTTTAACTTCAAGTTTACTGCCATTGAGATTAAATATCTACAGGGTGGTTCCGCCCATGACTGGGGAATAGGTTTCTTCATAAACAACTCTTGGATGTTGAGTGAAACCTTATGCAACAAGCCTTGCTTTACTTCATTATTTTCATTTCTCTTTCGAACAAATACCCACTTATGCCCTACGGGGTGCACATAGGGAGGTGTGTGGCTTACAGGCCCAAACACCTTTCTTTTTATTCAGAGATAATAATTCTGCTTCTATTGCCTTCTTCCAATCTTTCCAATCTGATCTTTTCTTTCATTCAACGAGTGATACAAGCTCTAGATCAAGATCGATGATTGTGGCAATTTTCTTTGTAAAATCAATGTCGACATTGGCTGTTGTCTTATTCATTGATTCTCCCGAGGTCACAAAGTTTATAGCTATTTCTTCAAGTGGCAATTCTTCTAATGCTTCTAATGCTTCTACTTGCTCACCACCGCTTTCAATTACGGGGGCAAGTCCCTTTAGTTTTTCAGCTCTGATGTGTGCGCACACATCCATGCTGATGTCTCCCTTCATAGGGATGTTCAATTTTGGTATGCCTTTTCTGAAGGTGCCATACTGGTGCCAGGTCTCAACTGGCTCCCCTTCTGGTTCTAGGGAACTTCGGTGATCGGCTGTGTCAAGTCCTTCTTATCCTTCTTCACCAGGTATCCCCGATTACTTCGGATTTGAGGGGCCGGAGTTCTCATCCTTTTAGAGGCCTTAGGACGGGATTAGGGATACCTTCATTGGTATTTCAACCCTCTCTAGTGTGTTGCGTACAGGCATATGCGACTTGGTCATGCTCTTCAAATCACTAAAGTGGTTAGGCAGTTAATTCGCTAATGCTTACAAATCAATTATCTTCTGGACTTCAATTGTCTTCTAGACTTCAATTATCTTCTGGACTTCTCTATTTGCTTCACTAGTGCACGGGTCATGTGCATGTATTTCAATTATCTTCTGGACTGCAATTGTCTTCTAGACTTCAATTATCTTCTGAACTTCTCTATTTCCCGACATTTTCATCAAAGGGTTTATTTCCTCCCCCTAATGACGGGAAACTAGCCTCATCTAATATATTATCAGTGAATCGAGTAGTATGCAAATCTCTCATCATAGGGTCAAAATACCTGATTATGGATGCTGTCACATAACCAGAGTATATCTCAGACTTTCGGAGATTGCCCATTGCAGTTCGTTCTGGTGATGGTATATATATATAAACCTTGCAACCAAACCTTCAAAGATGAGAAATTTTCTGTGCTGACCCTTGCGCTAGTTGCATAGGTGAATGGATGTTATATGCCGACGGTCTAAAATTAATGAGAGTTGCTGTGAGCAGGACTGTGTGTCCCCAACATGCAGTTGGTAAATTACAATTCTTCAAAGGTGGTCGGGCAATAAATTTAATCCTTATAATTAATGCATCTGCTAGTCCATTCTGGGTATGGACATACGGTACGGGGTGCTCAACTTTAATTCTCATTGCCATACAATAATCATCAAATGCCTTTTGAAGTAAATTCTCCAGCATTGTCCATTCTGGTGGACTTCACAAGATGATTAGAGAAATTATTTCTAATTTTAATTATCTGCGAAATTTAGCTCTGGACAAGCGTAGTTTCTCGTAGACAATAAACATATATGCGACCATTTCTAGGAAGCATCGATGAGCACCATAAAATACCTAAATGACCCTTATAGGGGCTATAGAGGACCGCAAAAAATCTCCCTAGATACGGTGCAGGAATGTAGGGACTTCATCCTTCGCTTTCAGAGCAGAATGTTTAGTAATTAAATTTCTGGTGGCACATGCGGGGCACATAAAATCTTCCTGATTCGGGAAATTATTTACATTGACATTATGTCCCTGTGAATTGTTAATTATATTTCTCATCATTCTAAGATCTGGGTGGCATTATTTATCATGACAGAGATAGAAAAGGTTCAGAGCTTCTAAATACGGTTTTCAGGGTAGTATAGGCTGCAGGTGCCTTAATATTAGTGTAGTATAGCCCATATTCATATAAAGGAAGTTGTTCTAGTACCATTTTTCTACTTTTTCCACGCTTTGTAATGAGCAAGTATTCCTTACCATACTCTTCTTCAGTCTCTACGTGTAAACTGTTAGCGCGAATATCCTTGAGAGTTCTAGTCGATTCCGGGTACAACAAGACTTCTTTAATGACCAAAGTTGTGCCTATCGGAAGTATAATTGTGGCCCTTCCTGAGCCTACTATACAAGATCGCTGCCTGCAATTGTCAGAAGGCTACCAGCGTTCTTGCTGATCGACTAAAAAAAATTCGTCTCTCTCAAGATGGTATTCATTGTGCCGCTACCTGCTAAGCACACTCCCTCCATAGGGCGCCACATGCGTTCTAATATAATGTACTTTATTAATATGTAGCAGAAAGCAAGCAACACATAAATAAAATACTTCAGATATCAGAATATAACTTGCTATTATAAATACGGGAATAAGTCTTGCAGGACACATCATAAGAATTTAATACTTTGCTCTCCTAGAGCTTACAACCATTATTCAAAGAATAAATTAATTCAATGTTCTACTTGAATTATAAACTGCAAGTTACTATAAAAGATCCAAGTGCAATGTGTGCACTAGATCGAATCGGCGAAGTATTCAAAAACTTCTGCCTCAATCTGCTACATGGCGATCTTCTCCTCTTAGGCAACTACGGTTGGGGCTGCTGCGATATCGAAAGGAGGGATGATAGGGGCTGCTACTAGGCTGTCCATATCCATGAGTGCAACTAATGGATGTGGATCCTCCGTGCCTGCAATGGCGAGGTGTGCCTTATGTTGTCCTATGCCCTTCTTCTTAGACTAGAAAGCATCAATAATGTGCAACTCACGACCTTACCCTTCTTGCCCCTCTCCTACGTGAGAGGCTTTATCACCTTGTAGCTACTAGCATTGGCTTCATGGTCAACATTGCTACTAGGTGGCTATGAGATGTAGTTCTTTCTTAGAACATTATCTCGAGCTTCTGCTACTTGCATGGTGTCAATTAATGCGGCATACTCCGTGTATCCGTCTTGACGATAGTTGCGTGCGGATTGCACCGTATTTGGGTGAAAGGTACAGAGAGTCTTCTCAATCTTCTGCTCTTTCATGATTACATTATCATAGAGTTGAAGACTTATACAAATTCTACACAAATTCTGGCCATGCTAGGTCAATTCTTCGAACTCCTGGTTCGTGATGCCAGTCATTTCCATATTCGTGCAAAAAGTTCATAAAATTACTACTGGTAATTTACATACAATGGTTGCAAAATTCTCATCATGCTCTTCGAACTCCCGGTTCGTGTTTCCGTACTTTTCTATGTATTTTTCATGATTTACTGCTATTTTCAATCATTAAAAGTAATATAAACAATCACAGATAATCAAAATAGTAAAGACAATACATAAATTGCATAGAAATAACAATAACAAAGTTAAACATGCTTCAAAAGTGCAAAATATGCACACAAAAAAAAAGAATTCCCGAGGCCCTTTTAGTTCAGAGAAAATTTTCGCGTAATTTTTAGAATTTGGAGGGCCTTTTCACAAAATTTGGGATTTATTTTTTTCCACCGGTCGAGCTCCCTTTTTTTCCTTTTTTTTTCCCTCTCGGCCGCTGGGCTGATTCTTATGGCCCCATCGGTTCTGGCCTGATCAGGCTTTGCACCACCGGCCCAAAAGACCAGTTCAAAGGGTGGGGGTAGGGTTTCCCTACCCCACTTGTTCACCCGGCGGCGGCTCCATGGAGCCTTGAGGAGGCGATGGCTCCATGGATGCCACGGAAAGGCGGCCGGCGAGCGTCACGCGGCAGAGGGCGCGAGGCAATGGGCGGCGCTAAAGCGCGGGCGGTTTACGAGCCTGCGGCAGCGGCGCGGCTGCGAGGCGGCGGCGGCCTAAAGCGTCGCGGCGTGCAAAGAGGCGGCCCGGTGCAAAAACGCGTGGTCGGAGGCGGTCGGCGGCTCCAGTCTGCGGTGCTTCAAGCGGCGCAGCGGCGCCGGCCTCGTGTGCGGCGGCAACGGCTTCGTATGCGCCGCGATGCGGCGTTATAGCCCATAGGTGCCGTCGCGTCACCCGTAAGCCAAGGTGGAGCCGACATGATCCGGCGCGGTGGCCGTCTCTGCGGCCTTGCGAGACGCTGGCGCGCCTTGGCGCGGCGCGTTAACCACCAGCGGCGCGCGCCAGAACGCAGGCGCCATAGCCCTCGGGCGGCGGCGCGCTTCAATGGTGCCGCGAGCACCGGTGGCGGCGTGGCTCTGTTAACGCTGTTGGCCGACGACTTCGGTCCGCGATTTTTTCATTACTATTTATACGATGCAGTGTACTGTTCATCATGCAATTATCGTTCATGCGATTACCGATCGGCTTGGCTGGCGACTTCAAGTCGGCTCGCGGTAGATTTAGAATGAATTTGCAATTTTTAATCTACGGTACAATCGACATCCAATCTTTCATGCAATCTAACGATCGACATTGTGCCAGTGACTTCAAGTCGACTCGCGGTAGATTAGAATGGATTTGCACAGTAGAAAACCAAACTAGAAAGCGAATTTGCAGAATTGAAAGCGATCTAGAATGGAAAACGATTCAATCTACGAGTATCGTTCTTCGACAGTTACCTTTCGATCCGAGTAAAGTAGCCTAGAAGTAGGCCGGAGTCGATCGTGCTGATAACGTGTTGAGGAACCGTCGCTGGCGAGTCCAGTCCGAGAGATTACCTCGTAGACAAGCGTAGAATCGCTTAGAACAATGCAAGAACATAAGAACAAAATAGTAGATTGAACACAGAGATATAGGGGGCTTCTTGCTTCTCTTTATTCCTTCATCAATCGATCAATCGTTTACAATGAATAGCGCCCCCTATTTATAGGCTAGAGACCCTATTAGGGTTTGGGATGGGAAGCCCATACATGGGACGGCTTCTGGGCCAAGCCCATAGTTTCTTAACACTCTCTAGCACACTCTCCAACATTTATATTTTATAATTTTCCTTTGAAACGGGCCTACATGTCAACTAGAGTAGATTAATGTATCATGTCTTATTTCATGTGCACGACAGTCTCTTCAGGAAGAGACGACATGTGCTCTATCTCCTCCCTCTCTCTCCTCCACGTAGGATTTTGTTGATGTGACATAGCTAAGAGACGATAATAAATACACTATTGGAGATGCTCTTAGAGCAACAAGTAGGTATAGCCACTCATGGTGCCACTCATTATTGTTATCGTGTTTCTTCATGCGGTACACTGTTAAAGCATTATGTGATGTTTTTCGTATGGAAGCAATAATGTTCTCGATCTTTGGACCATCTGAATCGACGGTTTTCGGTTTGATTTGAACGTTAGGATCCTAAGGTCATATAGAATGGGCTTACATCAGTTGTCTATAGTCTCTGTCACGTAGGATTTATGTTAGAATTGGGCCCTTATTTGTAAAGGTTCAATCATTCCTAAATTCCAAATCATGCATGGTTTAGTCCCATACTATCTAGCCAAGTAGTGGGAGAGCAATTTATAAGGTGGAGTCCTTGCCACCCCTTGATACATGTGATACATGTCATGGGGTGACATGAGGAGGACTATAGCTAAAGTCACACACACGCACGTACGCACACGCACGCGTTTATTCGCGTGCCAATCGCGTGACTTAGACCTCCCTTGGAGTGTGGAGATCCTCTTAGACCTTCAAGAGATCTTTTGGACCTCCCTTGGATCACTCCAAGAGGGTATGGTCGGAATACTATGGTATCCTTGGATCTCTTCGGGGGATCCTCTTGGACCTCCCTTGGAGGTTTCTCTTGAACCTCTTCGGGAGATCCTCTAGGACCTCCCTTGGAGAACATGGTCAAAGCTGTAGACCAGTGATCAAAGCTGAAGACCAACATGTAATCAAGATATGATAAATTCTACTTAATTACCATTAATTGGTTTTTAATTAGCAGTTACTAGTATTCTAATGTGTGCTTTATTGAGCAGTTACTAGAGAGTAATTGACTCGAACCTTAAAAGGTTTTCGAGAGGTCTAGACTAAAAGAGATCTTTTTCGATTCTAAGAATTCTTCTTCTTCCTCTCTGTCCTCTTGTGTTGGAGGGTTGTGCTGTTTTGAACCAAGCTGTCCCTTCTCCTCGGCGTACACTGGGAAGAAGGGTGAGCGGTATCTCCAAACCATTGTTGCAGAGTTCACCTGCACGGGGTGGCAATAAGGTTTCGGGCACATAAGATTCGCCTCGATCGCTTGCTACACCGCGACGCTCACGATCTACCTTGCATTGAGTCTCAGACTTTCTTCGTTCTTCATCGATAAATACTGTAAGTTGTGTGTACGATCAGTATATTCTGTTATAATCATGATATTGAGTATGTTTAGAAGTGCAATGTGTAGCCTACTGCAGTTAGTATCGATTTATGCATCACTAGTTATTTGTGATCTTTGCCTCATAATCAAATCTGGAATTAAAATGTCATCCACATTTCCAATAATCTAGAAACCTTATTGTGGATATTTTTGTGATCTAGCAATGGCTGGTGCTTCTGATGCTATAAAACCTGAAAGGTTTTCTGGTCAAAACTTTCGTAGATGGCAGACAAGGGTCAAATTTTTGTCTCATGTCTTCGGGGCTATGGTGGGTGATTCATACACAGTATCCAATTATGGATGAACAGACCAAGCATTTTGACACAGATAACAACACAACCCTTGGATGCATACTGACCATACTATCCGACCAGCTCTATGATGTGTACATAGACTTCAAGTCCGTCACAGAATTGTGGGATGCACTCGAGCACAAATATGCCGAAGCTGAGGCTGGTTGGTGGCTCTATATGTGTGAGCAATTCTTCGACTACAGCATGGATGATGCTAAGTCGATAGTTGCATAGGCTCCTGAGCTACAGTTACTGGTTGGAGAGATTGCACATCTGGGTTGTGTTTTGCCTGCTAAGTTTGTGGCTGCGGGCATTGTTGCCAAACTTCCTGCTTCATGGCAAGGTTTTGCCACTGGCTTAAAGCACAAGAGGGAAGAGATATCTATTGAGGATCTCATTGCTGCCCTTGATGTGGAAGAAAAGGCAAGAGAAAAAGATGCACCAAGCACTTCCAGTCAGAACAATCAGATCAATGCAAATGTCATAGAGAAGAGATATGGCAAGAATAACAAAAGTTTTAAACCAAAAAAGACAACTAGCTTTATGAAGAAAACTAAGAAGAAGGATGTGAGGAACATCACCTGCTTTGTGTGTGGGGAAAACGATCATATGGCGAAATACTATCATTTTCGCAAGAGCAAGGATAGTGTACAGCCAAAGAAAAAGGTTATCAACGTGATCATAGGCGATGCCTCAATAGGAGGGTATGGTAATCCACCTGTTGTATTATCAGCATGTCAATCCACTGATTGGTGGGTTGATACTGGAGCTAATGTTCACGTATTTTCTGATATTTCCTTATTTTCTTCTTATCAGGCAGCCGGGGCTTCCTCCGTCCTAATGGGGAACATGTCACATGCTTCTATTCTTGGTGTTGGTACGGTGGATCTGAGGCTTACTTCAGGGAAGATTGTCCACTTGAAGAACGTACAGCATGCACCAACCATAAACAAGAATCTTGTTAGTGGTTCCCTCCTATGCAGGGATGGGTATAAGCTGGTATTTGAGTCAAATAAAATTGTATTGTCTGTATTGTCTAAGTTTGGTAACTTTGTTGGTAAAGACTATGAGAGCAGAGGATTGTTCCGCATGAGTACTTTAGAGTATAATCTGAATGTTGCAACTAGTTTGAATAAATGTGAGGCCAATATATATCATTCTCATTTTTGTCATATTGGTTTAGATAGTATTGCTAAAATGTCCATATTAGATGTAATTCCAAAATGTAAAATTTTCAAAGGATCAAAATGCCAAACTTGTGTGCAAGCAAAACAACCTCGAAAACCCTTTAAGGGGTTACAGGATGAAAAGAAATTGGCACATTTAGATCTTGTCCATCCTGACTTGTGTGAGATGAATGGATTGTTGACCAAAGGAGGCAAAAGATATTTTCTAACTCTAATAGATGATGCATCACGATATTGTTATGTGTATCTACTGAAAACAAAAGATGAAGCTTTAAATTACTTTAAAATTTATAAGGCCGAGGTTGAGAACCAACTAGAAAATAAAATTAAAAGACTAAGGTCTGATCGTGGAGGAGAGTATATCTCTCATGAATTCTCCCAATTCCGTGCTGAACATGGAATAGTCCATGAAGTTGCACCACTATACTCACCTCAATCAAACGGGGTGGCTGAGAGGAAAAACCAGACACTAATAGACTTGGTGAATGCCAAGTTGGATAGTGCCGGTATGCCTAAGTTATGGTGGGAGGAAGCTATTTTGACAGCAACTTTCATCCAAAACAGAGTAATCACTAAAAACTATGAGATTACTCCGTATGAGAGATGGAGGGGGAGAAAACTCAATGTTAATTTTCTGCGAACATGGGGGTGTGTGGCAAAAGTCAATATACCATTGCAGAAAAAGAGAAATAATTAAAATCTCAGATTAATTCTTTAGGCCCAATCTCTCCCCGCCGGCCCAATCCTGTTCGCTCTTGGCCTGTTCTCCAGTCTAGCCCAACTCGACCTTTCCATTTTTGCATAGCTGCTTGCGCGCACCTCTTTCTCCCTCTGCCAGGTGGGCTCACACACGTCGTCGTCTTCCTTGCGTTTTCGTTTTCGCCGCGCCTCGCCCGTCTGCCATTGAAGCCTTGTGAAGCTCCGTCCGACAACGACTCCTCTAACCATAAAATCGTATCATTTAGTCGTCAAATGCTTTCCTTATCTTTCCGTAACCATATCAAACCAAATTTGATTCTGTATTGTCTTCTACCCCGAGTTCGTTTCATTTGCGTCTTGGACTCCTTTGGGGATTTCCAAATCCGTGTCGCCCCAGCCCTATAAAAGGGACCCCAAGCTTCGCCCTGGCCTCATCACCCCGAATCCCCACCTCGTTCCCCTCCTAAAGCTCCAGCGCTGCCGGAATTTCAAGTTCTAGGGTTTCGGTGTTGAGGATCAAATCTTCAAATACCATCACCGCTAGCCGTGTTCCACCCCGTGGAGTGCGCCATTGCCTTCCTCATCATCGGAGCTTCTGTTGGGACCTCTTCATGGTCCCGGAGCACCTTTGGTTGTCATTCTCGACAATAGCCGTATTCTCTCTGCCGCTTCTTCGCCAATTCCAGCCGTCTCCTTCACTCTCCGATGCCAAAGCAGGTATCCCCAGGTGCACAATAGCAAGGGCTACCCAATGCACACCCTCTCCGTCATCGCCGTGCCTCGATTATCCGTGCCCGCCGGCAACCTAAACCTTGCCGATGCTGCCGTAATCAGTTGATTTGGCAGTCTGCGTGGACGTCCACCTAAGCATCCACGTCGGTGCAGGTGCTCGCGTGGCGTCTAGTCAGCACCCACGCATGCGCTTGCGTGGCAGCTCGGTCCAAACCCCAGATCCCAAAACTCGTGAACCCTGTCCATGTGGACCGTGTCTATGACTAGTGGGACCCACTTCATTATCTTTTTCCTTATTTTCTTTCTCAACCGAATTCCTTTGATGATGTCAGCAGTGCATCATTAATCCGATTTTTCTGTTGAGAAACAATTCGGAAATTCCAATAATTCAGATTTAGGGTATTTTCTTTGGATCCAAACTTCCAAAGCCCATATCTTTTGCATCCGAACCTCGATTGAGCCCAATCAAAATTTTAAATTCATCTAAATTCGAGATCTATTTATCTGAGATTTTTATTTAATTTTTTAGAGTTTGTTTTGCCTCTGTTATTTATTTATTTATTTTGTTTGTTTGCTTCGTTTACGAGTAGACGTTGATACTTGGGGAAGCTTTGAAGAAGAAAGAGTGCATCAAGAGCAAGATTAGTACCTAGACCTATTTCGAGGCAAGTTATACCATTAATCATATTGAACCCATTTTTCAAAAGTTATATTGATTCAAATTATTGCATTTACTTTAAGTATTTATTTAAATGCTTTTGGGTGCAGTTATTAATCCAATTTGTTATATCCACCTTGTCTATTGTTATGTCATAATCTTTTGTCACTCTAGATTGGTTCATTATTTAGTTGGTATTATTGTAGCACCAACGTGGGTTGGTTAGATACGATTAGATTGCTTAGCCATGCTACGAGTCATCATCTCATGTGAGTTGCAAATATAAACCTGACTAAGTGATTATGGAACTATGTGATAAAACTGTGTAGTGTGTGCTATTACTCGTTGATGGCATGTGGTGCACTTAACCAACTGGGTGGTAAATGATTTAGACTAAGGCAAGTGGTGGATATTGTGTGACATGGTGGTTGTGTGAATGGGAATGATAATATGTCTGGCATAGTTAGAAATTGGAAGTCTTATCTTGGTCAATTAAAGACTTAACTTTGTGCACCATTGAACTGAGCCTTACTGTACGACCACATGACTAGTATGGGACGGGCCTAACTCAGTAAGTTATGGATTCTTGACATTGATTACTTAGGTAGTAGGTTAGGCTGTGTGAAAGGGTGGAGGTGTGTGCTACCAAGTAGTCGCATCGTGGGATGGTTCGCCACTTCCCTGTCCAATGGTGTGTGTCGTACCAATCACTGTGTATAGGTTGGTATGGCGGTTAAGCACACTGGGAGTGTCAATGCTTGAGATGAAGTTACTGAAACGTTTTGTTATGATTAGTGCTTGCAACACTAGTTGTATCGTGTGGGTAAAGTGTACAATCTCTGCAGAGTGATAATTAATCTATTCGAATAGCTGCATCCGCGGTCATAGACATGCTTGGGGATTTCACACGAGGGGTAGTTTTCATAAAACCTATGGAAAGAGAGCTATGTGATCTAAGTCATATGGCTGTGTGAATAACCTGTTTAGGCTTTGTGTTCTTTGTGAAATCAAACTGTTAAATTAATATTGTCTATTTGTTTTACTTTATGCTTTCAATCTATTATTCATATTCAAATTGCAAATATTGCATTTCTGCAAAAGAACCACAGAAGCCATTCTTTGGAATAAGCCATCATGTATAATTGCATTCTGTGGTATGACTTGCGAGTACGGTTGTGTACTTATGCTTGCTATAATCAATCAACAGAAGTGGATGAGTCATCGCCTGCTTTCGAGGAAGAGTTCTACGAAGATGCCTGATCATTATGGTCTTGATCCTACTTAGTTGCCTATGGCGAGTTGATGGGATTCCACTGAAGTTATTTGTTTCGCTGCTTATTTCTCTATTGCTAGCCCTGTGTGGCTTAATAATTATAAACTCGACCATAAGGTCAAAATGGTTATTTATTATCAAACTACTCATTTACGCTATTAATCGTCTTGTGTGGATCGATATTCATCTATGTTGACACTATGTGCACTAGTGTGATCCTAGACTAGTGCATTATACACAGAGGGCCTAGAATTGCATTTTTGGGTCCCGACAGACCAGAAGGAGAAAGAGCTGAGCTCAAGTACTAGAAGGAGATGAGAAAGCTCAAGATTGGCCCTACTTATGCTGGCGTGCGAACATTGTTTGGCTATAGAACTATCACAGGCGGTTTAGTGGAATAAACCGTCTGTGATGTGTATCACAGATGGTTATAAACTACAACTGTCTATAATATATAATTATCACAGATGGTTATTAGCAAGAACCGTCTATGATGTTTATTTATCACAGACGGTTTGTAATTGAACCGTCTGTGCTGTGTATCATAGACGGTTATTAACAAGAACCGTCTTTGGTAAGCGTGGCTTTGAAGAAGACGGCGAGTACGCCTAAGAAGGCAACTAAGCCGACCATGAAGCATGATTTTTTTTTGGAGGATCGTCCACGTAGCATGAGGAGGATGAGATAGCAGCCACGGCCAACCTCATCAAACCTGTAGGATCGTAATGGCAATCAGAAGGGGGGGGGGTTGAATGATTGCAGCCAATTGTCCTCCAAATTCAATCTCAAAGAGAACCCCTTCAAGACTATTTCAGGTGCACAGCAGGAACACGAAAATCCAAACCAAAGTAAAGCAAATCTGAGCTTTATTTCTCTATTTTGATTTGTGTCTACAAAGTGCTAAACAAGCACCCCTCAAAAACCTCCAATCGATGGACCTCACAAGCTTTTGCTAAAACCCGTAGCCAAACAGCATGAACCCTACGGTTGCGAAAGCCCTCATGGAAAAACTCTTCTCTGCCTCTTTTTATAAGCAAAGATCTCTCCCAAAATCAAGGGACCTAAAACCCTTACCAACACGGGTTTTACCAAATCTCTAAACTTTCCAAAAACCGAACTTTCCTTATCTCCAAACCGTGTCGTAAGCCTCCAAGACTCTACCTCCTGTAGCTCCATCATGATTTCAGCAACCCTTTGATCCCCACGTGCTCCAGCGCAATCCCCAACCATCTCGTGACATCCACGACCTCCTAGACCTCAGATTTCCCAATCCTAGTCCAAGTCCTCATCATCACCGACAATGGTTATCTCATGCTCAACCTGCACATGCAAAGATCAAAGAAACACGAATACGGGCATAAGTTCTCCAACTTGACCATTCATTAGCTCATACACGCACAACCACTATTATGCATCAAGTAACACAACTTAAGGCTCATGAAATTAATCAAAACCTTAGCCAATCTCAAAGCGGCGAACAGACAGAGCACAATCGGTCATACCGCTATATTAGTCCCGGTAATACCGCACACCGGCCGTACCGCGCCATACACACCGGTATTACCGATTCCTAAAGTCAACAGAAACTCCCCAAAAACAATCTCTCTGCAAAAACCGTACCGTAACCAAACGGTACTACCTTGTTGTGGTACTACCGCCGTTAAAACAACGGTATTACCGACCTACGGTCGTACCGTTCCACAACTGCGGTACTACCATATTTCACTTGAAATCAAAGTTGCCACAAACACTCTCTCTGGAAAAACCTATCGCGGTACTACCGCCAACCATGGCGCGGTCGTACCGCTCAGCAAGAAGTCCAATGTTCAAAATAAGTGTTCTAGTTTTTCCATACCGCCAAAAACAAAACGGTATAACTGATGTGCGGTACTACCGCAAATTACCAAACGGTACTACCGCACCAATTGAAAAGCATAAAGACTCGTAACCACGCCCGAGACACGTGGACGCTCCAGATGACTTGGCCGATCGGACCTTGCTTCAAAACCGTCGGATTTAGGAGTACTGTTCAAAGTCCGAACATTCCTCGTGATGTCAACTGTCTGATTTCAATCCAAAGACTCACAATCCTTTGAGATCTCGGACGGTCCGAACGTTCCTCTCAATGAGGGCCGTCAGATCAAGATCTAATGGTTCGAGCAAAACACGCGTTCGGAACTCAGTGACTTGCGGTACTACCTCACTTCACAAGCGGTCCTACCGCAATCCGGTAGTTCCTCAAATACAAAGCCGGTACTACCGCTCTCAAGAAAATCCAAAAGCCAAACACAAGTCTTCGGAAAATTTCATACCGCCAACAATCATGTGGTTGTTCCGTCCGCAATAGTACCTGCTACAACTACTAGCAGATTACTACTAAAACGACAAATGCTGATTTTCGACAGAATTCAACAAAACTCAAAAGCATGTCAGCATCTAAGATCATAAGCATGTTCCAAAGACAATGTATTCATCTTAAAACAATAAGACTAAGTCTTTCTTATTGTCAATGTGTTCATCATCAAATATCATGATCAAAAACCTCCTAGTCTTACAAAACCTGACACACTCTCCTGGCTACCATGCTTCTTGAACTCGCAGGGGCTGGTCATACTGACTATCTAGAGAATGCTAATGAAGTAAGAGTGTTCCAAGCCGAAATACAATCACGGTATGATCAGCCCCTGCAAGTTCAAGAAGCATGGCTACCAAAAGAGCGTGTCTGGTTCGATGAAGTAGGCCGTGGCTACCGTAGCATGTCAGGTTCGATGAAGTAGGCCGTGGCTACCGTCTCATCACCTCATGCTGCGTGGACGACAACCAAAAAAAAAGATCATGCTTCGTGGTGGGCTTAGTTGCTTTCTTAGACGTACTCGCCGTCTTCTACAAAGTAGTCGCATAAGAGATAACGGAATACTAACATTAGATCATGTCGGGACCCAAAAATGTAATTCTGGACCCTCTATGTATACTGCACTAGTCTAGGATCACGCTAGTGCACACAGTGACAACATCAGTGAAGTATCAATTCCATATACAAAGATGACTAATAAATGGGCAAATACAATAAATATCAGAGTAAAGACCTTAAGGTCAAGCTTACAATTAACGCCTCAGAAGGCGAAAAGCTCAAAGAAGCTGCAGCGGAACGTAATGGAATAACTTCAGTGAAGCCCATCCATATGCCCACAGGCAATCGGCTGGGGTGCGTGACCTAGTTCTCCACGACCCTTGAAGTAGACCATGTTGACTGATGATTCCTTCACTTCTGCTTGATTTATTAAAGCAAGCATGAGTACACAACCGTACTCGCAAGTCATACCACAGAAATGCAATTATACATGATGGCTTATTCCAAAGGAATGGCATTCTGTGGTTCTTTTGCAGAAATGCAACATTTGCAATTGAATACAAATAATAGATTCAAAGCATAGTTCAAAACAAATAGACAATAATAATTTAATCAGTTGTTTTCACAAAGACACATAGCCTAATCAAGTTATTCACATAGCCATATGACTTAAATCACATAGCTCTCTTCCCAACTGTTTTATGAAAATCTACCCCTCGTATGAAATCCCCGAGCATGTCCATGACCGCGGACGTGGCTATTCAAATAGATTGATTTAACACTCTGCAGAGTTTGTACACTTTACCCACAAGATACAATCAACTGGATCAAAGCTGATCACAACAAAACCTTTCGGAAACTTCATCTCAAGCATTGATACTCGATTATTAACACAAACCGTCATACCAAGCCTTACACAACGATTGGACGACACACACCGTTGGACGAAGCGGCGAACCGTCCATGATGATGCGATTACTTGGTAGCACACACCTCCACCCATCACTGAGCCTAACCTCTCGCTCGAGCAATCAATGTCAAGAATTCATAACTTACTAAGTTAGGCTCGTCCCATAACAGGCATGTGGTTGTACGAGAGGCCCAGTTCAATGGTGCACAAAGTTCAGTCCTTAATTGACCAAGGCAAGACTTCCAATTTCTAACTAAGCCACATAGATTAATATTCCCAAACACATAGCCACCATGTCACACAGTTTCCACCACTTGCCTCAGTCTAAACCTTTTACCACCCAGTTGGTTAAGTGCAACACATGCCATAATAGCACATAGTACACACAGATTATCACAAAGTTCCATAGTCACTTAGTCAAGTTGATAATTGCAACTTTACATGAACAGATGATTCGTGGCATGGCTAAGCAATCTAATCGCATCTAACCAACCCATGTTGGTGCTACAATATTACCAACTAAATAAATAACCTAGCTAGGGTGACAAAAGATTATGACATATTAATATAGACAAGGAGGATATAACAAATTGGATTAATAACTAAATCCAAAAGCATTTAAATAAATACTTAAAGTAAATACAATAATTTGAATCAATATAACTTTTGAAAACTGGGATTCAATATGATCAGAGGTATGACTTGCCTCGCTATATCAATGACGATCTTATTTAAACTTTAATCTTCTACTTCCTTGATCTTCAGCTCCTTCTTGATCGGCACTTCTCGAAGTATCAATGTCTACTCGCAAACAAGTAAATAACCCAAATAAATAAATAACAGAGAGCAAACAGACTCCAAAAATTAAATAATAATCTCAGATAAAAAGATATTGAATTGAGATGAATTTAGGAATTCGAATGAACTCAATCGGAGTTCGGATTTAAAAGATATGAGCTTTGAAAGATCACTTGGAATGATGAAATCGAGAGAGAAAAGAATATTCAAAGAATATTATTTCAGATTAAATAACTAAATAGAATTGGAGACTTACAAGTGGGGTCCACTGGTAAGTGAAAGAGATCAAAGGTTGTGAATGACAAGTGGGACCAACCGGATAATTTTGAATTTCTAGAATTACAATAATTCTAGAAATAAGGTAAAGAGAATGACAAGTGGGTCATTGGTCCATAGACCAAGTCTACGAGCTTGGGTTTAGGGTTCATGGTAGATTAGGTCCACCAAACAATGCTGACATGCTGGGCCCATGGTTCATAGGCTTGGTTTATGGTGGACCAGGTTCAAGGATTAAAGCTCAGATTGAGTTTTGGATACACCACATGGGCTGTTGACTGAGACATGACAAGGACACCACATGGGTCAAATTGGTGAGGTGGACGCTGACTTGGCTACCACATCAGCAAAGAGAGCACAACCGAGAGGGAAGGAAGCTCTGGAGGAAACCATGGCCGGCGGCAAAGAAGTCGATGGCAAGGGAGATTGACAGCAAGGGTGTAGCAACCAGAGTAGCAAAACAGGTTGCTGAGAACTTGGAGATGCTCTGGTGGTGATGGCTCGTCGGTGATGGCAGTGCAGCATCGGCGGCAGCGACAAGCTAGGTAGCTCACGGGTGACACACGACGAAGGAGAAGGGGAGCACAGGGACGGCACGGACAAGAGGATCACAAAGGATGACTTGGGGCGATCGAAGGTGCACTAGGCCGACGGCAAGACAGTGATGACCGGAGAGGAGAAAGATGACCCACGGCGGCAATTTGATGACCAAGAGAAAAGAAGAAGGGCAGGGATAAACTGAGGGGGACAAATGGCACTAGGTGACGTGCACGATTAATATTAATACCCACCAACGGAGTAGATCGACAACGCGGCCGGCGACCGGTTTTCGGACGAAAATGACAACGGCGCGGTGAAGATCCGCGTGCGATGATGACCGTGTCACGGTGTAGACCCTGCTATTGTGGACTCGAAGGCGAAGACGGCACTGCCGGAGATGCACGGACGGGGGAGCAATTCGTCGGCGAAGAAGCTTCTGGCGTCCTCGGTATTTGGTGGATTGCGGCGCAAAGAGGACGAGACCGGGGAGAGGATGCTAGAGTTTTGGGAGAAGAGATCAAGGCATTCAAACTAACACAGACGGTTTGGTTTATATAGCACCAGAGGGAAGGATTAGGAAAGGGCATGGCGGCGCTGCGTGTTCGGCTCGAACACGGGAGCAGGAACTCCATGATGAAGACGACGCACGGTTGCAAGGCGGGTCCACCTGGCTGTGAGACAAAGAAAAAGGAAGGGCTGCTCGGTTGGGCTTTCACGCACAAGGAAAAGGAAATCAAGCAGCGGGCGGGCTGCTCGGCCGATTGATTTTGGTGCATGGATTCAAAGCAAAAACAGAAGGATGTTTTAGCTCTACACAACAAGGAAGAAAGGAAGGCAAAGAAGTATCAGAGAACCTAAAAACACACGTATTGGACCATGCATGAAACGCAACAGGGAGCAACGCACAGACTTGAAACGCTACAGGAACAGGAAGCTACAGGATATGGCCAATTCTTCCACATGAAACCGACGGCGATTGGAGGCGAACCAATGGTGGCGAAGGAGCAAAATGGAAAGGAAACGATGAGCCGGACGCGATGGCATGATCGGATTTTGGAAAAACTCACCGAGGAAGCGAGCAACTCGACGAACGCGATTCAGCTTTATGGCTCGACATGGCAACGGTGATCTTCGGGTGACGTGGATGGAGCCATAACATAGAGGATGACGATGCGAAGCCAACGCTGCAGACGGTTCGGTCGGCGGACGTCGGATGAAGGCGTAGCTCGTCAGAGAAGATCTTTGGGTAAAGCTCGGTATTCTGCAGATGGCGACGAAAATAGATCGGTTTGGAGGAAACCAATTCAGGGGATTGGAAGAGGAGATCAAGACGGACGTGCGAGCGTAAACGGTTCGCTTTTGTACACACCAAGGAGAAAGATATGGAATTTTGAATTTTTGGGTGCCTCACGGATAGCATCGGGACACAGCTAAACGGCTGGACGTCGGCTGGGAAAGGTGAATAGTAATCCGTGATTACTGTAGCACATGGGCAGGAGAGAGAAACGGTACGCTTTTCAAAATTAGAGAAAATCCCAAAAATCAAGGAGACCAAATAAAATAGCAAATAAATCCAGAAAAATCTCAGAAAATTTCTTGGAACACAAGGAAGCCAAATAACACAGGTTTTTTTATTTAATTGATGTTTAGATTAGTCAAATTAAATATTTTTAATTTAGGAAATTCCTAATTAAGCTTTATTAATTCAAATAAAATTGGTGAATTTTTCCAGGGACCTAAGAAACTCAAAAGATTTTTGAAAAACCAAATTTTGGAACGTTACAGATCACCAAGAACAAATAGATCTACAAGAACACTTGAAAATCTATGGTATTTTTTTCACCAAACGTGCCCCAGAGCCGGCCACCTCTTTCAAAGTAGCCACATATATATCAGAGACATTTCTCACTACAGATAGATCTAGATCTGAGGGGATGACCAGATATTTAATAGCACATATCACAGACGGTTATTGTTAAGTACCATCTGTGATACGTATTATAGATGGTTTTGAATAAATATCGTCTGTGATAATTCATAGACCGTCGGTGAGGTCTTCGAATGTCATAGACGGTTCTTGTTAAGAACTGTTTGTGATACGTATCATAGACAGTTCTTGTTTTAACAAGAACTGTGTCACATCCTCAACTTAATAAAGAGAATTATTATGCATCCCATGAGCATGCATCATTATTTTTAAACTTTTGCATAATTTATTGCACTAGGAAAATCTTAAACAAGTGATTAAACATACACGTTGTAATTTAACTCTCAAAGGAAACAGGACCAAAACCTTATAAACATCTTCTGGAAATAATTTATTCCAATACTATAGTAATTATAATGAATTAATATAATTTTTCCCAAATTTTTGGGACTGGTTTAAACCTTGAGAAAATTCAAACATCATTAAGCGACATACACTAAGTTTGAATTTATTATATACACATTATATCATGAACAGTAGTGTTCAATAATTTTTATGGGCACTAGACCTCCCAGGAACCCCTGTGATTTATTTCACAATTTTAGGAAATTTATTTCTATTTTTAGCACCTTGGTCAAAGTGGAGGAAACAATTTAAATCCTAGTCAAACCCTAACCCAACCAACCAGCGCTGCTCCTCGGGCTCGAGTCCGACGTGGCGTAACGACTCAACCCAACCAATTGAGCGCATCACGTGTGAGCCGTCCGATGGGAAATCCACGGCCCGTATCACGTACCCCTTCGTAACGGTCAGGTCACCCCCCCTCGTTAACTTCTAGCCGTCGGATCGATCCAGCGGTCGTGCGGCTCACTTACGGGTGATCGCGCGTCTTGAAGTCATCGCCACGCCGGGCCCACCTGTCGGATCCGTCGTCCACCTCTCGCTGACGCTCGCGCAGAGTAGCTGCGCCACGCGGCCGGCGATTCCTTCGTGCTCCGTCGACGCCGTCAATCCACCGCCCTCCCCAGCCTATCGCATTGCTCCCTCGCTTGACGCCGCCTCTGCTCCGTCCATCGCCCGGGGATAATACCCCTTCTGCCCCCCTTCAACTTGACTCACTTCTCCTCTGTTGACCGAGGAGAGGGAAGCTGGTTGGAGCTCCCTACTCAGGTGAGTTCCCTCCGCGTGGTAGCCCTCGATTCCATGCTCAATCCCTTGTCCATTTTTGCTTATGCGACCTTCTATTGTTGCTTGTAGCTACCGGACCAGCTTCGTGCCCTCGGCCGCTCCAGAGCGCGCACCCGAGCGACACCACCAAGACTTACTCATCTCCGGTGAGTATTATGCTCCCTTTTGCGCGTCACCAGGCACCTCTGTACCTAAGATGAACTTCCCCTCAACTAATTTGGGTATTGCACGACAGGTTTCCATTGAATTGAAGAAATCACACTTTCGGCCCTAGAACCAACCCTTCGCCTCCTACCTTGCTCCGGTAAGGAATTTGTCAATTCCTCGGTCTTTCAGCATCCTCTTAGGCTCTGTGAACCATCCTGACCATCCACTCCTCTTGGTCTTTCTCAGGGACCTCTCTCCGCGTTGAAGCTCGTCGCGGTTACTTTCTTCTCCGGTGCCGACGCAGCTCCGGCCACTCCAGCCTTCCTCGAGCACCCTCCTTAGCTCAGGTAACTTCCATCTAGTCCCTAGGACCCTGGCACCCGCTTGAATGTCACTACGGAGCTTCACATTGCTGCACGCATCATGCCTGTAGCTTTCACCGCTGCTCAACACCGGCTAGCCGCCGGTACGGGCCACCATTTGTGTCGCCACCACCACCCTGAGGTGCGTAGCACTATTGCGAAGCGGATGCATGCCTTGGCCGGCTCCGCCATGGCGCGTAGCACCGGCGAGCTGCCGGGCAACCGCGCGGGGTTGTGTCGGACGCGGACATCTACTGTAGCTATCCTGTTTACGGCAAATGACCGCCATTACTGCTAATGATTAGGTTTAGCATTTAATCGTTGTCTTAACGAAGTAATGTGTCACTGTCGTGTGGGGCCGCGCACAGAAAGCGAAAAAGTTAAGTGGCGTGGCGAGAGATCGACCAGTGGGCCTTGACCTTAAGCCCGTCGCTAGGCACGCAGCGCGTCGTGGACCAAGTCCGTGGACTGAGCCACTAACTAAGGGACCCACCTGGCAGGACAAATTTTAAAATCGGAGTTAAAATGGAAAACGCACTGTTCACTGGGCCCGCTGGTCAGTGACCACGGCTAGAGGCACGCTCGGTGAGAAAAGTAATAAATGGATTAGAAAAATCTGGAAATGAATTATCTGCACATTGTAAAATATGTATAACTTCAAAAATACATAACTAATTCGTCTTAACTCCAAAATGGATGAAACCACTTCTGGTAATTTTCATTTTTAATGAACTTTATTTTAAAATTTGTTTCAAACATGTCTCTGTAGCAGAGAATATTATTGTGGAGAATAATCCATAAACCTATTATTTTTACAATAGAAAAAGGCTGATAACTTTGAAAATAGATAACTAATTCATAAAAATTGCAAATGAGGTAAACTCAACTGTTCTGGTCTTGTAATAATATTCCCTATTTATCCATATAATCCTTATACCCTCCACTACTCTACAAATTTGGGCCAAATAATTAAATTGCTTAATGAGAATATGTTTGAAATCTGAAATTCAAACCTTAATAACTTTTGCATACTAAATCCAAATGGAATAATTCTTTCACCTAAATTCATATAAAATCATGATTTAGGTACTGTAGAAAAATCATGCATTTTTGAGAATTTTGAATTTTTGGGTATTTCTCGATGCTTATTCGATATTATATTTATCTAGATACCGAGCCTATCGATATTGACCTATACGCTACTAAAGAAGAGCAACTGAGTTACCAGCAAGGCAAGCATCATTTGAACTTTCTTTCGTATCATATTTGATCCCAGTTTTGTTAAGTTAGTGCAATGATAATTGCTTGCATGCTATTTTTGATAATGTCGCTATTTTTGTGATGTGTAGTTTAGTTATCTCCTAATTCATTGAGGTTATACTTGAATTATTCCAGTACCACTTGCTTAAGTTAGAATGGTTGAAATATATTGTTCGGGTTTGCTTAGCCATGCAAGTCTAGAACCGTTAGTTGATTGTCGGGAATAACCCGACAATTATGGGATAAACACAACTATCTTTATATGCTTTTGTTTCAGATCTTCATATCTGTTTTACAAGTTAAATTTTGTCATTTTAAATGATCGTTTGGTCTGGACAAGTGATGGTTAGTGATGGTGCCTTTGTGCACGAGGTTTGGGTAAGTGGTTGACTTGTCTGGACATTTAAGGACCGAACTTTGGTAACATCTTTGATTCAAGTAAAACTCGTGCTATCACACGCGGTGTATGGGCGCCGCTTAGTTAAGTAAGGGGTTGGTATTGTTGAGTTGATGACTGGTGGTGTGAGGGCGTATATGTGTTCCATCGCATATATGTTCCATAAGGGTGCCGATTGCAATTCTTTATTGTGAGGGTGAGCCCTCTTTAAACTTTATTAATTGGGTTGGCATTTTCGGCACAACTTGCGTGCCCGTTTAGTTGTAGGTGGGTAGCCTACACTTAAATGGGGTTACGTCGCGTATGGGTGAGTCAACTCAATGATATCAACTTGCTGAAAAACGCTAAGTCTTGTTTTACCCTGCCGGCATACCATAGGAAGTATGCTATATTCGAAGGCATCTGGAGGCTTACGGGCTAAACAAGTCGTGTGGGTAAAGTAGTACACCCCTGCAGGGTATAAATCTATTCGAATAGCCGTGTCCACGGTTATGGACGACCATTTGAGTTACATAGCTGCTATTGTTAGACTTGGAATTAAAATTGTGGTTATAACTTGGTATCGTCATGAATGGGATGTTCATGTTTGTTGTTGTATCAAAGTGGACAGCCACTTTGTTATTTGTATGGTTAATTTGTTATTCAAGTTACTACTTATTCACATGCTTTACTTCTACTTCAAATCTGATTTTGAAATGGCACTTGAAAAACTAGTATGTGTAGGTGGTAAATTGTTGCGTCTCTTTTGCAAAACTAAGCCAATATGAGCCATCCTTTGGAACAACCTCTAGCATGATTAATTTTTATTTGTGTAAGACTTGCGAGTACCTTTGTACTCAACCCGGTTGCTACAATTTCAGGTGAGGAAGTGTATGAGCCCGTTGAGTTTGTTAGCACCGATATTGGCGACGCTAATGAGTAATGCTATCATTTGACTCCCAGTCGGTTGCCGATGGGTTATGGGGCATACCATGCTGGATATTTTGGTTTATTTACTTGCTTCCGCTGCTACTTAATACTCTTATTTGAATTTGGCCGGTCGACCGTTTGTAATGGATGTAAACTTTAACTATTACGTTGTATGTCTTTTGAACTATCTATGTATGTTGTTGTATGGATGTGATCAACATTGTATGAGAGTATGAGCATATTGGTCACTGATCTTGGGAGCCAATATGATTGCATACTCGCTGTTAAGTAACTTCCTATTTAACTCACTAAGTGTAGTGCTTGACTTGTTGGAGAACCGACAATCATGTAGTGCTCGCAGGGGAGCAGCACGCATGATCGTCGGGGCTCTAGTTGTAGTCGGGCTTTTCATTAAGATTGAGTTAAGTTGGAATCCATATACTAGAGGCCCTAGAGTTATGTCTTTAATACCATGCTTAGACTCGGTCTTACGGAGATAACCCGGGGGTCCTCACAAACTGCATGTGATGCCCTATTATCACAGACGGTGGTTATTTAAAACCGTCTGTGATACGTATCACAGACGGTTCTTTTTAAGAACGGTTTGTGATATGCGTAATTAAATATCTGGTCATCCCGGCTCTAGACAGATCTGTCTATAGTGAGATCTGTCTCTGATATGCGGCTGCTTTGAAGGAGACGGCCGGTTCGGGGGTGTTTGGTGAAAGAATTAAATACCATAGATTTGCAAGTGTGCTTGTAGATCTATTTATTCTTGATAATCTAAGGTTAGTATTTGCTTCCAGTTATATGCATTATAATCTAGAATAACGAGCAGCATGTATATATACATTGACTTGTCCTATGTTGTGTAAAATAATATTGTTTTACATCATAGTGAGCCTCAATTCTGACTATGTCAAATGAAGGAGGAAGGGAGGAGAAGGAAAGGGGGGAAGAAAGAGAGGTTGGTCAATAGGAAGAGATCTTGCGGGAAATTTGGGATCTTTGTGGTGAGCTCCAAGGGTAATGATATGTAATCCTTTATATTTGCCCTGAGTTAATCGCTATTAAATTTGTAGTATGTTTGGTCAATAGGAAGAGTAGTTGTGTGTATTAATCTAATTTGTTATGTGCGTAGCGCAGATGGACCAAAGCTGGATGTACGTTGAGAACCGTGTGAGTGAATAGTACATTGATGGTGTGTTTGCTTTTAGAGGAGCTGCCGAGTAGGATATGTTGAAGAAGGGGGTAAAATTTATGTATTGTCCATGCATTGATTGCGATAATCTGAAGATGTTTACCAACCCAGCATCGATCGAAGGGCACTTGATTCGAAAGGGTTTCAAAAAAGGGTATATATGTTGGACCAGTCATGGTGAAGAGTAGATTATACCGAAAGGTAGTAACATCGTCGAGGGAGACAACGATATGACGGATGTGGACCGTGCTTTCGATGAGGGTAGGTCACACGATGACAATCTAGATCAGATATTACGCGATGCAGAAGGAGACTATAGTGAGAGAGAGAGCCTAGTAGATTCGAAGGCTTAATGGAGGACTCAGGGAAACCTTTGTTCCCGGGCTGCAAGACGGAGTACACAAGGTTGTCATCCGTGCTTGAACTGCTGAAATTGAAGGCAAACAATGGTTGGTCCAACAAGAGTTTCACGGCGTTACTAGGTCCCCTAGCAGACATCCTTCCAAAGGGAAACGTGTTGCCCAGAACCACCTACCAAGCCAAGAAGATTCTTTATCTATTGGGAATGAAAGTAGAAAAAATACATGCAAGCCCGAACGATTGTATCCCCTACCGTAAAGAGTATGCAGACATGCATGTATGTCCAGTGTGCAAAGCATCTCGATACAAGCATAAGAATCACTCCGATGACGGTGAGGGCATCGAGGTGAAGCAAGGATCTCCTACTAAGGTGTTGTGGTATCTTCCTATAATTCCCCGTTTGAAGCGTTTATTTGCGAACCGAAAAGAGGCAAGATTACTGCGTTGGTACTTGGAGGAGCGTAAGAAAGATGGAAAGATAAGACACCCTGCTGATTCTGCCCAGTGGAGAAACTTTGATAGGAGTTTTGAAGACTTCGGTGCGGAACCGAGGAATATAAGATTTGGGTTGAGTACAGATGGAATGAATCCTTTCGGTAACATGAGTAGCTGACATAGCACGTAGCCCGTGAATCTATGTATGTACAATCTTCCTCCTTGGATGTGTATGAAGCGAAAGTATATTTTGATGTCACTACTTATCCAAGGGCCGAAGCAATCTGGGAACGATATTGATGTGTACCTAGCACAATTGCTGGAAGGTCTTGTGACACTATGGAACGAAGGGGTACATGTATGAGGTGCATACAAACGAAAGAACTTCACTTTACGCACCATGTTGTTCCGCACCATCAATGATTTTTCTGCCCTTAGTAACCTATTGGGGTTCAGTACAAAAGGAGCCAAAGCATGTTTGCACTGCTTACATGATACCAAGAGTATGTGGCTGAACAACTCGCGTAAAACTATGTACATGTGTTACCATAGGTTTCTTCCCAGGTATCACCCATACCGCAAGATGAAGAAATAATTCGACAAAAATAAGGAGGACGGTTCATCTCCAAGGGCTTTTAGAGGGAAAGAGGTCTATGATATAGTTAAGGATATCGATGTTGTGCTTAAAAAGGAACGTAAATTGAGGACTCGTCAGAAGAACATCTGGAAGAAGCGATCAATTTTTTGGGACTTACCTTATTGGGAGCACTTAGAATTTGGCCACTGGTCATGCACGTGGAGAAGAATGCATGTGATAGCTTGATTGGTCTCTTACTGAATATTCATGACAAATAAAGGATGGTGTCAACGCACGGCGTGACTTGGTTGATATGAACATAAGGACCGAGTTAGAAACAAAAGTGATCGATAAAGGACGAACGTACCTTCCCCTAGCTTGCTACACTCTGTCCAAGGCCAAGAGAAAGGAACTGTGCCAGAGCTTACATGGTGTGAAAGTTCCGTCTGGTTACTCCGTCAGCATGAAGAAACTTGTTTCTATAGAAGATTTGAAATTAATTAGTATGAAGTCTCATGATTGTCATGTGCTGATGACACAAATATTTCCTGTTGGAATTCGAAGTATTTTTCCAAACAAGGTCAGAGTATCAATCATGAGGCTGTATTATTTGTTTAACTCAATTGCTTAGAAGGTCATCGATCCCGAAGGACTAAATGCTCTCTAGGCCGAGGTGGTGTCGACTCTGTGTCATCTTGAGATGTATTTCCCTCCGTTATTTTTCGATACCATGGTCCATCTCATTGTTCACCTCATGAAAGAGATAAAGATATGCGGCCTTGTATTCCTACGTCATATGTACCTGTTCGAGAGGTACATAGGAATTCTCAAGTCCTATATATGGAATCGATCTCAGCCGGAGGGCAGCATCATCGAAGGTTATGCAATCGAACATGTCATTGAGTTCTGCGTCGACTACATGGCTCAGGTGGAACCGATAGGTGTTCCTCTATCTCGTCATGAGGGGATGCTAGAGGGTATCGGGACCATCGGAAGGAAAGCAATTACTCCCGATTTCGATGCGTACGCTCAAGCCCATTTTACGGTCTTGCAACACATGACCCAAGTGTCTCCGTACATCAACGAGCACAAAGATATGGTACACCAATAGAATCCAGGCTGATTAGAGGTTTGGATCACGAGAGAGCACAACCGCCTGTTCAACGAACGGTTAAAGGTGTGATTCACTGGGAGACCGTCATCAAGTGATGATATGCTGCCATGGTTGGCAAAAGGGCCAAATTTACAATTGTGATATGACAAGGATACGACACAAATGAGTACACATTTTATACAACATCTCAGGATAGCAAGAGCACAGTCCAGAACAGCGGTGTCCTCATAGATGCGTTTCACGAGCAGTTCAATACCGCTGGGTTGAGCTCCTACTATAGCTTCGTAGAGGAGATTTGGGAGCTTGACTACGTACTTTTCAAGATCCCCCTGTTTCGGTGCCATTGGGTCAAACTTCCGCAGGGTGTGAAGGTCGACAAGTTCGGCGTCACTACTATGGACCTCGAATGTGTCGGATACAACGATGAACCATTCGTACTCGCTAAGTAAGTTGTTCAAATTTTTTATGTAAAGGACCCGGCTAATAACAACCGCCACGTAGTTCTTCACGGAAAAAGGTTTGTCAGAGTTGAGAATGTCGTGGATGAGTAAGAGTATAATCAATTTGACGAGTTGCCTCCTTTCGGAGACGACATCAGGCTCGAGGAAGAACCCAGTGAGGAAGCTAGCTATATGCGTGTTGATCATCGTGAAGGGCTATTTTTTCAAACGAAATAGCAAGTGAAATGATCCCACACGGTGGACACCTATTTGAAAAATTGTTCCATTGTAATTAAGAAACTCAACATGTAATTAAGGAATTATTCCATTGTAATTGATTCACTAATTAAGAAATTATTCCATCTGTGATTGTATCTGCTTTCTTGCTTTCAGAGGGCATGGCTAGTATTTCTTGAGGCTAGCCAAAAAACAGAATATTTTTTAGCTTTAGAAGGAACTATCACAAGCGGTTTAGTGGAACAAACCATCTGTGATATATGTAGCACAGACGATTCCTAAGGAGCCAAAACATTTCGCCTCCCGCGCACGTGTCCATAAATTTCCCCCCACCCGCGCTGAACATCACATACGGTTCCACAATAAAACTGTCTGTGATACTTATCACACACGGTTCTTAAAATATAATCGTCTGTGATATGCTCACTTATCACACACGGTTCTTTAAGAGAACCGTCTGTGATATATAATATCACAGACTATTCTTTACGAGAACCGTTTGTGATATGCATTTATAAGTAGGGCCTCACTAGGGTTTACATCCTTACTCCTCAGAGCTCACTCTCCGGTCTGCCTCTACATCACCCTTACTTTCCGTGTTCCTCACGAGCCTCCTCTCTCTGCGCCACCATCCCCGTGTCGTCGTCCCAGCATCGTTGTCCTCCCCTACGCCGCGTCATCCTAAGCCTCCTCTCTCCATACTGTCCTCCCCGCGTCGTACTCCTCTACATCATCGTCATCCCCGCACCTTCTTCTCCCCACGCCGGCATCCTTCCTCTGCAACCCTCGACCTCGATGATGCCACTCTCGACATCGACGACGCCTCGCACCCCTGACCATGACTCCCTCTTTATCCACGCCTCCCGTCAAGGTACGAGCTCACCTCTTTGGATTGTGCTAGTAAAAGTTTCGAATTGTGTTGATTTGATTAACTCTAGCACTGGGAGATATTTCTTAGTAATGTTGTGGGAGGTACAAGCTCACCACGTTGGATTCTCTAATATTGTGTCATGTTATTCATGCTCATCAGATCCAGCTGTTTCATTATGTTGATGATGTCTTGTCATTTTGCTCCATTCTGTTGGTAGTTTCTGTTCACTGTGATTATTGTTTAGTCATTATTTATATTCCTGTCAATTAAAATATTGTGTAGTTGGTTCAATTGAAATATTGACAGTGAACTCTCAATTGATGATTTATTTTATTGTGAAGTTCTATCTTTTGAGCATTTTATCCTAATTGATGCAGTATTGATTTGTTGATCTTGCAGTAATATCATTTATTGATGCAGTACTGATTTGTTAATCTTACGAGATAGCAAGTAAGCGAGATGGCGTCCGCACCGTCTTCGGCACTGTCATCGATGTCGCCTAATGCGTCTGGATTTCTGAGAAAAGTGGTACCTAAGCGACATGCCAGATGAATATCAAAAATGCCTAATGACCATCACGGTCATCAGTACCGCTGGGGTCCCTCCGCTTCTCGAGAAAGCAGCGGCAGCATTCCAGACCACCTGCGGTATACTTGGAAGGGAACAGGTCTCCATCACCACATAGAAATGGAAGGATTTCATGGCCATAGAGAAAGCGCAGCTGTGGACTGAAATTACAACGTCGTTCGATATCCCAGCAGAAGTCTTCGAACTCGTGCGACGGCAGGCGTTTCTCTCGATGGGACACGCTTGGAAGACCTTCAAGAGCAAGCTTGTCACGGATTACATGAACAAGGATCAGGCGCCCTGCATGAAGTATCGTTTCGTGTCGTCGGATATATGGGACACCTTTGTACGGATGAAGACGACGGACGAATTTCAGTAGCAAAGTGTGGCGCATAAGGCTATCGAGGCACAAAACATTCACTCCCACAGACTCGACACCGTTGGGTACATGGGGAAAATTCAGGGATGGATGAGTGAGGACGATGTGGCAATCTAGTCGGAGGTCTCCCCACCATTTGCTGGGATCACAGACGAGTGCGCCCAAAACTGGTTAAGAGCGAGGGCCTCAATCACGTTGTTGGGTGCCATTTCTTTCACAAACCCGGTAGACGAGGGAGTGTCCTAATGCCTAGTAAGATATGTTGAACTACCTAGTTGTTAATAAGTCCATAACTTCGTAGGGTCCAAAATAACATGATGGCCTCTTACAACAAATATTGAGTATGCAATCTTTCCAATGCTCCTTCGAAGCAGTCAGGGAGAAGGATATACTATCAACGGCCCTAGGAAACAAGGAGCACCCGGGTCACACGCGAGGCCTTGGGGTTTACGTACCTTGGATGCATGGATTCCCACACGACTCTAAGGCGTATAGGAGTCGGAAGAGATCCAATGACGAGTGCGAGGAACAGTTGAAAGAGTTGATTAGTGCACGGATTACTGCACAATTTCAAGGACAGTTAACATCATTGTAGGAACAAATGAATCAACTCAACAACCAGTCACAAGCCGCCCCCGTGATTTTGGGTGCCAGTCCCCATCAACATCGGAGTAGCGTCGCGTCCACACCTGTACTTTCTGAACTTGGCAACGTCCAATTACCTATCGACGTCATCTAGGTAATGCTCTAAATATAGACCTGTAGGACGCCTTAGCTAATTGTGTATCATTTTGTAGGTGCCCACGCCCTACAGGCTCTAAGTGAGGCTGGTTGGGTCCATTTCTATTGAGGCTAGGCGGGGAGTGGTGTATCCATGCCAGGAAGGGATAGTTGTACACGGTGCCCAGCTGGCGAAGGGTTACGCCAAGGTCCAGGTGGACATGGTATATGATAATTTGATGGCCGTCCTGCTGGAGAAGCGCCCGAACGAATAGATCATAACACTAGGGGATGCCTTGTACACTTATGTCCAGTAGCCCAAGAGGGACATCGCCCTTGACCTTGTAGTGTCGCGATCTCTATAAGACGGCCATGCCGCTCCAACAGTACCCTCGATGACTCCACCTCAACCCCCGCTTTAGAAGGCCTCTGTATCGGCTACCGTGGAGACGACGCCGAAGAACAAGAAAAGTGTGTCGAGTCATCTTCTAGGAAGACAAGTAGCACGCGAGGCACTAAGACCAAATCGAAGAATATTAAGGCGCCTCACAAGCCCGGGACATTCTCCCTCGGAATGTCGTTGGTCTCTGACACAATATTACGCCACGCTGGTTTGGCTTGCGTGACTTTGCATGCCTGGTACATGCAGTAGACCAACGAGGTGAGGGAAGACCAGCCTACTTGATTCACTGTCAGCTACACGGAGAACCATTTTTTACACAAGCTAGGCTACTTCGTCGTGGGCTTCGAAGACTTATTTGATCTATTCAACCTCGGGGCCCTCGACACCTCACTTCTACGATGCTGAACACTGTAAGTGTGTACAATCAAGTTCTACATTCACGCAATACCGATAAATGTCATAACTCATTGCTTATGTATAGATACATGATGCAAGAAGCCCGGCGATCGCGATAACCGATGGGTTTCCTCGACCTACAGTTGATCTCTAAGCAATGCATCAACCTAGATGCATGCTACGTCGAGAAATACATAACGAAGGGGTTGCTTGCTCACCGCGACAAGGATTACATACTAGTGTCCTACAACCAGGGGTAAGTGCTTCACTACTTGCTATACAAATTTTATTTGTACTTTATACGCAACACGAACTTAGGTTTAATGACTATAGCGACATACTTAGGTGGCACTGGATCCTTTTAGTCATTGTATCAAAGTGGTACAAGGTAATATACCTTGATTCCCTAGACGAAAAAAACTACGACTTCACTCTTGTGCAAAAATTACTCGACAGGTATGCTCATTTTCTTCATATATAACTCTATTGTAGTCTTCCTTCGTTTGAAATGGCCGAAAATAATCTTTTGGAATCACGTAGGTTATTCAGCGCCTATGTTGCACTGGGAAGGATACAAAATGAACGAAGCGCCACACTGCGACATAGAACGCGATTTTCGGTACCCGCTACAGCACAACAATTCTATATAACACTTTGTAACCTGGCCTCTCAAACTGACTATACCTATATCTTATATCACACTTCTATTTTTTGCAGTGCCACCAGCAACTACTACAAGACAACGTATGTGCATTCTACGTTTGTCGTCATATGTTGGAAATCATGAGTGCTAAGACGAAGGATCCAGAGGTTTGTCGATCAATCTCGCAATAATTATTTCGTAATTATGAATTTAAATATATATATATATATATATATATATATATATATATATATATATGCTTACTATTTTACTCTTGTTGGCGACAAGGCATGACAATCGAAGAAAGTGCCTTCCATCTGCACTTACTCACGGGCGTTCGAGGATTGCTCGCCGCCTTCATCACGGGGGAGATCATTAAGCAGAATGGAGAGTTGCACCCCGACGATATCGATTTATTGTAATTCACTTTGAGTTGTAATTCAAATCACTTTGTAATTGATATTGAGTTTTTAAATCACTTTGAGTTGTTCTATATCAAATCAATTATGATATATCTGTTTTCTGCTTGTTTATTTTCAGAGGGCATGACTAGCATTACCTGATGCTAGCCGAAAAATCAAAATATTTAGGTATAGAACGAACTATCACAGACGGTTTTGTTGAATAAATCATCTGTGAATGCAAACTATCATAGACGGCTACCACAAAAAACCGTCTGTAAATGCAAACTATCATAGACGGCTACCACAAAAAACCGTCTGTGATATATAGGATCATATACGGTTATTTTTATTAACCGCCTGTGATATGTATCCAATCACAGACGGCTACCACCAACAACCGTCTGTGATATGTCGAAAATCACAAACAGTTATTTTTACTAACCGTCTATGATATATATACAATCACAGACGACTACTACTAATAACCGTCTGTAATATGTCGGATATTACAGATGGCTAGTACCAAAAACCGTCTGTAATATTTATGATATCACAGACGGTTATTTTTACTAACCGTCTGTGTTATGTATCTAATCACGGACGGTTGATACATATAACCATCTGTGATAGTTGGTCTTCACAGACGATTTATACCAGAAAACCGTCTATATTGTTGCTTATCACAGACGGCTCAAAAATCGTCTGTGATAACTGTCTGTTATCACAGACATATAAATTCAGATGGTTGAGAAATTGTCTGTGATAACTGTTTAAAACCGTCTGTAATAATTCTATCTGTAACGACCTTTTCTGACCTACTCGAGGTAAATTTCTTATCGTACGTTAACAAATCTAGTGTACGCTCCGGAAGCAAACACGGACGATGATCGTACCGCGCCACGCACGAATCGTGATAGACTTCGCGCGATTGATATTCAGTCTCTTCATCTCATCGGTGCAAGGACAAATAGATGTCCTTATCCTTACACAGCCGTCTCAAATTCTTCAGGAATTAGGATTGAGGTTTTAAATCGAACCGTCTGCCATTAAAGAGACCCCATCAATCTGTGTATCCAAATCCTAACACCGATGCATGTACGATAGTGGTGAAAAAGGTTATCTGTCCAGAGTTCAGTATATAGAAGGATGGAGGTGAAACCACCTGCACTTTGTATTCTATCTGTTCAGACCAGTTTGACGGAGGATCATAAAAACTCTCTACTACTAGTTTATCCGTTGACAATCTATTGCAGATAAATTGGTTTGTCCTTTGACAACTGGTGCAAGTAGGCCTGTTAATGGGTTGAAATCCAACCCAAACTCACCCCAACCCACTTTAATACAGCACATCAATTCAACCCAGACCAATCCACTACTCCACCTCCAAAACCCAACCCAACCCAACCCATATGCAACTCCAACCTAATCCAACCCAACCCAATTTCCTCAATATGGGTTCGACCCATTTCTAACCCATTTTTAACCCATTTCCAACCCAGCCTTTTGCAAAAGAAAGTTATCCCAATGAATCCCACCCAACACTGAGCAACGAATCCAATCCATGGCCACCTCCGTCTCGTCGTCGCCTCGCCACATCCTCCTCCTCCGCCCGCGCCTCCCACTTCCCCGCTCTAACCTGCGCTCCAGGGCGGCGGCGGCCGGTACGCGTGGCCCACGCACTCCGCGCGCCTTGGCCGTCCAAGCCCACGGATGGCGAGAGGGGCAAGAAGAAACCAATCGAGAGAGGCGATGGAGGTCGGCGGCCTGCTCGTGTCCGTCCTCTTCACCACCTTCTCCCTCCCCTGCCTCCTCCTCCTCCTCGTGCTCGCCGAGGCCGGCCTCCGCCTCACTGTGCTCGTGCTCCGGAGCGGCGGTGGTAGGTACCGCCGGGGCACGACCAGTCGGACACCGCCGTGGACTATGCGTTCTGCCTGTCACGGGTCGACGAGGGTGAGGAGGTGCACGAGCTCCGCTACGGCCATGTCTTCCACAGAAGTTCCACCGTGCCTCCCCTCCGATCCCCCGCGCGCCTGCGGCGCCTTCACCCATGATGACCTCTCCTCCACCTCGTCAGCCTCCTACCCCCATCATGTTCGTCAGATCTAGCCATGTTGGTTGTTGATACGGTCAGCGCAAGCACCTCCACTATTGCCCACCACCTGTTCGACCAAAGGTCCAAGGCCAGCCACCACCTCCGCCGGATGACGACGATGAGGGGGTGGGGAAGGAGAGGTCGGGGCCGATGTCGAGCTCGAGGCCGAAGTCGTCGGAGGGCTCAAGGAGGACCCCGAGCGAGGAGGCCGGGCAGCAGACGGAGAGCTTGTGGAGCGCGGCCAGCGGTGGCGCCCGTCTGTGGTCGGCGCCAGAGGAGCTTCGGCGAGGCGCCCACGTCGGCCTTGGCGGAAGCAGCGCCGGAGTAGCATGGCGAGGCGCGGGGACGCGCAGGACGCCCGCGCCCAGTCGCACGCCAATGCCGACAGCGGCGCCTCCGCCTCCCTCTTGCCGCCCCTCCTCTTGATGGCACGGGTGCTCTCCTGCTGTTGTTGTTGCTCGCTCATGGCCGCTACTGCTGCTCGCTCATCGCCGCTACGTGTTGCTCAACTGGGAGGAGGGGAGCCATGGAGCGAATCGCTCAAGGTCGGTGGCTCCATGGAGCGAATCATGGAACCTATTTGCAACTAGGACTCTGGGAGGAGGGGAGCCATGGAGCGAATCGCTCAAGGTCGGTGGCTCCATGGAGCGAATCATGGAACCTATTTGCAACTGGGACTCTGGGAGGAGGGGAGCCCGAGCCACCAACCCATGGAGAGCACCCGTTGTAAGATCCACGGGTTCAACCCATATTTCTGAACCCAACCCACTCCACCCTAACCCTTTCTAAGAAGAAACCTAACCCAACCCAACCCAACCCATTTGCTCATTCAATCCATTGCTACCCATCCAAAACCAACACAATCAAAGATCCAACCCGTTCAACCCATTTGAACCTAACCCATTAACACCCCTAGGTGCAAGCAAACACCGATGCTCACACTATGATTGTCTTTTGACTCGTACCACTGCGAGGAAGGCTTATATACTTGAGTGATCTTTAACCAATCAAATCAATTAACCAAGTACCTTCCTCGCAAAAAAAAAAACAAGTACCTTCTTAGAGAATTTCTCATTCTCACTTTGTTTCAAAAACAAAAGCCCATGCATCAGGGCTTGAACCACTTCATCCGGCCCACTAGCTCATTTCCCAGCCGCACAAGCCCAGTTCTCTCGATCGCAAGGTCTCGAACCAAAAACGCTTCAGTTTCAGAGGAGCCGAGAGCCGACCCTCGCGCTGCACGTCCTCGGCCGGCAGCCGGAGCACCGCCGCTCCTCACCCTCACCACCGCGAGGGGGAAGGGGCGAGGCGATCCATGCCAACGCCTTCCCGTGAGCTCAGCTCCGGTTGTCTGCTGGAATTGGTATGCTCTCTAGGCAATCTCCATGAAGGCATGTACTGCTTGATGTAGTAATGGCTCATATGTGCATAGCTAGGTTGGAACGAAATATTCTACCTCTACACGCTGAACCCCCGCGCGCACAATAATGCAAAATGGTTGCAATCTAAAATGTGACAAGGTCATTCCAAATTTTCGGTATAGAATGAGATGGGCGATCCTAAAATTTATTATTTATTTGTAAATCGGGGTTATGGTAATGCTAAATTGATTAATTGATTAGATGCTATCTGAGCGTGGAGTTTTCACCCCGGAGTAAACTGTGTGCACTGATTGCATGTGTTGTTACGCTACTGTGCGGCAGTTCTGTATGCAGTGTGCGAATCGTATTTACAAATTTGCAAATTCAGCTCTGCATTTCTCTATGCAGTACTGCGAGTGTAGGATTTTGTGAATGGAAGATGTCAACTGTGTAGTTCGTACTTGTTATGCAAAGACATCCGATGGAAGAGTTCCATCCTTTTGTCCTGATTGTCTTGCCTACTACCTCTTTGTTACAACTGTCAAGTCATTATGCATGTTTAAGCTAATGCTATTTAAAAATGCAGCAGTATATAGTGCTTGTCTGGACTAGTAAAACTAGAATATCATGTGTCAGTAAATCAGATACCTATTGTAACCTGTTCTAGGTAAGCCATTGGTAATTGGTGGTATGAATTATTACTGAACTTGTTGACAACGCTACAAGATACTTTTTTCCCACCACCATAGCTTAACTACAATGAGGTATCTCAATTAGAGCATATTGATCATAGATAATAAAAGTATACAAGTGAAATGGTCTACAAACATATTGTGGAAATACAGAGGAAGTGCCACTACATGACATACTCTCATTTAAAGGGAACTACATAACATAATTCTCCATAGAAAAATATAGGGTAACTAACTAAGATGCATCCTAGCAAGCAGTCGATTGTGCTGTTGCATACATGGTTAGCGTGGCAAACTGGCTGAGGACGAAAATTCTTGCTCAAAACTGTAGCTTCCAGAGATGCATCCATATGTTAAATCAACAGTATTGATAAATTTGCTCTGTGCATGAGAGCTACTGGTATTTGGGCATAGAAAAGGCTCAGTCTCTCCATCTTTCTTGGGAAAAGTTAGCACCTTCTTAGTCTTGTAGTTGTAAGGAACTGCAACCTCATCTCTACTTCTTTCAGGGTAGGTCTCTCCCCTCCTTTGGTTTTCAAGCATGCTTCTGCGATTGAGGCAATATCATTAATTTCCTCCTAGTTTGTCTCTTCCACAACATGGGAATCCATGATTTCCATGAGATCTCCCTGCTGAAGTCCTTCCACAAAGTAATCGGATTGAACCTAGGTCATTAATAAAAAAATGGCTTCTTTCTTACCAGAAGCTCCACAAGTATGACTCCAAAACTATAAACACCACTCTTCTCAGTTAGTTGGCCTGTGGTAGTACTATGAGTCTAAGTAACCAAATGTGCCTTGTACAATGGTCACCACATGAGTCTGATCGAGTGATACAGATCTCGAAGTGCCAAAGTCGGAAACCTTTGTAGTAAAGTTTTCATCTAGGAATATATTTGAAAATTTGACATCTCTATGGAAAATTGGTATTGCAGCAGCTGAGTGGAGATAAGCAAGAGCACCTACAGCTTCTATTGCAATTCTAATGCGATCATCCCATGAGCGCACACATTTAACACATACATCAGTGTGAAGAAGGTCATATAATGTGCCATTGGATATGAACTCATAGACTAGCAAAGACACCTCTATTTCGAGACAACCAAAAACCTTCACCACATTGCGATGAATAATTTGTGACTGGATGGCAACCTCATTGATAAATTGGTCTATCTCAGTTTGCTCCACTATTTTGGACATTTTAATGGCCACCACACGTTGATCATCAGATAGAATCCCTTTGTAAACTATGCCATGTCCTCCATAGCCAAGAACACGAGCAACATCGAAGTTGTTGGTTGCCTTCTCTAATTCCTCAAAGGAGAATATCTTTGTTTTATCTGTGGCGCTTTCGTCTAATATTAGTTGTTCCAAGAGTAGGCCTTGATTTTTCTTAAAGTATTCCCTTCGAATTCGCTTTTGTATGCCTCTCTTCCACTTGCTAACGAGCACAGTTGCACCAAATACAAGAATTATGGAGCCAAGGCCACGACCAATTCCAGTTGCAATACCTACATCCAGTAGTTGTATTCATGAAAGCATAATGCATTTTGCAAATTGTAACCGTGCAACTTAAGGGATTCAGTTCGTTCTGACTTACCTAGAAGAAGATTGTGTCTCTTAGTTGATGTGACACCTTTCCCTTTTGTTGGTCAAACCTTAGTTCATCGGGGTAACTACCGTACGGAGGAGGGCCGGTACGGCATAGCTGAAGGGGAGGGGCTTTAGGAGAAATGATGGACAATAGACTGGGATGATGAACTTTGAGGAAGGCTATAGATTATTTCTTCTTGCTTGCTTATGAATGGTGCAGCTCATCTCTTTATATAGATGAGTTTAGCCCCTAACAATATGGAAACTATCATATCTAATGCAACCAATCAACTAAGGATAAAATAATATCTATACTTTCTAAACATGAAGCTATGCATCAAATAATTCCTAATATGAAGATATGCATCTAATCATTCCTAATGTAAAGATATGCATCTAACTATTCCTAATATAAAGGAAACGACTATTCTAATATGTTCGGACACTATTCAAGCGCATAAACAGTACATGTGAACAGTAATTTCTACCCATAACGCATGGCCGTAGCTCCCCTGGGCCCATGCCCATAACACTTCATCCATCCCGGACAAGCAGCTCGTCCTCGAGCTGCATGGCGGCGACCATGGCTCCAACCCGAGGTGTACGCTCCAATGGACAGCAGCGAGGACTACAGTCCCTTGTCATGTCTTGACATTGCAGGAGATGTTGGTGGCATGGACAAGCTGCGCGGGGCAGCAGCAACGCTTTTCCTACTATAGGATGCTTTAGTAGGGGATAAAACACGACGCCGTCGTGGTCCTGACATCTGGTACATCCCACACCTACGAAGGCACGATGTCGGTCGGGCGCATATGGAGAAGACAATAGTTGGATAGCAGCCTTTTTCCAGTGGCGGAGCCAGGATTTTGCCGATAGGGGTGCGAACTTAAGACACATCCGGTCCAACACAAGTTGAAATGACATACTACATAAGCTCGAGGCCGGCGGTGCGCAGGGAGGCGGCGACACGCACCGGGTGGGGTGAGGCAGCGCCGGGCGCCGGTGGGAGGCGGAGGTCGGAGCCGGAGGCGACCGACGCCGCGGCAGCGTCAGATTTGGAGGCCGGCGGCGTGTAGGGAGGGGCGACCGGCACTGGTGGTGGGGTGAGGCGCGCCGGGCGCCAGCCAGGAGGCGCCGGGTGCACAGGCAACAGCGAGGAGACCGGCGGCAGGAGGCGACCAGCACTGAGGTGGGGCAGGCAGCTCCCGGCGCCGTGAAGGCACCGGCGCAGGGCAGGCAGGAGGCGGAGGCCGAGCCAGAGATGACCGACACTGGTGGCGTCAAATCTGAGGCCAAGACCACAATCCACAAAGAGTGAAAGAGAGAAATGGGGAGAGAGATAATAGGAGAAAGCATTAAGGCAATGCCACAATGGCTAATGGGCTTGCGGACTGCCGGAGGCTGTTGGAAGTTGGGCCAAATAAGAAAGGGGCTGCTGGTTGTCGTGAGAGCATGTATATTGGCTGAGAACATCTATACTAGTATGTGTAGTATATACTTTATGTATTAAGGGGGGTATATATCAGTTTTTGTGCAAAAATTTTGGGGGTGCGACTGTACCCCCATGCACTATTGTAGCTCCGCCCCTGCCTTTTTCCTCGGCGAGGGCACCATTTGTGCAACCATGGGTAGCGAGGTCGATGATGCAAAAGTCACAGGCAAAATCAGAGACGCCTTCGGCGGCACAGATCGCGTAGTAGCTACTGCCCGTGCCTTCTTCTTCTCCTCCTTTTCAATAATCTTGGCCATCACAGCCACCATGTCTACCAAGATGGCTTTCATGTTATCAACGTCAGCACTCGTATCATTGAGGGTGGCCCTTATGGCCTTGAAATTCTCGATAGCAGAATCCAAGGTGTTGGCTGTGATACCAAATTATTATGAACCCTAGTTCATCAAGGTAACTACCATATAGAGGAGGGCCGGTACGGCATGACTAAAGGGTAGGGTCTTTAGGAGAAAGGATGGACCGTAGACTGGGATGATGAACTTTGAGGGAGGCTATATATTATTTCTTCTTGCTTGCTTATGAATGGTGCGGCTCCTCTCTTTATATAGATGAGGTCAGCACCTAACAATATGGAAACTATCATATCTAATGCACCCAATCAACTAAATCAACTAAGTATAAGATAATATCTATACTTTCTAAATATGAAGATATGCATCTAATCATTCCTAATATGAAGATATGCATCTAACTATTCCTAATATGAAGGAAACAACTAATCTAATATGTTTGAGAGCTGTTTAAGTGCATAAACAATACACATGAATAGTAATTTCTGCCCCATAACGCATTGCCGTAGCTCCCCTGGGCCCATGCTCATGACACCGAGCAACATCAAAGTTGTTGGTTGCCTTCTCTAATTCCTCGAAGGAGAATATCTTTGTTTTATCTATGGTGCTTTCATCTAATATTAGTTGTTCCAAGAGTAGGCCTTGATTTTTCTTAAAGTATGCCCTTTGAATTCTCTTTTGTATGCCTCTCTCCCACTCGCTAACGAGTACAGTTGCACCAAATGCAAGAATTATGGAGCCAAGGCCACAGCCAATTCCAATTGCAATACCTACATCCAATAGTTGTATTCATGATAGCATAATGCATTTTGCGAATTGTAGCTGTGCAACTTAAGGGATTCAGTTCGTTCTGACTTACCCAGAACAAGATTGTGTCTCTTAGCTAATGTCACACATTTCCCTTTTGTTGCATCAAACTCTTTTTCATGAGTGCAATCTGTGCAAGTATAGCCTCCAGGAAAATGCTAGCATGTGCCTTTACAATAATTTGCTAGTTTACACTCATCGATATCGGTAAATAGTAGGAAAGTGAGCGCTAATGGATGGTTTTGAATAACTCTAAAAATTATGTAATATATGAGAGTGACTATGGTACATGTGTATGTAAATTATGCACTTTATGTACACTTTTCCCACAATCCACTAATCATCCATTCATCCTACAAGTGGGAGTGGTGGGGAGTGAAATGATAGTGGGAGAGGAAGACATTTGAGTTTTTTTGAACTAAAAGTTGTATATTATATATCCATCCCAAAATATATTTAATTTTTTTAGGTTTGGGGGGTGTTAGCACAGACACATGCAACTATCTTGGACATATGGGTTTCCTTCAGTAGCGGAAAGAACATTTGCACAATCTCTTATATACACCATTAGCATTTTCTTCTTCTAATTATATGTTAGTAAACAACTAAACATATAAAAATATATTTAAATACTTTTGATGTCATATATGCTAATATCATTTTATCAGGCAATTTTACATACTCTGTGTATCTTAGTGGCTAAAGTCTTGAAAGTTTGAGCACACACATTCTAAACGACATATATAAGAACATAGATAGTATATGATTGGTGGTATACATGATGGAGGTATCTAATGTTGGTTAAAACCATATTCTTTGCACATTTCTCTATTTTACCAACCCAATTTATATAAAAAAAAATCTTTTAGTTAAGTAGACAACCCACTTTCAACAATTTAGATTTGTTTCAACTGTTTTGTGATCTCCGAACTCAAACACAGGGTGTGCGCATTATATATGAACGGAACATATTCATCAACTTAAGCATGCCCTCCATTTTCTTTAATGAGTTGATATTAATTGAATATCAATTTTGCTTTAAAAGATTTTTGCAAAGGTTTTATTCACGCCTAATCCATATTGAGTAGACCGTGTCGTTGTGAGAATTCTTAATTCATGAGTTGTAGGAGGGACTTATGTCACCACGAACAGAAACTAAAGCATTGTTAAGGATTATAAATTGACTTACTACACTCCAGAGTATGAAATCAAGGATATTGATATCTTGGTAGCATTCCCGAGTAGCAGTGGAAGCAACCACGTTTCGTTTTGTGCAATATTGTTTCGATAAAACTTAACGCGCTATAAATGAACGAACATACACGTATCTTCTGGTGACTCAAGAGGTATGAATGGCATGGGTGTATAAAGGCAATACATGCTATGCAGTCATCCATTGTGACACACTCATGCAATTAACTTTCGATTTTAGCACCAAAGCAATATGAAAAAATTTGCAAAAAAATTGAGAATCTAGTGAACACCCTTTATAATTTCATCCTCAAATTCAAAATGTGTTAAAACAAACAAAAATATAAGTTTGTTATGAATAGTAGTTTTGTCTGCTATCTTTCTCGAGTTGGAAAAATCTTTTCAAGGAGTTTGCTCTAATTATTCATCTAGCAAAGGATGCAGATAAGGAGGACATGGAAAATTGGGTGAGTAGTCTAGCTTAGCAGCTATGAGCCCTTAGGAGCATGTATATTCTTTCTTGTTTCTTTTTCCTTTTTTTTTTGTACATAAACCTTATTATTTATATTAATATATATCCATAGGGCCTCCTCCAGTTCTTCTAAAAAGTGGCATTTCCTTTTGTTTTTCCTTTTCCTTTTAATTTATCATTTATCATTTTTTAATCATTTTTTACTCATAAAATAGAATGAATTTGAACTTAAAATTTTATATATATGTAGAGTAAATTGAGAAGCACATCTAATATTTTTTGGGGGGAATTTTTCATGGTGATCAAATGCCCAAACGATATAGGCCCCTATTTTCATTGAGTATGAGTTTTGGTGATTAATGACAACTGGATGTGTGGAACTAACAATTTCCATAAGTTGGTGAAATAGGTATGGTTCCATGTTGATGAAAGACTTTGGATGACTTCATGAGTTGATAGTCATCAAGTCAAGATTCGGAGTGAAAAATATCATTGTGTGTTGATAGACATCAAGTCAAGACTTCGGTATTGAAGGATGACATCATGTGTTAATGAGCATCAAGTCAAGTTTCCAAAGTGAAGGATGCCATCATGTGTGGATGATCATCGAGTCAAGAACCTGGACTTGGAGAAGCGATGTTCGTTATCAAGTCATCTCCGCGAGTTGGACTAGCTAAGTAAAAGGTATATAGAAGGTAAAGGATATGTTTCTTAGTAATTTTACCGATCTTAGTGTTTGGAGTTAGATCAGATTGCTAGATTAGTTTTTCTGTACTATTAAGAGGGGTCATGGCTAGTCGCTTGATTTGCATCGTGTACCGATTGCTCAATCTCAAATGCATAATTCATATTGCTCAAATCATGTGTGTTTAGTTCGTGGTTAGTTGGAGTCTAAGAAAAATGATTTTAGATATTAATCTTAATTAGACCCAACTAGATGTCAATGGTATGCATGTGGTTTGACTTGTTAGAGATGTATCGTGCATGCCCTTTAGCTCTTGTACACCCTCGTGCTTGGTTGATTCATAATTTGGGACAGAGAGGGTGTTGGACATGTCCAACTGAATGTCCAGCGAGTGACTAGAATTGTTTTCTAACAGAGGAGGCAGTGGACATGTCCAGCCGAAGCATGTGTTGTAGTGTGGACATATCCAGTTGAGTATAAGTCAGCCACAACGATCATATTCTCGCATTAATGCACTAGCCGTTTGAAAGTCCAGTAGACATGTCTAGCCGCAACACTTACCCAACCGTGGACATGTCCAAACAGTGGTATGTGTGTAGTTTTGAGAATATAACGGCTTGTTTTGTCTGGAAGGCTATATAAGGTCGATTTGGCCTGTCATTTTAAGACTCTTGACACTCCATTACAATATCCTCGAGTTAGTGCAATTCCTCTCTACTCTCTATTGCATGTGTTGCACCTTGTAAGGTTTAGAGGCAAAATTCTAGTACATGTTTTACATCTAGCAAGAGTTTGAGGCAAGATTCAAGTGCCTTTGCTTCAAGATTGAGCTTTGGGCACTTGATAGAGTCAAGTGGTTGTCTTGGCTTATTACTTTTGGAGTTTGCCGAAACCTAGACGACATAGAGGTGTTTGCTTATGCTAATTTACTATCGAACCCGGATTTCGAGAATCCAAATCCTCTATAAAAGCACTGTGCTATTCCCTAGATCAGTAGTAGCACTCACAGGCACATTACTGTATCATTCATACAAGGCGTGAATTAAACATTCAAATTTATTACAACACAGAGTGACATAGACCACGTCGAGTCGAGTTTTACAAAAGGGGCCGAACAAAGCCAACTTGTTTACATTACATAGAGCAACGTAAACTACAGCGGAAGCAAAAGGGAAGTAGGGCTCATCTCATCACAGGCAAGCGACTGGGGCAACCTATGTACGACGGATATTAACCAAGAGCTGGATAATATCGGTTGTACACAAGTGCCAACGAGTCCACTAGACTGGGGCGAGACCTAGACTAAAGAACTATACTACTCTTCATCGTTTCCTTGACCACCAACTTATAGGTCCTCGTAATACGCGTAGTCTCCTTGATCTTCATTGTCTGAATGGTTTGGGGGAGAGCGAGAATGAGCACAACTTCCGTGCTCGCGAGCCAACACACAATGCCATAATATACATGCAAGGCTTAACAAGGATGGCTCGGGTTCTTTTATTTGCTAAAGCAACATTTTCAATCATCATATTTACAAATTCCTATCACTTAGCATTTTAACAATTTGCATTTTGTTAAAGAGAATAATTGTGCAATAGTTGTATCAGCAGAAGTTACCTCCACCTTCATGCTTATTTTGATTTGAGCTACCTCCACTCAATTTAACATCACTGGGGTACATCCACTCAGGGAAAACCAAATTTAGGGCTAGGTGAGCCCGCCACATTTTTCATACCGCCCACAAGGTTTTATAAATAGAACTAACTCAAGTTAAGTCCCCATGTCCGCCTTTGACCGTAGGCACGGCTGTTTAAACAGTTTTAGACTCTACAGAGGTTGTACACTGTACCCACAAGAGGTAGTCATACTCATTACCCCACACAATTCCCTAGTCATGCGGTTGAGCGACCGTCACAGTAACTTTTCAACTACCTTGCCCCTTCTGTCATCTCACCCATATAGGGTTACGCCCATACGTTGTGTGGGATGTTCACCACAACGACTAGCACAGCTGGCCTTGGCCACAACGACTAGCGCAGCTGGTAACTTCACCCTTTACTGGTGTCCCATTCAAGCCGGAACCATTCACGTGCTTGCGCATTCCCGTTATCCATCCAGCGAGATACATTCAGGGTTCAATAATTTAATAAGCCAAGTTGTAGTTTGCAGACTTATGATTGTACTTGTTTTACACGGGAGGTCGTGACAAGATTAAGTCCTTAATTCATCCGAGCGGTTCATACCACATTCCATTCATTCTCATACTACATCCGCACCCACCATTCATTCCATCCGCCCAGATGTGGTAAGGGCAAGTTATTAGGGTTTTGAGGAGTAAAACCAAATTATCTCATTCATCTCAGTCAATGGACCACCAATGACTGCCCAAATTCATTTCATGTTTGAAGAGATGATGTTTGGGGTATTTAATACCCCAGTACTTAAGCAAGTCTAGCATGTCGCTTAAGTACAACCTATAGCTAGTATTACCACATAGTTACTAGGGTGACATGGAATAATGGATTCAAATATCAATGGATGGCATATTAATTAATTAATCAATAAATGTGCATTTAACTACCTTAAGCTTTAACATATATTTGATTAAAGAATTAAAGCATGCAATTTTTGTTAATTTAAATGAATATAATTTGCATAAAATGTAGGCTCGATATGATCAAAGTATTGACTCGCCTTGGTTATAGGCAAGAGAGTCTTGGTATTCTTGGGCTTGATCAACTTGAAGGTCTCCCGCATCTTCAAATCCTATTCGGGTGAATGTACCGAAAAAAGCACAACATGCAAAGAGAGCAAATAAATACACAAGGATACACAAATGAACTCCAAATTGAACAAGACCTATGCCATTAGCAAGATCTTGAATTTACAAAATTTTAGAAACAAATTTCATAATTTTTGGAGTTATAACGGAGGAGAACGGGATTTACGAAGATTGAATTGAATTAAAAGAAAGAGAGAGAGGATGGGTGCATGGCACAGTGCAATGAATCGGGTCTACGCGGTTGAGGGGCTGGTCCATGGGAATAGGGAACCGCGGGTCCCACATGTCATTGGAAGGAGGGGGTTTTGACTAGGTGGTTAAACAAAAGATTGCCATTACTATTTGCGCGGGGCCCAGTGGCAGTGGAACAAAGAGGGTTTAAGACATCCATTAAGGCTATTGATTGCATTTAATGGTTAATTAAATGGCAATTCCTCTTTTGCTCAAATCCCGACTAGGATTTTGTCTTACACGCACACACGGCTCGGGCCGACATTCGGACAAACAGGGGAGGTTAGGCCATGGGCGCGCACGGCTTGAGCACAGGCTCGCTGCAGGCGCCGGAGGGCGTGGCAGTGTCGGGCAAGTCCGAGAGCGGGTCGCCCGAGGGGTGGTGGCCCTAGGAGAGGTGGCAGCGAGGTGGGCGGAGCAGTTGAGCGGCGGCGGCGTCTCGGGCTGCACGAGGCGCCGACGGTGGAGTGGCCACTAGGAAACCTGAGCCGGTCGAGAGGCGGCGGCGGTCCGAGGTGGTCGATGGCGGCAACTTTGGAAGGAGGAAGAGGCGGCGGCTTCGCCTCGGCGGAGAGGAGGAGGATAGAACCCTTGCGTCACAGGGCACCCGGTGACGGGGTCGCCGGAGGCCGAGGCTCACCGGAGCGGCGATGGGGTGGTGAGGCGGCGTGGCCGTGAAGGGGGAGAACGATAGTTTTTCGGCTGGGGCTTACCAGTAGCAAATGGAGCCTCGTAGGGAGAATGAGGGGGCATAGGAGAGCTTAAATAGGCCGCAGAGGAGGCTTCAGCGTCATGGGTGTACTGGCACGGCTCTGGCACGCACGTGCGCTGCGCATGGCTTGGACTGGCCAAGGATGGGCGTGGGGACGGCAACAATACGGGGCGAAGACTCTGGGCGTCCACGCTGGCGCGAGTGCGCGTGTGCACTACGCAGCGCACATGGCTCAGACCGGGCAAACGAGTGCGGCTAACGACTCGCGGGACGCCATGGCGCGGGCGCTGTGCTCGGACTAGGCAAACAAGTGCGGCGAGGATGACAAGACAGGGCAAAGGCGGGGCGAGGAAGTCACGGCTGTCAGCGGAGCTCGCGGGGGGTGGGGGAGCTACCAGGGAGTTTGTGGTGGCAGAGGCGGCTAGAGGAAGCTCGTGGCAGGCGGCTCGTGCGTGACAGCAGAGGGGCGCGGCCTGGTGCAGCTCTGACCACAGGAGGAAGACGACCGAGCATGTGGCTGGCCAAAGAAGGAGAAGAAACGGGAGCTGGGCCAAGAAGGTGGCGTGGGAGGTTGGGCCGAGTGGGCCAGGAGATGGTAGGCCAAGCTAAGGGGGTTGGGCCAGGAGCAAAGGCCAAATTGGAGAAAGGGGCTCAAATCCGAAAAGGAGAATTCAAATGCGAATTTTGAATTCGAAAGCTTCAAGGAGGTTTGAAACACAAACCCGAGCTTAGAGGAAGCTAGAAGATTTTGAAAATAGTTTGCTAAATTGAAATACGGCGAAAGACGAAAACCGAAAGGTAGTTACTATTCCCGTCTAAAAAACGGGACGTTACATTTACAGTCTTGCAATTTACATTTCTAGAATTGAATTGTTTGCTTGTCACCCTATAATTGCAAACCTTGATCTAGTCTTAGGTTGTTGGGGGCACTTAGTGACATTAGTTGATTTAGGTCTTAATTATGCAAAACTGATTTTATTTATGATTCCACATATAAAATCGGTTTTGGCCAAAGAGAAGTTTAAAACCGTCTACTCACCCCCCCCCCTCTAATTGGCCTCCTCAATCCTACAACCACATGTAAAATACTTAACTAGAACTTGAAGATTAATATAGATGGGTCCTTTGACCCTCACATGCACGCATGAGGATGGGGAGCAGCTCTCCGAAATAACCAGGGACAAAGATCATTTCGTGATTGTTACTACATTACCCACATTTTCTAATCAAATTAAGTTTTTATGTGAACTATTTGGTGCATAAAACTTAACATAGTATTGGAGGCAAGAGGTCCTGAGTTCAAGACTTAGCTAATACAATTTTTACTACTTAAAAAAACTCTAATGGTGATGAATGACGCGTTCTTCTCCGCCGTTCCTCGCGTGTCACGCCTCCTCTCCAAATTTCAGCGAGCTGACAGGTGGGCCGCTCCTAATCACGCTTTCCTAGTTGTAGTTCGCAACAACAAAGCCCTTCATCCGGTAGAAATCCCAACAGCCCACCTCTCGCCCGCTTCACGTCGTCCCCGACTCCCTCCTCCTTCCTGGATTTGGGGGCGACACCTTCCGCTTCCTCGGCTTCTCGTCCCGCACCCCTCCCGCCGTCGCACCACTGCTGTCCCCTGCGCCGGCTGTGGAGGAGGCGCCCATCGTTTGGAATGACAACCCCGCACCACTGCCGTAGGGTTTGTCCCCGATGAGCTGGAGCGAGGGGTCGCGGCGCTGCGTGAGATTGAAAAATCGCTGCAGGCCAAAAGGGTGGGATTTTGCCTGCAGCGATTTTTCGAGCATTCAAGGGCAGTTTCTTTGGGAGGATCTTGTCTGGGCCTGGGTTCTGAAGGGATGTTGTGTTAACCCATGGTTCTGCAGTTGTTCGAGCTTATGAGGAAGCAGGAGGAGACACAACAGGCAGAGCACGTTGCGAGGAAGGCCGAGCATGAGGCCGCGTTCCAGCTCGTGAGATATTTCTCGTCCTATCGTTGTTGGCTGTTACTCTATTAGTCATGATGCTTTGAACAAATTGGCATTAATTCCGATCAAGTGTCGCAACAGTTGGGAAAGTCATTGCAAAAAGGTTCGTTTTGAGGCATTTAAGATTATAAAGGAGTAATTTTAGTATATCTTACTACAGTACATTCTCATATGGAATCTACACCTGTGTTTGAATATCATAAATGCCACCGAATATATAGTCAAATTTGTGCTCTCCTAACTGTAATCCCGCAGTCGTGTTGATGTTCTATTTTATTTTTATTTGCTCGGCAGCTCGGATCCTGCTTAGCGTCGCGAGTAGGGTGCAAATGGAGCAAATAGTTCTCGACTGTCCGTCCGTCTAAATAAATTCGGATCTTATTCGAAGCTTGAAATCGGACATCCCGGATTTTTCTTGGATTTCGGATTCGGAGCCGGATAGTTTTTGCCGGATACGGAAACAAATTCGGGAAGGAGGTATCCGTCGGATTCAGAGTTATCTGAATAATTTATCGGATAGTATCTGGTAAATACTATTTCGGATATCCGGTAAACTCTAAGCCTAGTGGGTCGAAGAGAGAAATCGGCCCACGAGGATTTCCAGTATTTATTAATTTTTTATTTTTTAAAAACACAGGAAATCCAAATAAGCCAAGAAAAATAGCAAATGAATTCGAAAAAATTCGAAAAATTTTAAAAATAATTTGGAAAAATAAGGAACTTAAATAAAATACTTTTGATTAATGGATGTTTGATTTATTCATATTAAATCATTTTCATTTCTAAAAAATCTATTTAAGCTTTGTTAAATTCTAGAAAATCATGAAAATTTTATAAAACCTTATTTTAAATAAAATATTTTCAAAAACTTGAAAATTGTGATGCTACAGACTTGCTACCAGTTAACGTTCTGTGTATCCCTAACTAGTTATTGATACTGGTCTGTAGGCTTTGTATATGTTGTATCTGTCTTGTTATATAGTTGGCTAGTTACATTTTGCACATCTTTTGTACTGCTATCGCTATGACTTGCTACTACTTCTTTAACTAGTCGTCGTGATTGTGTGATGTAGTTAAATTTGCTTGTTGAATTACTAATGTAGTTGCATTTTAGACATGTAGTATGGTTGATAGATCTTTATATGTGCGACATATGTGCTTTTTGTTTTCGCTCAATATCCGACTAAATATTCGTGACCGAGATAATTTGTATTCGGTTCAGCATGTATTCACTCCGTACTCGTGACCGAGACTATCTGCATTCGTATTCGTATCCGGCACTGTCCGTGTTTGGCTCCGATTTCAAGAAAAAAATATGAAATAGAATATAGAATAAACGATATACGTCCGTATCACTCCTATTGCACCCCTAGCCAGAGGCGCCAGCGATGCCGACACCATCCCAGTGGGTTGGCAACTACGCTCGGCGGCGAGTCCGGTTGGCCCGTTGATAGGCAGGCAAGTGGCAGCACGGATAGCTTCGTAGTCGAGCGAGGAGGGTAGAGCGTGTGGGCGTGGGCTTGCAGCGGCACTCGAGCGAAGGAGGGGGAGGGCGCTTGCTACTTGCAGCAGGCACGCAACTCAGGTTTAGATTAACTGCTCCAATTTGGTTTCATCTTTTAAATATGGTTTAGATTAACTGATGTTTGCTTTGTCATTTGGTGCCAAAGAACCCCCTGAAATCAAGAGATTTCCAAGAGGAGTGCATCCTTTCAGTTTTAGCTATTGATACATTTTGCTATCATGGTTCTTTTCCAGAAGTAGCTACCATTCCTCTCATTCTCTCGAAAAGATTATATGAACAAACAACAATTGAGTCCCTTCACTGTCCTATTAAACAACTGATAGACCAGGTGAATACACACGCTCCTGTTCTTTCTAGATCCGTCAGCATCCATGTAATGTCTAGCATTGTTATGTTACTATAATGACATCGACACATTACACGACGCTCATCCTTGAGATTGTGAACAATTGCATCATTGCATAGTTTACTCAGTTGATATTGTAATCATATATTTTACAATAAACACTCAGATTTTGGGTCAGGATAATTCAAACAAATGAGATAATGTCAAGTGGAATAGAAAAACTCTCATTGAAAATTTGAACTACTAATCATGTGATTACCTATATAATAAGAAATAAAAAAATATCTGAAAATGTACAATTTTTCATAATGTCTATTGCAAGCTTGCAGATTGTCTGGACTTTTAAGTTGACTTTATTTACTTGGCTAAATAACACCAAACTCGTATAGCTTAAGATCAACACAAGTGAGTTGGTGGTTTGAGTCCTACCTGACAGATATTAGCTTTCCATTGCAAATAAATCATATATTACAATGTAAATCAGCAGAGCCATATGTTGAGTGGCGTAAACTTTGGTACTAATGAAAACACGATGGATAGTGCTGATACCAAATTCAAGTGTATATTTACAAAATTAGTTTAATCAAATTGTAATATTTTTCATCCAAACATGCATCTCATTTGATTCAGTAGTTGGACATATCAGATAAAAGAGTGTCCATTTTAACTCTTACTTGTCATTTCAATTCTCCTTCTGTTTTTTTTTTATTTAGTTGTATATATATTCTGTATAAAGTCCTTGGACTATGTAACAATCCTTTCCACATAATTTTGTTACAGAACATAAAAAAGAACCAAATAAGATGGCAATACTTTGATATGGATAATGTAGTCAAAACACATTAGCAACAAGAAATAATAATTAGAGAAAAATATCACAGCAAGCCAGAAACTAAAGATTATCATAGGAAAAAGGACAATAGATCTATCTTTTCCTTTATTGACAAGAGGCTTTTAATCTTTATCTTTACTCCTTTAAAAGAACCTACTGGAGATACCTTCTTCAAGCCCAAAAGGGAAGGGAACGCTCGTGCTCCCACATGATGTATTGCATCTTCCTTTAGGATTGGGGTTGTAAACTGGTCCTGGATAGATCAACGTCGAGCACAGAAGTTAAAAATGGGAGTGCTAGCTTGAATTAGACTGGAGATACAGCATGCATGTGTATATTTTATCACTCAACAAATACCCCCATCCGTTGATTTCTATAAGGCATGGTTTCCAAGATTGAACTTTGACAATTAATTCTTTTATAATATAGATTGTTTACAACTACAAAATCATGACAATAAGAAAGTACTTTCAAATATGAATTCAACTGTATCGCCTTTTTGTCCCACAGAACGTACATATTGTTGGACTAATTATTGGTAAAAAAATATAAAGATGAATCTCTTGAACGCGTGCACACTTTAAATAAACGAGAACATTCCTTATTTGTCATGCAAAGTTCTCAGTTTCCTAATAAAAACTTGTTTCCTTCTATGCCACTGAAAACTTTTTGCGTCTCTTTCATGCCACTTCCGTAAACTCCATTAGGTCAATCACACGTTAGCACATGAAAACTTGTCAGTTTTTTTTTTGAAATACCCATCTTGCCCCTCGTGTCTTCTCCCTTTGGTGGGCTTCCACCGCGCCACCTAGAAGCTCCTGAGCTCCACTTTGATAGTGCTTGCTTCCATGTCGGATATGGAGGTGGAGGAGGATGATGCCGAGAAGCTTGGGATTGATCCGAAGGTGGAGGTAGGATGGCGCTGTCAGTGGCGGAGCCAGGAATTCGAAAGACCCGGGGCGAACTTCTACTTAAAAAAATACTGAGGCACAATGTGGTTCAATAGTCAATATAACTAATGATGTTAAATACATTCAAATTATCAAGATCTAACCGATACAACCAAACAAACATAGATCTAATTGATACAACCAAACAAACATAGAATGCAATATTAAGAACTCATATAAAGTACTAACAAGGGCTCCTGATGCGTGTGCACATTGATGGATGACATAAGATATCCAAAATACCGGCACTCCAACAGTTACCTACAACATGTAAACACAACAGAATTTATAAGAACTTGAATTCAACGCAAGTGCAATAATAATTTGAAACTCGAGATAGGAAAAGAATTATACCACTAAGTTAAACGAGGTACACGAGGTAAGTGGTTTCTATGCTTCTTCATGGCTTGATAGCATCGCATAATCTTGTTGTCATCAATTGCCGCAAATATCTCTCGCTCAACATAGCATATCATCATGTCATTCAACCATTCATCATTTATCTTATTTCGTAGGTCTGTCTTTATGATATTCATAGCTGAGAAAACTCTCTCAACTAATGCGGTTGCCACAGGTAATATCAATGCAAGTGTGATGAGACGATAAACCAATGGGAAGATCAAATGTTGTCTAGTTTCAACCAACATGACAGCAAGCTCAGGAAGGCTACCACAACTCAAAAAAAAAATCAGGACTTCTTTTCATAACATCAATGTATATGTTAAGTTGATCATTCAGCAGATAGCAATCTTGTAGAGAAAAGTCCACAGAGTAAATATTTGCAAGCTCAACTAGCTTCTCATGATCAAAGCTTCTAAATGAATCTCTAGGATCTAGACATGCAATGCATTTCAATAGCTCTGTCGAAGTTTCACTAAATCGACTATGCATCTCAACTAAAATTTTGTCAAGCACCTCATTAAAGACCTCTGCATTATAATGATGGAAGCAACTAACCATTTTGCGTAAACGTCTTGAATAACCTCTAGCTAGAATGTTATCATTCATATTTGGCACTGGAATCTCTTTAGCAACACAGAAGGTAGTGACATCATCCAAAAGTGACTCCCATCTGCGTTCGCTTGTACCGGGGAATTGTCATCTACTATTGCGGTTCTAAAATAAGTCTGTATTGATTTCATTTTGTTATAGAATTCCTACAAGACAACATTCAAATGGAAACAAAGCATCTGTCATTTGGTAGAATTCCTACAAGACAAGACAACATTCAAGATTTCAAGTGGAGAGTGTACTGCCCACAACTCCACAAGAACACCATGAAACAAAGTATCTGTTATTCACTTATTTGGTATTTTGGTCTTAGAAGTTACAAACATGCTCATACCTCACTTCCTCAGTGACTCTGCCTCTGCCTAGCGCCCTAGCGCTTTACTTTCAGACGGTCACAGTCGGACCAGCGAGGGAGGGTCAGCCATGACCCATGTCTTGCCAGCAATATTCACATACCCCCCACTTCATCACGTCTGCATGACCCCGCTGCATGCCCATGTGTTCCCAAGACCCAAGCCAAGACGACACATGACCCTGACCCGGCGGTTGCCTCTCGGCCCCTACGTCGGCAAAAACACCCATGACCAAGAAGAAGATCTGAAGAAGAGAGGAGGAATGGCCGAATGGGGATTCGATTTGGGGAAGAAATCGAAGAGAGGAGGAATGGAATGGGGATTGGATTTGGGGAAGAGATCTGAACCTGGGAGCTGGCTTGGGCCTTGGGCTTAATGGGCTGTTGCCTCGGATGCCCACCACCCGGCCCAGTGGCCCACGGCCATGGATGCTCCGTGCTCCTCCGTGACTTCTTTGAAGGTTAGGCCGCTGTGTCAGAGACGGCGGGGGCGCGGAGGGGGGTTGTGCTAGCTGGGAGAGACCCGGGGCAGCCGCCCCGGCTTGCCCCGGGGTGGCTCTGCCACAGTGTCACCAGAGAGAGAGAAAGAGAGAGAGAGAGAGAGAGAGAGAATGGTGGCAGAAGCCATCACCGCCAAGAAGCCTCCCCTTCCCCTCTCGTTCTCACCTCACCATCATTCCCTTCACCCCTCCCTCTTCTGCTTTTTTGGACCGAGAAGGAGTACAATGCCATCACCGCCATTGTTGTCGAGTTCCGCCGAGCTCAAACTCCTCCTCTGGTGAGAAAATCAAGAATCCATTCACGTCATGTTGCGTTCCACTCCCTCTTTACTCTTTTCCCTCTATTAATTTCATCGTGCACCCTGCAGCTGAACCATACCGACCTTCGTCTCACCGTCAACCAAAAGAACCACCCCCACGATCGATCTCCTCCATCGGTAGGGTGCGCTTCAATTCCTTACGTCCATAGCATCCTCACCCTCCACTGATTCTCACGCGCTGGTCAATTGCAGCTTATTGCCGTCATTGATCTGTCGCCATCATCCTCCATTACTGTCGCCACTGCTCTCTGGTGAGTCTCCGGTGATGCCGCCACCACCTACGGACTCCATTCTGTTTTTCTGGTCGTCGCTGCCTTGATGGCTGCCGTTGCGCCGAGGAACTCCACAGAGGAGCCCATGTGTCTCCTTGCTCTGCCTTGCCTCGCTCTCTGTTTAGAACGACGGGGCACCGGGGCATCCTCCTTCTATATATCTCTCTCTCTAATCCTTTGACATATGGAGCCCATGTGTTCTAATCCTATGACATGTGGTATATTTATGTGTTGCAAAATCTCTCTCTTGCACGTGGATCCAGTCATCAAAGGATGAGGAAGATAAGAAAGAAGGAAGGCATTTTAGTCTTTTCACAGCTCACTTAACAACCATTGACGGAAGATGGACAATAGTGGCATGAGAGGGCAACATAATCTCATCCGGTGGCACTTGAGGAAAGAGCAATTTTCCAAGAAAACTAGGAACTTTGCATGCAAATAAGGAATTTTCTATATATAAAATCATCGGAGGGAGTAAGATTTGCTAGAAAGTTGAAGGTAAGTGTATTGCTAAAAACAAAATAATCGAAAATTTTCTTATGTCCCTTTTTCTTTTTTGTATTTTTTTATTAATGAAAGTAACTCATAAAAGAATGGCCATGTTACTTGAAACTGCTTAAAATTGTAATGCTAATTTTCTCCTTTTTTCACAAAAAAACTCACGCGGTCATGCCAATTAGGAGAAAAGATCCAGTCCTTTAAACTGATTACGTATGGTACTCTACTTTCAGTACTATTTTTTCTAGTTATCTAAGTTATTTCAAAGAAGTAGAAAAATGAAGGATATTGTCATGTCTCGAAGTCTCAATTTATCTGTGATTTGAAGCTTGCTTTGTGAGAGAATTATTATCCTTTTTCTTCGCATTTTTTTCCTGGTAAATCACATTGTAAGGACTACATTGAGAGAGAGAGCTATCATGCCAACTTAAATTGGGTACACTGTAACGTCCCAAAATTTGGCTTTTCAAAAATCTTTTGAGTAGTTTAGGTCCTTAGAAAAATTCACCAATTTTATTTGAATTAATAAAGCTTAATCGGGAATTTCCTAAATTAAAAAATTTAATTTGACTGATCTAAACATCAATTAAATAAAAACCTGTGTTATTTGGTTTTCTTGTGTTACAAGGAATTTTCTGGTATTTTCTGAATTTATTTGCTATTTATTTGATCTCCTTGATTTTTGGGATTTTATTTAATTCCAAAAATGTTCCTTTCCTCTCTTCTGCCCATGTGCTACAGTAGTCGCGAATACTGTTCACATATATCTCCAACCGAGCGTTCGTATCCCTCCCTGTGCATGCACGTGTGCAAGCCCAGCCGGCCACCTTCTATTTTCCATCCAAAGCCCGTGCTCCCTTTCTCCATTGTGTGCGTGTGCCCAGCCCGTCATGGCTTTTCCTCCCGCGCGTGAGCAACCCACCCGAGCCGGCCGTCCCTTTTGCCTTGCGCGCGAAGCCCAGATCACCCGCTCGTTTTCCCTCAGCCGCCTCATGTTTCCCTCGCGCCAAAGTCCAGCCCGCCTCCTTGTTTCCCTGCCCGTGGGCCGGCGCAAGCTAGCAGCCCGAGCCGGCCTTCTCTCTTTGTGCGCACGTAAGAATTAGCCCGAGTCAACAACCGAGCCAGCTTTTGCTTTTCTTTTTCTTTTGGCTCTCTCTGCCGGTGGTCCCGAGCAATAGCGCACATGCTCTCTTCGTTCCCAATCGGTCCCGAGCTGGACTCCCTGGTGTCCGGGTTCGGCACGCTCAGCCGCCGCCATTGTGGGGAAATGTTCTAATCATCATTCTTTAAACATAAAAATGGGTTTAAACAGTCATTGTAGGGAAATGACTAAGATAATTGAGTTGATATATTTTACTCCTCAAAACGCTAATTGCTGTTCCTATCTGGACGGATGATGTGACGAATGGTGTAATGTGGTTGGATGCTAATGTAGCCCAAAGAATATTGGTTGTGAATAGTATAATGTTGGTGGGTGCTAATGCAGCCCAAGAAGTTTGGTGTAAGTAATAAACCGCCCAAATAACCTCTAAGAACTTAATCTTGTCATGACCTCCTGTGTAAAATAAGTAAAACCACAAGTCTGTAAAGTGTAACTTGGCCTAGTAAATTTATTGGACCCTGAAAGCCATCTCACTAATGAAATATGCAAGTGTGGACACAGTCTAGCTTGAATGGAACATCAAGGAAGGGTGAGGTGCTTGCTACGACTAGTCGTAGGGGTGACATCCCGCACAAACTTATGGGACGCACCCCAAGCGCAGCCCATATGGATGAGACGATGGAAGGGGCGAGATAATTTGAAAGGTTACTGTGACGGTCGCTCAACTACATGACTAAGGAATCATGTAGGGTAATGAGTATGACTATCTCTTGTGGGTACAGTGTACAACCTCTGCAGAGTCTAAACTGTTTAAACAGCCGCGCCTACGGTCAAAGGCGGGCATGAAAACTTTACTTGAGTTAGTTCTATTTCAAAAACCTCTGTGGATGGAATGAAAATGTGGAGGGCTCACCTAACCCTGTGTTTGGAATTTACCTGAGCCTTCGAGCTCGGCGGTGTTAATAATGGAGGTAGCTCCAATCAAATGAAGCATAAGGTAGAGTTTCCGACAGAGTGAACCTCTACTGAAATAAATATTACACAATTACTCTCTTTAATAAAATACAATTTGTTAAAATGCTAAGGAGTTAATTCCTTATTCGCCATTGGAAGTTGACGAGCTCCCTAAAATGCCATCGAAAAATTACTCATCCCTTGTATGCCACTCGTTCTCAACTTTCTTTGCCACTCCGGTCAGTTGATCGTGGATTTGACCGTTGACTTGGATGCGAAAAGACGATTTTGCCCCTAAGTGCATTATTTAGGACTGAGATCTTTAGGGAATTATTTGACATAATAATATAGTTCCAAAATTATAAAATTTTTATGGAAAGTTTCTGACATAGTGTAGATTATTTTATAATTTTTATAGGGTTTTATTTGTAACATATTTTTCTCTAAAATCTTTAAATTTTCAGTTGTAAATTGAAAGATTTTTAGAGAAAAACATGCTGAAAATAAAACCCTATAAAAATTACACAATAATCTACACTATGTGAGAAACTTCCTCTAAAAATTTCATAATTTTTGGAACTATATTATTATGTCAAATAATTCCCTAAAGATCTTAACATACTTAGGGGCAAAATCGGCGGAGCGGAGAGGAGGCAGCGGCGGCGACACCGACAAGATGATGACGCGGCAAATCTTGGCCATTTATCAGCTAGTCCAGGTGTACCGTGTGCGTACCAAAGTTTCATGTTATTCGTTACGTTTCCAGAAACAATAAAACACAGACCATGCATCAGTCAGGCGGGCCAGGGAGTGCATGGGCTTCAGCCCCCTCTCATCCTGCTGCCTCTTGGACCAAAGTTTCATGTTGTACGTTTCCAGAAACAATAAAACACAGACCATGCATCAGTCAGGCGGGACAGGGAGTGTTGGCCCGGCCCTCCGAGCTCAGTCCCGGCTAGTACAGAGGCCAACCCCTCGTGGGCTCTTCAGACAGACCAGCCAAACTGTGCGAGTGACACTGAACCTCGCCCTGATTGCCCTCCGCTGGCAGCGCTGCTCTCCCTCGAGTTTTTTTTTTTATTTGGTTCTAAATGGCACTATTGCGGGCGGTCGCGACGGCAAAAATAGCAGCTTGGCCGCACGTCCATAGCCCGAACACGTGTATTGTCGGACCCGGATTCTGAGAATCCAAATCCTCTGTGAATCATCGTGCTATTCCTGGATCGATGAGCTAGCACTTCACAAGACACATTCTTTGAATCATTCATACAAGGCGTGAATCAAACAAATATATTACAACACATGGTAACATAGACCTCATCGGGTCGAGTTTACAAAAGGGCCGCACAAGGCCAAATATAATACATTACAAAAGAACGACCAAGTCTCTGGCGGAAGCAAAAGGGAAGGTAGGGCTCATCTCACACGAACAAGCGGTGGGGTGTCTCATGTCTGACAGATATTAACCAAGGGTTTGGATAATATCGGTTGTCTTGTGAGTACCAACGAAGTTTACTTAGATGGGCGAGATCTAAACTACTGAAACTATCCTACTCCTCGTCATATCCTTGTCCATCGTCTTACGGTCCATCGTAGTAGGCGTAGTCTCCTTCATCTTCATTATCGAAGGGTGGGGAGAGAAGCGAGGATGAGCACTACTACCGTGCTTTCATGAGCCAACACACAAATGCAATTATATATATGCACGGCTTAACAAGGATGGCTCGGGTTCTTTTATTTGCGAAAGCCAGTTTTGCAATACTATAGTTACAAATCCTATGACTTAGCATTTTTAACAAATTGCAATTTTATAAAGAGAGTAAAGTGCAATAATTAATTCAGCAGAGGTTACCTCCACCTTCATGCTTAATTTTTGATTATGGTTACATCCACCAATATTATCACCACTGGGGTACATCCACCCAGGATAAACAAATTCAGGGCTAGGTGAGCCCGCCACAATTTTTATACCACCCACAGGGTTTTGAAATAGAACTAACTCAAGTTAAGTTCCCATGTCCGCCTTTGACCGTAGGCACGGCTGTTTAAACAGTTTAATACTCTGCAGAGATAGCACACTTTACCCACAAGAGACAATTAACTCATTGCCCTACACAATTCCTTAGATGTGTAGTCGAGAGGTTGTCACAATAACGTTTCGACTTATCTCACCCCTTACGTCATTTCGCACATATAGGGTTCGCCCATAGTGTTGAGCGGGATGTTTTACCTCGGCCGATCGGTATAGCGGTGCTATACCTCGGCCGGCAAAACGTCACCCTCCTCTCGGTGTCCCATTCAAGCGGAATAAATCCCTTGGCTCCCCATTTATCCGCCGGTAAATGGCATCCAAGGTTCAATAAACCTACTAAGCTAAGTCGCAAGTTTTTCACGCAACTTGTGGTTGTACTTGTTTAACACGGAGGTCGTGACCCGATTAAGTCCTTAGGGTTATCTGGGCGGTTCATTCCACAACCCAATCATTCTCGTGCTCCCGGAGCACCAATCCGCCTCACCATCCGCCCAGATAGAGCTAGCATTTTTAGGGTTTTTGAGGAGTAAACCAAACTAGTTTCTCGCCTTAGTCAATGGACCACCAATGACTACCCAAAACCTTTTTGTTTTTGAAGACATGGTGATTTGGGGTATTTAATACCCCTGTACTTGAGCAAGGCTAGCATGTCGCCCAAGTACGACCTATAACTAGTATTACCATAGTATTACTAGGGTGACAAGGGTTATTGGTTTCAAGTTGACATGGATGGCATATTAATTATTTAAACAACAAGTAGGTAATTAACTACCTTAAGCTTTAACATATCTTTGATAAAAAACTAAAGCATGCAAGTTATTAATTTAAAAGAAATTAATTTACATAAAATGTAGGAGCAACATGGTCAAAGTATTGACTCGCCTTGGTTAGAGGCAAGATGATCGTGATATTCTTGGTCTTGATCAACTTGAGGATCTCCGTCTTGAATCCTAAGCAGGCGATTCTGGGAAAAAGCACAACAGCAAAGAGAGCAAGTAAATACAAAAGAATACACAAATAAACTCCAAATTAATCAAGTCCTATGCCATTAGCAAGGTCTCGACTTAACTAATTTTTAGAAATTTAGTTTGCAATTTTGGAGCTATAACGGAGGAGATCTGAATTCTGAAGCTTAAAAGGAAAAAAAAAGAGAGAGAGAGGGTCACGGTTCACAAACAGTGTAGACCCAGATCCACAACCTGAAGCGGCTCGGGTTCACGCAACAAGACGCTGGGTCCACTTGGCGGTGAGGAGGGAGGCTGGCTGGCAGCTCTGAGGATCTGGGGCCCACGGTCGGCCCTAACAAAGGGACTCAGACCTATGACTAAAGGGCCCACGTCCTAAAAAAAAATAAAAATAAAAATAAAAAAAACTCTAACTCATCCTCTCCACACACATCAGAGAGAAGAGAAGAGGAGGGGGAGTTCTCGGCAAGACGGCTGGGCTGGCATGGCAGAGAGAGGGCGGGAAGGCCGTGGGCGTGGCAGCTGGGAAGCCGGAGGTGGCGGTCTGGGGAGGTGGCGGGGCCGGGAGAGGTGGGCGCGGCGGAGAGGAAGAAAGAGCGCGGCGGCTTTTCTCGAGCTCGTCTTGACTCGGCGATCTTGGCGGCGCCAGTGAGGAGGCAGCGCGCACCAACAACATGAGGCGAGGGTGTGGGAGGAGCGGTCCGGGAGGAATGGGGAGACTGGTGCGGCTCGGCGGCAAGGCCGAGAGGAGAAGACGAGGCGTGGGTGGAGGTCTCTGACAACAGGAGGGAGATGGGAGGTGGGGGCGGGTCTCTTGGGCCACGGGCTCACGGTGACGCTGCCCTCGAGGCGGGGCTCACCGAGGCGGCTCGAGGTGGCGGCCTTGGCGGCCAGGTGGAGCTCGGCGGTTTGAGGTATGTTTTCTTATCTTCGCAATGGGGCGGCAGGGAGCTCGAGGGAGAAGGGGGCTTAAAGGGGAGTCGAGGCAACGGAGGGAGACGGGGTCAAGGGAGGACGAGCCGACGCGGCTGTCCCCGAGGCAGAGGCATGGGCGCCTGGAGCGGTTCAGCGAGGACGGAGTTGGCGCGACGAGGACGAGCGGGTGACGGGTGGTGACGAGGCACGCAGCGCGCGCGCCAGCCAGCTGCTCGATCCACGGCTTAGGGCGAGGAGGACGGCAGTGACGCCATGGTGACGGGCGGCTCGCACGGAGGGAGCTGGGTCGTCGCTGCGAGGACGCGAAGTCTTGTGTGCGAACAGAGGGCAACGGATGGGCGCGCGCAGAGGAGCAGAGGGAGTCGGTGGCTTCTTCGCCAACAGAGGGAGGCAGCGTGGGGAAGCAGAGAGTTGGCGGCGGCAGGGGATGGGCAAATTCTGCTTCTTTGCTTTCGGAGCAGAGCGAGAGAGAGAGCAGGGGGACAGAGGGAGCCGTGTGCCATGGGAGTAGGGGGCGGGATGGGCACGGCGCAAAGGAGTAGGAAGTGGCGGCTATCTTCTTCCGCCGCCTGCAAGGTTGACCAGGGGGGAGAGATGAAGACCACCTGCTTCTGCTCTGCTGTCCCAGGGGGAATTGGGGAGGGAGAGGAACTCCAGGGCTGCTGCAGAGGGCAGAGAGAGAAGGGCCGGGCTGGGCTGGCTTGGGGGATGGGCTTGGCCCTGAGGAAGGAAAGGTTCACCCAAATCGGCCCGGAGACAAAACGGAGGAGCAAACCCTGAATCGCGAAGTTCGAATTTCAAATGCTACAACCAACGCATTTGAAACTCAAACCGAGGAAGAACGGGGGTTTTTGAAAATAGGAGTTAGTTGAATTATGGCGAAGAACGAAACGAAAACATTTACTATTTAGCCGTCCGAAAACGGACGTTACAAATCCTACCCACCTTAAACAGAATCTCGACCCCGAGATTCGAGCTGATCTGAGAACAGGAACGGGTAGTCTTGCTTCAGTTGATCTTCGCGTTCCCAGGTGGCTTCCTTGGCGGTGTGGTGACTCCTTCGACTTTGCAAAGGCGGATGACTTGCGTCTTGTTAAGCTTCTCGATGGCGTCGAGGATCTTGATTGGATGCTCGGGATAAGTCGATCTTCTTTGAAGGCGATGGCCGACGGGCGTCTGCTCTTCAGGTACTCTGAGACACTTCTTGAGCTGGGAGACGTGAAACACATTGTGAACTTCTGACAAATTCTCCGGTAGCTCTAACTGGTAGGCAACTTCTCCACGCTTGGCGGTGATGGGGAACGGGCCTATATATCTTGGGGCAAGCTTGCCTTTAACCTTGAATCTTCGAGTTCCACGAAGCGGTGATACCTTAAGGTACACGGCATCTCCAACTTCAAAGGTTAACTTTCTTGACGGTTGTCGGCATAACTCTTCTGTCTTGGTCGAGCGGCTTGGAGAGCGATCTCGGATCGGTCGAACTTTCTCTTGCTTGCTTGAGAGTATCTCGGTCCAAGATATATCCTTCACGGATTCGACCAATGCAGAGGGTTCGCATTTTCTTCCATAAAGTGCTTCAAACGGTGACATTTTCGGACTTGGTCGGTAGCTATTATTGTATGCAAACTCGGCATACGGTAGACACTTTTCCCAATCTACGGTAAACTCAAAGCACAAGCTCAAGCATGTCTTGAGAATTTGGTTTGTCCTTCTGTCGACCATCGACCTGCGGATGGTAAGTCGTGCTAAAATCGAGGTGTGTTCCAAGGGCATCATGCAAACCGCCCGTAAATGCGAGGTGAATTGGGATCCTCGATCGGAGACTATCCTCTTGGGTACTCCGTAAAAACACTGTCTGAGCCATATATAACTCGGCTAACTTGTCTCCCTTGTAAGTTGTCTTCCTTTGGGAGGAAATGGGCTACTTTGGTCGATCTATCAACTATAACCCATATTGAGTCACAACCGGACTTGGTTCGGGTAGACCGTAATGAAATCCATTCCAATCTCTTCCCATTTCCACTGAGGGACTTGCAGGGGTTGGAGCAATCTGGCTGCTTCGATGTTCAACTTTGATTCACGACATACATCACAACAAAGCTACATACTCGGCGATATCTCTCTTCATGCGTGGCCACCAATACAAAATTTTCATGTCTTGATACATCTTGGTGCTACACAGGTGCGAGGGTATCTGTTGGTGTGGGCTTCTTCGTAATCAAATCCTTGAGTTCCTTCGGTGGGGAACAAAGAGACGTGTCCCATACCATAGAATTCCTTCTTCGGTCTTGATCATCTTGGGGGCTTTTCCTTTAGCCATGAGATGCTTGAATCTTTGGACTCGTGGATGTTCTTTTTGAGCGGCCTTGATTTGCTCTTCTAAAGTTGGATGTGCTTCCATAGCATCTGCCGTGCCTTGTTCTATCAAACACAAAGTTGAGGGCTTCAAATTCCTTATAAAGCTCGGGTTGATGCTCTTGAACCATAACATTATCAAGAAGATGACTTACGGCTTAATGCATCAAGAACTACATTAGCCTTTCCGGATGATAATGGACATCCAAATTGTAATCCTTTATTAACTCTAACCATCTTCTTTGTCGGAGGTTGAGATCGATTGAGTGAATATGTATTTGAGACTCTTGTGGTCCGTATAAATATCACAATGATTTCCAATCAAGTAATGCCGCCAAATTTTGAGGCGTGCACTCTCGCCGCTAACTCCAAGTCATGAGTTGGATAGTTGTCTTCATGAGGACGGAGTCGCTCGATGCATAGGCTACAACTTTTCCTCCTTGCATAAGCACGCATCCAAGACCTTGGCGCGATGCATCACAGTAGACTTCAAAGTCTTGATGAATGTCTGGCAGGGTCAACACTGGTGCAGAAGTTAACTTCTTCTTCAATTCTTTAAAACTCTTTTCACAAGCATCTGTCCATTCATACTTCTTTTCTTTCTTAAGCAAGTGGGTCATCGGCTTGGAAAGCTTGGAGAATCCTTCTATGAAGCGTCTGTAGTATCCGGCTAAACCGAGAAAACTACGGACTTCGGTCACTGATGTAGGTTGTTTCCAATCCATCACAGCTTCCACTTTGGATGGATCAACTGCTATTCCTCCTGCGGATACAATATGTCCGAGGAAACTGATTTCTTTAAGCCAAAATTCACATTTACTGTACTTGGCATAGAGCTCATGCTCTTTTAGCTTTTCCAGGACCATTTGCAGATGTTCAGCATGCTCTTCATTGGTCTTGGAATAGATCAAGATGTCGTCTATGAACACGACTACAAATTTGTCCAGGTATTCCATAAATACCTTGTTCATCAGATTCATGAAGTAGGCTGGGGCATTAGTCAAGCCAAACGACATGACTGTGAACTCATACAAGCCATACCGAGTGGTAAAGGCTGTCTTAGGAATGTCCTCGTTTCTGATCTTGAGTTGGTGGTATCCAGACCTTAGGTCTATCTTGGAGAAAACTGAAGCTCCTGTCAACTGGTCAAATAGATCATCAATGCGGGGCAAGGGATACTTGTTCTTGATTGTCACCTCGTTGAGTGATCTGTAATCCACGCACAATCTGGCGGAACCATCTTTCTTCCTTACAAAAAGAACTGGCGAACCCCAAGGAGAAGAACTAGGTCTAATGAATCCTTTCTCGTGTAAGTCTTCAAGTTGGGTCTTCAACTCTTCAAGTTCGTCAGCGGCCATTCTGTATGGTCTCTTAGCAATTGGGGCTGTTCCTGGCTTCAAATTGATCACAAACTCGATATCTCTGTCAGGTGGCATGCCTGGCAATTCTTCTGGGAAGACGTCGGGGTAAGCTTGAACTACAGGCGTTGTCTCTAAGGACAACTCTCCAAGGTGGTGGATTGTTCGATCCAAAGGAGGGGAACGATCCACACTAATCCTTATTGTGGTTTCAGGATCCTTGGCAAGTACCACTTTTCTGTTGGCGCAATCTATCAATCCATGATATGCGGCCAACCAATCCATCCCTAGGATGATATCCAGTGTTTGGGATTCTAGCACAAGAAGAGTAGCTAAGAATCCAGAATCTTCCAAAGCAATTTCTACTTTGGGACTAACTGAAGTAGCATATAGGGTTCCCCCGGGTGATCTAAGTACCACGGGTTTCTTTAGCTTATAAGTCGGCAACTTAAGCCTTTCAACAAACTTTCTTGAAACAAAGGAGTGTGAAGCTCCAGAATCAAACAATACTTGTGCGGGTACTGAATTAACAGAGAACGTACCCATCAGTACTCCTGCGGCCTCTTGTGCCTCCTCTGCGGTGACATGATTCACATTGCCACGGTTCTGGGTTGGGGTAGACCTTGAAGCTTGGGAAGTCTGGTGACTCTTGCTCGGAGCTGAGGTCCGACCTTGAACTGGGGCGGCTCCTGGGTTGTTCTTTGGAGCGGGGTTGCTGCGATGAGGGCACCGGTTAGCAAAGTGACCTTTTTCTCCACAGTTGAAGCAATGGAGGTGTCTTTGCGGGGTTGTGATTCTTGGCTGTCCGTGAAGGGCGAAGGGCGCGAAACCACTTCCTTGAGAATGGGAGGGCGGAGCTGAGCTTTTCTGAGGTTGGGCTGCAGATGATCTGAAAGATGAACTGCCCTGGAAAGTTGACTTCTGGGGATAGTTTCCTTGGGGCTTCTGGAAGGGCATCTTCCTCTTGCGGCTAGTTTCTGCTAACTTATTCTCATTTTCTAGCAGTAGAGCCTTGTTGATCAACTGGTGGAAGTTGGCATAGTCATGGAGGATAAGCTTTCCACGCATGTCACCACGCATACCTTCCACAAAGCGGTCTATCTTTTCTTCTTCATCGCCTCGTCATTGGGGGCGTGCGAGCAAGTCGGTAAACTTAGTGACATACTCGTTGGCCGTCATATGTCCTTGTTTGAGTTCGAACTCATTCTTCTTCAATCTCATTGTACCTACGCAAGTTGGTCGAAGGTCGCTTTGAATTCCGTCCGTGGAATTGGTCGCAAAAGCGGTTCATCCTCATCAAACTGCGTATACGCAACTTCTTCTACAATGGCCATGCTGTTTGGGTCATGCGGAGGTCTTCAGTTCTCCAGTCGTAGATGCTACGGCTTCTGCTTCTTCTTCTTCTTCTTCTTCGGACTCTGGACTTTCCTTACCTCTGGCGGCAAGGTAATTCTCCCACCATGCTGGTGCAAAGACCTTTTAGTTGGTGGGTGGCAAAGTCCACCATGTCTTTGTTGGAGCAACGAGCGAGTCGAAGCTTCTTTTCGGTGTCCCCGAGCCGCCTTGGCTTCAAGAGGTTCGTCACTGCAAAGAAAGGTGAGGGCCTTGTCCTTAAGAAGTCACGAGCTTGGAATTGCGGCGGCGAATCTGTCTCACGATTGTTGAGCAAAGCTTGGAGAATTTGGGTCTCTTGGAACATCACTTGGGCCATTGTCGGTTCTTTGGTGGTGGAGGGGGCAGTCTTGTCCTTGTCCACGACCACGGCCACGCCCACGGCCTCTTCCTCGGCCAAGGCAAAGGCTCCACAGACGAGGCGGCGGCTCTTCTTGGCGGCATCTGAAGAAAAGATGAGACTTAGAACTAGGGAGAACCAAGGAAAAAGGGTATATGAGGGTTTACTAGCCCTCTAAGGCACACACAAAAGAACCAAGCAGAAAGATCGAGCAGATACAATACAAAGCCTAGAATGGCTGCATTATATTAAGGGTTAAGTGTTACATGACTTCCATACAAAGCTTATACGCTAAGCTAAGTCATGACACAGGATACACATCGTCTACAAAGGGAGAAACAAAAGTGCTTGCAACCCAAAAGATCGCCTAGCAAGCATCGCTAGCTATCCTAGCCTATCCTCGACTACTCCATCGAGGAACGGAGCGGAGCGGCTCGATGGCTCGGCGAACGAGAGTGACCCGAGCTGATGTCGGCGAAGCGGAACGGAACGGAACGGCGGGGCTGCGTCCCACGCCGGACACCGGAAGGTCGTCGAAAGCGGCGATCGGGCGCCGCGACGCTCTTCTTGTGCATCAACTTTGGCGGAGTCCACGGGGCGAGGAGGAGCTGAGCTGGCTGTAGCTGAAGTGGCGAGTGCAGAGGCTTTGTGAGAGACGTGCTACCTCTACAAGGGCGGCGTCTCTCTCCATCTTGATGATGTCTCGTCCACGCCGATCTTGTCTCTCCCACATGGCATCATGGTGGGCTTCATCGCTTCGATCATGTTGGTGCGAAGGGTGTCGGAGTGGGCCTCACTACGGTGAGAAGCATCCGCCGCCGGATCTCGATGGTGTGGGAGTGGATGTTGTGGATCATCGCTGGGTCACCGCACTTTGGGTCGGCGGGCTCATCGTCGATGGCGGCGAAGGACTCGGGAGCTCTCTCCATTGTAGAGACACGGAAGAAGCAAGACTGGCGACTCTTGCAGAGGACCTCGTGTATCGACACAAGCGGTGACGGCGACACGGCCGCATCTGGATAGCGTCGAGAGCTGGCGAGGCGGGTGCCTCGGCAAAGAACACAGGTCGTGAACTCGCCGGTCTGGCATAGAGGAAAACCTCCATGTCCCAAGACTCGTGAGCCATAACCATCGTCTTCCGTCCTCGGAAGAGCGGAGGGCGGGGGAAATTAAGGAACTGCATCAGCTCGCGAAGGAGATCGACGAAACCACCTTCATTAATCCCATGAGAGCTATGGTCCCATGGGCCTGCAGTTGGGGGAGAAGCCATCTACAAATTTTTGAAACAAGAGAAAAGATTAGTAACACTTAATGAAAGTAAAGATAAGTATGGAACTAGGAATGATGAGTAGAAGCAATAAATACTCTATATTTTTGGCAAACTTTTCTTAATTTTAAAAATAAGATCCAAGTCCTTAAGGCAACGACCAATCTAACTAAGACTCTCTGATCGTATGCTCGATACCCGACTCATGCCGGACCCGGATTACGAGAATCCAAATCCTCTGTGAATCATCGTGCTATTCCTGGATCAAGAGCTAGCACTTCACAAGACACATTCTCAATCATTCATACAAGGCGTGAACTGAAACAAATATATTACAACACATGGTAACATAGACCTCATCGGGTCGAAGTTTACAAAAGGGCCGCACAAGGCCAAATATAATACATTACAAAAGAACGACCAAGTCTCTGGCGGAAGCAAAAGGGAAGGTAGGGCTCATCTCACACGAACAAGCGATCGGGTGTCTCAGGTCTGACAGATATTAACCAAGAAATTTGGATAATATCGGTTGTCTTGTGGTACCAACGAGTCTACTTAGATGGGCGAGATCTAAACTACGTAACTATCCTACTCCTCGTCATATCCTTGTCCATCGTCTTCTGGTCCATCGTAGTAGGCGTAGTCTCCTTCATCTTCATTATCTGAAGGGTGGGGGAGAGAAGCGAGGATGAGCACTACTACCGTGCTTTCATGAGCCAACACACAAATGCAATTATATATATGCACGGCTTAACAAGGATGGCTCGGGTTCTTTTATTTGCGAAAGCCGCTTTTGCAATACTATAGTTACAAATCCTATGACTTAGCATTTTTAACAAATTGCAATTTTATAAAGAGAGTAAAGTGCAATAATTAATTCAGCAGAGGTTACCTCCACCTTCATGCTTAATTTTTGATTATGGTTACATCCACCAATATTATCACCACCGGGTACATCCACCGGGATAAACAAATTCAGGGCTAGGTGAGCCCGCCACAATTTTATACCACCCATGTGGTTTTGAAATAGAACTAACTCAAGTTAAGTTCCCATGTCCGCTTTTGACCGTAGGCACTACTGCTTAAACAGCTTTAATACTCTGCAGAGATAGCACACTTTACCCACAAGAGACAATTAACTCATTGCCCTACACAATTCCTTAGATGTGTAGTCGAGAGGTTGTCACAATAACGTTTCGACTTATCTCACCCCTTCTGTCATTTCGCACATATAGGGTTACGCCCATAGTGTTGAGCGGGATGTTTTACCTCAGCGACTGGTATAGCGGTGCTATACCTCAGCGACTGGCAAAACGTCACCCTCCTCTCGGTGTCCCATTCAAGCGGAATAAATCCCCTTGGCTCCCCATTTATCCGCCCAGCGAAATGGCATCCAAGGTTCAATAAACCTACTAAGCTAAGTCGCAAGTTTTTCTGCAACTTGTGGTTGTACTTGTTTAACACGGGAGGTCGTGACCCGATTAAGTCCTTAGGGTTATCTGGGCGGTTCATTCCACAACCCAATCATTCTCGTGCTCCCGGAGCACCAATCCGCCTCACCATCCGCCCAGATAGAGCTAGCATTTTTAGGGTTTTTGAGGAGTAAACCAAACTAGTTTCTCGCCTTAGTCAATGGACCACCAATGACTACCCAAAACCTTTTTGTTTTTGAAGACATGGTGATTTGGGGTATTTAATACCCACAGATTTGAAACAAGGCTAGCATGTCGCCTAAGTATTTACCTATAACTAGTATTACCATAGTATTACTAGGGTGACAAGGGTTATTGGTTTCAAGTTGACATGGATGGCATATTAATTATTTAAACAACAAGTAGGTAATTAACTACCTTAAGCTTTAACATATCTTTGATAAAAAAACTAAAGCATGCAAGTTATTAATTTAAAAGAAATTAATTTACATAAAATGTAGGAGCAACATGGTCAAAGTATTGACTCGCCTTGGTTAGAGGCAAGATGATCGTGATATTCTTGGTCTTGATCAACTTGAGGATCTCCGGCGTCTTGAATCCTAAGCAGGCGATTCTGGGAAAAAGCACAACGGCAAAGAGAGCAAGTAAATACAAAAGAATACACAAATAAACTCCAAATTAATCAAGTCCTATGCCATTAGCAAGGTCTCGACTTAACTAATTTTTAGAAATTTAGTTTGCAATTTTGGAGCTATAACGGAGGAGATACTGAATTCTGAAGCTTAAAAGGAAAAAAAAAAAGAGAGAGAGAGGGTTGGTTCACAAAAAGTGTAGACCCAGTCCACAAGACTGAAGCGGCTCGGGTTCACGCAACAAGACGCGAGGGGTCCACCGGCAAGGAGGAGGGGAGCTGCTGGCAGCTACAAGATCTGGGGCCCACGGTCACCCTAACAAAGGGACTCAGACCTATGACTCAAGGGGCCCACGTCCTAAAAAAAAAAAAAAAAAATAAAAAAAAACTCTAACTCATCCTCTCCCGTCACAAATACAGAGGAAACAGAGAGAGGGGAGCTCTCGGGCGGCACGGCCTGGGCAAGGCAGGCAGAGGGCGGCGGGAAGGCCGGGGGCTGGGAAGCCGGAGGTGGCGGTCCTGGGGAGGTGGCGGCGGGCCGGGAGAGGTGGGCGCGGAGGAGAGGAAGAAAGAGGCGGCGGCGGCTTTCTCGAGCTCGTCGGCTCCGGCGAGGGCAAGGCGCCAGAGGAGGCGGCGACGCACCAACAAATGAGGGCGAGGGGGTGTGGGAGGAGCGGTCCGGGAGGAATGGGGGAGACCGGTGCGGCTCGGCAGCGGCGGCCGGGAGTGGAGAAGACGAGGCGGCGTGGGTGGAGGTCTACGGCAACAGGGAGGGAGATGGGAGGTGGGGGACGGGTCTCTTGGGCCACGGGGCTCACGGTGACGCGGCCTCCAGAGGCGGGGGCTCACCGAGGCGGCTACGAGGTGGCGAGGCGCGGCGGCCAGAGGTGGAGCTCGACGGTTTGAGGTATGTTTTCTTATCTTCTGCAATGGGGCGGCAGGGGGAGCTCCAGGGGAGAAGGGGGGGCTTAAAGGGGAGTCCAGGGCAACGGGAGGGAGACGGGGGTCAAAGGGGAGGACGAGCTGACGCGGCGCTGTCCCGAGGCAGAGGCATGGGCGCACGGAGCGGTTGCAGCGAGGACGGAGTTGGCGCGACGAGGACGAGCGGGTGACGGGGTGGTGACGAGGGCACGCGCGTGCGCTCGCGCAGCGCGCGGCTCAGTCCACGGGCTTAAGGACGAGGAGGACGGCGGGTGACGCCATGGTGACGGCGGCTCGCACGGAGGGAGCTGGGTCGCGCTGCGCGAGGACGCGAGTCTGTGCGAGGCCGAGGGCATGGATGGGGCGCGCGCAGAGGAGCAGAGGGTGTCTGGATCGCTGCTCAACAGAGGGAGGCAGCGTAGGGGAGCAGAGAGTTGGCGGGCAGGCGCAGGGGGATGGGCAAGCTTCTTTATTCTTTGCTTTCGGGAGCAGAAAGCAGAGAGAGGGCAGCAGGGGGACAGAGGGAGCTGTGCCCGCGGGAGTAGGGGAGCTGGCGGGATGGGCACGGCGCAAAGGAGTAGGAAGCTGGCGACTGCTGCTGCTGCTGCCTGCAAGGTTGACCAGGGGGGAGAGATGAAGACCACCTGCTGCTGCTCTGCTGTCCCAGGGGGAATTGGGGAGGGAGAGGAACTCCAGGGCTGCTGCAGAGGGCAGAGAGAGAAGGGCCGGGCTGGGCTGGCTTGGGGGATGGGCTTGGCCCTGAGGAAGGAAAGGTTCACCCAAATCGGCCCGGAGACAAAACGGAGGAGCAAACCCTGAATCGCGAAGTTCGAATTTCAAATGCTACAACCAACGCATTTGAAACTCAAACCGAGGAAGAACGGGGGTTTTTGAAAATAGGAGTTAGTTGAATTATGGCGAAGAACGAAACGAAAACATTTACTATTTAGCCGTCCGAAAACGGACGTTACATGTATATCACCATCCGGAATCGAGTCCACAGTTCCATGGCACCGGCCTCCTTAACAGCACACGCAATTGATCTTTTTTCCCCAGTTTTCATTCAGAAGTCGAAAAAAAATCATATCTATTAGTATTTGCTTTGTGTGGTTCAATGTTGTCCATGTGGATGGATTAAGGCAGGGTTACTGTATATTGAAACAGAACATTCCAAACTTATAATTTTAGGCACTGATCTATGCTCACACGCACTATATTCATATATTGCAAAATGATTGGAGATCTAAAATGTGAAACTAATTGCGATATCAATTGAGATGCTGAATCCTAACATTTATGAATGTGTAAACTAGGGTCATGGTAATGTTAAATTGATTACATTATGCATCGGTTGCATGTCTTGTGAAGCTACTATGGAGCAATTCTTTATGCAGTAGAGCACACGTGCTCACTAAATTGCAAATACAGTTTTGCAGCTCTTTATGGAACACTGTGAAAGTGTGAATGCTTGATTTTGTGAAGGAAAATATGTTAGCAGTGCCATTCATGTCTTTTTGTTATACAAAGACATCCAATGGAGAATGGACGCCTTCCTTCCTTTGGTCCTGATTTTGTCTTGCCTGTTATTTATCAGTTACAACTTTCAAGTCATTTACCATATTATTGCTATGTGAACATGCAGCAAAATATGATACCTGTCTTAACAAGTTAAATTAGATGTCAGTCAGTACCTAATGGAACCTCTACTGGGTAAGCTATTGCCAATGGGAGGCATGAAATTATTGATGGACTTGTGGACAACACTACAAAATACCTTTTTTTTTCCACCACCATAGCTTAAATATTTTGAACAGAATCACCATAGCTTAAATACAATGAGGTATCTTAAATGTGCTAGTATAGGAAGTGCAACAGCATGACATACTCTCGTCTCGTTTTTTTTAAACCAAACATTCTCTCGTCTAAAGTGAACTACATGACATATTCTTCATAGAAAATATATGGTAACTCACATCCTAATAGACAATACATATTAACTCAGACACATCCTAGCAAGCCCTTGAGTATGTTATTGCAATATATAGTTAGCGTGGCCGAAGAAAATTCTTGCCCCAATATATAGTTAGCCCTTGACCATGCTTTCAGGTGTTAAATCGATAGCATTGACAAAATTGATCTGTGCACGGGAATTACTAGACTTTGGGCACAAAAACTGCTCAATATCTCCATCGCTTCCTTGGCAAAGTTGGAATTTTCTTACCCTCTTAGTTCTCAGGAACTGCAACCTCATCTCTACTTCTCCCATAGTAGGTCTGTCACCTCCTTTGAGTTTCAAGCATGATTCTGTAAGCGACACAATATCATCAATCTCTTCTTGGTTTGCCTCTTCGACAACCTGGGAATCCATTATTTCCATGAGAGCTCCCTGTTGAGGTCCTTCAACGAAATAATGACACAAGCTTTGTTTTGCACGTAGATCATTGATAAGAATTGGCTTCTTTCTTGTCAAAAGTTCCACAAGTATCACTCCAACACTATATACGTCACTCTTATGCGGCACTCTTTTCAGTTAGTTGGCTAGTATGGTAATACTCTGGATCTAGATAGCCGAATGTGCCTTGGACAATAGTCACCACATGAGTCATCGAGTGAAACAGATCTTGAAGCACCAAAATCAGAAACCTTTGTTCGAAAGCTGCCATCTAGGAGTATGTTGGAAGATTTCACGTCTATGTGGAAAATTGGTATTGCAGCAGTTGAGTGGAGATAAGTAAGTGCCCCTATTACTTCTATTAAAATCCTAATGTGACCATCCCATGACAGCAAGCATTTAACGCTAATATCAATGTGAAGAAGGTCCTACAAAGTTCCATTAGATATGAACTTATAGACCAGCATGGGAACCTCAGATTCGAGGCAACAACCGAATAACTTTACCACATTGCGGTGGATAATTTGAGACAATATAGCAACCTCGTTGATAAACTGGTCTATCTCAGTTTGCTCCACAATTTTGGATTTTTTAATGGCCACCACACGCTGGTTAGATAGAATCCCTTCGTAAATTGTGCCATGTCCTCCACGACCAAGAACACGAGTTGCATCGAAGTAGTTGGTTACCTCCTCTAGTTCCTCTAAGGAGAATATCTTTGTTTTATTTGTGTCGCTTTCATCTGAGATTAGTTGCCCCAAGAGCAGGCCTTGATTTTTCTTGAAGTATGCTCTGCGGATTCTGGATCCCTTTCTTCCACCTATTGGCGAGTACAATTGCACCCAATGCAATGGTGATGGAGCCAAGGCCGCAACCAATTCCAATTGCAATACCTACACCCATTAATTACAGTCATGATATCACTTCACATTTTGTGCATTGTTACCACAATTAGAGGGTCATATGGACAAGACTTACCAGGAAGAAGATTGCGTTGCCTAGCTGATGTCACACATTTCATGTTTATTGGATCAAATCTTTTCCATGAGAGCACTTTGTGCAATTATAGCTCCTGTCAAAATTTTGACATGTGCCATTGCAATAATTTGCCAGTAAACACTCATTGACATCTGTAATTTATTGGGAAGTGAGCAGCAATCGGTACATTGGTGCTTATATATCATTATAAATGTTACATGTGTAATTCAAATGCAGACAAATTAATGAAATATTGAATCTAAATTTGTTTTATTAGTTTTATGTTGTCCAATCTCACATAGATGCTACCTCGACTTGTGTGATATTTTTCTAAGCTTAACAACACCAGTGCATTCGAAAAATTATTTCTTTTCCGAACAGTACGCTATTATAAAATACTTAACCAGAAATCAACTCTTTGGATGAAGATGTTCAAAAAAAAAATTTTAATGGATTTCATCACATACTTTAAGCATGTCCAGACTAGATGTCACCCATCAGGGTTTTGATCTAGCATTTTTCATATAGGAACACTGCTAGAGATTGCCCATTTGAACAAAACTACAACACCCGGTGCTTACAGGATGAGACAGAATAAAAGGCTTTAACTTGGCATGCCTATAAGAAAAACATTATTAAGATAAACAAAACTATTGGTATAGTGGTAGTCATTGGGTCAAGAGGTTCAGAGGTCCAAAACCTACCACTCTTCATTACAAAATGTTCATATTTCCGGGGGATAAAAGAGCTATGTAATAGACTGTATATATATGCACTCTTCATTACAAAATGTTCATATTTCCGGGGGATAAAAGGGCTTTGGGTGGCTCCCCTTTTGCTCTGGTCCAGAGCTGGCCCTGACAAGTGACAAGCAGGGAAGAGAATCAGGAGATAGAGAGGGACACACACCTCTACAGCCACTATGGATTTCCTTCAAAACCTGGAGAACACTGGCAACGATAGTGTAACATCCCAAAATTTGGATTTTCAAAAATCTTTTGAATAGTTTAGATTCCTAAAAAAATTTCACCTATTTTCCTTGAATTAATAAAGCTTAATTCAGAATTTCTAAAATTTAAACTATTTAGTTTGACTAATATAAACATCAATTAAATGAAAAACAGTGTTAGTTGGGTTCCTTGTGCTCCAATGATTTTTTCTGAATTTTCTTAGATTTTTCCGAATTTATTTGCTATTTATTTGGCCTCTTTTGAATTTTCAGCATTTTTCTAAATTCTTAAATCAATTCCTAATTTAGAAAATCCTCTTGGGCTGAATTGTTCCCACCCGTTTCCTTTTCTCTAGCTCTCCCTCGCCCACTCCTCCACCCGGCCCATCCCCGCCAGCCTTCCCCTCTCCCCGCTTCGCCCCCGCTTCTTTTCCCTGTCACCATACCCGGACCCGCCTGGAAGATGGAGCCGCCACTGCTTGCGCGTGTGTGTGCACCTAGGACTCTATGCCACTGCCTTGGCATCCACGCCCACACGTCTCCTGAGGCTATAAAAGCCCTGGGCCATCCTCGTTCCGCGCGCCCCTCACGCCGTCGCCACCCCGGTCATCTTCTTCGCAACCGGCCGCCACCCTTGTCGTGCCCATTCCTCCGTCGTCGCCGCTTCTTGGGTCAAGTTCCTTTCACCGACGGCTTTGCCTCGTGTAATATCCCGTTTAATCGTTAGAGGACTAAGTGAATTAAAAAGAGAAAATTAAATATAATTAAAAGAGAATTTCAGAACTTAGTGGATTGGGGAGAGTAGTGGGCTGCCGGCCCATAGCCCAAGTGGTGGAGTCTGGTTTTAAGAAGGAGAGAGGAGCTGGCCAAAAACCCTAGCTCCTACTGGGCACAGTCCCTGACTCCCAGCCGCCTCTACCCAGCGCGCCGCCCAGCCCCTGAGCGTTGCCCTACCCTCTGCCTCGCGTGCTGCCCTGCATGCATGCATGCATCTGCACTCCTAGTTGCTAGCTAGATTACTAGTTTCCTTGCATTGCTTCCTTTGCATTTGTTCATGACACTTGTAAAAGTGAGAGGGGGAAAGAGAGAGAGAGAGAAGAAGAAAACACAATTGTCTTTGTTAACATTTACCTTGCATGGCTATCTTTGCCAATCTTTGGTGCCGCCAAGGTGGAGGAAGGAAGAAGGAAGATGAAGGAAAGGAGAAGAGGAGGTTTTCGTGGGAATTTGTGATCATCTTCGTGATCTCCAAAGGTAACGATCTGAAACCCTTTAGATTGTCATGGATTAGTCGCTGTTAATTTTGTAGGTCGTTTTGATTAGGGGAAGTTAGTTTTCAATCCGCCCTAGTTCATCAAGGTTAGGTGCAAAGCCTTATGGGGTTGATTAATGATATTTAGAATCGGATTCAGAGGTCGATCTAATTAGAAAAAAGTTAGATAATCTCGTTAGCTTTCCAGGAAGGTCTAGAACATTAGAATCGGATAGCGGGAAGGTCGTTGTTCAGATTTTGGACTAGTTGGCAGACATTGTGAAAAAGGATTGGTTTCATATAGTAGATGATAAAACTAAATTATGGTGACAATTTGAATAATGTAGAATTTTTTTTTTGTATTTTCCAGAATTGGTGTAGTTCATATATTTTCAAGTTTTAGAATTAAAGATATAAAATTGTGAAACAGACTGTTCTAACAGATTCTAGAACGGTCTTCGGGTAAAGAAAACGATAAAATCAAAGGTTTGTCATAACTAGGAAATTGTAGATTTTTTCGTGAGAATTCCAGGAAGTCTTGGATGGTTGAATTTGAAGTTCGGTTGAATACGTTAGAGCCGTTTTACTACTGAGATAGCGAGTAGTGCGCCCGGTAGTTTTGGGTTAAATAGGTCAGTTTGGCGTAGAAGTGTAATGACGGTTAGAATAAAGTGTTGGTGCTACGATGTTATGATTTTGATATGTGTTTTGAATTGTTTGTCCAGAGAGTGTGGTCTCTTGTACTTTGCCGCCGCTGTGCATCCAACTTCATAGGGATAAAGAGGCAAGTGCATGGTAGACAATGTTTGTAGGTTGATCACTATATTCTTTACCACTCATTACCATTATATTGTTTGTGCATTTACTTTATTTAATTGCAAGCATTGTGAATGGTCATGATTTTATTCGTATTGATGGATATCAAAATATTGGATGATGTGAATAATGATAAATCTATGAATAATTGTGCATTCATAAATATCATTGCATATGAGAAGGTGATCATAGTGATCACAACTCCACGGGAGTGGAGGAGGTCCCCGATCCTTGAGGAGGACAGGCTTAAGAGTGAACATTGTCGTGAGTGTTCACTCACGCTATACCGGTATACGCGAAAGAAGTGCATGTGGACATGTAGCATAGGGATGCACAGAATGGAAAGAGAATTGAATGATTGAGTATGAGAATAAAGGGAAGAGAAATAATTAATGTTGATGATGATATTGTTTACCGTTGATTAAACATTGCTCATTGTTTATTATTATGCTTGCCGAGTCATGGACTCACTCTTGCTCTATTGTTATTTTTAGGTGACCGTTGACGATATTGCTCATGGGAAGGGCTAGCACACACTTGGAATCATGTCATTCACTCAATTACAAGAACTATTGATCATGAAACAGTTTATTAGTGTGATAAGTTATAATTAGAAATGGCTATTATTGCTTAGCCTTAGTTGATTATTCATTAAATAGACTTGATTAGTTTGATTTTGTGTTGATCTTGGTTTATTATTTTGGCATGCTTCCTATGAATTAATTATCCAAGATTTCTTTATTGTTATCCTTGTATTATTGTGACCCGTAGACGGGTTTTATCTTTAATATGTTTGCTGTAATTTAGTGTTAATTGTTGTTATAGCTAGGTTGGTTTAGTGGCATTCTGTGCTCTATGTTGGGCTAGGGTGTTACAGTTGGTATCAGAACAGGCTTTATGTCCGTAGTTAATAGATTAACAACTTAGGTAAACTTAATTTGCTAAAAAAAATTTAGGACTAGTAAAATTAACTAAAATATGCTAATGGTTAATTAACTTAAAAATTAACACACTGTGCACAATAGGATGGGGATGGGTCAAGCATTACATTTGTGTTTCTGTTATGTCACATTGATGATTGCTGATATGAATTGATTATGAATGGTTATGATTTGATTATATGATCGATATGTGTTATGATAGATGATGTCGAGAGGTGGAGATTGTGGTTGTGGCCATGGGCATGACCAGTTTATACCACTGTATGTGGTGTAGGAATAGTGAAGTGTTTACCTCGGATAGCTTAGTTACTGGCGTTAAGGATGAGTTCCTACGAGAAATGTTGTTGTTTTCTTTGAGTTTGCATTTGGTTATTCTGTTTAGGAATAAGTCCAGTTTACTCCCTCCAACTATCAGAAAAGTCTGGTTTACCCCCTGAACTTCAAAACTGGTTATTTAACCCCCTAAACTTGCGCAATCCGGTCACTTAACCCCTCGGGCCGGTTTGAATATGTGGTTTTGCACACGTGGCCGGTTTTGTGCAAGTCAGCATGTGTTTGACTGGTGTGAGCGTTCTTCTTCTCCATCTCTCTCTCTATTTCCCAATCATCTCCTCACATCACCTTTTCTTCTCCATCTCTATCTCTATTCCTATCCCCAATCCCCCATGGCTCTCTTTCTCTCTCGGTCGTTGCATGCTGCCACCTCCCCCTGTGCTCGGTTGGCCCGGCTCCATGGCGCCGCCATCGCTGGCTCGCTGGCCCGCACTCCTCCCTCGGCTCGTTCCTACGCCGCGCCCGGGAGGTTGGGCATGCCGAGGAGGTTGCGCATGTCAGCGAAGAGGTGGAGCGCAGGGGAGTGGCAAAGGATGGCCCCATCGGCGAGTGCACGGCACCGGTGGTCGCACCGGAGCGCGGCGGTCGCGAGGGGCCCGAGACTGAGGCCAGGAGAGAGCGCCGGTGGGCTGGGACCGAGACCCAGGCCAGAGCGCGCGCCGGTGGATCGGACTCAAGCGAGTAGGGATGGGCGTGCACCGATGGCCAGAAGCTCCGCGAGGTGGCGCGCGGGCCGAAGAGGCGGCGGCGGTTGCTGGAGGCCCAAGGAGCGATGGTGCCATGGCAGGCCAAGGGAGCAAGCCAAGCCAAGTTGAGGGCGCCGAGTGCAAGCCACACGGGGCCAAGCACACAGGGGGCAGGGCGAGTCACTGGAGGTGTGTGAGCCAGGGGAGGCTCGCTCGACCACCTCTGCGCGCTCCTCCACCTCGCCCCCTCCGTTCCCCCGGGCTTCGCGTCTCGCGACAGCGCCATGCGGGTGGAAGCGGCGAGGCAGAGGGAGGCGGCGCGACTGTTGGAGCGGCGCCTGGAGACCATGCGCGACCTCGAGATCGAGCGCATGAGGGTTCTCTTCGACGTCGCCATCTCCGCCTGAGCCGAAGGAGCTCTATGGAGAAGTTAGAGATGAAGAAGAAATGGGACATGGCATGCTGACTTGGACACATACATGCTGACTTGGACAAATGAGAGGCCACGTGTGCAAAACCACCTATTCAAACCGGCCTGAGGGGTTACGTGACCGGATTGCGCAAGTTTAGGGGGTTAAATAACCGATTTTGAAGTTTAGGGGGGGGGGGTAAATCGGACTTTTAGATAGTTGGAGGGAGTAAACTGGACTTATTCCTTCTGGTTACAATGTAGTTGATTGGTTTCCCTTAGTTTTATTTGTTCCATAAAACAATTATTGTTTTCCCGAATGTTGAGTTATTCTTGCGGCTAGTGAATGTTGTTAAGTGGCAAGATTGATCTTTTCATGGGAGTTTCATCTTTCTTGTTGGGAAACATGACTCATTTGTTAGCATTGTTAACATGTGGAAGCTTTGACTATGCATTTCTTTTGGATTATTTTGAGTGTTGAAGTTTAATGCCTCTCTTTTATGAAAGGAAATATCAAAACCCTTTTGTGGTGCCTTGTTATGTTTAAGTGTGGGGTTGTAATCATAGAAATTAATTGATATGATATGATTTATCAAGTTGGGTCATTAGCGTGATGCATAATTAATCTTACCTGATGTCCTTAGTAGCGTAGTTGATTAATTTATTGATGTCTTGTAATAATTGTATGATGAATTGTGATTAAGAGTACATCAATTCCTAATTGGAATTAACAGGGTTACTGAGAAGTGTGGATCATTGATAAACTAGATTAAATCATTAGGATTGTTTAATTTGCTAAACTTGTGAGATAAACTTGATTAATTGGTCCTGTTAGGATTAATCTGACCGTTAGGGATGGTTAAGTAAAGGAGGTGTTAGATTATTGCCTTAATAGATATTAATCTTGAATTTGGATTCTATTTGGCTATTTGATGATCTTATATAAATACTAGATTTACCTAATTCCTGACATGCAAAAATTGTTGAAACATGTATAAAGGACTAGATGAATGTTGATGCATCACTTTGTGAAACCTTGTTTTATAGAAAATTATGTTATTAAATATTTAATAATATTTTTTCCTAATTTCTGAACATAAGGTGGAATGTTGAATCTATATTTATAAAGGTTTATACAATTGCAAATAGAAGTAGGCCATAAATGTTTCCATGATTAGTATGATCGCTAGTTGTTAATGATAATCTCCACCGTACAATTAGTATACGTTAAAATTGGTGTTGAGCATCACTAAGAATTGAATGGATGAAACTTAATAAGTGATCATTATTAGTGTGCCCTGCGAAATTTTCATATGATACTCTCCTCTCCAGCCGCCTCCCTTCGCCGGCCGATTGTGCCGCCACTGATGAGCTTCGCCGTTCATCTTCACCACCATCTTACTCCTCACATCGCGTTCTACGTCGTGCTTCCCTCGCCTTTCCTGGAGTGTCACCGCAACTCTATCGTCACTGGGGCCGAGCTTGCGCCGCATCTTGGAGCTCGCTGCCAGCAATCTCTGACGTGCTGTTGACCCCACACCTGCATCATCTTCTTCACCTCGTCACCCTCTTTTCGTTTTGCCTCTCCACTCGCGCCGCCGTGGCCGCTAGCTCCGGCGGGCCCCATGCACCACCATGCCGCGAGTGCCACCTCACCTCATCATCCTTCGTGTCCGCCATGTCATGCCACCTCGTTGCCACGTCACTTTCATTGCATGACATGTATGCCTTGTCATCTGCTACCAGGTCCCACATGTCAGCCACTTATACCATAACCTAAGAGCCACCTCTCACTTACATGTGGGTCCCGAATGTTGGTCAACCCTAGTCAAACCCTAGCCACATGAACCCGGTTCACCATGAACCTCTCCTTTGCCGTGGACATGGTCCATGGACCGGTGGCCCATATGTGAGTTCCTTATCCTATTTTTTGGAATTAGTTTAATTCTTGAAAATCCTTAAATTCCCTTAGCCCCGCATGTAATACACTCACCCTTTTTTCCAATATATCCTAAATAAAATATTCTAGAAATATTCTGCGGACCCCACCCGTTAGTTTCTCTCTCCCTTTTCTTTTTCAATATTTTCCTTCCCGATCAAACTTCCAAGAGCTCGTTCTCCTTTATACGAGCTCCGATTAAACCCATTTAAGTTTCTAAATTCATCTAAAATCAATCCCTACCTTCCAGTATTATTCAATTTCAATTTGTAGTTTATTTGATTTGTATTTTTGAGTTTTTTTTTGTTTTTACGCTTTCTCTCTTATTAGACGTTGACATTCCGAAATCGTGCGAAAGAGCTGAAGGTCAAGGAAGTACAAGATTAAAGATAAAAGAGAACATTATTACTATAGCAAGGCAAGTTGTACTTTTGACAATGTTGAACCTAGTTTTTTCAAAATTACTTTGATTCAAATTATTGCATGTTATTTTAATTATTTAAATGCTTTGGTATTACCTATACACCTACTTGATTATATCCACTTTGCTCATTGTATTATCATGATCTTTTGTCACCCTAGTTGGATAATTACTAGTTGGTATCATTATAGCACCAACGTGGGCTGGATTGATACAAATAGTCTGCTTAACCATGCAATGGGTCATTGACATCATTTTGAGTTGCAAATCTAAACTTGATTAAGTGAATATGAAATACTTTATGGAAAGTTGTGTACAGTAAGTTGTTACTCATTGTTGGCATGTGTTGCACTTAACCAACAGGGTGGGAAAAGCTTTAGATTGAGGCAAGTTGATGGAATTGTGATGTGGTGGAGCTGTGTGCAGCGCTGAAAAAATGAATGTTAGTTGGTAGTAATTGGCAGTCTTGTCTTGGTCAATTAAGGACTTAACGTTGTGTGCCATTGAACTGATCCATAATTGTACGACCACATGCTTGGTATGGGACATGCCTAACTTAGTAAGCTGCGGAGTCTTGACATTGATTACTCAGGAAGATAGGTTAAGCTGTGTGCCAGGGTGGATGTGTGATTATGTTTGTGTGACGATTCATATTTATGAGCGGTTTATCGTGTTCAGGTCCAACGGTGTGCGACGGGCCAACAACCTTTTTTTGGGGGGGGGGGGGGTTTGGTGCCGTCAATATTGCTCGACGGGGTGATCAATTGTTGAGATGAAGTTTCGGAAACGTTTTGCTGTGATTAGTTCCGTACAAGTTGATTGTATCTTGTGGGTAAAGTGTAAAAACCTCTATAGAGTGGTACTCAATCTATTCGAATAGTTGCGTCCGCGGTCACGGATATGCTCGGGGATTTCACACGAGGGGTAGATTTTCATAAAACAATTAGGCTAGGCAGCTGCGTGAGTAAACTTATGCAGCTATGTGAAAGAAAATGATAAGGTTATGTGAGCTTTGTGAAAATACTTATTAAGATTATTATTGTTATTTGTTCTAAATTACGCTTTCAATCTATTATTCATATTCAACTGCAACTATTGCTTTTATGCAAAAGAACCATAGATATTATATCTTTGGAATAAGCCATCATTTATAGTTGCATTATGTGGTGTGACTTTGTAACACCCCAGCTCAACATGAGCCTAGAATGCTACTAAAAATAACAGAGTAACAAAATAAACTAAATCTTTTTACTAAATTTTCGACAGAACCTCCTTTGTATAGGTGACCATACCGGAGGTTCTAACAGATTAACAAAACATCATTCATTAATCCAAACATCCAATCCAACGAATCATAAAAGAACATCCATAATATGCTAATCAACTAAAGCATAATCAAATGCATCCATAATAAGCTAATCAACTCTATTACAAATTATCCAAAACGTATGGCATAATCATAATAAAACCTTTAAGCAATTTACTCAACTACTAAATCATCATCCAATTTATTCAACTGTGAATGATTCGTGACAGTGTGCAACCAATCTTAGGTCTATTCCCTCCCATGCATGACGTTCGTATGAAGGGCACCTAAAAACACAAACAACAGCAAGAGTGAGTTGAAAGACTCAACAAAGTACAATTAATAAGACATTATAACACACAATTATAACATCAACATCCATCCACAAATCTTTACAATAAAACATTTCACATGCTTATGCAATGTAAATGCGCAATGCACCTTTTCTTTTCTCTTTGCATTTACCAGTAATGCGGAGTATGCATCCGTTGATGCATACTCATACCTGTGCCTTCAAGCACAGGGACCACAAGCCCACATTTCACAAGTGTGGGGACCACAAACCCATCATCTACATGACGGGGACCTCAAATCAATGCCCACACTCCACGAGTGTGGGGACCACAAGTCCATCATCTACATGACGGGGACCTCAAACCAATGCTTGGTCACCATGTGACCAAGTCTCAAATATGATAACATGATGCACATGAACAATTCTTCTATCCATCATTAACATGTATTAGCAGTAGCATCATACATGAATAAAACTTACTGCATTCTTGATCATTAACATACATATCATTCTAGCATCCATGTATAACGAATATGTACATAATACTTGCAAACATGATCAATCACTCCTAAGTAATTTATCAATAACTGTACTTGCCTCAACCGTACGAAGATGGAAGACGTGAAGAGGGCGTTGCCCCCGGTACCAAACCCCCACCAGAATTAAATTAACAAGCACTCTAAGATAGCAATTCTGAACAAAAACAAAACTAGAAGCAAATACGAATTCGCTATACTATCTAGCGTAATCCTAACTCCAAAATCCTAAACATCTGTCTGTCCCCTCAACAGACAGTCCCTTTCTAAAATCCATAACTTTTCGTACAAAGATCCAAAAGGGGTGATCTCTGACTTTCTGGAAATCTTACAATATGGCCTACATAAACTTATTTGGCGAGCTTCCCAGATTCGGCCATCTTCTATCTCTACCATACAGATTAATTGAACAACAAAATCTCGACAGTAGTTCCGGACAGCAAGACTAAAATTGACGTATCTTACAGTACAGTTCTCCAAAATTTGTGTTCATTAGCTTTATGGAAAGATAATAAAAATACCTACAACTTTTGTTATGGTGAGATATTCTAAATAATCCTTTAACTACTTTCTAATGACCGATTAATATTAACTGTCAGAATTATGACAGAACTGCAGAACAGCAATGCTACGAAAATCATATCTCCTAATCCGCTCATCCAAATAACGTGATCTAAGAACCTACGGAAAGCTACTGACATTATCTACAACTCTCTAGGAGATGTCCAGGCCTGATTTCGCAATTAACATCCTCAAAACTGACGGCCACTACAGACTGTCCTAAACCGATCTATTACCGATATTACGCAATTACAAGAATTACGCTACTAAACGAATGAAATCGGGATTACCCTTGAAGAATCCGCTGTCGAACGCGATGAACACCACATGATCCGTCTTCCTCCTTCCTTCTTCCCCTTCCTCTCCCTTTCTTCCTTGGCCGGCAGCACCCAACGGGGTTCCTCCATCCCTTCTTCTTCTTGGCTGGCAGCACCCAAAGGAGGTGACACCAGGGTAGCAGGTGGCAGCACTACTGTAGCTACAGTTCCATGCTAGGGTTTCCCCTCCCCTCCTTCTTTTATTGGTGGCCGGCCCACCTCCTAGGTATGGGCCAAAGGCCAATAACTATTTTGCTCCTAAATTCAGATTATTAATCAATTTCTAATTCATTAAATACTTATTTAATAAAATGGGATATTACAGACTTGCCGAGTACTCTATGTACTCACTTTTCTATAAACAATGTTGTTCAATTGATGAAGACTGCATCAATTCACCTGATGAGGCCCTAGGTGCATCTACTACGGCGGTCAATATCCCTAAGTTGCAAGTGTGTGCTAAACCTCAAATTGAGCCTATTATGCATCAATGGAGAAAGAAACAAGAACAAAGTTCGGCCAAGAGCAAGGAGAGGGAGGTAGGCCGAAGGGGGAGCTTGAGCGGGCATGGGAAGACACAAGGACCAATGGCTTTGCATGTTGGAAAGTTTCCAAGGGAATCTCACCAAGAAAAGACAAACGATCCAAATTCAAACTTAATTTCGAATTCAATGCATTTTCAGCCTAAGAATCCTAAATGGATTTGGATTGGAGCAATTCCAATTCGGGTCATTCTTTAAAAGAAGTTAATTTTGAAATTACTTGTAATATGATAGTTTAATCCATTTTCAGCAATTAGAGTAGCTTAAATATCTATTTAAAGTAGGAGTTTTTTTAGAGTAGCTTAAATATCTATTTTCAGCAATTAGAATCCTAAATGGATTGCATTGGGGCGCGGGGGTGGGGTGTCGAAGAGTCGGGGAGGGGCGGGCGGTCCGCCTCTGGCTCGGGACCTCCTCCCCGCTGCACCCTGTAGGCTGGCACCTCATCCCAGCGCGGGCACCCGTGAGCTCAGCTCCGTTTGTCTATTCGAGTTGGTACGCTCCCGTTGCAAATGACAATCTCCACGTTTTACTTGATGTAGTAATAATCTTATATTTATATGTGCATAGCTAGGTTGGAACAAGATATTCTGAAGGTACGTAGTCACTGACTCGCGGTGAAAACTTAAAATGTGACAAGCGAATTTGAAACTTTCGGTATGGAATGAGATGATAACTCCTAAAATTTATGAATTTGTGTAAGTCGAGGTAAATATAATGTTAAATTGACCAGATATCTAAGTGTTGAGTTAGTTATCACCATTGAGCAAACTGTGCGCACTGTTTGCGGTACTGTGCAGCAGTTCTGTATGCAAATACGTGGAGTTAAAATGGTGCTTACAGATTTTGCAAATGTGGTTCAACAGTTTACGAACACAAAGAAAAAAATCCTTGTTATGCAAAAAAAAATGTGGTTCTGCAGTTTAGGATTTTGTGAATGAAACATGTCAACTATTCCGTTCGTACTTGTTATGCAAAACCATTTAACAGAAGAGTTTATCATGCCCTGATATTGTTTTGCCTACTACTTCTCAGTTCCGACTTTTAAATCATTAATCACGATAGTTCTATGTAACAATGCAGCGATGTATAGTACCTGTCTTGACCATCGAAACCTCTTATGGAGTAATCCATTGGAAATGGGAGGTACAAAATTATTCTCGACTTGTTGAAAACGCTACAAAATACTTTTTTTTGCACCACCATAGTTTAAATACAATTATGTATATTAAATTGTACCTGAATGCATATCGCTAATAGATATTAACGTTATACATGTGACATGGTCTACACATGTATTCTGCAAATATATACGAAGTGCAATTACATACACTCTCGTCTGAAGGTAAGTGCTTATCATAACTCTTCAAAGAAATATACATACGTATCACAGGAAGCACTTAATTGTGTTTTTGCACATATATAGTTAGCGTGGCAAACTGACAGAGGATGAAAATTCTTGTTCCAAACTGTAGCACCCAGAGATGCCTTCAGATGTTAAACCAGCAGTACCAACAGAATTTATCTGTGCATGGGAGTTACTACCCTTTGGGCATATCAAATGCTCTATCTCTCCATCATTTCCTGGGATCAATTGGAATTTTCTTAGCCTCTTAGTTCTCAGGAACTGCAACCTCATCTCTACTTCTTTCATAGTAGGTCTTTCTCCTGCTTTGACCCTCAAGCATGCTTGTGCAAGGGAGGAAATATCATCTATCTCTTCCTGGTTTGCCTCTTCCACAACCAGAGAATCCATTATTTCCATGACAACTCCCTCTTGAAGTCCTTCAACGAAGTAATGAGACAAGCTTTGTTTTTCACCTAGATCATTGATAAAAATTGGCCTCTTTCTTGTCAAAAGTTTCACAAGTATCACTCCAAAACTATATACATCACTCTTCCCGGTAAGTTGGCCAGTATGGTAATACTCTGGATCTAAGTAACCAAATGTGCCTTGGACAACAGTCACCACATGAGTCTCGTCGAGTGAAACAGATCTTGAAGCACCAAAGTCGGAAACCTTTGTGGTGAAGCTGCCATCCAGGAGTATGTTCAAAGATTTCACGTCTCTGTGGAATATTGGTATTGCAGCAGCTGAGTGCAGGTAAGCAAGTGCCCCTGCTGCTTCTACTGCAATCCTAATGCGATCATCCCATGATAGCAAGCATTTAATGCTAACATCAGTGTGAAGAATGTCATATAGTGTGCCATTAGAGATGAACTCATAGACCAATAAGGGCACCTCAGATTCAAGACAACACCCAAATAGCTTCACCACATTGCGGTGGATGATTTGAGACAAGATAGCAACCTCGTTGATGAACTGGTCTATCTCAGTTTGCTCCACAATTTTGGATTTTTTAATAGCCACCACCCGTTGGTCAGATAGAATCCCTTTGTAAACTGTACCATGTCCTCCATAACCAAGAACACGAGTGGCATCAAAGTTGTTGGTCGCCTCCTCTAGTTCCTCCAAGGAAAATATCTTTGTTTTGTTTGTTGCGCTTTCATTTGAGATTAGTTGCTCCAATAGTAAGCCTTGATTTTTCTCGAAGTATGCTCTTCGGATTCTCTTTTGGATGCCTGCCTTCCATTTATTGGCTAGTAATGTTGCACCCAATGCAATAATTATGGAGCCAATGGCACAACCAATTCCAGTTGCAATACCTACACCCATGATCAATTGCAGTCATGAAAACAATGCATTATGTCAATTTTATTTGCAATGAAGGGATTGTGCATGACTTGCTTAGTTGATGTAACACATTTCCTTTCTATTAGATAAAATTCTTTTCCATGAGGGAAACTTGCAATACCTCACAGAATGCGGCATGCCTTATGTGAGGTTGCATATTTATCACTAGTGTCAACAATTTTATATGTGTGCTATCTGCTAAGTAGGACGCACTCGCCCGTGCGTGCGTGCGGCGGGTGTGTGTGGTGGTCTGCGTGCGTGTTTTTGTGAATTGTAACTACATTGAAGGGATTTGGTATGACTTGCCTAAAAGAAGATTGTGTTGCTTAACACAATTATAGCCTCCGTCAAAATTGTGGCATATGCCACTGCAAGAATTTGGCAATAAGCACTCGTTGATGTCTGCAAAAGATAGGGAAGTGAGCACTGAGCACACATGTATTCCTAGAGAGAGAGAGGGAGAGAGTACCTATACAGCCATCATGGATGTATGGATTTCCTTGAAAACCTTGAGAACAACCGCAACGGTAGCCAAGCTTCATTTTCCCATTTGTGACAGGACGGCAATTGCTGTGAACGCTGCGGCATGCATATGTTGCATTATGTTGCATAGCTATTCTACAAGTTAAATTCGTAACAGCCCACGACATCTGCATGTCACCGAATATTAGAGCATCATCATCCATCAGCTTACTGTCTTTGGTGACCACTGTGAACCCTTCGATGCTGGATCCTGTATCGTTCAGAATGTTTCTTACACTCAAATAACCATCCCTCACTGATACATTATTCACATGATATGTTATGCCTCTCCGATCGAGGATGGTGGACTTATCCTTTGTACAGTTAAGTCGAAACTTTTCATGAGCGTAACAACCTTCTTCAAGCCCAAATGGAAAAGGAATGCTCGTGTTTCCACAAAATCTTGAACAGTTTTCTTTAGGATTTGGATTGTAACCTGCTTGAGTATTTAAAAAAGGGAGTACTAGCTCTAGTTAGATTGTGAAACTTTATATATGCATATATCATTCACATTGAACTTGTTGGGACCAGGCGCTAGCACTACTACAGAACAGACCTTTGGTCCCGGGCCTAAAGGGCCTCTAGTCCCGGTTATAGAGCCGGGACTAGGAAATCGGGACTAAATGTCTCACCTTTAGTCCCGGGTCCCAGGCCCGGGACTAAAGGCCGACCTTTAGTCCCGGTTGGTAATACCAACCGGGACTAAAAGGTCCACTGGGCTGGGCCACGGGGCTGGCCCTTTTAATCCCGGTTGGTATTACCAACCGGGACTAAAGGTGTTTTTTTTTTTTTTGTTTCCATTTCAATTCATTATTGATTTTGGTTTTACAATTACATTAGGTTTTCAAATGCGTATTCTTCGCTGCTAATATATGTATACGCCCACATATAATTTAGTTTGGAACATTATTACACACAAATAAAGCATTGCCTTTTATGTCTACTTATCTAACTAACTGATAGAAAAGGAAGACATCTATTTGATTTATACAATGAATCCCAATCATCTTCCTCCCCGAATATTCACCGACGACATGAAAGCCTGTCAGGGCTCTTGGTAACTTGATGGCTCTACATATTAGTCTGCCCCCCTGCATCTCGCGTTGGTAATTTGCCCTGTCTGAGTAAATATGTAATCCACCGACGACATGAAAGCCATGACGCCAGGGTGCAGCTGATCTGATTGTGCTGCCGTAGCTAGTGTTGACAGAAAGCCTGTCAGGGCTCTTGGTAACTTGATGGCGCAGCAGCCCCGCCCATTAGAAGGCCCTCCATTTGGTACCTTCTCACCGACCCGTTGCATCGACTCATGCACGAACCGAGGGGTTCTCCCGCATCATCGAACAAGAGCCCTGACATTGAAATCGCAGCCAATGATGTAGAAAGTATTGTAACTATAGAGAGTAATACCCATAGCAGGGGATTCCCAGGACATGTTGTAGGTATTCTTACCTGGTCTCATCGTAATGTTGAAGAACATAGGTGTCAAAGCTGCAGGGTAATATGTATATAGGCCAGTGAGCTGAGTAGTGCTGTTGCCCAAATAGAGCTTGGGAGGCTGAGCGGAGTGGTTGCAGGTGAGCTCGAAGCCTCGCCGGAAGCAGCCCGGCCCTATCCCAAAGGGGTAGGAGATGTGGACACCCCCGCAACTGGAGGGACAGTGAGCCAAGGAGTCATTAGAAGGGATATACAAGATTCCATTCCCTCCTGCCACTCCAGATACTGCGGCCGATGCTCGCAGCTCAGCTGCCAAGCACACGAGCACAAAACACATTCTAACTATTACTCCGGTAGAGCTCATCTCTGTACCGGTCAGGTTGTGTGTTTTTTGTGGTTGGTGTTGGGATTCGGCAGTGCATTGCACACTATATATAGAGAAGATTCCAAGACTATCCCTGAGTCTCCCCAACAATACTTGGCTAGCATACTGCAAGTTAGTACTGCCGTTGTATTAATCGAATGATAGGAAGTTCAGGGCACTATTAGACCATCTCCAATGTTGTGTTTTAGCCGGTTCAAATGAGGAAAGAGAATGCATTGAATCGATTCAATATATTGGAGGGGTTAATTCCAACAAAAAAAAATGCATGGAACCAGACTCTACTTAAGAGTTGATTCAAAGCATTAAACAACTCGTACGAGTATTAAACAACTACATAGGAGAGAGTGCGGTTGATAGAGGATATTATTATTTTATGGTTTTTTAATGTAACAAGGGTCCCAGCTATTAGTAGGAATCGGTTCAATACATTGGAGAAAAACAAGCTCAGTTCCTAGAATACTTACGTGGCATGACTTTGAATCGACATCGGTTCAATACACTAAAGATGCTCTTAGTCTCCCATCAGATGTGTTACGGTCGTCGCCAGGGCCATCACGATTCACGACTCGCCCAACCCGATGTCGCTTCTGCTGTTGAGTGCAATCTCTGCAACGTTGCATGCTCCAAAACTTGATATATGTCACTCAAAAAGATGACACTTTGAAAAATGCCACTCTAAAACATGAAATTGGAAATTTGACACTCCAAAACTTGCTTCTTTAGATTTTTGCCACTCTTGGACACTTTTGTCCTCCGTTCTTCCTTCTTCCTCCCGACCGACCGGCGAGCTAACTTCTCCAGTGAGCTCCAGCTACGCCGCGAACCACGCCGCTTCCTTCTCGCCGCGAGCCATCTCGCCCACATCAAATTTTGCCATAAAACAACCTCCACTGTTCACCCCCGCCTTTCCCATCTCCTCCGATCCCCCCAACTCCCACGCCTTGGATTCGGCACCGCAGTCCCACCCCATACTCTCCTATGTGTTATCCCGCCTTCCCACCCTCTCCAAGCCCAGGTCTGCCTCCGCGGGTAGCGACTTCGACATCGAGTAGACGCTGACAGCCCAGACGCCCTCCTCCGCTGGCGAGTTCGAGCTCATCAAGCACATGTCGGGCCTCCGCCACCCCTCTGTGCTCCGCGCTGTCACCGACATCTCCGTCGCGCACTCCAGCTCCTCGGCCCACGCCCCGACCATGAGCTCGTCGACTCCTCCCGTGCCCTCATCATCGCCGCGCCCACCGGCGACTAGTAGATCCCCGAGGGGGACCTCGAGGTGTGACGCGCGGTGGTTCGGCTCGAGGAGACGCACGACGCGTACGAGGCGCTCCTGTAGGAGGCGGAGGGCAGACTCGAGAGGGTCTACTGGTCGGCGATGCAGGGAAGGGACCTAGAGGAGGCAGAGGGGAAGGATGAATCGTCGGCGGTGGCGGGTGCTGAGGCTAGGGATGGCAATGGGGCCATTCCCCGGCGGGGAGTGGTAGAACATCCCCGTTCCCGAGAGAAGAAAAAATCCCCATTCCCCATCCCCATCCTAGGGTGCTATTCTCCCCCGTTCCTCGTCCCCGTCGGGTTATCGGGGCCCCCACGAGGACCCAGATCCAAAAATTAGATCTCTAACCTCTCCTACATAGACACACATAGAGACGACAGAATGAGTGTTCCAAATGATTTAAACAATGCTTATCAGTGTTCCAAATGAAGAATTCCAACAATATTCTTAAAGATGGTGTCCCAACTCCCAAGCAAATAAGCAAGCAAACCCTTAAAGATTTAAACAATACAGTAGTGTGCTAGTGACCCACATGTCATAGGGTTATCGGGGGCCTACGCGGGTAGTGGGGATGGGGAGTAGGGGAATGGCTCCGGCCCCGCTTCACCCGATGGGGAATTGTAACTCCCGTGGGGGGAGAAATAGCCCCAAACCCGGCCCCTAATGGGTGAATTCCCCATCGGGGAACGGAGAATGGGCCCCATTGCCATCCCTAGCTGAGGCCGAAGCAGCCGGCGCGGCCATGGATGTGGGTGAGATGGCTCGAGCGCGGTTCGCGGCATAGCTGGAGCTCGCCGGAGAAGTTAGCTCGTCGGTCGGGAGGGAGGAAGAAGGAAGAAGAGAGGAGGGAGGGCAAAAGTGTCAAAGAGTGGCAAAAATCTAAAGAGGCAAGTTTTGGAGTGTCATTTTTCATAGTGCCATATTTTGAAGTTGCATATATCAAATTTTTTCGTTCTTAAATAGTAATGTTGACTGGGACTGCCAAGAACTTCCCTGTTCCCCAGGCTACCTTTGACGGCGAGAGTGCCACGAGAAATTCTATCAAATTAGACTTGTGAATTGCCACATTTCTAGTCGCTCGTTAACGATTTTTCACCGATGCAATTTTTTGACAAGTTTAATAATTATTACCCGGAAAGATACAGGAGTGCGCTTCACGTCGATCGATACCGGTGAACTAAGTTGCTTGCCTTTTGCGAGTTGAGAAATTTTATTGTACATTCTACTAGTAGTATATAGTGGTAGTATAAATTAAATCTGACTATTGATTTGTTAAGGACAGACATAATATACTTTTTATATATTTACATTTTTTCGTGAGGGTATTATGGACTTTTCCAACTAGAGCTGAAAATATTACTCTTGTGTCGTGTGATCTCCCATATGGACAATTACAATTCTACCATCCTCGGGATTCTATTACTCATGCTACGAGGTGTAATATAATTAAATCCTAACTAATCTAAACCATTGGATCTTAAAGAATAGATTGCTCGTATTAAATTTAGTGTACCGTAAAAGAGCTCATCCCCTGAGTCTCGTGGTTACTTTAGTCGTCTCTTGCCTGCCATATCTCTCAAAATTCTAGTTGAATAAGAGAGGATGTGAAAAGAGAGAATACGTCATCTCTTATATAAGAGACAAACTGGACACGCAAACTATCACAAATGATGAGTGTGTAAGGGGAGAAGTTGTGTTGAAAATGAATGATTGTATAGATAAATTGTTGTAGATGTTGTCTCATAGATTATTTATAGATAAATTAGAGTCTTTAAAGACAATCCAAAAAAAAAACAAATTACTGTGCATGTACTACCCTAGCAACCAACAAATGCGTACTCCAGGGGCGGCACCGGCACTAGTCCCATCACATGTGATAGCCGTCGCCGGGGTCATCTATATTCACGAGTCACGACTCGCCTAATCCCGCGGTCGTCGCCGGTTGCTGTTGGGTGCAGCTTGGCTGATGGGCGAATTGCCACATGGCCCCATTGCTAGTCGCCGGCCAGGCGGCCAGTCAACGACTTTTTCTCATGCAAAATTTCCATACGTACCACCAGCAATTGTCTACCTGAAAGGCGTGCCCTTCGAATCTTCGATCACGTCGATACTGGATACCGGTGACAAAGTTGCTTGGCTTCAGCGAGTCACCGTTCCGCGCCACGCACGAAAAATGTCGGATCCGAATTTTGAGAATCCAAATTCTCTGTAAAAACACTGCGTTATTTCTTGGATCAGTAGATAGCACTCACAGATAAATCACTGAATCAAATTATACATGTCGTAAATTAAACCATACCATTCATTAATTAACATCACAGAGTATACATAGACCGTATCGAGTTGGGTTTTACAAACGGGCCGAACAAGGCCAAAGATTACGTTACAAAAGCGGAAGCGACAACGGAAGCAAAAGGGGTTGAGCACATCTCTTCACAGGCAAGCGACTGGGGAAACCTGTGTCCGTCCGATATTACCCAAAGACTCAGATAATATAGGATGCACGCAAGCACCAACGGAGTCAACTAGACTGGGGCGAGGTTAGAACAGCTAAAGAATAGACTACGCTTCATTCATCTCCAAGGCCTCCAAATTCGAGATCCTCGTAGTAGTCGTAATCCTCCGGATTTCCTGCTTCTGAGGGTTTTGGGGGAAAGAGCGAGAATGAGCACAACTTCCGTGCTCGTGAGCCAACACACAATGCAATAATATATATGCAAGGTTATATAAGGATAGCTCGGGTTCTTTTAATTGCTAAAGCCACATTTTCAATTACCATAATTACAAAGTCCTATTACTTAGCATTTTAACAAATTGTATTTTATTAAAGAGAGTAATTGTGCAATATTTGTAACAGCAGAGGCTACCTCCGCCTTATGCTTATTTTGATTGGAGTTACCTCTATTTTTACCACCACTGAGCTCAAAGGCACCTCCATTTTTACCACCACTGAGCTCGAAGGCTCAGGTAAAATCCAACACAGGGCTAGGTGAAGGTGAGCCCTCCACATTTTTATACCACCCACAAGGTTTTTGAAATAGAACTAACTCAAGTTAAGTTCCCATGTCCGCCTTTGACCGTAGGCACGGCTGTTTAAACAGTTTAATACTCTACAGAGATTGTACACTTTACCCAAAAGAGATAATCGTCCTGATATATACACATGCTTCCTTAGACATGTGAATCAAGGGGAGATCACCACAAGGCCTTTACAATGCATCTAGCAGTATTAGCTACACCCGCTAAAGTTTCGTCTTCGAAGGGTTACGTCCGTTTAGATCCGTTAACCCTTACCTAGACCCCCTCTTGCGCCCTCTTAACAACTTACATCGTGTGCCCCGACACCCTTTGCCACAGAGGCTTACGGCGTCGCAGAATATCTACCTGTTGCAACTTGTACTGAAGGATACAAATTATTTAGCCAGGTTGTACTTTACAGACTTGTGGTTGTACTTGTTTTACACAGGAGGTCATGACAAGATTAAGTCCTTAGGGTTATCTGGGCGGTTCATTCCACATACCAGTATTCCCTTGGGCTACATTAGCACCCACCAACATACCAGTATCCCTTGGGCTCCATTAGCGCCCACCAACACATCATCCATCATACCATCCGCCCAGATGGTAAAAGCAGGTTATTAGGATTTTGAGAAAGGAAATCAAATTATCACATTCACCTCAGTCATTTCCCCGCAATGACTACCCAAAACCATTTTTATATTTGAAGAGATGATGATTGGGGTATTTAATACCCCGGTACTTAAGCAAGACTAGCATGTCGCTTAAGTACAACATATAACTAGTATTACCATATATATTACTAGGGTGACATAGAATAATGGATTCAATTATCAAGGGATGGCATATTAATTAATTAATCATCAAATGGGTATTTAACTACCTTAAGCTTTAACATACATTTGATTAAAGAATTAAAGCATGCAATTTTAGTAATTCAAATAAATATAATTTGCATAAAATGTAGGCTCAATATGTTCAAAGTATTGACTCACCTTGGATATAGGTAAGAGGATCTTGGTATTCTTGTGCTTGATCTACTTGGAGATCCTTCGCGTCTTCGAATCCTAATCGGATGATCGCACCGAAAAAAGGCACAAACAAGCAAAGAGAGCAAATAAATAATAAAGAATAATAAATGAATTCCAAATTGAACAAGACCTATGCCATTAGCAAGATCTTGAATTAACAAATTTTTAGAAACAAGTTTCACTTGAATCAGAGTTACGACGAGGGAGAACGAAGCTTTCGAACTTGGAAATGAAATTAAATCAAAGGAATAAAAAAGAGGGAGAGAGAAACCGGTGCACCACACAGTGCAAAGACCGGGTCTATGCGCCTTGGTTTAGGGGGTGCACTGTGGCTAGCCCCACATGGAAGAGAGAGGGAGAGGGGGTCAAGCCCAATGACCGGTGGGCCATGGCCATTCACCCCCATCCCACTCGATTTCATAGAGAAAAGAAGGGGGAGCAGAGGGAGAAGCGGGGCGGCGCGATGAGCGGAGGCGGCGCCGGCGAGCGGGGCGGTCGGCGGGTGGTCGGAACGGGATCTCTGGGAGGCGGCGGATCCACAAGCGGCGGCGACGGCGCCGAAAACGCATGGCGGCGGCGGTAGAAGCACACAAGGGCGGCGACGACGGCAACATGGGCTCACGCGGTGCCGGTGAAGCGGCGACACAAGGAGGAGGGTGGCGCGCACACGGGCTTCACGACGGCATGGGGAAACCGGCCGGATGACCCGGGGTGGCCCGGGGGTGGCCGGATTGGCCTGGCGGCAGCGGCCATGGGCAGAGGAGAAGGAGGCACGGCGGCGGCCATGGGCCGAGGAGAAGGAGGCATGGCGGCGGCACATCTCAGCGACGGGAAAGGTGAAGGGAGGGGGGATGGGATCCTTGGGCCTTGAGGTGCGTGGTGATGTGGTCGCTGGAGGCGTAGGCTCACTAGAGCGACGAGGGAGAGGGGAGGCAGTGGCGTGGCTAAGGTGAGTCCTCTTCGGCTTCTTTGCTCGGTGGTTCTTACCGGGAGCTCGGGGGCGGCGTGAAGGGGAGCAAGGGCACAAGGGGGAGCTTTATAGGGGGTCATGGGCTTGGGAGGCCAACAGGAGAGAGCTTGGAGCCGTTGGGGGCACGCGGATCCAAGGAGGGGTGGCGTGCTGGGCTGCGTGCGGAGGCGACGGGGCAGGGGGTTGGTGAGGGCGCAGCAAGGGTGTCAGGGGGATGGCGTGCAGGCGGCGGTAGCGCAGATAGCACGCTGGAGAGGGCCTGGCCAGCGGCGCACGTGCAGGAGAGCACGGATGCGGCTTGGGTGAGAGGACGGGGCGAAGAGGTGGCGTGCTGGTGGCGGCGTAGAGGCGCACGCGGTGCAGAGGGTAGCTTAGAGGCGGCGTGGCTCCAGGGAGGGTGGCGTGTGCGGAGACTGCAATGGCTAGGTGGCGGAGGCATGCTGGCGGCAGCGTCGCAGAGACTCATGGTGGCAAAGTGTGCCAGGCAGCGCGTGCCAGAGAGCACGAGCGCGGCGCTGCGCGGAGGGGATGGGGCAGGGAGGTGGCGTGCAGGCGGCGGCAGCCAGCGAGGGCGTGCGAGGTGGCAGAGGCCAGGAGTGGCGCGGCAGCACGGGGAGGTGGCGTGTTGAGCCAGGGAAGCAAGGGAGGAGGTGCTCGGCCATGGAGAAGGGAAGGCGCCAGGGAGAAAGGGCCAGGAGGAAGGGGACAAAGGCGCCGAGGTCGGGTGGCTGGCTCTCGCCGAGAAGGCCGGAGGGGAAAAGAAGAAGGGGTCAAGGGGGGGATTGGGCCGGAGGAAAATGGGCTGGATGGGCCAAGAGGGGATGGGCTTGGCCCAAGAGGGGAAATGGGCTGAGCCCGAAAGAAAGGGAGGTCAAACTGGAATTTGAATTTCAAATGCTAAGTACATTACATTTGAAACACAAACCGGAGAGAAGAAAGGAAGTTTTCGCAATTAATTTGCTAATTTTGAAATACAAACGAAAAACGAAAGCCGAAAATAATTACTATTTTCATTTTCGAAAACGGAATGTTACAAAAAATCACGCTAGATTTGATGCGCGCGATTGTTATTCAGTCTCCTTCATCATGGAGACATGGACTATCCAGTCCACCCTTCCAAACCTACTGCAGATAAGTAGACAAATTCTTCAGGAATTAGGTTTGCGGTTTTAAATCAGACCGTCTGCCATTAAAGCGATCCCATCAATCTGTTATCTGTGCATCCAAATCCAATAACCGATGCATACAGGATGGAGGTGAAAATAATATAGGAAAAATCCTCCCAGACTTCAGTATATACTAATACAGAAGGATGGAGGACGAGAGCGAAGCGTGTAGTCCACGTTCTCATGCAGAACGATGGAGGTGAAAACACTTGGAAACAGTCTTCTATCTCTTCAGAACAGTTTGATGGAGAGGATCATAAAAATTCTGTACTACTAGTAAATTCTTTCCTTTGCGTAATTAATATTTAATTAAGGGTGCTTCTCCCAACCTACTCCAGATAAACTGGTTTAACTTTTGACAACTCTATTGCATGCTGTGCAAGCAAACACCGATGCTAATACTATGGTTGTCTCCTACTACTACAAAGAAGGGTTACGTGCTTATGTGATCTTTAGGCAATCGATTAACCAAGTACCTACCAGAGAATTTCTCTTGCTCGTTCTGTTTACAAAACAAAGCCCACGAGTTCTAATTGGTCTGCCCGTTCAGTCCCATTTCCCCCACCGTTGTACGAGCAAAGTGTGTATGATATATCCATGATGGTCTCCTACGAGGCCGGGACTCTTCTTCATACCACTCTAGTACTACTACTTTTCCTCCACGCATAGTTTTACCACTACTACAGAAAGCCTCATCACAGACGGTTCGGAACCGTCATCACGCATTTGCTTCGAACCGCCTATATTTGTTGGTCTGTGATAACAGTAGTTATCACGACGGTTCAAAACCGCTCGCGTTACTCGCACTATCACAGATGGTTTTTGTTGAAACCGCTCGAAGGCTATTATCACGCAGCGGTTTTCATCAAAAACCGCTCGTGATCGAGAATATCACCGACGGTTTAATTTACAAACCGCTCGTGATGATGCCACGAGCGGTTCTTGTTCGTAACCGCTCGTGATGAGTTTTCTGACGGTTCTTGTTTAGAACCGTCTGTGATACCTTTCGTGGCAAAAACCAAAACGGCGCTAAAACTTGGAGGCCGTTTAGAGGCCCTAAACGACCTTTTTTGGGGTTTTCACTTTTTCGAAACCTCACGAAGAGAATCTAACCTTGACTTATGAATTTTCGGATTGAGCTTTTCGTTAGTTTTCCAACGAGCCAAAGAACGTCGCAATCGGAGTTCGTATGCAAAAGTTATGATGATTTTACCGAACGGTGCGCGATCTACCATCTATATTTTTGCCCAAACCAAATAACTCAACATGAACTACACACATCACAAAGAGCATCACCCACATCACAAGAGCATCAACTCAAGAATCCACATCACAAAGCAAAAGGGGGGAGTAGAGAGTGAGGTCGTGGGAGGCCGGGCGACGAAGTGGAGGAGGCCGAAGGCGACGAGGTCGTGGGAGGCTAGTGACGACGAGGTCGGGGCGAGGTGGAGGAGGCCGGGGGTGATGGTTCGGATGAGGCCGGTGGCGATGAGGCCGGACGACGAGTTGGAGGAGGCCGCCGGCGACAAGCTCGGCGAGGCCGGGCGCAAGGTGTGAGGAGGAGAAACGAGAGGAGGAGATGGAGGTATGAGCTGTGAGGAGGAGAGACCGCAGAGGAGGAGATGGAGGTTATATAAAGCGAGTTTGACAGCCGCCCATTATGTTCAAATTTTCGTTTCCGCCGACAATTAGAGACGGTTCTTGTTAAGAACCGCTCAGTGATAACACCTATCACAGACGGTTTTTAATAGAACCGTCAGGATCATTCATGCACGGTTCTATTAAAGAACCGTCTGTGACACTGTGCCTCTAGAGCAAAGCGGCGGCAGAGGCGGCGGCGATCTTGGCGAGAGGATAGCAGATATCAACAACGGTTCTTAATTAGAACCGCTCGTGATAACTAATTATCACGCATGGTTCTTATTCGTAACCGTCTATATATATCGCTGCAGCGGTTCTTATTGAGAACTATGCGTGATTGGCTGATTATTACAGACGGTTTGTGAATAGAACCGCTCGTGATAATTCATGAGCGATTCTATTAATGAACCGCTCAGTGATAATGACTATCACGAGCGGTTCTTAATAAGAACCGTCTGTGATATCGGCAACGCCGACCACGTGTCCCATGCAGACCCAAGACACAGACGTCTACTATAGCCTATTTTATAGTAGTGTACGAACGTGCGTGTATCTTCGATCTCGTCTTCGTTGGGACTTTAGTTGTCCATGCTGACATGCATGTCCTCATGCAGTACGACGCAGGCTAAAACTTAGGATAAGGTCTATCTGGTGATAATAGAAGAAGACGGAGAGCAGAAGAACTTCATTTGTACTAAAGCTTTTGGTATAAATAAGTAATAATGCTGTGTGCCTGTGTCTCCCAAACCTACCCGGGACAAGTTTCTTTGAGAAAATTAGCTTGGTACCTAGGGGCGGATATATCGTAGACTAGCAGGGTGCATAGGATATCGGGTCTAAAAATCAATTTTCTTTGAATATAATCATGTATATGTAGTGTGAACACCCCTGATCCAACATGAGGGGACACCCTAAACCACAGCCCAACCGATTAGCCCAGCCCAGCGTGATATGTATTGGGAGTGGGGACCCTCGGTCATTTTCGTTCTGGATCCGCCACTGTTGGTACCATCGCAAAGATGTATGAATTGGAAAATACCATCACATGTGATGCTGACAAGTGGGTCATTGGACCATATGTTAGTGACACATCGATGATAGTTTCTAACTTGAATGATCTTTGCGATGGTATGGAGCAATTTGCCCCTTGTATGAGTTGGAAAATACCATCGCGAGTGAGGCTGACAAGTGGGTCATGGGACTACAGGTCAGTGATATATCGATGGTAGTTTTCAACTTGAATGATCTTTGTGATGGTATGGAGCAATTCGCCCCCAATTTCTTTATCTATAACAAATCTATTGTATGGGGTGAAATAACGGACTCATCTATATATTATTAGTACTCATCAGCAGCTTTCCCAAAGTGGAGACCATCTTTTTCTTTACATGAAACAGATCGATTTGCTGAATTCTGAACCTTGGTGCACCTATTTAAACTTTAATACCCGTGCAATTGAGCAACGCTAGTCCTTTCCTATTAATCTTTGTACACTGTTACGATCCTGACAAGTAATTGGGAATAGAGTTTAGACGGGAAAGAGCAAACAATTCGGGGTAGAACAGCAATAAATCAAATTGATTTTGGGAAGAACAGAGAAAGTGAGAAGTATAGAGAGAAGTGTCGAGGGAGGAGGCCTCATGTGCCAAGGTTGAGTTTATAAACTAACAATAAATCAAATTGTTGAGCTCATGCTATCCATTAGGGCTTATTTGGATACATTATGATCCAACTCAATCCCTTTGTACGGACTAAAAATTTGAATTAAAATTCCTTCCATCCGAAAGAATTGATTTTAATCCCTCTCTATTCAAACAAGCCCTTAAATGGATCCAGCCCATCTCGTTTCCAACACCCAAGCGGCCCAGCTCCCGAGCCCACCAGCCCAACAGCAAGAGAATGTGTGTGTCCATGACATTCATCTGCCCTTAAAAATACGGGTTGGGGGCCGGTGGAAAAGCAATCTTGGGCAGGAGTGCCAGTCCAACTGGATAGGTGCCGAAGAACCATAGACATTGACCAGTACAATTGAGTATTTGTTAATTGTGTTTTAGGATTTGTCATCATATAGGTAGGTTGTAATTCATGATTTGCTATTCTATACATATTTCAGACTTTATCATTCCTCTTTTCTGAACATTTTCCATTATTTTCTCTATTTTAGCCCACTTGAAAACTCGGTTTTGCCCTTTCTCTATTTTAGCCCACTTGAAAACTCGGTTTTGCCCTTGCCATCCTCTTCCTCCCCGAAGGTGGTGCCATGAACGTCGTGTGGTGCAGCAATTAATCCTTCTTTCTACAGTGCTCCAAGAAGCTCGTAAGGTTTCTTTCTCTTCCATACTTCACGTCTCTCTCCTCTGTCTCTCTGCTTCATGAGTTCACGTAGGTTTTTAGAACAAACACAACTTGATTTCGCCTACTAATTTGGTGTTGAAACATGTGTTCTATTTTCTGAGTTAATCCATCTATACAGGTAAAACAACTGACTGTTGTTCTTTGATCACTTGTGCTACCGTTTTTGACAAAATTTTGTTCTTTGATCACTTGTACATGTGCCGCCTCCTGGCCGACGCCTGTAGGCACGCGCTGGACACCATCACCGGCGAGGTCTGCGCCCACCTCCGCCTCGAGAGTGTGGCACCAAGAATTGAGATGGATTGTCACGTCCCTGAGGAGCAACCCCCGGGACCTCCTGTGCATTCTAGACCAGTCCCATGATCAGTAGCTGGTCCACACAGTTTCAACTACGATATTATCAAATCCATACAGCAAACTAAAGAAGAAGCAGACAAATTAATATAAATATAAGCAAAATACCTTATGGTCAAGGTTGTTATAGAGCTGCCACACAAGGCTACAACACACGCGGAAGCCAGTCAACATGCCCACGGGCAATCGAGTGGAGGACGTCTCCTAGCACGCATGGTCTTCGAAGACCTCCTCTGCAAAGAGGTCGGAGCTCCCTGGGACCTCCTCGGCTACTGATTAACCAGAGGGCACAAGCTGTGAGTACTTTGAATGTACTCGGCAAGTCGTAGGGAAATGTATGTAAATAATATTCATGCAAAGCTTGACAAGGATAGCTTTATGGTGATTTTGCAGAAAGCAATATTGATTGGAAATACAGTAAGTAGATTGCAAAGCACAAGTTGAAAGATTAATACGTTAGTAAACGAGTTTTCTTTGAGAACAGCTCGTGACCACCCTGGCCACTTTCCAGACCATCCGTGAGCACCCAGCTCACGACTCATACCACTCGGAACCAACGAGGATCAACTTTTTTTTGAGAAAGTCTACCCCTTGCGTGAAATCACTAGGCATGTCCATAACCGGGGACACGGCTATTCGAATAGTTTTACACTCTGCAGAGGTTGTACAGCTTTACCCACAAGACACGAATTCTCTAATTTGTTTGGCATCTGTCGATATCACTGCTCACTACCTTTGGTAAGTTGTCTAGAGTACGTGACAAGGCCTTTACAAAGCTATGTTTTTGACCCGGTTCTGCTCGCTAAGGATTCGCCACATAGGCCCCCTCTTGCGCCATTCTCAACCAAAACAGAACTGGCTCAAAACATTGCTAATTAGTTGGTCAGGTCCACCCCATAATGAACTTGTGGTTGCACGGTATGGCCCGGATCAATGGCTTACAAGGTTAAGTCCTTAGTGGTTGCTTAGGCGAGACTACCACATCCCAATGTGCTTTTAGCACCCACCTTCACCACCACACACTCGCCCGAGCACAAATCATTTTGGGTTCAACCCAGCCAAATGACAACCCATGCCATGACACAACAAATTTTATTAACGACAACACATGCCATGGCAACACATGTCACAATTCCATATATCATTAAGTCAAATTTATTATCATTGAATCATGTGATCGAGAGACATCGCATAACTAAAGCAGGACTAAGCAATATACGCTCTCATGTTGGTATCTAAAAAATGTCCAACTAAGATTATCCAACCTATGGTGTCCAAGGGTACATGTCTGCATGTGAATCGCGGGTATTCAAGGAGTCATACTGTCAAGTAGGTATTTAGCTATTTTCCAAACCATTTTTATACAATTAGCCATGCATGTTGGTATAAAACAATATAATTTTTTTGCAAACTAGATTCGACATGATTAAAGGTCTACGACTTGCCTTCGATGGAGAGCTGAGATTCTTCGGTCGAGGTTATCGGGTTCAAGAATTCTCCAGAGAAGCCAGAATCTACACGCGCGAAAAGAGCCAAATAAATACAACGAATCCAAGCAAAAACCAAAAACTACCAAACTAAAACCAAAAGAAAAGGCACAGAAATAGATGAATTAGGAACGGAGGAGGTCCAACTGAGAGAGAGTAGTCGAGGGAGGTCCTGAGGAGGGGGTCCTAAGGAGGAGGTCCTGAGAAAGATACGACTACTCAATGTGGTCGCAGAAGAACAGGGCACGGAGAACTGGGCGAGAGCAAGAAAGTTGGGTGAGGCTAAAGGAGATGAAAGGGGACTGCTCAGACTTTTACAGCCTGGAGGAGGCGCACGAGTTCACGGGCAAGTGGGTCAGAGGACGAGCTGGCAACAGCGTGTCTGAAGTCTGCCGGGAGGTGACAAAGGGAAATGGGTATGCGGATCTGCAAAGATTTAATGCGACACAGTGGCATTTAATGCGCGAGGACTTTCGCGGGAGTAGTGACACGATAAGAGGAAAAAGAAGGTGAGCAGGACTGATAGGTGGGGCTAGTCAAAAGGGAGGTCATGACCAAAGAGGAGGCCGTGACCAAGGGGAGGTCATGACCAAGGGGTGGTCGCGGCAAAACGATAAAAAAGGGGGAGGTCGCGGCCAAAGGGGAGGTCACGGCAAAACGACAAAAAGGGAGAGGTCGCGGCAAAACAACAAAAAGGGGGAGGGCGCGGCCAAAGAGGTGGTCACGGCAAAACGACAAAAAGGGGGAGATCGCGACCAAAGTGGAGGTCGCGGCAAAACGACAAAAAGGGGAAGGTCGCAGCCAAAGAGGAGATCGCGGCAAAACGACAAAAATGGGGAGGTCGCGGCCAAAGGGGAGGTTGCAGCCAAATAGGAGGTTGTAGCCAAAGAGGAGGTCGCCAGGACCACCCAGAGGTCAAAAGAGAAAAAGGGGGGAAGGGTTTGGACAGAGGGAGAGGTCCAAACGAAAAGGAGGTCTGGACCCAAGGGGATGTCCAAACGGAAGAAAGGTTTGGACCCAAGGGGAGGTCCAAACGGAAGGGAGGTCTGGACCCAAGGGGAGGTCCAAATGGAAGGAAGGTCTGGACCCAAGGGGAGGTCCAAACGGAAGGGAGGTCTAAACCAAAAAGAGCTGGGCCGAGGGGAACACGGAGCGAACAGAGAAAGGGAAAACCAACACCAGAGAACTCCAACAAACTCAAAACAAACCAAACGTGAATTGATTGAAGTTGGATTTAGTCATATTAAAGCACTTTTATTCTAAAATCTCAAGTTAAGCTTTAGAACTTCAACGAAACCAAATGATTATTTTTATTTTTGAAAATTTTCAAAAAGGCTCAGAAAATTGGGATGTTACATGGATGGACCACCATGGCCAGTTTTGCCTACCGCTGGCTCAAGAAGTCCGTGTTGGATCGAAACAACGACTAGAGGGGTGAATAGGAGCACTATCTCTTTTTTCACTTTGATCGTATTTAACTCAATTTTCACTCCAATAGCTATAAAAGCTATGAAGATCAATGTACAAGCATAGCGGAAGTCTTGTTTTGAATCCAATCGAAACCCCAAAGCACAACTACCAAAAACACAAAAACGTGCTAGTGAACAGGACCTATGAACAATACCGGTCATACCAATGAAAAGTAGCGGTCGTACCTGTGGACAGCAGTGGTACTATCAGATGAACAGTAAAATAGCACGCAGAACAGTAAAATCAGTACGACATCAAAAACCAAAATTGACACAACTTTTGATCCACAACTCCAAACTCCATGAAACTTGAAACATACCTTCTCTAGGGTGTTAGGAACCTATTCCAATCAAAGATCGTGTAGATCATTGCCAAAGTTCTGACATTTTTCCGTTTGAGTGAAGGTTGCTATAAAACTGGTCAAAAATCAAACTTTGATCCAAAAGCTTGCTCGTGGGTAAAAGATGATCCTAGATACACTCCCACATATCACAGCAAGCAAGATCACTACAAGAAACCAAAGGAAAACCAAGAGATCATTAAAAATCCAAAAGTCACCAAAGAAAAAGAGCAAGAACAAGAGGAGACTCATCTTAAGGAATCTTATTTGAGATTCATGTTGGTTTACAGCCGCTCCATCATAGACGACAAAAGCTCAACACTTAAGCACACAATCAATCCAACTCTCAAGAACCCTAACATATCCACTTTCCTCTCCTATCCCTAAAACACAAACTAGGGTTTCTAGGTTACAAGGGTTGGGAGGTGCACAACCAACACCCTCCCCTTTTATAGTGGAGGCTAGCTTCTAGAGAGACATCTCAAACGGGCACCCGTTAAGCCCACACACAAATAGGTTTCACTCACGCACGCATCTCAAAGCGTCATCTTCATCTTCTCTTGACCTAAACCACCTCTCATTGCGCCGTCTTGCACCGCGGTTTAGCCAAAAGCTATCAAGGTGGTATTTTGGTGAAATTACCAAAATACCCCTTCTTCGAAGACCGAGTCCAATCTTCATGAAGCAATCTCATGCTTCGCCACGTGTAGGTTAATCAACGGCTCTCTTGATGTTGGCAAGTCTCTCCCATCCAGCTCCCACTGAAACCACCATGGCATTTGTACCGACCCCTGCGCCGCTTGATGCAACCCGTTGCACTGAACTTCTCGTTCGGTCATCCTTGTCATAATGTACATTTTTTCATAATGTCTATGGCAAGCTTGCAGATTGTCTAGACTTTTAAGTTTACTTTATTTGCTTAGCGAAATAACACCAAACTCGTATAGCTTAAGATCAACACAAGAGAGCTGGTGTTTGAGTCCTACCTGGCAAATATTAGCTTTCCATTGCAAATAAACCATATATTACAATGTAAATCAGTAGAGCCATATGTTGAGTGGCGTAAGCTTTGGTACTAATGAAAACATGATGGATAGTGTTGATATCAAATTCAAGTGTATATTTACAAAATTAGTTTAATCAAATTGTAATATTTTTCATCCAAACATGCATCTCATTTGATTCAGTAGTTGGACATATCAGATAAAAGACTATCCATTTTAACTCTTACTTGCTATTTCGCTTCTCCTTCTGTTTTTTTATTTAGTTGTATATATATTCTGTACAAAGTCCTTGGACTCTATAACAATCCTTTCCACATAATTATGTTACAGAACATAAAAAAGAACCAAATAAGATGACACTACTTTGATGTGGATAATGCAGTCAAAACACATTAGCAACAAGAAATAATAATTAGAGAAAAATATCACAGCAAGCCAAAAACTAAATATTATCATAGCAAAAATGACAATAGATCTATCTTTTCCTTTATTGACAAGAGGCTTTTAATCTTTATCTTTACTCCTTTAAAAGAATTTCACTACTACAAAAAGGCTAATACTGGATGCCTCATCACAGATGGTTGACCAAAACCGTCTGTATTACATGCAATCACAGACGGTTTTTGTTTAGAGACCGTTTATGTTACTAGCTGCGCTAAAAACCATTTGTGAAGAGGTAATATCACAGACGGTTCATAGCTACAACTGTCTATGACTTATCATAGACGGTTATTGTTAATAACCATCTGTGATAATTCTACATATCACAGACGGTTTTCAACAAAGAACCGTCTGTGAAACATCACAGACGGTTCTTAACAATAACCGTCTGTGATATTACTACATATCACAGACGGTTTTTTGTTATAACCGTCTGTGATAATATTGCTACAGCTCCCAGTTGAAGCTCGATGAGTTTCTTCATCACCGATGCGTCTCGTCGTCGCATCCACTTCGGCTCCCCGATGCGTCTCTTCGTCGCATCGATCCGCTTCAGGTCCCCGATGCGTCTCTTTGTCTCACGCTCCGAATTTATTCCTTGTTTTATAAAAAGGATCATCCGCCATCGAAGATGATCATCCCCACATACTTATAAAAAAACAGAAATGGCTGCCTCTTCCTTGTCGCCGGCATTGATGGCTTACCTGGCCGCACTGTACAAGCACCTCTCTCGCTGTACGTTGAACCGTGTTGCGGAAGAACACTGTTTCAATAGTGTCTTCACTCCTCTGCCGGCCGAGAATTTGCCGGAGCAGGTGACGGCCACCTTCCGCCGTCTTGACATCCTCCTCCGCCATGTCTTCCGGGTGATCTCCCACTTTCGGCGAGTTTACCGCGTCATCGACGTGGTCCTCCAAAACGACGTTGCATCGTCTCGGGAGGCTTGCCGTCACTTGATCTAACAGATCGAGGCGGCAGGCGACCGAGTCGACCAGGCCGATACCCCTCAAGCAAGGGAAGAGAGCATATGGGCTCAATTCTTCTTGGTTCAATAGTCCGAGGGTCTTCGGGAGACACTCGAATGAGCGCGTCAGCAGGTGGACGCATTTTAGGCTTCGTTCGCTGATGATCAGGAACCGTCCGACGCCGACGCCGTCGCCTATGAAGTATTGAAGACGGAGATAGCAGCCTACCTCCGCCACTAGAAAAACTTTGTTTATTTATAGGTTTCTACTTTTTTTAATCTTTTTGTAAGCGACTGGTCACGCTATTTGGCCATATATATAAAAATTCCAAAATGAAAAAAAAAAGTTTGGAGGTGAAGTTACTATATTAATCATATATTGAATTATTACTATACATACATACATACATACATACATACATACATACATACATACATACATACATACATACATACATATATATATATATCGAGAGCGGTTTTGTGGAAAAAATCTAGTTTGGAGGTGAAGTTACAATTAATATTAATTATATTAGAGATGGTTTAGTGGAACAAATTAATTAATTATATATATATATATATATCCGATCTGTGATATATATATATATATATAGTTAAAGCAAATTTTCAGCAGTATTTAAATGAAAAAATTGACATATAAACATGTAATTTCTTCATGTCATGTAAGTGTATATACAAGATAAATATACTTGAGAAAAAACCATTTCACAGACAGTTCCATAATGGAACCGTCGGTGATATGGGACATATCACGGATGGTTCTATTATGGAACCGTCGGTGATATGGTACATATCATGGACGGTTCTATTATGGAACCTTCTGTGATATGTCCCATTATGGAACCATCTGTGATAATTATCACTGACGGTTCCATAATAGAACTGTCTGTGATAAGTCTCTTTATTAGTAGGAGCCCGGCCGCTAGGGTTTGCATCCGCCCTAACTCTCGTCACTCTCCAGCGCCACTAGGGTTTGCGCCCGCCCTAACTCGTCACTCCCTAGCGTATTTACTCTCGTCTGTTCCCCTCCCCACCTCAACCCCGTCGACGCCGCCGCCCGACCCCATCACCGTCGCCACCGGTTGTGACACCACTCTGCACTGCACAAGACACTCATACGATAGTAGTGTCTTGTGCATTGTCAGGGTCGTGCCACAACTACGGTGATGCCACCACCCAAGCCACTGAGCTTGGCCCCGTGTGTCGCCTGCGCCACTATGGCTTGGTTCTCCTGCTCGGCCTCCTGCTGATGAGGGCATCCCTACGACACCTTCTTCTCCTCCACCTAATGCTCCTGATATACGTCTCGAGTTGCCGATAGGACCAATAACAAGAGCATGTGCTAAGAAACTACAGACTCAGGTGATCTTACTCCTTAATGAACATGTCATTGATTTTAATGAGAATTGTATGCTACCAAAAAACAGTGTTTTACTTGTGCTCAGGTTTGAAGATTCAGCAATGGATGGAGATCAAGGATATGTGGCCATCATCCAAGGAAGGCCATCAATTGAGGAGGTCAAGGCGCTAGCCTATGGCCCATTCGGCCAAAAAGGAGAGGGGCAACGTCTATGCGGCCAAGCGAGGGATCAAGGCCCAAACGGTCAAGCACAAAGCCCATATGGAGGAACCAGGAAGGAAGCATAAATCCACGGCATGAATAGTAACCAACCCATGAATAGTTCCACGCGTGAACAGTACCGGGCCACGTGTTAACAGTACCTCGGATGAACAGTAACGTGTAGGAATAGTACCACTTAGAAAATTAGTACTGAATAGCTCTTAGCCCGAGACTATATATTGAGGGGTAGACCCCCATTGTAACTCAGACCAGTTTATGCATAAGAATTGAAACATAGCTATTGCTTGTTCTTTCTAAACCAGAGTTCATGCGATGACTTCTGAGAGAGAATTAGGCGATCAATTGTTCGTTCTACATTTTTAAGGTCAAGTTTGCTTTTCTGCTGGGAATTGAGGGCTTGGCGATCTCCGCTCGTGGTCTAGCGGCGATCATCCCGGTGCGTGTTGGCAAATATCCATAGAGCTGCAAGTCCGTGCACTGGCGCGTGGTGTACAGCTGAGCGTTATTCGTCATCAAGCGCTATTTATCCACGGTTCTACTCGAGAAGATCGGGCCACCCCGTATCATCGTGGTATCAGATTCCAGGCCACTCGGTAGAATCTCTTTTACCCCTAGTTTAGTAGATTATTTTTCTGTCCTATACACCGAAAAAGCCACAAAAAAAATCATCTTTCGCTGTAGTTTAATTCATTATTTTTAGTGTGTTTTGTTAGGTCTTAATCCACTCGTTCATCGTGTTTAGTTGCTGGTCGTGTTCCGTTCGCGTCTCTTTTTGTTTTCCCCTTCCACAAATATTTGTGTCCGTACTTGTTTCCTGTTTTGTGCAACTAAACATCACTTCTATCTTTGAATTGCACATGTTTTTTTCATGAACCTATCTATCTGTTCGCGAACCTTTCATACCTATTGAGACTAGCTCGTTGTTGTGCTCGAGGGACTACTCATAGGAATTTTTGGGACAGCAAGTTTTTCGTGTGTAGAGAGCTTGGCCGATTACTGCTCGGTGGCCAAAAAAAAAAGTGCCGAAAGAAAAAAAATAGAGAAACGGAGAGGAAAAAAAAATAAGGCACACGTCGGCCATAGTTTTCAATTTTTCTGTGGGAGCATTTGTTATATCTTTGTATCTGCTTCTGTTGGCGTACCATAGTTTTTGAGCAATCTTGTGCCCTCATATCCAAATTTTGAGCACTAGCTAGCGTCTCTCCTTAAATCATTTAACACTGACGTTAAGCCTCCATACAAAATTGTTCTTTTATCGCTCATTCCTTTGATTGCAATAGTCTCATTATCATTGTGCGTGTGTTGTTGTCTACTCCTCACTTATATTTATCGATCAGCAATTAGGCATTGTGAGTCTCGTTTGGATTACTACCTAGCTAGACAATCTTTAAATTCTGAATTGTTAGGATTCCTCACCTAGCTCCACCTAAAACATCCGTGTCAAGTATTGGCTGTCGTTCTTGGTATTCGCTCGCACAATCTGGGTTGATCGTTCGTTGCAACGAGCGTAAGTTTTTGCTACTCTTAATTTACTTCGGAATGGTGCAACTTGCTTTGTTTCAAAACAGTAGCTGAGAGATTTCCACTTATTTTCCACATATATTGTCACTTGGTATTTTTGCTACTGTAACCATGTCAGGAAGTGAGCAGGACAGGGATCTGGACGGTAACCTTACTGATCCGATCACAAAGATGCACTACCATACACTTCGTGCCACGCTTCGAGACGAGTTCCGGGCTGAGGTCGACCAGGTGCACGGTGACCTTGGGCGTGTCCAAAACAACTTGGACGGTCTGGGGTCAGATTTCCAAAAGCTGTCCGTGACCGTTGATGACAACCACAAGGTACTGCTCGATGCTATTGCCAATCTCACCGCTTCGATGCAGCTGGGTACACATGGCGATGCGGGGAGTGTTCACCTCCCGTACGAGCCGCGCGACGAGACAGATGTGGAAGCTGCCGCTAGACAGCAGCGCGAGGATGAACCACGCCAATGACAATTTAACGAACAGGCGCGTGTACGCGAGGTGGCACAACAGCACCGTGTTGTTGCTGAGGTTGCGACGCGTCCCCCTGCAAAAGGGTGCAGCCGTGGCATTGGCGCAAGAGGAGGTGGTGTACACCTGGACGCCCACGATGGCATCCACGATGGTGCCTATGGAGGGGCACATGACGGCGCCTTTGGGGGTGCCTACTATGGTGCCCATGGCGGAGGCCGTGGCAACTACCACAATGACGATGACGGTGACGAGTCCGTGTTCGATGACTATTTGCCGCGCCGTCAACATAATCAGTATGCTCGCAATCGTCGGCGCGATGAGGACACCGATGATCTGGTTGCAAAGCCCAAGTTTACGATGTCGTCCTTTGAGGGTACTATAGAGGTAGAGGTTTATCTTGCATAGGAGCTGAAAGTTGATAAGCTCTTTCGCATGAACCGCTATTCTGATCAGCGCAAGTTGAATCTTGCCGTTGCTGCTTTAGACGGATATACTGCTACATGGTGGGAGCGCTGTGTGCAACAGCGAATGGAGCGACACGAACCACGTGTTGTTACATGGGACGAGCTGAAGCGACAGATGCACACGCGCTTTGTACCTACACATTACAAGTGCTCGCTACATGAGAAGCTGATTGGGTTGCGACAGGGGTTGAAATCAGTTGATGAGTATTATAAAGAGATGGAGCAGATTATCATACATGCTGATGTGCGCGAGACTGGGGAACAAACCATGGCTCGTTTTCTTGTTGGGATGAATTATGCTATTCAGCGGATCGTTAATCATCATCAATACAATAACATAATTGAGTTGATGCATCAGGCACGTGAGGCTGAGAAGCATGTAATTGAAGATGCTAAGTATGCTGCACGACAACACTATTCAGCGAGCACGACACCTCCGTACAGCAAGGGACATCCAGTCGAGTCCGCTCCATCCGGGGGCAATTCAGCGGCGTGCAGTTCAGCACAGAGGAAGACAGATAGTATGCCACCACCAGCGTCCGCTACTAGCATGGCATCATCGATGGGTTCTACAGGCCGTTCACGTGATGTGACATGCTACAAGTGCAAGGGAGTTGGTCATTTTCAGAAAGATTGCCCGAATAATAAAGTTATGATATTTACTAATGATGGGTATATTTCAGCTAGTGATCAGGACGATACTACTCTATTTGCTAATTTTGCAGAGGATCCCACAGCGGATGTGAGATTGGACTGTAGGCCAGGGTCGCCAGATGGAGAGCATATGCTAGTGTGCACACCTCGTGTACTTAGCGTGTCACAAAGTCAGTCTACCGCACAACGGTGCAATTTGTTTCAGTCATGGGCGACAGTTGGTGGTAAAGTGTGCAAAGTCACAATTGACGGAGGAAGTTGTCATAATCTGGCCAGCAAGGAGATGTGCACAAAATTAGGCTTAAAATATTTACCGCATCCTCATCCTTATCATGTGCAGTGGTTGAGCGATGTGGGCGAGGTGAAAGTCAGTCATATGGTGAAGGTACACTTTAAGATTGGCAAGTATGAGGATACCATTGTTTGCGATGTGGTGCCCATGACAGTTTGTCACTTGCTATTGGGGCGCCTATGGCAATTTGATCGACTGGTTTATCATGATGGGCATCTAAACTGCTACAAGTTTAAGTGGAGTGGCACAGATGTGATTTTTTATCTGCTTACACCGACAGAGATAGTTGATGCTGATAAGAAGAAAGTTGAGAGTACACCAAACAGAGTGATTCCACCTTCGGTGAGTGAGAGCCACAAGCCAAAATTGAGCGGTAAAAAGAAAAGTGAGGGAGAGAAAAATTTAGTAATGTTAGCCACCAAATCAGAGAAGAGAGCTTTTTGTGAGAATCCCAATTTGGTGCACTTTGTACTTTTGTACGAAGATGCATTGCTTTCGACTGACAACTTGATGTCTCTTCCTAGTTGTGTCTATCATATTTTGCAGGAAATTAGCGACGTTGTTCCGGAAAAAGTGGCCGCTGGTTTGCCACCAATCCGCGGGCTAAAGCATCACATTGATTTGATTCCGGGAGCGATGCTGCCAACTCGACCACACTTTCTGGATCGAGGCAAATTGAAATTGCTGCCACAAGGAGATGGACCTTTCAAAATGCTTGAGTGGATTAACGATAATGCATACAAAATCGAGCTTTCGGGAGATAACTATGGCGTGAGCTCGACATTCCACGTTGCTGACTTTTCGCCGTTCTTCGGTGCTGATGATCTAGTGTCGAGGACGACGCCTTTTCAAGAGGGGGAGGATGATGAGAGCATCCCTATGACACCTTCTTCTCCTCCACCTAATGCTCCTGATATACGCCTCGAGTTGCCGACAGGACCAATAACAAAAGCATGTGCTAAGAAACTACAGACTCAGGTGATCTTACTCCTTAATGAACATGCCATTGATTTTAATGAGAATTGTATGCTACCTAAAAACAGTGTTTTTACTTGTGCTCAGGTTTGAAGATTCAACGATGGATGGAGATCAAGGATATACGGCCGTCATCCAAGGAAGGCCATCAATTGAGGAGGTCAAGGCGCTAGCCTATGGCCCATTCGGCTAAAAAGGATAGGGCCAACGTCCATGCAGCCAAACGAGAGATCAAGGCCCAAACGGTCAAGCACAAAGCCCATATGGAGGAACCAGAAAGGAAGCACAAATCCACAGCATAAACAGTAACCAACCCATGAATAGTACCGGGCCACGCGTGAACAGTACCTCAGATGAACAGTTACACGTAGGAATAGTACCACATGGAAAATTAGTACTGAATAGCTCTTAGCCCGAGACTATATATTGAGGGGTAGACCCCCATTGTAACTCAGACCAGTTTATGCATAAGAATTGAAACATAGCTATTGCTTGTTCTTTCTAAACCAGATTTCATGCGAGGACTTCTGAGAGAGAATTAGGCGATCAATTGTTCGTTCTGCATTTTTAAGGTCAAGTTTGCTTTTCCGCTGGGAATTGAGGGCTTGGCGATCTCCGCTCGTGGTCTAGCGGCGATCATCCCGGTGCATGTTGGCGAATATCCATAGAGCTGCAAGTCCGTGCACTGGTGCGTGGTGTACAGCTGAGCGTTATTCGTCATCAAGCGCTATTTATCCATGGTTCTACTCGAGAAGATCGGGCCACCTCAGATCACTGCGCCGAGGCCTGGCCAGTCTTGCTTTCCCCATCCTCCTCTATTCTCCTCTAGATCTGTTAGCTTAATGTCTTTTGTTGAGTTTGATTTTATGCTTGAGCCTTAAGTTGTGTCCTCGATGTTTGTGTGATTTATGCAAGGTGAAGGAGATGGATGAGGGTTGTCTTTGGTGGTGGGGTCACCATCGTGGTTCTTATTTATCTTGAGGTACCACCCTACCTTACTCCCTCTCTGTCTCTACCCCCCTTGCTCTGTGATGAAAATGGCTAGTGCTCTGCGATGGATGTCGAGGACTTCTACTGGTGTGGTGGGTTTGGACACCCTTGGTCTTGCTGTCTTGCTGTTGAACTGCTCAATGATGTTAATAGTCTTATGTTGAAATTGAATTGATAATTAGTTCATATTAATAGTCCCCTTGCTCTGTGATGTAATGATGTTAATAGTCTTATGCTGAAATTGAATTGATAATTAGTTCATATTAATAGTCCCTTGCTCGTGATGTAATGATGTTAATAGTCTTATGCTGAAATTGAATTGATAATTAGTTCATATTAATAGTCCCCTACCATTCCATTCATAATCTCTTCTCTATAAAGTCTCCAAGCAGTGGCTGCTTGTGCCATTAAAACCGGCATCATATATATATATATATATATATATATATATATATATATATATATATATATATATATATATATATATATATATATATATTGTTCGTAGTCCCTACCACTTTGGGGTCGTCCACGCAAACATGAGAAGGATGAGACAGTAGCCACGGGCAACCTCATTGAGCCCCTGCAGATTTAAAAAGTATGGATGCAAGGAGAGCGTTAGGACATCCAATTACCTGGATGTTGTCGATAGGTAATTGGACGTCGCTATGTTCAGAAAGTGACATTGACGCGCAGGTACTCCGACTGGGAAATGGCATCATCTATCAGCAACCAACTATTCTTGAGCATGTAATCGTCTTTAAACCCAACAAGAACACCAAGCAACTGCTAATCAGAGGATGAGGAAAATAAGAAAGAAGGAAGGCATTTTAGTCTTTTCACAGCTCACTTAACAACCCATTGACGGAAGATAGACAATAGTGGCATGAGAGGGCAACATAATCTCATCCGGTGGCACTTGTGGAAAGAGCAATTTTCCAAGGAAACTAGGAACTTTGCATGCAAATAAGGAATTTTCTATATATAAAATCATCGGAGGGAGTAAGATTTGCTAGAAAGTTGAAGGTAAGTGTATTGCTAAAAACAAAATAATCGAAAATTTTCTTATGTCCCTTTTTCCTTTTTGTATTTTTTTTTATTAATGAAAGTAACTCATAAAAGAATGGCCATGTTACTTGAAACTGCTTAAAATTGTAATGCTAATTTTCTCCTTTTTTTCACAAAAAAACTCACGCGGTCATGCCAATTAGGAGAAAAGATCCAGTCTTTCAAACTGATTACGTATGGTACTCTACTTTCAGTACTATTTTTTCTAGTTATCTAAGTTATTTCAAAGAAGTAGAAAAATGAAGGATATTGTCATGTCTCGAGTCTCAATTTATCTATGATTTGAAGTTTGCTTTGTGAGAGAATTATTATCCTTTTTCTTCGCATTTTTTTCCTGGTAAATCACATTGTAAGGACTACAGAGAGAGAGAGAGAGAGAGAGAGAGAGAGCTATCGTGCCAACTTAAATTGGGTACACGATACATTGTACAAATTAATACAACCTACACATGTAGAGCTACGCAACACATTCGGAAGGCTACGACGGTGACCCGACGTACGACGGTGCTATCCCACGGCAGTGCGGGAAGGAGATGGCGGCGGAGCGGAGAGGCGGCGGCGGCGGCGACACCGATAAGACGATGACGCGGCAAATCTCGGCCATCTATCAGCTAGTCCAGGTGTACCGTGTGCGTACCAAAGTTTAATGTTATACGTTTCCAGAAACAATAAAACACAGACAATGCATTAGTCAGGTGGGCCAGGGGTAGTACAGAGGCCAGCCCCTCGTAGGCTCTGCAGACTCGGACCAACCAAACTGTGCAAGTGACCCTGAACGTCGCCCTGATTGTCCTCCGCTGGCAGCCGCTGCTCTCCCTCAATTTTTTTTTTTGTCTAAATGGCACTATTGTGGGGGTCACGACGTATTGGCAAAAATAGTAGCTTGGCCGCACGTCCATAGTCTGAATATGTGGTATGTCGATACGTAGCCATATCCGTACGGCCACTGCCCAGATATAGCCGCATTTGCACGGCCACCGTCCGGAACCGAGTCCACAGTTCCATGGCACCAGCCTCCTTAACAGTACCACGCAATTGATCTTTTTTTCCCCAGTTTTCATTCAGAAGTAAAAAAAAAAAATCATATCTATTAGTATTTGCTTTGTGTGGTTCAATGTTGTCCATGTGGATGGATTAAGGCAGAGTTACTGTATATTGAAACAGAACATTCCAAACTTATAATTTTAGGCACTGATCTATGCGCACACGCACTATATTCATATATTGCAAAATGATTGGAGATCTAAAATGTGAAACTAATTTCGATATCAATTGAGATGCTGAATCCTAACATTTATGAATGTGCAAACTAGGGTCATGGTAATGTTAAATTGATTACATTATGCATCGGTTGCATGTCTTGTGGAGCTACTATGGAGCAATTCTTTATGCACTAGAGCACACGTGCTTACTAAATTGCAAATACAGTTTTGCAGCTCTTTATGGAACACTGTGAAAGTGTGAATGCTTGATTTTGTGAAGGAAAATATGTCAGCAGTGCCATTCATGCCTTTTTGTTATACAAAGACATCCAGTGGACGCCTTCCTTCCTTTGGTCCTGATTTTGTCTTCTGTTATTTATCAGTTACAACTTTCAAGTCATTTACCATATTATTGCTATGCGAACATGCAGCAAAATATGATACCTGTCTTAACAAGTTAAATTAGATGTCAGTCAGTACCTAATGTAACCTCTACTGGGTAAGCTATTGCCAATGGGAGGCATGAAATTATTGATGGACTTGTGGACAACACTACAAAATACCTTTTTTTTCTACCACCATAGCTTAAATATTTTGAACATAATCACCATAGCTTAAATACAATGAGGTATCTTAAATTATAGTAACTTACAGGCTGAATATACAAGTGACAGGGTCTACATATACAATGTGCTAGTATAGGAAGTGCAACAGCATGACATACTCTCGTCTCGTTTTTTTTTTTAAACCAAACATACTCTCGTCTAAAGTGAACTACACGACATATTCTTCATAGAAAATATATGGTAACTCACATCCTAATAGAAAATACATGACATACTCAGACGCATCCTAGCAAGCCCTTGAGTATGTTATTGCAATATATAGTTAGCGTGGCAAACTGACTGAGGAAGAAAATTCTTGCTCCAACTGTAGCACCCGGAGGTGCTTTCAGGTGTTAAACCGATAGCATTGACAAAATTGATCTGTGCATGGGAATTACTAGATTTTGGGCATAAAAACTGCTCAATATCTCCATCGCTTCCTTGGCAAAGTTGGAATTTTCTTACCCTCTTAGTTCTCAGGAACTGCAGCCTCATCTCTACTTCTTCCTTTGAGTTTCAAGCATGCTTCTGTAAGCAACGCAATATCATCAATCTCTTCTTGGTTTGCCTCTTCGACGACCTGAGAATCCATTATTTCCATGAGAGCTCCCTGTTGAGGTCCTTCAACGAAATAATGACACAAGCTTTGTTTTGCACCTAGATCACTGATAAGAATTGGCTTCTTTCTTGTCAAAAGTTCCACAAGTATCACTCCAACACTATATACATCACTCTTTTTAGTTAGTTGGTCAGTATGGTAATACCCTAGATCTAGGTAGCCGAATGGGCCTTGGACAATAGTCACCACATGAGTTTCATCGAGTGAAACAGATCTTGAAGCACCAAAATCAGAAACCTTTGTCGTAAAGCTGCCATCCAGGAGTATGTTGGAAGATTTCACGTCTCTGTGGAAAATTGGTAAGTAAGTGCCCCTGTTGCTTCTATTAAAATCCTAATGTGACCATCCCATGACAGCAAGCATTTAATGCTAATATCAATGTGAAGACCTACAAAGTTCCATTAGATATGAACTCGTAGACCAACAAGGGAACCTCAGATTCGAGACAACAACTGAATAACTTTACCACATTACGGTGGATGATTTGAGACAATATAGCAACCTCGTTGATAAACTGGTCTATCTCAGTTTGCTCTGCAATTTGGATTTTTTTTAATGGCCACCACACGCTGATCAAATAGAATCCCTTTGTAAACTGTGCCATGTCCTCCACGACCAAGAACATGAGTTGCATCCAAGTTGTTGGTTACCTCCTCTAGTTCCTCTAAGGATAATATCTTTGTTTTATTTGTGGCACTTTCATATGAGATTAGTTGCCCCAAGAGCTAGCAGGCCTTGATTTTTCTTGAAGTATGCTATGCGGATTCTCTTCTGGATGCCTTTCTTCCACCTATTGGCGAGTACAGTTGCACCCAATGCAATGGTGATGGAGCCAAGGCCGCAGCCAATTCCAATTGCAATACCTACACCCATTAATTACAGTCATGATATCACTTCATATTTTGTGCATTGTTACCACAATTAGAGGGTCATATGGACAAGACTTACCAGGAAGAAGAATGCGTTGCCTAGCTGATGTCACACATTTCATGTTTATTGGATCAAAATCTTTTCCATGAGAGCACTTTGTGCAATTATAGCTCCTGTCAAAATTTTGACATGTGCCATTGCAATAATTTGCCAGTAAACACTCATTAACATCGGTAATTTATTGGGAAGTGAGCAGCAATCGGTACATTGGTGCTTATATATCATTCTAACTGTTACATGTGTAATTCAAATGCAGACAAATTAACGAAATATTGAATCTAAATTTGTTTTATTAGTTTTATGTTGTCCAATCTCACATAGATGCTACTGTTATGAATATTGTGTGTATATTGAAGAGGCCCAATAGGCAATATATATAGGGTACAAAGGGACACAAGTCTAAACCCTAGAACAATAGAAAATACCACAAATACCCTTATATCCTTAACACCTCCCCTCAAATGCAAGGCGTATGCAATAGCATCATTGCATTTGAAAAGGGTTGACACTAAAATAGGGAAAATCCGAAGTCCGAGTCTTGATAATATCGTCGTAGCATACAACTCTTGAAAAATATGTCGACAAAAGATCTCTCATCCGATGTCATGCGACATCCCATAAAGCACAAGGTGTGGGAGCAAAGTCGATCGCGGCAACATGATGAAGAAGATGATGAAACCGACAAAAAATAGAGAAAACTGTCAAATCAAGCCGAATAGAAATTGATAGAAGCATGGCGACGCAGATCGAAGCCCAAGACGGCGGCGGCGCAGTGCACAAGAAGAACAATAGAGACGCAGTGCACAAGAATTACAATAGAGACGCAGTGCACAAGAAGTGCGGCAACCTTAAAAGCTTGGGGCGACGGATCTGCAGCGGCTTGAAGAAAAGAGCAGCGGCGGCTGTCATGCAAAGAAATTACTACGCTTCTATGACTGGCAATAAATTTTTGTGGACTCGCAGGGTTTAGACGATACTCAAAGATAAAGTGATACGGACTTGCATGGACGCAACGAAAAAAATGACACAAAGGATAGCTAGCAGTAGCAGCAAGAATAGCTAGTAATAGCAGTAGCAGCAACCAGCATGCAGTCGGCACACACACGCACTGCAGGCAGAGGCAAAGCACGAAAGAGGCACAAACAAAGCACGCGCACACACTGCAGGCAGCTTGTAGCAGCTAGAAGAGCTAGCAACATAGCACAGCACTTCCCCTTCTCTCCCTCCCATCCTCCGTTCTCTCTCTCTTTCTCTCACGCACAAAGCAAGCACCAACACAACTTCTCTCCACTAACAGCCGCACACCAAAAGCCACACACCACTGAAGGCAAGGGAGGCCGAGCCGAAGGCAAATCCGAGAGGCAACCCGAAGAAGATTCGATGGCAAACCGAAGGCGCGAGCATGGTCTTGAGAAGCGGCGATGGTGCCAGGGGCTGTCCGTGGAAGAGGATGAGGGAGCGGTGGAGTGAGTCGAGGCAACGGCGGCCCGACCCAGTGACTGCAGGCCGGCATCGCGTAGGAAAGCTTGGAGATGAGGCATCCCAAAGGAGATACGGCGACCCGGGCGAGGCGACGCCAACCAAATGCGCGTGAGGCTCGAGCATGGGACGGCTGGGGTAGCGAGGAGGCCGAGGGAGGCAGAGCCGATGCCCGAGGCGGTCGGCCTCGGCTCCCCAGATCCGAGCGGGGACGACGAAGAGGGAGCCTGATTCGCCGATGAAGACAAGGCGATGTCGGGCAAGGAAGAGCAAATCCGGCAACGAGCTCGAGGATGCGTCAGCGGTAAGTTGCGGCCTCTAGGCAAGAAGCGACGCCGGGAGCAGCGGAGCAGAGCTGCAATGAGAGGCTGCCCCTGGGAGCGAAGAAAGCTCCTCCCGGAGGCAGCAGACAGCGGTAGACGAGCGGCTAGAGACGGCGGCTACAGTAAGCCCTAAACCTAACTCGGCTTTGATACCATGTTATGAATATTGTGTGTATATTGAAGAGGCCCAATAGGCAATATATATATAGGGTACAAAGGGACACCGGTCTAAACCCTATAACAATAGAAAATACCACAAATACCCTTATAACCTGAACAGCTACCTCGACTTGTGTGATATTTTTCTAAGCTTAGCAACACCAGTGCATTTGAAAAATTATTTCTTTTCTGAACAGTACGCTATTGTAAAATACTTAACCAGAAATCAACTCTTTGGATGAAGATGTTCAAAAAAAAATAATGGATTTCATCACATACTTTAAGCATGTCCTGACTAGATGTCACCCATCAGGGTTTTGATCTAGCATTTTTCATATAGGAACACTGCTAGAGATTATACTCTAACAAACAGCACGAAGATTGCCCTTTTGAACAAACTACAACACCCGGTGCTTACAGGATGAGACAGAATAAAAGGCTTTAACTTGGCATGCCTATAAGAAAAACATTATTAAGATAGATAAAACTGTTGGTATAGTGGTAGTCATTGGGTCAAGAGGTCCAAAACCTACCAGGCTACCACTCTTCATTACAAAATGTTCATATTTCCGGGGGGATAAAAGAGCTATGTGTGTGTGTGTGTGTGTGTGTGTGTGTGTAACACACTGTCTTCTAAGATGGATCCATGGGCTTTGGGTGGCTCCCCTTTTGCTCTGGTCCAGAGCTGGCCCTAACAAGTGACAAGTGATAAGCGGGGAAGAGAATCAGGAGATAGAGAGAGACACACCTATACAGCTACTATGGATTTCCTTCAAAACCTAGAGAACACTGGCAATGATAGTGTAACATCTCAAAATTTGGGTTTTCAAAAATCTTTTGAATACTTTAGATTCCTAAAAAAAAATTCACTAATTTTGTTGAATTAATAAAGCTTAATTCAGAATTTCCAAAATTTAAAATATTTAATTTGACTATTTATTTGTCCTCTTTTGAATTTTTAGCATTTTTCTAAATTCTTAAATCAATTCCTAATTCGGAAAATCCTCTTGGACAGAATTGTTCTTGCCTGTTTCCTTTTCTCTAGCTCTCACTCGCCCACTCCTCCACCCAAATTTATCCTTGACCTTCCTCCCCGCTCCGCCTCGCTTCTTTTCCCTGTCTCCGCACTGGCCCACTGGAAGACAGAGCTACCATCGCTAAGCGCTGCACGCAGCGCCAGACTCTAACGCCGCCTTGGCGTCCACGCCCACACGTCTCCCGAGGCTATAAAAGCCCTGGGCCATCCTCGTTCCGCGCACCCCTCACGCCGCCGCCACCCCCACCCCGGTCGTCTTCTTCGCAACTGGCCGCCACCCTTGCCATGCCTGTTCCTCCATCGCCACCGCTCCTCGGGTCGAGTTCCTTTCACCGACGGCATCGCCTCTTGTAATATCTCGTTTAATCATTAGAGGACTAGGTGAATTAAAAAGAGAAAATTAAATATAATTAAAAGAGAATTTCAGAACTTAGTGCATTGGGGAGAGTAGTGGGCCGCCGGCCCATAGGCCAAGTGGTGGAGTCTGGTTTTAAGAAGGAGAGAGGGAGCGACCAAAACCCTAGCTCCTCTTGGCCGCAGCCTCGACTCCCACCAGATCTGCCGAAAGCATGCCGCCCTAGGCCTGAAGCCCTTGACTCTCTGCCTCGCGTCTTTGCCTGCATGCATGCATGCATCTGCACTGCTAGTTGCTAGCTAGATTACTAGTTCCCTTGCATTACTTCCTTTGCATTTGTTCATGACACTTGCAAAAGTGAGAGGGGTAAAGAAAGAGAGAGAGAGAGAAAAAGACACTTGTTGTTGCACAACATTTTCTACTTGCATGGCTGTGCTGCTAGTGTTGGTGCTGGCCATGGTGGAGGAAGGAAGAAAGAAGATGAAGGAAAGGAGAAGGGAGAGAAGAGGAGGTTTTCGCGGGAATTTGTGATCATCTTCGTGATCTCCAAGGGTAACGATCGAAAACCCTTTAGATTGTCATGGATTAGTCTCTGTTAATTTTGTAGGTCATTTTGATTAGAGGAAAGTTAGTTTTCAATCTACTCTAGTTCGTCAAGGTTAGGTGCAGAGCCTTGTGGGGGTGATTAAGGATATTTAGAATCGGATTCAGAGGTCGATCTAATTAGAGAAAAGTTAGATGATCTCGTTAGCTTTCCAAGAAGGTCTAGAACATTAGAATCGGATAGCGGTCTCCGAAAGGTCGTTGTCCAGATTTTGGACTAGCTGGCAGACGTCGTGAGGAAAGGTTGGTTTCATATAGTAGATGGTAAAACTAAATTATGGTGACAATTTGAATAATGTAGAAATTTTTTTGTAGTTTCCAGAACTGGTGTAATTCATATATTTTCAAGTTTTAGAATTAAAGATATAAAATTGTAAAATGGACTATTCTAACAGATTCTAGAACGGTCTTCAGGTAAAGAAAACGAGGTAGAAAACGATAGAATCAGAGGTTCGTCATAACTAGGAAATTGTAGGTTTTTCTGTGATGATTCTAGAAAGTCTTGGATGGTTGAATTTGAAGTTCAGTTGAATACGTTAGAGCCATTTTACTACTGGGACAGCGAGTAGTGCGTCTGGTAGTTTTGGGTTAAATAGGTCGGTTTGGCATAGAAGTGCAATGACGGTTAGAATAAAGTGTTGGTGCTGTGATGTTATGATTTTGAGATGTGTTTTGAATTGTTTGTCTAGAGAGTGTGGTCTCTTGTGCTTTGCCGCCGCTTCGCATCCAACTTCACAGGGATAAAGAGGTAAGTGCATGGTAGACAGTGTTCATTGGTTGATCACTATATTCTTTACCGCTCATTACCATTATATTGTTTGTGCATTTACTTTATTTATGTAACATCCCAGTTTTCAAGGCTTCTTAAAAATTTTCAAAATAAAAATAACCATTTGGTTTTGTTGAATTGCTAAAGCTTAACTTGGAGATTTTTGAAACTAAAAGCAATTTAATATGAATAAATCAAACTTCAACTAATTCAAAATTTGGTTTATTTTGAGTTTATTGGAGTTCTTTGGTATTTAAAATCTTATTTCTCTGTTTGTTCTGAATTCCCGTCGGCCCGTTCCTTTCCCCGCTCCGCCCTCTTGGTTTTGACCACCCTCTCGATTTCGAGTTTCGACCACCCTCTCGGTGTCGACCACCCTCTCGATTTCGACCACTCTCTCGGTTTCGACCGCCCACATGGTTTCGACCAGCCCCACCTGTCAGCCCCCTGCTCACCTTTTTTTCCGCCCGTCGCGTCACGGCCGTCGCAAAAGTCCTCGCGCATTAAATGATGTCATCTCTGCCGTGCCCGTTCCTCCTCTTGTCTCCTCCCTTGCCTGCCCCCATCCCTTCCCTCACTTGTCGGTCGTGCACCCAAGCCATGCCACTGTGAATCCCGCCACTCCATGTTGTTGCCCGGTCCTCCTCCTTCCTCTATAAATGGAGCACCAGGGAGCTCTCGCCCTCCTCTTGCATTCACCTTAACTCTCCCTCTCTCTCTCTCTCTCTCGCCCTCATTTCACCGTGCTTCGAGTTTCGCCACCGTCGTCAATGCCTCTCTGTTGACGTTGTCTTCACCTCCGGCATCGCGAGACCGTGTTCTACCCGAGGCTCCCCTTGTCTTCGCCGGGAGTTCACCGGAGCGCCCGTGCCGTCTTCGACCGCCTCGCCGCCACCACCGTGAGCCTCGAGTTCGCCTCGCCTCCCTCTCTCCATTGGTGCCCTCGCCGCCGACCATCTCGCCGCTGCTCTCTTCGTCGCCGTCGGTCACAACCTTCGACCAGGTAGTTGAACATCCTTCCGACTAGGTAGTTGAACCTCCTTCCGACCACCTGTAGTCGAACCTCCTTCCGACCACCTGTAGTCGAACCTCCTTCCGACCACCTGTAGTCAAACCTCCTTCGACCAGGTGGCCTAAAACTTCCGACCAGTCGAACCTCCTTCGACCAGGTAGTCGAACCTCCTTCCGACCACCTGTAGTCAAACCTCCTTCCGAGGGCTTGTTATCCTTCGTTCGAGCTCCGATTCGAGTGATTCAAATCTCTAAACTCATCTAAATTCAGTACCTTTCTTTTGGTTCTAGTTTGGTAATTTTTGGATTTGTTGTATTTATTTGGCTCTTTTCAATGACATGTTGACATGTACCCCTGGACACCATAGGTTGGGTAATCTTAGTTGGACATTATTGTAATACCAACATGAGTGCGTATTATGCTTAGTCATGCTTTAGTTATGCGATGGTCTCTCGATTACATGATTCAATGATGATAAATTTGACTTAATGATATATGGAATTGTGGTGGAGCCACTATTGATAAAATTTGTTGTGCCATGGCAAGGGTTGCCATTTGGTCGGGTTGAACCAAAAATGATTTCATACTCGAGCGAATGATCTGGGGTGCGAGAAGCACATTGGGATGAGGATGTTTCGCCTGAGTAGTCTCTAAGGACTTAACTTTGTGCGCCATTGATCTGGGCCATACCATACAACCATAAGTCTATTTATGGGGTGGGCCTGGCCAACTAATTAGCAGTGTTTTGAGTCGGTTCTGTTTGGGTTGATAAATGGCACAAGAGGGGGCCAGGACGGCGAATCCTTAGTGAGCAGAACCGAGTCAAAATGGAGCTTTGTAAAAGCCTTGTGATAATCTCTTAGTCGCACACCTCGAAGTGTGTGAGTGGATAATATAAGATGATTATCTCTTGTGGGTCAAGCTGTACAACCTCTACAGAGTGTAAAACTATTCGAATAGCCGTGTCCCCGGTTATAGACAATGCTTGGTGATTTCACATGAGGAGTAGATTTTCTCAAAAATGTTGGGTTGGATGGATCCGAGTAGTTGGTTTTGGTTGATGGTTGGGAAGTGAATGGGGGTGTTCACTAGTTGTTGCAAAGAAACTTGATTACTTATGTATTAATCTTTCAAATTGTGCTTTACAATCTACTTACTGTATTCACTGTCAATATTGCTTTCTGCAAAATAGCCATAAAGCTATCCTTGTCAAGCCTTGCATGAATACTACTTACATACGTTTCCCTACGACTTGTTGAGTACTTTAAGTACTCACGGCTTTACGCCATTTATTGATTAGTCGTCGAAGAAGACCCGGGCAGCACTGAGTTCTACGAGGAAGATTACTTCGAGGACTACGCGAACTAGGTCGCGTCCTCCACTCGATTGCCTGTGGGCATGTCAGATGGCTACCATGAGTGGTTTCTTTCCGCTGCAAGTTTACTCTATTGTCGTTAAGCTCTGCGTGGTAAACTCTGTAAAACTTGACCCATAAGGTCCTTTTGCTACTAAGTAATATTAATTCACCTTTTCTTAGCTATCTTGTTGTATGGATATGATCTCATCATTGTTGTAGCTATGTAGACTAGCTACTGATCATGGGACTAGTTCAGAATATACAGAGGGTCCCGGAGTTGCATATATGGGGTCCCGACAATTTAATTGCAAGCAATGTGAATGGTCATGATTTTATTCGTATTGATGGATATGAGAATGTTGGATAATATTAATAATGATGAATCTATGAATAATTGTGCATTCATAAATATCATTGCATATGAGAAGGTGATCACAACTCCACGGGAGTGGAGGAGGTCCCCGATCCTTGAGTAGGACGGGCTTGCGAGTGAACATTGTCGCTAGTGTTCACTCACACTATACCGATATACGCAAAAGAAATGCATGTGGACATGTAGCATAGGGATGCATAGAATGGAAAGAGAATTGAATGATTGAGTACGAGAATAAAGGGAAGAGAAATAATTGATGTTGATGATGATATTGTTTACCGTTGATTAAGCATTGCTCATTGTTTATCGTTATGCTTGCTGAGTCGTGGACTCACTCTTACTCTATTGTTGTTTTTAGGTGACCATTGACGACGTTGCTCCTGGGAAGGGCTAGCACATACTTGGAATCATGTCATTCACTCAATTACAAGAACTATTGATCATAAGACCGTTTATTAGTGTGATAAGTTATAATTAGGAATGGATATTATTGCTTAGCCTTAGTTGATTATTCATTAAATAGACTTGATTGGTTTGGTTTTGCGTTGATCTTGGTTTATTATTTTGGCATACTTCCTATGAATTAATTATCCAAGATTTCTTTATTATTATCCTTGTGTTATTGTGACCCGTGGACGGGTTTTATCTTTGATATACTTGCTGTAATTTAGTGTTAATTGTTGTTATAGCTAGATTAGTTTAGTGGCATTCTGGGCTCCATGTTGGGTCGGGGTGTTACAGTTGGTATCAGAGCAGGCTTTAGGTCCGTGGTGAATAGATTAACAACTTAGGTAAACTTAATTTGCTAATATTTATTTTAGGACTAGTAAAATTAAATAAAATTTGCTAATGGTTAATTAACTTAAAAATTGACATACTATGCACAGTAGGATGGGGATAGGTCAAGCATTACATTTGCGTTTCCGTTATGTCGCATTGATGATTGCTAATATGAATTGATTATGAATGGTTATGATTTGATTATATGATCGATATGTGTTCTGATAGTTGATGTCGAGAGGTAGAGATTGTGGTTGTGGCCATAGGCATGACCAGTTTGTACCACTGTATGTGGTGTAGGAATAGTGAAGTATTTACCTAAGATAGCTTAGTTACTGGCGTTGAGGATGAGTTCCTACGATAAATGTTGTTGCTTTCCTTGAGTTTGCATCTGGTTATTCTGGTTACAATGTAGTTGATTGGTTTCCCTTAGTTTTATTTGTTCCATAAAACAATTAGTGTTTTCCTGAATATTGAGTTATTCTTACAGCTGGTGAACGTTGTTAAGTGGCAAGATTGATCTTTTCATGGGAGTTTCGTCTTTCTTGTTGGGAAACATGACTCATTTTTTAGCATGGTATTTTGGATGATGAAAGTTTTCTGTTGCAAGTTCTTTAACATGTGGGAGCTTTGACCCTATGCATTTCTTTTAGATTATTTTGAGTGTTGAAGTTTAATGCCTCTCTTTTATGAAAGGAAGTGTCAAAACCCTTTTGTGGTGCCTTGTTATGTTTAAGTGTGAGGTTGTAATCATAGAAATTAATTGATATAGTATGAGTTATCAAGTTAGGTCATTAGCGTGATGCATAATTAATCTTAACTTATGTCCTTGGTAGCGTAGTTGATTAATTTATTGATGTCTTGTAATAATTGTATGATGAATTGTGATTAAGAGTACATCAATTCCTAATTGGAATCAACAGGGTTACTGAGAAGTGTGGATCATTGGTAAACTAGATTAAATCATTAGGATTATTTAATTTGCTAAACTTGTGAGATAAACTTGATTAATTGGTCTTGTTAGGATTAATATGACCGTTAGGGATGGTTAAGTTAAGGAGGTGTTAGATTATTGCCTTAGTAGATATTAATATTGAATTTGGCTTCTATTTGGCTATTTGATGATCTTATATAAATACTAGATTTACCTAATTCTTGACATGCGAAAATTGTTGAAACATGTAAAAAGGACTAGATGAATGTTGATGTATCACTTTGTGAAACCTTGTTTTATAGAAAATTATGTTATTAAATCTTTAATAATATTTTTTGCTAATTTCTGAACATAAGGTGGAATGTTGAATATGTGTTTATAAAGGTTTATGTGATTGCAAATAGAAGTAGGGCCATAAATGTTTCCATGATTAATATGATCGCCAGTTGTTAATGATAATCTCCACAGTACAATTAGTGTATGCTAAAATTGGTGTTGAACATCACTAAGAATTGAATGGATGAAACTTAATAAGTGATCATTATTAGTGTGCCCTGCGAAATTTTCATATGATACTCTCCTCTCCGGCCGCCTCCCTTCGCTGGTCGATTGCACCACCACCGATGAGCTTCGCCATTCATCTTCACCACCATCTTACTCCTCGCATCGCGTTCTACGCCGTGCTTCCCTCCCCTTTCCCGGAGTGTCACTGGAACTCCATCGTCACCGGGGCCAAGCTTGCACCGCAGCTTGGAGCTTGCCGCCGACCATCTCCGACGTGCCGTTGACCCCGCACCCGCGTCATCTGCTTCACCTCGTCGCCCTCTTTCCGTTTTGACCCTCCACTTGGGCCGCCGTGGCCGCTAGCTCCGACGAGCCCCATGCGCCACCATGCCACGAGTGCCACCTCACCTCATCATCCTTCGTGTCCGCCACGTCATGCACCTCGTCACCACATCACTTTCATCGCATGACATATATGCCTTGTCATCTGCTACCAGGTCTCACATGTCAGCCACTTAAGCCATAACCTAAGACCCACCTCTCACTTACATGTGGGTCCCGAATGTTGGTCAACCCTAGTCAAACCCTAGCCACATGAACCCGGTTCACCATGAACCTCTCCTTTGCCATGGACATGGTCCATGGACCGGTGGCCCATACCTGAGTCCCTCATCCCATTTCTTGGAATTAATTTAATTCTTGAAAATCCTTAAATTCCCTTAGCCCCACATGTAATACACTCACCCTTTTTCCAATATTTTTGAAATAAAATATTTTGGGAATATTCCGCGGACCCTACCTGTTAGTTTCTCTCTCCCTTTTCTTTTTCAATATTTTCCTTCTCGATCAAACTTCTGAGGGCTCATTCTCCCTCACACGAACTCCGATTGAACCCATTCAAGTTTCTAAATTGATCTAAAATCAATCCGTACCTTCCAGTATCATTCAATTTCAATTTGGAGTTTATTTGATTTGTCTTTTTGAGTTTTGATTGTTTTTGCGCTTTCTCTCTCATTAGACGTTGTCGTTCCGAAATCGTGCGAAAGAGCTGAAGGTCAAGGAAGTACAAGATCAAAGATAAAAGAAGAACATTATTGTTATAGCAAGGCAAGTTGTACCTTTGACCATGTTGAACCCAGATTTTCCAAAATTACTTTGATTCAAACTATTGCATGTTATTCTAATTATTTAATTCTTTAAATGCTTTGGGATTACCTATACACCTACTTGATTATATCCACCTTGCTCATTGTATTATCATGATCTTTTGTCACCCTAGTTGGTATCATTATAGCATCAACGTGGGTTGATTTGATATGAATAGTCTGCTTAACCATGCAACGGGTTATTGGCATCATTTTGAGTTGCAAATCTAAACTTGATTAAGTGAATATAGAAGACTTTATGGAAAGTTGTGTACATTATGTTGTTAATCATTGTTGGCATGTGTTACACTTAACCAACAGGGTGGAAAAAGCTTTAGACCGAGGCAAGTTGATGGAATAATGATATGGTGGAGCTGTGTGCACTGAAAAAAAATGAATGTGATAGTTGGTAGTAATTGGTAGTCTAGTCTTGGTCAATTAAGGACTTGACTTTGTGCGCCATTGAACTGAGCCATAACTGTACGACCACATGCCAAGTATGGAACATGCCTAACTTAGTAAGCTGCGGAGTCTTGACATTGATTACTCAGGAAGATAGGTTAAGCTGTGTGCCAGGGTGAATGTGTGATTATGTATGTGTAACGATTCACATTTATGAGCGGTTTGCCGTGTCTAGGTCCAACGGTGTGCGACGGGCCAACAACCTTTGTGGGGGGTTTGGTGCCGTCAGTATTGCACAACAGGGTGGTCAATTGTTGAGATGAAGTTTCGGAAAGGTTTTGTTATGATCAGCTCCGTACAAGTTGATTGCATCTTATGGGTAATGTGTACAAACCTCTAGAGAGTGTTACTCAATCTATTCGAATAGCCACGTCTACGGTCATGGACATGCTCAGGGATTTCACACGAGGGTAGATTTTCATAAAACAATTGGGAGAGGCAGCTGTGTGAGTAAACTTATGCAGCTATCTGAAAGAAAATGATCAGGTTATGTGAGCTTTATGAAAATACTTGTTAATATTATTATTGTTATTTGTTTTAAATTACGCTTTCAATCTATTATCCATATTCAACTGCAACTGTTGTTTTTATGCAAAAGAACCACAGATGTTATATCTTTTGGAATAAGCTATCATCTATAGTTTCATTATGTTGTGCGACTTACCGAGTACTCTATGTACTCACCTTGCTATAAACAATGTTGTTCAGTTGATGAAAGCTACATCAGTTCACCGTTGGTTAACAAGGTCTACTTCAAGGATCGTGGAGAACTAGATCGCGCTACCCCAATCGATTGACTGTGGGTATATGGATGAGTTTCATTGAAGTTATTTTGTTTCCTTCCACTGCAGCTTATTTGAGTTATTCGCCTCTAAGACATTAATTGTAAGCTTTGACATTAAGATCGTTACTCTGATCATTGTTGTTAAAAATGGTGATGCTGGCTAGAATTAGACTGGAGATACTATACGCATGCTTGTATATATTTCATCACTGAATAATCAAGATTTGCTAGAAATTGAAAAGGTTGTACTAAAAGCAGACTCTGGAAAATTTCAAATGCGAGTTTCTAGTTAGGGATTTCTTTTGGAGAAATTCCGATTTATTAAAATAACTTCATAAAAAATGGTTAACCGAAAGTGCTAACTCATCATCAATAAGCTTTTTAATAAAAAGGAAATACAACGTGATTAAGAGAGGAATATTCCATCCTTCAAAATGGTTTCATGTTGTTCACTAATTTTAGCACTACTTTGTCTACTTATCTAAATTAATTGATATTGAAAGCAAAACGGAGGATAAATAGCACAAACCATAAACATAAATGCAGTCATAGAAACTCCCACCTGGATTAAGATATGAGATTTAGGGAACGATTAAGATATGAGATTTAGGGAAATTCTCAAGATGTCAACGGTTATTTGAAGAACTATTCATATACGACTTACCGAGAGTTTGCATAGTTAAACTCAAATAGAGCAATATTGCACCTACAAATTTTACATAAAACAGTGTACAAAATTTGATCGTAGAATTAAAATTGAGGGTAGGTTATGCAGACAAAGGCTGAGTTGTTGAGAAACGCAACCGTGTGTGCTCGTCCCTGATGGCCTAGTAAGAACATGCATACTAGATGATCATCAATAGCATCTCATCCTCTTCAATATTGGTAATAGTAAAATGGCATCGACATCTAGTATCAAATCAAACCAAGTGTTTGTGATCTACTGATCTGATAGCCACATCAAGTCATCAAGATCAACTAGAAACAACAGGGCACCGGAAACCAGTGATGAATCCATAGATCATGTGGTCCATTAACCTATTTCCCACTGCCGCAAACCCACAACTCCCGACCTTTCTTGAACTCAAATGTCGCAATTTTAGTGGGGCGCCGCACTTTGTCAGCTGGTGGCCGTAGTGTCGACTCTGGCTCGGGACCTCCTCCCCTCTACCATTGTCTATTCGAGTTGGTACGCTCCCGTTGCAAATGTCAATCTCCATGTTTTGCTTGATGTAGTAAAAATCTTATATTTATATGTGCATAGCTAGGTTGGAACAAGATATTCTGAAAGTAGTCACTCACTCGCGATGAAATTGTCAGACCCGGCTTCCGAGAATCCAAATCCTCTGTGAAAGACACTGTGCTATTCCCTAGATCAGTAGATAGCACTCAAAGATACATTGCTGAGTCATTCATACAAGGCATGAATTAAACATTTAAATTTATTACAACACAGAGTGACATAGAACACGTCGGGTCGAGTTTTAGAAAAGGGGCCGAACAAGGCCAACTTGTTTACATTACATAAAACAACATAAACTACAGCGGAAGCAAAAGGGGTAGAGCACATCTCACAACAGGCAAGCGACTTGGGAAACCTGTGTGCGTCCGATATTACCCAAAGACTCAAATAATATAGGATGCACACAAGTACCAACGGAGTCAACTAGACTGAGGCGAGATTAGAACGGCTAAAGACTAAACTACGCTTCATCATCTCCTGGGCCTCCAACTTCTGGATCCTCATAGTAGGCGTAGTCTTCGGGACTTCCTGCTTCTGAGGGTTTTGAGAGAAGAGCGAGAATGAGCACAACTTCCGTGCTCGCGAGCCAACACACAATGCAATAATGTACATGCAAGGTTTTAACAAGGATGGCTCGGGTTCTTTTATTTGCTAAAGCAACATTTTCAATTATCATAATTACAAAGTCCTATCACTTAGCATTTTAACCAAATTGCATTTTATTAAAGAGAGTAATTGTGCAATATTTATTTCAGTAGAGGTCCCCTCAGTCGAAAACTCTACCTATGCTTCATTTGATTGGAGCTACCTCCACTATTAACACCGCTGAGCTCGAAGGCTCAGGTAAAATCCAGCTCAGGGCTAGGTGAGCCCTCCACATTTTCATTCCACCCACAAAGGTTTTTGGAATAGAACTAACTTAAGTAAAGTTCCCATGTCCGCCTTTGACCGTAGGCGCGACTGTTTAAACAGTTTAGACTCTGCAGAGGTTGTGCACTATACCCACAAGAGATAGTCATACTCGTTACCCTACACGATTCCATAGTCATGTAGTTGAGCGACCGTCACAGTAACCTTTCAAATTACCTTGCCCCTTCTATCATTTCACCCTTATGGGCCGCGCTTGCGGTGGGTCCCATAAGTTTGCGCGGGATGTCACCCCTACGACTAGTCGTAGCAGGCACCTCACCCTTCCTTGGTGTCCCATTCAAGCTGGACCGCGTCCACACTTGCACATTTCATTAGTGAGATGACTTTCAGGGTCCAATAAATTTACTAGGCCAAGTTGCAGTTTGCAGACTTGTGGTTGTACTTGTTTTACACAGGAGGTCATGACAAGATTAAGTCCTTAGGGGTTATCCGGGCGATTTATTCCATACACCAACTCCTTGGGCTTCTAGCACCCATCAACATTATACCATTCACAACCAACATTCTTTGGGCTACATTAGCACCCAACCACATTACATCATTCATCACATCATCCGCTCAGATAGGAACAACAATTAGGGTTTTTGAGGAGTAAAATATATCAACTCAACCATCTCAGTCATTTCCCCACAATGACTGCCCAAATCCACTTTTATGTTTAAAGGATGATGTTTGGGGTATTTTAATACCCCGGTACTTAAGCAAGTCTAGCATGTCGCTTAAGTACAACCTATAGCTAGTATTACCATATAGTTACTAGGGTGACATGGAATAATGGAATCAATTATCAATGGATGGCATATTAATTAATTAATCATCAAATGGGTGTTTAACTACCTTAAGCTTTAATATACATTTGATTAAAGAATTAAAGCATGCAAACAAGCAAAGAGAGCAAATAAATACACAAAAATAAACAAATGAACTCCAAATTGAACAAGACCTATGCTATTGGTAAGATCTTGAATTTACAAAATTTTAGAAACTAATTTCATAATTTTTGGAGTTATAATGGAGGAGAACGGAATTATCAAAAATTGAAATGAGTTAAAAGAAAGAGAGAGAGGGGATGGGTGCATCGCATAGTGCAATGAACTGGGTCTACGCGGTTTGAGGAGCTGGTCCATGGGAATAGGGAACCACGGGTCCCACACGTCATTGAGAGGAGGGGGAAAAATCCTGGGTGGTTAATTTGTGGATATCATGGGGATATGCTCACGATCCTAATGTGATGGTACAATTGGCAATAGATTCTTTGGTTTGTCGAAACGATCATTTTCGGTTTTGTTGAAATCTTGTTTTCAGCAAGTGTCAGGATAATCGGTAGTACCGGCGTGTAATGCGCGGTACTACCGCGATCTTGATAATAGTACCGGCTTGTGTTTACGGTAGTACCATTACGGTATTACCGCAAGCAAAGCGGTATGGTTTTTCCAGAACGAGTGTAATTTGTGTTTTGGATTTCTCGAGGAGCGGTAGTACCGCGCTATGGTTGCCGGTAGTACCGCATGGCGGAATGACCGCATGTGTGCGGTATGGTTTTTCCAGAACAAGTGTTTTTGGGAAGTTTTGGATTTCCTTGAGGAGTAGTGATGACCCTTGATTATGGGTCTTGATTATCAAGATCTTGGTAGTACCGGCCATAACATGGCGGTAGTACCGATTTGGTTTCTAAGTTTCGTTTAACTTGAGAATTGCTTTTGGGTTAGGTCAAGTTCATGGGTTTCATGGCATATGTGTTGCATGATGCATGTTTTGACTAACGTGGGTCAAGTTGTGAAAAACTTGTTCCGGATTCGATTTCTTTGTCTATTGATGTGCGAGTTGCTTGGAGGTCAATGACAATCAATCGGCGAGATGATCGGGACTAAGCTTGGAGAGCCGAGGTCCGAAACGATCGGGATGCCGTGAGGTCAATGGAGTCAAGCATCGCGCAAGAGGGACAAAGGTGACCGAACAGACAGCCAGGCGACGGAGTTCGATCAAGCGGCGCGGGGTCGGTGCAAGTGCCATGGTGGTTCGGTGGGGAGCCGGATGGGAGAGACTTGCCGACATGAAGAGAGTCGCCGATCAACCTACACGTGGCGAAGCATGGAGGTGCTTCACGAAGATGGGACTCGGTCTTTGCAAAAGATCGAGAAGGGTATTTTGGTAATTTCACCAAATACCACCTTGGTGACCTAATGCCAACCGGCGGCGCAAGTCGGTGCGTCAAGAAGTGGATTAGGTCAAGAGAATTGAAGACGGCGCTTTAAAATGCGTGCGTGTGTGACCCGTTTGTTTTGGGCCTTAACGGGAGCCCATTAGGGTTACTCTTCTAGAAGGTCTAAGCCTCCACTATAAATAGGGGGTGTGCTGGACAGCAATCTCAACCCTTTCATTGCATTGTAAACCCTAGTTTTGCTTTTGTGCTTAGGGAGTTGATAGTTGGAGGTTAGGGTTCTAGAGAGTTGGATTTCATTTCGTACTCATGTATTGAGTCTTTGTCCTCCATTGATGGAGTGGCTGTAAACCAATACCATATCAAATCAATCCAAAGAAAGTTCTATCAAAGATGAGTTTATTTGCTTTCTTTCTCTCTATTTGATGATTTTGAGTCTTTCTTTGATCCGCGAGTTTTTGGTTGGTTTCTTGCCGTGATCTAACTTGCTGTGACATGTGGGAACCCATCTAGGATCATCTTGATCATCAATCACCCACGAGCAAGTCTCTAGATCATATTTCGATTTTTGCTCGGTTTTGAAGCACACTTCGTTCAAACTGAAAAAGATAGGAACTTTGGCTTGGATCTCTGCGATCCTTGATTGGAATAGGTTCCTAATATCCTTAGGAAGGTGTGTTCCAAATTTGGTGGAGTTTGGCCTTACGGTTTAAAAGTTTTGTCGATTTTTGATTTCGTTTTTTCAGTTTTTACTATTTTTCGCCCGATTTTTCTCGCTCATGCGAACTACCGCTATTGTTCATCAACCTTTGCTCATAAGGCTGATTTTTGTGTTTTTGGTCGTTTCTTTTGGGGTTTTGAAGGGGATTGAGTACAAGTCTTCCGCTATGCTTATATATATTGATCTTCATAGTTCCCATAGCTGTTGGAGTCAATATTATGTTTGAATCGGATCAAAACGAAAAATAGATAGTGCTCCTATTCACCCCCCTCTAGTCGCCTTTTCGGTCCAACAAGTGGTATCAGAGCCCGGTTAGTTCAATCTTGATCTTAACCGGTCACTGAACTTGGCGATGGATAAGTACTCGACCAAGCCGCATGTCTTTGATGGGCTCGACTATGCCTATTGGAAGAATCGCATGCGAGTTTTCCTTGAGAGCGAAGGACAAGCTATATGGGAGGTTGTTCGAGCCCCGCTCGTTTTGCCCGAAGTTGCTACGCCGGCTTCAGCAGCCCTCTTGGCTAACAACAACAAGGCAAAGAACCTTCTATATGCTGGGCTTGGTAGGCAAGAGTACGATAGGATTTGCAATCTTGCGACATCAAGACATGAGATTTGTTACACCCTCGAAACTTACCATGAGGGATCGTCCCAGATCAAGCAAGTGCGTCAGAATGTCTACAAGCGAGAGTACAACAAATTCGAGATGCGTCCTGGTGAGAGCATCGATGACGTCTTTACTCGCTTTAACAAGGTGATCAATCAGATGAAAGCTGTTGACATTGAGTACTCTCAATCGAGAATGCCACCCACCTCTTGGGTGCAATCAACACCAAGGAGTGGGAGATGAAGGCAAGCGCCATAGAGGAGAACGCCGATCTCTAATCTCACTTTGGAGCTGCTTTATAGCAAGCTAAAACTCATGAGATCAAGAGAGGCGGTAATCATAAGAAGGATAACATGGCTTTGGTGGTGATCCTCTCAAAGGGACTCTGATGATTCTTTTGAGTCTTCTTCTGGTTTTTCTCTTGCGTGTTTATCTGCTATTCAAGAAGAAGAGTTTGAGAGTCTTCCTGAGGCTGATTTAGCTCTTTTAGCCAAGAAAGTCACACGGCATATAACAATGTCAAAAAGCGAGAAAGAGAGGTGGTCCCGTGACATGCTATGAGTGTGGAGAGATATATCATATCCGGGCCAACTGCCCCAAGCTGAAAGGTAAGGGCAACCACAAGAATGAGAAGCCTTCCTGGAAGAAGCCTAAAGGGGGCAAGTCCAAGTATGATGCTGCCAAGCTCATGAAGGCTGCTCACCGAGTCCTTGCCGCTTTTGGAGATCAATCCATGAGCGATGTGGACTCCGGGAGCGAGGAGGACAAGGAGGAGGAGATGTCTCAAGACAAGAAGGGAAAGGCCAAGGATTTCACTGGCATGTGCTTCATGGCCGACTCCGTCGACGCCGATGACGACGATGAGGTACCTCTCTTCTATGATGTTCTTTCTGCTAGATGCGATAACATGTATGAGCAATTGCTTAGTCAAGATAAAGCTTTAAAGTTCACCATGGCTAGGAACAAGGATTTAGAATCACAAGTCGAGAATTTGACATTAGAGATTGTGAATGCTAAGAGTCTAGATGTTGATGAATGTTCATCCTGCCATGCTTTGCACTCCGAACTGTCTAAGCTACAATCTGCTCATGATATTGTTTTGCATCAACTTGAAAATGCTAGAACTGAGCTAATTGATGTTAAATCTGCTCCATATGAAAAATGCTTAGAGTCTAGCAAGTTGGATGCTTCTGGTAATGTGAAATCTAGCTTTTGCTCTTTCTGCTTAGAGCGGAACATGAAGTTAAGGATATTCTAGAAGCAGTTAGAGCTAAGTTTGCCAAGCTTAAGGACTCAATTGATTCTACATCTTGTGCCTCTTGTGCCGCCTATAAGCTTGAAGTTGCTCATCTTAAGGAGAAACATGCTAGAGCCATTAAGGGCAAGACTTGTGAATCATGTGCTAATATTGAAAAAGAGAATGCATATCTCAAGGATACTTTAGAAAGATTCTCTAATGGTGAAAAATAGTTAAACATGATTCTAGATAAATCTAAAACTCCTTTTAAGAAGCAAGGTTTAGGATACAACTCTGCCCAGGACATGTCCAAGTCTAATGTCATTCAGGTCTTGGAAAATGGCTTAGTTGAATTTAAAACCCAACCTGCAAAAACTGTTTTTAAATCTGCAGGGTTTGTCCAACCTTCTTTTAAGGCAAAAGGTGCTTCTCCCAGTGGTACAAAATACCATTGCACCTATTGCAAGAAGAGTGGACATTTGGTTGAGTTCTGTTGGCGTAGGTTGAAGAATGCTAAGAAAAATATTGCTAGAATGTCATCTAATCAACCTAGAGCTTTTATGAGACATGGTCACGTACAAAAGAAGAACCCCAGCCTAGGATTTGTTGCACATGCTCATCACCATGTTCCTAGACAGGATGCATCTCATGTTCTGGTTACCATTGCTCAAAATAGAACTGCTAATAAAGTCAAGGATAGCACATCTGCTTTGCATACTACTCGCAGACGAGTGTCTCAGTACTGGGTTCCCAAGTCGCTTTTAACTAACCCCAGTATTGAGACACATCGCTCTTTTGTTCCTTGATTTTCAGGATTGGCGCGGAAGGGGGAAGAACACATGGTTCGTCGACTCCGGGTGTTCACACCACATGACCGGAGAGTCAAGATGGTTCACCTCCTTCACGCGATCGACAGGTGATGCCTTCATCACCTTTGGAGATGATACACAAGGGCGCATTGAAGGAACTGGAATGATTAGGGTGAACGACAAGTTCATTCTCAAGGACGCCGCGCTTGTGTCTAAGCTAAGGTACAATCTCCTTTCGTCTCCTGACTTCTCGATGATGGCTATGAGACTCGTTTTAAGAAGAATGCCTGTCGTGTGCTTGATTCTTTTGGTGAGCTCGTTTTTGGGATTTCTAGAGTTGGTAGAATTTTTGGAGCTGACTTTTCTGAATCGCTTGCCGGATCTCTTAAGTGTTTGATTGCATCTTCTTCTGATATCTAGTTTTGGCACCGACGGTTGGGGCACATTGGTTTGGATCATCTGACACGAGTTAGCGGCCTTGATCTCATGAGAGGTTTGCCTAAACTCAAAGTCGCCAAGGATGTCAGATATGCGCCTCAGTAGGCATGGCAAGCAAGTTGCCGCCACACCCGCTATTGACTATGGTCATGACCGACGGACGGACAGGTTGCTTCATATGGATACTGTTGGTCCTGCTAGGGTTCGGTCAGTCGGTGGCAATTGGTACATTCTTGTCATAGTCGATGATTTTTCGAGATATTCTTGGGTGTTCTTTCTTTCTTCGAAGGATGAGGCTTTTGATCATTTTCATGATCTTGTTCTTCGTTTGGCTTCTGAACTTCCTGGTGCCTTGAGAGCGATCCGAAGTGATAATGGCACGGAGTTCAAGAACGCTTCTTTTGCCACTTTTTGTGCTGAGCGCGGTATTGAGCATCAGTTCTCTTCTCCACACGTCCCTCAACAAAATGGCGTTGTGGAAAGGAAGAACAGGACTCTAGTTGAGATGGCTAGAACGATGTTGGATGAGTATAGCACACCGAGGAGATTTTGGGCCGAAGCTATTGCTACAGCTTGCCATATTTCAAACCGTGTCTTTTTGATACCATCTTTGGGCAAGACTTCTTATGAGCTTCGTTTTGGTAGAAAACCCTCTGTCTCTCACTTTTGAGTCTTTGGATCGAAGTGTTTTATTCTCAAGACAGGGAACCTAGATAAATTTGAATCAAGAACTTGTGATGGTTTATTTCTAGGTTATCCTGCTCATTCGAGGGGTTTTCGGGTTTTTAATGTTGAAACTAACATTGTCCAGAGACATGCAATGTCACTTTTGATGAGACTAGCCCCGAGCTAGATTCGATGTTTCGTGACTTACAGTGACAGAGAGCATTTTTGTTGAAGAAGATGAGGATGAACTTGATTTTGCTCCTTCACCATTGTCGATGTTCCTGTGCAAGCCGCCCAAGCTCGAAACTCCTTTCGATCGCTTCACCTCCAATTGAGGCTCTGCTGCGACTTCTTCTTCAAAGAAGCGGAGGTTGAGGAGACGCTATCTCCTCCAGCGCCTCCTTGCACATTCGAAGCAACACCCTCCGGATCGATGATTGGTAATCTCCATGAGCGAGTCACCGCCCGGTATCATGATCCGAAGTCATTTCTCTCACTCTGCATTTGTAGCTTCTTTTGAACCCAAAGATATATCACATGCTTTAGCCGATGCTAGTTGGGTCAATGCCATGCATGAGGAGTTAGAGAATTTTGAAAGAAATAATGTTTGGAACCTTGTAGAACCTCCTAGTGGACATAATGTTATAGGAACCCATTGGGTGTTCAAAAATAAACAAAATGAGGATGGTTCTGTGGTTAGAAACAAGGCTAGGTTGGTAGCTCGGGGTTTTAGCCAAAGTTGAGGGGTTAGATTTTGATGAGACCTTCGCCTCTGTTGCTAGATTAGAAGCCATTCAAGATTTGCTTGCATTTGCTGCATCTAAAGGTTTTAGGTTGCATCAAATGGATGTTAAGAGTGCCTTTCTGAATGGTTTTATATAGGAGGAAGTGTATGTTAGGCAACCCCCTGGTTTTGAGAATCCCAAGCACCCTGATCATGTTTTTAAGCTATCCAAAGCCTTGTATGGTCTTAAACAAGCCCCTAGAGCCTGGTATGATAGACTTAAGACCTTCTTGCTTAAGAATGATTTTGAAATGGGAAAAGTTGATAAGACTCTTTTCATTCTTAGGCATGGCAATGACTTCCTGCTTGTTCAGATATATGTTGATGATATTATCTTTGGTGGTTCCTCTAATGCTCTTGTTTCTAGTTTTTCTGAGACCATGTCTAGGGAATTTGAGATGAGCATGATGGGAGAACTCAATTACTTTCTGGGGCTACAAATCAAGCAATGCAAGGAAGGGATATTCATCCATCAAACGAAGTACACCAAGGATTTGCTCAAGCGTTTTGATATGGGTGATCGCAGTTTATCGCCACTCCCATGGCGACTTCGATCGCTTTGGATCCAGATGAGGAAGGAGAAGCCGAGATCAACGCGAGTACCGCAAAGATGATCGGCTCCTCCTCAGACTGACGGCCTCAAGACCGGACATCCACTTCGTGATGCGCCTCTGCGAGGTTTCAGCGCCACCGAGGACTTCACATCGCCAAGCCGTTAAGCGCATCTTTAGGTATTTACACTCTACCCTTCAAGATGGCATTTGGTATTCTTGTTCTTCTTCATTTGTCCATTCGGGGTTTTCAGATTCGATTTTATGGTCAGAGGCTAGATAGAAAGAGCACATCCGCACGTGTCATTTCTTAGGCACTTCTCTTGTCTCTTGGTCTTCTAGGAAGCGGTCTTCATTGCACAATCCATCTTTGAAGTGAATATGTAGTCTTTGCTAGTTGTTTGTAGTCGATTTTGTGGATGGTCTCCACTCTTAAGGATTTTGGGTTAACTTTTGCTAGTGTTCCTTTCTTCGTGACAACACTTCGCTATTAACATTGCTAAAAACCCAAAGGCAACATTCTAGGACCAAACACATAGACATTCGCTATCACTTCCTTAGAGACCACGTTGAGAAGGGTGATATTGTGTCAGCATTTTGTGGAGTCCGAGGCTCGCTTAGCCGATATCCTCACCAAGCCTTTAGACCCAACAAGGTTTGCCACCTTGAGGAGTGAGTTAGGGTAATTTATCCCTATGGGTTTGTTTGAGGGGAGTTGGATCTTTTCTCGATCTTTCCTTGTTCATTTGATCTTTTCTTGATTTTCTGTTTGAACTTGTTGATCTTTTTGATCTTTTAGGCTTTTTGAGCTTTTCTTGCATCTCATTGTATCATATTGCATTCATATGAAAAATCCAAAAAGATGCATTGTAATATAAGCTTTTCTGCTTATCTTTTAAGATTGATGAAGCTTTGCTTATTACCCTTTGGAGCGTTAGTGTTTCAAATTCTTGCTCAATGCCATGTCTAGTTCTTTGACTTGCTAGAATTATCATGCTTTCACATGTGTAGCTAAGTCTTTGCTGTATGAGCTAGAACTTGAAAAACAACTTGAACTAAGAAATTAGCAATTTGTGAATTGTTTAGCCAGTTGCGTAATTAGTGCTCCTTTTATGACATTGGCCTTGTCAAAATTGCTTTGTTAGCTCTTGAATCTAGCTTTGATCATTACTTGAGCTTTTTGTGTTCTTGAGAATCTAAAACTGCTCTTGTGCAAAATAAAAATGATCTCTTTTGTGCGAAAGAACTGATCTCACCAATTCTTTCTCATGAGACCGCTTGCCATTGCACTAGGCATGAACTCAGGGGGAGTTTTGGATGACCTAGACCACTCTCTTAAGCTTTTGTTGCTTGGGATGGTCGTAGTGAGGCTTGAGATCTAGCACAATGCTAAAAATGCAAATTGTCAAATTGGTTGAAGCTTAAGAAGAGATTGTGGATGGCTCCTAGTCCAGGATCTTCTTTACTAAGATAGACCTTTTATTAACTTGAATATTCATTGCAATTGAGGAACAGTTGAAAAATGGGCATTTGAGAAAATTGAGCAAAATGATTCAATTCAGGACCTTTTGTCTCTTAATGTGGTCATGGTTAGCTTTTGGATCTCACGTTGACATTTTGACATGGCCAGTATCATTTTAGGATCACTGTTGATGAACTTGCTAGATTTGAAGCTTTGCTTAAATTGCTAAAATCCATTGCTTTATATTGAGCCTTCTTGCTTAGCTTTGTTATATATGTTTTATCATGATCTTGCTAGCGTTGTTAGGCTTGATATGTTGTTTGTGCAACCTTAGAAATGCTAACTTGTTCTTTTGGGTAATCTCCAAAGCTTCTTGTACTCAACAATTGAAAAATACAAAAAATTGAAGCCACTCCATTACATTTCATGCATGCTCCTTCTTATGCTTTTTCCTCATTCTGCATTTGTCATCTCTGGACGAGAGGAAGCCGTGATTCCTTGATGACTCCATTGTCAAAGGGGGAGAAGATGGTTGAAAAAGGGGAGAAAAAGGGGAGTTATGAAAAAGGGGGAGTTACTTGGAGAAAAATGGAAATTTTGAAATTTTCTGATATTTGAGGATCATAGTGAGGGGGAGTTCCTTATTTGCATTCTTATGGGTTTATTGCTACTTCTGAACTTGAATTGCAATTCTTGTTCCTCACAATGATCAAAGGTCATATCGAACAATTGTTCTCTCATATGGACCTTAAGTGAGATTTTGACCCGTTTATGGAAAATGAAGCTTTCTTGCCTTCTTTTGCCGTATCTCACTTGCTGATACTATTCTGGAGCCAGCTTGGTCATTTGCTTTGCTTTCTCTTGTATTTGGACCAAGCTGTGCCTTTGAACGAAAACGTCGAGTTTTTACTTTTTCAAACCTCAAAATTTGCATTTGTGGGAAATTGCCAATGTGTTCATCAAGGGGGAGATTGTGGATATCATGGGGATATGCTCACGATCCTAATGTGATGGTACAATTGGCAATAGCTTCTTTGGTTTGTCGAAACGATCGTTTTCGGTTTTGTTGAAATCTTGTTTTCAGCAAGTGTCGATAATCGGTAGTACCGATGTGGTATCGCGCGTACTACCGCTGATGCGGTAGTATTGGCTTGTGTTTACGGTAGTACCATTGGGTATTACCGCAAGCAAAGCGGTATGGTTTTTCGAACGAGTGTAATTTGTGTTTTGATTTCTCGAGGAGCGGTAGTACCGCCGCTATGGTTGCTTGATAGTACCAAGATGGCGAATGACCGCATGTGTGCGTATGGTTTTTCCGAACAAGTGTTTTTGGGAAGTTTTGGATTTCCTTGAGGAGCGATGACGATCAAGATTATGGGTGCGGATATTATCAAGAAGGCGATCTTGTAGTACCGCCATAACATGGCGGTAGTACCGATTTGGTTTCTAAGTTTCGTTTAACTTGAGAATTGCTTTTGGGTTAGGTCAAGTTCATGGGTTTCATGGCATATGTGTTGCATGATGCATGTTTTGACTAACGTGGGTCAAGTTGTGAAGAACTTGTTCCCGGATTCGATTTCTTTGTCTATTGATGTGCAGGTTGCTTGGAGGTCAATGACAGTCAACGGCGAGGATGATCGGGACTAAGCTTGGAGAGCTGAGGTCCAGAATGATCGGGGATGCCGGGTGAGGTCAATGGAGTCAAGCATCGCGCAAAAGGGACAAAGGTGACCGAACGGACAGTTCGGTGCGACGGGTTCGATCAAGAGACGTGGGGGTCGGTGCAAGTGTCATGGTGGTTCGGTGGGAGCCGGATGGGAGAGACTTGCCGACATGAAGAGAGTCGCTGGATCAACCTACACGTGGCGAAGCATGGAGGTGCTTCACGAAGATGGGACTCGGTCTTTGCAAAAAGATCGAGAAGGAGTATTTTGGTAATTTCACCAAATACCACCTTGGTGACCTAATGCCAACCGGCGGCGTAAGTCGGTGCGTCAAGAAGTGGATTAGGTCAAGAGAATTGAAGACGACACTTTAAAATGCGTGCGTGTGTGACCCGTTTGTTTTGGGCCTTAACGGGAGCCCATTAGGGTTACTCTTCTAGAAGGTCTAAGCCTCCACTATAAATAGGGGGTGTGCTGGACAGCAACCTCAACCCTTTCATTGCATTGTAAACCCTAGTTTTGCTTTTGTGCTTAGGGAGTTGATAGTTGGAGGTTAGGGTTCTAGAGAGTTGGATTTGATTTCGTGCTCATGTATTGAGTCTTTGTCCTCCATTGATGGAGTGGTCAAACCAATACCATATCAAATCAATCCAAAGAAAGTTCTATCAAAGATGAGTTTATTTGCTTTCTTTCTCTCTATTTGATGATTTTGAGTCTTTCTTTGATCCGCGAGTTTTTGGTTGGTTTCTTGCCGTGATCTAACTTGCTGTGACATGTGGGAACCCATCTAGGATCATCTTGATCATCAATCACCCACGAGCAAGTCTCTAGATCATATTTCGATTTTTGCTCGGTTTTGAAGCACACTTCGTTCAAACTGAAAAAGATAGGAACTTTGGCTTGGATCTCTGCGATCCTTGATTGGAATAGGTTTCTAATATCCTTAGGAAGGTGTGTTCCAAATTTGGTGGAGTTTGGCCTTACGGTTTAAAAGTTTTGTCGATTTTTGATTTCGTTTTTCAGGCTGTTTACTGTTTTTCGTCTGATTTTACTGTTCATGCGGAACTACCGCTACTGTTCATCCGGAACTACTGCTACTGTTCATCAGCACTATTCATAAGGCTGATTTTTGTGTTTTTGGTCATTTCTTTTGGGTTTTGAAGGGGATTGAGTACAAGTCTTCCGCTATGCTTATATATATTGATCTTCATAGTTCCCATAGCTATTGGAGTCAATATTATGTTTGAATCGGATCAAAACGAAAAATAGATAGTGCTCCTATTCACCCCCCCTCTAGTCGCCTTTTCGGTCCAACATAATTGAAGTGCAGCCATTAACTGTTTCGTTGGGCCCGCAAGTCAGTGAGACAAGGGGGCTTAAGTCAAGTCATTATCAATTAATGAATGCACTTAGTGATTAAAGGAGCGGCTAAATGCCTTTTGCTCAAATCCCAACCGAGATTTTGTTTAACATCCACGCTTGGCTCGGTCCGACATTCGGACAAGCAGGGGAGGGCGTGGCAGCATGCGGCTCGGGCCTAGGCATGGGCTCGTCGCCGGTGGGAGAAAAGGAGGCGGCGTCGGGCAAGGCCACCAAGGGGCGCCAAGGGGATGGTGGGGCCTAGGGGAGGCGACGGCAGCGGAGGAGGTGACCCGGTGCATCGGTGGTGCCATGGGCATGCAAACGGCGCCGGAGGTAGGGAGGCGGAGTGCGAAACTAAGATGCACGAAGCTGCAGCAGTGTGGGGAGGTCAAGGGAAGCCGGGAAGCTGGGTGGTGGCGTGGCGGTCCAGCGGCGGCGGCTCGTCTCGGCGGTGGGGAGGGAGCGGGGAGGGGGGATAGAACCCTCGTGTCGCGGGCATCTCGTGACGTGGTCGGCCAGGGCAGCGGCTCACCGGCACGGCGGTGGAGCGGGGAGGCGGCGTGGCCAAGGGAGCTTGGGTGTGGCGGCGACCGAAAAAGAAAGGAAACAATGGTGGCGGTTCTGTGGGCTTACCAGGAGCAAATGGAGCGGTGTGAGGAGAAGCAAGGGGCACAAAGAGGCTTAAATAGCTAAAGGGAGGTCGTGGCCATGCGTGCGCTGCGCGTGGCTTGGGCCGACCAAAGGACGGGCGTGGGGGCGGGAGCACGGCTTGGACTGGGTGCTCCAGAGCAGCGAAGACGGTGAGGACACGGGTGTACAGCTTGGACTGGGCAAGTGGGTGCGGCCGATGAGATAGGGCGAAGGTGGCGAGCTCCACGTCGCGGGGTGGGGGCGGCGACACAGAGAGCACGAGGGGAGAGAGAAGAGCACCCGGGCGGCTTTGACCGCGGAGGAAGACGGTGACTAGGTGAGGAAGCTGGCACGGTGCAGTGGAGCCCGTGGGCAACGGCAGAGGAGCGCGGTGGCAGGCGGTGGCGGCTCGCGAGGGGGAGAGAGGGAGGCCCTGGGCGTGGTGCGGCTTGACCGCAGGAAGAAGAAAGTGACCGGGCATGGCTGCTGGTCAAAAGAGAAAGGGGAGAGCGGCTCGGACCTGGCTGCTGGGCCAAAAAAGAAATGGCCGAAGGCCAACGGGAGGTTGGGCTGAGGCGACTGGGCCAAGTGGTTGGGCCAACCGAGCCGGGGAAGAAAAGAGGCCGGGTGGGCCAAGGATTTGAGGAAGTTTGAAACACAACCCGAGCTTAGAGGATGCTAGAAGATTTTGAAAATAGTTTGCTAAATTTGAATTACGAAAGAAGACCGAAAACCAAATGGAATTTACTATTTACCGTCTGAAAAACGGGACGTTACAAATCCTACCCACCTTAAACAGAATCTCGACCCCGAGATTCGAGCTTCCCAGAGAACGTACCTCTCATAGCTCCTGAAACTACTTGGATTTCTGCGGTGGCGATATGATTCACTTGGCCTTGGTTCTGGCTTTGGCTTCGCTCTGAAATGGCTCTGGATGCCTGCGAGGTCTGATGGCTTTTGCTTGCAGCTGAAGTCTGACCTCGAGTTGGTGTGGCTCTGAAGTTGAACTCCCTCGTGGCTGGTTGAGGGGACCTGTTAGCAAAGAGTCCCTTTCTCTCCACAGTTAAAGCAGCGAAGATGAGCTATCAGATTGACTGCTGCTGGCTGTCCAGCGGAGCGAGGAGCACAGGAAACATTCTCACTGGAGTGCGGGGTTGTGACTGGAGTTCCCTGAGATGAGGCCACTGGTGGTTGGAAGGACGAGCTACCCTGAAATGCTGACTTCTGCGGAAAGCTACCCTGAGGCCTCTGAAATGCCATCTTCCTTTTGCGGCTGACTTCCGCATTGCTTTTCTCATTTTCTAGCACGAGTGCTTTGTTGACCAGGTGCTGGAAGCTAGAGAAATCATGAAGGATGAGCTGAACTCGCATGTCTTCACGCATGCCTTCCACAAAGTGATCAATCTTCTCCTCTTCATCGGCTACGTCACTAGGAGCGTAGCGGGCAAGTTGGTTGAACTTAGTTAGATACTCATTGACTGTCATCTGATTCTGCTTGAGAGCTCTGAATTGATTTTTCTTCAGTCTCATTATGCCAGCTGGTACAAAGTTGGTTCTAAAAGCGACTTTGAATTCAGTCCAGGGAATTGTCTACCAGGCTGGTTCATCTTCCTCTAGTGGTGCTTCAACAACTTCTTCTGTGGCGGCTTCGGCGGCAAGGGCTAGTTGAGCTTCGGTTGTAGATGCTACGGCTTCTGGTGCTACTGCTGCTAATGTTGTCGATTCTTCTTCTTCTTCAGACACTAGACTGTCATTACCTCGGGCAGCGAGGTAATTTTTCCACCAGGCAGTGGCGGCTCCTTTCAGTTGGTGAGTGGCAAAGTCCACCTTGTCTTTGTTTGAGCAGCGGGCAAGACGAAGTTTCTTCTCAGTATCTCTAAGCCAGTCTTCTGCTTCTAGAGATTCGTTGGCTGCAGCAAAGGTGAGGGGTCTTGTCCTGAGGAAGTCAACAAACTTGGAGTTGCGGCCGACTGGTCTAGTCTGCTGATTGTTGAGCAAGGCCTGCAGAATCTGAGTCTGTTGGAACATGACTTGTGCCATTGTTGGGGTTGCTGGTGGCAGGGGAGGTAGATCCTATCCTCAGCCATGACCATGGCCACGGCCTCTTCCTCGGCCAGTTGTGTAAGCTCCACGGACTGGGGCGGCAGCATATTAAGAAACGCTGAAGCTCAGAATGAGGAGGAAGGGCGGGGTATATATGAGGGTTACTAGCCCTCTAGAGCACCACAAAAGAACTTCAAACCAACGCGGAGAAACGATCAAATACAATACAAAGCCTGGAGTGGCTGCATTATATTAAGGGGTTAGGTGTTACATGACTCCTGAAGCACAGCATATATGCTATGCTAAGCCATGACACAAGATACAAAGACAACATCTACAAAAGAAGGAAACAGAAAGTGCTCGCAACCAAAAGACTGCTAAAGCAAGCACTGCTAGCTGTCTTAGATTAAGCCTGACTACTCCAACGGGGGTACATGCTACCACAAACGGTGCAGTTGCCCAGGGAGCGGGAGCGAGAACGATTCTGACCGAAGCTCGGCGAGCAGGAACGGCTAAGGTTGTAGCTTCTGGTGAGGTGCATCCGAAGTTGTCCAATCTCGTACACGACACCGATGAGGGAAGCTGTCAAGGCCTGAGGGAGCTGCACTTGGTGAGTCAGACGGGGGTCGTCTGCTCTGATTTCAAAGATCTCGAGGAAGCGCAATCCTTCCCGAAGGGTCGGATAGAAGCTGAATGGAGATCTCGGCAGGTCGTCCTTGTGTATCTGACACAAGCGAGCTGATGTGAAACGAGCTGCGTCCTGAACTGCATCAGAACAGCGGCTCCTGGAATACTCGGCTTTGAAGGTGTGGGTGATGGACTTGCCTTCCCTCGGATAGAGGTACACTTCCATAGACCAAGATTCAAGGGCCAAGGTCTAAGTCTTCCGGCCTCTGAAGATAGGCTGGTGACGGTAGCCCAGGTACTGCATGAGCTGGCAGAGGATATCCACGAACTCTCCGAAGTCTTCTCCATGAGAGAAAAAGTCCCATGGGGCATCGGATGAAGCACTGGTCATCTACAATTTTTGAAACAGGAGGAAAGGTCAGGACTGAGTAAAAACTCGAGTGAAGTCAAGGTAAGTAAAGAGCTAAGATTGATGAGAAGGAGCAATAAATATGCTATATTTTAACAAATCTTTTCTTAATTTTTGAAAATAGGACTCAAGTCCTTAGGGCTCGACCAATCTAGCTAGGGCTCCTACAGTCGTATGCTCTGATACCAGCTCTGTCTGACCCGGATTACGAGAATCCAAATCCTCTGTGAAAGACACTGTGCTATTCCCTGGATCAGTAGATAGCACTCACAGATAAATTGCTGAGTCATTCATACAAGGCGTGAATTAAACATTTAAATTTATTACAAGAGTGACATAAACCACGTCGGGTCGAGTTTTAGAAAAGGGGCCGAACAAGGCCAACTTGTTTACATTACATAAAGCAACGTAAACTACAGCGGAAGCAAAAGGGGTAGAGCACATCTCACCACAGGCAAACGACTAGGGAAACATGTGTGCGTCCGATATTACCCAAAGACTCAAATAATATAGGATGCATGCAAGTACCAATGGAGTCAACTAGACTGAGGTGAGATTAGAATGGCTAAAGACTAAACTACGCTTCATCATCTCCTGGGCCTCCAACTTCTGGATTCTCATAGTAGGCGTAGTCTTTGGGATTTCCTGCTTCTGAGGGTTTTGGGAGAAGAGTGAGAATGAGCACAACTTCCGTTCTCGCGAGCCAACACACAATGCAATAATGTACATGCAAGGTTTTAACAAGGATGGCTCGGGTTCTTTTATTTGCTAAAGCAACATTTTCAATTATCATAATTACAAAGTCCTATCACTTAGCATTTTAACCAAATTGCATTTTATTAAAGAGATTAATTGTGCAATATTTATTTCTGTAGAGGTTCCCTCCGTCGGAAACTCTCACTATGTTTCATTTGATTGGAGCTACCTCCACTATTAACACCGCTGAGCCCTCCACATTTTCATTCCACCACAAAGGTTTTTGAAATAGAACTAACTCAAGTAAAGTTCCCATGTCCGCCTTTGACCGTAGGCGCAGCTGTTTAAACAGTTTATACTCTGTAGAGGTTGTACACTGTACCCACAAGAGATAGTCATACTCGTTACCCTACACGATTCCTTAGTCATGTAGTTGAGTGACCGTTACAGTAACCTTTCAAATTACCTCGCCCCTTCTATCATTTCACCCTTATGGGCCACGCTTGCGGTGGGTCCCATAAGTTTGCGCGGGATGTCACCCCTACGACTAGTCGTAGCAGGCACCTCACCCTTCCTTGGTGTTCCATTCAAGCTGGACCGCGTCCATACTTGCACATTTCATTAGTGAGATGACTTTCAGGGTCCAATAAATTTACTAGGCCAAGTTGCAGTTTGTAGACTTGTGGTTGTACTTGTTTTACAGAGGAGGTCATGACAAGATTAAGTCCTTATGGGTTATCCGGGCGGTTTATTCGATACACCAACTCCTTGGGCTTCATTAGCACCCATCAACATTATACCATTCACAACCAACATTCTTTGGGCTACATTAGCACCCAACCACATTACATCATTCATCACATCATCCATCCAGATAGGAACAACAATTAGGGTTTTTGAGGAGTAAAATACATCAACTCAACCATCTCAGTCATTTCCCCACAATGACTGCCCAAATCCACTTTTATGTTTAAAGGATGATGTTTGGGGTATTTTAATACCCCAGTACTTAAGCAAGTCTAGCATGTCACTTAATTACAACCTATAGCTAGTATTACCATATAGTTACTAGGGTGACATGGAATAATAGAATCAATTATCAATGGATGGCATATTAATTAATTAATCATCAAATGAGTATTTAACTACCTTAAGCTTTAACATACATTTGATTAAAGAATTGAAGCATGCTATTTCGTTATTTTAAATGAATATAATTTGCACAAAATGTAGGCTCAATATGATCAATGCATTGACTCGCCTTGGTTATAGGCAAGAGAGTCTTGATATTTTTGTGCTTGATCAACTTGGAGATCCTCCACGTCTTCGAATCCTAATCAGACGATCGTACCGGAAAAAGGCACAAACAAGCAAAGAGAGCAAATAAATGCACAAGAATAAACACATGAACTCCAAATTGAACAAAACCTATGCTATTGGCAAGATCTTGAATTTACAAAATTTTAGAAACTAATTTAATAATTTTTGGAGTTATAACGGAGGAGAACGGAATTATCAAAGATTGAAATGAGTTAAAAGAAAGAGAGAGAGGGGATGGGTGCATGGCATAGTGCAATGAACCGGGTCTACGCAGTTTGAGGAGCTGGTCCATGGGAATAGGGAACCGCGGGTCCCACACGTCATTGAGAGGAGGGGGAAAAATCCTGGGTGGTTAATTAAAGTGCAGCCATTAACTGTTTCGTTGGGCTCACAAGTCGGTGAGACAAGGGGCTTAAGTCAGGTCATTAGCAATTAATGAATGCACTTAGTGATTAAAGGAGTGGCTAAATGCCTTTTGCTCAAATCCCAATCGGGATTTTGTTTAACATCCACGCTTGGCTCGGTCCGACATTCGAACAAGCAGGGGAGGGCGCAGGAGCATGCGGCTCAGGCCTAGGCGTGGGCTCGCCGCTAGTGGGAGAAAAGGAGGCGGCGTTGCACAAGGCCACCAAGGGGATGGCGGGCCTAGGGAGGCGACGGCGGCAGAGGAGGTGACCTGGTGCGGCGGTGGCGGAGGTTGCGGCGGCGGCAGTGCCACAGGCATGCGAACGGCGCCAGAGGTGGGGTGGCGGAGCGGCAGAACTAGCACACGCATGAGCTACGCGCAGGTGTGGGGAGGCCGAAGGGGAAGCCAGGGAAGCTCGGGGGCGGCGGTGGCGGTCCAACGGCGTCGGCCTGGGGCGGAGGAAGAGGGGTGGCGGCGGTGGCTCGTCTCGGCGGCGGGGAGGGAGCGGGGAGGAGGGGGATAGAACCCTCGCGTCGCGGGGCATCTCGTGACGCGGTCGGCCAGGGCGGCGGCTCACCGGCACGGCGGTGGAGCGGGGAGGCGGTGCGGCCAAGGGAGCTTGGGTGTGGCGGTGACCGAAAAAGAAAGGAAACAATGGTGGCGGTTCTGTGGGCTTACCAGGAGCAAATGCAGCGGTGTGAGGAGAAGCAAGGGGCACAGAGAGGCTTAAATAGCCGAAGGGAGGTCATGGCCGCGCGTGCGCTGCGCGTGGCTTGGGCCGACCAAAGGACGGGCGTGGGGGTGGGAGCACGGCTCGGACTGGGTGCTCCAGAGCAACGAGGACGGTGAGGACGTGGGCGCATAGCTTGGACCGAGCAAGTGGGTGCGGTCGACGAGACAGGGCGAAGGCGGCGTGTTCCACATCGCAGGGTGTTGGCGGCGACTCAGAGAGCACGAGGGGAGAGGAAGAGCACCTGGGCGGCTTTGACCGCGGAGGAAGAAAGTGACTGGGTGAGGAAGTTGGCGCGGTGCAGTGGAGCCCATGGGCAACGGCAGAGGGGCGCAGTGGTAGGCGGCGGCGGCTCACCAGGGGGAGAGAGGGAGGCGCCGAGTGTGGTGCGGCTTGACCGCAGGAAGAAGAAAGAGACCGGGTGTGGCTGTTGGTCAAAAGAGAAAGTGGGGAGCGGCTCGGGCCTGGCTGCTGGGCCAAAAGAAGAAATGGCCGAAGGCCAAGGGGAGGTTGGGACGAGGCGACTGGGCTGAGTGGCTGGGCCAGCCGAGCCGGGGAAGAAAAGAGGTTGGGTGGGCCAAGGGGTTTGTGTTGGCCCAAGGAAACAAACGGGCTGAGCCCCAAGAGAGGAATGGGCTGAGCCCAACAGAGAAAGAAGGAAACAAAATGAGAAAGGGGCCCAAAACTGAAAACGGAGAAATTCAAACTTGAATTTGAATTTCAGAATTTGAGAAAGTTTGAAACACAAACCCGAGCTTAGAGGAAGCTAGAAGATTTTGAAAATAGTTTCCTAAATTTGAATTACGAAAGAAGACCGAAAACCAAATGGAATTTACTATTTGCCGTCTGAAAAACGGGACGTTACAGAAATCTTAAAATGCGACAAGCTAATTAGAAACTTTCGGTATGGAATGAGATGATAACTCCTAAAATTTATGAATTTGTGTGAATCGAGGTAAATATAATGTTAAATTGACCAGATATCTGAGTGTTGAGTTAGTTATCACCATTGAGCAAACTGTGCGCACTGTTTGCGGTACGGTGCAGCAGTTCTGTATGCAAATGCGTGGAGTTAAAATGGTACTTACAGATTTTGCAAATGTGGTTCTGCAATCTGCAGTTTACGAACACAAACAAAAAAACCTTGTTATGCAAAAAAAAAATGTGGTTCTGCAGTTTAGGATTTTGTGAATGAAATATGTCAACTATTCCGTTCGTACTTGTTATGCAAAAACATTTTAGGGAAGAGTTCATCATGCCCTGATATTGGTTTGCCTACTACTTCTCAGTTCCGACTTTTAAATCATTAATCATGTTATTTCTATGTAACAATGCAGCGATGTATAGTACCTGTCTTGACCATCGAAACCTCTTATGGAGTAACCCATTGGAAATGGGAGGTACAAAATTATTCTCGACTTGTTGAAAACGCTACAAAATACTTTTTTTCTGCACCACCATAGTTTAAATACAATTATGTATATTAAATTGTACCTCAATGCATATCACTAATAGATATTAAAAGTATACATGTGACAAGGTCTACAGATGCATTCTGCAAATATATACGAAGTGCAATTACATACACTCTCGTCTGAAGGTAAGTACTTATCATAACTCTTCAAAGAAATATACAGATGTATCACAGGAAGCACTTAATTGTGTTTTTGCACATATATAGTTCGCGCGACAAACTGACAGAGGATGAAAATTCTTGTTCCAGACTGTAGCACCCAGAGATGCCTTCAGATGTTAAACCAAATGCTCTATCTGTGCATGGGAGTTACTACCCATTGGGCATATCAAATGCTCTATCTCTCCATCATTTCCTGGGATCAATTGGAATTTTCTTAGCCTCTTAGTTCTCAGAAACTGCAACCTCATCTCTACATGTTTCATAGTAGGTCTTTCTCCTCCTTTGACCCTCAAGCATGCTTGTATAAGGGAGGCAATATCATCTATCTCTTCCTGGTTTGCCTCTTCCACAACCAGAGAATCCATTATTTCCATGACAACTCCCGCTTGAAGTCCTTCAATGAAGTAATGAGAAAAGCTTTGTTTTTCACCTAGATCATTGATAAAAATTGGCCTCTTTCTTGTCAAAAGTTCCACAAGTATCACTCCAAAACTATATACATCACTCTTCCCGCTTAGTTGGCGAAGACGGTAATACTCGGATCTAAGTAACCAAATGTGCCTTGGACAATAGTCACCACATGAGTCTCGTCGAGTGAAACAGATCTTGAAGCACCAAAGTCAGAAACCTTTGTGGTGAAGCTGCCATCCAGAGTATGTTCAAAGAATTCATGTCTCTGTGGAATATTGGTATTGCAGCACCTGAGTGTAGGTAAGCTAGTGCCCCTGCTACTTCTACTGCAATCCTAATGTGATCATCCCACGAGAGCAAGCATTTAATGCTAACATCAGTGTGAAGAAGGTCATGCTACTACAAAACAAGCTATAGAAGACACCTACCTCATCACAGACGGTTCCTTTGGAACCGTCTGTAATGAAATTATCACAGACGGTTCTTTTGGAACCGTCTATGATATGTAACTATGACAGACAGTTTTTAAATAGAATCGTCTGTGATACATCATAGACGGTTCTTAACAACAACTGTTTGTGATAATCTCAGTCATCACAGACGGTTATTGTTAAGAACCGTCTGTGAAGTATCACAAACGGTTCTATTTACAAACCGTCTGTGATGTATCACAAACGGTAAAATCACAGAGTAAGAAAAATTTCAAGCCATACTTATCACAGACGGTTCATATCAAAAACCGTATGTGATTCGCAGCGCAGGTGTTCGAAAAAATTTGAACGCGTGCGCGGAAGGCAACATATTTTGGCGCTGTGCTTATATGTTATAGCCGAGTCGAGGTGGGACACGCTGGGGCAAGGCTGACTAGGAGTTCTTGCATATTTTCGTCGAGCTGTGTCATCCGCTCCATTTTCGGCCGCCGTCATCATTTTCCTTTGTCTCTCCCGTCCGGTGAGTTATCATTTGATTCGTTGGCTTTATGTCATCTCTAGATCCTCTAGATACTAATACTCGCATCTCGTTGCCTAGTTCTGCCTCAAACTCGCAGTTACCATGAAGCATGCTCCGTCATATCCGCTCACCGCTGTCAAGCTGTCCCAGAGTGGCTCCGTCGTCGTCAACCACCTTCGTGAGCTCTTGGACCCTTATGAGTGGAAGTGTGAGGTTTAAATAGCATTCCCGCACCTTCTAACTCGCTGCCACCATTTAGCTTCTCGCCGTTGCCGCTACTGCTCATCGCCAGCACAACTCCAATTACCATAGGTCTTCGTGCCACTACCGATAGCATTATGGTTGCTTCCTGGAGTCATCGCACATATTCATTCGTTTTCTCTGTCACAGTCGTGCCATTCACGCCGGCTCTCATCGCTGCCGGCAAGGCTTCGGAATCCTTTTTTTTTGCAATAGAAAAAACTATCACAGACGGTTCTGAATAAGAACTGTCTGTGATAGTTCTATCACAAACGGTTCTTGTTCAGAACAGTCTGTAAAAATAGACTATCACAGATAGTTCTGAACAAGAACCGTTTGTGATAGTAGTTACTATCATAGACGATTCTTGTTCAGAACCGTCTGTGATAGCTTTTTTCACAGACGGTTTGAAAACCGTCTGTGATGACAGGCATCATCACAGACACATAATTCCAAACGGTTTAGAAAACCGTCTGTGATGACGGTTTAGAACCGTCTGTGATGACCCTTTGTGTACTAGTGTCATATAGTGTGCCATTGGAGATGAACTCATAGACCAATAAGGGCACCTTAGATTCAAGACAACACCCAAATAGCTTCACCTCATTGCGGTGGATGATTTGAGACAAGATAGCAGCCTCATTGATAAATTGGTCTATCTCAGCTTGCTCCACAATTTTTGATTTTTTAATAGCCACCACACGCTGATCAGATAGTATCCCTTTGTAAACTGTGCTATGTCTTCCACGACCTAGAACACGAGCAGCATCGAAGTTGTTGGTTGCCTCCTCTAGTTCCTCTAAGGAGAATATCTTTGTTTTGTTTGTAGCATTTTCATCTGAAATTAGTTGCTCCAATAGCAGCCCTTGATTTTTCTTGAAGTATGCTCTTCTTATTCTTTTCTGGATGCCTTTCTTCCACTTATTGGCAAGTACAATTGCACCCAATGCAATAATTATGGAGCCAACACAACCAGAAAAGGGGTATTTCCCCAAGGTTGAAAACCGTCAGGAAAATACAAAAAACCGTTAGGTTTTATATTCCTGACAGTTAACCGTTAGGAAAATCCCCTCAGGTCTAGGTGGTCGGGAAAATTCAATTGGTCTGATGGTTCACCGTCAAGAAAATATTTCCTGGCGGTTTTTCCATATTTTCCTGACAGTGTTGTGAACCGTCCATAAAACGAAGTTTGCTGACGGGTACCATCAAGAAAAATATACCTAACGGTTGGGGCATTACCATCAATAAAATAAACCTTGACGGTTATAACAGTACCGTTAATAAAATAAAACTTGACGATTACAACATAACCGTCAAGAAAATAAAAATTGACGGTTGGTCATTATCGTCAAGAAAATAAAAATTGACGGTTGGGATATTACCGTGAAGGAAGTAAAACTTGATGGTTGGGACATACCGTCAAGAAAATTAAACCTGACGGTTCTGTGCCCGTTAGCGAATTGTTTTTTCCTAAGTATATTACCGTCACCAAAATAACTCCGTGGCTGTCAACAAAATACAATGCTAGCAGAAAATGTCAATGATCATACACACACTATTATTTGATTCATACACATCCATGCATCATATAATCCACAATACACATCCATGCATCATATAATCCACAATACACATCCATACATTAATCCACAAAGAAAATAAGTTCAATCTTAAACTAGCGTCATTTCAAGCCCAATACCATCCATAAGGTTCACTTGCAAAAAGCAACATTGTAATCCGTACAAAAGACATCTAAAAGTCCAGTACTACCAAAATACACCTAAAGACCAACATCACATACAAGTCATGTAAGTCCATCTAAAAGTCTAGTAATACCATTCATGTTGAACTATTCAAAAGAGCTAGCAAGATATTATCAACGATCATGTGGACATTTAGTTGCATCCGTCGCGGTCGATGTTGTTGGCATCATGGTTGTTGCTGCCATTAATGTCACCATTGCAGTTGTCGCCATCATTGTTAGCATTGTTGCCATCAATGGCATTGTCATCCGGTGCTGAGCCCACATGGGAGGATCCAGTCCCAGCCCTGGTCCCTTCCTATAAGGCGAATAGAGTGTGCCAACATTATGAGTCTGCCTTAGCACAAATAAACCATTAGAAGTGCTAACAGAAGAGCTAAAGCAACCCACTAAACACTAGCATTAGGAGTCTGCCTAAGCACAATTAGAACCATTATAAGTGCTAAAGGAATAGCTAGACCAATCAAAATCTATGACAAGCCTGTTTTTTACAAAATGGTTGCACACGTGGACAAAAAATTCTACAGAAACCCATTGCCACCTTACCATGAACATATAACTAAATGGGATTCAAGTTAAGCCCATGTGATAGAACACTCAACATGAGTCCACTCGCTCACTGCTGCACTGCTTGTTGTCACTCTGACACACCAAAAAGTATTAGCGTCTAGTCCAAATTAGTCCTCCAAATGATAGAGGTTTGGACAACCTTGTTACTTTCATGAGATATCGTTGGTAGCATTGGCAATACTTTTAGTTGCTAAGTATTCTTACTTGTGATTGTGCAGATGTTTCACGGCGTAGCACCTCTGGTGGTGGTTCTTCACCCATCTTCTTGAAAATCATCTACATTTGAAAACTTCACAAGGTTAGAGTGGCCTCTAATGTAACAATTTAACATTTATCAACTAGCAGCAGACTACTACCAGCATTTCTTCTTGTTTTCTTCTACTAGCAGTTTGCACCAGCACTACCAGAAGCAGCAGCTAGTTGACATGTAATACATGTAATGGAAACTTATTACTACCATGCACTACAAAATTCATGTAGTAGTTTCTTATATAGTAGAGACTTCAGGTGTTGAAGCTTCTCATCTACTGCTAAATGGTTATGTACTGTTGGAAACCTTCTATTGTCATTGTTATGTTCTTGACAAAATAGCTGCCCCAAATTTCAATTATGTGTTCTGGACAAAATAGCAGAAGCAAGTGGATTTCAAATTTACATTCGTTAGAACCTTTAATTGTCATTGTTATGTTACTAGAGAAAATAGCTGCCCCAAATTTCAATTGTTTGTGTTCATGCATGAAAAAGAGAAGCGCTTGAATTTCAATTCTATGTGTGTTGGACTTAATAGCGGCAGAGAGCTATGTTCGGACTTAATAGCAGCAGAGTGAGCTACATATGAACATATTTTCACCGACCAGACATCAGCTACATATATGTGAGGCTACGACCAACAACATATCAGCATTCAGCAGCACCATTTCAGATCACAAGTTTTGACACAATTACATGAGCAGCAGTATATATAAAAAATGAATGATTCCACCCCTCCAGAAACACATCCTGTTGGACCGAAAAGGCGACTAGAGGTAGGGGGGTGAATAGGAGCACGATCACTTTTTCACCTTGATCGAATTCAATATCAATTTCACTTCAGTAGCTATGGAAGCTATGAAGATCAATATACAGGCACAGTGGAAGACTTGTATTGAATTCAATCAAAACCCCGAAGCAAAAGACCTAAAAACACAAAACCTCAAACTCTAATTGAGTTGGGCGGTCTGACCGGCGTGCGGCTTGGCCTCGACCGGCGGCTACTGATCTTGATCGTCGGCGGGGGTCTGACCGGCGCTATGATGCGTCTCGATCAAGGGCGGTCTGACCGGTGGCTATGATGCGGTTTGACCGGCAGCACGATGAACAGGGAAAACAGCCCGAAAACCAAAACACAAATCGGTCTATCTTTTGATTCGTGACTCCAAACCATACCAAACTTGAGACACACCTTCTCTAGGATATCAGGAACCTATTCCAATCAAGGATCATGAAGATCCATGCCAAAGTTCCTATCTTTTTCCGTTTGAACGAAGGTTGCTCCAAAACCGAGTCAAAACTAAAATATGATCCAAACACTTGCTCGTGGGTGATTGATGATCAAGATGATCCTAGATGTATTCCCACATGTCATAGCAAGCTAAATCAAGGCAATAAACCAAGAGAAAACTCGTGGATCGAAGAAGGACCAAAAATCACAAAATAGAGAGGAAGAACGCAAAGAGACTCATCTTTGAGAAATATTTCCTTGGATTGATTTGATATGATGTTGGTTTACAACCACTCCATCTAGGAGGACAAAGACTCAACGCATGGGCATAAAATCAAATCCAACTCTCTAGAACCCTAACCTCCCACTATTCTCTCCAAAACCCTAAAAACACAAACTAGGGTTTTTCAAATGAAGGGTTAAAAAGGTGCCGGCCAGCACCCTCCTCTATTTATAGTGGAGGCTAGCTTCTAGAATATTAAACCCTAATAGGCACCTGTTAGGCCCACACACAAATAGGTCTCACTTACATACGCATTTTAAAGCGACGTCTTTATCTCCTCTTGACCTAATCCGCTTCTCCTTGTGCTGTCTTACGCCACGGGTTGGCAATAGGTTACCAAGGCTGTATTTAGGTGAAATTACCAAAATACCCCTTCTCGATCTTTTTCCAAAAACCGAGTCCAATCTTTGTGAAGCACTTCCATGCTTCGCCACGTGTAGGTTGATCAACGACTCTCTTCATGTCGGCAAGTCTCTCCCATCCGGCTCCCACCGAAACCACCATGGCACTTGCAATCGACCCCCACGCTTGATCCAACCTGCGTCAGCCGAATCGCCTGCTCGGTCATCCTTGTCCAATTTGCGCCATGCTTGACTCCATTGACCTCACCCGGCATCCTCGATCGTTCTGGACCTCAGCTCTCCAAGTCTAGTCCCGATCATCCTCGCCGTTGACCGTCATTGACCACCAAGCAACCTGCACAACAATAGACAAAGAAATTGAATCCGAAAACAAGTTCTTCGCAACTTGAACCATATTAGTCAAAACATGCATCATGCAACACATATGCACTGAAACCCATGAACTTGACCTAACCAAAACAATCATCGCTACCAGTTGGCCAATGAAACAAGTCATATCTGGTCAGACCGCGAGTGATTGGCCGGTTTGACTGCCCCTGGCCGATCTGACCGGCCTTTGGCCGCCAGTCTGACTGCCCTTGGTTGGTTTGACTAGCCTCTGGCTGTCAGTGTGACCGCCCCTGACCTAACAGCATTTTGAACTCCGTTGAAAACGTGTGTTTCGACAAACCTTCAACGCCATTGCCAATTGTATCATCATCCTAAGATCATGAGTATATCCCCATGATATCGACAATCTCCCCCTTGATGAAAACATTGGCAATTTCCCAAAAATGTAAGATTTGAGGTTTGATAATGAAAATACTCACGTTTTTGCGCAAAGGCACAACTTGGTCCAAATGCAAGAGAAAGCAATAGAAATGACCAAGTTGGCTTCAGATTAGTAAGGGCAAGTGAGATCGAGTCAAAGAAAGCAAGAAAGCTTCAAATTCCATTAACGATCCAAAATTCTCACTTGAGGTCCATAAGAAAGAACAATTGTTCAATTTGACCTTTAATCATTGTAAGGTTCCAAGAATTGCAATTCAAGTTTAGAAATGGCAATAGGATCAAAAGAATGCAAATGAGATGCTCCCCCTCACTATGATCATCATTTTTAAGAAAAATTCATTTTTCTCCTTTTTTTTTCCAAATAGCTCCCCTTTTTAACATTTTTGCTATATCTTCCCCCCCTTTGACAATGGTGTTATCAAGGAATCACGCCTTCCTCTCATCCAGAGATGACAAATGCAGAAATGAGGAAAAAGCATAAGAAAGAGCATGCATGAAATGCAATGGAGTGGCTTCATTTTTATTTTTCTTGTATTTTTCAATTTTTGAGTACAAGAAGCTTTGGAGATTACCCAAAAGAACAAGCTAGCATTTCTACCATTACACAAAACATATCAAGCCTGAAAGCGCTAGCAAGATCATGTTAAGACATATATATCAAAGCTAAGCTAAAAGGCTCAATAAAAAGCAATGAATTTTTAACAATTTAAGCAAAGCTTCAAATTTGGCAAGTTCATCAACAGGGATCCTAAAATGATAATGACCATGTAAGAATGTCAAAGTGAGATCAAAAAGCTAGCAAAGACCACTTAAGAGACAAACAGGTCCTGAATTGAATCATTTTGCTCAAATTATCTCAAACGCCCATTTTTCAATAGTTTTTCATTTGCAATGAATATTGAAGTTGATAAAAGGCCTATCTTAGTGAAGAAGATCTTGGACTAGGAGCTATCCACAAACTCTTTCTAAGCTTCAGCCAAAAGTTGATTAAAGGTCTATCGTAGCGAAGAAGATCCTGGACTAGGAGCCATCCACAAACTCTTCCTAAGCTTCAACCAGGGCGATAAATCTTGAGGTTCATGTCAATTTTGACAAGTAGTCCCCATGAGATCGTCTGGATCATCAAACTATCTCCAAGTTCATGTCTTTGACATGCAGTCTCGTGAGAGTAGTTTGGCACATTTTAACCACATGACAATCTTGAAATTTGATTTTTCATTTTGCACAAGAACAGTTTTAGATTCTCAGAAGGACAAGACGCTCAAGTAATGATCAATTCTAGATTCAAGAGCTAACAAAGAAATTTTGACAGGGTTAATGTCACAAAATGAGCACTAATTGCGCAACTAGCTAAAACATCCACAAATTGCATTTTTTAGTTCAAGTTGTCTGAAAGTTCTAGCTCATTTAGCAAAGACTTAGCTACACATGTGAAAGCATGATAATTCTAACAAGTCAAAGAACTAGACATGACATTGAGCAAGAATTGAAATACTAAAGCTCAAGAGGGTAATAAGCAAAGTTTCATCAAATTAAAAGATATTACAATGCATCTTTTTGTGATTTTCATATGAATGCCATATGATACAATGAGATGCAAGAAAAGCTAAAATAGCCTAAAAAAATCAAAAAGATCAAAAAGTTCAAAAGAAGATCAAGGAAAGATCAGATGAACAAGGAAAGTTCTGAAAAGTACGAACTCCCCCTCAAACCAACCTATAGGGATAAATTACCCCTAACTCACTTCTCAAGGTTGCAAATCTCGTTGGGTCTAAAGGCTTGGTGAGGATATCAGCTAACTAAGCCTCGGACTCCACAAAATGTAACACAATATCACCCTTCTCTACATGGTCTCTAAGAAAGTGATAGTGAATATCTATGTGCTTGGTCCTAGAATGTTGCACTGGTTCTTAGCAATATTAATGGCAGAAGTGTTATCATAGAAAAGATGAACACTAGCAAAGTTTAACCCAAAGTCCTTAAGAGTGGACACCATCCACAAAATCTGACTACAGCAACTAGCAGTAGCTACATATTCAGCTTTAGTAGTGGATTGTGCAACAGATGACTGCTTCCTAGAAGACCAAGAGACAAGAGAAGTGCCTAAGAAATGACAAGTGCCTGAGGTACTCTTCCTATTTAGCCGACAGCCCGCAAAATCAGAATCAGAAAACCCCTGAATGGGCAAGGAAGAAGAGCAGGAATACCAAATGACATATTGGAGGGTAGAATGAAAGTACCTGAAAATGCGCTTAACGGCTTGGCGATGTGAAGTCCTCGGAGACGCCTGAAACCTCGCACAGAGGCAAACCGCGAAGTGGATATCCGGCCTTGAGGCCATCAGGTAAAGATGAGAGCCGATCATGCTGCGGTACTTGCATTGATCCATGGCTTCTCTATCCTCGTCTGGATCCAAAACAGTCGAAGTCGCTATGGGAGTGGCCATCGGCTTGCAATCACCCTTCTCGAAGCGCCTGAGCAAGTCCTTGGTGTACTTTGTCTGATGGATGAAGATCCCTTCCTTGCATTGCTTGATTTGAAGCCCCAGAAAATAGTTGAGCTCTCCCATCATACTCATCTCAAATTCCTTGAACATGGTCTCAAAAAAACTGGAAACAAGAGCATGAGAAGAACCACCGAAGATAATATCATCTACATAAATCTGAGCAAGCAAGAAATCATTGCCATGCCTAAGAACGAATAGAGTCTTGTCTACCTTACCCATCTCAAAATTGTTCTTAAGCAAGAAGGTCTTAAGTCTATCATACCAGGCTCTAGGAGCTTGCTTAAGACCATACAGGGCTTTGGATAGCTTGAAAACATGGTTTGGATGCTTGGGATTCTCAAAGCCTGGGGGTTGCCTAACATACACTTCCTCCTCTATGAAACCATTCAGAAAAGCACTCTTGACATCCATCTGATACAGCCTAAAACCCTTCGACGCAGTAAATGCAAGCAGAATGCGAATAGCTTCTAATCTAGCAACAGGAGCGAAGGTCTCATCAAAGTCTAACCCCTCAACTTGGCTAAAGCCGTGAGCTACCAACCTAGCCTTGTTTCTAACCACAGAACCAACCTCATTTTGTTTATTTTTGAACACCCAACGGGTTCCTATCACATTATGACCACTAGGAGGTTCTACTAGGTTCCAGACCTTGTTTCTCTCAAAGTTCTCTAACTCCTCATGCATGGCATTAACCCAGCTAGAATCAAATAAAGCATGTGATATATCGTGGGGTTCGAAAGAAGCAACAAATGCAGAATGGGAGTAGAGATTCGGATCATGATACCTGGAGTGAGTGACTCGCTCATAAAGCTCACCAATAATCTGATCCGGAGGGTGATGCCTCTGAATATGAAGTGGAGTGCCCGGGGGAGAAAGCATCTCTTCTACCTTCGTAGGTACTGCTGATGATGAAGAAGCAGCAGGAGCCTCAACTGAAGGTGAAGTAGTCGAAGCAGGTTCTGGAGCTGGGATAGGAGCATCAACAACAGGTGGAAGAGCATTATCAATTTCATCATCATCTTCCTCTACAAAGATGCTCTCCGTCACCTGTGAATCACCTAAAATATCTGATCTAGCACTAGGACTAGTCTCATCAAAAGTGACATTGCATGTCTCCTAGACAACGTTAGTTTCAATATTAAAAACCCGAAATCCCCTCAAATGTGCAGGATAACCCAGAAATAAACCATCAAAAGTTCTTGACTCAAATTTATCTAGATTTCCTGTCTTGAGAATGAAACACTTGGCTCCAAAAACTCAAAAATGAGAAACAGAGGGTTTTCTACCAAATCGAAGCTCATATGATGTCTTGCCCAAAGATGGTCTTAAGAAGACACGATTGGCAATATGGCAAGCTGTAGCAATAGCTTCGGCCCAAAACCTCCTCAGAGTGCTATACTCATCTAGCATCGTCCTAGCCATCTCGACTAAGGTTCTGTTCTTCCTTTCCACAATATCATTTTGTTGAGGGATGTGTGGAGAAGAGAACTGATGCTCAATACCGCGCTTAGCACAAAAAGAGGCAAATGAGGCATTCTTGAACTCTGTGCCATTATCACTGTGAATCGCTCTCAGGGCACCAGGAAGTTCAGAAGCCAAACGAAGAACAAGATCATGATAATGATCAAAAGCCTCATCCTTCGAAGCAAGAAAGAACACCCAAGAGTATCTCGAAAAATCATCGACTATGACAAGAATATACCATTTGCCATCGACTGACCGAACTCTAGCAGGACCAACAGTATCCATGTAAAGCAACTGTCCCGGTCCGTCAGTCATGACCATAGTCAATGAAGGGTGTGAGGCGGCAACTTGCTTGCCATGCCTACAGGGCGCACATACAACATCCTTGACAGATTTGAGTTTGGGCAAGCCTCTCATGAGATCAAGGCTGCTAACTCGCGTCAAATGATCAAAACCAATGTGCCCCAAACGTCGGTGCCAAAGACAGAACTCAGAAGAAGATGCCATTAAACACTTGAGAGATCCAGCAAGAGATTTAGAAAAGTCATCTCCAAAGATCCTACCAACTCTAGAAATCCAAAAAACGAGCTCACTAGTTGAATCAAGTACATGACAAGCATTTTTCTTAAATCTAGTCTCATAGCAATCATCAAGAAGCTGTGAGACAGAAAGCAAGTTGTACCTTAGCTTGTCCACAAGAGCGACGTCCTTCAAGATGAATTTGTCGTTCACCTTGATCGATCTCGTTCCTTCAATCCGCTCTTGTGTATCATCTCTAAAGGTGATGAAGTCATCACTCGTCGATTGCGTGAAGGAGGTGAACCATCTTGAGTCTTCAGTCATGTGGCGTGAACACCCGAAGTCAACAAACCATGTGTTCTTCCCCCTTCTACGGCGATCCTGAAAATCAAGGCACAAAAGATCGATATGTCTCAATACTGGGGTTAGTTAAACAAGACTTGGGAACTCAGTACTGAGACACATGTCTGCGAGCAGTATGTAAAGCAGGATTGTTAACCTTGATCCTACTTGAGTTTCTATCATGAGGAATGGTAACACGAACATGAAAAGCATCCTGTCTAGGAACATGATGATGATGAGTATGTGAAATAAATCCTAGTCCAAGTTTCTTCTTTTCTGAATAACCATGTCTCATAAAAGCTCTAGGTTGACGAGATGAAATTCTATCAAGATTTTTCTTGGCATTTTTTAACGTACGCCAACAGAACTCAACCAAATGTCCATCCTTCTTGCAATAGGTGCAATGGTACTTGGTACCACTGGGAGAAGCACCTTTTGACTCAAAAGATGGTTGGGCAAAACCTGCAGATTTGAAAATGGTTTTTGCAGGTTGGGTTTTGAATTCAACTAAGCCATTTTCCAATACTTGAATGACATTTAGCTTGGACTTGTCTTGAGCATAGTTGTATCCTAACCCTTGCTTCTTATAAGGAGTTTTAGACTTGTCAAGAATCATGCTTAACTATTTTTCACCATTAGAGAATTTTTCTAAAATGTTCTTAAGATAAGCATTCTCTTTTCCAAAATTAATACATGACTCACAAGTTTTGGCCTTAATGGCTCTAGCATGTTTCTCCTTAAGAAAAGCAACTTCAAGCTTAAAGGCTTCACATGAAGCACAAGGAGCAGAATCAATTTGGTCCTTAAGCTTGGCAAACTTAGCTCTAACTGCTTCTATTATGTCTTTAACTTCATGTTCACGTTCTAAGCAGAAAGAGCAAAAGCTAGACTCAGTCTTATCAGAAACAGCCAACTTGCTAGACTCTAAGCATTTTTCACAAGGAGCAGATTTAACATCAATTAACTTAGTCCTAGCATTCTCTAGTTGGTGCAAGACAACATCATGAGCAATTTGCAATTTAGACAGTTCAGAGTGTAAAGCATGGCAAGATGAACATTCATCAGCATCAGACTCTTAGCATTCACAAGCTCTAATGTCAAATTATCGACTTGTGACTCTAGGTCCTTATTCCTAGCCATGGTGAACTCTAAGGCCTTATCCTGACTAAGTAGTTGCTCAAAGATGGTATTGCATATAGCAGAAAGAACATCATAGGATGGAAGTACCTCATTGTTGTCATCGGCGTCGACGGAGTCGGCCATGAAGCACATGCTGGTGAAGTCATTGGCCTTCCCTTTCTTCTTGGCTTGAGGGAGCTCCTTCTCCTTGTCCTCCTCGCTCCTAGAGTCCACATCGCTCATGGATTGTTCTCCAAAAGCGGCAAGAACCCGGTGAGCGGCCTTCATGAGCTTGGCAGCATCATACTTGGGCTTGTTCCCCTGAGGCTTCTTCTAGGCAGCCTTCTCATCCTTGTGGTTGCCCTTCCCTTTCAGCTTGGGGCAGTTTGCCCGGATATGGTAGAGCTCTCCACACTCATAGCACGTCACAGGGCCACCTCTCTTCTTGTTTCTAACATTGTTATAGGCCCGTGTGAATTTCTTGGCTAAAAGAGCTAAATCAGCCATAGGAAGACTCTCAAGTTCCTCTTCATGGATTGCAGATAAACAAGCAAGGGAAAATCCAGAAGAAGTCTCAGAAGAACCATCAGAAGTTCTGTTAAGGGGATCAGTCACCAAAGTCATATTATCCTTCTTAGGAAGACTACCTCTCTTGATCTCATGAGTTTGGAGCTTGCTATAGAGCAGCTCCAAAGAGAGACTAGAGAGATCGACATTCTCCTCAATGGCAGTAGCCTTCATCTCCCACTCCTTGGTGTTGATTGCAGCCAAGAGATGAGTGGCATTCTCAGATTGAGAGTACTCAATGTCTACAACTCTCATTTGATTAATCACCTTGTTAAAGCGAGTAAAAACGTCATCGATACTCTCACCAGGACGCATCTCGAACTTGTTATACTCTCGCTTGTAGACCGTCTGGCGCATTTTCTTGATTTGGGACGATCCCACATGGTAGGTTTCGAGGGTGTGCCAAATCTCGTGTGCGGTCTCAAGGTTGCAAATCCTCTCATACTCATGTCTACCAAGCCCAGCATATAGGAGATTCTTTGCCTTATGATTGTTAGCCAAGAGAGCTGATGAAGCCGGCGTAGCAACTTCGGGCAAAACGAGCGGAGCTTGAACACCTCCCATATGGCTTGTCCTTCGCTCTAAAGGAAGACACGCATGCGGTTCTTCCAATAGGCATAGTCGAGCCCATCGAAGATATATGGCTTGGTGGAGTACTTCTCTATCGCCAAGTTCAATGACCGGTTAAGATCAAGATTGAACTAACCAGGCTCTGATACCACTTGTTGGACCGAAAAGGCGACTAGAGGGGGGTGAATAGGAGCACGATCACTTTTTCACCTTGATCGAATTCAATATCAATTTCACTCCAGTAGCTATGGAAGCTATGAAGATCAATATACAGGCACAGCGGAAGACTTGTATTGAATTCAATCAAAACCCCGAAGCAAAAGACCTAAAAACACAAAACCTCAAACTCCAATTGAGTCAGGCGGTCGACCAGGCGTGCATCAAGCGGTCTCAACGCTCTGCCGGTTTGATCAGGTGGCTATGGTCTTGATCGACCGTGGGCGGTCTGACCGACGGCTATGATGTGGTCTGATTGGCGGGCAGTCTGACCGGCGGCTATTATGCGGTCTGACCGGCAGCATGATGAACAGGGAAAACAGCCCGAAAACCAAAACACAAATCGGTCTATCTTTTGATTCGTGACTCCAAACCTTACCAAACTTGAGACACACCTTTTCTAGGATATCAGGAACCTATTCCAATCAAGGATCATGAAGATCCATGCCAAAGTTCCTATCTTTTTCCGTTTGAGCGAAGGTTGCTCCAAAACCGAGTCAAAACCAAAATATGATCCAAACACTTGCTCGTGGGTGATTGATGATCAAGATGATCCTAGATGTATTCCCATATGTCATAGCAAACTAAATCAAGGCAATAAACCAAGAGAAAACTCGTGGATCGAAGAAGGACCCAAAATCACAAAATAGAGAGGAAGAACGCAAAGAGACTCATCTTTGAGAAATCCTTCCTTGGATTGATTTGTTATGATGTTGGTTTACAGCCACTCCATCTAGGAGGACAAAGACTCAACACATGAGCGCAAAATCAAATCCAACTCTCTAGAACCCTAACCTCCCACTATTCTCTCCAAAACCCTAAAAATACAAACTAGGGTTTTTCAAATGAAGGGTTAAGAAGGTGCTGGCCAGCACCCTCCTCTATTTATAATGGAGGCTAACTTCTAGAAGATTAATCACTAATGGGCACCAGTTAGGCCCACACACAAACGGGTTTCACTTACGCACGCATTTTAAAGCGTCATCTTCATCTCCTCTTGACCTAATTCGCTTCTCCTTGCATCGTCTTACGCCGCGGGTTGGCAATAGGTCACCAAGGCAGTATTTAGGTGAAATTACCAAAATACACCTTCTCGATCTTTTTCCAAAAACCGAGTCCAATCTTCGTGAAGCACTTCCATGCTTCGCCACGTGTAGGTTGATCAACGGCTCTCTTCATGTCGGCAAGTCTCTCCCATCCGGTTCCCACTAAAACCACCATGGCACTTGCACCGACCCTCGTGCCATTCGATCCAACCCGTGGCACCGAACTGCCCGTTCGGTCATCGTTGTCCAATTTGCGCCATGCTTGACTCCATTGACCTCACCCGGCATCCTAGATTGTTCTGGACCTCAGCTCTCCAAGCCTAGTCCCGATCATCCTCGCCATTGACCGTTGTTGACCACCAAGCAACCTGCACAACAATAGACAAAGAAATCGAATCCGAGAATAAGTTCTTCGCAACTTGACCCACGTTAGTCAAAACATGCATCATGCAACACATATGCACTGAAACCCATGAACTTGACCTAACCAAAACAATCATCGCCACCAGTTGGCCAATGAAACAAGTCATATCCGATCAGACCGCCATTGATTGGCCGGTTTGACCGCCCCTGGCCGGTCTGACCAGCCTTTGGCCGCTGGTCTGACCGCCCTTGGTCGGTGTGACTGGCCTCTGGCCGTCGGTCTGACCGCCCCTTACCTGACAGCATTTTGAACTCCGCTGAAAACGTGTGTTTCGACAAACCTTCAACGTCATTGCCAATTGTATCATCATCCTAAGATCGTGAGCATATCCTCATGATATCCACACATCCTGATATCGACATTCTTGAAACCCAAGAATACAGATCAATTTCTTGCATCAACACACATCGATTTCTTGCATCAGATCGAAACCATGCTTTGTTCTATCATAGTCTTAAATGTGTGCATACTGTGACCCTATCAATATGGTCAATGTTCTCACTAAATAATCAAGCTAACATTAATGGACAGTCCAAACCCATCCATGCACAGTATGCAACAATGACATTGGATGTAAATTAATATGTGTGAAATAACAATGTTACCACAATCATTTGGCGGTGAATTTCTTATGTCCGGAGTAGTTCTTGATTATGTCGGACAACATTATGATATGACGTGGAATTGGATGGCCTGGTATTTCTTGATTTAGCTGCTATTAGAACATCAGCCTTCTTGATAGCACCATTCCCTATTGGTACACGGCCATGGGGCAAGCCACCATTGGTGTTGTAAAGTATTGCTCCATCAAGTAGTTGTTGCTCCCACTCACCATCTGGATGTTGAGCACTTGCAACTACAGAGTAATCATCCTAGAACAAAAGCAACATTTCATACGATTTGCTTTCGTACAAGTTGAGTTCACTTGAGTTGACTATAGTAGTACACATATATGTAAAGAGAAAGCAACAGAACTGGGTGGATGTATGTGTCAATTTGCTCCAACTTACAGTGCGTTTCTGTGCTTTTTGGCTGCAAATTGGACCACTGCTGCCACTACTGTCCATATTTTTCATGCCAGACTTCATTACAGCATATGTCTTCAGGAATGTAGCATTTTCTGGTCCAAACTTGTGTTCGTACAATTAACCCAGGCACAACCTACTACCTTACAATATCCAAAGACATAAAAGAGAGAGGGAACATGTATAATATACCAGATATTGTTGGGTTTCCTAGTATGATCGTGAACCTAGTCGGTTTTGAGCAACATCTTCATATTTGAAGCGTGCCTCCTGACCTCTCCTTTGGTTGTCAAGAATTGGTAACTGCACCAGTTACGACAAAGATGTGGCCATACTTGCTCATTGCACCACCAAATCCTACCAATCAAGTATTGCTCGTACTCTAATTCTCTTGGACGTGCCAGCGTGTCATCAATCTTCTCTCCTTGTTTTTTGTAGTACTCCTTGACAACATCAACACGAGTATTATACATCATTTGCTTCATACAGTCCGAAGCATAATTTTCAAGCACTCGATCCGCTTCTGCCTCGTTGTCTTCGCTGACTTTGAATAAATGCTACATAGGGACAAAAAAACTTGCATTTATGAGTCATAATAATTAGCAATGTAGCAAGATGTATGCTTATCAACATTTGCATGAAGATAGACTTTCAACTTTTCAGCCACATGTTCACTATTTTTGGAACATTTTCTTGGAACCTCAAAGAATAAGCCACTTCATAATCTGGAATATTGAACCAATATCAGTTGCAAATAAGAACCACATGGTTGAGAACTAATGAGAATACACAAAAGGAATAGTGTATATTTGGAGAATGAGAATTTGCACCCACAACTTCAACCACCACAACCATGTGCAGCACATCATTGACAAACCATGCAATCAGTTTCCTACTTTCGAACATTACACCTAATGCATTGTTCTAAATTCAAATCAGCTCAGGTGATACTAAAGTTAACATTTCACATTGCAAGATGGAAGTGCAATATATAGTGTAATGCTTCAGCACTAGCAACCACACCTTCAAGCTCATTTCTACAGGCCGGTGAATCAATACCAGAAGCATATATAGAAATACACCTATCACTACTGACCAAAGGCTCAAGCAGTTATGAAGCTAAATTCCAAAGACTCAAAAGACTAAATGAAATGAGTACTAAATGTTACTTACCCAAAACTCATTTTTCACTCAATCTGCAGCTGTCATTCCAGCATCGTCTTCATTGATAAAGTAATCATCCCATGTGAATGCAGGGCGAGTATTAAAGGTTCTACCCTGCTCATCCTTGTCCTCTTCAACACATGGGTACTCATGTCTAGGAATAACTCCAAGTTGTGCTTGATATGTGTAGTCTTTTTGGGGCATATAATTGACATACTTGAATTGCCTACAATACATGAATTAAGCATGAAATTTGTATGTATTGCTGGCCATGTTAATCTTATCAAGAAGAAAAGAGAACAACACTTCTTACTTGTCAACATTAGGTCTCAAGGCAATCTTCCCAGCACGCGAAGGCATCTTCAATTGAGTTCGCGACTTCTTCTTTCTTCCCCTTTTTGTAGCACCTCCATTGACTTCACCAGTGGAATGATCACTGCTCCTTTGAGAGTCATTGCCATTGCTGTTGGTACTAGCGATAATCCTTTGTGAGGCATTCACATTGCTATTGGTACCAGCGATACTACTCCTTTGGGAGGCATTTCCTCCATGTTGCTGACCTCCACGTCGTTTTGATGGAATATGATTCATATCCTGCATAGTTACAACCTGAAATTAGTGTAATTAAAGGATATACATAGCATGAAAACGAGTGTAATTAAAGGATATACATAGCATGAAAACGAGTGTAATTAAAGGATATACATAGCATGAAAACGAGTGTAATTAAAGGATATACGTAGCATGAAAATAAGTGTAATTAAAGGATCAGTTGTTAGAACAACATAGAACATCAAAACACTGTCATAGCATGAAACACATGTACAAATTACACAAGGTATTGTAAAGAAACACTTCAGGGACAACAATACAACAGTCAGAAATCATTTCGATCATAAGTTGGAGGCTGAAGCTCGTCATCTAGATCCTCATCTTCATCTTCATCTTCATCAATTTCTTGCTCATCTTCTTGAGGATTAACATTCCGCCGTTCTAAAAATTCCAAATCTTTTGGATTTGTTATCTCATCTAAGATCAATGGAGGAGTAATTTTGAAGTCATCCCCTAAGTCAATGACAAAGGTGCCTTGCAAACCATCCTCCTGGTAGAACTCCATTTGTTGAGTTGGTCCTTCAGGAGGGTTCAAATCACCATTGTTGTTATTTAGAAAAATATGTCCTTGTGGAGCTACATGATATGCAACTGACCATTCCAATAGATCTAGCCTGGTATTACACGGGTATGGCAGGTAATAGACTTGTGTAACCTGACTTGCCATGACAAATGGATCAAAATTTGAAAGCTTAGATGTGTGCTTGACCTCTACCAAGCCCAAATTTTCAGTATGCTTAACTCCATTAGGCGTTGGATCAAACCAAAGGCAATCAAATAAAACTAGCTCAAGCTGCATGCTACCTTCCCAAGTAATCTTTATAATGTCTTCAATAACACCATAGTACTCCAACACATTGTTGTTCTCATCATAACTAGACACACACACACACACACTATTGGTTGTAGTCAATCCAGATTTCTCACTTTCGTACTATGATGAACGGAATCTATATGCATTCACATCATAGCATCCATAAGTGGTAACTCTACTGCAAAAACCATAAGACATTTGGCGTAAGGCATTAGGAATGGTAGATGACTTCATGCATTGCAAGTAGGCAATTACTTGTGTTAGTTTCAGATTGCTACAAAGTTGATTTTTAGATTATTCAAGTTCCAGCATTGAAGATAATTACTTCAGTTTTGAACCAATTGAAAAAATTGGGTCTATGATGCACAGGACGGCCCGATGTCCAACCATTTAACCTCAAGTCCTGAAGTTGCTTTTCAGTTGGTTTCATTCTGCTCTTTCGTTGTTCTTTAGAAAATTTACTACATGAAAAAAAAAGTTTGTTAGAATGATGCAAATATAATTATAGAAAAGTGACTTAGGTTGCATAGCTTAAGCACATACTCGAAGAAACCATCCATCTCCGGTAAGTTCCTCGGTATATACAAGAAGGCAGCCTTGTACTTTTCTATTGTGAGATCACGACAACCCCGAGGACTAATGCATCGACCCGGGTATTGGAATATGTGAAGGTCGCATGAACTTTGAAATGTAGAGGCACCATCATCGTACCGAGGTGCCTTGTTTCTAATTGACCGAACTTTCGGGTTAACATATAGTGATAGAAAATTTGTAGTCTCCTCAACTAGGTAAGCCTCAACAATGGAACCCTCAACTCGAGCCTTATTCTGCACTTTCTTCCTATGTTTTTGTATGTACCTAAAACGACCAGACAATTAATTAGATGTATTGTCGGGCTAGAAAGAAAAAAATAGTGGTAGTACTTATGTTTACCTCTCATATGGATACATCCAGCAAGCCTGAACAGGGCCTCCTAGTCGAGCCTCATAAGGAAGATGTATGATTAGATGTTGCATAGGATTAAAGAAACCGGGAGGAAATATCTTCTCTAATTTGCATAGAAGCACTGCAACATTTTGTTCTAGTGAGACTATGGCATCCTTGCTTATCTCTTTAGCACACAACTGCCTATAGAAAAAACTAAGCTGACCCAAGCATAGCCTTATATTCTCCAGAAGGAACCCACGAAATGCAACTGGGAGCAAGTGTTCCATGAATATATGGAAGTCATGACTTTTGAGGCCAAAAATCTTCCTTTGCAGCATGTTAACACCTCGCCTAATATTGCCTGCATATCCATCGGGGAACTTCAAGTCTTGAAACCACTTAAGGATAGTGGTCTTGTCATTCTTATTGATGCAAAACGGAGCCCTAGGCTTGTGTCACTTCCCATTTTCCTTCATCTCCAAATGCAGTGAAGGACGGTGACAAATCTCTGCTAAATCTTGTCTTGCCTTAACATTATCTTTTGTCTTATCAGGTATATCGAAGCATGTGTTCCATATAGCTTCACCTACATTTTTTTCATTGTGCATCACATCATTGTTGTGTCGGAGCTTCAATTTATTATAGTATGGAAGTTGCCAAAAGCAGCTTTTGTGTGTCCAATTGTACAATTTGCCAAAGTTTTTTTTGTATCAACTACAAATTTGTCCATTTGGGCTTCGATTTCCTCTCCTGTTAAATACCTTGGTGCCTCCTCAAGCACTGTTGTGTTCTTTCGAAATGCATAAGCTTGGGTTCTGAATTCATGGTCCCTAGGTAGAAAGCATCTGTGACAATCAAACCAACAAGCCTTGCGACCATTATGAAGTTGTAATGCTTTGTCTTCACACAAGCATTCTGGACACGCAAATGAACCATGTGTGCTCCAACTAGCAAACATACCATATGCAGGAAAATCATGGACTGACCAGCCTGCATTGTACAGTTTTGCTTGAGTGAAGCATCCCATGTTTCTATCCCATCCCACAACTTGATAAGTTCGTCAACTAAAGGTTGCATTAGAATATTTAATTACTTTCTTGGATGCTGAGGACCAGGGATAACAAGGGCAAGGAATATGTATTCTGGCATCAAGAGCTTGCTTGGGGGAAGATTTAATGGAGCTACAAACACTGGCCAACATGTGTAAGGAGCAGCACCCAAAGTAAATGGTGTGAAGCCATCTATTGCTATAGCAAGTCGCACATTTCTAGGATCACTTGCGAAGCCTGGGAAGTCCTCGTCAAATTGTTGCCAAGCTTCCCCATCACATGGATGCGCCATCTTACCAGATGTGGAGCGACTATGCGATCGCATTAGCTTTGTTGTCTCCTCGTTTGCATACAACCTTTGTAGTCTATTTATAATGGGGAGATACCACAGTACTTTACGTGGGACTTTATTCTTGCCTACCTCGTATCGAGAGGTATTACAAAAGTTACACTTGTCTTCATGCTCGTTATCTTTCCAATAAAGCATGCAATTATTATAGCATACATCAATTTTCACATATGGCATACTGAGGCCCTCTAATAGCTTCTTGAGCGGTAGGCGTCTTGAACAACTTAGACTCTAGGGCAAAAGTTCATGAATTATTTGTAATACATCATCATAGTGTGCAATTGACATATTGTACTGTGACTTCATAGCTAGCAAGCGAGCAACAGCGGATAGACAAGAATGTGTTGTGTTCTCATGGACTAGTTCATCAGCACTAGCGACCATCCTAGAAAAAGCCTGTGCAGAGGCATTTGGCTCCTCATCAATTGCTGGTGGATGGTCACTGGCTAGGTCACCCAACATATTATCCATCTAATCAGATTCATTGAATTCATCATGCTTAACGACAAGGCTCTCACCATGTGCTGTCCGTGTTTCATAATTTTCCCTAAACCCATATTTACTCAAGTGCAACTTGACAGTGCACCTGTTGTGCCTAAAATAATTTCGACACATTGCACACGAACACTTAATGGTGTCACCTTCGACTAAACTTGGATCAGAGAATGCACGATGCAAGAATTGTGTGGTGTGATCAATCCATTCATTAGAGGGAGCTCTACCACGCTACCAGCCAATATACATCCATTCATGGTCTGCCATTAAATAGTTCTGTGTTGAACAATTTCGATTACTCATAGTGCAATATTTATTACTTATTATGCATCATTCGAACAATAGATATTAGTAAAACATTAAAGGAAACCATAAAAGGGCATTAGTTAGACCAAGGGGAGGAGAGCTTACCAAGGCGGTGGATTTGAAGAGGAGGAGGTGGGTGCGACCGGAGATGGCGTGGAGGCGGCGGGCGCGGCCGGAGATGGCGTGGAGGTGGCGGCCGAGGCCGGAGATGGCGTGCAGGCGGCGAATTGAGGATGTGGACCGCCGCGCCGAGATGGCGTGGAGGCGGCGACGCGGATCGGAGACGGCGTGGAAGCGGCAGCGGACGCGCCGAGACGGCGTGGAGGCGGCGGCGCAATGAGACAAAGATGGAGATGGTGGGCGTGCGTAGTTTGGGGATGAGTCTAGGTATTTTGACGGGAGAGGAAGTCCTTTGACTGCGCTGGGCGGTAGGCACAGGCGCGCGAAATAGAAATTTTATTCACGCGCACAGGCTGGGTCTATTTGGTTGACTAGTGTTGGGTCGCGGGTAGGCTACGATAGCTACAAACAAAAATTTCTACCACGCAAATCAGGAAACCAAGCAAGTAGATGATCACAGATCGTTACCACCAAACACGCAGAGCAGCGGAAGAAGGGTTGGAGCAGCCTGGTCCAACGTAGAGCGCGTCGATGTAGTGGTCGTAGTCGATCGTCCAGTGTCCTCGCAAGTTGATCGTCTCCTCTAGCAACGTCTGCAGTTCCTTGTGAAGATCGCGGATCGTCCTCAAGCGCAACAGTCGCAGTAGCGCCTCTACGATATCCACACGTCCAGGGAAGGAACAACCATACGTCGGTGTGCTAGCACCAAATCGCACGGCAGAGCTCTCAGGAAGATGGCGGCTAGGGTTTTGGTGGTCTAAAACTTACGTTCCCAACAGCCTCATGCATCTTCTTATATAGTGCTCGTGATGGATCCTATCCGAACACGTTTACGAATTGTATCTGTACTGGTTTGTTCCAACCCGTTAAGTGTGTGACCCTGTAGGTTCATGCGTAATCGGTTGTGACTCAGAAACCCTTTCCGATCACAAGTCGTAGCGGCTCCTAGCAGAACATATCGATTCCCGAATACACACAAATTATATCGGACGAACCTTAATACAATATGATCTACGACCAGGTCCTCATCACTTACGACCAGGTCCTATCTCTATACGACCAGTTCGTATTTGGTCACGACCAGTTCGTAAGTCCTTACGACCAGGTTTCGACCACTCTATGATTTCGTTCGACCAGTCTACGACCAGCTCGTATCTCCATACAACTAGTCCGTAACTGATCGAACTAAACGACCTACTCGTGTATTCTCCCTTTGCCTCACGATGTCTGGTTGAACTCCAAGTGAGATGTTGTGTCATCCATGGACTGTTCAATACTTTCTCGATCGAGTGTCGGATAACTTTACGTGGTCGAACACTTCGACTACTAGTGGCATGGCCATGCACTTTCTTTATCCGATCACAATGAGGGGCCCAGAGACATCTCTCCTGTTATGTTAGGAGGGGCAAATCCCATATCCGACCAGTCACATTCCTCCGCATGTTTCATAGCATACCCGAAAGCTACCTTTATAACTACCCAGTTACGGTGTAGCGTTTGGCAACCCCTAAGAGTGCTATTACACATGTAGGAAACCATGCTGATCTCAGGTCTAAGGATTATACATCATCATTGCTTGAGACCAACTAACGACACATGGAATCATAACAATCTCAATAGTGTCTCAAGGCGAGTCTAATCCAACATCATGTTCTCTAACATGTGTCCATATTATTGGTTTGATATCTCCATATCCATGACCCGTGAAACATAGTCATCAACCAATACATATGCTAGTCTATTCATATGTGTCCTCATATGTTTCCGACCAGGGAATGTATAAGAATAATTATCGCAGAAATATAGAGTTTCACAATCAAGTCACATACTTGATAATCAATATTAACAATATTATTCTAGGAATAAGATAACATATTATCAATATAATGAACATAATGAAATATAATCATCTCTATGATTGCCTCTAGGGCATATTTCTAACAACTAGAACCAAAATCAAACTTTAAAAGTTTGACCAGAGAGTTAAAAATCTCAAATAAATTTATAAAAATACAAAATTTCTCTGAGAAGCTACTGGGATGATATAGACCCCAAATAAATTTTTAAAACTCACTAATCATGTTTTAAAATGCTTAAATAAATCCTTTAACTGAAAATGGTTAATTAAAGAACAAGGATTTTCTTAAGGTCAAATTGATCTATAAAATTTTGACAAAAATTATAGATATTCAAGATAATTTATCTAGTATTTGAGTAAATTAATTACCAGAGTTCTTTACTGTGAGAACCCGGAGTTGAACTGGCGACAAAGACCCTCATCCCGCCTGTCGCCAGTCCAAGCACCTATCGCCAGTTCAACTAGCGATAGGGTTTTAGGGGATGCTGGGTGTACTCCTTTGTACAATGCATGTTTGTTCAATGCATATGGACGCCGATAGCTTAATGCACACGACACATCGATGCAACAGTCAACTCGATAAAAGGCAACCGCAATGACGCATCCACCATTTAGTTACATGCTTTATGAGATTGAACATAATTGCATACAAAAGGATAGACTACCGAGGTACAAGCTTCTCCGCCGGTGCCTAATGGTAGAAGGTGCCTCGCACTACCCACATAGAGTGTTCTACAGGGGGGCGCCTCGGACGTGGTTGGCCGTCGTTGTAGTGGCACGCACATATGCAGCTAGGGTTCGCGCAGCAACATGTGAGATCATATGAACTTCCTATGTTCACGACCTCCTCATTGCCCCTCTTGCGCTGCATATGTTGGCGGAGGTCATCATTTTGCTCGTTGAGATTATCAATCCGCGCCTCCTACTCAAAGATTCGGTCCCACAATCTATCCATGTACATCACAACATGTCGTTCATGGGGAGGATTGATCCAGCGGACAAAGTCGCATTTCGCCATTTGCTGCAAGGGATGGTTAGCATAGAGGATGTATTAGTAGTAACATGAACAAAACTATTTGCTAATTGAACCCCAGAGTGTGGCATCGGAAGAAACGTCGTCCACCATCGAAAGGGCCGTCTATGACCTGCACGATAGCGTCCTCTCTATGTCTGCATTTCGGCCATACCGGTTGAGCACGCTTGTTCAGCATCAACCGGTAGTTAGGGCCAAAGTCCTCCCTTCTTTCGAGGGGAAGGTCATGCTTCGGCGACCCCAGCTAGACTGGACCCTCGGCGTCTGCCATAGTATGTTACTGTACGACGGAGAAGGTTCTTCTTCCTATAGTTTCAAGGGTCCAGTGGTCCTATTTTATAGCCCGCGGGGGGAGGCTAACAAAGCGGGTAATGTGTTAGCTTGCAGATGACAACACCAAACGAGGCTGGCTACTTTGCACAGAGACAAGACCAAATGGGACAGCTTTGCGCAGTGATAAGACTAGATGGGGCAGCTTTGCGCAGTGATAAGGCCAAAGGAGATAGCCTCGCGCAGTGACTAGCTAGAACCAAAATCAAACTCTAAAAGTTTGACCGGAGGGTTAAAAATATGAAATAAATGCTTGTAAACAACCCTATGAAATAATTTACTCAAATACTAGATTAATTATGTTGAATTAAAATATTTTTGTCAAATTTTTAGAAATCAGTTTGACCTTAACAAATTTGTATGTCCTTATTTAAACTTAGTCGGTTAAGAATTTTAAATTGACTATTTTCATCGTGAACAGTATGTTTTCAAAATTTATATTTGATCTATATCATCTCAGCAGCTTCTCTGAAAAATTTCATATTTTTTTAAAATTTTTTCTATTTTTAACTCCTTACTTAAATATGAATCATCTAAGTTGCACGCGAGCTGTTGGATTCGAATTGGACTGTCCAGATCAATTGGGCCGTTCGGACCGTCCGAACGACCAATGCATCTGGACCGTTAGATCTTAATCAGGTCGTTTGTATCGATTGGGCCGTTCGGACCGCCTGAACGGCTCACTGAATCAGAACTGTCCAATCGCGATCGGACGGTCCAAAATAGAATAACTTTAAAACTGCATAACTAATTCAAAGTAACACTAAATCAAGTGAAACCAATTTTTATAATTTTATTTTTAAGTGAACTTTAATTTGGAATAGGTTTCAAACTTATCTCTATCCTAGAAATTCTAGTTTCTGCAAATTAATCCAAAACCGAATGTTTTTTACACTACAAAATGCTTTTACCTTTGCAAAATCATAACTAACTAATGTGAACTCCAATTGCAGTCTTATAATTTTGTTTTCTATTTGTCTATGTCATCCTTATCTCCAAACATGATGAGAAGGGATTCATTCTCACTTGAAAAGAAACTCCAAAACAAAAACCAAAGTAATAAATGCCTGTAAACAAGCTTGGGAAATAATTTACTCAAATACTAGATTAGTTATGTTGAATTAAAATATTTTTTGTCAAATTTTTAGAAATCAGTTTGACCTTAACAAATTTGTATGTTTTATTTAAACCTAGTCGGTTAAGAATTTTAAAGTAAGTATTTTCATCATGAACAGTATGTTTTAAAATTTTATATTTGATCTATATCATCTCAGTAGCTTTTCTGAAAAATTTCATATTTTTTTAATTTTATTTGCTATTTTTAACTCCCTACTTAAACGTAAATCATCTGAGTTGCACGAAAGCCGTTGGATTCGAATTGGACTGTCCCGATTGATTGGGCCGTTCGGCCTGTCCGAACGGCCAACGCCTCTAGGCCATTAGATCTTAAATGGGCCATCCATATCGATTGGGCCGTTTGGACCGCCCGAATGACTCACTGAATCAAGACTGTCCAATCGCGATCGGACAGTCCAAAATAGAATAACTTCAAAACTGCATAACTAATTCAAAGTAACTCCAAATCAAGTGAAACCAATTTTTATAATTTTATTTTTAAGTGAACTTTAATTTGGAATATATTTCAAACTTATCTCTATCCCAGAAATTCTAGTTTTTGCAAATTAATCCAAAACCGAATGTTTTTCACACTACCAAATGCTTTTAACTTTGGAAATTCATAACTAATTCATGTGAACTCCAATTGAGGTGAACCAAGTTATTCTGGTCTTGTAATTTTATTTTATATTTATCTATGTCATCCTTATCTCCACCACTATTCAGTTTGACCTTATGAAATTTGTATGTTCTTATTTAAACCTTGTCGGTTTAAATATTTTTTTCGCTACCCAAACGCTACCCAATTTTTTTCGCGCGAACGCGTGAAGTGTAGGAATTTCCGAACAATTAACCTGACGGTTTTAACCATCAAGAAAATATATTATATTGACGTTTTTATTATAACCGTCAGGAATTTTGGAATTTTACTGAGGGGGTTACTATTCCCGTGACCAAAATAGTATAACTTGACGGTCGTTGCGGGCCCGTTAGCATAATTTGGGTAAACGTGACGGTCGGAATGGGCCCATCAGCGTAATTCGTGGCCCTCAGGTTTGCTCTGTTTTCCAGTAGTGCAAGGCCACAACCAATTCCAATTGCAATTCCTACATCAATTCATTGTTGTCATGAAATCACTTTGCATTTTGTTAATTGTAATTGCCTTGATGGGGATTCTGTTGGCTATGACTTAAATACAATGTTGTGTCTTAAGTTATCCCTTACAAGCATGTTCATCGCATATAATTATAATAGTATACAACTGACATGTGCTACACATACATTTTGCAAATATATAGGAATTGAAACTACATGACTTGGTCTCGTCTAAAGTGAACTACGTATCATAATACTCCATGGAAAACCTATGGTAACACAGATGAATCCTAGGAAGCACTCGACTGTCTTATTGCAGATATATAGTTAGCGTGGCAAACTGACAGAGGATGAAAATTCTTGCTCCAGACTGTAGCACCCAGAGATGCCTTCAGATGTTAAACCAACAGTACTGGCCGAATTGATCTGTGCATGCTCTATCTCTCCATCATTTCCTGGAATCAATTGTAATTTTCTTAGCCTCTCAGTTCTCAGCAACTGCAACCTCATCTCTACTTCTTTCATAGTAGGCCTTTCTCCTGCTTTGACCCTCAAACATGCTTGTGTAAGTGAGGCAATATTAGCTATCTCTTCCTGGTTTGCCTCCTCCACAACCAGAGAATCCATTATTTCCATGACAACTCCCTCTTGAAGTCCTTCAACGAAGTAACGAGACAAGCTTTGTTTTTCACCTAGATCATTGATAAAAATTGGCTTCTTTCTTGTCAAAAGTTCCGCAAGTATCACTCCAAAACTATATACATCACTCTTCTCAGTTAGTTGGCCAGTATGGTAATACTCTGGATCTAAGTAACCAAATGTGCCTTGGACAATAGTCACCACATGAGTCTCGTCGAGTGAAATAGATCTTGAAGCACCAAAGTCGGAAACCTTTGTGGTGAAGCTGCCATCCAGGAGTATGTTCGAAGATTTCACGTCTCTGTGGAATATTGGTATTGCAGCAGCTGAGTGTAGGTAAGCAAGTGCCCCTGCTGCTTCTACTGCGATCCTAATGCGATCATCCCACGATAGCAAGCATTTAATTCTAACATCAGTGTGAAGAAGGTCATATAGTGTGCCATTAGAGATGAACTCATAGACCAATAAGGGCACCTCAGATTCAAGACAACACCCAAATAGCTTCACCACATTGCGGTGGATGATTTGAGACAAGATAACAACCTCATTGATGAACTGGTCTATCTCAGTTTGCTCCACAATTTTGGATTTTTTAATAGCCACCACCCGTTGGTCAGATAGAATCCCTTTGTAAACTGTACCATGTCCTCCACGGCCAAGAACACGAGTGGCATCAAAGTTGTTAGTCGCCTCCTCTAGTTCCTCCAAGGAAAATATCTTTGTTTTGTTTGTGGCGCTTTCATCTGAGATTAGTTGCTCCAATAGTAAGCCTTGATTTTTCTTGAAGTATGCTCTTCGGATTCTCTTTTGGATGCCTTTCTTCCACTTATTGGCTAGTAATGTTGCACCCAATGCAATAATTATGGAGCCAATGCCACAACCAATTCCAATTGCAATACCTACACACATGATCAATTGCAGTCATGAAAACAATGCATTATGTGAATTTTATTTGCAATGAAGGGATTGTGCATGACTTTCTTAGTTGATGTAACACATTTCCTTTTTGTTAGATAAATTCTTTTCCATGAGTTAAACTTGCAATACCTCACAGAATGTGGCATGCCTTCTGTGAGGTTGCATATTTATCACTAGTCTCAACAATTTTATATGTGTGCTAACTTCTAAGTGGGGCGCACTCGCCCGTGCGTGCGGCGGGTGTGTGTGTGGTGGTGTGCGTGCGTGTTGCATACGATTTGTTATCTCATAAAACACTGCATTTTGTGAATTGTAACTAGATTGAAGGGATTTGGTATGACTTGCCTAAAAGAAGATTGTGTAGCTTTGCTGACATAATACACTTCCTCTTTGTTGGATCAAATTGTTTTCCATGCGGGCAGTTTGTGCAATTATAGCCTCCGTCAAAATTGTGGCATATGCCACTGCAAGAATTTGGCAATAAGCACTCGTTGATGTCTGCAAATGATAGGGAAGTGAGCACTGAGCAATCATGGATTCCTAGAGAGAGAGGGAGAGAGGGGGAGGGGGTGAGACTTGAGAGTACCTATACAGCCATTAATCTCATCATGGATGTATGGATTTCCTTGAAAACCTTGAGAACAACCGCAACGGTAGCCAAGCTGCACTGCCCCATGGGTGACAGGACGGCAATTGCTGTGAACGCTGCGGCATGCATATGTTGCATAGCTATTCTACAAGTTAAATTCGTAACAGCCCACGACATGTGCAAGTCATATTCTTGGGATAAATCAAAAAGATCATGGAGAACGTCATCCTCCGTTATAATACCGTCTTTGGTGACCACTGTGAACCCTTCGATGCTGAATTTTGTATCGTTCAGAATGTTTCTTACACTCAAATAACCATCGCCCACTGATACATTATTCACATGATATGTTATGCCTCCCCGATCGAGGACGGTGGACTTATCCATTGTACAGTTAAGTCGAAACTTTTCATGAGCGTAACAACCTTCTTCAAGCCCAAATGGAAAAGGAATGCTCGTGTTTCCACAAAATCTTGAACAGTTTTCTTTAGGATTTGGATTGTAACCTGCTTGAGTATTTAAAAAAGGGAGTATTAGCTCTAGTTAGATTGTGAGACTTTATATATGCATATATTCATTCACTCAAGATTAGCAAGAAAAATGCATCAGCATGATGTTTAACGTGTACTGTTGAAAAGCGAACTCCCCATAAGTTCACGTGTCTTGGGAATCTTTCGAGAAATTTGTAATTTGTTATTTATTGAACTAAATTCATCAAAAGACAGCCATGGTAATTGGAAGTGCTGGAATTCCCTCATATTTCTAGAAAGAAATCCATTTCTTTTTTCTTGAGAGGGAAAGAAATTCTTGTCAATTAGGAGGAAATAGGAATATAGCTAGGATCCAATCCTTAGAACTGATTACATGCGGCTCACTATTTTTTTGGGGCAATGCTTACCTCCTAGCGTCCGAGGCAACTGAAAGTATCAGACACATCGGATGCCATCCAGCCCTTATCCCTTCATGCTATTTGCTGATTCACATTGAACTTGTTGGGACCTTTGTTCTAATATGTGTGCCATTGAAATAAAAGGCGCTAGCATTGCCTTTTATTTGATTTATACATCTATTTGATTTATACAATGAATCCCAATCATAGCTACTTGAATTTATTCTCTTTTATGCCATTTTCTTATTTCTAGTTGACTTTTCTCATACACTACCCTAACCATGAACGCGCATATGATTTTTGAATTCGATGCAGCGGTGCAGAGTGCAGACTAATATTCGGAGGTGACTCTGCATATTTGCTCAGATAGGGCAAATTCTTGGCTCAGAGGAAAAATCCGCACCTTGGCAGTTGATACATGATGAGAGGGTTAAAAAAATTATATAATTATATAGAAAAAAATAACTGAAGAAGGTGCTCAATAAATTTGGGCTAGTGCAACTTTTGTGATTGATGAAGGAATCTTACGACTAAAGATATTTATTCGAATCGTTTCACCTTGGATGCAGCCGTCGATAATGTAAGGATTTCCTTCTGTTCCACCGGAGCAGTAACAGAAGTAGCCTCCGGATGACACATTTCGGCAATTGCTGTTGGTGCTACAAGCATAGGTTGCATGATTCCTTCGCGCACTTTCACAGCTTGGTTGGTCCATGATGGGAATAGAAAGCATCGCGTTCTGAATTTTGCTTGCATTTGTCCAACTTGAGAAAAGATCGCTCGAATTTTCCATGTAATTGTCACTCCACGACATGAAAGCCATGACGCCAGGGTGCGGCGGATCTGATTGTGCTGCAGCGGTACCATCGGTGCGGACTAGTGTTGACAGAAAGCCTGGCAGGGCCCTTGGTAATACGATGGGGCAGCAGCCCAGCCCATTACAGGGCCCTCCATTTGGTACCTTCTCACCGTCGCATCTACTCGAGCAAGAACCAACTAAGTCTCCCGTACCATACTCGTTCAAGGTGACAACGAAATCACAGCCGATAACGTAGAAATTGTTACGACTAAGTATAGTAAAACCTTTAGCAGGGGACACCCAGGACATGTTGTAGGTATTCATACCTGGTCTCATCGTAATGTTGAAGAACACAGGTGTAAAAGCTGCAGTGTAATATGCATATGTATATAGGTGTGTGAGCTGAGTAGTGGTGTTGCCCAAATAGAGCTTGGGAGGCTGAGCGGAGTAGTTGCAGGTGAGCTCGAAGCCTTGCCGGAAGCAGCCCGGCCCTATCCCGAAGGGGTAGGAGATATCGGCGACGTCGCCGCAGCTGGAGGGACAGTGAGCCAAGGAGTCATTAGAAGGGATATATAAGATCCCATTCCCTCCTGCCACTGCAGATACTGCGGCCGATGCTCGCAGCTCAGCTGCCAAGCACATGAGCACAAAACACATTCTAACTGCAGTAGAGCTCATCTCTGTAGCGGTCAGGTTGTGTGTTTTTGTGGTTGGTGTTGGGATTCGGGTGTTATGGGGTCGATAGATATTCAGAGGCAGCATGGCTTCGTGCATTGCACACTCACTATATATAGAGAAGATTCGAAGACTATCCCTGAGTCTCTCCAACAATACTTGGCTAGCATACTGCAAGTTAGTACTGCCGTTGTATTAATCGAAGGATAGGAAGTTCAGGGGCACTATTAGTCTCCCATCAGATGTGTTACGGTCGTCGCCGGGGCCATCACGATTCACGACTCGCCCAACTAGCTGTCACTGCTGCTGTTGAGTGCAAAGTCTGCGACCTTGCACACTAAGTCGCTTGGCTTTTGCGAGTTGAGAAATTTTACGGTATATTTTACTAGTAGTATATAGCAATAGTATAGATTAAATCTGATCATTAATTTGTTAAGTACATAATAGACCTTTTTTTTATATATTTATATTTTTTTCGTGAGTGTATTATGGACTTTTTCAAATATAGTTGAAAATGTTACTCTTGTATCGTGTGATATCCTATATCGACAATTATAATTCTACTCTCCTCGGGATTTTACTACTTATGCTACAAGGTATAGTATAATTAAATCATAACTAATCTGAATAATTAGATCTTAAAGAATAGATTGCTTGTATTAAATTTAGTGTACCAAGGAGATGTGGACACCCCCCGCAACTGGAGGCGCAGTGAGCCAAGGAGTCATTAGAAGGGATATACAAGATCCCTCCGGCAGCTCCAGTGCTGCGACCGATGCTGCGGCACAGCTGCCAAGCGCACTCATTGTTGTGTCGGTCAGCTTGTCTGTTGGGTTCGGTGTTACGGGATCGATAGATAATCAGAGGCAACATGGCTTCGTGCAATAGGGTATGTTTAATAGTCACTTCAGCTGTCTCGAGGTTGTCATATAGATTTTCTGGTGACGTAGAGGAGGGCGAAAGAGGAGAGAGAATGAGATTGTTCTCTCACGAAGCAACGGACGCATCAAGCGAAACAAGACACTAGCGACGAAGCTTTTTGTTGTTGGAGTGCAATCATCGTTTATTCACGCGAAACAAGGCACTTGATTCATATAAAGCTTAAATGTTTACGAGGCTTTAAAGAGACAGCTCAAGAGACAATGTATTGAAATAATTGTCTCAAAATAATATAAATGGTGTTAGAAATAATCTAAAAGAAAAACTATTGGAGTGTACCCTTAGCAGTCAACATAGCATGTTACGGTCGTTGATGGGGCCAGCACGACTCGCCCAACTGCGGTCGCTGGCCGCTGCTTTCTGATGGCCACAATGGAAGGCAGATTCGATCAAACGGAGCAAAGTCTGCATACCACCTTCCCTGTGCTTGGAAGTGTAACTTAACTTCTCTGTTCTCCAGATCACCTTCGATGGCGAGGGTGCTACGACCTACGAGGCTACGAGAAGTCTGTCAGGTTAGACTTGTGAATTGCCACATTTCTAGTCGCGCTCAACGATTTTTCCACGTGCGATTTTTCCACACGTCCAGCAATTGTCTACCAGTAAAGATGCAGGAGTAACGTCCTAATCCTAGATAGTCATAATTTAGAAATTCATAGATGGTGAAATTTTACCGCATTTCTAGTCGCGCTCAACGATTTTTCCACGTGCAATTTTTCCACACGTCCAGCAATTGTCTACCAGTAAAGATGCAGGAGTAGCGTCCTAATCCTAGATAATCATAATTTAGAAATTCATAGATGGTGAAATTATACTGTTGGGTTGGAAAGGTAAATACCAAACAAGACATTGCTGTACAAGACATATATAGTATGGTCATATTCTTTTGGAGGTTCTATATATACTTTTGGAGGTTCATGCTTGCAACCTACTGGATTAAAAATTATCAAGTCAAGTTGTTCTGCACTTCTGCTATCACAGCGGGAGGCCGGCTCTTTGCCGAGTGCCTGTTGCACTCGGCAAAGGCAGTTTTGCACTCGGCAAAGCCTTTGCCGAGTGCAACACTCGGCAAAGAGCCTCCGGCGTATCCCTTTCCGGTAAAGGCCGCTTTGCCGAGTGCCAAATTTCGGGCACTCGGCAAAGGCTTTGCCGAGTGCCGGAAAAGCACTCGGCAAAGATTTACACTCGGCAAAATGAAAATGCGAAAAAAAGCCAAAAATAATAGCAATTTTTTTTTTTCGGAGGAGGCCACCACCGGCCAGCGTCCGCCTATCTCCATCGAAGTCGCTGCATTTTTTGCGCAAATTTCGCGTCTAACGCGGCCGGCGGGATTCGAACTCACGACCTCTCCCTCGCGTGTCTACTGCTCTACCACTGCACTACACTGTCACTTGTGTCAAATTCCGTTATATATCCTCATATATTATACTAAACCGAGAGTAAATTGCTTGTTTGAGGCCTTAAACGAATTCAAATCAAAAAGTTGTCAACTACAAAGTTTCATAACTTTTCGAGATCTACAATTTTCATTTAGGAAGTTTTTCCATCCGAGGTCGTTTGAAAAATTCGAATTTCAAATTTGAGAGATTCAAACGTAGTTTTGCATGATAAGATGATTTCAAATCAAAAAGTTGTCAACTACATAGTTTCATAACTTTTGGAGATCTACAATTTTCATTTAGGAAGTTTTTCCATCCGAGGTCTTTTGAAAAATTCAAATTTTAAAATTTTAGAGTGCGAGAATACATCTTTCTTAGAGTGCGGAAAAAAAGGCACTTTCGGCAAAGGACCTCTTCTTAGAGTGCGGGGCGGCACTCGCAAATTTTTTGTTTTTGTTTTTTGCCCCATTATTTTTTGCAACCTTAATATATTATTTAAAACTCCATGTTCAAATTTGGGACAATTTTGACTTTTTTTCTATATTTAGTTAGTTTTTTTGTTTAGTTGAATTTTATGGAATATTTCAAATTTGAGCTGCAGGTGTATGGAATAATCGAATTTGGTCGTTCAAAAATGATATTCATGATATTTGGTGTATGTTGGTAGTATCCGAGGAACTCACATGAAATTCGAGCATCTTGTTGGCGTAACATGGCGAGGTACTGCGGGAAAAGTGTATTTAAATTATATAAAATCGAGCGAAGTCCGAAAATAGCAAGCTTGTCGAGGTGTCGTGTTATCGCATATAAGTCTATGGTAAAAAATTGAGAAGGTTTTGAGCAAGTTGCGGCGTCGGATACGCCTCAACATACACCAAATATCATGAATATCATTTTTGAACGACCAAATTCGAATTGATTATTTCATGCACTGCAGCTCAAATTTGAAATATTCCATAAAATTCAATCTAAACAAAAAAACTAACGAATATAGCAAAAAAAGTCAAAATTGTCCCAAATTTGAACATGGAGTTTTGAATAATGTGGGAAGGCCTCACAAAAAAAATGGGTCAAAAAAAACGCAAAAAAAAAAAAATTTGCCGAGTGCTAGGAAGTTGGCACTCGGCAAGGACCTCTTGTCGAGTGCTAGACTTTGCCGAGTGCCACCTACCCCAAGACTCGGCAAAGAGTGGCTTCACGAGTGCCCGATTTTGGCACTCGGCAAAGCTAAGCGGCACTCGGCAAATCTGCGTTCTCCGTAGTGTATCCTCGACTTGATCGATGGAAGTAAGATATGTATCACCTTTTCTTTACACTATTTACCTCCTTTTCACCATCTTAATTAACCTAAGTCGTACGTCCGGGTTAAGGGACTGTCTATTCATAAGGTGACTGAAATTTTCTTAAGCATAAGTGTAACATCTCAATTTTCTGAGCTTTAAAAATCTTTTAATAGTTAGTAGGGAGAAAATTCACCATTTGGATTTATTTGAATTTAATTCAAAAGCTTAATATTGAACCTTGTGCATCAAAATAATTTAATATGATTAAGGTCAACATGAACAATGGTCAAAAATATTTTATTTGGATTCTATGTGCTTGGATATATTTTCTAGATTTTTCTAGAATTTTTCCAAGTTTATTTTCTATTTTCTATTGCCTTTTGGAATTTCTGGTATTTTTCTAAAATAGAAAATCTAATTAAAATCCTGAAATAGTAATTGGACCGAATCTCTTCGGCCCAACTCCTTTTTCCCGCGCGCAAGGCCCGCGTGTGGCCCATCTTCGCGCGAGAGCCAGCCCAACCTCGTCCACGCGCGCACGTCTGCTGCGTCCCTCTGACGTGTGGACCCACGTTCGCGTTTCGCTGACCGATGGGGCCGCCGCCGTTGTTCGTCGTCTCCGTTCGGGACTCTTTCCCATGTCCGAGCTGGACTCCATCGCCGCCGCCTCCTTCCGTTTTGGGAGCCGCCCAGAGCACGCCTCCTGGGGCTATTTAAGGCCCCGAGGCCCTTCGTTTCTCGCACCCCGTGCCACGCCGCCTTCGCAACCCTAGCCGCCGCCTTTGTTTCGTCGCCTGGAGCCCTAACGCCACCTTAATCTTCAACGCTGGCTGAGAAGACCTCGTCGCCTCCGTCGTCGCTTTAGTGGTTCTCGTCGTCAGTAAAGGCCACCATCGGGATCGTCGCAACGTCCGCATCTCGAAGCCGCCCTCACCTTGGCCGGAGGATCCTTCCTTCGCCGTCGCCGTCGAGCCCGTGCACCCGCTGCCGCTTCGACCTTGTCGCCGGCCATCCTCGTCACTCCCGTGCACCCATGAGCACACCTTCGTGATCCCCGCGTTCTCCTCTACCTCTTGGTACCACCATCGCCGGTTCGCCGTTCACGGAACCTTAGTTCCGTCTTGCCGCCCATGCCGTCGCCGCCGTCCGCGTCAGTGCCACCTCATCCTCTGTGCTTGCGTGGCAGCCGCGTCAGCGTCCACGTGTGCGTCCGCGTGGTGGTCTAGATCTAACCTTTGCGCCCGGTTTGGTGGACTTGGTCTACCGTGGACCGTGAGGCTGACATGTGGGTCCCACATGTCAGTATTTTCTTTTTATTTTCTTATTCCGTTAATTCTATTGCTGACGTCATCGTTGCACAATAATCCGATTTTTGTTTAGAGAAATAATTCGGAAATTCGGAATAATCCAATTATTAGGGTTTCTTTTAGATTCAAACTTCCAAAGCCCATATCTTTGCATCCGAACTCCGTTTGAGTCCATTCAAATTTTTAAATTCATCTAAATTCAAGATCTATTTATTAGGGATTTTTATTTGATTTTTGGAGTTTGTTTTGCCTCTGTTATTTATTTGTTTTGTTTGTTTGCTTCGTTTGCGAGTAGACGTCGATACATCGGGAAGATTTGAAGAAGAAGGAGCACCTCAAGAGCAAGATCAGTACCTAGACCTATTTCAAGGCAAGTTATACCTTTGATCATATTGAACCCAGTTTTCAAAAGTTATATTGATTCAAATTATTGCATCTACCTTAATTATTTATTTAAATGCTTTTGGGTTTAGTTATTGATCCTATTTGTTATATCCACCTTGCTTAATTGTATATGTCATAATCTTTTGTCACCCTAGATTGGTTCATTACTAGTTGGTATTATCATAGCACCAACGTGGGTTGGTTAGATACGATTAGTCTGCTTAGCCATGCTACGAGTCATCATCTCATGTAAGTCGCAATTATGAACTTGACTAAGTGATTATGGAACTATGTGATAAAACTGTATGTACTATGTGCTATTACTCGTTGATGGCATATGTTGCACTTAACCAACAGGGCGGGAAAGGATTTAGACAGAGGCAAGTGGTACTGTGTGCTACTTTTGGTGGATCTGTGTGCATGGGCTTAAAAATCTGTGTGCATAGAGATTTGTAGTAAATTGGAAGTCTTGCCTTGGTTAATGAAGGACTTAACTTTGTGCGCTATTGAACTGAGCCTTACTGTATGACCACGTGTCTGGTATGGGACGGGCCTAACTTAGTAAGTTATGAAGTCTTGACATTGCTACTCAGGTTGGAGGTTAGACTGTGTTGATTGGGTGGAGGTGTGCTGCCAAGTAGTCGCATCGCGGGACGGTTCGCCGCTTCCCTGTCCAACGGTGTGTGTTGTACCATCCTCTGTGTTAGGGTTGGTATGACGACAAAGCACACTGGGAGTAACAATGCTGAGATGAAGTTTCCGAAACGTTTTGTTATGATTAGTGCTTGCAACACTAGTTGTATCTTGTGGGTAAAGTGTACAAACTCTGTAGTGTGTTAAATCAATCTATTCGAATAGCCGAGTCCTCGGTCATGGACATGCTCGGGAATTTCACACGAGGGGTAGATTTTCATAAAATGTGTGGGAAGGGAGCTATGTGATTTATGTCATATGGCTATGTGAATAACCTGTTTAGGCTGTGTATCTTTGTGAAAACAAACTGTTAAATTACTATTGTTTAATTGTTTTACTTGTGCTTTCAATCTATTATTTGTATTTAAATTGCAAATGTCACATTTCTGCAAAATAACCACAAAAGCCATTCCTTCAGAATAAGCCATCATGTATACTTGCATTGCTGTGGTATGACTTGCGAGTACGGTTGTGTACTTGTGCTTGTTGGAAAACATGCAATAGAAGAGGATAAGTCATCGCCAGCTTTCGAGGAGGAGTTCGTTGAATGCGTTTGATCGTAGGATCTTGATCCCAGTCGGTTGCCTATGGTGAATTGATGGGATACCGCTGCCGTTTCTGTTTCCGTTGCTATTTAAATTCTCTGTTAGCCCTACGTGGTTTATTAGTGTAAACTCGACCATAAGGTCAAAACCCTTATTTAATAATCAAATTACTCGTTTATGCTATTAATCGCCTTGTGTGGATCGATATTCATCTATGTTGAAACTGTGTGCACTAGTGTGATCCTGGACTAGTGCATTATACACAGAGGGTCCAGAATTGCATTTTTGGGTCCCGACAATAAGTCATCTTTTTTATCTATTGGATCAATATCCAATCATATGACACATCAATTTCTACATAAATCCAATGATCACAACAAGTGGCTTAAACTAAGAAAATTTCAGGCAACTTAAAAATAGCATGCAAGACTGCCGGGTCAATTAGCCCACCTCATCGGATGGTAACCTCGATGGTACCACGAGGCTACTTCCTTTGTTTTACTATATCTGTCAGCATAGATCAAGGAAGCAATAACTCTAATAAATAATTAATGAGAAATAACCATGCATTCCTCTATTTAATGGCATACCAGATTTCTAAAGCATTTAAGTTGGGATAGAGAGTGAAAAGATTATAATAACTACGCTCTATATTCTCTCAATGGATAAGTATATTGAAACGGATACTCCTGAGGTTATAGACAAATATAACGAAACACAGGCAGTATACAATAAGTTCTCTCGATATACATGAGATATCACTCCACGTAGTTCTCACAATTATTTCTAAGCATTCTTACGGGTGGCTAGAATTCCATCCTGCAGGTGTCCGATGCTACAACTGAAATGTACTACTACTAAAAGCAATCCACATAGTTCTCGCATTTATTTCTAAGCATTCTTATGTGTGGCTAGAATTCCATCCTGCAGTGTGAATGCATGCGTTGATCATGGAGTCTTTCCATTAGTTACTGTGTAAAAGCAATTACAGAGAGTCTACTCCGATCGCAAGCCCCGCAACCTGGAGTCACTGCCAGAATTTATCACGAAAAACGGCAGCGTTTTACAAGAGAACCTCACGAACATATTTTTACAACGCGTTCGTTGGCAGTGGCTACGACTGACGAGTACCATGCGACAATATTTCCTACCGGATAAGAGCTAGCCACACTGGGCATTGGCATCCCAAGTAATTTAGTCTTATGGTTCTTTGTTATCATCACATGGTCTTTTTTTTTCTTCTTAGGTGCTCATTTTTTCTTGGGCTTCAGTTTAATGTTTTTATTCAGCGGCTGTGGTTATTAGTGAGAACTCATTGAATCTATCGTTTGGGCTCATAACAAGTTTAAAGTTGCTCTTGCTACTCGGCCTAGAGCCTTGATCATTATACAAGGACGTGATGTAGGAACAGTTTCATGGTTTGTAGAGGTATGTGTTTATCTACATCAGTAAATATCAAACACGGATCTTCAATCTTGAAAGTTCATAAAAAAAAAACAGAAAAACAATAAACTCTTACGTGACTACTAATTAACTAGCTACCTAATCATATATTACTAGCATTGGCGGTGCCCGGTGTTGCTGTTATTGATATTGGTCTGCCAGGGATCGAGATGACTTGCCCGTTAGAGGTGGAGAAGAGGCGAACAACGCTCCCAAATATCACACAATATCTACACTGATTCGAAAGAAAAGTGTGTATACGCGTAAGTTTAGTTGGAATTATTAAGGATTTATGTAACGACTGTTTTAGGAACTTACCTTCTCAGCCAGCTCCTGTTGCTTCTTCCCTTCCCGTGAGCGTCGCTGGTGCCCGCCGTCCCCATCTCGTCGCGCATCCGCCGCCGCCACCACACCACCAAGCGCGTCACTACAAAGGCGCCCGCCATGGAGACTCGCGCCACACGCCGCAGCGGCGGCAGCAGCCCGCAACCACCGCTCCCGCGTGCTTTCGCCTTGTCGTGTCGCCACACCAACCCGTCTTATCGCCGCTCCGTCTCGTCCCCCTGCCTGCTCTCGTGCCGCGCCCATGCGTCCGCGCGCGCCGACGCGACGCGACGCAGAGCTGCCCCGAGCCGCACGTCGTCGCCAGCGTTTCCTCGCGCCAAGCCGCTGTCGTCCTTCTTGCCTCGGGACCATGCCACGCTCCGGACGGACCCCCCTCATCCTCCGCGCCATGGCTCGCTATAAAGCTCCTCCTCCCTTGCTTAAGCTCCCCGCCGCCTATGATGCACGGACACGGATACGTCGACACGACACGACACGACACCGACACGGGAATTCGTCATTTTCCCAAAAATACCGATACGGCGACACGGCTATATATATTTAAATAATAAGAATAAATTACACATATATATCATTTTTTATGTTTCTTCATGCTAGTCGAACTGAAATTTTGTAAAGTGTAAAATAAACTCGGAATATGTAGTTATGTACCTCTCAAAGTCTTTGAGTCAAAGATAACCCTTGCCTCTTCATTCTTCCTACAGTCAATTCATGGATCATGACATGTTCAATTGTTCATATGAATACCATTTTCAGAAATCATAATTCCATATACCTGGGAAAAGAATTAACATGATCAGCAAGAGCTGCAAGAATATAAAGATAACATATGTATTTGATTTTTGAACAATCTAAGTCAAAGGAATCAGTAACATACTAACACATTAACATGAGAGCAAGCATCAATGCATCATTTTTCTAAAATGCTTGTGTATTGATGCTATGCTTGTGATACATAAATGAATTGATGCATTGATGCTTATGTACTAATGGATTAGTACACAAGCATCAATGCATCAATTCATTTATGTATCACAAGCATAGCATCAGTACATACTAAGTCTCACTGTCTCAGTGTATCACAAGTCACAAGTCACAAGCAATTAAGCAAAGCATCAAGACACATGCACCTCCAATCCTCCATTACGGACCAACATCAACATACATACTAATACATATTCATTAGTAATTACTAACTTCAGTCTATCACAATTCACAAGCAAAGCCAAAGCATCAGGCCATCAGTGCATCACCAATTCACCATCACTCCATCAGTATAGCCATCGGCCCATGCCATCAGTACACAACAAGGCACAAGCAAAGCCAAACTGCCAAAGCATCACTGCATCACCGACACCAATTCACCAATCGGCAATCACCATCGTCCATTAGTTCAGTACTCACCTCACCTGAGGTTGGAGCTGCGGCGCAAGGGACTGAGGGAGCAGAGCACCGGAGGTCTGGATCTGGCGGCGCGAGGCGAGGGAGGACCGAAGCCGGCGGCGCGAGGGAGGTCCCGAGCTGGAGGTCGAGCGAGGGAGGAGGAGCTCCAGCCGGCGGCGTGACCCTCCCGAGCTCCAGCCGGCGGCGCGACCTAGATCGGAGCTGGATCCGGCGCGCGAGGGAGGAGGAGGCGAGGAGCTGCCGGGCTGGAGGTCGCGCGGGGAGGACCGGAGCTGGATCCGTGGCGCGACCCTCCCGAGCTCCAGCCGCGGTGCGACCTCGACGTAGCTGGATCCAGCCAGGGAGGAGGCGAGGCTGCTGGCCGGATCCGCGGCGCGACCTCGGCCGGGCTGGATCTGGCGGCAATGACAGAAGGAGGCATCGATCCAAATGGCGGCGCGACCTCCACGGGCGCGGGCTTCCTGTGGCGGGGATCGAGGCAATGGCGCAGCCTTCCTTTCGGTGCGGTCTCGGGGGGGAGGCGGCACCAAGAAAAAGCAGACGCTTTGTTGGGCGGGCGTGTCCTCGTATGTGTTTGACACGCGGTCACGGTGTGTCCGACACGTGTCGAGAATTATAAAATTAAAATTTATTTTTAAAATCACCGATACTCGCCGACACGTGTGGGGCGTGTCCGACACGTGTCCGTGTCCGACACGCCGTTGACACGGATCGGCGATTTTCCCAAGTGTCCGTGCTTGAGCCCCCGCCGCCGTCTGGTAAGTTCCCGGCGGTAGCGCGCGCCCCTCCTTGGCAGCGCGCCTCCGCGCCTTCTCGCCGCTCGGTGAGTCCTCGCCCGACAACAGCGTCACGAGCATCCCCACGACGCAAGGAAGTTCATCCCCACCTCCCTTCGCCGTCCCGTCGCCGAGGTGAGCGCCCGCGCCTCCTCTTCCTCACTTGCCGCCCGCCGCCCGCCCGCTCGCCTCGCCCGAGCCGCTCGACCACCCGTTAGCCTCCCCTGCCCATGGCAGCCTGGTCGCGCCCTCGCCGCCGCTCGCCGCCGCCCCGTCTGCCGCCTGCCGTCGTCGCGCCCGCCTCGGCGCCTCGCCCCGCTCCCAAGCCCGCCATGGCCGCCCCCTCCTCCGGCGACCTCGCGCCGCCACCCGCAGCCGCCGCCCGGCCCGGCCCGCCTCCGCCTGCCAAGCGCGCCACCTCTGCTCTCTCCTGTTCTTCTCTGAAGCAAAGAGAAGCAAAGCCAATAGAATGGGAATTGGGGATTTAATTGGGAATTATGGGCCCCACCTGTCATTTGCTAGACCTCCCTCATTTGGCTGCCTTGTGGGCCCCACTTGACATGACCCTCTCTCTCTCCTCTTTTCTTTTATTTCTTGAGTTTTGTTAAAAGGAACTTCAAAAATTCATATCTCCTCCATTTCAACTCCAAAAATTATGAAATAAATTTCTAAAATTTGTTAAATCCAGATCTTGCTAATGGCATAGGACTTGATTAATTTGGAGTTTATTTATTATTCCTTATTTATTTATTCGCCCTCTTTGCCGTTGTGTCTTTTTCCGGTATTCTCGCGCGATTAGGATTTGAAGACGCCGGCGACCCACAAGCTGATCAAGACCAAGATCCCCTAGCCTTTTACCAAGGCGAGTCAATACTTTGATCATATTGCCCCTACATTTTATGCAAATTATGTTCTTTTAAATTAGCAAAATGCATGCTTTAATTCTTAATCAAATGTATGTTAAAGCTTAAGGTAGTTAAATGCCCATTTGATGTTTAAATAATTATTATGCCATCCTTGATAACTTGAACCCATTATTCTTTGTCACCCTAGTAACTATATGGTAATACTAGTTATAGGTTGTATAGCGACATGCTAGTCTTGCTTAAAATACAGGGATATAAAATATCCCAATCATCATTTCCTAAAACATAAAATGGTTTGGGTAGTCATTGGTGGTCCATTGACTAAAGGATTGTGAAAATAAATTGGTTTCCTCCTCAAAACCCTAATGCTAGCTTTATGCAGGCGGATGGTGAGGTGGTGGGTGCTCGAGGAGCACATGGTTGGTTGGCTTGTGGAATGAACCGCCCGAGATAACCCTAAGGACTTAATCTTGTCGCGACCTCTGTGTTAAACAAAGTACAACCACAAGTCCGCAAAGTGCAACTTGGCTTAGTAAAGTTATTAAACCTTGGAAGTCATCTCCTTTGGAGGGGACGAAGAACGCACAAGTCTTGAGACACTCCGGCTTGGAAGGACTCCAAAAGGTGAAGTTACAACATGCGCTAGACGCGTTGTGGCGGGGCAGTGCGCTAGTCGTTGTGGTGAACATCCCGCACAACATATGGGCGTAACCCGTATGGGTGGATTGACTAAAGGGCGAGATAGCTAGAAAGGTTCTTGTGGCGATTGCCGCCCAACTACATGACTACTGGAATCATGTGGGTAACGGGTAGACTATCTCTTGTGGGTAAAGTGTGCAACCTCTGCGAGTCTAAAAGCTGTTTAAGCAGCCGTGCCTCACGGTCAAAGGAGGACATGGGAATCATTACTTGAGTTAGTTCTATTTCAAACAACTTTGCGGGTGGTATGGGAAATGGTGGAAGGGCTCACCTAGCCCTGTTTTGGATTTTTGCCTGAGTCGTCGAGCTCAGTGGTTGTGGATATTGGAGGCCGCTCCAATTAAAAGGATGCATTGGTAGAGTTTCCGCCGGATGGATTCTCTACTAAAATAATTATTGCACATGCTCTCTTTATTAAAATGCAATTTGTTAAAAATGCTAAGTGATAGGACTTGTAATTATGATATTTGAAAAGTTGCTTTAAAATAAAAGAACCGAGCCATCCTTGTTAAGCCTTGCATGTATACAATTGCATTGTGTGTTGGCTCATGAGCACGGTAGTAGTGCTCATTCTCGCTTCTCCCCAACCCTTGAGATAATGAAGACGATGGAGACTACGCCTTCTCTGACGGCCCGTAAGATGATGGACAAGGCTATGACGAAGAATAGTATAGTCTCAGAGTTTAGGTCTCGCCAGATCTAAGTAGACTTCGTTGGTATTCGTACAAACCGATATTATCCAACCCATGGTTAATATCATCAGTACGGAGTTACCCGATCGCTTGTTCGTGTGAGATGAGCCCTACCTCGCCTTTTGCTTCATTGTAGTTCACGTTGCTCTTATGTGATGTAATAAATTTGGCTGTTAGCCCCTTTTGTAAAACTCGACCGACGTGGTCTATGTCACTCACCGGGTTGTAATATTTAATATTTCAGTTCACGCTTGTATGAGTGATTCAGCAATGTGTACTGTGAAGTGCTAGCTACTGATCCAGGGAATAGCACAGAGATTTCACAGAGGATTTGGATTCACGAAATCCGGGTCCGACAGAGTGATATCGAGCATCTGTTGTAGGACCCTAGTTAGATTGGTCGATTGCCTTAAGGACTTGGATCTTATTTTTAAAACCTAAGAAAAATTTTATCAAAATATAGAGTATTTATTGCTTCTACTCATCATTCCTAGTTCCTTACTCATCTCTATTCCCATTAAGTATTACTAACCTCTTCTCTTGTTTCAAAATTTGTAGATGGCCTCTTCTCCAGCTGCCGGCCCATGGGACCATTGCTCACATGGAGAGCATGACGGCGGATTCGCCGAGCTCCTTCGCCAGCTAATGGTGGAACTTGGTTTCATCCACCCTCCAATCTACAGAGGCCGGATGACGAGGGTCATGGCTCACGAGTCCTGGACAATGGAGGTCTTCCTCTATCCTAGGACTGGCAAGTTCGTAGCTCATACCTTCGAGGCCGAGGCCCCTCGTCGCAGCATCCCCGACGCCATCCAAGACGCAGCCCGTGTCGCCATCACCCGCCTATGTTGGATACACGAGGACCTTCTGCGCGGATCACCATTCTCCTTCTTTCCGTACCTCCCCGACGGACAGCGCTTCCCGGAGTCCTTCGTCGCCATCGACGACGAGCCCCGCCTGACTCACCAGGTGCAGCTGACCCAGGCGATGGTTTACACCATCCACTCCTTCACCGATGAGGTCCGCCACTCGGGCGCTTCTCGCCGTGGCGAAAGCCCACTCAAACACCCTCGCGCCAACCGAACAGAGTGATGAAGCCCTCTTTGCCGCCAGATGGGAGAGAGACACCGTCACTACGGAGAGAGACGCTGCACTTGCAGAGGTGGCACGCCTCCGCGCCGCCCTTGCGGCGCCACTCGGCTCGGCCCGACTCGGCTCCGTTCCTCCCGGCCTTCCCTTCCAAAGGCGGGGACGCGCAACCAACCTCTTCGCCCCGCGAGCTTCGACCGGATATTGCTGCGCAGAGCGTCTGCGCGCCCCGATCCGCCGCCTTCGACGACCTTCTAGTGTTGGCGTGGGCGCCTCACCTGCTCACCGCACATCAGCCCGAGTCATTCTGGCTCGTCGAGCTTCAGCCAGAGCCGCTCCCGCTCCGAGTCCCCAATGGAGTAGATAGGATGGTCTAGGTTAGCCGGTAGTGCTTGCTAGGCAGTATTTTGGGTTGCAAGCACTTTTGCTCTTCCTTTTATAGACGAGATGCATGTATCCTGTGTCATGACTTAGCTTAGCATATAAGCTTTGTTTGTGAGTCATGTAACACCTAACCCCCATAATATAATGCAGCCATTCTAGGCTTTGTATTGTACTTATTTGATCTTCTCATTTGGTTTATGTTCTTCTGTGTGTGCCTTAGAGGGCTAGTGAACCCTCATATACCCCCCTGGTTCTCGTTAGTCCTAAACCTCAGTTTTTTCTTGAGATCTTGCCAAGAAGAGCCGCCCTTGTGACATGGAGCCTTTGCAACCCAGTCGAGGCCGTGGTCGTGGCCGTGGTTGTGGGCAAGGACAAGAGCTACCTCCCGACCACCAGCTCACCCGACCATGGCACAAGTAATCTTTGCAATGACTCAGATTCTCGGGCCTTGCTCAACAATCGGCATTCAGACTGCCGCCGCCACTCCAAACTCGCTGACTTCCTAAGAACAAGACCTCTCACATTTGAAGCAGCTAATGAACCTCTTGAAGCCGAAGATTGGCTCAGGGACACTGAAAAGAAGCTTCGACTTGCCCGTTGCTCCGATGCGGATAAAGTGGACTTTGCTACCCACCAGCTGAAAGGTGCCGCCGCTGCATGGTGGGAGAATTACCTTGCTGCTAGAGGTAATGAAGGACCAGAGGATGAAGAAGAAGAAGATGCAGCAACAGAGCCAGAAGTAGTGGGATCTACGAATGGAGAACCAGCAGCCCCCGCCGCTGAAGCCGTAGAAGAAGAAGTTGTTGAAACGCCTCTTGTTGAAAATGAACCAGCTTGGCAGCCAATTCCTTGGACGGAATTCAAAACCGCCTTGAACCAATTTTGTGCTGCCGATTACCATGAGGCGAAGAAGAACGAGTTCGAAACTCTTAAACAAGGACATATGACGGTCAACGAGTATGTCACTAAGTTTACCCAGCTTGCCCGCTACGCCCCCAATGACGTAGCTGATGAGGAAAAAAAGATAGACCGCTTTGTGGAAGGTATGCGTAGTGACATGCGTGGAAAGCTTATCCTCCATGACTATGCAAACTTCCATCAGTTGATCAACAAGGCCCTACTGCTGGAAAATGAGAATAAGTTAGCGGAAACTAGCCGCAAGAGGAAGGTGCCTTTCCAGAAATCGCAAGGAAGCTTTCATCAGAAGTCAACATTCCAGGGTAGCTCCTCCTTTAGATCTTCTGCCGCCACACCTCAGAAAAGTTCATCTCCAAGGCCCCAAGGAAGTGGTTTCCGCACTCTCCGCCCTACTGGACACCCTGCCACAGTCAACCCCGCAGCTAATCTCCACTGTTTTGCTTGCGGAGAAAAATGACACTTTGCCAATCAGTGCCCTCATCGCAGCAACCCCGCCCCAAAGAACAACCCAGAGCAGCTGCAATTCAAGGACGAACCTCGGCTCGAAGAAGAGCCACCGGACTTCTCAAGCTTCAAGGTCTACCCCATCGCAAAGTCGTGGCCGTGTGAATCATGTCACGGCGAGGAGGCACAAGATGCCGCAGGAGTGCTAATGGGTACGTTCTCTGTTAATTCAGTACCCGCACAAGTTTTGTTTGATTCTGGAGCTTCGCACTCTTTTGTTTCAAGAAAGTTTGTTGAAAGGCTTAAGTTGCCGATCTATAAGTTAAAGAAACCCGTGGTACTTAGTTCGCCCGGGGGACCCCTATATGCTACCTCGGTTAGTCCCAGAGTAGAGATTGCTTTGGAAAACTCTGGATTCCTAGCCTCCCTTCTTGTGCTAGAATCTCAAACGTTGGATATCATCTTAGGGATGGACTGGTTGGCCGCGTATCATGGACTAATAGATTGCGCCAACAGGAAAGTGGTACTTGCCAAAGACCCTGAAACCACAATAAGGATTAGTGTGGATCGTTCCTCTCCTTTGGTTGAACAATCCACCATTTTGGAGAGATGTCCCTAGAGACGACGCTTTGTAGTCCAAGCTTACCCGAGGTTTTCCGGAAGAATTGCTGGGCATGCCCCACAGCGAGATATCGAGTTTGTGATCAACTTGAAGCCGGGGCGGCCCCAATTGCCAAGAGACCGTCTGAGAATGGCGGATTTAACTTGAAGAGTTGAAGACACAACGAAGACTTGCAAGAAAAAGGATTCATTAGACCTAGTTCTTCTCTCTGGGTTCGCCATTCTCTTTGTGAAGAAGAAAGATGGTTCCGCCAGATTGTGTGTGGATTCTGAGCCCTCAACGAAGTGACCATCAAGAACAAGTATCCCCGCCCGCATTGATGACTGTTCGATCGGTTGACAGAGCTTGAGCTTTTCTCCAAGATAGACCTACGGTCGAGGATACCACCACTCAAGATCGGGAATGAGGACATTCCCAAGACAGCCTTTACCACCCTATGGCTTGTTTGAGTTCACAATCATGTCGTTTGGCTTGACCAATGCACCACCTACTTCATGAATCGATGAACAAGGTATTTATGGAATACCGACAAGTTTGTAGTCGTGTTCATAGGCGACATCTTGATCTATTCAAGACCAAGAAAGAACATCTTGAACACCTACAATTGGTCTGGAAAAGCTTAAAGAGCATGAGCTCTATGCCAAGTCTGATAAATGTGAATTTTGGCTTCAGAAATCAGTTTCCTCGGACATATTGTATCCACCGGAGGAATAGCAGATTGATCCGGCCAAGGTAGAAGCTGTGATGGATTGGAAACTTGACCTACATCGATGTGGAAGTTCGTAGTTTTCTCGGTTTAGCGGATACTATAGACGCTTCATAGAAGGATTCTCAAAGCTCTCCAAACCCATGACCCATTTGCTTAAAAAGGAAAAGAAGTATGAATGGACCGAGGCTTGTGAGAAAAGTTTCCAGGAATTGAAGAAGAAATTGACTTACGCCAAGATTGACCCTCTGGGACATTCATCAAGACTTTGAAGTCTATTGCGATGCATCACGCCAAGGTCTTGGATGCGTGCTTATGCAAGGAGGAAAAGTTGTAGCTTATGCATCCAGAAAACTCCGCCCTCATGAAGACAACTATCCAACTCATGACTTGGAGTTAGCAGCAGTAGTGCACGCCCTCAAGATTTGGCGGCATTATTTGATTGGAAATCATTGTAATATCTACACGGACCACAAGAGTCTCAAGTACATCTTTACCCAATCCGATCTCAACCTTCGACAACGAAGATGGTTAGAGTTAATAAAAGATTACAACTTGGATGTCCATTATCATCCCGGAAAGGCTAATGTAGTCGCCGATGCATTAAGCCGCAAGTCATCTTTACAATAATGTTATGATTCAAGAACACCAACCTGAGCTCTATAAGGAATTCGAAGCCCTCAACCTTTGTTTGATAGAGCAAGGTAACCCAGGCGCCATGGAAGCACATCCAACTTTGGAAGAGCAAATCAAGGCCATTCAAAAAGAACACCCTGGAGTCCAAAGATTCAAGCGTCTCATGGCTAAAGGAAAAGCCCCCAAGATGATCGAAGACCAAAGAAGGAATTCTATGGTATGGGACCGTCTCTTTGTTCCCCACCAAAAGGAACTCAAGGATTTAATTACGAAAAGAAGCCCACACCAAAGATATACCCTACATCCAGGCGGTACAAAGATGTATCAAGACATGAAGATTTTGTCTTGGTGGCCACGCATGAAAAGAGATATCGCCGAGTATGTAGCTTTGTTGATGTATGTCAACGAATCAAGGCGAACATCGAAGCCGCGAGGATTGCTTCAACCCCCGCAAATTCCCGGTGGAAATGGGAAGAAATTGGAATGGATTTTATTACCGGTCTACCCCGAACCAAGTCCGGATGTGACTCAGTATGGGTTATAGTTGATAGACTAACCAAAGTAGCCCATTTCATTCCAGTAAAGACAACCTACAAGGGAGACAAGTTAGCCGAGCTATACATGGCTCGTATCGTGTGTCTACATGGAGTACCCAAGAGGATAGTCTCTGATCGAGGATCTCAATTCACCTCACATTTTTGGGCTAGCTTGCATGATGCCCTTGGGACACACCTTGATTTCAGCACAGCATATCATCCGCAGACCGATGGTCAGACAGAAAGGACAAACCAGATTTTGGAAGACATGCTTCGAGCTTGTGCTTTGGAATTTACAGTAGACTGGGAGAAGTGTCTACCGTATGCCGAGTTTGCATACAATAACAGCTATCAGTCAAGTCTAAAAATGTCCCCATTTGAAGCACTTTATGGTAGAAAATGCAGAACCCCGCTCCTGTTGCTTCTGTTGCTTCTTCCCTTCCCGTGAGCGTCGCTGGTGCCCGCTCGTCCCCCATCTCGTGCGCACCGCGCCGCCTGCACACCACACCACCCGCACGTCGCTACAGTGGCCGCCGCCATGGAGACTCGTGCCACACGCTGCAGCAGCAGCAGCAGCCGCAGCCACCTGCTCCCGCGTGCTCGCCTTGTCGTGTCGCCACACCAACCCGTCTTATCGCCGCTCGTCTCGTCCCCCGCTGCTGCTCTGTGCACAAGCCCTTCACGCGCGACTGCCTGCGATCGCGACATGAAACTGCCGAGCCGCGTCGTCGCGGCGTTCCCTCGCGCCCAAGCCGCTGCGTCCTTGCTGCCTCGGGACCATGCCACGCTTCGGACCGGACCCCCCCCTTGTCCTCCCGCGCCATGGCTCGCTATAAAGCTCCTCCTCCCCTTGCTTAAGCTCCCCCGCCGCCCTTCGTCCTGGTAAGTTCCCCGAGCAGAGCTGACGCCGCGCCCCCTCCTTGGCCGTGCCTCCTCGCCGCTCCAGTGAGTCCTCGCCCGAAGAATCGTCCACGAGCATCCCCACGACGCAGGAAGTTCATCCCCACCTCCTTCCGCCGTCCCGTCGCCGGTGAGCAGCCGCCGCGCCTCCTCTTCCTCCGCCTGGCACCGCTGCCGCCGCTCGCCTCTCGCCCAGCCCGGCTCGACCACCGTTAGCCTCCCCTGCCAGCAAGGCGCCGGTCTGCCTCCTCTGCCCAGCTCCCCTGCCGCCCGTGCCGCCATGCGCCCGTCGCCGTCGCGCCCGCCTCGGCGCCTCCTGCCCGCTCCCAAGCCGCCGCCATGGCCCCCCCCCTCCTCCCGGCGACCTCGCGCCGCCACCGCCTGGCCGCCATGCCCATGCCAAGCCTCCAAAGCCGCGCCACGCCACTCTGCTCTCCCCTGTTCTTCTCTGAAGCAAAGAGAAGCAAAGCCAATAGAATGGGAATTGGGGATTTAATTGGGAATTGTGGGCCCCACCTGTCATTTGCTAGACCTCCCCTCATTTGGCTGCCTTGTGGGCCCCACCCGCCAGCATGACCCTCTCTCTCTCCCTCTTTTCTTTTATTTCTTGAGTTTTGTTAAAAAGGAACTTCAAAAATTCATATCTCCTCCATTTCAACTCCAAAAATTATGAAATAAATTTCTAAAAATTTGTTAAATCCAGATCTTGCTAATGGCATAGGACTTGATTAATTTGGAGTTTATTTATTATTCCTTATTTATTTATTCGCCCTCTTTGCCGTTGTGTCTTTTTCCGGTATTCTCGCGCGATTAGGATTTGAAGACGCCGGCGACCCGCAAGCTGATCAAGACCAAGATCCCCTAGCCTTTAACCAAGGTGAGTCAATACTTTGATCATATTGCCCCTACATTTTATGCAAATTATGTTCTTTTAAATTAGCAAAATGCATGCTTTAATTCTTAATCAAATGTATGTTAAAGCTTAAGGTAGTTAAATGCCCATTTGATGTTTAAATAATTATTATGCCATCCTTGATAACTTGAACCCATTATTCTTTGTCACCTAGTAACTATATGGTAATACTAGTTATAGGTTGTATAGCGACATGCTAGTCTTGCTTAAATGCACGGGATATTAAAATATCCCAATCATCATTTCCTAAAACATAAAATGGTTTGGGTAGTCATTGGTGGTCCATTGACTAAAGGATTGTGAAAATAAATTGGTTTCCTCCTCAAAACCCTAATGCTAGCTTTATGCAGGCGGATGGTGAGGTGGTGGGTGCTCGAGGAGCACATGGTTGGTTGGCTTGTGGAATGAACCGTCCAGATAACCCTAAGGACTTAATCTTGTCGCGACCTCCTGTGTTAAACAAAGTACAACCACAAGTCTGCAAAGTGCAACTTGGCTTAGTAAAGTTATTAAACCTTGGAAGTCATCTCACTTTGGAGGAGCGAAGAACGCATACAAGTCGGAGACACTCCGGCTTGGAAGGACACCAAAAGGTGAAGTTACCATGCGCTAGGCGTTGTGGCGGGGCAGTGCGCTAGTCGTTGTGGTGAACATCCCGCACAACATATGGGCGTAACCCGTATGGGTGGATTAATGACGAAAGGGCGAGATAGCTAGAAAGGTTCTTGTGATTTGTCGCCCAACTACATGACTACGGAATCATGTGGGGTAACGAGTAGACTATCTCTTGTGGGTAAAGTGTGCAACCTCTGCAGAGTCTAAAACTGTTTAAACAGCCGTGCCTACGGTCAAAGGAGGACATGGGAATCATTACTTGAGTTAGTTCTATTTCAAACAACTTTGCGGGTGGTATGGGAAATGGTGGAAGGGCTCACCTAGCCCTGTTTTGGATTTTTGCCTGAGTCGTCGAGCTCAGTGGTTGTGGATATTGGAGGCCGCTCCAATTAAAAGGATGCATTGGTAGAGTTTCCGCCGGATGGATTCTCTACTAAAATAATTATTGCACATGCTCTCTTTATTAAAATGCAATTTGTTAAAAATGCTAAGTGATAGGACTTGTAATTATGATATTTGAAAAGTTGCTTTCGCAAATAAAAGAACCCGAGCCATCCTTGTTAAGCCTTGCATGTATACAATTGCATTGTGTGTTGGCTCATGAAACACGGTAGTAGTGCTCATTCTCGCTTCTCCCCCAACCCTTCAGATAATGAAGACGATGGAGACTACGCCTTCTACGACGGCCCAGAAGATGATGGACAAGGCTATGACGAAGAATAGTATAGTCTGTAGTTTAGGTCTCGCCCCAGTCTAAGTAGACTCGTTGGTATTCGCGTACAACTGATATTATCCAACCCATGACTAATATCCGTCGTACACGGGTTACCCCAGTCGCTTGCCTGTGTGAGATGAGCCCTACCTCGCCTTTTGCTTCCGCTGTAGTTCACGTTGCTCTTATGTGATGTAATAAATTTGGCCTGTTCGGCCCCTTTTGTAAAACTCGTGTGAGCACCCGGATTTATTAAGCTCATAATACTTAGTCATCCAATTGACCCTAGTATTATCAACCAAATCAACCCGGTCTCGAGAGATGTATACTTCCCGAATGCGAGATACATACCTCACAACAAAAGAGTGTATCAATTCCATACAACACATAGTACATAAGCAACAAACCAGAAGTTAATATTAATATGGAATAGCTATTACAAAGAGGGGCCCTCGGGCCAAATAGCAACAAGACTACAAGAATACACAATGAAGCAAAAGTGCCATAAAGATGGCTATAACACAAAGCCAATCGGTGTGCCTTAACCCTAGGCATCTGACCGGACCGCCAAGCTAGTCGTCGAAGAAACTGCAACACGTAGCATAGAAGTAAGGCTCTTGGAGCTCACCTCCTTCCTCTGCAACAAGGTTGTTAAGCAAAGCAAATGAGTACAATAACTTGTTTATTGTACTCGCAAGACTGACGTGTAAGATAACAGAACTATAATTTAGCTACATGCAAGCTTTATTTAAGTGGATGAGGCTTTGGACTCATTTTAGCACAAAGCAAGTTCATTTGCAATAACATAGTAGATTGAAGGCAATTTGACAAAGCATTTTTAATTGTTGAAATAACAACGAGATATTAACATAGTAACAACAACAAGAACAATCACGAAGTGACTAACCCAATAGCCACCACACAATAGCATGAATTACCCATTCATGCCAACCATATCAAGTTTTAATTTAAATGGTTGAGTCTAGTTCTTCTGGGGCATTTCGGCGTGTCCATAACCTAGGGCGAGGCTATTGAATAGTTTTAACCTGCGGGGTGTACCAATGTACCCACACGCCAGACCGCCTTTCCTTTAGGCACACTACCTTTGGTATGCCGGCAGCTAAGTCCTCTGAGACATTTCCAATGGGCGATGCTAATTACGAGCCGCAACCCACGGGGACAAGGACACATTAGACAGCCTAACCGGTGCCAATGCTCCCTCCCAACACCACACACACATTTTATTAAAACATACCCACCAACCAGCTCATAATTAACACCTTCAGTACTTAGTCAAGAGGTCCCATATCCCCTCGTGTGGTTAGCACGCAACATTGCTTTCGAGCGGTGGCGCAAGTAACTCGGTCCTAATGACTCAGGCATACTACCACATTCCAAAAACCGCACCATCCATCCAATATGCCCAAGTCTAAATCAATCATTTATTTTCAGTTTTTGATTTTACAAATTAATCAAAGCACAAGTGCTGGACATATAGGAGTAATAATCAGTTCGGAGTGATCAAGACCATCGACTAAGTCGATGATCGCCCATTACTACCGTTAGCTAAGCATGTCTAAGCAGTTTAAGGCGAAACTACTAAGTGATAAGAGCTCATCCAACGAGCTCAAACCACAGCAAATAACCTAGGCTCATTGGTAGTATAGGATAAACAATTCCTACAGATTATGCAACTATAGGATTACTAGCGACATTTAACACAAAGTAGCATGCATACATAGAAGTAAAACAAAGTATTAAGCTTTAAAGTAATGGGACATGATAGGAAATGATCGAACTGCTTGCCTTGTTGCTGGTCAATTTGTTGCGGAGGGTCACTCTCGGGATCACCGCAAATGTCGAAACCTAACGGAAAAGTGATAAAGAACCGATAAGAATGACGAAAAACAACAAAGACAGCACAGCAAACGAACTCCAAATTCTCTGAATTTTCTACAGAAGCAAGAGGGTGATTTTTAGGGAATTTAGCAACAAGAACCAATGGATTTGGATTCTCAATGCAAAAGCTATGAGCAAAACAATTCTGCTCAGCCCCTAAAATACCAAACTGCACTATTCACTAATTTAATTATGAGGCAACATTTTCTAGAAAGGTGGTGATACTGAAATTTTTACTGTGAAACCAGCACCTTATGAGATGAATAACACAATTGAGTTCATCTCATTTGGAGCTATTATGCACTTTCTATAATTTTTCAAAAACAAGAACTTGAACAAAATTATAATGCACAAGTCCTCATTTTCATAACAGCAACATGCTCAAAACTAATTTTTTCAGTGAGTTCATTATTAGAGGAAGCTAACAAAGTTGGTCTCACTCAAAAATAATCTACAGAGCATTAGTTGTGTATTTTACAAGTTAAGCATTGATTTAAGTGTATATTTAAAGTTGGTTTTAAAATCTAATGACAAAACTGTGCTCTGGAGCTGAACTCAACTTACAATCATTTTTGGATTAAAGTCAAGTTCAAGACAGAGCTAACACAATTTGAATGATCTCATTTGGAATTAAAATGAAAAAGATATGAAATTCTAAAGTTTATACCTTATTCTGTTTATAACTAGAGCTCACTGGAATTTCTAAAACTCACAAGGACATGGGAGGTCGTGAACCACAGATCACAGATCTAACGGCTCAGACCTCCCAGGAGAACAACACACACGCGCACGTGAGGTCCAGAGGTCCTGGACCTCCTAGCAACGCACATGCGCTTGGTGAGGGAGGTCGTGGCCGAGATGGGAAATCAACGGACCTAGCGATGGGGAGGTCCGGACGGACCAGATCTAAAGGGGAGGTCATAACGGTGAGATGTCCTCGAGGAGGTCCCAGCGGAGGTCCTCAGCGTCCGCTGACCTCGAGAGGTGCAGGCGGCTCTGATTGCGCAAGGAGGTCTTGGGCGCTCGAGATCTCCTCGGAGGAGGTCCGGACGTCGAGATCCAGCGCTAAAATTAGCGCACGCGCACGCACGTGCTTGGACATGAGATTAAATGCGCGCGGGACAGCAAGGAGGTCCGCGCGCGGGAGGTCTTAAATGCACGCATTAAAGGGTGGATTAAATGCAGCTAAGACATGCCAATGATTTCAATGATTTGAGCACATGATTAGTGCATTAACTCAGCGGATCTTTGTCCGAAAAACTGCACTAACGCCGCAGTTCCTGTCCGACAAGATCTGAGTTTAAAAAGATGGTTCTCGCCGGCGATGTAGATCTTGCCGGTGAGGTCCAATGGTACCACTGAGTGCACAATAATGTTGCGCACCCATTGGACCTCCTCTCAACGGCGACGGCGGCTTTGAACGCCGGCCCGAGCCGCGAGGGCAAATTGACCAAAGACGGCCAAACATTTAAATGCAAAAAGCACTCACATGACATTCAAGCTTGTGCCAAGAAAAGCTCATAAAATCATTCAGCGGGTGCCAACAACTAAGGACTAACGGGAGGTGTACATGGAGGTCCTAAGGTGCTGGGGAGGTCGAGGAAGGGAGGACCGGAGTTGGGGAAGACAATGAAGCTTCACAGCCCAAGGCACCAGCTCCAAGCTCAACCTTGTCCACCTCTGAAAAATGCCCAAACAAATTAAGTTAGGGTTAACTTCCAAGAGGCTTTGGGAGCAAAAGTGAGCGAGGGTTTGAAAAGGGAGCCACTGGAACTCTGAGCCATCGAGAAGCTCAAGGACCTTGACAATGGCAACACCAAAGTGAGGAGGTCGGTGGAGGTGAGGCTCGATCAAGCTCAGGCATGGCAAGCTCTAAGTGTGTAAAAGAAGCCAAAGGGGAGCTCGAGGGGGTTTTAAACCAATGGCACAGAGGTCTTGCACCATGGGTTAAGCTCATGGTGAGCTTAGCCCATGGGGAGGTCCATGGGAGGTCCTGAGCTTGGACACGATGGATGGGACAGGGTAGGTTAGGACAGGGCGTGACCTAGGCGCAGAAAGGGCTGACATGCATTTAATGCTGGTCAGCAAAGAGCTGTTGAAACGTACTAGTGGCGGTGCGCGTGCTCCTTTCGCTCGAGCTCATGGCAGCGCCCCGAGGAAGGAGAAGAACAGGGGAGGTCCTTATGGCCGTTGGATAAGACCTGGGAGAGGTCCCGGCCCTCCGATGGCATTTTGAACCGTTATATTTTAAGTGGCTGGGAGGAGGTCCCAGCCACACGATCAAGGATGGGGAGGTCGTGGCCCTCCGATTTCCTTAATGCGAAAACGCACGTGAGGGAATGGGACAGGAGGTCCAAAGCGTTGATCTCAATCAGCAGTGCGGACCTCTGTGAGGTCTTAACTGCACGCCAACATAAAAGCATGAGGGGAGGTCATGGCCTTTGGATTAGAATCAAGGGCGTGGACTGATGGGAGGTCGATCGCCCATACCAGCGAAGGGAGGTCTTAGGCCTTGCGCGTAGCGCAAAGGAGGTCTTAGCCCTCCGATTTGGATCTAAGGGCTCAAGAGATGGTCTGAACTGCCCATTGATTAGCGACCGCGAGATGTAAATCTAACGGCCAATAAAGGGTGGTCCGAGCGGCCCTTGATCTCGTCGTTGAGCGAGAGATCCAAAGGTGGAAAAAGGCAAGGAGGTCATGGCCGTGGATTTTCGATCCAAGGGCTATGACCTCAACAAGGCGGAGGACCTTCTTGTGATGTTTTTCAGAAGAGGTCGTGGCCTTTGGATCTGAATCCAACGGCTACGACCTCGAGTGAGTGCAAAGGGAGGTCTGATAGTTAGGTTAATAGGAGGAGGTCGCGACCATGGATTTTTAATCCAATGGCTGTGACCTCACGTGAAATAAGTGCCTAAGTGGTTTAACAGGAAGGGGAGGTCAGAGCCGGTTGGATCTTAATCCAAGGGCCATGACCAGGACAAGGTGGGGAGGTCCTTGGGATTTAACACACAGGGGAGGTCATGGCTGTTGGATGTGAATCCAACGGCTGCGACCTGATCAAGGTGGAGAGGGAGGTCTGCTGGGGCGCAGACACGGTTGGACTGGACCAGCTTTGAATAAGGCTAGCCCAAGGAACAGTGTAGGCTTTTAATTTTAGTTTTCAACAGCTGGGACTTTGCAAAATTGTTTGGGATAGCAATCCAACTCCAAAATTTATGAAATTTTTACAGGAGCTTGTTGACAATGAGATTAACCTTACATAAAATTTCCAGAGGTTATTATGCAATGCATTTTTCTCAGAAAATTCATTAAGGTTGTTCAATGATTCATTTTGCCTCCAAAAATTATCAAACAAGTTTTACAACTTGTGATATTTTTCAGAGGAGTCCCACCTCAGTTTTAGGACCAAGGAAAATACTTTCCAATTGTTTGGCACAAGATTTAAGATAATCAAAAAATGAGTTTGACTTTTGGTCGACAAGAGCTTTGTGTTTTTGGATTACACAACTCTTGGACAAGGATTACATGAGATTTTAGGGGTTTTCAAGTTGTGAGAAAAAGTTTTAATTTCTACACATATAATTATACTTGAATAACCCTAATTATACAGTTGGGATGTTACAACTCGACCCGACGTGGTCTATGTCACTCAGCTGGTTGTAATATTTAATATTTCAGTTCACGCTTGTATGAGTGATTCAGCAATGTGTACTGTGAAGTGCTAGCTACTGATCCAGGGAATAGCACAGAGATTTCACAGAGGATTTGGATTCACGAAATCCGGGTCCGACAATTTGCCATTATAAATAGATACCACATGTCAGTGAGATATCGAGTTTCAAATCCTTAAACGCATCTATCTCATAATGGTAAATCCTCAAATCCCCTAATTAGTTAATTTATGGAGTGGAATGTTTGTGGGAAGTCTAAAGAACACCATTGCGTGTTCGCGTGGACCGTGGAGTCGGTCGATCACGTACGTAGGACAGGGCGCAACACGTTGCCATCAATTGCTGCCTCACGCCCCAACGTCTCGTCGCCCATGGCTGGCCATCGCCAGTTGCGCATTCCTCGTCTCCACGTGCACTAGATGCTGAAACACCGTTTGCAACACAAGGCATGCATGCAACCTCCACGGCCAAGTGGCAACGGTGTTTTCCGGAGCGGGTCCTTTGTATTGGAGGTCTTAATACAGATGATCTACATTATGGTGCATTAGGTTAGATCTCAACCGTTCGATCAAAAGCCAACGATTCAGATCAAGCACCATACTGCCAATGCTACAACGAAGCGCTACTGTTTTTCTTGCACAGTAAAATATTGGCACTGCTGCCACAGTAGTAGTAGCATACATTACTACAGCATCAGACTCAAAGTACTCTTTACACAGTGATGCTCTGTTGTCACTACGGAGGATCCGTGTCCGTGTCCCAAGCTCCCGAAATATTGTTTCCTTAATGTCAATCAGAACATAGGGGTTAGGCTGTCTGCCTCGAGTTTTATTGGAAATGAGAAATGTTGGTTGGTTCTGCTTGTCTAAAAGGTCGAGCTAGCTTGTTAGGATCACGAGCCGAACTCACAAATGTAATTGTTTGTCTCAACAAAAAAAAAACTATTTGAGGAAAATCGAAAATAATAAGCGCATGATAGACCAAAAAGTGTGCCATCAATACATTCTTTGTCATTCTTTGATTAAAAAAAATCAAATTCAAGTCTAATAAATGCTTCCTCCGTTTTGCTATATTTATCTATCGTTTCAGAGTATCCGTTTTAATATATTTGTCCATTGAGTGAATTTTATTACAATTTTCATCTCTTTACTCCTACTTACATATTTTGGAAGAGATTAAATGGTTGTTATATATTATTTAATAGGATATATATATATATATATATATATATATATATGATTATTTCTCATTAAAAATTCTTAGATTTAGTGATTCATTTGTCTGTACTTGTGGTGAGAAACGGAGGCAGTAATAACACTTAAGTTTAGACGTGAAACAGCAGGTCCAAGACTCTAGTAAAAAGACTTGCCAAAACTAGTAAAAAGTTTGAAGGTTCATTTTGGGCGAATTTTTTTTTAAAATAATCTATTTTTTATTCGAAATATCAAAAATATTCCAGCGATATTTTTTTTTACAAAAATATACGTCTGTCGCCCAATGGTTAAGCGACAAGGACCTATCGCCCAACGGTTGGGCGTGGCTTGTCGCCCAACCCAGGTGAAGGTTGGCGTATTATTACGATCGCCCAGCGGTTGGCGATCAGCAAGCTCGTCGCTCAACCGTAGAGCGATCAGATGTTCGATCGCCCAACGGTGCGGCGATGGATAGCCTATATATCCTCCTGCGGTCCTGCAGGCGATTCGTTCGCAGAGGTTAAGCAGTTCGCGACAGGAGAAGAAAGAAAGGAGAGGGGAGAAAAAGAGAAGGAGAGGAAGAAGAAGACAAATTTGGATTGCGAGGAGGTAAGTTTGATTTATTTTGTCTTGTATTTTTTAAGTAGGTATTTAGTTAATTAAAATACTAGGTATAAGTAGCGTTAAGTGAAAACTATAGTTAGGAAAAAAAAAAGTAGATTTGTTGGTTTGTATGTAAGTAGAAGCGATAAAAAACTTTAGAAAATCCTCAAACACCAAGCGCATAGTAATAAGATAAAATAAATAGATCTTGCGGACATTCAACTACAAAGATGGCCTTCACCAAAACGCAAAGACAAATAGGAAACAAAAGGTAACACCGGAGCATAATGACAAGAGAGTTTTTAGCACCGATGAAGTTACGATGCAGATTCATGCAATCCATTGGATTTATGTATGTTTAGGAAATCATCTATTGACTCCTAAAATGTGATATAATATGTGTTATCTTGTCTTGTGACTAGCATTTGGTATTTTAGATTTTAATTATTAATAATTTAAGAGTCTGCTTGAGGTAGAGGATACTTATAGATAAATCTAAGGGCTGTTTTGCATTGGATGATTGAAACTATTTCTCTATTAAAAAGCTCAAATGGCTTATGCATGCTATGAATTGACGGAAGCAATTGATGCATTTATATATTAAATCAAATGTACATGGAACACAATACGGTACTAATGCTAGACTGATACAATTTTATATCCTAACAATGCACAAGTTAAAGAGTCTCAACTTTTCCAATACGGTACTAGTGCAATACTTTCCTTAATGTATCAAATTCCAAAAATGTAAGCATTCAAGTCATAATCAAAATAAATAGTATATGTAGAATTTCAGTTTGTAAATTCTCTTACAAAAATTTCAGTTTCATATCTTATTTGAAAAATAATATTTTTAATTTCATATAATGTAGTTTTGATTTTTGAATTGTTCAAGGTGCATAGATATGAAACGTCCTTATGTATGTACCAAATATTTCTATAGATATGCTCAGTTACAAAAATGTAGCAAGATATCACACTGCTGTCGAGGCATTAGAATTTGGCTGTGCTGCTTCTGACAGTGAAACATAAATAAGAGAAATTGAATGGTACCAACCGGGTTGTGGTAAAAGATGATTAAAAAATTAGGAAACAAATAAGCAATGTTGGTTGATATTTAAGGAAACAAATAAGCAATTCATGGATTCATTGGATTGAGTTTTGGACCGTCATTGAAATTGAAGGATGAAGGGGTCGATAATCTCACCTTTCAATATGGGAATCTTCTCTGGAGCCTTCACTTAATCTTTTAGTTTTCTAAAAGTTTATTTTGAGTCATGATTGCTTAGGCGCCAACTTCAAATACCAACACCAACAGCTAAAGCACAATCATAGTTAATATTCCTATCATGTAGTGCATGCTTCCATGATATAATAACCGATTCAATTTCATCCAAAAAAGCAGCATAAGGAGGATGAATACTTTGTATAAACTAATTAGTAGAAGTAAATTAGTGCGAACTAATTGACTTAGGTAATTGGTAGAAGACCGGATGCCACTTGTAGCATTTCGGGTTGCAAGTTAGCGTCCGAATTGGATAATGCACGCTATGGAATAGCTCGGTTTTAGGTTGAATCTGAATATGGTACCACACGTTCATTGCGGCCTCTGCCTTAGGGAATGAATGATGTCTTGATCATCTTTGGCGTGTAGTTGTTTACGATAGGCGAAGGGCCTTACAAATGTAAATTACAATGTAGCGATTTGCATATCGTGCGTTGAAATGACTAATTGCAATGTTGGAAATATTTGCGACCATACAATAAGTCATGCCTGTACCCACTACATTGAAAGTGCATTACGGTGTTGGCACCGTTCGTGAAGGTCCGTGCGGTGTTGACTTGAGCAGTTTTCAGCAAGCCACTCTGGTACACCCGGACGGCGAGAATGCACTAATCGAAGATGTGAAGCATCGGTGACCCGCACTTCTCTTTGAACCACGAGGTTTGCAAATCGACATACAAGGGCTTTGGAGCCGGTCTTCCACGAACATCACCGTGGGAGTTGAGAAGACGATCGCCTGGCGATGTGGAAGGCCTTTATAGAAGGATGTCGGCGCCAGGATATGAGTGTGTGATACTTGTGCAACCATGCCCAAAAGAAGCTGTGCAGGGCCCCCCTGCGGAAATAATCCGGGTGTTTGGAAAGCAGCTCGGTTGCCCGGCATGTTGGTGAAGAAGAGGACCCGGAGGGCTGTGTTACGAAGAGTTCAGAGAATGTTGCTTGTGATGAGCCCGACGCGCTACATATAGGAGAGGAAGATCGGGCACCACATGATGAGCCTACAGGACAGGCTGATGAAGGAGAGCATAGGGATTACATATTGCATCAAATGGAAAGCGATGACCGGATGGCCTTGGCTGAAGAGGACGCTTTACAAGAAGACGACGAGGGCAGTTCCGATGAGGACGGAGCTCCCATCCCCTGGGAATGGAACAGATTTGACGCTGAGGGTCTATATACGCCACGACGAGCACGAATCGCCGTGGGAGTACCATGCCACGGAGGTTCGGTTGCACTCAATGTTTGTTGATAAGACATCCTTGCGGGATGCCATTAAGTCAGGGCTATGTCTATCGTGCGGACGTTTGGTCATCAAATCTAGCCAAGAGCGAGACACCGTCAAATGCGAAGCGATCCGGTTGTCCTTAGCGAGTGCACGCATAGACCAAAGTATGAGACTCCTTTGGATTGTCTCGAAGGTGGAGCCGCACTTTCGTGCATGCTCGGCGGTGTTTTGTGCGAACATCGTAACATAACGTCGACATTCATAGCTAATTTGATGTATGGAGAGATAGTGGAGAAGAAGGATATGGAGGCGGGCACATTATGGTGGCTATTGAGAAGAAATTCAAGTACAAGATCAGCTATGGGAAGGCGTGGCGTGCGAAGCGAAGGCTATGGAAAGACGGTTTGGATCTTTTGAGGCGGCGTCGACAACCTTCCTCGTATGCTTGAGGTCTTTGCGGGAGAGAAACCGAACACGTACATTCTTTGTGAAGGACATGCCATCTAAAATTCCGCGAGGTTTTTAGTAATGCATAGGGCCTTCAGAGCCTTGATCCTACATCGAGGCTTTTAGGCATATGCTGCCCGTGATCTCGATTAGCGGACTTTTTGACCGAAATACAAGGGCGGATCCTTACCGCCATAGGCGTTAGCGGCAACAATCAAATTCGCCATTAGCCATCGCATTTGTCGAAGGTGAGAATTTTCACACCGGTTGTGGTTCCTTCAACATCGAGGGTGGGAGTTGTTGGAGCTCGTCTGGTGTGTGCGTGATTCATGATCGGCACGCCGATCTTTGAAGGCCATAAAAACTTCAGAAGACCCGGAGGAGCCGTTCCATTGGCGGATATGACGAGTGATGGTGTATTCGCCATTTGGGGGCCAACTTCTTCAAGAAGTTCGAAGCAACCCTTGGTGAAGCTATTCAAGAGGTCGGCTATCACGAGAACCAAAGAAGCGCAAATTTGACGCTTATGGGCGCCGCCGACGAACACAAAGAGAAACACGTGGACACGAGGAACCAAGGAGCAGAGTCTGAACCGGCTGGTCCGAGGCAGAGGACCTCGAGGAACATCGAGTGCTTCTCCCATTGGATCGAGGCACGGCCATTGGACAAGTGGTCTCTTCTGCATGACACGGACGGGGCAAGGTACGGCATAATGACCACTAACCTTGCGGAGGTGTACAAGCGGGTTCTTAGGGCCTTCGTTCTCGGCCCTCGCCGCCATCGTGGAAGGTGTTACGCACGCTGTCGGGTATTTCGAGGAGAGGCATGCAAATGCCGCACTTCATGCCACGAACCCTCAAACACCGTATTGCTCGAAGATTACGGCATACATGCAGGCGAAGACACAGAAGGGCGAGTCGCACACGGTGTACGTGATGGGCAATATGGAGCATCGTTTCGACGTGCTCTTGCGGGATAGAGCCGGTTTGGGGCGGCTCGTTCTCTTGTCACCCACGAGGTATGCCTTGGAGATCATGTCAACGAGCCTAGGTATGCGTGCAACAAATGAAGCTCTTACACAAGCCATGCTCTCATGTGCTTTCGCCGCATGCGGATCGTCGCGTATGGACCCTTTGAACTTTGTGTCCGAGTATTTCTTGAAGGAGAGGGTGGTGCGGCGTGGTGGCGAGCTTAGGGGCTTGTGGTTGTGGGTAACCGCCACCTTGGATATTGCAAATAGGATCTGGATTCGGATATTGACATCTTTGAAGGGCAACAAGGGTCGTCGGCGAGTCGTCGTATTCACGAATGATATGGACGAAGCACAAGCGAGGCGTTGGGTACACGCTGCTGCAACGCTTCTGACGGGCTACCCTGACCCCGACGATGCAAGGCACCACCGGGGAGTAAACCTTTGCTATGGAAGGATGTCGGCACTTCTTCCTGTGTGAAAGTGGGACCGAAATGGCAAATCGATGCACATTGTCATTTGTACTTTGTATTGTTTATGTAGCTGTTCGGTACTACCCAATTTTCATTTGATGTACGTAATGCTTAGTAAGACATGTATCATTTGATGTACTCTAATGTAGTTACGGTTACGTGTCTCCACTAAGCCATCAAAGCAAGACTATATTGCAAGTATGCCTCTTCTAGTGCAATCCCGAAAAGAACCATTACACCGACATTGAATCCTCCATGTTTTAAAGCATCTTCATAATCTGTGGCGTTCTCGGCCCTTCACTCATATTCGTATTAGGTCCATAAAGTACGACCTTCCCGCATCGAGGAGAGACTCCTTCCTCACGGTAATATCACTTACCTTTCTACTTACAACTCATTCTTGTCTCAATCGTCCTCACAAAATTCAATGAAAATTAGCGCACTACAACAATATACAACGATCAAAAAATGTTATTGCGACTCGACAAATTTCATACCTATCATATTCTACTGAAAATAACAAAGCAGACCAACTAACGGCGTCACAACACTATTATTTTCAAAATAAATATCATGACACAATCAGATTTGCTAAATTTAGTTCACCTAGAAAATGTAATATTCATTACAACTCAATTAAACAATATTTAAAAACAACAAAACAAGCTGCAGGCTCACATCCGCCGAACCATTGGGCGATGGAACGATCGCTTCAGCAGCAGGACCCGATCGCTCAATGGTTCGGCGACAGAACTGTCGCCAATGACAGATGATCTGTCGCCAAGCGATGTGATCGTGCGGGGCAGATCGATCGCCTGCTTAGCGACATCTGTCGCCCAATGGTTCGGCGACGAAACCATCGCCCAATGACAGATCCATCGCCCAACGATTGGGCGACAGTAGAATATTTCCGTAAAAAAAAAATTCGGTGGAATATATTTGTAATTTAGAATAAAAAATAGATTATTTAAATAAAAAATTCCATTTTGGGCCGTGGTCGGCAGTGGAGCAGAGCTGACGAGGCACTGAATGGTTGCGTGGTTAACCATTGGTGTCGAGGCGGCAACGGACGCAGAGGTGCTAATGCGAGCCCTTGGTGGCGCGGCAGAGAACCTCCTCGATCCCTTGGCGGACAAGACCAGGCTCGGCTGCAGCAGAAGCAGACGAGGAGGCGGTGGCGGACTTCTAGATAAAATCATGTGTGCTTATTTTCAAGCTAATTATTGGGTTAATGCACACAGCAACGAGCAGGGCCGTCACTAGTTAAATCTACTAGGTGGGCCGGCGCGCAATGCCGCGCCCGTGTGATAGATGTTTGTTTTGTAACTATATATGCGCGTATATACTGATGTGTACGTGTATAGCAGCAGAGGTAAAGCAAAGGAGGTTTCGTAGTGGAGGCAAAGGAAAGGATTTTTGGTTGCACAATGAATAGGGTTGCGACATAGGTTTTTAATAGAGAAAATTTTCATATGGTTTGTATTGAGTCATTGTCTTTGAGCAACTCCGTTGGAGCGGCAGGAAAGCGCAAGTATGTTTTAGCACTGCAACTGTATATGTCTATGGATACGACAACAGTTGTCTTTGAACACGGGAAATGGAACACACATTAATACCTGTTGCAAGGCTAGAAATTTGTATCGCCAAGATAACATGGAACTATTTATCTGGGGATAGGATAACAGTAAAAGCGAAATAAGCCTAGCAGCGATATCATATATATTACAGGAAATATATATGTGTTTACACATTATTTCAGGTAACATAAAATGCTAGTAGGTGTTCACAGTGTGATGATTCAAGTTCTGTGGGAGCTATTTTGAGCAAAACCTGGCAGGTACGATGTGTGACAGATGTAATGTATAGTTTTGTGGCATGGAAGTGGCATGGAATTGGGGGGTCTGCATATAAAAAAAGCATAGTATGCTAGATGTTCAAGAGGGTGGCGCCGTTGTTGCTGCAGCGGTGTACTGGTCCGAAAGTAACTTGGCTTCGCGACGTTAGAATCGGTGGGTAGGGACTTTGTTTCATGGTCTATTCCTACAATATGGATGGCAGATGTATTAGTATTTTCTCTGTAGGTAAACTACAAATGGGAAATGTATATATATCGTTTGGTGTGTTTGCATCTTGGACTCAACAGTTAAAGAGAATACCTTGCATTTTTTTTTCATGTCGATTCATCCATTTCTAGCTTTCTCATGGCTGATGGCCTTGGTGTGCATGAAAAGTGTGAACAATTGTATTAGACAGACAGCGTACTAAGATTAGCAATATGATGACACATTGATAGTCTATTTGGCTAACCTTTTTGGTGAACTGGAATCAGTTGTAGATGCTATATACTGAGATGCTTTGCGTTTAGCAGAAACCAAAGTTGGTGACTTTGTGTATGCATGAGTACCAATGGAAATGCTTAGCACAGATCTATAAAAGGCAAGTAGGGAAGGAAATATGTATATGTACATACAAACATGAACCTGTTCGATATCTTGAGGTGTTTCTTGTTTGGGCTGCAAATTTTTACGTAAAGCAGGCATTATTGTACAACTAAACTGAATAAACAAAGGAATCAACTAATCTGAATAAACATAGGACTTATTGTTTTGCAGAAATGGCATGTGCCTTGATAGTGATCGCTATCTCATCAGAATGAGAACACATATGTTTCAGTGGAAATGCATGAATTCCTCTTGGACTGATCTGAACTGGGTTACTGATTTGAATTGGAGGTTCAATATCTGGAATTTGGACTATAGACAGTGAGGTGGTAGAAATCTGTGCAGCTGCGTTGTGTGTAGTTTCAGAGAGAAGTGGTACTGTAAGGGCCTATGGGGCGCTATGGAATCTACATGTAAAGAAGGCTGAGGTGGTAGAAATCTGGGCAGCTGTGTTGTGTGTAGTTTTAGAGAGAAGTGGTACTGTAAGGGGAACTATGGAATCTACATGAAAAGAAGGCTTGATTCTCAATAATGATCCACAGGAACCACTCACTTTGAAAGTGTATAGCCGTGTTATTTGTGGTGGTACTATGTCATGTAGATTTGGAGTGACTGCTGTTAGAGTTAAAGCATGAGCACCAATTAAGTGTTCAACCATGGCACCAAACAAAATAAATTCTGCTATAGGTGCACCATCTTCTGAAATATGAGACGGATCAGTTGCAAGGATTGCTAACTTATACCTGAAATGTAGAAGAATATTTATTGATTGTAAATAGGTGAGCAATATGTTATTGTGTGTGCCTATATGGATACAAATATGAATAGAAGAGTGAACTTGACCTGGTTCTGCAGGCATGTTTGGGCATCGTTGGCAAACATATTCCGTGTCCACTTGGTCAATCGATCTTTTACAGGAAGTACAACCCATGTACCACCAATTTTCATATGGGACTACACTTTTGATAGCGACATGTACACTATAGTTAAGGCCCTGTGCAAAAATATATATTTTTAGCAGTAGGTAGAGTTATGTGTGTGTAAGCGCAATATAAAGCAACATGTACTCACCACAGCATCGTGTGCATTTAACTTGGATAAGTCAGTGACGGTAGTTTTTGCAGCTTTGTTGTTCAGTGGCCTCTGTCCAATCCATGAAATCTGGTGGGATACACCGGTAAAGCTAACAGCAAGAACGTATGAAATATCAAAAGTATATTTTTTTTATCTGTCATACATTAGTAATTCAAACTCAATGAATATACTTGTTCTATAGAGCAACAATTTCTAGTACAGGAGCATTTGTGTACCATTGACAAATTATGCTTCCTTGAAGCAACAGTTTTCCTAGTACCGAAAGAAATAAAACACTATGTGGTCAAATTATTGGAAATAGGGATGTATCTAGGCTGTAGCAAAAGAAGTGCTGAAATATGTGCATAAACAGTATAGCACACCATCATATAGGCCAACGGTTAGGCCAACGAATAGAACAGCAACAGGACCATTTATGTTTGCTGCCTGGATCCCTTCTGCATCGAATTGGTTTGCTTGATGGCCCCACAATGCAACAACGGCTGTTTCTTTGGGTTTTTTTGTTTTTGTTTTTAAGTATGGCATTTACAGCGTGTTAGAGAAAGCAAGGAGAGCTGTCTAAGTATGAAGTGAAGTGAAGTGGTATAGTGTGGAGCTGTGTATAGATGTATTAATGTGAATATGCATCATGCTGTTAAATCACAGTATGTGAGAATATCCACCTTCCGTCACTAATATTGATATTGCGTACAGACTTTTCAATGCTTTTTGGGTAGACTGTCTTCACATGGGCTATATATGGCTGTCACCACACTGATGGTATCTAATAAATAATAAAATAACGAAATAATAATATGAGCATGAAAAGGGTAGTGTAGGAAACGCTTTATGTAATAGTGTGGAACTTTGTTTTGCTATTTGTTGTGATGTATGTGTTGGGAAAATCTGCACAGATTTTTTTTAAAAGACTAAAGAGGTGTTATTAAGCTGTTAGGTTTCTGAAATCTTGATTTGTTAAGTATGGCATGTATGAAAAGGCGTATGGCAAACACCTTTTTTTTCTTCTGAAATGGCTTATGTCTACAGCTTTGTCTGTATGTAATCTGGTATAGACCGTTTCTAACAAAAGGGAGAACACTGGCTGTGCATTTTTTTTTATCATGAAAATTTTCAACCTGGAAACGTATCTATACTATAGTAGAACAGTATATAGCTAGAAACAAGTTTACCTGATAGAAACCTTTTCTCTCCGATAGCGCTTCTTAAGACCTGAAATGAAGCAAGTGTGTATGCATATAGAGGAAAGCTGTCTAGAACAGGTGTTACCTCTCGTATTTTAATGTATTTTGTAAACCTTGCCATAATTGGTAGATCAACTGCCTGGTACATTTTTTTTGCTTTGGTAACCTTGAAGTACTCAATGTAATAAATGTGGTTGTCATGGAGGTTTCACTACACCATAGCATAGTATTAAGGGCAATGCAACTGCTGGGAAAAACTGCGTTGCAAGGCAATTTATCTGTCAGCAATTAGTTTTCCCGGCACTTATTGCCTGCCCGGTAAAGTGCTGCTGGAAAAAAAAACATTTCCCGGCAGATATGTGAATTCCCGGCAGTTAACTGCCCTAGAAAAGTTGTTTTTCCCCGACAGTTAGAGTTTTCCCGGCAGTTAGATGTATTGCCGGCAGTTAACCTGCCCTTGATGTATGTTTTCCTCGACAGTTAAGTACCCTTGATGTATGTTTTTCTCGGCAGTTAAGTGCCCTTGATGTATGTTTTCCCCGGCAGTTAACTGCCCTTGATTGTCTCTTTTCCCGGCAGTTAAGTGCCCTAGATACTTGGTTTTCCCCAGTAGTTAAGTGTTTTCCCAGCAGTTAGAGTTTCCCCTGCAGTTAATTGCCCTCGATTGTCTCTTTTCCCCAATTCATTTTCTAATGAGCAATTAGTTTAGTCGCTGACATAAGAAAGTTTATGAATTATGAGATCCAATCACCATATACACAAGAGATGAAGGAAAATGAAAAATTATAATCAAATGTGCAACAATGTCAAGCAAAAGTTATCGTGTAAACGATATCGGAAGGAGAACCAGATCAACGAGATGTTAATACTTTTTTCTGTTGTGCCAATTGCCAAGACATCTTAAATAGGATTATGTTTGGTCATTTTAGTAGAGTTAGAATGACTTATAATATGATATGGAGGGACTATCATTCAATTAACTTCTAATGATTATTAGCACTAGACTTTACACCACTAAGTGTGCACAAACATCACTCAATCTCCCCGGTCCTCACAGAATTCTAACATGAGATAACTAATCTAAATATACAAAATTTGGTAGTACGGGCTAAGGACAATGCACTTTGCAAATCGCATTTGAGTAATGATAAGACGTAGTAGAAAAGGTTTGCTGCGTTTTGATATGACAAGTATTTTACTATTTAACATCCTAAGACACAGAAGATGATAAGATATGCTACCATTCCTAGTTTCTGACTAAAAAAATGTGTATGAAATAAATCATGGAATGCTAGCTCAGATAACATCTAATGGTCTCAGATAACATCTAATGGTCTGGATAGCTCAATAGCTATTAATGGCTATTATATCTGCATTGAGAATAGCTACTCCAATTTCTACACAGAACAAGGCCTTTCAATTGTATACTTGAAGCAACTATTAATTGTATACATTAAATAGGTTATTACAGCTATTTTTTGTAGCATGTTATGAATGTGGATAGATAATAAATATTTAGTTAGCATCCTAACATTCAACATGCATCATTCAAATTTTACAGGTGTTCACTGAACTGAATAGTGAATATACTAAACATTAATAGGCTTACTGATTGTTGCCAAGCTTGAGCAGTTTCAGATGGTGGAACAAGGCCATACAGGTGTTCAAAGAAATAGGATTGCTTCGATGGTTATGTGGGATTCATCCATATCCTCGAGAGCAGGGGCTCGCTCATTTCCTTGTTAGGAACAAAGATAGTCAACACCATCTCCAACGAAAATGTCATTGACGTCTGCAGAGCAATAGGGATAGACTGCTTCTCATTCCCATTGAAATTATTCTTCGAGGGGCAGGGTGGTGGTGGCATATCCTTTTCTAATTGAGGTTTCAGAGCGAACCATTAGTTTGGGCAGGTCTTACCGCCTCATCATAGTTACCACTTGCCAAATTGTTCTTCCCTCGCAATATAGTAAATAGAACAAGAAAACATATCTAAATTCACCAAGCAAAGCTAGTGCAGATCTGAGATATTACAAGTACTTCAAGCCAATTGATTAACTTCCATTTTACGTAATAATAAGACGAAGTATAAAAGATATAACCACCACCAATTCACTAATAGAACTTGCTATCCACTGAATCGAATTGAACAAAGACAATAGCGGTACACACAACACAAGCCCTCGAAGTTAATTCTTGAAAGAAGACCGGAATAACAATTGAAACAAAACTCAACCATCCAGGGCAAAAGTTGGTTACTTTTCTATCTCAGAGGGCTATAAAGTATAAACACTCTTAGTGTCTTAGTTCTTCCAAAGAAATCACTTGACATAGTTTCACATGTCCCAACCAAGAAGGTTTTCTGTTCTCGCTCACTCAACAACTTCTACTATGCTACAACTTCCATTTTCATTTCCAAGTAACATACCTTTTGTATCCCTCTTTTTTCTTTTTTCTTTAAAACCTTTCACGATGATCCAAGTCGAAGGTATGACATGATTTTAGCAATCTGTCAAGCCACGTAACCATCCACACTAACAAGAACCATCTCTTGCGTAGCAACAAGAATGTTGGAAAAGACAAGGAAAAATTATAAGAAACTTCAATATCGTATATGTCATATTGTCATAATACCTCTTGAATAGGGCAATCACTTTTGCTCTGTGAAGAGTTGTCGGAATATCATTGGTAAGTCCATCCTCCGGTTGGATTAAATGAAATTTATTACTTTGCCCGCTAAAATCAATAGTTCGCACCAAAACAGAAATGATTAAACAAAGGATGAATGCAAATAAACTTGACAATACTAGACATGTCATGAGAATAGGCTATGCAAACACCTCTACTCTTTGAATGCAAATAACAAAACTTGACCACTGGACATGTAATGACTCATAGGCTATGCAAACACGTCTATTCTTATTATCTAAAATCTTTGGGAAGGATAAATCTAGCAAACGAAAACATCATGCACCCAAACAATGAGCAACAGATGATTTCTGAAATATTACTGGATGCAGAACCCTTTTATTGTACAATATTCATTTCTAAGTTCTAACAGAAACATGATATTGTCCACCATAAGAAACTCCTATTGAAAATTCAAACAGGAGGGAATTGGATCTCTCATAAAATCACCTCAGATTAAAGAGAGGAGAGAGAGAGAGAGAGAGAGAGAACTAGGCCTAAAAGAGGTTGACTAATTTGTTCTGTCATAATGGAATCAATTTGCGTACTGTTGGTTTGCTTTCTGTACTAGTGAAAATTACGCAAGTGACATAGGCATATTATAGCATTTGAAACACCCATTGCATCTGACAACTTTTTTTAAAACCCTAGTCAGTCTTACAATAGCACCTAAAACTACACTATGGTGGCAAGTACATTGACTTTGCATCGTTCCCATCCTCTGCATCAGGCTTCTTTTCGTTTTCACTTCGTACTTTGTGAAGTAGAGCATAGTCCAAGCCTTTGACCAAATGTGTATGCTCCAAATCACCTTAAAAAGAAAAAAGTGAAAAGAGAATGTCAATCAAAATGGTAGTTCAGAAGACAGACAAAAAGTAAATGTGCCGAGCTATTTGTCGGTTTTGTGAAGTCATGTATCCTATCTTTAGCGTTACTAATTATAATCTGTTACGATCGGTTAGTTCATTATGTTAGGGACTCCTCTCTATAAAACAAAGGACATCAATCTCTTTGTATTCAAGCAAGAGATAATCTAATACTATATCCCTATCTCTACTCCTCCTCCCTGTACATCTCTCTGCCCCTACATTCCCTCTCCCCTTGCTGTTTGTCTCCTCCCTGCCCTCTGTTCTTCTTCCCCAAACAAGTCTATATTTTTATCCCAAGTACACAACAATATAAGCCAAAGAGACCTTATTTTTCAAAAATATGGAAAGCATTTTCTTCAGGGAAAAAAAGATACAAAGCTGTCACACTCACACTATGAACCTCCAAGATATTTGCTTTTCTCAATTGAAATCCTCTCAAGATCGCCTAGCCTGTAATGCAAACAAGTCGTAAGTTTGAATACCGTAAGAACTTATGATAAACTAACAATAGAATGAAAGTGTCGATCAAGCATGTGATCCATTACCTCAAATCTGTTCCAGAGGTGCTATAGCATGAAATGAACCAAGCTCAGAGGTTCATAGTCTAGGTTTTGATCTTCACGACGCTCCTTAGCACGATCTCGATACTTGGGTGTCTCTGGTTCTTTTTTTTCTCCTCTCGCAAGGGAAAACCAGAGAGAAATATGCTTGCCCAAAGGACTTAATAGCTAACAGAGAGGTATGCAGGAGGTAGTTGTAGTTTGCATCGATTTATTAGGGATGTCGGGATGTGTTCCCATCATAGTGGGGAATGCAAGTAAGAGCACCGCATCAAGATCAAGTCAAGACAAAATGGGGATTTGTCCCCAAATGCAAGAAAAAAGTGCGAATGTAATTCAAGCAGACGGGTTCAAACTACGCTTTAGCCGAGGGTGTGAAAAGATCGCCCTAGGTCAAAGAAAAAGATTTATCATTACCGCTTCCTATTTTCACATGATTACTGATTCCAAAATTGTCCCAAAAAGTCTGCATAAAGTGTATGAATTATCTCCACTTTGTTATTACCATCGATCTAGCCATCTCGGTCTGGGTACCATCAACCACATTCCCCAAAGTGTGGGGAGAGCTGCATGATTCCTATAGATTTAAAGAATTCACTTGGTTTAGCACTTTAGGTATTTAAATGAGAGGAATATCAGGTGAAAATGTGAATTTGATGAAAATTAGCATTTTCACGAAACTTGGAAGTTCCTAAAAATTCTAAAGAAAAAAACGACATGTTGGGGAGGGTATGTTCTATGTCTCCACAAAATTTCAAGATCAAACTCAATTGCATTTACGAGATACAAAAAAGACAAATACTTAGCCAAAACATTGAAAACACTACTTTAGCAAGTATTTGTCTTTTCGTGCACTACTACAAAAAGGCTAATACTGGACGCCTCATCACAGACGGTTGACCAAAACCGTCTGTATTACATGCAATCATAGACGGTTTTGGTTTAGACACCGTCTGTGTTACTGTCTGTGCTAAAAACCATCTGCGAAGAGGTAATATCACAGACGGTTCATAGCTAAAACCATCTGTGAAACATCACAGACGGTTTTTGTTAATAACCGTATGTGATAATTCTACATATCACAGACGGTTTTCAACAAAGAACCGTCTGTGAAACATCACAGACGGTTCTTAACAATAACCGTCTATGATATTAATACATATCACAGACGGTTTTTTGTTATAACCGCTCGTGATAATATCGCTCTGACTCGCTGAAGCTCGATGAGTTTCTTCGTCGCCGTCGTCTCTTCATCGCATCCGCTTCAGCTCCCCGATGCGTCTCTTCGTCGCATCGATCCGCTTCTACTCCCTGATGCGTCTCTTCGTCCCACGCTTCGAATTTATTCCTTGTTTTATAAAAAGGATCATCCGCCATCGAAGATGATCATCCCCACATACTTACAAAAAATGTAAATGGCTGCCTCTTCCTTGTCGCCGCATTGATGGCCTACTTGGCAAGACCGCACGAGCACCTCTCGGTGTCGTTGAACCGTCTTCGCGAAGCACACTGCTTCAATAATGTCTTCACTCCTCTCGGCCGAGAATTTGCCGGAGCAGTGGCGCCACCTTCCGCCATCTTGACATCCTCCTCCGCTGTGTCTTTCGGTGATCTCCCACTTTCGGCGAAGTTTATCGCACATCGACGTGGTCCTCCAAAACGACGCTACATCGCCTCCGTGAGGCTTGCCGTCACTTGATCTGATAATCGAGGCAAGAAGCGATCGAGTCGACCAAGCCGAGACCCTCAAGCAAGGAAGAGAGCCTATGGGCTCAATTCTTCTTACTTCAATAGTCCGAGGGTCTTGAGGAGACACTTTCGAATGAGCGCCAAGAAGGGTGGACGATTTCGAGCTTCGTTCACGATGATCGAGAACCGTCCGATGCCAACGCCAAGGTTTATAAAGTATTGAAGACAGAGATAGCACCTACCTCCGCCACTAGAAAAACTTTGTTTATTTATAGGTTTCTACTTTTTTTAATCTTTTAGTTTAACGCCAGCCCACTGCTTGGCCATATGAAAATTCCAAAATGAAAAAAAGTTTGGAGGTGAAGTTACTATATTAATTATATGTTGAATTATTAATATATATATATATATATATCAAAGACGGTTTAGTGGAACAAATTAATTAATTATATATATATATATATATATATATATATATATATATATCCGATCTGTGATATATATATATATATGTATATATAGTTAAAGCAAATTTTTAGCAAGATTTAAATGACAAAATTGACATACAAACATGTAATTTCTTCATGTCATGTAAGTGTATATACAAGATAAATATACTTGAGAAAAAACCATTTCACAGACGGTTCTATTATGGAACCGTCGATGATATGGGACATATCACAGACGGTTCCATAATAGAACCGTCTGTGATATGCCCCGTATCACAAACGGTTCCATTATGGAACCGTCTATGATAATTATCACTGATGGTTCCATAACAGAACCGTCTGTGATAAGTCTCTTTATTAGTAGGAGCCCGGCCGCTAGGGTTTGCGCTCGCCCTTACTCTCGTCACTCCCCAGCTCCGCTAGGGTTTGCGCCCGCCCTAACTTGTCACTCCCTAGTGCATTTACTCCGTTCCCCTCCCCACCTCGACGACACCGCTCGACCCCGTCGCTGTCGCCGCCCGACCCCGTCGCCATCGCCGTCGCCGCCGGTTGTGACACTACTCTGCACTGCACAAGACACTCGTACGATAGGAGTGTCTTATGTAGTTTCAGGGTCGTGCCACAACTACGGTGACGCCGCCACCCAAGCCACTGGGATTGGCCCCGCGTGTCACCTGCGCCGCCATGGCTTGGTTCTCCTGCTCGGCCTCCTATGCTCGGGCCCTGGCCGAGCTTTGCTTTCCCCATCCTCCCTCTATTCTCCTCTAGATCTGTTAGCTTAATGTCTTTTGTTGAGTTTGATTTTTATGCTTGAGCCTTAAGTTGTGTCCTGATGTTTGTGTGATTTATGCAAGGTGAAGGAGATGGATCGATGAGGGTTGTGCTGGTGGTGGGGTCGCCGCCGTGGTTGCGCTGTACTGAGGTATCACCCTACCTTACTCCCTCTCTGTCTCTACCCCCTTGTTCTGTGATGAAAATGGCTAGTGCTCTGCGATGGATGCCGAGGGCTACTACTGGTGTGGTGGCCGGGTTTGGACACCCTTGGTCTTGCTGTTGAACTACTCAATGATGTTAATAGTCTTATGCTGAAATTGAATTGATAATTAGTTCATATTAATAGTCCCCTTGCTCTGTGATGTAATGATGTTAATAGTCTTATGCTGAAATTGAATTGATAATTAGTTCATATTAATAGTCCCCTTGCTCTGTGATGTAAACTGAGGGCCATTGGTGTATGTGCATTCTATGCATCTTGCTACAACACCTCTTCACTGCCTCTCGCCATTCATTTCACCTTTGTCGTGTAATCGTGTTCTCGCCGTCAAGTTCTCCTACCTTGCATCCTGTGCACGCCCTACCATTCCATTCATAATCTCTTCTCTATAAAGTCTCCAAGTAGTGGTTGCTTGTGCCATTAAAACCGGCACAATATATATATATATATATATATATATATATATATATTATTAAGTAGCCCACAAGTTTAAAAAGTATGGATGCAAGGAGAGCGTCAGGACATCCAATTACCTGGATGTTGTCGATAGGTAATTGGACGTCGCTATGTTCAGAAAGTGATATTGATGCGCAAGTACTCCGACTGGGAAGTGGCATCATCTATCAGCAACAAACAATTCTTGAGCATGTAATTGTCTTTAAACTCAACAAGAACACCAAGCAACAAGTTGAGAATTCTTTTGAAATGCTAGAATGGTTTCTTGGTGTTCTTGTTGGGTATAAAGATGATTACATGCTCAAGAATGGTTGGTTGCTGATACATGATGCCACATCTCAGTCAGAATACCTGCGCGTCCACGTCACTTTCTGAACCTAGGTCCAATTACCTATCTTCAACATCCAGGTAATTGGATGTCCTGACGGTCTCCTTGCATCCATACTTTTTAAACAAGCAGGGGCTCAATTAGGTTGCCCGTGGCTACTGTCTCATCCTTCTCATGCTGCGTGGACGATCCCCCCAAAGTGGCTGAGAGACTACAAACAATATATATATATAATATGATGCCGGTTTTAATGGCACAAGCAGCCACTGCTTGGGGCTTTATAGAGAAAAGTCATCACAGACGGTTTCAGTTAATAACCGTCTGTGAAAGTATGCATCACAGACGGTTTGAAAACCGTCTGTGATGACCTCATGTCATCACTGACCCATAAACTCAGACGGCTCACGAAACCGTCTGTGATGACGTTTTGGAACCGTCTATGAATACCTTTTCTGTAGTAGTGGTGTCTCGCAAATGTGATTGTGATTTTCAAATTTTACAAAGATGTAGAACATACCCGCCCCTATATCTTTTTTTTAAGAATTTTTGGAAACTTCTATGTTTGATTTTCACGGAGTTTTCACCAGATACACTGCCATTTTAAATGTGGTTCTGCTGCATCAACAGCTCATGATATGTATATATGAGAGTATCATAATGAAGATTAGGATATTATAGATACACACATAATGACAGCCATGCTGTTGTTTTCCAAATGAGTAAAGGAATCACAACTAAAGCTAAACCATGTATTGCGATCGCCAATGACTAGGTAACTAAGCCGAGGAAAAATATGACCCAATCGCTCATTTTAATTCCAAAACTTCATGTAACCATGTTACAAACAAGTAAACATACCATAAAGAGTTGCAATTTTACTCAATAATTTTTCCGCGTTATATGTATCGTAAATCAAACATACAAAAAATATAATCCCTTTTAAGTTCTAATTTGAATGTTCGCTCCGAAAATAATAAATGACTAGAAGTGGGGGATGGTTTAACAAGAACTAACTAGCTCACTTTATTCCAAAACACACGCCTTTTATTTCCTCAAATCAACGCAAATAAGCCAAAAAAATGCCTATATATCTTTCAGGAGAAATGTCCTAGTTATCCAATCCCAAAATGCATGGTACTAAAAACTTTGCAGGACAAATCGAAAAAAAGGATGGTCTTGCTAGGTAGTTACTTCTGCCTCATAATCTCCTCCTTGTAGTAGTTCTTCTTCGACGACATCTCCGATGAGACTGTATCCCTAGAAACCCAGGACAACAGATTATTAGACCATATCCCTAATAAAATAAAGGGGATTGCGGGAGGGGATGATGAGATGTGAGTTGACTTATGACTGGCTAAAATTATGATCATGTAATTGAATTAAACCAGACCAAAAACGCACACAATTGATGTGATACTTGAGCCTCATGCTAATGATAGGGCAAAATAGACAGGCATCAACATAATGTAATAAGATTGCAACTAACTTGAGTTATTAAACTCAGTCTAGGTTCATCAGCTTTTGGAACAACCTTATACTATCTCTCCATTTAACAAAAAGGCAAAAACTAAATAGTGTGTGCTCTCCATTTGGTCTTAACGCACGCGCTGCGTGCTTCTTCTTTGGCGACGGCGGGCGGACGGCCAGCCGGGGTTAGGATTAGGGTTCACCGTGCATCCAGGTCAAGCGGTGGCGAGTAGCGGGCCGGGCCACCAAGGTCAAGCGGCGGTGGCGAGGGAGGGGAAGAGAGGCGACGGCGGCGAGGGAGGGGAAGGGAGGCGGCGGCGGTGAGGGAGGGGAAGGGAGGCGGCGGAGACGATGAAGGAGGGGAAGGGAGGCGGCGGCGGTGAGGGAGGAGGGAGGCAGCGGCTGCAGCGGCGAGGGAAGAGGATGGCGGCTGCAGCGATGAGGGAGGAGAGAGGCGGCGGCTGCAGTGGCGAGGGAGGAGGATGGCGGTTGCAGCCTGCTGCGGAGGGCGTGGGTGGGGGAAAGCAGAGATGAGGAGGGAGGGAGGGAGGAGGAGGCGGCAGCAAAGCGAGGTCGAGGGGGCGGCTGCGGTGGCGAGGGAGGAGGGAGGCGACGGCGGGGGAGGAGGGAGGAGGGAGGCGATTTGGGTTTTGGGGGGCTGGGGGCGGGACCGCAGGCGTGTGTGTGGGAGATCTAACGCGGAAGCGGGATAAATTTTTCATCTTCCCGCCCAAAGAGTATTCCCGGCAGATAGGTTGACCTGGTTGATTTTTTCTAGGGCAGATGTATTGTTGCTAACGTTAAAACATTGCCGACAGATAGATTGTTCTAGAAAATAATTATTTCCGGTAGATAATGGGACCCCTAAAATCTTGGATATTGCTGGCAGATAGATTGCCACTAATCCTGTTTTTCCCTGGCAGATAATTGCCCTTAATACTATGCCATGGTGTAGTGTTTCCTTTAAATTGGGTAATGTGGTGTTGTGGTATTTGTCCTTCCATTGTGTTACCTTGAAAGAAATATTTTCGAAAATGCACATTTGAACCAGCAACTTATTGAGCAGATATATGTAACTGAGTGGAATGAATAGGTACCTCTTCATCAAGCAAAACAAAGTCGATACGTAGGATTCTGTTTTCAGTGGCAACATCAACATATTGATTTGTTCTTGTGACTCTAACGCGGATTCGCCATCAGTGTGATTCCTATGGCACGTCCTTTAGCAAAGAGTATTCCATTTTCCTGAACATGGGTAAAATGAATATGTATGTTGTGTAGGGGTGATCTAAGAAGTTTGGGTAGAAGCAATATGCCTTTGTCGGAACAGAACATAGCATAGGGAAATAAAGCATGTTGCCTAGTATTGGATGATGTGTCCATATCACTAGAACTATGAATAATAATCAACAGGTATATAAGAATATAAATAGAGCTGAACACCACTAAGAATAGTAGACAATGGTGGCAATGTAACACCCCAGCCCAACATAGAGCCTAGGATGCAACCATACTACTCTACTAAACCAATTAATTTCAATCTTTTAATAAACAATCAACAAAACATTCAACCATGAATGACATAATTCTAATATTCAAGAACTAGCATAATCTATAATTAATCAAGATAAAGAATATCATCTATCAATTGAATATAAACCAGGCATGATTCCTTCTCTTTATCAACCAAGTCTAAGTAAAACCATCTATGCTGCACAAAGGTAGCAATTATTTAAATGGTTACATCTAAAGCATCAAGAATCATCAAAGTTACGAGGATGATAGTCTAATCCAATCGATCAATTTATTCTATCAAATAGAATTAAATGAACCCAATAATGGAGGGCTAAGAGCATAAATAGAACATCCACGGATACAAATAAAACATCTACCACGAAGGATGGTCACAGTTTGAATCTAAAGGAATTATCATGAACTTGAAGTTTAGTAAAATGAACTAGTTTATTTGCCAATGATAGTGTAAGTGTGATGTGCATCAAGACTACCACTTCCCATGCATGTCGCTGCCACGAGAGGTACCTAGAAAGAACAACACCACAAGAGTGAGTCCATGACTCAGCAAGTACAATAGAATAATATGGAAAATACTGGAACAAGAACATAACAATCATAATATTCAAATACATAAGTGGAATGGCAGAAATCTTATACTAGAATGAAATGCATGCTCTTCTCATCTGCTTATACCGGTATAGCCAGTGAACACCCGTCGGTGTTCACTCATGCCCGCATTATCCAAAATACGGGGATCCAAGGTCCGTTTGAAGAAACATTCAAAACAGGGATCCAAATTGCCCATATTGGAATGATGGGTCTTACTTGCCCATATTGGAATGATGGGACTTTACTTCCCAGTCCCGTGGGTGAACCATGAACTAACGAACGAACGAATGAATACATTGATATGAAAGACATAATCTTAAGAAGCAGGGACTAACATCCATGGAAAAAAACAAGAATTATTGGAATTTACTCGCAGTCCATAGAATTTAATCATAGCATGAGTATCAAATGCTATGAACAAATAATAGTCAATACAATCCACAATGTACTTGCCTCAACCGCAAGACGAAAAAGGATGACAGGAAGGCTCTAACCTCTTTTCTCACCACCACCTAACAACCATAAAGCATTCTAATAATAACGTTCAAAAGTGCTCAGCATAGCAATGGAACAAAATGAAATCGATCGCCCTAATCGCAACCCGATAATTAATCAATACACTCTCAAATCTCAATCTGTCCAAACCGATAGCTATCAAGGAAAAATCCATAACTTTTGAGTCAAAACTCCAAAAGTCATAAATCCAACTTTCCTAGAATCTACACAGGCATAGCTACAACTTCTCAGGTGACCAAAAGCCCTTGTTTTTAACCCCGAAGACCGTTCTGTCATCTTCGGTATTACTTACTTGGGAATTTTGTAACTTTTATTTGGTACATCCAAACTCACTATTCTAAGACTTTCTGGAAACTACAGGAAACTAGATTTTTTAATAAATTTATCACAATTATCCTTACTATGCAACAAAGGTTGCAAACAATTAAGTAATTCTCTTCTGTCCACAATAGAAGGACAGATTACAACATTAACTTCTAAAATTCATAACTTTTGTTCTATCCATCCAAAATTTATGAACTTTATCTTACTGGAATCACAATAAAGATACCTACATAACTCATGCAGACCAACTGACCAAATTCAGCCATATCCAAACTCTAATTCACAGAACTACGTTCGCTGCCTGAAACCTAAGACTGAATAAGCACCTAGTCTTGGAAAATTCATAACTAATTCATCGTTCATCAAAAAATTATGAATTAAGACTTTCTGGAAAGCCCACGTGAAACCCCACATAATTATAGGAGACACTAAACACTGGATCCGCTTGGATCTATCCCAAATTCAGGCGTCAACAGATCAGCAGAATCAACCGATCTGCACAGCAGCTACCAACTGGCTAATGGAGACATTTCGCATAAGAATGATCTACCAAAACTAATGGGGAATGTGAATTTACCCACAAGAATGACGTTGGACGCCACTGAAGTTTCCGCGAAAACCTCCACTTCTTCTTCCTCTTCCTCTTCCTTTCTTCTTCTTCTTCCTTCCTCTCCTTCATTTCTCCTCTCCTCCTCCTCTTTGCAAAGCAGCAGGGAAGGGTGAATGCTACGGTACATGGGTGTGCTACAGTAGCCAGTGTCACTACAGTACCCATGCTACAGTACATGGGTGCTAGGGTTTGGTTCCCCCCCCCACCACCACATGGGCCCAAAGAGTTATGGGCCAAAGGCCCGAGTTCTAAAACTCCTCCAAAATTCTGAATTTTCTCTTTCTAATTATATTTAATTTTAGTACTAATCACTTATTTGTTTTATATTTAAACGGGATATTAAATTCTACCCCTTAAACAGAATTCGACCCCGAATTCTACTTGTCGTTCTATTCGAAAGAACACCACAACTGAAATTAATCACAATTAACGCGTATGTGTGAACAACTCTGGATTTTGGTGGCGCATGCGAGATTTTAACTCCCAAATCGCTTACCTCTCGGACATATGAGACCACCTCACCTTGATAGATATCAACATCTTACACGTCAACACTCGTCTCAACCCTTTTCAGGTATACTCAACGGACGGGACTCGAAGGTAAGGTTTTACTCGTTGGTCAATGGCTCTAATGAAACCTCGTACTCCGGATCTCTCAAACACTCTCTCAACACTGGGTCATATAGAACGTTGCATACCCCGTGCCAGGACTCAAGACGGTTCTAGCGAAACGCTAACTTCCAAAATCCCCGCAACGTCCAGAACAAACCAATGTACCTTGGGTCAACCTTCCATTTGGTACCAAACAACACAACCGGCACAAATTACACAAAACTCTTGTTCCGTGTCTCAATCAATCCCATCACATTAACAAGGAGCACCTCCTTTAACCAGGAACATACAACAGAACTCGCTTTAAACAAACTCTTTTACCGACATAGCCCAACTGAAAATGAAGGACTCTCATCGCAACCACGTGTTACCAACTCGTTACCAAAAGAGTCAAATCCAGAATCGAAGATTCATCACGAAAACATTTCCACTTTCCATGTGGGCAATTTGCGAACAAACGTCACGAAAGCCAAAGGAGAAATCATTTGAATGTCCAAATCAAACACTTCCTTTTTTTTTCCTGGATCGAAAAGAACCACCATGCCAACATAAAACTAACACAAATTGTAAATGACCTCTGTCATAAACACACAGCTAAAACAATAATCAAGGGAGTGTTTCATTACCCGAGGCAACATTTTTTCCCTCAATTTCTCTTTTAGGAATAACATTCCTCTCAAACTTTGGAATTCGAATTCATCACATACCACACGAGCTCAAATCTCTTAAATTAGAATCCTCAAAACTATATTCAAAATGAAATACATCATCCACACCTTTGTAGAGAGGCTCTATTGACCCCACCGAAAACACTCTAGACAACTCTTTCTACCGACCAAACTAATTTGACAGATGTCACCTACTGCATCTCAAAATAGATCTCACGCAATCACATCACCTCAAACTTTTTAAGAATAAACAACTCAGAATCCTCAGTACACCCGACCATGTACTACATCAGAAGGGTTCTATCAATGATCATTCCACAGCTCAGAATACACCACTAATCTATTTTCTCTACACACAATCATTGGGCGACCACAGTTCTAGCATAAAAATGCAAAGCCCAAATTTAATCTCCAAGACCCCTACAACGAACTTCTCTTATAACATATAGGAAAATCATCAGATTAATTCTCTAACATTCCCACAATTCCAACATACTCACTCATTAACATTATTTGAAATCACCCACACAACCTCGCAATACTACCCAATTACATTACTCTATAAAATTGATCAATGTCTCCATACTTTCGATAATTCCCAACATGAACTAAGGTTCTGGGTTTACACTTTACCATAGGTTCTACTTAGTCCTAATACTAATCAGTTTTACTTCAACGACAATCATTCCATTTGAATCAAATTTTGTCCAAGATGTACATGTCAAAACCAATTCATCTTCTACTACTCCTCCAATAGCTTGGTAGCAAAATCTCACCACTACACTTACTTGACCACCACCAAACAGTTGCCAGTTTACACTTTATAAAACTTTACAACACAAATCTGTTGATCCTTTCTCAAAAGGAAGAGGCGAACAAGGACAAGTTTCGATACATAGAAAAACGTTGCTCCTCACAGCGAGCACGAGACCAAAAGAAATAATCCAATAGCGATGCTCTTGGAAAACAAAAGTTGAGATCACAGGTGAGGGCACACACTCCTCAAAAAAGAATAGCAAACATCAACCAATAAGAATAAGATATTTCTATTGAAACTCGACAACTCTTCTGCAGACAAAACAGAAAGTTTAGGCACATTTTAATTAAACCGCAAGTTACAAAACTTGACTCCAATCTTTAAATACTCCTACTACAATCTTTCCTTTAACACAAAAAATAATCCTTTAACTACAACAATACCTTGCCAACTCGCATAAGATAAGTTCTTAAGACCAAACCACAAGAACCACTTAAGAACCAATAAAATCTTTCAACACGTCATTTTGCTCGGAACAGTTCAACTACCACATAAATCATGAGATCCAAATGATCTCAACCGCAAAACTCGAAACATTTTCATTTACGGGATATCACGAAAAGCAAGCAAATTATTCTCCTCTTAAAGGAATCAACATAATAATTTTCTTTGATGGCAACCTCACGTTGCCAACTCAGACAAAAGAGCCTTTAAGATTAAATCACACGAATCTCATAAGAACCAATAGATCATTCAAATACATCATTTTGTTTAAAATAAATTCAGCTACCACAAAATTCATGAGCTCCAAAGGATCACGAAAGCAAAACTTGAAATATTCTCATTTAAGCGATATCACCATAGGCGATCAAATTACTACAAGGATTAACATCGATATCAAACATTAGTACCAAGGTAGTCAGAGTCGAGATCCCGAGTCGGATCGATTTGCCTCCGGTAGGATCGAATCGTAGTATCGAATCGTAGAATCGGCGATTCTACGGATTTGTAAAAATACACATATTTAACATCTATACTACAAGTTTGTATGATTCTTATCAGGTTTACCACTTACTTATTACCAAAAAAGGGGCAAAACACTTCTTATCACACAAGAGAAAAGCATAATCGTACTGACATGATGGGTGATATAGTTCTGAACTACAGGAGAACAACCAATGGCCTTGATTAGTTTACTACAATTAATGAGAAATGTTCACAAGTTTTGTAAATCAATATCTAATTGCAACGCTTGCATGTTCCTTAAAAGCAACTAGACATACTACAGGAATAAAAATAGCTTATCATTATCAAGCTCAAGATTGCTCATGTCATAATTCATAATATAGATATTTGTACTAGCATTGCCACACTAATATAATATTTTGTATGCTCCTTATTTATTTATAGCTTCAATCTCAGAAATTAATATCAACAAATTTTGCTCTAAAACAAAATATCAGCAAAATCGGGCCCCTAAAAAAAATTGCAAAAAAAAAAAAAATTGCGACTCTACCACGATCCTACTCTGCGATTCTATACGATTCTACCCTTTGGATCGCGACTCTACCACGATTCTACCTGATTCTGATCCGCAGTGCGATCTGGATCGTTAGGTCGTCATGGGATCGTAGGATCGTACGACTTTACGAGTAGGATCACGATTTTAACTACCTTGATTAGTACCAAGAATTATCAAACTTTATTACCCCATCCTAAAACTTTCCAAAATAAACACAAGCCACAAGGTTGAAACAAATTTATTTTAACAAAATCATACTATGCAATAGTAATATCACAAGACACGCTATCAAAGACCACTTACGAAATTCATCTACTCAACTGTCGGTGTTGCTCAACACCAACTTCAACTTTCATTATCAATTGATGATTGTATTAATCATGTGTGTAAATATGGTGCTAATTCTATTTGCAATCACATAACCATTTATAAACATGGATTCAACATTTCACCTTATGTTCAGAAATCAGTTCAAAACATGTTTAAAGATTTACTAACATAATTTCTATAAAACAAGGTTTCATGAATCGATACACCAACATCCATCTAGTCCTTTATACCGGTTTCAACAATTTTAGCATGTCAGGAATTAGATAAATCTAGCATTTATGTAAGATCATCAAATAGATGTTTACAAGATAGTTTCATATCAATATTCACTATACTTAGTAACCCTGTTGATTCTAATTAGGAATAAATATATTTTGAATCACAACTCGTCATACAATCATTGTAAGGCAACAATAAATTAACCAGTTACGCTACCGATGACATCAGTTAAGATTAATTATGCATCACACTAATGACCCAACTTGACGTCATACACATTATCAATTATCTTCTTTACTTACAACCTCTCACTTAACACCACAAAACTTTACAAAGGGTTTTGACACTCTCTTTTTTCAAAGAAAAGGTTCTAAACTTCAACACTCCAACTACTCCAAAAGAAATGAGTAGAGTCAAAACTTTCTTCAATGAAGTTGGTAAAAGATAATTTCCATTATCCAAAATACCAAACGGATAACCGGGTCACATTTTTCAACAAGAAAGGTAGGACTCTCATGAAAAAGATCAATCTTGTCAATAACAACGTTTACAAGTAACAAAGATAGCTCATCAATCGGAAAGACAACAATTGCTCTAGCTCAACCATAGCAGGACATTGCAAAAAGAGTTTTGACGCTTTCTCTCATAAAAAGAGAAGCATTAAACTTCATTCTCAAAGTACCCTGAAAAAGAATACATTGGAACCAAAGCTTCCTCACGTTTAAGAACATGTAAAATAAAGTTTCCATTAATCAAAGTACCAAGCGATTAAACGAGTCGTGTTTCCAAACAAGAATGACATAACTTCCAAATAAAATATCAATCTTATAAATCAACTACATTTATAAGTAGCAAAATAACTCGTCGTTCGGGAGAGCAAATGTTTGCTTTAAGAAACCAATAGAGATCGATGAACTCCCTTCAGCTGCAATGAACCACTAATCCAAGAAGACTCATTCACTGCATCTGAATAAGAATAACCATTCCAAACTTAAGGAAGACAATAATCTTCTGAAAGAAACTCATACTCAACACCTGGAACTAGTTGACTTGAGGTAGACACTCCATTATTCTCATACCTCAAACGGTGGTGCAACCTGGCAACCAAGGGCTACAACCACGAACTAAACCTCTCGCCATCTACTATCATCACACATAATAATCATATAGGCAAATCATCATAAGCATTCATACTCATTTCATGTCAGCAATGGCCAATGCGACACAACGGAAACGTAAATACAATGATTGACCCATCCCCATCTTACTGTGCATAGTGTGTCAATTTAATAATCAATTACCATGGACCTAATGCCCGCTCTGATACCAACTGTAATACCTCAGCCCAACATAGAGCCAAGGATGCTACCATACTACTCTACTAAACCAATTAATTTCAATCTTTTAATAAACAATCAACAAAACATTCAACCATGAATGACATAATTCTAATATTCAAGAACTAGCGCAATCTACAATTAATCAAGATAAAGAATATCATCTATCAATTGAATATAAACCAGGCATAATTCCTTCTCTTTATCAACCAAGTCTAAGTCAAACCATCTATGCTGCACAAAGGTAGCAATTATTTAAATGGTTACATCTAAAGCATCAAGAATCATCAAAGTTACGAGGATGATAGTCTAATCCAATCGATTAATTTATTCTATCAAATAGAATTAAATGAACCCAATATCGGAGGGCTAAGAGCACAAATAGAACATCCACGGATACAAATAAAACATCTACCACGAAGGATGGTCACAGTTTGAATCTAAAAGAATTATTATGAACTTGAAGTTTAGTAAAATGAACTAGTTTATTTGCCAATGATAGTGTAAGTGTGATGTGCATCAAGACTACCACTTCCCATGCATGTCGCTGCCACGAGAGGTACCTAGAAAGAACAACACCACAAAAGTGAGTCCACGACTCAACAAGTACAACAGGATAATATGAAAAATACTGGAACAAGAACATAACAATCACAATATTCGAATACGTAAGTGGAATGGCAGAAATCTTATGCCAGAATGAAATGCATGCTCTTCTCTTCTACTTATACCGGTATAGCCAGTGAACACCCGTTGGTGTTCACTCTTGCCCGCATTATCCAAAATACGGGGATCCAAGGCCCGTTTGAAGAAACATTCAAAACAGGCATCCAAATTGCTCATATTGGAATGATGGGTCTTACTTGCCCATATTGAAATGATGGGACTTTTCTTCCCACTCCCGTGGGTGAACCATGAACGAACGAATGAATGAATACATTGATATGAAAGACATAATGTCAAGAAGCAGGGACTAACATCCATGGAAAGAAATAAGAATTATTGGAATTTACTCGCAGTCCATAAAATTTAATCATAGCATGAGCATCAAATGCTATGAACAAATAACAGTCAATACAATCCACAATGTACTTGCCTCAACCGCAAGACAGAAGAGAATGACACTACTACAAAACAGGCTATAGTAGACGCCCCATCACAGACGGTTCCTTTGGAACCGTCTGTGTTGGGTCAGTCCGGACCTGCGGGTGGCGCGGGCCGACTATCACAGACGGTATTTTTTAGAACCGTTTGTGATAGTCATCTATCACAGACGGTTCATTAATAGAACTGTCTGTGAATTATCATAGACGGTTCTATTCACAAAACGTCTGTGATAATCTCACGCCAATCACGCACGGTTCTCAATAAGAACCGCTCAGGATATACTACGACGGTTCGAATAAGAACCGCTCAGGATAATTAGTTATCACGCACGGTTCTAATTAAGAACCGCTTGTGATATCTCGCTATCCTCTCGCCTTTGCCGCCGCCGCCGCCGCCGCTCTCGGAGGTTTGTGGTCACGCATTTGTTCTTTAATAGAACTGTCAGGAATGATCACGACGGTTCTATTAAAAACCGCTCATGATAGGTGCTATCCTGACAGTTCTTACCAAGAACCGCTCTCTGATTGTTGGGCGGGAAACAAAAAATTAAACATAATGGGCGGGCTTGCGAAACTCGCTTTATATAACCTCCATCTCCTCCTCTGCAGTCTCTCCTCACAGCTCATACCTCCATCTCCTCCTCTGCCGTTTCTCCTCCTCACACCTTGCGCCCCGGCCTCCGCCGAGCTTGTCGCCGGCGGCCTCCTCCAACTCGTCCCGGCCTCATCGTCACAGGCCTCATCCGAACCATCACCCCGGCCTCCTCCACCTCGCCCGACCTCGTGCCACCGGCCTCCCACGACCTCGTCGCCTTGGCCTCCTCCACTTGCCGCCCGGCCTCCCACGACCTCACTCTCTCTCCTCCCCCTTTCCTTTGTGATGTGGATTATTGAGTTCATGCTACTGTGATGGGGGTGATGCTACTGTGATGTGTGTAGTTCATGTTGAGTTATTTGGTTTGGGCAAAATATAGATGGCAAATCGCGCACCGCTCGGTAAAATCATCATAACTTTTGCATACGAACTCCGATTATGACGTTCTTTGGCTCGTTGGAAAGCTAACGAAAAGCTCAATCCGAAAATCCATAAGTCAAGGTCAAATTCTCTTGCGAGGTCTCAAAAAGTGAAAACCCCAAAAAGTCGTTTAGGGCCTCTAAACGGCTTCCGGTTTTAGCAAATTTTCGGTTTTTGCCACAGAAAAGGCTATCACAAACGTTTCTAAACAAGAACCGTCTGTGAAAACTCATCACAGATGGTTCTCAACAAGAACCGCTCAGTGAAAATGTCATCACGCACGGTTTGTAAATTAAACCGCTTGTGATATTCTCGATCACGCACGGTTTTGATGAAAACCGCTCGTGATAATAGCCTTCACTGACGGTTTCAACAAAAACCGCTCGTGATAGTGCGTATCACGACGGTTTTGAACCATCTGTGATAACCGCTCATTATCACAGCATCAACAAATATAGACGGTTCGAAACCGTGCGTGATGACGGTTCCAACCGCTGCGTGATGAGGCTTCTGTAGTAGTGTGACAAGAAGGCTCTAACCTCGGTTCTCACCACCACCTGACAACCATAAAGAATTCTAAGAATAATGTTCAAAAGTGCTCAGCATAGCAATGGAACAAAATGAAATCAATCGCCCTAATCGCAACCCGACACTTAATCAATACACTCTCAAATCCCAATCTGTCCAAACTGATAGCTATCAAGGAAAAATCCATAACTTTTGAGTCAAAACTCCAAAAGTCATAAATCCAACTTTCCTAGAATCTACACAGGCATAGCTACAACTTCTCAGGTGACCAAAAGATCAAATTATCCCATCTAAGCCTTTGTTTTTAACCCCGAGACCATTTTGTCATCTTCGGTATTACTGACTTGGGAATTTCGTAACTTTTATTTGGTACATCCAAACTCACTGTTCTAAGACTTTCTGGAGACTACAGGAAACTGGATTTTTCAATAAATTTATCACAATTATCCTCACTATGCAACAAAGGTTGCAAACAATTAAGTAATTCTCTTCTGTCCACAACAGAAGTACATATTACAGCATTAACTTCTAAAATTCATAACTTTCGTTCTATCCGTCCAAAATTTATGAACTTTATCTTCCTGAAATCACTATAAAGATACTAAATAACTCATGTAGATCAATCGACCAAATTCGGCCATCTCCAAATTCTAATTCATAGAACTACGTTCACTGCCGAATCGTGAGACTGAATAAACACCCAGTCTTGCAAACTTCATTACTAATTCATCGTTCATCCAAAAATTATGAATTGAGACTTTTTGGAAAGCCCACGTGAAACCCCACATAAGTCTAGGAGACACTAAATGCTGGATCCACTTGGATGTATCTCAAATTCACGCGTCAACAGATCAACAGAATCAACCGATCTATACAGCAGCTACCAACTGGCTAATGGAGACATTTCGCATAAGAACGATCTACCAAAACTAATGGGGAATGTGAAATTACCCACAAGAACAATGCTAGACTCCGCTGAAGTTTTCGCGAAGACCTCTTCCTCTTCCTCTTGCTCTTCCTCTTCCTCTTCCTCTTCCTTTCTTCTTCTTCCTCCTTCCTCTCCTTCCTTTCTCCTGTCCTCCTCTTTGCAAAGCAGCAAAGGGTGAATACTACATCACATGGACATGGTACCATAGCCGGCGGTGCTACTGTACATGGGTGCTAGGGTTTTGTTCCCCCACTGTACCCGAGTTCTAAAACTCCTTTAAAATTTTGAATTTTCCCTTTCTAATTATATTTAATTTTAGTACTAGTTACTTATTTATTTTATATTTAAACGGCATATTAAAGGTAAGGTTGTGGGTTCTGTGCCTAGCCATTACCAGAATCTACTTATTTCCCGAGTGCCTAAATGTTTCCCGAGTGTCTGGACGGAAACACTCGGGAAGATCCCGAGTGTTCCATAAGACACTCAGGATGAAAAATAAGCACTCGGTAGAAATAACTTTCCCGAGTGTTTCCTGTAACACTCGGGAGATCAAGATATAATCCCGAGTGTATATGTCTTACACTCGGGAGAAAAAAAAAGGCGCCCTTTTTTCACGTCCCGCGCCTTATTTTTTTTCGTTCGCCTCTCTTTCTATCTAACCCTCGGAATCCATCTCCGCACAGCAGCCCTCTCTTTTCTATTCCCCATTCTATTTCTTTGCTTCTCTCCCATTGCTCCTCCATGGGGCTTGCTCATTGGATCCTTCCATGGCGTCGCCCGGCCCCTCATACATGCCTCGGCCACCGCCACCACCTCCATTGTCGCGCCTGCCGTCGGCTCCCTAGTTCGCCTCTACCGCTCGGTGCTACCCACCCATGCTCACCTCTCCCTAGGCCTCCGGCCTGCCCACGCGCATGCCCCCTGGTGCGTCCGCGACTCCTCGCTCTCCCCCATGGCTCGGCCCCGCCATGCTTGCTTCTTGCGTCACCTCCCGATCCCCGACGCCATGGCGCCACGCTGCCTTGACTCCTCCCGCGCTCCCTACTCGCCGCCTCTACCTCGGCCCGCCACCGCTTGCCTCTGACGGCTCGGCCCGGCCCGACTCGCCACTGCCTCCTACCACCGCCGCCGGTTCGGCCTTGCTCCCCCCTGCACCTAGATTTTGTTCTCCCCACTCTCTTCCTTTACTGACATTCGGCTTTTACGATTTGTTGAATCTTCGTTTACTGATGTTGTTTGATTTATCTTTTGATGTCAAATGGTTGATGCATCCCGAGCCTCCACCTCCAACCTCTACCGTCGTCGCCGCCCTCTACCGATTCCCCACCTAGATCTGTCGCCATCAGGAGTCGCTGCTTGCAATATAGGCTTGCTTTGATGGCTTAGCGGAGACACGGAACCAGAACTACATTAGAGTCCGTAGACAAAAGCACGTTACACGTAGTCACATGGCATGATGGTTCGGCTAATTGCTGTAGTCATCCTCACTACTAATATGGTACACTGCGACACAAGCATCCGGACCATATAAGCATACATGCCTTTAGGGGATAGTAAAAAACATGGGGGGTAAGACGGGGGACTAGTACGTAATGACCTGACCTACTGCGTGGACCAGGGCCATTTTCCCTTCCTTGCTAGCTCGGCGTTGAACTCCTCGTCGGCATTCCCCTTCCCCTTGTCGCGGGACTGTCCACGTCGGGCTGGTATGTCGAAGTCATCCATGTCCTGCGATTCCATGATTTTAGTGCACCGTATAGTGAGAATCGTAAGAAGGATGTAAATTCTTCATAACTCACGTCGTGGATACGGATTACGTCTGGGCGACCGGATACGCTGTGGCGGCCGGGCTCAGCCACATGAGCCTTTCCCTTGCCCTTGTCGCGGGACTGTCCACGTCGGGCTGATATGTCGAAGTCGTCCATGTCTTGCGATTTCATGTGTAAGTTCATCGTATAGTGAAAATCGTAAGAAGGATGTAAATTCTTCACAACTCACGTCGTTGATACGGATTACGCCCAGACGACTGGATATGCTGTGGCGACCGGGCTGAGCCGCATGAGCCTTTTCCTTGCCCTTGTCGCGGGACTGTCCACGTCGGGCTGGTATGTCGAAGTCGTCCATGTCCTGTGATTCTATGATGTAAGTACACAGTAGAGTAAAAAACGTAATAAGGATGTAAATTCTACATAACTCACGTCGTCGATATGGATTACCCCCAGGCGAGCACTGGGCTCCTTCAGTGCCTCCTCAACAGGGTCCGGTACGTAAGGTCTCCACCACACGGTTTCTCACCAAGACCGAGTAGTTCAAAGATGTACTTCGCGAATGAATGCTCTGTCGTACATCTCCGGGCCGTCGATCCACTGGAAGAAGTGGCAGCGCATCTCGGGCTGCCATTACGTGGGGATGAAGTTAAAAATTTAAGGAATTCAACGTTGGGAGAGGAAAATCGATACGCGTGAAAGAAACGCTTACGAGGTGGTGCCCGCATGTGTAGTACGCCCGGGCGACGGTGTCTGGGTGTGTGGATTGAATGATCTCTGTCGGTTCACCATACACACATTGCGGGATCGGAAAACTTGGTGGTACTAGAGCATCTTTCATTGATTTATCTGGATATTGTAGCTGTTTCCTCTTCTGCTTAAGCCACTTTTGCTTCTTCAACATCCTCACGTAGAATTTTGCCGAAGAGTCCATAGCTGGGTATCTATTGTGTAGTGTTGTGTAGAGTTGGGTTTGGTCCCTTTTATAAGCCCCATGGTTGTGTAGAGTGTTGTCACGTCTTTCTTTGCAGAGTCTTGTCTTTTCGGTCTTAAAAGCTGGCGAGGTGGTCAGGGTTGTCAAGTCGATCTGGAAAGCCTAACCCTAAACCTAGACCCTAAACTGCGCAAAGCTGTCTCCTTTGGTTTTATCACTGCACAAAGCTTGCCTGTGTGGTCTTGTCACTACGCAAAGCTGCACCGTGTGGTCTTGTCACTGCAAAAGGCTGTCTCCTTTGGTCTTATCACTGTGCAAAGCTGTCCCGTGTGGTCTTATCACTGTGCAAAGCTGCCCCGTCTGGTCTTGTCACTGCAGAAAGCTGTCTCCTTTGGTCTTATCACTGCGCAAAGCTGCCCCGTGTGGTCTTGTCATCGCGCAAGGCTATAGCCTTCGCCTTGTCATCAAGCAAAATCTACCTCATTTGGTCCTGTCTCAAGAAAGCAACCAAATTTCATCTGGTCTTGTCATCTGCAAGATAATACATTACCCGCTTTGTTAGCCTCCCTCCGCGGGCAATAAAATGCACGCCCCACGCTCCGAAAGTAGGACCACTCGACCCTTGAAACCGTAGGAAGAAGAACCTTGTCCGTCTTACAGTAACATACAATGGCAGACGCCCAAGGACCAGTTCAACCGGGGTCGCCGAAGCCAGACCTTCTCCTGGAAAGGAGGAAGGACTTCGGCCCTAACAACCGGTTGATGCCGAACAAGCGTGCTCAACCGGTATGGCCGAAATACAGACACGGGGAGGACGCTATCAGGCAGGTCATAGACTACCTTATCGATGGCGGACGGCGTTTCTTCCGATGCCCATACTCTGGGGTAAATAGTTTTGTTCATGTTACTGCTAATACATCCTCCATACTAACTGTCCCTTGCAACAGATGGCGAAATGCAACTTTACCCTCTGGATCGATCCTCCCCACGAACGACATGTTTCGATGCACGTGCATACATTTTGGAACCGAATCTTTGATTTGAAGGTGCAAATTGACGATCTCAAGGAGCAAAATGATGACCTCCGCCAATAGATGCAGCGCGAGAGGGGCAACGAGGAGGTCGTGAACATAGGAAGTTCCTATGATCCCACATGCTGTTGTGCCAACCCCAGCTGCATATGTGCATGCCACTACAACGATGGCCAGCCACGTCCGAGGCGTCCAACTGGAGAACACTCTATGTGGGTAGCGAGAGGCACCTTCTAAAATTAGACACGGGCGGAGAAGCTTGTATGTCGGTAGTCTCCCCTTCTGTACGCACTTATATTCAATCTCCTAAAGCATGTAACTAAATGGTGGATGCGTTATTGCGGTTGCCTTTTATCGAGTTGACATGTTGCATCGATGTGTCGCGTGCTTTCAGTTATAGGCGTCGATATGCATTGAACAAACTCATTCGTGTAATGCAAGGATACGCGGCAGTTGATCCATTCATGAAGGACTGCAATGCATAGGTAAATAGTGGATATTATAATCTCATTACAACTGAACTTCTAATTGGTAGGAACAAGAAATAAGAGTAGAACACACTAAAACTCGTGGTCCCTGCCTCCGCCGCCTGCCCTGACGCTGTAGCTGCTCCGAAGGGAATGTGAACCTGTCAGGGGAGTGGCATGCCTCTCGAAAGTCGTAGTGGGACTGCTGCGTGGGAGGCTGCGTGGGAGGCGGTGTCACATAGAACTCATTGTAAGGAGCTGGGTAAGACTGGAGTATATCGCTCACCCACTCGTCCTGCAGAAACAACACTACTGCGTTAGGGCAGATGTTATGACCTTTGCAATCGTAGTCATATTGGAAAGGATGTACCTCCGGAGTCGGAAGTGCGAACTGCAATCCTTGGCCTTCATGTCCCCATTGGTCACTCTAGACCTGCAAAGTCGGTGGGCTACGTGAGTTTACCGCAGCGTGTAATGGGAAGATTGAATTAAGTGCGCATACTGCACTGTGTATGTGGTCAGGCGACGATGATGCTCGTGCAATCGGCGCCGAAATAGTGCACAGTGCTTGCTCCGAACGACTGCCCGGACCACGGGTTGCCCTCATGCTCTGATGCGAACGTGGGAAACGCCTCGTCTCGGCGTTGGGGTGAGTCAGGGTCGCTGTCTGAAGTCCGATCCTGTGTCGGCCCCCGTGACGACGGGGGCGGTACCAGAGTGCTGTCACGTCGCAAGTGCTGAAAGAACAAACGGAAATGAGATATACGTTACAAATAAGGGCACGTGCAAACAGTTAGGACAACAAATCGTAATTGACATACCGCTTGCCTGAGGCCGAGGCCGAGACGCGTGGAGGAAGAGCGACGGTAGCTAGGTTGACTCCCAGAGTGCGACGACGTGCAGACGGTGGTGCAGAGGGAGGTGCTGAGGGCGGTAGGAAAGGAGGTTGTTCTCGGTGTCCGTGTCATCGTCGCCCAGCTACGTCGTTGTGCCGACCACAAGTCATGTTCCTGATTGCCACTGTCGAGTCATCATAGACGCGTCTTAGCATACTTAGGAACTGAGAGGAGCTGCTAGTCCTCCCACGCCGTAGACCCTGGGCAGCCTCGCTGTTGATACTCTGAAGGCGGTCTAACTGCAAGGAAACCGAGATTAAGTTAGACGTGTTTCCCGTGCAAAAAAAAACTACGAAGAATATTTTACCGTCTCGTCTTGGCGTGCCGCCCGATGAGTGTCAGGACCTGCTCGTACAGCGGCGTCGTGCGTGACCTCAGTAGGATGCTGGGGTGGCGTGTAGGGTCGCGGGTAGGCTATGATAGCTACAAACAAAAATTCTACCACGCAAACCAGGATGCCAAGCAAGTAGATGATCACAGATCATTACCACCAGACACGCAGGACAGCAGAAGAAGGGTTGGAGCAGCTTGGTCCAACGAAGAGCACGTCGATGTAGTGGTCGTAATCAATCGTCCAACGTCCAGCAAGTCGATGCAGTGGTCATAGTCGATCGTCTCCTCTAGCAACCTCTGTAGTTTCTTGTGAAGCTCGCGGATCGTCCTCAAGCGCAACAATCGTAGTAGCACCTCTATGGTATCCACACGTCTAGGGAAGGAACAATCGAACGCCGGTGTGCTAGCACCAAGTCACACGGCAGAGCTCTCAAGAAGATGGCGGCTAGGGTTTCGGTGGTGTTTTTCTCACGTCCTCCCAACAGCCTCATGCATCTCGTTATATAGTGCTTGTGACGGATCTTATCCAACACGCTATTTAATCAGATTCGACTTGGTTTGTTCCAACCTGCTAAGTGTGTGACCAGAGGTTCATGTGTAGTTCGGTTGTGACTCGAAACCGCTTTCGATCACGAGTCGACGGCTCCTAATGTAACATATCGATTCCCTAATACACACAAATTATATCGGACGAACCTTAATGCAATATGATCTACGACCAGGTCCTCATCACTTACGACCAGGTTACGACCAGGTCCTATCTTTATACGACCAGTTCATATTTGGTCACGACCAGTTCGTAATTGCTTACGACCAGGTTACGACCACTCTGTGACTACGCTCGACCAGCCTCTCGACCAGCTCAGATCAGATACGACCAATCAGAATCGTCGAACTAAGCGATTTCTACTCGTGTATACTCCCTTTGCCTCACGATGTCCGGGTTGAACTCGGTGAGATGATGTGTCATCCATGGACTGCTCAATTCTTTCTCGATCGAGTGTCGGATAACTCTCGTGGTCGAACACTTCGACTACTAGTGGCATGGCCATGCACTTTCTTTATCCGATCACAACAAGGGCCCAGAGACATCTCTCCCGTTATGTTAGGAGGGCAAATCCCATATCCCACCAACCACATTCCTCTCCATGTTTCATAGCATACCCAAAGCTACCTTTATAACTACCCAGTTACGGTGTAGCGTTTGGCAACCCTAAGAGTGTATTACACATGTAGGAAACCATGCTGATCTTAGGTCTAAGGATTATACATCATCATTGCTTGAGACCAACTAACGACACATAGAATCATAACAATCTCAATAGTGTCTCAAGGTGGGTCTAATCCAACATCATGTTCTCCAACATGTGTCCATATTATTGGTTTGATATCTCCATATCTATGACTCGTGAAACATAGTCATCAACCAATACATATGCTAGTCTATTCATATGTGTCCTCATATGTTTCCCATCAGGAACGATAAGAATAACTATCGTAGAAATATATAGTTTCACAACCAAGTCACATACTTGATAATAAATATTAACAATATTATTCTAGGAACAAGATAACACATTATCCAATGTCATGAACATATTGAAATATAATCATCTCTATGATTGCCTCTAGGGCATATTTCCAACACGGTGCACCAGTAAGGCTGCTCCTGGTGCGCGGAACGTACCATGTGAAGTACGCAATGTGTGTCTTGATGTCGTAAGGTCGTGCCTCCTGCATGATGTCGATCACCGCCCTCTCGACCCACAGCGTTGTCCATGGTAGCTGTGTCTCCCTCCAGTCATCGCTCTTCCACCCTTGCCTCGTTTGCCTGCAGGTGAATTTGGACATTAGGCAATCGAAAAAAAGAGATGCAGCCAACAGGAAAACCAAGTAACAACATACCTGTGGGCCTTCGCTGCAAGAGGTCGTTCCGGAGGTGGTGGCACCTGCTGGTATAGCCCGAACTATCTCATGACCCGCTGTGGTGAGTACGGCTCGACCATATGGGAGAACACTAGATGGCAGGTCGTCATCCAGTACGCGTAGTCCTGACTGCACTGAGAGGACAAGCCGTACGAGGCCGTCTCCACAATGATCTGTGTAGACCATGGGAAGCATATGACCTCCACCTCATGCAGAGTCTCGAACTGGTTGTGGAACTCAGGGTAGACACGCCTCGGCCTTTCCCTAGTCCACCCTAGCCGAGCACGTGTCCAGCGAGTGCCCATTGTGGGCCCCTCAACAAGGTCGGCAGCATCTCCTGCACCGTAAAACTCGGGGGTGTGTTCGTACTGGTGCACGGCCGTGTAGAAGTACGTGCGGCCAACCGAGAAGTGCTCCCACGACCACAGCTGCAAGAGAATGTAGCATACTGCGAGGACTAGCTCCCCGGCAGTACTGCGTTGTGAGGCATCACACAAGCCTCAGTACGTGGCGCAAAGTACCGTGGAGCCCCAACTGTACTACGGCACCTCATCGGGCCAGGCGTCCGCCAACGCCCCAGCAAGATGGATGTAGCTAGGTTGCACCCAATCTCCTTGAGTCGAAGGAAACGGGACCCACCCAAAGAGAAGAGCAGGTACGCAAGGAAGTGTGTCCGTACGACCTGCTGGGCCATGAATGTGGCACACCTGATATATTCTGAGAGATCAGGTGACCGAACCTCTCAACCATGCGCACCTTCCAGTCTGGTCACCTGGGAGGTGGCACTACTGCATGACCCCGCAGTGGTAGTCCTGTAAGCATAGCGACGTCCTGCAGAGTAATGGTCATCTTCCCCCACCGGAAGTGGAAGGTGTGCGTCTCTGGTCTCCAACGGTCCACGAGCGCGGACAATAGTGGTGCGTCAAACTGAAACGCGTGGTCCAGGTCCAACAGGCAAGCAATGGGCAATAGCGCGGTGTCTCAGCGATGGGGCGTCACGCGGTCCAAAGGCGATGCTCTCGGGACTCGAGGACAAAGCTCGGAGGGCCCCCGTCGGATGACCACGCGTGGCATCGGTGTCTTTGATCCCACTGTGGGTCGAGCAGCTCGTACGTGACGTTGTCTGCAGGCTGCGCCATCTCCCCGAGATACGTGCAAGAACAAGTTAGTATGTAAATAAAAGAGTACGTACAAATAAGCAAAATGAAAGCGAAACATATAGCATACATACACAACAGACAAATGACAAGAACCATTCTCCGACACATTACAACATATAGAACACGATTACACTTGACGAGAGTGCGTAGAACGTTTTACAACAAACAAACAAGGATACATAGGCAACAAACATATGACAACAGCCATTGTCCGACACATTCCAACACGTACAACACGATAACACCTAGCGCATTACAACAAACATATAGCATACATGTATAGGCGATGAAACTACGGTGTGTTGCTTGACCCGCGCCTGTTCGGGCAGGTGGCAAATGAGTGGCCAATCGTCTTGCAGAGTCTGCATCTCGGGTGCCTAGCCCGTTGCCCACGCTGGCTATCATCCATGTCGTTACAGATGCCGCGGGACTGTCGTCTTCCACGACCGACCTGCTTGAGTGCGTCGTTCGGCACCCACTTCACGTGCCCAGGCCAGAGGTCCCTGTAATGCACGTCCAGCCCATACGAATGAAACTTGGCACTCCAAGTGCCGTACATGTGGTGAATGTCGTAGAACTCAGAGTCGTATTGCGTCGAGGTCTGGCGCCACGCCGCGCACACCGCGTATACATGGGAGCAGGGCTTGTGAAGAAGCTGCGGCATATTGCAGGTGCAGGATGCTTCCCCATCGATCGAGCAGACTTGTTTGCGATCACCCCTAGCATGACCCGTGAGATACTTCTGCCTTAGACGGATCTCAAACTTCTTCCTGATGCCATCCATGGTCCTAGCAGTTGTGCGAACGAGCCTTTTCGATCTTCTTGTCCATGTAGGCCTGCACCACCTCCGAATACTGCTTGCCTTCGTCCATATGCTTCTTCCCCATCATGGCTCTGTTGACGAAGTACCCCACGGTGCGGTTCCAGCTCTCCTCAACAATTGCGGTGATCGGGAGGGATTGGACACCCTTCAAGACACCGTTGTACACCTCTGACATGTTAGTCGTCATGATTCCGTACCGTGCACCACCGGTGTCATACAGCAGAGACCATTTCTCTAAGTCGGGTGCGTGCGAGTTTACCCACTGTGTGAACTCTCCAACTCTGAGGGAGCCTCCTGCTGCTGCCCCTCCCTCCGCGTCCTGGGAATTCCTTACATGCTTGCTAGTATCCTCGTCCAACTGTCTCCACACTGCTTTGAACTTCCGCCTTTGGTTCTGCATGCATAGCTTCTTGAAGGTCTTCATCATGTCCTTGTTTCGGAACCTTGTGTGGAAGTTCGCCGCGAGATGCCTCATGCACCATCGATTCGTCAGGTCGTTCCATTGGAAGGAGGTCAGTCCCATTTGCATCGTGGTAAACGCGAACAAAGAACTCCAAATTGCGGCCGGAGATGGCCTTTTACCTGGCGGTCTTGAACCACCGCCCGCTTCACGTTTGCAAGGAAGCATAGCCAACTATCCGTGTTCTCACTCTCAACAATCGCGAAGGCCGTGGGGAGTAAATGGTCGTCCGTGTCGGCTGCTACCATGGTGAGGATGGTGCCCTTGTACTTGCTAGTGAGGAAGGTGCCGTCCATCGACAGCACAGGATAACAATACTTGAACCCTCCGCTTGCCTGGGGGAAGGCCCAGAATACCTTGTTAAGGATAAAACAATTCGGCCCCTTCGTATGATGCACCCGGTCCAGCTTGTCAATGTATGTCCCGGGATTGGACTCTGCAATCTGATGGAGCATTCTTGGGACAAAGTCGTAGGCCTCTTCGTATGTGCCGAACATACGCTTTAGGACCTTCTGTTTCGCCCGCCATACCTTGCTGTAGCTGACTGGGAAGCCCACCGTATTAACAACATCTGCTAGAAGTAGCTTCGGCGAGACAGATACATCAGCTACGACGAGGTGTCTTATCAGCTCCGCAATATATGAGGACGTCAGGTTGCGGTGCCTACGAAGTGGCTCTGCAAGCTCGCATGTGTGATCCTTCAGCACCGTTATGCGGAAGTTCGTGGCGGCACTCCTGAACCGTTGCGCACGAACCTTGCTAGCGCAAGATCCATCCACACACTTCACGACATAGGTGTCAGGATTGGACTTGTGCACCCGATACGTCCGGCTAATGTTGACGGCGTATCTGGCAATGGCCTGCTTGGCAGCGCTCTTGTTGGGGAAGCGTTGCCCTAAGAGCAGAGTATCTTCATTGAACCCCCACTCCACCTCCTCTGGCTGCGGTAGAACCAGGGATGTCGCTGCGATGTCGTCCAATCTAGACGAGACATAGGCAACGTCGGTGGTCACAACACCACCAAATACACCTCCCGTAGCAACTTCTTCATCATGCTCCTCTCCAGAACTAGCTGTATCCACAGCCTCCTCCTCGCTTTCAACCTGCTCGGCAAGGTATTCGTGGCAGTCAATACGGGCTGCCCACCACCTTTCCACGCCTTCGTTCGGCTCGAAAGCCTCCGCACGCCTCCTCAAGTCTCCATCACCCACTACCTCGCCCACATCTCCGGCAACAGCAGCTTCGGCATCAACTCCACCAGAACCACCCATGACGGATGATTCCGTCCTCTCCACAAACTGGACATACACCATCGGCCTGGCGTATATTGCAGCGGCGGGGTTGCACACAACCTCCATGTAGTTGGTCCATGAAGCGTCACTGCTCACCTTGATAAGTTGCCAAAAGGTCTGACCTTCACCACCCACCAAGGCATACAATGCCTCGTTGCGTAACTTCTTCCTTCCAGTGTCCCGATCAAACGCAGAATGCACACACCTCCTTAGCTCGCATAGACTCATGTCGTTCAGGCCTAGTGCCCGGATCTGGGTTCGGTCACAATTTGACGGGTCCACTCCGTACGGCCCGTCGCGTACGAGACCATCGCCATAGAACACGAACAAGTCTTGAATCGACATGTTTAGGGAAGACGACGTTGGGTTCTATGCGCAAAACGACAAACATAAATAAATAGATACACTTGACTACGTGATGTTAGTATCAAGAAACCATGTGATGTTAGTATCAAATAACATATTGGATTAATTTTGCTCCTACTAATTCGCATTTAGCTGTGTATTACAGGATTCAATTATATATATTGTAACAGCCCAAAATCCTTAAGTGGGATTAGTTAAGCATCTAATGTGCATTTATAAAATTTTGGACCTTTTTAAAACTTTTTGCTGCAAAGCAAATAGGTTACAACCTGGTTTTTCAAAACCTAGAAATAAAATTTTTCAAACAAAATAAAATTTTGTCAAGAGTTTGAAAACTTAGTTCGGAGTAGGGTATAAAACCCTATGTTGAAAGTCCTCTGATTTTGAAGACTAGATCTAGAACCTAGTAATCCAATACTCCTTCTCTATTTCCAACTTGAAAATATATTTTCTATAGCTCAGAAATACAAACTGATTTCTATTTGAAAATATGGTATACCCATAGATGGGAATAATGTATTTGGATTTTATGTGCTCTGTTATACTTGTTTAAATTTTTCTGGAGTTCTTGAAGGATATTTGGTTCTCATGTGATTTGCATGTTCGAATTTGAGTTGGAATTTAAAATACAAACAAACCTCGAACCATGCCTGGAAATAATTTTTCTAGGTTCTGGAACACTTTATCAACTCGCCTTCAAAATTTCACAAGTGTAGATTTTAATTTCTATTTTAAGTAGCCAGTCAATCTAAGAAAATCGAAAGTCAAACATCAAGAACATGTACTTAAAATAATGTTGGAGAAAGTATACTTCAAGTGAAACCCTAGAAAATTTACAGAATAATAATCTTTGTTTCCTCAACCTCCACTAAAAATTTCATTAATTTTAGAGCTGATAAACTATATCTAAAAATCGCTTAAACCTCCCTTAGCCAATTTGGAAAATCAACAAAACCACTGTCTTCGCCCCTGGTTTTGGTCCAACCGCGCCCCTGGTTTCCTCATTCCAGCATCGCCTTATCTTCTCAGCTCCCTTTACCCTGGCCATTTTCTTCCATTCCTTTCTTCTCCACTGAGAGACCACAGAGGCCAAGCTGGCCCCTTCACCTCCATGCCGCCACCTCCCACTGGCCCGTGCGCGCCGCCATTCCTCCCCTCAGCGCCGGCCTCCACCCGTGTGCCGCTTCCTGTCCATGGCGCGCCGCCCCCGGGCCATGGATCCGTCCGACCCGGCACGTCTCCCTCCGGCCTCCACCCGTGCGCCGCCTCCCCCATGGCGCGCCCCCAGCTCCTCCATCACCCGGCCACCTCCCACCGGCTGCTGCTTCGCCCTGGACGGCCATGGCGCCGCCACCCCCAGATCCATCACCCCTGGCTTTCCCGTTCGTCACCTCGGCCCCAGCTGCTCGGCTCCGCCTCCTCCCACCTCCAGCCCAGGCGCCGACCTCCACCTCCACACCGGCGCCGCCAGATCCGCCATCGCGCCGCCTCTCCGCCTCCAGATCTGGTTGCCTCCTCCCCTCGGTCCGCCGTGCCGCCCCACCCCGGCCCGGCTTGGTTACTTCGCCGCTCCTCAGCGCCGGCTGCTCCGCCACCGCTGGCTCGGTTGCGCCACCATCGCCTCCACCGCCGCCGGATCCGTCTTCCTAGGCCCAGATCTGCGCTGACCCGCTCTTCTCCGCTCACGACAACTGCACGGCACCGCCATCGGCTTCCTCGAGCCCGAAGCCACCACCTGGGAATCATTCTGGGCATCCCCACTGGCTTGCCGACTGCCCCCTCGCTGCCGGCGCCACATGCCCAAGCCATTTTCAGTTTTCTCCTCCCTGCACTCCACGTGTTTGTATAAATGCCTCAAAGGCTGTCATGTTTCTCTGCAGGTGGAGCTCGCCTCAGCCACCCCTTGTCCCTTTCATCCATGCTCAATCGCCGCCGTCTACCTCGGCTCCAGTCCGTGCTGGACCCGCCTCGGCCGCCCCTCAGCACGGTCTCGTCTTCCTCGTCGTCGCCATCGCCTCCCGGTCTTCTCTGCGCATGGCAGCGCCATTCACCGCCTTCGGTTTCCCCTTGTGCTCTATGTGTGTGTGTATGTATGAGGGCCTCGTTTATCTGCATGTGAAATCCCTTGTTGAAGTAACGATTGAATGAGGTTTAGATGAAAACTTTAGCTTGTCAGTACAACTCTCATGCAAATATCTTTGGTCTATGTCTACCAGTTTTTGTTGAGGGTCAATTGTGTTACTCTAATGAGTTAGCAAATCTGGAAGTTTAAATTGATGGGAGTCTATTTGTTACACTTCTGTCCAGAGTGAATGGTTATGAGGTCAGTGCTAGTGACATCCTTATACAATTGGTTAAAGCAGTAGTAATGCAATTAGCTAATTGATCACTCAAATGGTTTAAACCAAGTTGAAGTTGAGTTTTGAGAGGAGTTAGTTTTAGCACTTCATTTCAGCAATACTTAGTGTTGTTAGTCATATGAACATAAAAACAGAATTTTAAACCTCATTAGGATCACAGTTTGTAGTCTTTGGTCAATTTTCTAGCAATAGCTAACTAATCTGAAAAAGAGGAATTGTTATTGGTCCTTCCAAATCAAACAGTGAATCTCCATTTAACAAATTGGACAACAAAAATTGTTTAGTAGGCCAATGAGATGGTAAGGATATTAGAGATTACAAATCATTAGTTGGAAATTAACACAGTAATAGTGCACCTTAGCATAAAGCTTAGTCATGTTATGGCTCTAAAAAGGACACACTTAAAACATGGAAATTCCTTGATAAATAGGAAATAATAAAAAAGATAACCATTAACATGAGCTGGACCTTCCATGCAAGTCATGTTAAGAAACTCTCATTAAACCGGTATCAATTTAGTTAATGATTAACTAAAATAATCATGAGAACATATAAGAGGATTGATTCGACTGTATGATCATTGTAGATGTATACATAGAATGCCTAGTAAGAATATTTGAGAGTGCTAGGTTAGCCCCAGTAAGAGTAGGAGAACATGGTTTATAAAATTCCGAAACGAATTATTGTTGCACTAGAAATTGAATTAACTTCAAAAATTCGTAAGTATTTCATTTGAACTCCAAATGGGATGAATCCAATTGGGTTGTTCATATAATATTATCCTCTATCCATTTTTGTAATTCTTATACCCACCACTATCCTACAAAATTTCACTAAATAATTTAATTCGGATGAACAGTAACAGATGAGAAATAATTTGATTTTTCTGAAATCTGAGTTTCAAACTTCTATAACTCTCACATACTAAATCCAAACGGAATACTTCTTTCACCTAAATTTATCTAAAAGAATGCTCTTCCTACTGTGAATTTTTCATGATTTTTTAATGGCTTTGAATTTTTGAGTATTCTCGGTGTTATTCGTTCTTATTTGCTCTTCTCGATTCTTTCGGTAGGTTCCGACAATTATATTGAATACGAGAGTGACCCTCTGCAGCATAATGAGCATCTCTAGCAAGGAAAAGGCAAGCAGTTTGATCATATCCCGTTAATCCCATTACTTTTAAAGTCTAATACTTTGTTTAACTTGTATGTATGCATGCTTTTGTGTCAAAGTAATTTTATCAATTAGAGGTAGCTATTCCTATTGCATTGTTGCCTCTAAATTGTTACCCCTATACAAACCATAAGTTACTAATATCATTGGTGAATTAGAGCCCTGATTTAATTATGCTCTTTTATTTGTCTTTACGATTGTCATGCTTAGCAATGCTTAGATAACGGTAGAAATGGGCGGTTATCGACATTATGTCGATGACCTTGATCACACAAAAACTATTATTCCATTATGTCCATCTTGTGCTTGTTACTTTGTAAATAAACAAAAATAAAAACAAAATTGTTATTGACTTGGGCACAATGGATGTTGGTGTGATATGTTGGGTGTGAATGGAATGGTGCCTAAGTCCCCAAGGACCGAGTTACTTGTGTCACTAAGCCAAGCGCTTTTGCGTGCTAACCACACAAGGGTATTGGGAACCCCTCTTGGCTAAGTACTTTGGGAGGTGTTAATTGGGAGTCGTAGGTGGTTAAAAACTGTTTTGTAAGGTAAGAGCACCCGCAGTTGCCTAGGCTGGGCCGGTGTCTCCGATCCTTCGGGTTGTCACGACTCTTAATTAGCATCGCTCATTGGAAATGCCTCGTAGGACTTAGCCGTGCCGGCATACCAAAGGAAGTGTGCTAATCATGTGGCGAAAAGGCGGTCTGGCGTGTGGGTACATTGGTACACCCCTGCAGGGTTAAAACTATTCGAATAGCCTCGTCCTAGGTTATGGACATGCTTGGTAAGGTCGTGCAAGAACTAGACTACAACATTTAATTAAAACTTGATGGGTTGGTATGAATGGATGTTCATACTATTGTTGTGGTGACTATTGGGTTAGTCACTTCCAGGTTGTCTTTACTGTTGTTATTATTATTGTATCGTTGTTACTTCAACAATTAAAAATGCTTTGTCAAAATGGCTTTAAATCTATTACATTATTGCGAGGGCTGCTCCGCATCGCCGCCGGCCAACGGCGACAACAAGGGAGCGGTGCCGGTGCTTCCTGATGCTTGTGTTGTCGGTAGTGTTTTGGTCGATTATCTCCAATTTTCGGTCGGATTTTATTTGAATTTTAAATTTTGGTTTGAAATTTTTGGCTGAAATCTGCCGAAATTTTCCAAAAATCGGTTCTATTGATCACCCCCGGTAAAATTTCAAAACCGATCATCAAAACCCTGCTAAGTAGATGGTGAAATTAGTGGTGTTGTGCTAGCTGGAAAGGTATCAAGCTAGAAATTTTACAAGTTATTCTTTAGCAATAAATTTTTGTATAGGGTAAGGATCCGAGAGTCCTAAAAGATCAAAGAGGACTGTGAGAGAGGGATAATCCCTTGTACTAGATTATTTCTCTCTCGTCATGATCTATTATTAGGTTCTTTTTACGTGATTCACCTATAGGGATACGAGTAGGCTACACTAGCACACAATTCATAAAATCCTACCATAGCAACCAGGAAGCCATGCAAATAAGATATCGCATATTGTTGCCACTAGACGCGCAGTGCAACGGAAGAAGAGTTGGAGCAGCCTAATCCAACGTTGAAAGCGTCGATGTAATGATCGTAGTTGATCGTTCAACATCCTTGACACCAATCGTCTGCAACCTTGCATGCTGTCCTTAACCAGCCTGCCACCTGACCCTCGTGAACTCGGTTCTATCTTCCATCCCCACATACGACTTGACAATCTTCCCCCTAGCTGCCTAGGCAAGGAAAAAAAGAGACAAAATGAGAAGATCCTTCCTGTGGAAAGGAAAAGAGGACACAAATGGTGGACACTGTCTAGTTAGTCAACTGGAGAAAGGTTTGTCGGCCCAAGAAACTGGATAAATTTGGGAGGGCACTCCGACTTTCGTTGGCTCTGGTACGAATGGACAAGTGACTCTTAAGCCTTGGATAGGCACCGGGGTTCCGTGTGATGAGACGGATCGTCAACTGCGAAGATCTAGTCCATTAGAGGAAAAGTCTCGAATTCCACCGAGCTAGAAGAATTTGTTTCATTGTGCATCCGACTCGTGATGTGCATCTACAACCAGATCGCTGACACCATCACTTGGCGATGGACACCGGACGGGCTATCTCAGCGCCAAATCGGCGAACCTAGCTCTGTTCAAGGGTTGCTTGAATACTACAACACACACCTCATTTGGAAGGCAAAGGACGAAAACAAATGTAAATTCTTCGATTGGGCGCTCGTGCAAAACAAAATCCTCTTCTTCGACAATTTGGCGGCGAGGATGGCCGCACCATCGACTTGCGCTCTCTCGCAATGCCCAACAGAGACCGCCTACATCTTTGTCTACACCGCCTTTTGCCCTAGACGTGCAGGCGAGGCTGCTTGACTGGTACAACTACGACATCCTCCAGTACATAAAACCCCAAGACTTCTACAACCTAATTCATTGGAGGCAGCAGGCGATGAAAGCCATACCTAAAGACCGACGAAAGGACTTCAATAGCCTTGTCATCTACACCATCTGGAACACTTGGAAAGGGCGTAACAGAAGGGTTTTCCAGAGCCGAACAACCACGGCACTTGAAGTAGCTTGTAATGCAAAGGAAGACGAAGGGCCCTCCGTCCCCAATAGGCACCTTCTCGGTTGCAGCTCCGTGTGTAGTGTAAGCTTCCTTTTGCGAAATGTAAACTTCCTTTTCCTTCTTAATTGAGCAGCAGAGCTCCTGCCTTTAACCTGAAAAAAACATCAGAAATACAGAGTAGTATAGCACTTGCCGCATTCTTTTACATTGATTACTAACTGATCAAAATATGGCTAGGATTCCATCCCGCAACGTGGAGGCGTTGATTCACGGAGTCTTCTCATCAGTTAAATGCGGAACATATCTGGCGCACATAGGAATTTTGACGGACATATGCACATACGCGATCTGGCCTTTCGATTCACAAATCTACGGCCGAGGTCAACGATGCAATCCCACCTCCCACTTAAACTGAGTGTGTTTCAATCTGGCGGGTGGTTTTTGCAAAAGTACGTTTAAGTGGGAGGTGGGATTGCATCGTTGATCTCGACCGTAGATTTGTGAATCGAGAGACCAGATTGCATATGTGCATATGTTCACCAAAGCATCCATGTGCACCAGATATGTTCCCGTTAAATGCACCAGAAAGCGATTACGTAGTTAGAGTCTACACGGGTATACTTGGGGGTGAAAACGGATCGGATATGGACGGATAATGACTCTGCCATATTTGTTTTCATATTTTTTTCCGGATCCAGATACAAATAATATCGAATACGAATACGGAATGGATACGAATCGAAATGAATACGGTCGTGGATATTTTTCGAAACATGAAAACCCCTTAAATTGTATGCCGGAAATTAACGAAAACATATAACTAGTTTATTTAAAGCAAACATTCATGAATTGTTTATATTTTCAGTAACCACACGTAATATTGGCACTAGCAACCTGCATTAACTAGTTCATCATAAACATAACACTTAGTTTACCATATTTAGCTCATAAGTCATAACTCACAAAGTCACAAATCATCATGCATTCACACTTAGTTCGTCACATACATAAAACTTAGTTTACACTAACATTGATCATGTTGGATGGTTAATCTATACACAAATGACTGTAACATCCCAAAGTATCTTACCAAAAATAAAATTAATAAATTTATTATTTTATTGGATTTTCCGAGATTTAAAAGAGTTTTCTTGGTAAAAATAATAAAATAAAGTCAATTATTTAATTTCCTAGTTTTTAATGTCAAAATAAAATTTATTGAGTTTTCGGGATTTTATTGGATTTAAAGTGAAAAAGGAAATTTTAATTAATTTCTTGAATTTTCTCGGATTTTAAAAAGGGTTTTCCTATTTTTCAGAAATTTAAAATAATTTATGTGCAAAAAATAAAAACCAACTTTAAGTTGGAATTAATTTTATTACGTTTAAAATAATTCAAGGAATTTCTGTGATTTTTCTAGAATTTTTGAACTCTATTTGCTATTTTCTAAAAGGCTATTTGATTTGTTGTATTTTTTGAAATTCGGAAATCAATTAAAATCTCCTTTTCTCTTTTGGGCCAAAATCCTCTTTTGGGTTGAAATCCGGATATCCGGACTTCGTCTTATCCGGATAACCCGTATTCGTATCAGTATCCGTATCCGCCGGATAGCATGCTTACCGTATTCGTCTCTGTTTCCCACAAAAAAAATCCGAATTCGTTTCTGATTCGAAAATTATCCGAGAAAAATCCGATCCGAGATAATACGAATCTGTTTCCGTTCGGATTGGTCAGAAACTATCCGATCCGTTTTCACCCCTAGGTATAGCAATCCCAACTACCTGGAGGAGTGACTGCAAGACGAAAGAATGGACAACAACAACCGGGCGTACGTTCGAGGTATGCTAGAGCTTCTCACAAGCCACAATCATCAGAACAACGGTTAGTTTATACTTTAAAGTGTATACAAATATGCACCAGAACATTGGAGGCTTATGTTCAACTAGACTGCCACTTCTAGCGTTTATTGCAGCACATTACTTTTTTTCATGAAAAGACATTGTCGTAGGGGTGGTCCATCAGCCCCACCGCTCTGGCGAAGCCACCAAGCCAGGGGTACCCCTCAACCCAGTCGAAGGGTACCATGAACCCCTTTGTACAAGTGCGAAGGGTAGGAAGGCCGTCACAGGCAGCCTTGATTGAAGGCACCAAGCTAGCGGTGCCCCTTGATCTAGTCGAAGGGTACCAGGTACCTCTTCATGCAGTGCGAAGGATACGGAAAGGCTGCCAAAGGCAACCTTGATGGAAGAACACAACACTGTCTGGACCAAAAGGATCTAGGGATCCCTCGCTCCAGGCCACCTCGCATGGACCGAAGGGAGTCTAGGGAGCCTTTGTTCTGGGCCCGCCTTGCATGAAGCTAAGGGAGTTAGGGCCACTTGTGGACCGGGAGTAAAAGGCGTGGTGGACAAGGTCTATGAAGATCCAAAGTGCACCAAAGGCTACGCCTAAGGAGGTGTAAAGACCCTAAAGCACCTATAGTCATAGGACCTTTTTAGGTTTAGAAATGTAATCTCCTATACCCCTGATGTAACATTGTAAATAGCCATTTTCCCCTTGTGGTTAGCGAGAGAACATTAGAAAATAAAAAGACACACTTACTCAGTTCAATATTGTTTCCCCATCTTTGAGTACCTTCGGGGTTTTACCCCTTCGCATTGTAGGGAACCGCGGGGGTCCCCCTTCTCTACTGTCTAGTTTGTAGCTTCGACAGTGGCACCAATCGTGGGGAATGACAAGCTAGTCACATTAGCATGGCACCTCGCAAGAAGAAGAGCACACCCAAGGCTTCGATAGCCGAAGCGGTAGGCGCACTCCACACCGAGGGCCCTGTGGGCCAAACGCAGTGTCGGATCCCAAATTTGGAATTTGGAATCCACTGTGTCAAACTGTGCCATTCCCTAGATCAGTAGATAGCACACACACAGATACATTCTTGGACCATTCCCACAACTATGTAAGCTCAAAGCAGACCTACGGTTAGGTCCATAGTTGCGACCATACTTGGTCGAAAAAGGAAATCTGAGGAGGTCTTGAAGAGATCCTGAAGGTCCTAGAGAGGTCCTGAAGAAATCCTGAGGAGGTTCTGGAGTTGTCCCGAGGAGATCCTGGGGAGGTCTTGAAGAGGTCCTGAAGGTCCTAGAGTGGTCCTGAAGAAGTCCTGGAGTTGTACCAAGGAGATCCCAGAGAGGTCTTGTAGAGGTCCTGAAGGTCCCAGAGAAGTTCTGAAGAAGTCCTGAGGAGGTCCTGGAGTTGTCCCAAGGAGATCCTGGGGAGGTTTTGAAGAGGTCCTGAGGAAGTCCTGTAGTGGTCTCGCGGAGATCACGGAGTGGTCCTGAAGAGGTCGAGGGAGGTCCTGAAGGGAGGTTCCGAGGAGGTCCGGGAGGGAGGTCCTAAGGAGTGGTCCTAGAGAGATTCTGAGGAGGTCCTAGAGAGGTTCCAAGGAGGTCCTGAGGAGTGGTCCTGGAGAGGTTCCGAGGAGGTCCTGGGGAGTGCTCTTGGAGAGATTTCGAGGAGGTCCTGAGGAGGTCCTGGAGAGGTTCCGAGGAGGTCCTGAGGAGTGGTCCTGGAGAGGTTCCGAGGAGGTCCTAGGGAGTGGTCCTGAAGATCACACTCGGTCGTAGGTGGTATGACTACACTCAGTGTAGACCGTGCTCGGTGTGAATAGTGCTCATAGGGACAATACTCATGTGAACAATTGAGCATTACAAGCCTGTAACATAATATAGATATATACATATCAGGTCGTGTGGCCAATCGTTTTACAAAAGAGCCATGAAACAAAAATCTTACAAAAGTCAGAGTACAGAAACGAAGATAAGTGCGGAAGTAAAACAAGTCGTGGTGGATCCATTCACTCTGCCCATAGGCAAGCGACTGGGGGTCCCAGCCTAAGCTTCATCATCTTCACCGCCTTCTGGTTTAGCCTCCGAGTGGTAGTGGTAGTAGTAGGGGTCTTGATCGCATGGGTCTAAAAGATTATATTGGACGAGTCTGAGTACACAACCGTACTCATGAGCCAACATGCAATGCAGTTGTATAGATGCAAGGCTAGTCAAGGGAAGTTTTAGAGTTCTTTTATTTGCACAAAGCCAAGTTTGAACTAGATTGAGTAGTAGAAAATCCTGAGACTTAGCATTTTTAACAATCTATTTTCATAAATGAATTTTCATTTTGTAAAGTACTAGTAGAGGTCCCACCTCCTACACCATTGAGTGGCTCCATCCACCCAATGCTCGGGCTATCCCGTATTTACCACCGGGTCCCCACTGTGCTTTCAAATCACAGGGTCCCACCCCATCCTTCCTTTTCATCACAAATGGTTTTGTAAAAATGAAAGCTATATCGAGCAAGTTCTCAGCACCGCTCTTGACTGTGAGCACGACTATCTAGATAGTTTTCTTACTCTACAGAGTTCTCACACTTTACCCATAAGAGGTAATCGTCTTGATATATACACACGTTTCCTTAGGCATGTGAATCAAGGGGAGATTACCACAAGGCCTTTACAATGCTCAACCTCGACGCACTCCATCCGCTACACTAAGGTTTCCACCGCCCGGAACCACGCTCCCAGGAGGCCCCCTCTTGTGCCGTGCGGTTTCCGTGGCTTCGTTCTCCCCCGATTGTCCACCCGCATTCCACCCAATGGCGGAGCCACGCCGAGGCGAGCAAATTAGTTGGCCAAGTCGTACCCATTTTAGACTTGTGGTTGCACTGTTTTTGCATGAGAGGTCATTCCAAGATTCGGTCCTTAATTGACTCGGGTGGTACATCCACATACCAACATTCTCTCGTGCCCCCGGCACTAGCCACTCTTTCCAGCCACCCGAGTCGAAAACGGTTTTTCAGGTTTTCCTTTTGTTTTGAAAATATTCTTTAGTCCAACATACCAGCCAGGCTCCCAGCCTCGACTGCCCCAAATCACTTTCAAAAAGTTTTTAATGATTGTGATCGGGCAAGTTAATGCCTGCATGACATTGTATCTAAGCAAGGCTAAGCATGACACTTAGATACAGACTTATTAGCTAATATCCAAGTTCAAAGAGGGGAAGTTTATACACAATTATTGTTAAGGCATTAACTATGAGCTAGACCAATATAGTTGGATAAAACATAGTAATGCAATTTCATAATTTAAAGCAACATAATTTGCAAAAGGTAGGTGCAATATGATCAAAGTGTTGACTCGCCTTGGTCGAGGGTCTGCTGATCTTGTCCTGGATCAACCGGAGGATCTTCGGTCGCTTCGGCTTCTATACACGCAAGAATAACCAGAAGTCAAATAAACTCCGAGAAACTTAATTTGAAATCAACAATCAAATGAACTCCAATAAGTCCAAATACATTCAATGAAAGGGAACACTTTGAAAGGAAACACCCGTATTTAATGACAATTTGGAAAGTCTCAGACCAAGGGTCTTAGACTAGATTGGCCGAAGGTATAGACGAGTATGGTCAAAACACAGTGGTTGAGCTGTGTGCTCAAAGCACCGTGGTCGAACTGTGTGGTCGAACCACGGTGATCGAATGAGTGATCGAACTCAGTGGTTGAATTGAGTGGTCGAAACACAGTGGTCGAACCACAGTGGTCGAATGAGTGATCAAACTCAGTGGTTGAACTGAGTGGTCGAAACACAGTGGTCGAACCACAGTGGTCGAATGAGTGATCGAATCTCAGTGGTTGTACTGAGTGGTCGAAACATAGTGGTCGAACTGTGTAGTCGAACCACAGTGGTCAAATGAGTGATCGAATCTCAATGGTTGTACTGATTGATCGAAACACAGTGGTCGTACTACAGTGGTCGAACTGTGTGGAAGTGCTATGACCAGGGGAGGTCGTGGAGGCGCTACGACCTGGGGAGGTCGTGGAGGCGCTACGACCTGGGGAGGTCGTGGAGGGGTTGGTTGAAGGAATCTTCGACCACCGGAGTTCTTCGGTACAAATACTTGGGAATGTGTTAGATCCTCTGGTAACTTTCTACAGAGAGGAGATATGACTAGACGTGGTCAGAAGAGGTTTCGGCTGTGCGTAGTCAAAGGAGTTTCGACTACATGGTTGTAGAAGGCTTAACCGTGCGTAGTCGAATGAGAGAATTATTCGACTACACAACGGTGGTCAAAAGAAGCAAAGGTTCGACTGCTTTGACGTGATTGAACAAACCAGTGAAAGAGCCAGAGAAAGAACCAGAAAAACATTAGAGAAAGAACAGGATAGCTCGAACAAGGAGGAGCATCTGAGCCACTAGGAACGTACTGGTACGGAGCTGGGGAAACGAGCTAGCCGGAGCTAGGCTGACGCCGGTGGACCGCGACAGCGAGAGAAACTCCACGCTATAGTAGTGGCTTGAGGAAGGAGAGTAGTCTTCAATCTTCAGGGTAGCTCCATGGAAGCAAGTAGATGGTCCTTAAGGGATGTCTTAGAGTATTCTGGTCGGAGGGGAGGAAGTATGAGGCCAAAGGCGACCCCGATGGGAATCAATGACGAAGGCGGTGATGTGACGGCGCTCGGCCGAAGCGAGCGCTTGAATCTGACTGGAGCTCGAGTCCACTTAGGGGAGGAAGAAAGTGGGGCTAGCACTGGAATGGCGAAGAATGGCAATAAGGGGCTTGGAGCAACTATGTATAGGCACTTTGGCACAGCCCGACAAGGTGGAATGGTTGGTGCTGTTGACGGAGTGGGTAGCATAGTGCAGATGTTGTGATGGTTTGAGTGACAGGGAGTAATGGCTGATTGACAACTTCCGCCAGTGCACTCTCCTGGCCACACTTGGCGCCCAGAAGAGAGAGAGAGATGCGGCTGCCCCGGTCTACAGTCAGGGGTTTGGCTGCACCTGGCTTGATCAGCCGCTAGTCGGATGAACAGCAAAACGAGAGGAAGAATAGGCTAGCATCTCTCATAGTTGGTTATATAGCATTCGGGTTCCCAGACTTCAGAGTTCCCTGACCTGGTGCTATTTACTCCAGTAAGAAAATATGATGCAGTCCAAATAAGACTTGAAATGGCAATCAAGACGCGCAACAATAGTTTTCACATAAAAAGTTTTAAAAATTCCCATATTTTTGCCTTTATGAATCTTTGGGCTGTTACACGCAGCAGGACATCCCTTGCCGTGGCCGTCGTCGAAGCTGCCAAAGAAGAAGCCAACAATTCCATGCACGGGGAGATCGTCGGAAGCGACACCCAACACATAGAGGCCTCATTGCCCAAGGATCCTCGGGCAGGGCCTCCACCGCCCGCTGCCTCAGGCGTGACTAGATAGGCCTATGAGGTGATACAAAAAGAGCTGGCTAACCTCCGCCAAGAACTGCTGAGCCTTCGTCAACTTACGGTGATAACCCCGGCAACCGCTACCCACAAACCCGGTTCGACGGCTGGAGGAGGTGTTGTAGCTCTAATAGCACCCCCCCCCCCCGATAACGTGGCCGGAGCCTGTGCTCCAGGGAGACCGGAACTCCCCGTTGAGCACCAGCCTAAAGATCGCCTGGTGGCCTCCGGGCTGCAAGATGCCTGATGTAAAAGCTTACGAGGGGAACACCGATCCCACGGAGTTTCTTTGGGTCTACGAGACCGCTATCAAAGCTGCTAGAGGCGACAAAACCACTAAGGCGAAGAGTGTCACCCTCGCCCTAGCATAGGCATCGGGTGAGTCCCTGCGCAGCTTCTTCAAGCGGTTCGCGGAGGTCAAGGGCCAAGTAAAGGGCATCAATGAGACTACCGTCGTCAACGTGGCATGCAGCCCTAGCAGGTGTGGCACTCACATGGTTCTTCACCATACTCCAAAAGGGCCCCCTAGCAGAAAGGCTTGCCTGGAAGCCCATCCGCACGATGATGGAGCTATTCGACAAGATGGAGGAGTATGATCGGACTGAAGAAGACAACACCCAAAGGGCCGGGGCGGAGCTGGCGGCAATAACGCCGATGGTAAGCGAAGGTGATGCCCTTGCCAAGAAAGCAATATCCATTACCGAGGTGGCCGAAGGTGTGGTCATACCCCACACCGACGAGAACCATGGTCGACCAAGACGGCTAACCCGCCGGATATACCACGTGGAAGGCGGCCAAGCCCCCGAAGGAGGAAGGCGATGTGGTCGTGGCTGCGGTCGAGGACGAGGGGGTGGCCGCAACCCGAACGCACGAGGCGGCGCTAAGGATCCCATGTTGTGGTGCGACCTCCACGGCGAATGGTCACACCTGACCATGGTCTGCCGCACCATAGCAGCCATGAGGGATTACATGAATCACAGGCCACCCTGTGCCAACCATGAAGGGGAATGGAGGCCCAACAATGAACTGTCGGCTGCACCACCAAGGCCTTGAATCGAGGCTACGGGCGAAGACCACCCGCGAAGAATAATCAACACAATCACTGAAGGGTCCTCACTTGGCTTGGGGTCCAAGAGGCAGTGACGCTCCTACACCAGACAGATCCACCATGTGGTGGCATACCCCGCTAGCACGCCCCCGAGATGTAGTAGGGCTATTCTTCTTCCACCAGGACCCCTCGTCATCTCCGCGAACATTGTGGACTTCAAAGTCAGGCGCATTCTCGTGGACAAAGGCAGCTTTGTGGACCTCTCTCCACAAAGGCATTCGACAAAATAATGATCCCCCAAGATCGCTTGTCCCCACCGGGCATACCACTGATAGGCTTTGGGGGTAGACCCATGACAGCGTTAGGTCAAATCGACTTAGCGGTAACCTTCAGTGATGGCCCTTCGTCTCGAACGGTGGTCATCACATTTGACATTGTCAACATGCCCTACCAATACAATGCTATCCTCGGGCACACCACGTTGGACTCCTTCAACGCCGTTGCAAATCACAATTACTTGTGCATGAAGATTCCCACACCGGAGGGGTCATCACGATCCTAAGGGACCAAGACCTCACTAGGATAACATAACTGGAGGGTACGATGGAGACACGTGATGTCCACACGGTAGAGCCAGAGGTTAAGAAGCACGAGGAACCATCCCCAGCAAGGTGGGTACCCAAAGCCAAGCTGGAGGGACAGCTCAATGGAGTCTCCCTGAAGGAAGGATCCCCAAAGAAGATGGTGGCCCTAGGGGCGGATCTCACACTCGAAGCCGGAGCAAAGCTACTCCGGGTCCTACGTGAAAATGAAGACATTTTTGCCTAGGGGCCCAAGGACATCCCTAGGGTGGATAGGCAAACCATCGAGTACTGCCTTGCGATCAAGAGCGAGGCAAAGCCCAAAAAACAAAAGATGTGCCACATGTCCGTAGACAAGCTAGAGGCTGCAAAGATTGAGGTAGCAAAGTTACTCAAAGCCGACGTCATACGCGAAGTCAAGCACTCGGAATCGCTAGCCAACCCCATCTTGGTGTGGAAGGCCACCAGAAAATGGCGCATGTGTGTCGACTTCACCGAACTCAACAAGGCATGTTCCAAAGACAACTTCCCTCTCCCTCGCATCGACCAGATTATGAACGCAACCTCTGGTTGTGAACTAATAAGCTTCCTACATGCCTACTCGAGCAACCACCAAGTGTTCATGGCAAAAAGGACGAGGGGAAAACGACCTTCATCACCCTGCTAGGCACCTATTGCTTCACATGCTTGCATTTCAGCCTCAAAAACGTCGGGGCAACTTTCACTAGACTCATTGTGAAAGTCTTGGCCACATAGCTAAGCCGCAATGTCGAAGCATATGTCGACGACATAGTGGTCAAAAGTCTCAAAGTGAGCTCCCACCCGACGGATTTGCATGAGGCCTTCGCCAACCTCCGAGTGAAGGGTGTAAAGCTTAACCTTGAGAAGTGCACCTTTAGCGTGAAAGCGGGAAAACTTTTGGGGCTCCTCGTCTCCAAAAGGGACATCGAGGCGAACCCCAAGAATATACAAGCAATACAAGAGATCAAGCCCACTCGTGACACTCACGAGGTACAGAAGCTAACAGGGAGCCCAACAGCCCTCATCCACTTCATGTCCTGCTTCGCGGAGTGCGTTCTACCATTCTTCAAAACACTCCGAGGAGCAGAGCCTTTTCAGTGGACCGAGGACTGCCAATGGACCTTCGACGAACTCAAGCAATACCTCACCCAATTTCCAAGATTAGTCAGCCCGAAGAATGATGTGAAGCTTCTGTTGTATCTAGCAGCTTCGATGACTGCGGTAAGTGTGGCCCTAGTCCAAGAAGACAACAGTGTGCAACGCCCCGTATACTATGTATCGAAGGCCCTCCAAGGGGCCAAGATTCAGTATACGGAGCTGGAAAAAATTGGCATATGCCCTGTTTGTCGACGATCGAGTCGTCGATCTTACGAAATAAAAGAGGAAAATGACGCGATATTTCCTGGGAGAGAATGGGGCCGCTCTTTATTGATATGAACTGGATTTACAGGGGGTGCTTACAACCCGACTAGGGACTAATCCTAATTACACTGAGTGTGAAGATTGCTATGCTCTAATCTGATGATGCTATCTTGCTTGTCTCAGATTAGATTGTGATTGTCGATGTGCTTCTCGATATGGATCTGCCCTTTGGTCTTCTGTGCTTCACCTTTAAATAACTTCTGAAGAGGTGGCAGTTACTCCTAGAGAAGGCGTCCCTGGTGAAGCGTTGCGACTGGTCGGGGCGAGGCGTCAGTTAACAATGTGTTAACTGCTCTGCAGTTAAGTGTCTTAGAGACACTCAACTGTATGGTGGTTGTTGTCAATGTCTTTAGGACTATGTAACCGTGTGATATGAAGTATACAACACATTCTATATTCATCGTACGGTAAGAATATACTTGGGATCAGTTATAGATACCAGTTTATAGCTTCTCCGAGCAGCTACTTGGTCGGAGACTAGGTACAGGACCTTGTCTGACCAGGGTACCCATATGTAACCTCTAGAATCCTTACAACCAGTGAGGTCGTTAGCCTTAGGGGTTACGACCATGAAAACATATGGTATTTTATTATGTATTAAAATAATACATAGAGGTTTTAATCCTCGTCAGCTAGCCCCCGAACTTTAAATGAACAGGTCGTGTGAACACTTTTCTTCCGATGAAGTCGTATCGGGCTGACCCCATTTAATGTCATGATATACGAAGTGGTCTGTGTTCACTTTAAAGTTGAGAATTTGCTTTGGGAACCTAAGAGTTTTTCTGTCCGTTGGACAAAAAGAGGCTTTTGTCCGTTGGACTTTTAGATAACTCCTAATTGCAGTTAAAGACCTGAAAGCTATAAAATCCCCATTGTTGGGCTTTAGAGTTTTTACGCTTCCAGATCTTCCTCTAATCCTCTTCAGTTCCTTGCTAAGAAAATCTTTTCGACCTCTTATTATCTTTCCGACCTCAAAGCCTCCTCCGACCACTACTCATCCCTTTGAGAAATTTCACCATGTCGGAGCAAATCACAAAGTGGATGGCTTTGGATCTGAATGAGAAGAAGCTTGAAGCGCTAGAGAAGATGGGAATGCTCCCAAACAGGAAACTGATCGGATGGAGGTCAGCGGCCGGGGAGCACTTTTCGAGCCGCGAAGATGGGGAAATTCCAGTTTTCGTCGCTCACATCGAGTGCGGCCTGAGGGTACCGGTGCACAAATTCCTCCCTCGTGTTTTAGAGTATTACGAGGTGGAACTGGTGAATTTGGACCCTAATTCCAACGCCAATATTAGTATTTTTATCTACCTATGTGAGGCGTACCTAGGAGTGCGTCCAAACTTGAGACTCTTCAGGTATTTCTATCGGATGGTGATGTCGGGGAGATCCACGGGGGCTCCTATAGAATGCACACTACGCCTTCACGACGGGAAGGCCGATGAGTACATCCAAATGTACTCGAAATCCTTGTAGTCGTCATGGAAGAAGAACTGGTTCTACATAACGGTTATGAGGGATGATGGCCTCTATTTCGCCGGAATTAGGGCGAACGAGAATCCCAAGTGGAGGAAAACCGTGGAGAAGGCAGGGGCGGTCGGAATATGGGTGGATGCCATCCATGACCTGAGACCAAGGGCTTGACTTCCTAGCATGTGGTGAGAGATTTTACCAAACGCTAGATTAGTCCTCTGAGGCTCCGGACTCATTCCCTGCTCTGGTCCATTGGTCGTGATGAAGCTATCTCACGAGGTGGTAATGTGAGACCCCGGTATTTATTAAGCTCATAATACTTAGTCATCCAATTGACCCTAGTATTATCAACCAAATAAACCTTGTCTCGAGAGATGTATACTTCCTGAATGCAAGATACATACCTCACAACAAAAGAATGTATCAATTCCATACAACACATAGTACATAAGCAACAAACCAGAAGTTAACAATAATATGGAATAGATAACACAAAAGAGAGGCCCTTCGGCCAAATAGCAATAATTACAAAAAGATAACAATGAAGCAAAAGTGCCATAAAGATGGCTATAACACAAAAGCCAATCAAGGTGCCTTTAGCCCACAAGGCAACCGACCGACCGCCAAGCTAGTCGTCAAGAAAGCGCAACACATAGCGCAAAAGTGAGGCTCTTGGAGCTCACCTTCTTCCCTGCATCAAAAGCAACAAAATGCCACAACCTCGCGATGAGTACATAAAGTACTCCGCAAGACTTACGTAAGATAACAGAACTATACATAGCTACATGCAAGCTTTATTTAAGTGGATGAGGCTTTGGACTCATTTTAGCATAAAGCAAGTTTCATTTGCAATAACATAGTAGATTGAAGGCAATTTGACAAAACATTTTTAATTGTTGAAGTAACAACGAGATAATAACATAATAACAACAACAAGAACAACCTGGAAGTGACTAACCCATTAGTCACCACAACAATAGCATGAACTCCCCGTTCATACCAACCAAGTCAAGTTTTAATTAAATGTTGTAGTCTAATTCTCACGGGAAATAACCAAGCGTGTCCATAACCTAGACGAGGCTATTCAATAGTTTTATCCTGCAGGTGTACCACTGCACCCACACGCCGCATCGCTTTTCCTTTACGCACACTTCCGGTGTGTGCTGCACAACTAAGTCCTACGAGACATTTCCAATGGACAGTGCTAATTCTGACCCGCACAACCCACGGGGATAAGGACACAATAGACGGCCTGACCGGTCCGCCACTGCTCCATTCCCACACCATACACACACATTTTATCTTTAAAAACACACCAACCGAGCGACCCCAATTAGCACCGCCCAAAGTACTTAGTCAAGAGGGGTTCCATATGCCCCTCGTGTGGTTAGCACGCAAAATTGCTTGGATCAATGGCGCAAGAACTCGGTCCTTGTTGACTCAGGCATACCACCACATTCCAAAAACCGCACCAACCATCCAATATGCCCAAGTCTAAATCAACCTTTCATTTTCAGTTTTTGATTTTACAAATTAATCAAAGCACAAGTGCTGGACATATAGGAGTAATAATCATTTTTGAGTGATCAAGACCATCGACTAAGTCGATGATCGCCCATTACTACTGATAACTAAGCATGTCTAAGCAATATGAACGCAACTACTAAGTGATAAGAGCTCATCCAATGAGCTCAAACCACAGCGAATAACCTAGGCTCATTGGTAGTAGAGGATAACAATTCCTACAGATTATGCAACTATAGGAGTACTAGCGACATTTAACACAAAGTAGCATGCATACATAGAAGTAAAACAATATATTAAGCTTTAAAGTAGTGGGACAATGGTGGAATGGTCAAACTGCTTGCCTTGTTGCTGTTGCTCAAATTGTGGCAGGGGTCACTCTCGATCACCACAAATGTCGAAACCTAACGGAAAAGCGATAAAGCACCGATAAGAACGATTTAAAACAACAAAGACAGCACAGCAAACGAACTCCAAATACTTTGAAATTTCTACAGCAGCAAGAGGGTAATTTTTAGGGAAGTTAGCAACAAGAACCAATGGATTTGGATTCTCAATGCAAAAGATATGAGCAAAACAATTCTGCTCAGCCCTAAAAATACCAAACTGCACTATTCACTAATTTAATTATGAGGCAACATTTTCTAGAAAAGTGGTGAGACTGAAATTTTTACTGTAAAACCAGCACCTCATGAGATGGATAACACAATTGAGTTCATCTCATTTGGAGCTATTATGCTCTTCCTATAATTTTTCAAAAACAAGAACTTGAACAAAATTATAATGCACAAGTCCTCATTTCTATAACAGCAATATGCTCAAAACTAATTTTCACAGTGAGTTCATTATTAGAGGAACCCAACAAAGGTGGATTCACTCAAAAATAATCTATAGAGCATTAGTTATGTATTTTACAAGTTAAGCATTGATTTAAGTGTATATTTAAAGTTGGTTTTAAAATCTAATGGCAAAAACTGTGCTCTGGAGCCGAACTCAACTTACAACCATTTTTAGATTAAAGTTAAGTCCAAGACAGAGCTAACCCAATTTGAATGATCTCATTTGGATTTAAAATGAAAAAGATATGCATTTAACAAGTTCATACCCTTTTCAGTTTACAATCAAGACCCCACGGGAGGTCCTAAGGACTAGACGAATTGAGAGGACGTGAGCCGTTGATCCTGGATCAGACGGCCCAAGACTTCCCAGTGGAAACGCGCACGCGTCCGCGTGGGATAGAGGTCGTGGTTGTTGATCTGTGAGATGGACGGCTCACGACCACGCACCTCACGCACGAGCGATCCGAGAGGTGGTCGTGACCGCACCTGTGAGATGGACGGCCCACGACCACGCACCTCACGCACGAGCGATTCGAGAGGTGGTCGTGACCGTTAATCTGTGAGATGGACGGCCCACGACCACGCACCTCACGCACGAGCGATTCGAGAGGTGGTCGTGACCGTTAATCTGTGAGATGGACGGCCCACGACCACGCACCTCACGCACGAGCGATTCGAGAGGTGGTCGTGACCATTAATCTGTGAGATGGACGGCCCACGACCACGCACCTCACGCACGCGCGCGAGCGGCGAGTTAATGCGCAGGACAACGAGGAGGTCCGAGCGCGGGAGGTCTTAATTGCGCACAATAAATGGTGGATTTAAGGACATCAAGACACAACCAATGATTGCGAGATTGAGCAATTTATGGCGCATTAAACCCAGCGAATCTCTGTCCTAAAAACGACAACGACGCTGCCGTTGCGCTGACAAAAATCCCGGTTCAAATATTTGGTTCTCGCCATGATGTAGACCTCGCCAAGCGATATCAATGGTACCGCGGTCCGCAATAACTATGCGCACTCAACGGACTCTCCTCTCAACAACGATGGTTTTAATCGCCAAGCGAGCGGAGAGGACAGAGGTGACCAAGACGGCAAAATACTAAAAGCAAAAAGAAGTTCACATGACAAACAAGCTTATGCTCAAACAAAAGCTCTGCAAAGTCATTCAAGTGGGTGCCAGCAACTAAGGACTACAGGAGGTGTACCTGGAGGTCCTAAGGTGCTGGGGAGGTCGTGGAGGTGACGGCCGGTGTTGGGGAAGACAGTGAAGTTTCACCGCCCAAGACACCAGCTCCAGCTCCAGCTTTAGCTTTGCCCTCCTCTGAAAAGCACCCAAACAAACCGAGTTAGGGTTAACCTCCAGAGGTTTGGGGAGCACAAACTGAACAAGGGTGGAAGAGGGAGCCACTGGATCTCTTGTCTCACTGAGGAGCTCCAAGGATTCAACAATGGCAGCCACCAGTGAGGAAGTGAGTGAGGGAGGAGGAGCTCAGCCACGCACAAAGTGCAAGGCTGAGGGTGGTTGTGTGTAAAGGAAGCCAAGGGAGGCTCCCAAGGGCGACTTATAGACTGAGGTGAAGGTTATGAGCTGGGGCTAAGCTCCATGGTGAGCTTAGCCCACGGGTTGGTCCATGGGGTGGCAAGGACATTGAGGTTGACAAGGTGACAGGGCGGAGCTGACCAATGAGGCGGAAAGCTGACCTGCATTAAATGCGGGTCAGCAAAGAGCGGTTGAAAAGGACACAGTGGACAGGCTGGACATTAACTCCACCGCTCAGAGCACGCATGCGTGCCAGAGGAAGGAGAAGAACAGGGGAGGTCCTGGTGACCGTTGGATAAGACCTGGGGAGGTCGTAACCATCGGATCCAATTTTTGAACCGTTATGTTCTAAGTGGCTGGGGGGGGGGGAGGTCCCAGCCACACGATTTTGGAAAGGGAGGTCGTGGCCCTCCGATTTCCTTAATCGTGAAAACGCACGTGAGGAAAAGGGACAGGAGGTCCAAAGCTTGCGCAACGCACAAGGGAGGTCATGGCCTTCAGATTTAGATCTAAGGGCTACGACCTCGCGTGCGATGGGGAGGTCTGGTGCGCATGAGACGAAAAGGAGGTCGTGACCGTAGATTTTAATCTAACGGTGCACAACAAAAGATGGGGGAGGTTGTGAGCGCTAGATAATACGGGGAGGTCGTGAGCTGTTGGATTTGATCCAACGGCTACGACTTTGGTTAGGTGGGATGACCTCGCTGCGATGGTTTAACAGCTTGAGGAGGTCTTTGAGGTTTTGACCGCGGAGTAGGTCTGGTGCCCGCGTTGACCCGAGGAGGTCCACGCGGTCAAGAGGACCTCGAAGGGGAGGTCCAGGGTGGTTTGGGCGCGAGGGGAGGTCATGATACCTCCAGCTGAGGAGGAGGTCGTGGCGATTGGATGTAAATCCAACGGCTACGACCTTATCATGGTGGAGAGGGAGGTCTCAAAAGTGCACTCAGAACTTGAGGAGGTCCAAAGGGGGTTGGGCTGGACCAGTTTTGGAACATGGCTAGCCCAAGGAACAGTGTAGGCTCTTTTGAATTTAGTTCTAACAGCTGAGACTTTGCACAATTGTTTGGGATAGCATTTCAACCCCAAAATTTATGAAACTTTTACAAGAGCTTGCTGACAATGAACTTAACCTTGCATAAAATTTCCAGAGGTTATTATGCAATGCACTTTTCTCAGGAAATTCATGAAGGTTGTTTAAAGGACTGTTTTACCTCCAAAATTTATCAAACTAGTTTTACAACTTGTGATATTTTTCAGAGGGGTCCCACCTCAGTTTTAGGACCAAGGAAGATACTTTCCAATTGTTTGGCACAAGATTTGAGATAATTGGAAAATGAATTTGACTTTTGGTCAACAAGAGCTTTGTGTTCTTGATTTACACAACTCTTGGACAAGAATCACATGAGATTTTAGGGTTGTTCAAGATGTGAGAAAAAGTTTTAATTTCTACACATATAATTATACTTGAATAACCCTAATTATACATTTGGGATGTTACAGTCTTCGAAAGAAGCTCCGACTAGTATGACTTACTATTTGATTATCGTAATACCTTAAAATCTGCTCTTGTTTCCTTCCTCTTTTTTTAAAGCACTTTCTCCTGAGAAAATCAGAGAGCGGATCAGGATGATCTGCGCCGAGGAGCCTGGTGAGAAGGCTGCATTCCCCGATATCTTGGTAATAGTCTCTGTTGAAGAGAGACTGGCAAGACTTAAGGTAGATAATCAAATCTCTTTTATCATGTATACATATTCTCCGATCAGTTTATTAATCTTGCTCTATTTTTGTAGGCGGACGGATTGTGAGTCATACAATCCGGTGAGGATCAAAATCCCACCGTGGTTCCGACCAATTCGTGCCCAGATGCACTGGAAGAAGATGAATCTCCTGAGGTAATAGAGCATTTTAAAAGAAGAATATATATATACTTTAGATAGAAAATTTCATCACCTAACCAAACTCGTTTTTTGATTTAGGTGGAGAAGACTGAAGGCCCGCAGAGCATAGCTACGGATGCCGTAGACTCCAGATTGGTCATTCACGACCTTACAGTTGTTACTGACACAACTGATCTGGAGGTTGATGAAACCACTCCCTCCGACCCAATGGTCAGGAATGCAACCCTTGATGAATTGATCGAGGATATTGCTTCTGAAATCATGTTAGATGATGTGAGGAGTTTAACCAACCTTGCCGGTTCAGAGCCGGCGAAATTGGTTGAAAAGAAAAGGAAGGCTAGCGGCACATAGTTTACTCTACCGCGTTTCAAAGTCAAATCAAAGAAATTAACTAGGTATGTACAAATAAAAAAGGTCGTATGAGTACATACCTTTAATAGTTTTTTGATGATTTGGTGTTTTGAACTTCCCTTCTTTATTTTGTATAGGTCTTCTGGCGTTCCGATCGTTTCCGACCAGAATCTTCCTAAGGACCAGGCACCCGTGGAAGTCCTCGTCCAAGGTACTTCCCAGGACAAAGTTCCTGAGGATAAAGTGGTCGAGAAAGCCCCCGAGCAGGTAGTGAAGCCAACGGTTGAGCTGGATCCATTCGTGATCCTAACTCCTTCTGTGGAGGTAGTTGTCCCCGAAGGCCCCCAACAAGTCCCGACCCCTGTTGGTAATCCCTCCCATCCTAACAAGTTCCCTTTTGTTCCCCGATTTATCGAGAATAAGGAGCTTGATGAGGCATGGGGAAGAATATCGGACTATCAAATCAAGATAGGTCCTGATATTATTTTTTCCAATTATAACGAAGTGGCAATCCGGGTAAGTATCTACGACCAGTTTCATAGTTTCCCTTTTAAAAGTTTACAGGAAACTTAAAGAGAAAAATGCTATTTGTGTAGCATATGGTCGAGAACTTTGCTGTAGTCGGAGGACTGACCCAGCGAATTAAGGACTTAGAGCGAAAGCACTCTGAACTGGAAAGTAAGAACTTTCTTCTTAACCACTTTTCTTCTTCAATACTTCGTTCTTCTCTACTTATTCTCCCTTATCATATTCGATAGATTTGGAGAAAATAAAAGAAGAAGTTGTGGCTGATAAAGCCAGAATAACTCTGCTTGAAGAAGAAAGTCAGGCTAAGGACCGGTCGATTGCAGAGGCGTCGACCAGAAATGAGACTCTTAACAAGAAAATTGAAGGTAATAGGTCATAGACTTGACTTATTATCCACCTCTGATCATGTTGTACTTATTACTTGTTTTACTCGTGTAGAGCAAACGCAAGCGCTAAATAGAGCAAAGAAGGCTCTGAAATTTGAGCATGATAAGGAGGCAGCTCTTGTGCAAAATCTTGATGAAAAGATTCATGCTTTGAACAAGATGATCTTTGATATGGGATCAGGATCAAGTGTGCCTGACCTAAGAGATCTAACAGAGAAAATGAACTACTTGGGCCAACTTCTAGAAGATCTCAGTGGTCTGCTCAAGACTACTCGAGAAAATTATGCCCAGACTATAAAAGAAGGCGTTGCTAATGGAGTTAGTTTTGCACTGGCAAAACTGAAGGCGTCCGACCCCTCCATTGATCTCCAAGCCGTTGAAGATGATTTCAACTGCCTGCCTGATGAGGCGACCAAGTTTATGAAAGAACTAAGGCCGCTTGGAGACAAAGTTGTAGAGGAGATGGAAATTGGATCTCCATCAAGCAGTAATTAGTCTGGAGACATTCTGGAGTAGGAGATTGTAATATAAGAATTGTATATAAAACTTACCTTTATGTCATCAACAATTCTTTTGTTTATTCCGTTGACTTTTTCAAATTCTCGTATACTCCCTAGCCCCCGACTGCTTTGTAGTAGAAGAGCCTTACTAGACAAGCAGTTAGCAAAGAAAAAGAATAAAAGTCGAAACCATTGTTTTGAAGGCATATACTGATCATAAGATAAAACTGATCGTAACAATACTAAGAAATCATTTTGGTTAGAACCAGTATATGATTTCGATTAGTTATAGATCTTTGTTTGTCATCATCGAAATACCAAACAAAACTGTACATGGTCGGAAAAAAGATTTGTTATACTGACAAAAGTAGAAATGCAAGAATGTATGCAAAAAACAATAAGTGATTGTATTTATATATACGACCCAAAACTGGTCGGAAAATACTACTAAGAATAGAAGATATAGAAAAACATTTCATAAAACGTGCTCAGGCTCAAGTCCGACTGGCAGCGAGGATCGTAAGAAAAGAACCGTCACTAGGAAGCTCCTTTGATGAGGACATCAAATCTAAGGATGCAACCACTGCTTCAACCTGCTGCACTGCATCCTCTACTTCAACAACATCTTCTCCAATAGGACTATCAGCTAATGCAATGCCATATTACCCAATTGGATCGAGCTACGTCTACATGCCATGGTGCTACGTCTACATGCCATGGTATTGTGTCTACATGCCATGGTGCTACTCCACGTGCCAAGCAAGAGTTCATGCTGGATACGTTTTGGAATCCAGTTCGGCCTCCGGAGACAGCACCGACTTCAAACGTGCATAACTTTCACATACGGAGTCCGTTGGAGGTCCATGGGTACTTGATGGAAAGCTTATTTCGTCCTCTTTCCAATGGATCTAGCCTCACCTCTAAATTCCTTCTGTGCACATCAGAATCACTAAAATAAGATGTCATATCACCTGTTTGGGCCAATCTGGGCTTTGTAATCGTACTCAACTTGGCCCATATGCCGGTGGCCCACCTACGGGCGTGTGCACTGTTCACATAAACAGTAACACATGAATAGTACCACCCCTTAGTTCTTTTAGATTTGTGGCTCCTCATCCCCTATTTAAGGAGGCCGCACCCCCTCTAGTTTTCTTGAATTTTGTTTATGTTTAGTTTGCCTTCGTTGCAACTTGTATCTTTTACATGTGTCGACTAGACCACCCAATTAAGATCCTTATTCAGAATCCCAACTCAATTCAATATTTCAATTCCTATTTGCAATTTCAGATTGTTTTATCTTGTTCTTGCGTGCTTCTTCGGTGTATACAGGAATCGACCTTCGTGGTCAGGTCATCTAGGTATTCATGCACGGTTGATTATGACTTGTCAATCAGTTCAGCGATTGTGTGGTTTCGAGCCTTGCGAGTTCGTAGCCAGGATCGTGAGAGTTGAGCGATGACTACCGAACTTATCGTCTCATCGAAAGATCGGGCCAAAACAAGGACCTTTGGGTTCATCAGGTGGTATCAGAGCTGCAGTTCATCGGTGTGATTTTTTTTTCCTACAGTCCCAATAGCCACAAAAATCAAAAAAATATAGGTTTAGTTCATCGTCCAAACCAATCTGTGCCATTGTAATTTTTTCTTTTTAGTTTGTGTTGCTGAATTTTCGTTGCATCGTCGAGTCATTGTGCTGGTTTCCTGTGTAGATTGGTCTAGTTTAGGGTCTCTTGCAAATCATCTAGTTCTGTTCTTCGAGAAAAAAAAAGGGTGCGCTATCGCTTGGACCGAAGATAATTGGGCACATGAGATATTAGGGCTTGAAGAACAATTAGCAAATCGGTTCGGCCGCCGCCATCGCGCAGCTAGTTCCTCGTCTCCAAGCCTCGCTTCCGCCTCGTCGTCATCCCGAGGGCTTCACCGCGCGTGTCGCATCGGCTATACTAAATCCTTTGGTGCCATTGCAGCTTCAGCGCTGCCTGATCCTTCCGCTTCTTCCGCCAACTCGCCGAGCCTTTCCCATAAGCGGTGGGCCTCCTCCCTGAGCCGCGTCTTCTCCCTCACCATCTGCACATGCCTGGCCGTCACGCGAGTAGCAGTAGTAGCAGAGCCAGATCCACGCCGCTTACGCCGAATCCAGCTCTCCCCATGCCGCCCGAGCCGGCGCCGCCTCACGCTCCGCGCCCTTCATGCTGCCAGGCTGCCGTGCATGCGCGGACGACGCTGCCGTTCGGAGAGCCGCCGCCACTGAAGCTTGCACCTGCTGCCGTCGAACGGGCCACCTCGGCCATCACCAAGGCTTGGATCCGCCGCCGCTACACGGGCCGCTGCCGTCACCGAAGCTTGGAACCGCCACCTTGCGCCGAACGGCCGCCACCTTCGTCGCCGCCACCTTGTCCGAACGGCCACCGCCGCCCGCTGAGCCGCCATTAACTGCCGTCATCGCCGTCGTCGCCGCATCAGAGCAGAGCTCACGTGGGGATCGAAGAGAAAGTTCTAAGGGCAAGGTCTCATGGGTGGATCCAGCATTTCTTTTTATTCGGATCTAGTAGCTTCTGAGTTATTAAAAAAATACAGAGAGAAGAAAAAAAGGAAAGAGAAGAAGAAAAAAGACAGAGAAGAAAAAAAAGGAAAGACAAAGAAGAAAAAAAACAAGAAAGAAAGAGAAGAAAAAATTCAGAGCTGCCTCTTTGCTTGATTTTTTTTCCTTGTTCAGTTTGGCATAGTCATCCATTGCTCGCTTGCCTTGATAGTTCTTATGCTAGCCTTTCGTTGTTACTACTAGTTGTTCTTGTGAGTTGCTCTAGCTAGGCTTGGTTTAGACTAGTATCAGCACTTGTGACTAGTACTTTGAACTGTTTTTCAACTTTGCATACTGATCTGAATAATTGCTACTCCTTTGCTACATACTAGCCTTTCGAGCTCCACTTCCTACTAATACAACAGGTGCCGTTCCTCGCAATCGTTGGGCTAATCGCAAGTGAGGGTATCACGAACCAGGCACCGGTTGTACCACTTCCTTACTGCATTGGTAAGAACTTGTAAGAACTGGGTATAAGCTTGAGTGTGAGTGACTTGTGAAACTCCAGAACCTAGTAGTTCATAGGGACATATACCCTGTGATTTGTTCTTTGCTTTGATACTAACAATGACAAAGTTCATGGTCACAAGGGGAGAATAGCAGCCCAACATTGAGGAAGATGCACCTCTCACGCCGCAGAAAGACATCATGCAGTGCTTTTCACGCTTGCTGAATCAACATTCGGAGTGTATTGAGGGGGTTCTAGATCGCACCAATAACGATCTTGCTGCGATGGCTACACATGTGGAGTAGCTAGAGAGAGCTCCACCTCCTGTTGCCGCCCCCGCTGCTGTCGGCATTGCACAACCGCGCCATAACCCATCCGTTGCTAGCTCATGGGCCGATGAGGTAGAAGATGAAGCAAACCCATATGTTGCTGATACGGAAACCGATGGATTCAATGTTCATAATGATCGCAACAATCGTCGGTTTCGTCACAATCGTCAAGGTATGGGAAGAAATCAACGTGAGGTACGTGGCCATAATGATTCACTTGGTAAAATTAAATTCACTATGCCTCCTTTTGCTGGTAAATATGATCCTGATGCTTATCTCACATGGGAGTTAGTTGTAGACCAAAAATTTGCATACCATGAATTTCCTGACAATAAAAGGGTTAGGGCTGGTACTAGTGAGTTCACAGATTTTGCTTCTATTTGGTGGGATGAATTGTGCCGTAATGAACAAAACATACCTAGAACTTGGGATTCTATGAAGAGAGCTATGCAAGCTAGATTTGTGCCTTCATATTATTCTTGTGATTTGCTTAATAAATTGCAATGCTTAAGACAAGATAGTAGTTCTGTAGAGGATTATTATCAAGAATTGCAAACTGGTTTGTTGCGTTGTGGTTTAGAAGAAACTGAAAATGCTAAGATGGCTAGATTTTTGGGAGGATTAAACCGTGAAATTCAGGACATACTTAATTATAAAGAATACAATTGTATCACTCGTTTGTTTCATCTTGCCCGCAGTCGAAAGAGAAGTGTGGTCGATAATCTCGCCTAGGGCAATATTGGAGGAACGTTTGCAGGTCGGCCAATGCAGCAACAACACATGGCATCCTCCTCCACTTTTGGTCGTGCACCCCCTGCTGCTCCTTCAACTCCTATACATGTCCCTGATGCAAGCAAATCAACAAAGGTACAAGTCCCCACAAAAAGTGCTTCTTCGTTGCTTCTACAGATTTATCCAGAGATGCACAATGTCACCAAGCAAGGATTTGGGCACTTCATGCGCGATTGCCCAAGTCAGCGAGCTTTGCTTATCAAGGACAATGGTGAGTACACTTCAGCTAGCGATATTGAGGAAGAACATGTTTTGGTTGCAACTAACAATGTAGGTGATGAAACTGAGGAGGAACAATTAGGCCATGAGACATCTGACAAGTACCAAACCCTAGTTGTTCAGTGTGTGCTAAGTGGTCAAATGGAACTTGCTGAACAAAATCAACACCGCACTTTGTTTCAATCCAAGTTCGTCATCAAGGAACGTTCATGTAAAGTCATCATTGATGGCGAAAGTTGCAACAACCTTGCCAGCATAGACATGGCCAAGAAGCTTGGCTTGACCACAACTCAACACCCTCATCCTTACTATATTCAATGGCTAAATTCTTGTGCTAAGTTGAAGGTGACTAAACTTGTGCGCGTACATTTTTCTATTGGATCATATCATGATTATGTTGATTGCGATGTTGTACCTATGCAAGCATGCTCATTATTATTAGGTAGACCTTGGTAATATGATAGATATACTGAACATCATGGTAGATCTAATCATTATACTTTCACATATAAAGAAAAGAAAATCACTTTGCTTCCAATGTCTCCTGCTGCCATATTAAAGGATGAATTAGAAAGAACTAAGAGAACAAGTAAGGAGAACACAAAAGATGATCATAAGATTATAGCTCCAAGTGAAATTAAATTGAAAGCACCTGTTATGTTAGCTACAAAATCTGCTTGCATTGACTTGGAACAACATCAATCTGAATGCTCTACTATGGTTTTCAAAGAATCCTTGTGTCCTTTAGAAGATATGCATATTTATTTGTCTCCTGTTGCTACTAACCTTTCGTAGGAAAGTGATGATTTGGAGACAATGATTGAGTCGAGGACGACTCAAATTCAAGAACGGGAGGATGATGAGGACATCAAACCTAAGGATGCAACCACTTCTTCGACCTACTGCACTGCATCCTCTACTTCAACATCTTCTCCAATAGGACTTTCGGCTAATGCAATGCCTTATTACCCAATTGGATCGAGCTACGTCTACATGCCATGGTGCTATGTCTACATGCCATGGTACTATGTCTACATGCCATGGTGTCACTCCACGTGCCAAGCAAGAGTTCATGCTGGATACGTTTTGGAATCTAGTTCGGCTTCCGGAGATAGCACCGACTTCAAACGTGCATAACTTTCACATACGGAGTCCGTTGGAGGTCTATGAGTACTTGATAGAAAGCTTATTTTGTCCTCTTTCCAACGGATCTAGCCTCACCTCTAAATTCCTTCTGCACACGTCGGAATCACTAAAAGAAGATGTCATATCACCTGTTCGGGCCAATCTGGGCTTTGTAATCGTACTCAACTTGGCCCATATGCCGGCGGGCCACCTAGGGGCGTGCGCACTGTTCATGTGAACAGTAACACGTGAATAGTACCGCCCCTTAGTTATTTTAGATTTGTGGCTCCACATCCCCTATTTAAGGAGGCCGCACCCCCTCTAGTTTTCTTGGATTTTGTTTATGTTTAGTTTGTCTTCGTTCCAACTTGTATCTTTTGCGTGTGTCGACTAGACCACCCAATTAAAATCTTTATTCAGAATCCCAACTCAATTCAATATTTCAATTCCTATTTGCAATTTCTGATTGCTTTATCTTGTTCTTGCGTGCTTCTTCGGTGTATGCAGGAATCGACCTTCGTGGTCAGGTCATCCGGGTATTCGTGCACGGTTGATAATAACTTGTCAATCAGTTCAGCGATTGCGTGGTTTCGAGCCTTGCGAGTTCGTAGCCAGGATCGAGAGAGTTGAGCGATGATTACCGAACTTATCGTCTCATCGAAAGATCGGGCCAAAACAAGGACCTTCGGGTTCGTCATCCTTCCAGTGGGTAGGACCACGTGCGAAAAAGGAGAGACTTCGACTAGGAGGCTTTCTGTGTCCCGACCAGTAGCCAAACGAGAGTAGAACATAATTTTGAAATGAAGAAATATAGTCTTCATAATCTTAATGGTATAAGGCACTACATGAAGTTATTTGTATTATGTTCTGTTTACTTGTATGGTCGTGCGTGGAATCATTCATAGAATGATCACGACTAGGACCTATACAGCGTATGACACAGATGTCGTTGCCAAAGAGTAATAGAGATCTTGATAAAGGATAACAGAGAGAAAAATTGTCTTCTCCGACCATCTCAAACAACAATAGTAGGTGACCAGAATATAGACATAGATATATAAACCATATCACTGATCGAAATCAAATGATTGAAAGTACTAATTAAATGAAAAGGAATTGAAATAATGTACAAAAGAATTAGACATAGAACTTACGCAATTGATCAACGTTCCAAGAATTTGACAAAACTTGCCCGTCCGACATGGCTAGTCGTACAGAACCTGGTCGGGTGACTTCGACCACAGTGTAAGGACCTTCCCACTTAAGAGAAAGTTTGTTGCGATTTGCTTGGTTCTGAATTTTTCTGAGAACCAGATCACCTACAGCGAGGCTGCGAGGTTGCACATTAGGACTATGGTACCTTCGCATGGCTTGTTGATAGACTACGGATCGTACCAAGGCTTGATTTCGTCGTTCTTCAAGAAAATTGATGTCGTCAAGTCGTCGTTCATTCTGATCGTTTTCATTGAAACAATCAGTCCGAGTATTGCCAATTTTTAGTTCTGGAGGAAGCATGGCTTCAACGCCATAAACCAAGAAGAATGGTGTTTCACCGGTTGCACGACTGGTTGTGGTTCGAACGGCCCATAATACAGACGGGAGTTCTTGAACCCAAGCTCCTGACCGTTTGATTAACTGGTCGAACACTCGGCGTTTGATCCCCTGCATAATGATACCATTAGCTCGCTCAGCTGCTCCGTTGCTCTGCGGATGAGCAATAGAAGCAAAATGAACTTTGATACCAAGTTCATCGCAGAATTCTTGGAATTGACCGCTGGAGAACTGGGCACCATTGTCTGTGATTATATGACTAGGTACACCAAATCGTGTGACCACATTTTTTATGAGAAATCTCTTAGCGGCCTCAGTTGTTGTTTTAACAACAGGCTCAGCTTCGATCCATTTTGTAAACGTGTCAATTATGACGAAGAGGAATTTGAAGCCCCCGGGTGCTCTTGGGAAAGGTCCCAGAATGTCCAATCCCCAGGTTGCAAAAGGCTAGGAAAGAGGAATTGTCTACAAGGCTTGTGCCAACTAATTTACTTGTCGGCTATGAAACTGACATTGTACGTACTTCGTCACGAGCTCTTTTGCATCATAAAGGGCAGTTGGCCAATAGTATCCTTACCTGAAGGATTTACTGACCAGTGTTCTGTAGGAATGATGTGCTCCACAGACTCCTTCATGGATTTTGGTTAGCAATTTAATGCCATCCGCTTGAGATATGCATCTCATCAACACTCTGTGAGATCCTTGTTTATACAAGATACATTCGATTAGAGTGTATGATTTGTCTTTTCGTGCTAGACGATCAGCCTTGTCGGTGTTTTAGAACCGAACTTACGTAAAGATTGTTTGATTCGGGGGGTCTCCTAGAATAGAATCATGCAGAGAGATTGACACGGGAATTTTTATACAGGTTCGGGCCTTCTCCGGAGAGAATAACAACCCTACTCCTGTGTGTGTATGGTATTGAGTGTATACTGAACAATCAGGGGAAAAACTAAGACTATTACAGATAGTGCTTGTATTCCTGATGGCCCGATTCCTCCTCTCTCTGGTTGCCGCCTTTTATAGTACATGAAGGAGCGGCAGTTACTCCGGTAAAGCGGCGCCTCTTCACCTCCTGTAACGGGCGCACGTTGGTAGTAATTACCAGTGTATTAATTCCTCCACGTCGTACAACAGCTATATACTAGAGATAATGGAGTATTACGCACCATTATTACGAGAATAACAACAGATGATGATCGTTTGAATCCTTTAATCAAATAAGACCCACTTGTCTGTAGGTTTATTTGATTATAAGGTGGTCGTAGCTGACCTAGTCGTAGAAGAACTTACGACTATGGGATAGTCATAACAAGGCTTACGACTATGTGATAGTCGTAGCATAACTTACGATTATGGGGGTGATGGTCGAGAAGAACTTACGACCACCCATTAGGCTCTTCCTTATAATATTAAGGGTACACTCGTGGTCCACATGATGTCATATTTATCTATAATAAGAATTATAGATAAAGGATAAAGTAAGGATTATTATATCCTCATCTAGCCCCCCAACTTCAAGTGAAAGCAACTTACTTGGTAAAGGGGTTATAGATGGTCTTACGATCACGAGAGGATCGTAAAAAATAATCGAAGGAAAAACTCTTCGATTGTGTACCACTTTGACCAGAAATGTGCTTGGTCAAGAAAATTACCTACGACTATCAAGTGGTCATAAAAGCATTTCTACGATCACAAGGTGGTCGTAGTATAGTGATCGGAAGAAAGAACTTTCCGATTATCATTTCCTTTGGTTGAAAAGATCTAACCAAGGAAGTAATTTCGCTTGAGGTGTAAACGCAAACCTGAATTTCTCGAACGGACACACTGGGGAGTCTCAAACGACGCCCATTAGCCTGTCTGTTGAAGCGGTTCCCGAGACGGTGGCGACCCTTGGAATGTCATGCCTCTGGCTCAAGGTACGCGGTTATAAATACTCACTGGAGGGTAAAACCTAAGATCTTATTTTTCCCCCAAATTGCTCCTGCTGTTCTTCAAGCTCTCGCCTTCTCCGCCGTCGAGTCGTTCTTGCCTTTTTCGCTGCCACTCCAATTGTGCCCTCTTTTTCAACTCAAAATTTCCTGTTTCCGAGAGAGATGGCCAGGAAAGTTTCTGAGTGGGAAGAGTCAGAGATGGATGCGGCGAAGATTCAAGCCCTAGTTGTCGCCGGAAGATTCCAGAGAAGACTCTTGTGAAATGGCTTCCGCAATCGGGCAAAGATTGGCCGTCAGGAGAATGGGCAAATTCCCGTCTTCCAGGCTTATTGTGAGTGTGGCCTTCGACTACCTGCTCACCCCTTTCTCACCGTAGTGCTCGAGCATTTTGGGGTGGAGTTAGTGAACCTTGGTCCTAACTCTATCACCATGCTGAGTGTTTTCGTATATTTGTGCGAGGCGTATCTGGGAATTCCGGCGGACCTCGAGCTTTTCCAATATTACTATGGAATGTCTCGGCAAGCCGGGATTGCTGGAAGTTGTGGTCTAAAACTCCACGACGGGAAGTCGAGGGAGTATATTCAGAGTTTCACCCGGTCCTCGTGGCCGGGATGGAGGAAGAGGTGGTTTTACTGGAAAGTCACCTCAGAAGACAGCCTCTCTTTCGTGGGAAAGGCTGCTGAAAAGAAATCTTCATGGGATTTGACTCCTGAAGATATTAGCCGAATTGCCCCTTATATTCAAGTTATCAAGGATTTGAAGAAGGAAGGGTGACCGGATGGCATGTGGTGAAAGATTTCATCACACGCTAATTAGTCCTTTGAAGAAACGAGCATCCCTATGTGGAGATATTCGGGCCAATGCACTCCAACCAGGGACTACAACGAGGGTAAGTGAATTTTCGACTTAGCTCTCAATTTGGTCTTTCTGTAAAGTTGTTTAAAAGATGTCTTTATCTATTTGAACAGATCTTTCACCAGCGGAGATTGACATTAGAGTCAAACTCGTTTGTGAGAAGTCTCCGCCACTTAGTGTGGCAGTTCCTAAAATCCTTGCGGTCGATCCGCAGAGGAAAGGATGGTTCGCCTAAAGGTAATCAAGAATTGATTTTATCTTTAAGACTTTATAGTCGAGAAAGAACTTACGACTAGAGAGATGTTGTAGAAAAACTTACAACTTAGTCGTGACCGTAGGAAATCTTACTACGAGGAAAGGTCGAGAAAAACTTACGACTTGATATTGGTCGAGAAAATCGGCGACCGCTTAGCAATTCTTCTCTTTCTGCTTTTGCTTTACGTAAAGTAGGCATAGAAAATCGCTTGGGATGATGAAGAAGCTATACTTGATAACCATCGGTGCAGGTTGACAAAGGACAAAGGCTCGGCTCCTCCCAAGAGACGCCGACTTTTAAGAGGTGACGACAAAGGAGGGCGAGCTCGAGTTCTAGCCCTTGACGACTGATCCTCTGCAAAGCTTGTGGCGGATATAGCCGCAATTGAAGCCGAGGCTAACATAGCCGTCCGAGGAGGTCAAGTAGCTGAACCTCTTAAGCGCAAACCTCGCAGCCAAGGTACCCTTCTATTATGACAAAAATCTTTCGCAGCTTCGCCACTCCGGTTTTGTCAAGCACTTGGAAAAGGAGATCTGGAAGGATTTTATGTCTTTTGTGAAGGATAATACCGCTCCGGCAGAGCCTATGGCTGATGGCAGCGCTACTCTTGGAGTGGTCGAGACTGATCTCGGCCATCCAGAAAGTCAGGAGACCAAAGAGATAGTCCCTGTTCAAAATCCACGACTAGACGTGGTCGTGGCTAAGCCCATTCTTCAACTCGAACTCCGACTAGAAGTGGTCGTAGAGAAGAAGAAATCTTCCGTTGGGAAAGTGACTCCCAAATTCCTGTTTAGGTCCAAGGTGCAGAGGTATGTGAAATATACTAAAGTGTAAGGACAGCATTTACCTTTTTCCTTTTCACAACCTCGACTTGCTTTCCTTTTCTTTGTTTTCACCCGACTCCTTCAAATTTCAAAATGCTTCCCTTGAGAAGTTCATCGCTACCTCTCCAACTCACCGGAGAGAAAACAAGGAAGTGGTCGTTGGATCATCCTCGGCCCGTGGTAGAGGAAGTCGTGGTGCCCAAGTGGTTATGACAACCATCGAGGTACCGTTGTACCTAGTGAAGTAGCGGCTACAACTTCGAGTAGCGATTCGACCATTGAGATGGTCATAGTGACTCCAACAAAGAAATGAGACCACCGAGATGGTGGCTACGACCATCGAGACGGCCGACACGACCCGAGATGGTCGTAGATAGAATAGAGGCAACGCGAAGCCTCTGGTCAAGATGGTGGCGATCCCGCCCACCGTGCTTGGGAAAGGAGATCGCTATGCACGCGTTCCTCCGTGACCAAAGAGAAATTGAAGTTACAGAATCAGGAGACGAAGAATATTTCAACTTCTGTGCTGATTTCTTTGGGCCTGCTTCCATCGTAGGGTCTTCTGCTTTCAGATCTCGCGACCGAGTCCCCCATCCTAACGATATTCCCAATAGAGGGGATACTTTTGACAACGAGCGTCTTGAGAAGGTTTGGTGGGACCAAGTCACGAGGGTAGACAAGCTCAAGATCCGAGTGGTTTACTCGATGTTTGCTCGATCAACTATGAATGTGAGTACTTAATCGTACTTATATATACAGTATAATCTTCTCTTGTTTCTTCTCGTTTTTCGCCTTGCGTAAAGCCATAGAGCAAATCGCCGTTGTTGTCGGTGAATATCATCGACAACTTCTAGAGTCATGACAGAAAAAGAGGAACTCTACAAACAGTAGAGAGGTGGTAAGTCATCGCTATTCATAGTCACTTTGGATTTGACTACTTATATAGTGCTTACGGATTTGTCATGGAAAAACTCACGATTAGGTAATGGTCGTAAAAGACTTCGACCGAAGGGCTTTGTCGTAGAAGAACTTACGACTAGGTAATTTTGTCGTAGAAAAACTTACGACTAGGTCAATGGTTGTAGAAGAACTTACAACCGATTGACCCATGCCTATGTCCACTGTTATCCTTGCAAAGTTAAACAAAGGCGTTAAAGACCTTAGCCGACTCGCCGATTATGAAAAAGAGGAGTCGAAAAAGTTTAGGAAGAAGTAATAGACCTCCTAAAAAGCTTAAAGAAGCTAACTCTGCAACCATGAAGTCGAGGAAAAATTAAACGAGAAGTGCCGAACTTAAGACCGCTTATATCTTTGATCTTTACCTAACTCTTGCTTCTTTTCGGAAAAAGAAGATGAGATGAAAAAGCTCCGTAATGAAGTTAGAGAGAAAACTTCACTATTCACGAGCTTACTCAGTATGTCCAAAAATAAAGATCAAGACCTTGAGACGCCGAGAACTTCGAATATCCGTAAGTAATTCTTTACCGCAGTCCTTCTGAGCTATTTCCCTTTTCTCACTTCCACTTCTTTTCTAGCAATGGACGTTAAATTGAGAGAACTTGAGACTGAAATCGCGGATAAAGCTGTGATTTATAACGAGACCGTCCTTATTGCAAAGAAGAATGTAGAGGATATTATATCATGGGAGAAAAAGTATGCTGAGACCGTTGCTTCCCATAATGAAGAGGTCAAGAAATTGGATTCTCGACTAGTGGGTAAGAAATTCTTTTACCCATGATTATTTTTGTTTTTTTTTCTTTATTTTTGTTTGACCAGTCTTATTTTTTTTTCAGAACAAGTGGTCGAAAACAAAAAGTTCCGCGAGGCTTCAACTCGTACCCAACAGGAGATGGAAGCAATGAAGATTAAACTTCAAGGCAACATCACGCTCCTGAACAATGTGCTTGCTGAGCTACATAGTGAGGGAAAAACTCCTCAAGATGATACGATAGCTGCTCACACAAGTACCATTGGGGATCAAGTCGGGACTTTACAAGATCTAGTGACCACTCTGAAGGCCAACCAAGCTGAATCGATAAAGGAGGCGGTCGAAACTGCAGTAAGTTATGTATTAGCAAAACTTAAAGTTCATGACCCCAACCTTAATGTGCAACCACTCGAAGCCGATTTCGACTGCTCTGAAGCAAAAGAAAAACGTCTGATGGAGGAGATGCAAACAGTTGGCCAGAAAGTTTCAGAGGAGATGCAGTTGGGCTCTCCCTCTTCAGAGTAGTCTGTAATGAACTTGTGAAAAACAATCTTTTGTTGATGTAATATATAATCCATCTTGTTCCCTGCAAATAATCTTGTCGAGTAGTTAGTAACTCTAAAGATAATTAACGAATTTAAAGACTAAGAATTGAAGTCAAATGTAATGACTTTATCCTAGCCCCCGACTATTTGCTTAGTTTGTGAAAACTAAGTAAATAGTTTTGTCTCCTGCAAATCATCTTGTCGAGTAGTTAGTAACTCAAAAGATAATTAACGAAACAAAGAGTAAGAATTAGAATCAAATTATCCTAGCCCCTGACTATTTGCTAAGTTTGTTTAGACAAACTAAGGAAATAGTCTTTATAAAGGGTTTCTGAAAATAGAGAGGTTTGTTTAACTTGTAGTTTTTGGTCTCAATTGTCATGCACTGGTCAAAAGAGTGGTAACGAATTGACACTAGGAAGCTCCTTCTAGTGGGCAGGACCACGTGCAGAGAGGAGAGGCTTCAACTAGGTAATGTTAACATCTCCGACTAGTTTAATCAAATCGAGAACGGCAACTTGAGTTAAGCAAACATCTAGAAGACTTTAAAATATTTACTCGTCCTTCTCCGGTGGACTCGATAAGTCTGCTCGTAGCAAGAGTAGGAAATCGAACAAAGCTAGGAAGCTCCTTCCATTAAGCGTGACCACGTCTTGAGAGGAGAAAACTTCGACTAGATGTGTCTCTTCCTCCCACCACCGAGAGGCAACGAGTACACCCAAGGCGGTTAAGCAAATTTGAGAGAGTGCACTCTTCTTAGAGTATTTTTCAAATTAACTGAAGAAATAAACTAAGGTGAAAAGAGTTGGCCTTCAAAGATATTTCGACTAAATAAAACCCGAGTTCTTTGTGTTGGCCACAAAAGCGAGTAACGAGTCGACACTAGGAAACTCCTTCTAGTGGGCAGGACCACATGCAGAGAGGAGAGGCTTCGACTAGGTGATGTTATCTGCCTTCCGACCAGTGTAAAGAAAACTGGGTGTTTAAAACATAGTCGAAAAATAATAAAAGCACTACTCAAAAGTAAGACAATAGAGATAGAAAAAACCTGATTCTTTATTGTCCGAATGGTTTGTTACACATAGAACTTGCGTAATTGGTCGATGTTCCAAGAATTTGAGAGAACCTGGCCGTCTTCCATTGCCAATCGTACCGACCCTGGACGAGTAACTTCGACCACTGTGTAAGGATCTTCCCACTTGGGAGAAAGTTTATTCCGATTAGACTTGGATTGGCAAAGCCTCAATACCAAGTCACCTACAGCAAGGCTGCGAGGTTGAACCTTACGATCGTAGTATCTTCGCAGGGCTTGTTGGTAGATTGCCGAACTAATTAGGGCCTGGTTTCTCCTTTCTTCAAGTAGATTAATATCATCTGCTCGAATTTGTTCTGGTTGGAGTCTGTGAATGTTTCACTGTGTTGACCGTATCTTTAGTTAGGAGGAAGCATAGCTTCAAAGACCAAGACTAGAAAGAAAGGTGTTTCTCCAGAGTCTTGACTAGTAGTTGTACGAATCGCCCATAATCTGAGGGTAACTCTTGTACCCAAGCCCCGAGCGCTTGATGAGCCGGGTCAAGACTCGAGTTTTAATTCCTCTCATTATTTGGCCGTTTGCGTTCTCTATCGCCCCATTACTCGGGATGGGCCACGAAGCATAACACAACTTGGTACCCAACTCGTCATAAAATTCACGAAATTTTGCGCCGAAAATTGCTTACCATTATCTCGTAATTATTCGACTTGGTACTCCAAATCGAGTAATAGCGATCTCATCATAAACCGCTTTTTTGCTTCGTTATTATCGATCCACAGGTTAAAGCTTCAATCCATTTTGTGAACGATCAATAGCCAAAAAGGAACTCAAACCTCCTGGAGCTTTAGGAAGCGGTCCCGGATATCAAGACCCCAGTTGCAAAAGGCCAAGATAGAGGTATTGTTTGTAATGCCTGAGCTGGTTGGTGTATTTGCCTGCTATGAAACTGGCATTGGACACACTTTTAACCAACTCTTTGGCATCATATAGGGCAGTTGGCCAGTAAAAACCTTGTCGAAAAGCCTTGCCAACCAACGTTCTATAGGAAGCATGATTTCCACAGATGCCACCATGTATGTCGTGAAGGAGTGTTAATCCTTCGCTCTGCGAATGCATCACATGAGCACCCTTGAGTACCTCGCTTATAGAGAACTCCTTCACCAAAGTATACATTTTGGCTTTTCGATAAGCGATCCGCCTCGAGATCGCCTCTTGGCATGTAACCCTTCAAGATAATCATAGATGGGCGCCATCCATGTATCCTCGTACTCTAGAGAGGCTGTCTCAATAGGAGGTGTCTCGGCTCTTCGACCGGAGAGAAGGCTTCGGAGTTGTTCCAAGAAGACTCCTTTTGGTACTTCAGATCGGAAGAAGCTATTCGAGCAAGCCGGTCTCATGAGGAAATTATCCTTCGAGGATGAATTGTGCCTCGAAACCTAAAAATGCTTTTCTAGCTTACGACTTCGATAAGTACCGAGACATTGTGGGGTTAGAGCATTGGTACTCTTTACCGACTTGATTCACGACTAGTTGAGAGTCTCCTCTACGAGTAGTCGGCGAATCGAGAGCGCCACGCTCAGTATACCGGCTAGCAAACCTTCAGATTCGCCACATTATTAGTGGCCCGAAAGTTTAATTGTATGGCATACTTTAAGGTCTCTCCGAGGAGATACCAGACCACCCGACCCAGAGCCACTTAAAGTAAGCGACCGTCAAAGTACATCGCCCAATCGGTCGTGGGAATCAGATCGGGGATCCCTAGCACAGTTCAGATTTGTCCATTCGCGACAAAGTCTCGCCAAGATCTGGGATTTAACGGCCGTTTAGGACACGAAATGGATGTCGAATTCCCCAAGTTCGATGACCATTTTTCCATGCGTCCATTGCTTCCCTATTCGAGGATCGCTCCTAAGGAAACTCGAGACAACCGCAACTAGTTTGTGCGCTGAAAATAATGCCGCAGCTCCTCGAAGACATGAGGAGGGCATATAGAAGCTTTTGGACCCGAGGGTAACGCCCTTAGGTCCGTGTAAACTTCACTTACGTAGTAAACTGGTCGCTGTACATTTTCACGTTCTACGATCAAGATCGCGCTTCGCCTGTGGCGTGGCAGCTAGGTAAACCAAGAGCGCTTTCTTCCGGCCTCGGAGAGACCGAATAGGAGCACTCAGAAGGTACCTCTTGACATCCTCAAAGGCAGCGTTTGCCTCTTCGACCACTCAAAACTTTCGTATCTCCTTAGAAGTTTAAAGAAAGGTAGTCCCTTTTCTCCCGATCGTGCGATGAAACGACTTAAAGCCGCCATGCACCCGGTGAGTTTCGGACTTCTTTCCGTAGTTGAGGGCGATTTGTAAAATGGCTTTTATCTTTTAGGTTTGCTTCAATTCCTCGTATAGATACTAGGAATCCAAGCAATTTCAAGAGATTCCAAACACACACTTCTCGTGATTAAGTTTTAAGCGATGTTTTACGAGATTGTCGAATGTTTCTTGTAGGTCAAGAATATGATTAAGTTTCTTGATGCTTTTGACAACTAAATCATCAACATAGGCTTCTAGATTTCGCCTAATTGAGATGAAAAAGTTGCTCGCATCAAGCGTTGAAAAGAAGCGCAGGCATTTTTAGACCAAATGGCATTTTGACATAGCAAAATATACCAAATGGTGTAATAAATGCGGTCTTTTCTTCATCGTCTAGACACATATTAATCTGGTGGTATCGAATATGCATCTAAAAACTTAACATTTCACAACTGCGCAGAGAGTCAACCAACCGATCGACTGAGGTAAAGGAAAATCGTCTTTTGGACAAGCTTTATTAAGATCAAGAAAGTCTCGCTTTATCGCCATTTGCCGTTTGACTTTCTAACCATTACAGGTTAGCCAACCATTACAGGTGGTTGACCTCTCTTATAAAGCCCGCTTTAAGTAGCTTATCCAATTCGATTTAATAGCATCTCGTCGATCGGGGGCAAATCTCCGCAATTTTTGTTTTACTGGTACTTTGTCGGTAGTAAAGCTAGCTCAGGCTCAATCACCTCCCCGGGACTCGGGCATGTCGGATGCTTGCCACGCTAATACATCTGCGTTAGCTCGGAGGAAGGTGATGAGGCGTCTTCCTATTTGGGGTCGGAAGTATCCCGATCTGAATAGATCTTGAGGGCTCCCTGCGTCGGAGGAACCTCTTTGACTTTGTCATTCGGCTTTGGTGCAGCTTTGAAGCCGACTTGCTAGTCGAAGGTGACTTCTTCTCGAGTTGGTATTTGTCCTACCATCTCAAGGGATCGACGATCGCGGTATCGCCATCTTCTTGTCACAATGGATTGTGATTACTCCTTTGGGACTGGCATCTTAATACATTGATATCCATAATGAGTAGCCATTAGGAATTTTGCCAAAGTTGGTCGTCCGAGTATGGCATTATATGTCAGATCGAAATCGACCACATCAAAGGAGATTTTCTCTCGTCTCCGAAATTACTTGGTGAACCAAATGTTAAAGGAAGAGAAACTTGACCAATTGGTTTGGTCAAGATCCCAAGACAATCCCATGGAAAGAGTATCGTCTCGTCTTACTTTGGTCCCGGTACTTGCATGTCATCCGGGCACTCATAAATAAAATATTTAACGAGCTTCCACCATCAACCAAAACTCGATTGACCCGACAATTGTTGATGGTGGGTTTGACCACGATTGGGTATCGACCTGGTCGAGTCGAAGGAATCGGGCAGTCACTCTTCTCGAAAGAGATGGTGACTTCCGACCACTTCGGTAATTTATTGACGAGAGGAGGATCTATGGAGTTTACCTCGCGTTCAGCAGCCTTGAGCTGTCGCTTTGATTCATATGCCGATGATCCCCCGTAGATGTGTTCGATGGTGTGTTGTGGATCCTGGAACGGCATCTCCTCTTCGTCATCTAAAGATTTATGACCACTTGTTTGACCTACACCGCCGAGGGTGGGAAGTGGTCCTTGCCGTTGTAGTAGTCTTCAAGCTTTCGTTGGAAGACACAGCGATTCTATGAAGGTCATGCCCATCCTTTTTATGGAAAGGACACCACCTAGGCTTATCATTTTTCCGATCAGGGCGCTTACCTTTGCCTCTATCGGAGTGCGGCTTGGATGTGCGTGGCTCTTTATCATTCACAGCCAATACCTCCTTGGAACCGCTGGCTTGGAGCTTTTGACCCTTTGCCTTGTTCTTGGACTTTTTTACTTTCTTATCCTTTTTCTTACCAATTTCGCCTGGCTCTCGAGATGGATTGTCTTCTCGATCTATTGTATTGTTCCACTCGACCGCCTCAAATACAGTAGCATATCGATCGGCCATTTCGAAGAGTTCGGCGACAGAAGTAGGAGGATTTAAAGAAATATCCTCTGTTATCCTTCTACTACGGACTCCTGCTTGAAAGCCCTAATGACGATGAATCGAAACTTAGGAATTGAATTACTTAACTGGATCAAACGCTTGATGAATCGGGCGCAAGGTTTCGTTGTCGCTCGTCAGATCCTGCAAGTCATCCTCCTTTCCGGCGATTGTAAGTGCCTTGGAAATTTGCCAAGAGAAGGTCGCAGAGATGTTGCTAAGAATAGATCGACTCGAGTGGTTGGTTTAGTAACCACGATCGAGCGGATCCTTCGAGCACGCTTGGAAGGTAATTTGCCATCACATGCTCTCCTCCTCCTGCGCTCGAACAATTTGTTGTAAATTTGAAGGAATTCGATGGGATTTTGGGAACCATCAAACTTCTCCATGTTCACTGGTCGAAAACGAGGTGGCCAGCGAGCAGCTCGGAGATCAGGCGAGAATGCCCGACATCCAGTAATGACTTCTTGACGCCTCCTTTGCAGGAAAGAAGGGTTGATATCATCGTGGTCGCGTACTCGACGATACCCGATAAAGTTGACCCGACCTATAATAGGTCTCGGTCCTACGAGGGGAATACTCCTCGTAGTTTATCTGCTGCTGCAGATTTCCATGTCGGAGTGGTGAACGATCACCTCTCCGAGGAGCTTGTTGATCATCAGTCATTTGGAAGACATTTCTCCGAGTAGGAGATCGACGCGACTTGCTGTTGCGCCGATTTCTATGCGGTGATATGTTGGATTGACTGGTAGCTGAAGAAGTCGTATGGCTACGACTACTTGAATGATGTCGGCGAGGGGCTTCCAGCTTTTTCATTGTACTCCGAAGCCTTTGTGCGATCTCTTCAATGAAGAGGTCGTAGCCTGGTGCTCGGGCTAGCTCTTGAGTTGGATTCTCAAGCAAGTCATTGATGTGCTGGAGCTCTCGAGCTTCCTCTGATTGATATTGAATGCGCCCAGGCAAATTCTTCTGAGCTTCAATCTTCTTCCTTCGAATCGCCTTAGGATTTTCCATGTTAGACTCTTGAGATTGCCTCAATGAAGCGCGAGAATGTCGAGGATTTCCCTGGCGTTCACGAAGGTGTTGGTCGTGTCCGCCAGTGGTGGTGTCCTGGCCATTGCCATGAGGGGGCGCAGTGTGTGACCTTCGGGAAGGGTCTCCATCTCGGTCTCTAGAAGAGTGATCTTGATCTGAGGAAAGGACGAAGACCTCCCGTTGATGATTCTCACTTGCACTCGAGGCCTCTCCGCTTGAGGAGTCATCGAGAGACACCATCTGGCGACTTGGAGTAATCCCCTCCAGGTAGGGGAAGTCTGGGTTATAACCGTCTCCGTCGGCAGGTGTGATCTGCGAAGAGATGGTCGAATCTGTAGGAAAAGCATGCTTGATCCCGCTCTCTCTGGCGTTATCCAAAGAGAGAGAATCACCAGATGCCGGTGAAGTCCCAGAATTATGGCTTCCAGAGCTTGCCTCACCAAGTCGGGCCGCCTTAGGGGGACTTGGACACTTCGAGGAAAAACTCTCGTCATGTCGTGAGTCCACCTGGGTATGGTCCTGGTCAGATTGACCCTTGTCCTTTGAGAAGGTTGATTCCTCTTTTGGAAGTACTGTTGTGGGGGATAAGGATCCCTCCTCAACTCCACCGGCGACATTGTCTCCTGGATCTGTGGGAAGATCCCCGGAGGCAGCAATGCCATAGGATGAGTCATCACTCGGTTCGTAACCGAATCCGGCATCTAGGTCGACGTCTGCGTAATCTGCCAAGTCGAACCAGTTCTCCTCGTTCCATTCTCCTACCATGAGTGCATGAGATTTGGAAAACAGAGAGAATGTTGACAAGAAATTACCGGAAGATCCCCACGGGCGCCAATCGCCGTTGTTTTAGAACCGAACTTACGTAAAGATTGTTTGATTCGGGCGGTCTCCTAGAATAGAATCATGCAGAGAGATTGACACGGGAATTTTTATACAGGTTCGGGCCTTCTCCGGAGAGAATAACAACCCTACTCCTGTGTGTGTATGGTATTGAGTGTATACTGAACAATCAGGGGAAAAACTAAGACTATTACAGATAGTGCTTGTATTCCTGATGGCCCGATTCCTCCTCTCTCTGGTTGCCGCCTTTTATAGTACGTGAAGGAGCGGCAGTTACTCCGGTAAAGCGGTGCCTCATCACCTCCTGTAACGGGCGCACGTTGGTAGTAATTACCGGTGTATTAATTCCTCCACGTCGTACAACAGCTATATACCAGAGATAATGGGGTATTACGCGCCATTATTCTGCAGAATAACAGTGTATGATGACTGTTTGAATCCTTTAATCAAATAAGACCCACTTGTCTGTAGGTTTATTTGATTATAAGGTGGTCGTAGCTGACCTAGTCGTAGAAGAACTTACGACTATGGGATAGTCATAACAAGGCTTACGACTATGTGATAGTCGTAGCATAACTTACGACTATGGGGGTGGTCATAGAAGAACTTACGACCACCCATTAGGCTCTTCCCTTATAATATTAAGGGGTACACTCAGGGTCCACATGACGTCATATTTATCTATAATAAGAATTATAGATAAAGGATAAAGTAAGGATTATTATATCCCCGTCAAGCCTCTACATCATCTTCTGGAATTATGTCATGCTGAAGATAATTGTAGATCGATGTCATCCAATCTCTACCTTGATCGTGATAGCGCCAACCGTCAACGACCTGTGGAGCATCCATGTTCTCACGATCAGTTTGTACGACCTATAAAGATTCATGAATGTTCTCGGTAGGGCTGGAAACGAGCCGAGCCGAGCTGGCTCGAGCCGAGCTCGCCCAGGCTCGCTTACTGTACAGGCTCGGCTCGGCTCGTTTTGAGTGCGAGCCAGGAGGGCGGCTTGGCTCAGCTCAAAATGCGGCTCGAGCCGGCTCGTGAGGGCACGCGAGCCAGAACAGAATAGTGCATGGAATGAACCCAGGAACAGCAGCGCACCGATTCAATCAACAAAATCACCGATTCAGTGCATCCATTCAACGATTCAATCAACAAAATCACAAGTAAAACACAATAATTAGATTCAATGCCGTCGGTGGAGGCGACCTCGATCGGCAAAGACGTCCATGGCCGCCTACAGCTCGGCGGCTCATGAGCCCAACCCCAAAAATGGCAGCAGCAGTTTGGCAGCATGGCAGCATCCAATTCCAATCAACCAATCCATTCATCCATATCCATTCATAGAATCACAGATCAAGAAATAATCTATCATCCAGATCAAGAAAATGTATAAATAAGCAAATCGCAAGATCAAGCATTCAATCCATCCTCCTGGGCTCCTGGCGCCGGCGCTAGCGGCCTGGACGGTGGCGCAGTAGAAGGGGCGGCGGTGGCGGGTTGGAGCATGGAGGACAGCGGTGCGGAGGAAGGGACGGCGGTGACGGCCGCCTCGCCTCGATGGCCTCCGACAGCGGCAGCGGTGGGGGAACGGGAGGAGGTGGAGGCGTGGAGGCGGAGCACGGGGCGGCGACTCGGAGAGTCGGAGTCAGAAGCACGGGGGGCGAGGGGAAACATGGGGGGTGAGGGGAGCACGCGGAGGAGGTGGAGGTGGTGGGCTGGTGGCCGGTGGGTGGAGCCTCCACCGTGGAGGCGTGGATCTGGTCATCTGGGCGAGGGGGAGAGCCGGAGAGGGAAGGGGAGGTGGCGGGTGGAGCTGGGTAAGGCCGCGAGGGGGAGAGCCGGAGAGGAAAGGGGAGGCGGCGGGCGGATCTGGGCGAGGCCGTGAGGGGGGATGAGTAGAGCTCGGCAGCGGGTGGAGCAGCGGAGCTGCCGAGGGAGGGTGGGAGATGGGGAAGGAAAGGGAGGCTGGGAGGGCCAGAGGGCCGGAGGGGCATTTATTCACTAGCCTGGTCCGAGCTGTAAAAAATGGGCCGAGCCAAGTTTGGCTCGCGAGCCGGCTCGAGCTCGGCTCGAAATTTGACCGAGCCAAAAGGTGGGCTCGGCTCGGCTCGGCTCAAAAATTCGCGAGCCGAGCCCGAACCGAGCCAAGCCATGACGAGCCTGAGTCGAGCCACGAGCCTCGAGCTATTTTTCTAGCCCTAGTTCTCGGAAGGCTCAACCACCGAGGGTGAATCGAGTTGCTCGAGAAAAACTCCGGGCGGGACGATCGACCTCGTGGAGGCCATCCGTGCCAACTGGTCTGCTAGAAAATTTTCCTTTCTACGAATATGTTGGATCTGGAAACCAAAGAAGTGCTTTTCAAGTTTCTGTACTTCTACCAGATAAGATGACATCTTGGTACTCGAGCATTGATACTCTTTCCCTACTTGATTTGCTACTAGTTGAGAATCGTCTTTCACTAGTAATCTACGAATCCCGAGCGAATGAGCTGCTCAGAGTCCTGCCAATAAACCTTCATATTCTGCCACGTTGTTCGTGGTAGGAAAATTTAACTGGATGGCGTACTTAATGTGTTCACCAGTAGGGGATATCAAGACAACTCCAGCCCCCAAACCTTTTAGCATCAAGGAACCGTCAAAGTACATTATCCACTCTTTGTGGTTTTCGTACTCGGGCCCTTGGGTGGGTTCAGGGTTTGTCCATTCGGCAATAAATTCTGCTATTGCCTGGGACTTGATTGTTGTTCGTGAGATGAAATGGAGGTCGAACGCCCCTAGCTCAATCGCCCATTTTGCTATTCGTCCTGATGATTCCCTGTTTCCAAGGACTTGACCAAGGGGATATCCGGTTGGTACGACCACTTTGTGGGACTGAAAGTAATGCCTTAGTTTCCTTGAAGATATAAGGAGAGCATAGAGCAACTTTTGTACCTGTGGGTATCTTTCCTTTGGTCCATGTAAGACTTCGCTTACGTAATACACTGGTCGTTGGATGTTATCCCAATCTATGACCAGTACAGCGCTAACTGTCTGCGTGGCATTGCAGCCACGTAAATTAGCAATGTTTCTCCTGATCTTGGAGAAACTAAGATCGGGGGGCTCGTAAAGTACTTCTTAAGTTCTTCAAAGGCATCGTTTGCCTCTTTAGTCCACTCGAAACTCCTGTGTTTCCGAAGAAGCTTAAAGAAAGGTAATCCTTTTTCTCCTAACCTTGCTATGAAATGACTTAGCGCTGCCATACAGCTGGTTAGTTTCTGGACCTCTTTCTTCGTGGTCGGAGGGCGCATCTGGTCGATGGCCGATATTTTTACTGGATTTGCTTCAATACCTCTAGCCGAGACTAGGAAACCGCGCAATTTTCCAGCGGAAACTCCGAACACACACTTCTCCGGATTCAACTTGAGGTTATTCCTTCTCAAGTTATTGAAAGTCTCTTGTAGGTTTCTCTTTACGACCAGATCATCAACGTAGGCTTCTAGATTTTGACCTATCTGTGGATTAAAGGTTTTCTGCATCAACCTTTGAAAAGTTGCACCAGAGTTTTTAAGACCAAATGGCATCTTAACATAGCGATAAGTGCTATATAGAGTGATGAAGGAAGTTTTCTCTTCATCTTTTTTACACATATTAATCTGGTGGTACCCTGAATATGCATCTAAAAAACTTAGTAACTCATACCCAGAAGTAGAGTCTACAAGTTGGTCAATGCGTGGAAGGGGAAAATCATCCTTTGGACAAGCTTTATTAAGATCTGTAAAGTCAATACACATTTGCCATTTCCCATTATTTTTCCTAACCATTACAGGATTGGCGAGCCACTAAGGGTGGTCGACTTCACGAATAAACCCAGCCTTGAGGAGCTTGTCAATCTCCGACTGGATTGCCTCCTTCCGATCAGGTGCAAAACGCCGCAGCTTCTGCTTGATCGGTTTTTTGTCAGGCTGGAGAGCTAGCCTGTGCTCGATCACCTCCCAGGGGACTCTGGGCATGTTGGACTCCTGCTAGGCGAATACGTCCTGATTTGCTCGGAGGAAGGAGACGAGCGACTCTTCCTATTTGGGGTCGAGTCTTGCCCCAACTAGTATCTTGCGGGTAGATGGGTCAGTGTTTCCTAACCCAAGTGGTGACTTGGCGCTGTCCGGAGAAGCGCCTTTGTCAAGTGGTACCTCTTTTGTCTGGTCGGATGGCTTTGGCGTCATCTTCGGCCACGAGTGCTTGACCTGCACGGTAGATGGATTAGCCTCTCTGGTCGAAAGTTCATCGACCAGTTCTAAGGATTTTCGATCACACACGTAAGCCATTTTCTGATCTCCTCGAACCGTGATGACTCCTTTCGGTCTCGGTATTTTCAAACTTTGATAACCGTAGTGCGTGGCTATCAAGAACTTTGCTAAGGCCGGTCGACCAAGGATTCCATTGTATGCGGATTCAAAATCCACCACATCGAATGGAATATTTTCTGTTCGAAAATTGTCAGGTCTTCTGAACGTAACCGGTAGGGAAACTTGTCCTATCGGTTTAGCGCTGAAGCCAAGGACTATGCCGTGAAAGGCATATTTCACTGGTTTCACCTTGGACTTGGGAACTTGCATGTCTTTTAAAGTTTCCACAAATAAAATATTTAAAGAACTACCACCATCTATCAAGACTCGATTAACCCTACAGTTATTAATAGTAGGTTCAACAACAATAGGGAACCTACCTGATCGAGCCAAAGGGATGGAGCAGTCTTCTTTGCTGAAGGAGATTGTCATGTCCGACCACTTTGATGGCTTGATGATGGTCGGAGGCTTGACGAGGTTGACCTCCGGCTCCATGGCCTTCGGATGACGCCTGGACTCGTATGAAGAAGACCCTCCAAAGATCATGTTGACCGTGTGTTGAGGATCCTAGTACTCCATTTCTTCGTCGCCATCTTTGTCCTTTTTGAAACTCGTCTCTTCGAGCTCCTGTATTGCGGGAAATGGTCCTTTACCTGCATAATAGTCCTCCAGTTTCTTTTGCCAGGCTCGGCAGGTGCGGAGGTCGTGCCCTGCCTGCTGGTGAAGTGGACACCACTTCTTGTTTTTTCTGGAATCCTTCGGTCGGAACTTTTGCTTTGTCTCGACCGGTATAGTCCATTTTACCCTTCGTAAACTTTTTAGGGATAGCCAGGACTTCTTTGTTGTCGGGTCTGCGGTTCTTCTTCTTCTTGAGAGCTTTCTTGTTCTTCTTCTCTGGTTTGTCCAAGCCAGGTTGGGGGATTTTGTCCTTCCGATCAATGGCCTCACACCACTCAATTGCTTCGCTAGCGGTGGCGTACTTGTCGGCCATGTCAAAAAATTCGATGGTTGTTCGTGGAGCGTTCATTGCTATGTCCTCCGTAAACCGTCGATTCCTTAGACCTGTTTTAAAAGCCTGGATAACAGATGATTCTGTGACCTCTAGTATGGAATTATGAACCTGGCTGAATCTCTTGATGTATTGACGGAGAGTCTCATCAGAGCCTTGCCGGATTCCATGGAGGTCGTCCTCCTTTCCAGGGCAGTCGTACGTACCCTGGAAGTTCACAATTAGAAGGTCGCAGAGTTGCTCCTAAGTATAGATTGATCCAACCGGTAGGTTAAGTAACCACGACCGAGAAGACCCTTCGAGTACAGTGGGTAGATAGTTTGCCATCACATTTTCGTCACCACCAGCAGCTCTGATGGCGGTGGTATATATTTGGAGAAACTCTAATGGGTTCTGAGTCCCATTGAACTTGTCCAAGTTGGCTGGTCGGAACCTGTTTGGCCAACGCATAGCTTGGAGCCCTGCAGAGAAGGCTCGACAACCTGTGATCGATTCGTGGCGCCTTCTTTGGGAAGGTGCCGGATTGTAATCGATCGGAGACCGGTTCCTAGGGTTGGAACGCTGGAGCTCCAGTGTGCCGATCCGGTTGTAGACATTGGTAAGATGCCTTAGACCGCCTGCTTGATTTAGACGGTGTCGGAGATCGTCAGGTCCAAGCGATTGTTCTTCTTGACGTGGTAAGGAAGTGGCTACCTGGAATAGCCTTCTTCCCTCGTGACTTCTTGGTCGGAATCGTCGAGGAGGCCTTGGTATTGATTGTTCCCCAACACGACCATGCTGCCCTCTACTGAGGGAGGAGCGTTGGGATGAAGTCATGGTTTGACTTCCTAAATTCCTCTGTTCCCGATACCCTTCCGTTCGTTGCATGGTCTATTGCAGAATCTCTGATACTTGGCCTACGAGCTGTACAAAACCTGGGGTTTCTACTAGAATAGGGTTAGAACTATTCAACATATCTTAAACACGTTGCAGGTTTCGTACAGTTACCGAAGGTCTCGGGGGGTTCATACTGGTCGTAGGTGTATGCAGGTCTGAACCTTCCCCCGACCTCCGGATTTGTTCCGTCACCGCCATTTGGTGGGCGGTGCGAAAGTTAACCGGCGACGTCGATCAGTTCTATTGCCTCCGGAAGTTGGTGCCTGATGGCCCGTGTCATCTCTAACAACACGTGATGGCGTGGCAGAGTGTGTAGGACCGTGCAAGGCATCTTGATTTGCATCTTCGATCGCATTGACCTCGTGCCTCCAGTAGTGATCCTTCAACGAGCTTCCATTGTAACTAATGGAGAGCCTTCCAGTGCTTCTACTAGGAGTTTCCACGACGGAGACCGGTCGGAGATGAGCACCTCCTAAAGTCTTCTTGGCGGACTCAGCCTGATCCGGCAAACTACCGATCGTATGCGGAGTCTTATCATCCACACATGGCCTACGACTAGTGGAGGTTTCATCGACACCGTTACCAGGTGTCCGTTCGCTCCTGGAATTGCCAGAAGCCGTAGGTGAGTACCTTTCAGCCATGATTTCATCGAGAGTATAGAGATTCTCGAGTGGCGGTGCTGAATTTTCTTCACCTGTTTCGCCAGTCGGAAGGACCGAGCTTGGAGTGGCTTCGGGACATTCCGAGTTGGTCGGAATGGCTGAAAGCGCCACTTGTCGTAGTAGTATGAAACTATACTACAAAAACATAGTTACATGTTATTTGAGGTCCATGCTCGCAAAGCTAGAATTAAAAGTATCAGGTCAAGTCGTTATGCACTTCTGCTGTCCTTCCACATGATCGATTAAAGTGTAGAGGTAAGATACGTATTTCCCTTTTTGTACTATTACGCTATTACTCATCACCCTAATTTGTATGCCTGTGTTAACTCACCTCATACGAGAATTTTTTATTATTAAATAACCTTTTTTAAAATTTTATTTTAAAGTTAACCCTCGGCGCATTTTATTTCCAAATCTGACCCCTTTGGTCACGCTACCACCCATGACGTGACCAAACAACGTTGTCATGGTGGGGCATGCTCTTGTTACGCCATGAGTGGTGGCGTGACAGTGTTGTTTGGTCACGCCACCACCAGTGGCGTGATCAAAAGTGCTATTTGGCGGACTTATCCCACGGCGTGACAGCATTGTTTTGTCACGCTATGGGTGGTGGCGTGACCAAAAGGGTCAGAATTGAAAATAAAGTGTGTCGGAGGTTAACTTTAAAATAAAAATTAAAAAAGGTTAATTAATAAAAAAAAAGTTCCTCATACGATGGAAAGACGAACATCAGAATACAGAGTACATCACGCTTGGTGCACTTACATTTATTTGACTTGTCTTACATATGTATGTAGGGGTGAAAACGGATCGGATAGTTTCCGACCGATCCAGACGAAAACGGATTCGGATTATCTCGGATAATTTTCGGATCAGAAACAAATTCAGATTTTTTTTTCGTAAATGAATACGGTAAACATGCTATCCGGTGGATACGGATACGAATACAGATTATCCGGATAAGACGAAGTCTGGATATCCGCATTTCAACCCAAAAGAGGATTTCGGCCGAAAAGAGAAAAGGAGATTTTAATTGATTTTAGACTTTTAGAAAATAGCAAATAGAGTTAAAAATTTCTAGAAAAAATCACAGAAATTCCTTGAATTATTTTGAACTTAATAAAATTAATTCCAACTTAAAGTTGGTTTTTTTTGCACATAAATTATTTTTAATTTATGAAAAATAGGAAAAACCTTTTAAAATCCGAGAAAATTCAAGAAATTAATTAAAATTTCCTTTTCACTTTAAATCCAATAAAATCCCAAAATACTCAATAAATTTTAATTTTGACATTATAAACTAAGAAATTAAATAATTGACTTTATTTTATTATTTTTTATTTTTTAACCAAGAAAACTCTTTTAAATATCGTAAAATCCAATAAAATAATAACTTTATTAATTTTATTTTTGGTAATATACTTTGGGATGTTACAGTCATTTGCGTATACATTAACCATCCAGCCTGATCAATGTTAGTGTGAACTAAGTTTTATATATGTGATGAACTAAGTTTGAATGCGTGATGACTTATGACTTTGTGAGTTATGACTTATGAGCTAAATATGGTAAACTAAGTGTTATATTTGTGATGAACTAGTTAATGCAGCTTGCTGGTGCAAATATTACGTGTGGTTACTGAAAATATGAACAATTCATGAATGTTTGTTTTAAATAAACTAGTTATATGTTTTCGTTAATTTCTGGCATACAATTTAAGGGGTTTTTATGTTTCAAAAAATATCCGCGATCGTATTCGTTTTGATTCGTATTTACTTCGTATTCGATATTATTCATATCCGTATTCGTATCCGGTGTATTTGTATCCGGATCAGGATCCTAGAAAAATATGAAAACAAGTATGGCAGAATCTTTATCCATCTGTATCTAATATGTTTTCACCCCTATATGTATGGCCAGGATTCCGTCCTGCAATGTGGAGGCGTTGATCTTGGAGTCTTCATTAATAAAAATAGGAAGTTACCATGACAAAGTTGAGTCTACACGGATTGCGATCCCGACGACCTAGAGTGGACAGAAAAATTTATTATGATAAAGGACATGAACTACTAGGCGTACGGCCAAGGTATGCTAGACTCCTCACAAAAGCCACAAGCATCAGAACAACGGTCAACTTATACTAGAAAGGATTAAGTACACGCTTCGTCCCTCAACTATACACGATGATTAATTTTCGTCCCTCAACTTAAATACTGGATATAACGACCCTCCAAGTATCAATACCGAACAAAATAAGCCCCTCCGCGCATTTCAGAGCGGTTTGGTCCGACATGGCATCCACGTGTGTAAGGTCCACCTCCCCCAAATCCCTTCCCATCCTCCACCACCGGCACCAAACAACCATCCGCCTCCTCACGATCCACCCATGGCCGTGGGTTCTCCCTCCCCTTGCTTGTGCTCGTGGTGCTGCTCCTGGTGCGGCCGGCCTCGGCGTCCACGCTCTCGACCTTCACCATGGCCAAGGCCGTGTCCACGACGATAGTGTGCGGTTGCTTGCCATCTGCGACATCACCGCCGCTTTGCTTCGAATGAGACGGCAATGCCGGCGATTTACCACGAAGCAGCAGGAGACGTGCGCCCTTCACCCCTTCTCCGCTCTCGCCGGTGGGGCGACTTCCTCTGTTGGCTCGTCTCCCCATGCCGACGCTGCCGCCATGCGATGGTGGGACCTGTCCAAGAATCGTGCAGACGGGCGAGCAAGAACAGACGGGACCAAGAGGGTGTACCTTGGCTCGCCGCTCTGGCGCTGTCCTCCGATGGGTACCGCGTCTGGTGCTTTCGCCAACAAGAGCTCCACTACTAGCGTTGGCGCGGGCTTGCCATACTCGTCGGCCTCCGGTTCGTCGCCGTCGCCGTGGGGGATGGGTTCGTGTGCACCATTGTCAAGGGGCCGCCGACGCCTATCTAGTGCTTCGATAATGGCACAGTGAAGGAGGTCGTCACCGGTGCGCCGCTGGGTGGGAGCTATAATGTGGTCACCGCATGCGCCCAGTGCACGTGTGCGTTATCGACGGCAGGGGCCCTCTCGTGCTGGGGCAGCGGCGTGCCGGCACTGAATGGCGAGAACGCGATCACTGGGTACGCGGCGCTAGCATTGGGCGAGGCCGATGTCTGTGGGCTGCGCACCAACAGCACCATCCGCTACTTCAACAACAGCGTGGCCGCGCCTCTGGCCAACCTGCAGTACATCCAGTGGCCACCTCTCGCCTCCCCATCGCCTCCCATCAGCGCATCACCACCACACCACATCGGCATATCATTCCAGCTCCAGCTCGCCTCGCCTTCCCTGTGAGACGCCAAGAACACCACCAATTCGGACGACCAATTTTGCAACGATGGCATGGGCTTCCCGGTGGGCTACTCGGAGCTGCTCCTCTTGAAGCAACTGCTCCACCTCCTCGTCCTGCTTGGCTACATCCGCTGCTTCCTCCTCTGGACGTTCGACGCCGTCGGCCTCGGTGACCTGTTGGATCTTGGGGTGAGCGGTTGGTCTTCTGAGAACATCTTGTAAGACAAGCAAGGGAGCTACAAACAAGCGTTCTAAAGATCGGCGGCGGTTGTGTGGTTCGACAACTTTGGTGGCATGGCGTCGGCGGTGTCTTGGCAGAGAGGATCACAGGGTGTGCCTCACCGATTCTGGGGGCCGAACGAGTTGGGCATTTGGTCGAACAGGAGAAAGGCGTCAAACATTGGTCGGAAAGCACCAGCATGGATGCCACGTCAGACCAAACTGCTCTGAAATGCACAGAGGGACTTCTTTTGTCCGGTATTGATACGTGGAGGGTTGTTATATCCAGTATTTAAGTTGAGGGACGAAAATTAATCATCGTGTATAGTTGAGGGACGAAGCGTGTACTTAATCCTACTAGAAATATGCATAAGAACACTGGAGGTTTATGTTTAACAAATAACAGCACCAATTCTACCTTTTATTCCCATACACTAATACATTGTATTATCTATCTTATTAAAGTAGAGTTAAAAGAAACCACCACATTCACTCTCAAAGGTTAATATTCCCACGTTAATTGCCACCGTAGTGGGATAGTTAGGCGACATGTGTCCCCTGTAGTGCTTCTGGAGCACTTCAGGTTCCTGTGGCGACAAAACGGTGTGTGCGGTGGGTCGTTTATCGTGGTCCCAGTTCGCGGCAGGTGGTTTTTTGCGGCGATTTCACGTGACACTTCACCTTCTATAGTGGGTTGCGTGGGTAGAAGTGCCATTTTTACCATTTCGTTCACATGAGGACTAGTTTTGCCATTTTGTTTCGAAAAGAGGCTTAATCCATGAGTTCAAGCATCAAAACAATGGTCAACTTATAGTAGAAATATGCATAAGAACATTGGAGGTTTATGTTTAACAAACAAGAGCGTCACTTCTAGCGTTTATTCCCATACATGAATACATTATAGTATCTATCATCTTATTAAAGCAGAATCGAAAAAGGCACCACATTCGCTCTCAAAGGTTAATATTCCCATGTTAATTGATGGAAAAAGAGAAAGATCCACACGGTCTTGATTCTCTCTTTTCCTTTTAATCCCTTCTCTAATTCTCTTAATTAAATGGGGTATCACAACCCTAATTTGTATGCTTGTCTAACCTCTATTTTCCTTTTTAATCTCTTCTCTAATTCTATTAATTAAATGAGTATCACAACCATAACTCTCAATCGAAGTATTAAACTAGAAACCCTCGCGCGTGCTTGCGCGCCGAATCAAAGCTGGACGAGTATAACTGGGTGTGAGACCCCGACATTTATTAGGCTCATAATACTTAGTCATCCAATTGACCCTAGTATTATCAACCAAATAAACCCGGTCTCGAGAGATGTATACTCCCTGCATGCAAGATACATACCTCACAACAAAAGAATGTACCAATTCCATACAACACATAGTACATAAGCAACAAACCAGAAGTTAATATTAATATGGAATAGCTATTACAAAAGAGAGGCCCTTAGGCCAAATAGCAATAAATAAAAAGATAACAGCGGAAGCAAAAGTGCCATAAAGATGGCTATAACACAAAGCCAATCGGTGTGCCTTAACCCCTAGGCATCTCGACCGACCGCCAAGCTAGTCGTCAAGAAAGCGCAACACGTGGCACGTATAAGGCTCTCGGAGCTCACCTCCGTCCTCTCGCAACAAAGTTGTTAAGCAAAGCAAATGAGTACAATAACTTGTTTATTGTACTCGCAAGACCGACGTAAGATAACGTAACTATAATTTAGCTACATGCAAGCTTTATTTAAGTGGATGAGGCTTTGGACTCATTTTAGCACAAAGCAGTGTTTCATTTGCAATAACATAATAGATTGAAGGCAATTTGACAAAGCATTTTTAATTGTTGAAATACAACGCGATAATACATAGTAACAACAACAAGAACAAACCTGGAAGTGACTGACCCTTAGTCACCACAACAATAGCATGAACTCCCCGTTCATACCAACCCATCAAGTTTTAATTAAAAGGTTGAGTCTAGTCTTGAACGACCTTACCAAGCATGTCCATAACCTAGGGCGAGGCTATTCAATAGTTTTATCCTGCGGGGTGTACCAATGTACCCACACGCCTGCACCGCCTTTCCTTTAGGCACACTACCTTTGGTGTGCCGCACGGCTAAGTCCTCTGAGACATTTCCAATGGACGGTGCTAATTACGAGCCGCAACCCCACGGGACAAGACACATTAGACAGCCCTAACCGGCCTGCCAATGCTCCCTCCCAACACCACACACACAGATTTTATTAAAACATACCCACCAACCAGCTCATAATTAACACCTTCCAAAGTACTTAGTCAAGAGAGGTCCCATATCCCCCTCGTGTGGTTAGCACGCAAAAGCGCTTGGCTTAGTGACCCAAGTACTCGGTCCTTAGGGACCCAGGCATACCACCACATTCCAAAAACCGCACCATCCATCCAATATGCCCAAGTCTAAATCAACATTTTATTTTCAGTTTTTGATTTTACAAATTAATCAAAGCACAAGTGCTGGACATATAGGAGGAATAATTATACTTGTGTGGTCAAGACCATCGACTAAGTCGATGATCGCCCATTACTACCGATAACTAAGCATGTCTAAGCAGTATTAATGCAACTACTAAGTGATAAGAGCTCATCCAACGAGCTCAAACCACAGCGAATAACCTAGGCTCATTGGTAGTAGAGGATAACAATTCCTACAGATTATGCAACTATAGGAAAGCTAGCGACGTTTAACACAAAGTAGCATGCATACATAGAAGTAAAGCAAAGTATTAAGCTTCAAAGTAATGGGACATGATGGGAATGGTCAAACTGCTTGCCTTGTTGCTGGTCACTTTGTTGCGGAGGGTCACTCTCGGGATCACCACAAATGTCGAAACCTAACGGAAAAGCGATAAAGAACCGATAAGAACGACGAAAAACAACAAAGACAACACAGCAAAAGAACTCCAAAACCACTGAAATTTCTACAGCAGCAAGAGGAGGATTTTTAGGGAATTTAGCAACAAGAACCAATTGATTTGGATTCTCAATGCAAAAGTTATGAGCAAAACAACTCTGCTCAGCCCTAAAAATACCAAACTGCACTATTCACTAATTTAATTATGAGGCAACATTTTCTAGAAAAGGGGTGAGGCTGAAATTTTTACTGCAAAACCAGCACCTCATGAGATGAATAACACAATTGAGTTCATCTCATTTGGAGCCATTATGCACTTTCTATAATTTTTCAAAAACAAGAACTTGAACAAAATTATAATGCACAAGTCCTTATTTTTCTAACAGCAACAAGCTCAAAACTAATTTTCTTAGTGAGTTCATTAACAGAGGAAACCAACAAAGTTGGTCTCACTCAAAAATAACCTACAGAGCAGTAGCTATGCATTTTACAAGTTAAGCATTAATTTAAGTGCACATTTTAAAGTCAGTTTTAAAACCTAGTGGCTAACTGTGCTCTGGAGCTGAGCTCAACTTACAATCATTTTTGGATTAAAGTCAAGCTCAATACAGGGCTAACACAATTTGAATGACCTCATTTGGATTTAAAATGAAAAAGATATGAAATTTTAAAGTCTATACCTTATTTCAGTTTATAACTAAGACTTCACTGGAATTGCTAAAACTCACAAAGACATGGGAGGTCGTGAGCCACAGATCACAGATCTAACGGCTCAGACCTCCCCAGAGGACAACACACACGCACATGGGAGGTCCAGAGGTCCTGGACCTCTTAGCAACTCACATGCGCGCGGTGAGGGGGAGGTCGTGGCCGTAGATGGGAGATCCAACGGACCACAACATGGACGGGAGGTCCGGAACGGACCAGATCAAAAGGGGAGGTCCTCATGGTGAGATGACCTCGAGGAGGTCCCAGAGGAGGTCTCAACGCCCTGCACCTCCGTGGAGGTCTCGACGGCCAAGATTGCGCCAAGGAGGTCTTGGACGCTCCAGATCTCCTCGGAGGAGGTCTGGACGTCCCAGACCCAGCGCCTCAACTCGCGCACGCGCGCGTTTGGACAGGGCATTAATGCGCGCGGGACCACGAGGAGGTCCGCGCGCGAGGGGTTTTAATGCGCGCAAAAGGGGACAGGGTTAATGGCAGTTAAGACGCCAATGATTGTGATGATTGGCATTTAAAACAGCGAATCCATGTCCTAAAAACGACAATAACACGCCGGGGCGCCCAACAAAATCCCGAAGCGTGATAAAATGACCTCGCCGGCGATGTAGAGCTCGCCGGTGAGGTCAATGGTACCGTTAGGTCCGCAATAGCCATGCGCACTAACGGACCTCCTCGACGGGCGGCAGCGGCGTTGAACGCCATGAGCCGAGAGGACAACGAAGGAGATCACACGGCCAAATTTTGAACGCAAAATGATGCTCCGCGACATTCAGCTGTGCCAAATAAGAGCTCCGCAGCAACATACACGCAGGTGCCAGCACTAAGGACTATCAGGAGGTACCTGGAGGTCCTTAAGATGCCGGGGAGGTCGGGGATGGTGCTGGCCTGAGTTGGGGAAGATGGGGAGCTCCGCTGCTCAAGTCCATGTTCCAAGCCTCAGCTCCAGCTCCAAGCTCCACTTTGTCCACCTCTGAAAAATGCCCAACCAATTAAGTTAGGGTTAACTTCCAAGAGGTTTTGGGAGCAAAAGCGAGCAATGGTTTGAAAAGAAAGCCACTGGAACTTCTTGTGCCACTGAGGAGCTCCAAGGACTCAACAATGGCAGCCACCAGTGAGGAGGTGAGTGAGGGAGGAGAACTCAGCCAAGCACAGGCATGGCAAGCTCCAAGTGTGTAAAAGAAGCCAAAGGGGAGCTCGAGGGAGACTTATACAAATGGTACAGAGAACTCAAGACTATGGGTTAAGCTCATGGTGAGCTTAGCCCATGGGGAGGTTCATGGGAGGTCCTGAGCTTGGACAGGATGTAAAGTTGACAGGTGACAGGTCAGGCCGACTGAGAGGCGGAAAGTCGACCAAGATTAAATGCGGTCAAGAAAGAGTCATGAACAGTACCTCCTGCCGACATGCATTAAATGCACTGCCCAGAAGCTCCCACGCGCGCCAGAGGAAAAAGAAGAACAGGGGAGGTCTTAGTGGCCGTTGGATAAGACCTGGGGGAGGTCCTGGCCCTCGGATCTCATTTTTGAACCGTTAGGTTTTGAGTGGCTGGGAGGAGGTCCCAGCCACACGATCCAACGTGGGGAGGTCGTGGCCTCACGATTTCACTTACCGTGAAAACGCACGTGAGAAAATGGACAGGAGGTCCAAAGCGTTGGATTTCAATCCAACGGTGCGGACCTCCTGTGAGGTCTTAGCCGCACGCGAACATAAAGGCCTGAGGGGGAGGTCATGGCCTTGCGCAACACACAAGGGAGGTCATGGCCTTTAGATTTTGATCTAAGGGCTACGACCTCACGTGCGCGGGGAGGTCTGGTGCGCACGAGACAAAGGGGGAGGTCGTTGAGGTTTAGCACACCAGGGGAGGTCATATCTGAGAACGTTTGAGGAGGAGGTCGTGGCTGTTGGATGTAAATCCAACGGCTACGACCTCAACTAAGTGCAAAGGGAGGTCTTAGCGGCCAAGTAACGCGGGGAGGTGGGGAGGTCCTCGCGGGTTGGACCGCGGGGGAGGTCTGGTGCTCACGTTGACCCGAAGAGGTCCACGTGGTCAAGAGGACCTCGAAGGGGAGGTCCAGAGTGGTTTGGGCGCGAGGGGAGGTCATGACACCGTCAGCTGAGGAGGAGGTCGTGGCGGTTGGATGTAAATCCAACGGTGCGGACCTCATCATGGTGGAGAGGGAGGTCTGCTGAGGTGCGCTGGTTGAGGAGGTCCGAAGGGGGTTGGGCTGGACCAGTTTTGGGAACGTGGCTAGCCCAAGGAACAGTGCAGGGTTTTTGAAGTTGAACTTTTAAACAGCTGAGACTTTGTAGAATTGTTTGGGCTAGCAAATGAACTCCAAATTTGATGAAATTTTTACAGAAGCTTGCTGACAAGGAGATTAACCTTACATAAATTTTCCAGAGGTTATTATGCAATGCATTTTTCTCAGGAAATTTATTAAGGTTGTTTAAAGGTTTGTTTTACCTCCAAAATTTATCAAACTAGTTTTACAACTCGTGATATTTTCAAGAGGGGTCCCACATCAGTTTTAGGACCAAGGAAAATACTTTCCAATTGTTTGGCACAAGATTTGAGATAATTGGAAAATGAACTAGACTTTTGGTCAACAAGAGCTTTGTGTTTTTGGATTACACAACTCTTGGACACGAATCACATGAGATTTTAGGGTTTTTCAAGATGTGAGAAAAAGTTTTAATTTCTACACATATAATTATACTTGAATAACCCTAATTATACACTTGGGATGTTACAAAATCTCCCCTCCTTACAAAAATCTCGTCCCGAGATTTGGCTCACTCGGTAAAGAAAGATGGATAGTCCGCACGCAGACGATCTTCTCTTTCCCAAGTGGCCTCATCCTCGGAATGGTTCGACCAATCGAACTTTAAGGAACTTGATGGTCTTATTCCTTGTCCTTCGCTCGAGACTCATCGAGCACGCGAACAGGTGCTCGCGATAGGTCAAATCTTCCCGACATCGAGGGTTTCCAACGAGCTTCCTCGGTTGGAACACGGAGGCACTTCTTTAGCCGACACATGGAACACATCATGTACCCTCAAGTGCGCTGGCAACTCCAACTTATAGGCAACAGCTCCTTCTTCTCGATAATGCGGTAAGGACCGACATATCGAGGAGCCAACTTGCCCTTGACGCCAAACGCTGATGGCCCTTCAAAGGAGAGACTTTGAGATAAACAAAGTCATTAGGCTCAAAACGTAACTCACGCCGACGGCGATCCGCATAGCTCTTTTGCTCGATTGAGCATGCGCAAACGCCACGAATAAGCCGGACTTGGCGCTCGGCCTCATTGATGGAGTCTGGGCCAAAGAGAGGTCTCTCACCGTCTCGACCAGTTCAACGGGTCCTACACTTTCTCCCGTGATAAGGCCTCAAAAGGTGCCATGCCGAGACCGGCCCGAAAGTCGTTGTTATAAGAAAACTTCGGCGAATGGTAAGCATTTCTCCCAATGCTTCCCATAGGAAAGGACACAAGCACGGAGCATGTCCTCTAACACCTGGTTGACCCTCTCGGTCTGACCATCAGTTTGAGGATGAAATGCCGTGCTAAAAGCAAGATGAGTGCCCATAGCCTCTTGCAAGCTATGCCAAAAACGAGACGTGAAAAGGGATCCACGATCCGACACAATCGTCTTTGGCACACCGTGCAAACTCACGATGCGGGCAATGTAGAGCTCCGCCAAAAGACCTACCCGAATGTCAGTCTTGACGGGAAGGAAATGTGCCACCTTAGTCAATCGATCGATGACGACCCAAATGGCATCATTCTTCTTCGGGGATGTGGGTAGACCGGTGATGAAATCCATTCCGATCGAATCCCACTTCCACTCGAAATTGGCAAAGGTCAAGCGATCTGCTGACGCTGATGCTCGGCCTTGACACGACGACATACGTCGCACTCGGCAACGAACTTCGCGATCTCCCTCTTCATTCGGGTCCACCAAAATCTCTGGCGGAGATCCTGATACATCTTTGTGGCCCCGGGATGAATGGATAATGGCGAATCATGGGCTTCGCGGAGGATCAAATTCCGCAACTCCAAGTCCTTAGGAACCACAAGGCGTCGCCCGAACCTCACAACACCATGCTCATCCTCAGAAAAGCACTTGGCTGTTCCGGCCTTGACATTTGCCTTGATGTGGCCCACTCCAACATCCAACTGCTGAGCGGACTTGATCCGATCCACCAAGGTCGGTTGCACAACCATGGCAGCGAGAGATCCATGCTCAACTATCTCCAAGTTGAGACGCTGAAACTCTTCGAGAATAGAGGGCGAATGCTCCTTGAGCACTAAGGCATTACAATGCGCTTATGACTCAAATAAGATCGGCAATCTACATTAGCCTTGCCCGATGGTAGTGAATACCCATATCATAATCCTTGATCAACTCCAACCATCTCCTTTGCCCGAGGTTCAGTCGGGTTGGGTGAACAAATACTTTAGGCTCTTGTGATCCGAATACACCTCACAACGACACTGATTAGGTAATGTCGCCAAATCTTAAGTGCATGAATCACGAAGCCAACTCCAAATCATGAGTAGGGTAGTTGAGTTCATGAGGTCTCAATTGCCTTGATGCATAGGCTACTACCTTGCCTTCTTGCATAAGGACACAACCGAGGCCTCGACGAGAAGCATCGCAAAAGATATCGAAGCTTCGATGGATATCGGGAAGAACAAGAACGGGAGCGGTGGTCAAACGCTTTTGAGTATTTGGAAACTTTCCTCACACTCACGACCACACGAACTTCTTGTCTTTCTTGAGCAACTCACATCGGCCAGCGATCTTGGAGAAGTTCTCGATAAAGCGGCGATAATATCCCGCTAAACCAAGAAAACTCCGCACATCGGTGACCGAAACAGGCTGACTCCATGAAAGAACATCGCTGACCTTGCTAGGATCAACGGCTACGCCTCCTGCTGAAAGAATATGGCCTAAGAAAGCCACTTCCTTCAACCGAATCGCGACTTGTGAACTTTATGCGTCAACAGTGCTCACGCAGCCTTGCCTAACACAAGCTTGAGATGCTCGGCATGTTCTCATCGTTCTTGGAGTAAATAAGGATATCATCGATGAAGACCACGACAAACTTATCCAAATACTCCATGAATACCGAATTCATGAGGTTCATGAACAAGGCAGGAGCATTGGTTAAGCCGAATGACATGACTGTGTACTCGTACAAGCCGTAGCGAGTAGAGAACGCCGTTTTGGAATATCCTCGGGCGAATCCGAACTCGATGATATCCCTCTCGATCAATCTTGGAGAAAACCCGAGCTCCAGTTAATTGATCAAGAGGTCGCCGATGCGGGCAATGGATACTTGTTCTTCTCGTCACTTCATTAAGTGGACGATAATCAACGCACATGCGTAAAAAATGCAATCCTTCTTCTTAACGAAGATAGCCGGACAACCCCACGGAGATGAGCTAGGCGAATGAAACCCTTCTCTTGCAGCTCACTTAATCGCTTCTTCAACTCCACCAACTCGTTCGGTGGCATCCGATAAGGCCTCTTTGAGATAGGGCGGTACACGAGCCAACTCGATGACAAACTCGAGGTCTCGAACGGGCGGCATCCCTGGAAGATCAGCAGGAAAGACATCAGCAAAGTCACAAACTGTTGGGACTTCGCTAATATCTAGAGCGGGCTTCGCTTCAAGTGCGAAGAGATGAGGATCTAGCAGCTTCGGCGAGAAGCGAACCTGCTCGCCGGAGGGACTAGATAAAGAGATGAGCTTCCTGGCGCAATCGATCTGTCCCATGTGCTGAGACAACCAATCCATACCAAGAATCACATCTAGACTCGCTGAATGAAGAAGGATAAGGTTCGCTAAGAACCCTACGCCTTCGATCTCGATAGGGACATCCCTACACTCAACCTCAGCTCTCAACTCCAACCAGAGAGCGAATGAGAAGCGGGACCGACAATGGAGAGGAAAGAAGCTCTCCAACAAAGAAAAAAAGACTTCGAAACAAAGGAATGTGATGCTCTGAATCAAACAAGACAATGGCGGGGTGAGAGTTAACGAAAGTGTACCTAGCACGACGCCGGGTGCCTCCCGAGCCTCCTCTGCGGTGATGGCGTTGACGCGACCACTACCCACGCCTTTGGGTAGCCGGACGATCTTCCGTCCCGAGATGCTCCAACTCGGCCCACGCCCTCCGTTAGGACGAGGGGTCGCTCTCCTCTTCTTAGGGCATTGGTTCGCATAATGCCCCTTCGTTGCATGAGAAGCATGTGACCCGGCGGCTGGTTAAGGGGCGCTCTGACTTCAGTGCAGTGCGTGGATCGAGACACGGCTGCGATGGACGAAACGAGGCAGGTGACCTCGGGCGCCAAGAGTGAGAATGGTACCCTGAGATCGCCCAAGCGGGGGCGGAGGAATCGCCCTAGATGACTTATGGGCCTCCCACTTGCGCTATGGAGTCCATAAGCTCTCGGCCGCATGCTCACGACGATGGCCTTGTCGACCAAGGACCGAAAATCAGAAAGTCGACAATGGATAGCTTGTCCTTCAGCTCCTCGGACAAGCCACGCCTGAACTTGGCCTGCTTAGCCATATCTGTGGCCACATCCTCAGGAGCATAACGAGCTAGATGGTTGAACTCGTATACATACTCCATGACTGAGCTACGCCCTTGCTTGAGCGCAAGAAACTCCTGCTTCTTGATCTCCATCAAGCCGGCAGGGATGTGAGCCCGACGGAAGGCAGTACGAAACTCCTCCCAAGAGACGGTGTGGTCCACGGGCTGCATGGCGAGATAGCTCTCCCACCATGACAAAGCTGCACCCTCCAGCTGGTGCGATGCGAACAGCGCCTTCTCGTGCTCCGCATCTGCGCGATCTGGCTTACGCCCACCAGACGGGCTAATCGTCGCATCCAAAGGGTCCTCGGACCGAAAAGGTAGGGGCTGAGTACGAAGAAACTCCGCGAGTCCTCCACGCGGTGATGGGCATTCCTTGCCCGCATCCCAAGCTCCGGAAAGTGCAGCAGGTTATGCGCGATGACGTCCAGTAGAACTCTCCTGTCATCCGCGCGGTTGCGCTCAATCTGAAGAAGAACCTCGGCCATGGTCGGAGGAGGAGGAAGCTCCTCGTCCGGACCAGCTGACTGGCCTTGGCCGCTACGAGTGCGTCCGGCCATCCTGTTACAATGAATTTTCGGTTAGCAACTAGACCCAAAAACAAAGCCTTAAAGAAAGCAAAGCTAACGTCTAGGGGAATGGAATATCACCCCAAACGAAGCCAAAACAGTGGGTAATTAAACTTTAAAAAGCCTCTAATAGATTCCAAAAACGGCCAAGAAACATCAAAAACAAGGCTCAACTTCTCAACTCAACTAGCCCGTATTGAATGAACGAGTAATTGATCGAGAAGGTTAAAAATCAGATTGTGAGATGAGACCTAAAACTATTAGAGAGCAAGGTTATTGCAGCGAAATAAGTGTTAGATACTTAGCTAACTCGTATCACATCTTACCCTTTTATTTCCACAAATTTTTGTTGAATTAACCTCTCATTTTCTACCTCAATCACTTAGCTTGAGCTTGCTGTCTTAAACTGCTGCTTCCTGTCCAGAATTTTCAGATTTGATTTCCACCTTCAAATACTTCTATTCTTCACCAAAAGGTAGCCAAGACATCAATTTAGAACTCTCATATGTTATCAAAAACCCGTGTTATCGATTAATTGGGTTTATCTTTTGAGAAGAGGAGAGGAAAACAATTTTTAAAACTCAAATTAGAGTGAGATGAGAAGAGAAAGCTAAGATAGGTAAGGAATAAAAGTAGAGAATTACTTAAGCGTTCAAAACTCATTTGTCACTTTGAAATTAGGTTTTCAAAATAGCCTAAAGACGACCAAGCTTGCGTTACTACGGTCAGAATGGCTCTGATACCAACTCTTGTGAGACCCCGACATTTATTAGGCTCATAATACTTAGTCATCCAATTGACCCTAGTATTATCAACCAAATAAACCCGGTCTCGAGAGATGTATACTCCCTGCACGCAAGATACATACCTCACAACAAAAGAATGTACCAATTCCATACAACACATAGTACATAAGCAACAAACCGAAGTTAATATTAATATGGAATAGCTATTACAAAAGAGAGGCCCTTAGGCCAAATAGCAATAAATAAAAAGATAACAATGAAGCAAAAGTGCCATAAAGATGGCTATAACACAAAGCCAATCAAGGTGCCTTAACCCCTAGGCATCTGACCGACCGCCAAGCTAGTCGTCAAGAAATCGCAACACGTGGCACGGAAGTAAGGCTCTGGGAGCTCACCTCCGTCCTCTGCAACAAAATTGTTAAGCAAAGCAAATGAGGACAATAACTTGTTTATTGTACTCGCAAGACTGACGTGTAAGATAACAGAACTATAATTTAGCTACATGCAAGCTTTATTTAAGTGGATGAGGCTTTGGACTCATTTTAGCACAAAGCAGGTTTCATTTGCAATAACATAATAGATTGAAGGCAATTTGACAAAGCATTTTTAATTGTTGAAATACAACGCGATAATACATAGTAACAACAACAAGAACAAACCTGGAAGTGACTGACCCTTAGTCACCACAACAATAGCATGAACTCCCCGTTCATACCAACCCATCAAGTTTTAATTAAAAGGTTGAGTCTAGTCTTGAACGACCTTACCAAGCATGTCCATAACCTAGGACGAGGCTATTCGAATAGTTTTATCCCTGCAGGGGTGTACCAATGTACCCACACGCCGCATCGCCTTTCCTTTAGGCACACTACCTTTGGTGTGCCGCACGGCTAAGTCCTACGAGACATTTCCAATGGACGGTGCTAATTACGAGCACGCAACCCACGGGGACAAGACACATTAGACAGCCCTAACCGCCCGCCAATGCTCCCTCCCAACACCACACACACAGATTTTATTAAAACATACCCACCAACCAGCTCATAATTAACACCTTCCAAAGTACTTAGTCAAGAGAGGTCCCATATCCCCTCGTGTGGTTAGCACGCAAAGCGCTTGGCTTAGTGACCCAAGTACTCGGTCCTTAGGGACCCGGCATACCACCACATTCCAAAAACCGCACCATCCATCCAATATGCCCAAGTCTAAATCAACATTTTATTTTCAGTTTTTGATTTTACAAATTAATCAAAGCACAAGTGCTGGACATATAGGAGGAATAATTATACTTGTGTGGTCAAGACCATCGACTAAGTCGATGATCGCCCATTACTACCGATAACTAAGCATGTCTAAGCAGTATTAACGCAACTACTAAGTGATAAGAGCTCATCCAACGAGCTCAAACCACAGCTTAATAACCTAGGCTCATTGGTAGTAGAGGATAACAATTCCTACAGATTATGCAACTATAGGAAAGCTAGCGACGTTTAACACAAAGTAGCATGCATACATAGAAGTAAAGCAAAGTATTAAGCTTCAAAGTAATGGGACATGATGGGAATGGTCAAACTGCTTGCCTTGTTGCTGGTCACTTTGTTGCGGAGGGTCACTCTCGGGATCACCACAAATGTCGAAACCTAACGGAAAAGCGATAAAGAACCGATAAGAACGATTTAAAAACAACAAAGACAACACAGCAAAAGAACTCCAAAACCACTGAAATTTCTACAGCAGCAAGAGGAGGATTTTTAGGGAATTTAGCAACAAGAACCAATTGATTTGGATTCTCAATGCAAAAGTTATGAGCAAAACAACTCTGCTCAGCCCTAAAAATACCAAACTGCACTATTCACTAATTTAATTATGAGGCAACATTTTCTAGAAAAGGGGTGAGGCTGAAATTTTTACTGCAAAACCAGCACCTCATGAGATGAATAACACAATTGAGTTCATCTCATTTGGAGCCATTATGCACTTTCTATAATTTTTCAAAAACAAGAACTTGAACAAAATTATAATGCACAAGTCCTTATTTTTCTAACAGCAACAAGCTCAAAACTAATTTTCTTAGTGAGTTCATTAACAGAGGAAACCAACAAAGTTGGTCTCACTCAAAAATAACCTACAGAGCAGTAGCTATGCATTTTACAAGTTAAGCATTAATTTAAGTGCACATTTTAAAGTCAGTTTTAAAACCTAGTGGCTAACTGTGCTCTGGAGCTGAGCTCAACTTACAATCATTTTTGGATTAAAGTCAAGCTCAATACAGGGCTAACACAATTTGAATGACCTCATTTGGATTTAAAATGAAAAAGATATGAAATTTTAAAGTCTATACCTTATTTCAGTTTATAACTAAGACTTCACCGAATTGCTAAAACTCACAAAGACATGGGAGGTCTGAGCCACGAGATCACAGATCTAACAGCTCGAGACCTCCCAGAGGACAACACACACGCACATGGGAGGTCCAGAGGTCCTGGACCTCTTAGCAACTCACATGCGTGCGGTGAGGGGGAGGTCGTGGCCGTAGATGGGAGATCCAACGGACCACAACATGGACGGGAGGTCCGAACGGACTCAGATCAAAAGGACGTCCTCATGGTGAGATGACCTCGAGGAGGTCCCAGAGGAGGTCTCAACGCCACTGCACCTCCGTGGAGGTCTCGACGGCCAAGATTGCGCCAAGGAGGTCTTGGGCGCTCCAGATCTCCTCGAGGAGGTCAGGACGCCCTGCACCAGCGCCTCAACTTCAAGACGCTGCTGTTTGGACAGTGGCATTAATGCGCCAGGACCACGAGGAGGTCCGCGCCGAGGGTTTTAATGCGCCGCAAAGGGGCGAGGTTAATGGCAGTTAAGACGCCAATGATTGTGATGATTGGCATTTAAAACAGCGAATCCATGTCCTAAAAACGACAATAACACGCTCGGGACGTCCGACAAAATCCCGAGCGTGATAAAGTGACCCTCGCCGGTGATGTAGAGCTCGCCGGTGAGGTCCAATGGTACCGTTGGGTCCGCAATAGCCATGCGCACCCAACGGACCTCCTCTCGACGGCGACGACGGCGTTGAACGCCGGCGAGCCGGAGAGGACAACGAAGGAGATCACACGGCCAAATTTTGAAACGCAAAATGATGCTCATAGCGACATTCAAGCTGCAGCCAAATAAGAGCTCCGCAAGAACATACATCGCAGTGCCAAAGACTAAGGACTATCAGGAGGTACCGGAGGTCCTTAAGATGCCGGGAGGTCGGGGATGGTGCTTGCTTTGAGTTGGGGAAGATGGGGAGCTCATTGCTCAAGTCCAAGTTCCAAGCCTCGGCTCGGCTCCAAGCTCCACTTTGTCCACCTCTGAAAAATGCCCAACCAATTAAGTTAGGGTTAACTTCCAAGAGGTTTTGGGAGCAAAAGCGAGCAATGGTTTGAAAAGAAAGCCATCGAACTTCTTGTGCCACCGAGGAGCTCCAAGGACTCAACAATGGCAGCCACCAAAGGAGGAGGTGAGTGAGGAGGAGAGCTCACCAAGCACGGGCATGGCAAGCTCCAAGTGTGTAAAAGAAGCCAAAGGGGAGCTCGAGGGAGACTTATACAAATGGTACAGAGGTCCTGCACCATGGGTTAAGCTCATGGTGAGCTTAGCCCATGGGGAGGTTCATGGGAGGTCCTGAGCTTGGACAGGATGTAAAGTTGACAGGTGACAGGTCAGGCCGACTGATAGGCGGAAAGTCGACCAAGATTAAATGCGGTCGACAAAGAGTCATGAACAGTACCTCCTGCTCAGACATGCATTAAATGCACTGCTCAGAAGCTCCCACGCGCGCCAGAGGAAAAAGAAGAACAGGGGAGGTCTTAGTGGCCGTTGGATAAGACCTGGGGGAGGTCCTGGCCCTCGGATCTCATTTTTGAACCGTTAGGTTTTGAGTGGCTGGGAGGAGGTCCCAACCACACGATCCAACGTGGGGAGGTCGTGGCCTCACGATTTCACTTACCGTGAAAACGCACGTGAGAAAATGGACAGGAGGTCCAAAGCGTTGGATTTCAATCCAACGGTGCGGACCTCCTGTGAGGTCTTAGCCGCACGCGAACATAAAGGCCTGAGGGGGAGGTCATGGCCTTGCGCAACACACAAGGGAGGTCATGGCCTTTAGATTTTGATCTAAGGGCTACGACCTCACGTGCGCGGGGAGGTCTGGTGCGCACGAGACAAAGGGGGAGGTCGTTGAGGTTTAGCACACCAGGGGAGGTCATATCTGAGAACGTTTGAGGAGGAGGTCGTGGCTGTTGGATGTAAATCCAACGCCACGACCTCAACTAAGTGCAAAGGGAGGTCTTAGCGCCAAGTAACGCGGGGAGGTGGGGAGGTCCTCGCGGGTTGGACCGCGGGGGAGGTCTGGTGCTCACGTTGACCCGAAGAGGTCCACGTGGTCAAGAGGACCTCGAAGGGGAGGTCCAGAGTGGTTTGGGCGCGAGGGGAGGTCATGACACCGTCACCGAGGAGGAGGTCGTGGCGGTTGGATGTAAATCAGCAGTGCGGACCTCATCATGGTGGAGAGGGAGGTCTGCCGAGGTCTTGTTGGTTGAGGAGGTCCGAAGGGGGTTGGGCTGGACCAGTTTTGGGAACGTGGCTAGCCCAAGGAACAGTGCAGGGTTTTTGAAGTTGAACTTTTAAACAGCTGAGACTTTGTAGAATTGTTTGGGCTAGCAAATGAACTCCAAATTTGATGAAATTTTTACAGAAGCTTGCTGACAAGGAGATTAACCTTACATAAATTTTCCAGAGGTTATTATGCAATGCATTTTTCTCAGGAAATTTATTAAGGTTGTTTAAAGGTTTGTTTTACCTCCAAAATTTATCAAACTAGTTTTACAACTCGTGATATTTTCAAGAGGGGTCCCACATCAGTTTTTAGGACCAAGGAAAATACTTTCCAATTGTTTGGCACAAGATTTGAGATAATTGGAAAATGAACTAGACTTTTGGTCAACAAGAGCTTTGTGTTTTTGGATTACACAACTCTTGGACACGAATCACATGAGATTTTAGGGTTTTTCAAGATGTGAGAAAAAGTTTTAATTTCTACACATATAATTATACTTGAATAACCCTAATTATACACTTGGGATGTTACACTGGGATTACGATACCATGAGTAATAGAAGTTATCTAGATGGGGGTGATAGACCTGATTATAAAAGATAATGATGAGCATGCTAACTATAAAAAAAATTATATGTAGATAACCATGGCTATGTTAACAAAAAAAAATTGTTTATGTGTACAATCAGTCGCTGGCTGGCTATCACTTGCTCTATTAGGCTGTGAAAGATGGTCTAGTTAAGACAACAACATGGGTAGAAAATGTTACGGATAGGATGTATAGTTGTAGTAAATGTGATCTTATCCAAGATAAAGTATAGTAGTTGAATAAACAAAATATATCAAAGCAGGTAGAGCAGACACCCTATATTAAGATGAGTGTAGTTAATCATTGTTTGTCGAAGGATTCAAAAGGGCAGTATGTTGGTGCTGATGTAGAGTTGATAGGATAGGAAATATACACATTAATATTACACAATATTAAGCAAAGCAGACTATATGCTTTGATCTAGCCGGGTAGACGACAAGCAAAATACACGTGCTTCATGCGATAAGCAAAACATACGTGCTTCATGCGACAAGCAAAACAACCGGTTGATATGATGACCTGTTAGGAAAAGGAAACATCGATCAGCTGGAAAAACATGTATATAGATGGGGAACTGGATAATCTACATTGGAAAAATTATTTGAACCATAATGCAATGCTAAATATTGTATACCTATTTTTTATTTTTTTTCTCTTGACTGTCAAGGCCTTTTTTGGCTGTATCCAGTGGACTTTGTGGCCTGGAAAGTAGATGTGGGATGTAAGAAAGGTATACACACAGGGCCAGCATATGGTAGGAAGTTTTTTTTTTCGCAGTGAACTGTTTGATACTATCAACAAACAGTTGTAAAGAAAGCGTTTACTTGAAGTTTATGGACAGTACAAGCTGTTGAGCTAGGACAACTGTTATAAAGTATGTGATAAAGAGTTGGTGTGTAGAACATATTTATGTTTTGCTATTGTGCACTAAAAAATCTGATGATTGATAGCGTTCGGAGCAATCGCTATACAAACAATGTGTAGAGACTTATTTCATGATAATGGTACACATGAAAGGAATGTAAGAGGAAGCTCTTCTAGATGTACAAGCTCAGAGAGATGATGGATGGTGGATCCTAAATGATACAATTTGTGTTTATAATCTTTTCTTCACGCTAGGAAAATATAATCTATAATGGGGTAGCACATAATATGGGGTAGTACAAAGTAGAAGAGTGTAGAGAACTGGGTACGTAATACAACCATGAGTATAGAAAGGGTGCTAAAAGAATCTATAGATGACTATAGCTGTTTTGAAAGAATCTCTGTGTGCTTTTATTGGCAGCTATCTCGTGCTAAGCCGTGATCCCAGTACAAAGAAGAGAGGGCAATAGGATCATTTTAATGGATTGTAAGTGAGATAGTAGAAAACGCGAATAGACAGGAATAATAAACTGTAAGGTAGTATGAATAGCGCCGCTATGCTGCCACTGCTCAAGAGCGTCGGTGTCAAATCCAAAGAACTTGAGGAATGCCAAACCGGCCTTCAATCGGAGCAGAACTAACATTAATATTAGATGGAGCCATCTCATAATCGGTGGATCCCGATGGAAAAATCAGCGATCCGCCATGTTGAGTTAAATGGCTAGAACCAGATATTTGATGATGAACGATAGCTAGGTGCATGCTCAAAGACCATGGAGAAAGCGTGATCTCAGAGACGTAAAAGATATCCTTGAATTTGCGGCTTCGTTGGAGCACCATAAAAGCGCGTCGCCCGCCTCTCATATATATCACTTGGTGATCAGAAGAAATCGGTACTCATGACTTGCTCACGAACCAAGGTGAGAATAATTTCCAACCATGGACTTCCGCTTCCCAATGAATCAGATCGGAATGAAAGGGTCTATGCTTGGAAAAAATGCTAATGCCTGAAAGGGGAAAACTGAGTTTGAACTGACCCATAATGGAGTTAATTAAGAAAACAAAATAAGCCTTTAAACTAAAAGAAGTAAGATGGGAAGACAGATGTGAAATATTAAATGTCATGTGATCAATCATGAAATAGGAACACATGTATAGTAATCAAGCTATAAAGAAGCACCAACCATCCATGTATTGTTCCATAAAACAGAGCAAACACACATGGTGTCTCTTCGTGCTTTCCCTTTAATGCAACAATATACATACAAGGAATAAACATGACATGTAGCATTACATGCTAAAAGTACCACAAAAATGTAAGTTGGGAGAAAACACAATAAAACAGCCTCAAGCCCTCAACACATGAAAACACCAGAAGTATCAATCAATGTAGTGTTACACTATTCATAGGCTCAGATCAATTACTAAAAAGAATAGCCATGCACTATCCATCCCATCCTTCCGTTTAATAGAGCTAAGGGGTAGCAAGGTAGCATAGTACAGTTACTGCAAAACTTCATGCCCTGTACTAAATCGAATGAATAATGTACATCACTAAGAACCACATGTACACATGACCACCATAATATAACTTTAAAACACTGGTACTCAAGTGGGGTCATCTGCAATATCAGAAGCAAAAGTCAAAACATGAACATACCTGACATCACAACAGTAATCTGATATGATTAAGACCCAAGATTATTTTATACGCCCATGGATAAAGTTCCAATGCAACAACTTAGTAGTTTTACATAGATTCTAAATTCCATATAATTTATTTTACAAAGACAACATAAGGGCTCTATGCAAGTTTTAGCAGCTCTCTCTAGAGCATAGAATTTCCTTGGTTGGGCTACTCATTATCTTGGTTAGTTTTGGGACAGTTGCCAGCCTGGCCCTAAATAGCTAGTTAAGCCAACCAGACCAGGCCACCACTACCTACATCATAACAGGAATGCTACAATCTAGTAGGACCAGGCTGGGAGGGAAGATTTTTTGGGCCTAGCCTGTTAAGCCCATCTTGGCCCTAAACACCGGTTGGGATAAATTTGCCTGGATCTAGTTCTTTCCCTCTTTTAATTGTGCTCGCCATGTTCATATAGGAAATACAATATTAAATCAACAGTTTCAAGACTTTAAGTATGAGCCCTCTACTCGCTTTACACCTAATTTATATAACCAGCTTTTCAAAATTGGACATGATGATTGAGCCATACTCTGCGAAGCCTACTTGTGTTCGAATAACCACAAAACTAATTATGATGCATCAAATGTAGCGCTTTTCGATGTCGTTGGCTCTCCACAAAATAGTTTTTGTCCTTCGCAGTCATTACAAAGGGCATACTAATTCTTAGTGTCTCTGAAGGCGATTAATGAAAGGAAACCGGATAAATGAATAGACCTCAGAAGCCATCTATTCAAGGACGAGGTTGCATGAGGTTGTCATTAGGAAAACCAAATATTTGTCTCGCAAAAGTAATGAAGCATACCTTCATGAGCTTGGGATCATGCCCGAAAAATATCTTGGTCTCATAAGATCGGAAAGGCTGCTTCCATTTCTTTGGAACCACTCAAAACATGAAAAATAAACAATGAAAAACAAGTCACAGATTGTTATCACACAAACATATTGGCATCAACAACACTACAAATCCAATGCCTCTAAAACTTTGTAACACTTTCCTAAACATAAAAACATAGAAATGCAAGTTTATATCTACCTCAATTTGGTCAGGTATGCGACGTATGTCATTAAGCATGACGCTTAATCATATAACCTTTGGTGATGACAGGAAGTAAGCAAGAGAGATCTACCTGACATATAAGTTTTTAGTATCATGTATGTATCCTACAAGCCAGAGGGAAAGATTTGGCAATAACAAAATACAAACATATTAGAGTACTAATAAAATACAAGATGGAAGCATCACAGGCAAAAGACCCATACCAATAGGTGCCCCAAATGCACCAGGAGGAAGCGGATCAAACTCAAAACCAAGCACCGCCCATCCTCCTAAGCGGCTCCCCAATCGGTTCTGCCTGAGTCGATCACCCGACGCCGACCCACGTGAGTCATCGGTGCAAGCGAGACAACATAACTTGTGGTGGCTCGTAATACCTCCTCCCAATCTCCTAACAGAAATCCTTGCACAATGAGACTCCTTTCCGAGAGCAGGTAGCAAATGCTCACCATACGTCCCAAGAGAGCTAACCGTTAGCTCAACGTGTGGCGTTGATGGCGGAGAACATGATGAGGGCGCTATGATCGAACGGCAACCTCCTCCTCCATTGCTAAAGTTTTGCCCGTGGCTTCCTGGTCCTGAGTCGCCGTGGCGTAACCACATCTGCGCACGTCCGTCGACCACAACCTCACCAACAGCTCATACAGCGTCTCGTCGAGATCTGAGATCCTCTGCACCATCACAAACCTAACCAAATCATCAAGAAAATCACACATATATTTCGATCAATTATATTATTCACCAAAACACGAAAGGAAACTCCCAAAAAAATCATAATCCTCGATAATCATCCACGAACTCAGATAGGTCTTCTCGAGAACCTCAATTGGTGGGGTGTCTTCATCACGCGCCGTCGCCGGCTTCCCGCGGATCAGAGGTACTGCCCCACCACCACCCAGGGCGGTGCCGAGGCCGGGCAGGGCCGGCAGCGAGCGGCTCGGGCGAGGAGCGAGGCGGCGGGCTAAGCCGGCAGCAAGCCAAGTGAGGCCGAGCGGGCGGCCGTGGCGCAGAGCGAAGTCGAGGGGAGGAGCAGCCACCGAAGCGCCAAGAGCGAGGGAAGGCGGCAGTGGCGCCAAGACACCAGTGGGAGAAGCCGTGGGCGCGCCATGGGCACATTTTGGCCGGAGCAGGTACCAGGAGAAGAAAGGGGAGAGAAGAGGAAACAAGAGCAGAGGCGACGAAGAGAGGGCTGGGTTGGGGTTGGAGTCGGTGGCGCACTCGGGGATGGGGATAGGCCACCAGACGAGACAAGGGAAGATACGAGGGCGAGGGCGGGCGCGGAAGCGCAAGGCGAGAAACTGGGACGGAAGGGATGCAATGGAGGGGGTGAGGAAGATAAGCGCGGCGTAGAGGCGCAGGCCGACCACGCGGTGGGCAGGGGCGAAGCCGGAGTGAGGCGACGCCAAAGAGGAGGCGCGGGCCGACCACGCGGTGGGCAGGGGCGACCGGCGGCGGGGTGTCATGGAGCAATCGGAGGAGGGGCGAATGAGAGAAAGGAAAAGCAGCGAGCGTCGGTGGTGGGGATGAAAGGCAAGGCTGCAGGGGACGCGTGACTCGTCCAGCCGAAAGTAGCACGCGAACCCATCGCCTAATGCGCGATCCGATCGGACGGCGTGGAGAGAGCGCAGCGGAAATCCGACGGCCCAGAAAAACGAGCCGACGTGGACACTCTCTCTGAGCTCAAAGTCCGCAAGGATTTATATAGAAAGATGTAGGAAGTCCAGGGGCACTAGTCCCATCAGATGTTACGGTCGTCGCCGGGGTCATCAGGATGCACGACTCGCCAAAACCGCGGTCGCTGTAGAGCGCAGGCGCAGCTTGGCTGATGGCGACTGCTGATAATTAACTACCCTATTCTCTAGACCACCTTCAACGGCGACAGGCTCTTGTGCTTCAATTTTAACTCAGCTTAAATAGAGATAAACTTTGCATACACGTATATCGTAGACACTCCCTATCGTATCTCATTTGCATTTTTTTTCCTTGTTGCTAATGTAAAAGGTTTTGATAGATAAGTATTTGAAAGAGAAGATATTGTGAAAAGAAAAACAGGAACAAAATTCAAATCATGGTGTCTGAAAGAAATCGAAACATGAATATATATTTGATGAATGACTAATTTTACTCCTCGCAAAGGGAAAAAAACTAATTATACCTAGTGTTGATCTTGGCATCCTGGCGACTACTTGTGTGTTCACATGCCTAGAATATGAGACTTAATTGAGAGAGGTCTAAGAAAAGTCTGACTTGAGAAATGCCTGAGACCATCAGCAATGTATGTGCTTAGCCGGTTTAATAGGTTGGATTTAATGCTGGGAACCGATTCAACACGTTGGAAGCTGTCGATTCCGAAGCAAAACTCTAGGAACCGACGCAAACTTTGCATCCGAATGGAAGTGAATAGAATAATATTTTTCATTGGGTGGTTAGCATATGCATTAAGTTCTGTGAGGGGGGAGGAAATGGAGAGAGAGCGGTTGAGAGAAATTTTATTTCTTTTCTGATTTTTTTAATAAGATGTCGGTGCCACTTAAGAGTAAGAATCGGATCAATACATTGGGGGGAAAATGACTAGTTCTTTAAATGCTTATGTGGTATGACTTTAAATCGATGTCGATTCAATACACTAAAGATGCTCTGAATGAACCTTCTTAATTCTTGATAAATGTGTGAATGAATCTACCTGTGATTCTGTGAATTATTGAAGCATCAAAGCCGTTCAATGGCAAATCAAACAGTAAAAGAATATGAGATGACGTGGCAATGCCTTCTGCTGGCTTTTGCACTCAGCTTTAAAAGAAGAAGATTAACGTATATCACTTGCCACCATTTTTTAATTTATTTCTAACTAACCTTACGTATGTGCGGCTAGGATTTCATCCCGTAGTGTGGGAGTGTGAATCCATAGTCTTCTCATCAGTTAAATGTACGAGAAAGCGATTTCATAGTTGAGTCTACATGATCGCAATCACTAATACCAGGCTGAACACAATAATTTTTTTTACTACTTAAAAATACTCTGTTGTTTGTATGTTCGCCTGCCTCTCTCACCTTCTCTCCACGAGCCAACGAGCGCACAGTAAATTACCTTCTCTCCACGAGCCTACGAGCTCAAAGTAAATTCCCTTGAGTAAATCTTAGCACTTTGATTTTGAAGGAAGGGATAAGATCCAATGCGCAGCATGCTTCTGTGCAATAAAACGCTACAATAAATTGTTGCTACAGTCTTCGTTAAAAAAACGGTTGCTGCAGTAAAAAGGTGGTGCTTTGCTACAGTTTTATCTCTGTGTTTTTCTATCTCTTCATATATTGGAGGAGATGCGCTTGGTTAATTTGATGGCATATCCGGAGGATAGGATCAGGGGAAGATACCGCAGATTTTTGTTGCTCGAGCTGTTTAAAAGCCGGAAAAAACAAAGAGACATGCATCAGCCTGGCCGGGGCCGCCTTGGTGTCAGCCCTGGCCCGCTGGGTCTCGGCCTGTTCCTTTAGGCTCAGTTCACTCTTTGCGCTCATGCCAAAAACAGCTCATTCCCACGGCGCACAGGCCCACAACTCTGGATCTTCAACAAAAACCGCTTCGGTTTCAGTTTCAGTGTCGCGCTGTGCGTCCTCTCCCGGCAGCCGCAGCGCCGCCGGACTCTTCGCCGTCAGCCGGTCGCCGCAGTATCGAAAGAGGGGAGGGCGCGGAGTGAGTCGGGTCGGGGCGGTCCACGTCGGGCTCGGATGGACCTCCTCCCCACTGCTCCCGGTAGACCGGAACCTCCTCCCAGGGCGGTAGGGCAGGCCGACGCGTCCCCGTGAGCTCGGCGCTAGTTGTCTATTCGAATTGGTGCGTTCCCTTGGAAATCTCCGTGTATTGCTTTATTTTTTTTGAACTACAGTGTTTGCTGGATTGAGTTAGGTGTTGCATTGGACCAAGGAACGGAGAAACGATGGAACCTTCGCCATTGCGCTTCTCAGGGGAAAGGACGGGTTTGCCCTCACCGCCGGTAGGGGAAAAGTCGTCTCTGACCTTGGGGACGGCGGAGAGCGCAAGGTCGGTTCTGCCCTCGTCGCTGGGGTTGGCGACAGATTGCAGCCCTGAAAAGCCGGATTTACCCCCGGCGGAAGCTTCGCGACCTGGCGTGCGTGGGCGTGCCATCAACCGTCCGTTGATCTCGGGTCATGGCGTGGCGCGTCAAGAGGGGTTGTCGAGCGATGCTGGAGGTGATTCGCATCGATTTCTTCGTTTTGGTATGTCTCTCTCGGACCTCTTCGCCCACTCTTGGCGACGTATTCCTCTTTCCTCCTAGATCTGGATCCCCAAGGGTGCGTGCGTGGGAGAGCTAGGGTTTCCAGCCTCGAGTCGGGAGGTTCATCGTTTTGGGTGGAGCGCAAGGGTGGTCAAGCAGATTGGTGATCTGCCGCCTCTGGAGCGTTCGTTTGCAGAAGTTATTCGAGGAGAGGAAATGTATCGAGGACGAGGCCATTGGCCGCGTCGATTTTGGGGTGGAGGTCGTAACTTCGGTGGGAAGTGATCTGCTCTGGAGGAGTGGATGGAAGATGATGACCTAATGGTGGAGGAAGATTTAAGATCGAAGCTTCACGGAGATCAAGCACAGAAGTGGAGAAATCAGGAGCAACAGCAAGGGGGCTCCCACCGATCAGGTTTGCATGTTGGTTCTCAAGATCTTATTAGAGATAGATTTGATTCTAGATTTGGGAGCTCTGGAAGGGATATGTTTAATTCGGGAAAAGGGTGGCATTCTAATTTTAACGAGGGGTCCTCTGATAGATTTGGGGGTTTTGGTCGAGATGATCATAGTAAAGGAGATTTTCAGGGAGGGCTGATGGGAGAGGTGGAAACCCTAAATCTGATATTTCTAAAAATGTGGCTCCTAAGGCTCCTTCAACCGACAATGATAAAGGGGATGGTGTCAAGAAAAATTGGGGTGAAATAGGACCGAATACTAGGGTGCTTCGTCCTAAGGATCGAGGTACTTGTTATCGTTGTTTGCAGTCTCGACATTACCAAGTTAGATGCACAAATCCACCAGCTTGCTATAAATGTAAGAAAACTGGGCATTGGACTTCTGCTTGTCGTGATGATAAGAAACATGTGGGGTTGAAATTGTGTGGATTTGGGATACCTGGACAGGGTTTCTATAGCATTCAAGTGTTGGGCCTCAAACTTTCTGAATTACAAGAGGCTTCAGGGGTGCTAAGCATTAAAGAAGGGGTGGCTTCTGTGGTCAAACTTGAAGTAGAATTGAAACATCTTATTCAAGCTGATTGGGATTGGAAAGTAAGAAAGCTCTCTGAGACAGAATTTGGGGTGGTTTTTCCTTCAAAAGCGATGTTGGAGACTTGGTCCAAAGCTAGAAGCGTGGAATTGGCGTTGCACTCCATAAAAGCTAAAATAGAGAAATCTAATCTGGATCAGGAGGCCTCGTCTATTCTGATTGCAGCTTGGATTAAAGTCTCAGGAATCCCTACTGCTAAATCAGCTACCATTGTGAAAGATATTGCTTGCATTGTGGGAGAACCTTTAGAAGTGGATGAATTAAGTTTGACAAGAGCAGATCCGGTGAGAGTGAAAGTTCTTAGCAGAGATCTGATGAATATACATTGCTTTGTAGAAATCTTCATTAACTCTATGGGTTACGAAATTAAATTTGAAGTTGAAGGGGGTAATTTTAAAAAGAAAGAGGGTCCTGTTTATGATCACTTTCACAAATTTCATGCTCATAAGAAAGATGGTGATGATGATGATAAGGAAGAAGATTCTCATAGCAGCAATCATAATTCAAGATGGGATAAATTGGTCAAGAAATATGGGGGAGAGATTAACCAGTCCTCAGATAAAAAGGAGGGGGGTTGCTGATAGCAAAACTCAAGGTAAAACTCATAAAATTTTGGGAGAGAAAGAGTTGGAGGATGATTCTGTCTTTAAGGGGAATTCTACAGTCTCCAAAAACCCTATTATGTTTCATACTGAGAGTCCCTTACTTTTGGAGGTGCTAGTGGGAACAGTGACTAATACAGACAATAAGATTGGTTTTGATGAACAGCAAGATGTTTGGCTTGGGGATTCTGTTCAGAATTGTTTGCCAACCCAGAAGGTTATGGATTTATCTGTTGCTTTATGACCTTGTAACTTTCATAATGATTCTGATCAGATCCCTGAAGAGATTGTTCATAATGAGCTTCATGATACTGTTGATTCTGAACTTTATAACAAGACTACTGATCAGGTTAAAGATTTTGAGATAATTCAGAAAGGGGTTTTGGAAATTGTGCCCTTGGCTTACAGTTTTCCTCTAAAAGGAGACTCCTCTTCTCAGTTTAAAGGCCAAAATTCTATATGGGTTGAGGAGGGTAAGCGATGTCTTATTTCTAAAGATTTGGTGGATGTTAATAGTGGTCAACATTCTGAGGAAGGGGTGGATTCCATAGCTTCTGCTAATTTAGGAGGTTCTGATTTCTGTGGGGTTGATGACATTAATGAAGAGACAGAGGGGTGGATGATTACTAAAAAGAAGGGGAAAATAGTAGATTTCTGGAACCTCAAGTTGCAACTAGAAAAAGCTCAAGGATCCAAGACAAAGGGATACCAATGGGCGTATATCGCCAAGTGAAATCTATCCAAAACTTGGAATCTCAAGGTAAAATTGAAAATTCTTTTAATGTTCTGACTAACTCTTCTTTTGAATGTTTAGATTTTGTTGCTACTTCGTGCGGTATCTCTTTGGGTGATCAATCTAAAACTGCTAGAGAGATCATATCTGCAATGCAAGCTCAAGAAATTGTGAGGGCTGATTTGGCCAAAGCTGCACAAGCTAAAGCAAAAGTGGGCTTTGAAGAACATATGGTTGAGGCAAAAACTGTTGACACAAAGGGTGAGGGTGGTAATACAGAAGGCATTGAACAAAAGGGTGGTGTAGGTTTTAAGTTGCACAAGAAAGTGTGTAGTAAAAGGAAGAAAGGGGGTGCAAGAGGGGGTGTTTCTTTTTTATGAAAATCTTATTTTGGAATATCAGGGGCATGGGTAAGCCTGCCAGAAGAAGACAGTTAAAAGAGTTGATATTTTCTGAGGGGTTAGACATTATTGGGTTGCAGGAAACTATCAAGCAGGATTTTTCTACAAGAGAACTGGGGAATTTGGTGGGAGATCTCCCTTTCATCTAGCATTGGACTCCTGCAGTAGGTCATTCAGGTGGTATTTTATTAGGGGTGAAAGCAGAATTTCTGGAAGTGGAAAGTTTCAAGACAGGACGTTTCTTTGTTAGTATGGGGATCAGAAATAAAGCTTCTAATTTCCGTTGGGAGGTTATGGTAGTCTATGGCCCAGCTAATCATGAGTTTGTTGAGATTTTCTTAGGTGACTTGGACAGGAAATGTAAAAATACTTTGGTGCCGTTAGTTATGGGGTTTGATTTCAACTTGATCAGGGTGGCAGCAGATAAAAACTCTAATAATGTGAATTTTAGACTGATGGAGATCTTTAATGAGTTCATCTCTGAGAATCAGCTGTTGGAGATCAAGAAAAAAGGGTCAAGATACACCTGGACCAATAAACAGTTGAATCCTATCATGGTTAATTTGGATAGAGTGCTGGTATCAACCACTTGGGAGGTCAAATTTCCTCTTTGTTATGTGAATTGTATGACCAGGGTGGGCTCTGATCACAACCCTCTTTTGTTGAATACTGGAGAAGGAGTTAAGATCAAATCTGGGAATTTTTTCTTTGAGAGCAAATGGCTCTGCTATGATAATTTTAGGGGTCTGGTTCAGGACAAATGGAAGGAGTTGAATGATAGAGTTTCTGAAGATTGTTATTCAATGGACAGATGGAATGGAAGTATTGCTTCTCTAAGAAGCTTTTTGAGAGGTTGGGGTGCTCATATGAATGGGGATTATAAATTGCAGAAAAACAGAATTGTGGAACAACTGCAAGTTCTAGACTCTGAGGCAGAGTTAAAGGGTTTATCTACTGAAGGTTGGCTTAAGAGATATTCTTTGGAGAGAGAGCTGGAGAGACTTTTTGAAGTAGAGGAACATCACTGGCAGCAAAGAAGCAGGGTTAATTGGATTACTAAAGGGATGCCAATACTGGATATTTCCATAATTGTGCTAATGGGAGGAGAATGAAGAATCATATTCTCAGTTTGGAACAAGATGGGGTTATTTTGTAGAGTAAAAATGACATCAGGGATCATGTGTATGGTTATTACAAACAGTTGTTTGGACCTACAGACAATCAAGAGATTAGTTTGGTGGAAAATTTTTGGAGTACTGCGCAGAGAGTTTCAGAAGAAGATAACTTGAATTTGGTGAAGGAGGTTACAGAGGAGGAGGTATGGAAGGTGATCAAGGAGTTGCCAAGGAATTCTGCTCCTGGTCCTGATGGTTTCCCCTGTTTGTTCTATAAAGAGTTCTGGGGGGTGATTAAAAATCAGATGATGAAATTGGTTAAAGACATGTTTTCAGGGGTTTTGGACTTGAAAAGGTTGAACTTTGGAGTGATCTCTCTTATTCCTAAAATCAAAGAGGCTGTCAACATAAAACAATACAGGCCCATCTGCTTGCTGAATGTTAGTTTTAAAATTCTCACTAAGATTTTGGCCAACAGATTGGGTCTGATTGCCGACAAAGTGATTAATATGAGTCAATCTGCTTTCATTAAGGGCAGGAATATCCTTGATGGGGTGGTGGCTCTTCATGAAATTGTTCATGACTTTAGAGTCTCTAAGCGAAAAGGGGTGATTTTAAAGCTTGATTTTGAGAAAGCGTATGACAAAATACAGTGGAGTTTTCTGGAGGAGGTTATGATAAAGAAAGGCTTCTCAGATCAGTGGGTTAAAATAGTAACGAGTTCAATTAAAGGGGGTAAGGTTTGTATCAATATTAATGGAGAAAAGGGCCCTTACTTCAAAACTTTCAGAGGCCTTAGACAAGGGGACCTTCTTTCCCCCCTTCTCTTTAACTTGGCAGTTGATGTTCTTTCTGAATTGATTCTTAAGGCTCAAGAGGCAGGTCTGATAAGGGGAGTTATTTCTCATTTAGTGACCGGAGGGGTTCCCATTCTTCAATATGCTGATGATACTGTGCTGATGATAGAATATGGGGCTGAATATTTTTGAAACCTGAAATTTTTACTATATTGCTTTGAATGGATGTCAGATCTGAAAATAAATTATCATAAAAGTGAAGTTTTTGTGATGGGGGTTGATGATGAAGAGGCTAACAAGGTGGCAGATATCTTCAATTGCAAAAGGTCTCATTTGCCCATGACTTATTTGGGGATTCTTATTGGAGATAGGCACATAGGGGAGAAAGCTGCAGAGGGTGTGATCAATAAGTTAAGCAAAAGACTGGATAATTGGAAAAGCAACTTCTTGTCAGCTGGGGGGAGGCTGGTATTGGTGAACAGTAGTTTGAGCAGTCTCCCCATCTACACTATGGGGTTTTATAGATTCAATAGAGAAACTCATAGAAAGATGGATTCTATTAGAGGGAAGTTCTTCTGGAGGGGTGTTAGTGGCAAATTTAAATATCACATGATGCATTGGGATGCTGTCTGCAGACCAAAAAATTTTGGAGGGTTGGGGATTATTAATACCAAAATCATGAATGATTGCCTTATTGCCAAATGGATCTGGAAGATTTCGATAGCTAAGAATGATCTTTGGTTTAAGATTTTGAAAGACAAATATTTCCCTTCTGGGGTTTTTAATGACTCTTGTAAGACCAGTGGTTCCCAGTTTTGGAAGAATGTTCTAAGGGTTAAGAATTTGTTTAAATGTGGGGTCAGATTCAATGTGGGTGATGGTACTAACATTTCCTTTTGGAGAGATGCTTGGGCTGATAATTGCCCTTTTAAGATCAAATATGACAAGCTTTTTAGACTGTTTCAATACCCTTACAGCAGTGTGGCTGAGGCGAAGAGAGGAGATGATTGGAATATTTCTTTTAGAAGAAACCTGGGGGAAGAGGAACTTCAGTAATGGGATGAGTTGAAGAAAAATCTTATGGGTGTTGATATAGGTAATGAACAGGATCAGGTTTTCTGGTGTTTTGAGAAGTCCGGCTGTTTCTCAGTGAGATCTTTATACAAGCACCTTCAGTTTGGGGGTGTTAAAAGCTTGAAATTGCAGAAGCTCTGTAAGAGCAAAATTCCTCTAAAGCTAAAGTCTTTGTTTGGCTTTGCTACAATGATAGAGTCCAAACTTTGGATCAGCTTAAGAAAAGAGGTTGGAAAGGTGAAACAAATTGTGTCTTGTGTGGTTTGGAGGAGAGTATTGACCACATTATGTTCTCTTGCAATCTTTCGAAATTCTTCTGGATTTGTCTGAAAGAGGCTTTTGGTTGGGAGCGACAGCCAAAGTCTTTAGATGATTTCCAAATGAATTGGATGGATAAGAAAGGGGCTAATCTTTATAATGTTGCTTTGTTTAGTTTTGCAGCTACGGCTTGGACTCTGTGGAGAATTAGGAACAATATGGCGTTTGAAAGGATTTTTTTTGAAACATCCTGTAGATATGATCTTCAAAGTTTTATCTTGTTTGCAGCAATGGCGTATTCTGTTAAAAAAGGATGACGGCGACAAGCTGGATGCTGTCGTGACTATGTTGGAAGCTTGGACTAAAAATTTTTGTAAGATGAGCTGAATCCCACCTTTTGGACTGTAACCTGGTTAGGGAACTTATCTGTTCTGTGTTGGGGCCTTGTTCTAGTGGTTTGTTAATGTGTTGATCTGCAGTCTGTCGTTTTTGCTGCTTCTGTTAGTATTGATCGATGCTACTTTGTTCTGCACTCTGAAGATGGTGCTGATTCTGAAGTGGCTGAAGCTTCCTTATGCCTGTTTAGTTTAGTGGTGGTGGCAACTGTGCTGCTCTTTTGCTTGGCTTGTATTTGGTTCACTGGTGTCCCCGGTTTCTTCTTTACCTCTTTCTGTATAAGACTGTTATTTGCTTTCTATAAAAAGCAGGGTTTCCCCCTCTTCAAAATTTTTTTTAATGGCTTCTATGTGCATATACCTAGGTTGCACACAATATTGCAAGTTGATTAGAAACCTAAAATGTGATGAGCGAATTTCAAATTTTGGGTATGAATTGAGATGTGCCATCCTAAGATTTATGGATTTGTGTAAACCCGTTTATGGTAATGCTAAATTGATTATAAATTTGAGTGTGGAGTTATCGCCATGGAGTAAAGTATTACATGTCTTGTAGACTTATGAGCAACTCTATTCCAGTATGCAAAGACATTAGTACTTGTAGACTTGCAAATCTGAGTTCTCTGATCTGATTTTGTTTGGCCTACTACCTTTAAACTTCTTGCTATGTGAAAATCAGACAATATATGGTATCTGTCTTGACAAGTTAAATTAGAATATCAAATATTAGCCATACCTAGAGGTGGCCAAATGGGCCATGCCAGCCAGGCTGGTCCGAAGCACAATATTGTTGGCCTAGCCCAGGCACGGCACGGCCAACCGCCTAAACAGGCCATGCCAGCCCAACCCGACGCATTGTGTCGTGCCTAAATCTAAGCTTCGGCCAAGAGTGGCCCAAAGATAACACGCTGTAATCTGTGTCTATACGACACAACCGAGCACGGTTCATCCGACCGCGGCCCGTTAGGGCCGTCCATTTTTTAATGTTCGTATGATTCTATTGTGTTTTTGAATTCTATACGGTTGACTTTTTAATTTATGTGATTTTATTTTGTAGTTTTTAAATTTTATATAGCTCATTTTATAAGTTTGTATAATTTTATTTTGTATTTTTGAATTTTGCATATTTTATGGGATAAGTCTTACATTTTATTCAAATTTTCAGCTAGATGGGCTAAATGAGCCGACAACGGCCATGAGCTAACTAAGTGCACAGGTCAGCTTCATGGCGTGTAAGGCCATCGGGTCGTGCTTGGTTGGTGCCTCGATCCATGGGCCCACACTCTGAGTCGGCTAAGCAAACGAGCAGGGCCCAAATGGCCCGTGTTGTGTCGAGTGCCCATTTGGCCACCTCTAGCCATACCTATTGGAGCGTCTCTTGAGTAAGCCATAGGTCGTGGGAGGTAAGAAATTATTGCTTGGACTTGTTGACAAATGACAACGCTACAAAGCATGTTTTTGTTTTTGCATACAGTAGCATAAATACAATGAGGTATCTTAAGTATATCCCTTATAGGCATATTTATTGCGAGATAATAGAAGTATACAACTAACACGGTCTACAAAGGGAACTCCATAATTTAATTCTTCAAAAGCGTATGTTAACTCACATGCATCCTTACAACCACTCCGGTGTGTTATCGGGTATATGGTTAGCGTGGCAAACTAGCCGAGGATAACAATTCTTGCTTTTGACTATAACACCGCGAGATGCCTTCGTATGTTAAATTAGAAGTAGTAACAAGATTGATATGTGCTTGAGAGCTCCTAGGCATTGGGCATACCAAAGGGTCGATCTCTCCATTGTTTCTCGGGAAAAGATGGAATTTTCTTAGCCTCTTAGTTACGAGGAATTGCGACCTCATCTCTACTTCTTCCATAGTAGGCCTCTTGGCTCCTTTGACCTTCAAGCATGTTTTTGTAAGCGAGACAATATCGTTAATCTCTTCTTGGTCTGCCTCGTACACAACTTGAGAATCCATTATTTCCATGATAGTTCCCTCCTGAAATTCTTCAACAAAGTAACGAGACAAGTTTTGCTTTTCACCCAGATCATTGATAAAAATTGGCTTCTTTCTTGTCAAAAGTTCTACAAGTATCACTCGAAACTATATACATCACTCTTCTCGATCGGTTGGCGAGATGATAATACTCGGATCCGAGTAACCGAATGTGCCTTGGACAATTGTTACCACATGAGTCGATCGAGTGAAACAGATCTTGAAGCACCAAAGTCGAAAACCTTTGTAGTGAAGGCATCATCTAGAAGTATGTTGGAAGATTTCACATCTCTATGGAAAATGGGTATTATGGCAAATGAGTGGAGATAAGCAAGTGCTCCTGCGACTTCTACCGCTATTCAATCGATCATCCCATGACAAACAAGCATTTATGGCTTACATCAACGTGAAAAAGGCCATACAATGTACCATTGGATACAAACTCATAAACTAGCAAAGGCACCTCTGTCTTGAGGCTGACATCCAAAAAGCTTCACCACATTGCGGTGGATGATTTGAGATAGGATAGCAACTTCATTGATAAACCGGTCTATTTCAATTTGCTCCACTATTTTGGACTTTTAATGGCCACCACACTTTGATTAGATAGTATCCTTTGTAAAGCGTGCCATGACCTCCACGTCCAAGAACACGAGTAGTATCAAAGTTGTTGGTCGCATTCTCCGATTCCTCAAGGAGAATATCTTTGTTTTGTTTGTGGCACTTTCATCGAGATTAGTTGCTCCAAGAGTAGACCTTGATTTTTCTTGAAGTATGCTCTTCAAATTCTCTTTTGGGTGCCTTTCTTCCACTTGCTAGCTAATCTGATTGCACAAAGTGCAAGGATTATGGAACCAAGGCCACAACCAATTCCAATTGCAATACCTACAAGAAGGTTGTGTTGCTTAGCGATGGAATTGCCCAACGGATCATTTGCATTTTGATAATTCCATTGTATGGATGTTGATGTTGGGTATAACTTACCCAAAAGAAGATTGCGTTGCTTTGCGGATGTTACACGTTTCCTTTTGTTGGTTCAAACTCTTTACCATGAGGACAAGGCAGGCAATAATACCCGCCGAAAATTATGACATATTCCATTGCAACAATCGACAATGCGCACTCATCGATGTCTGCAAACAACATAGAATGAAGTGAGTCATCACCATGTGTCACGGTGCCGGTCAGAGTGTCGGACCGTGAACAAGATAGCATTGCTGATCTGCAAGGAGGTGAAACGAGTAAGCGCAACAGACGGCCGTCCGATCGATATCCTAGGGCGGAGTGGCTTACTTGAAGATTGCTTTACTTATTTTAGTGTCCCCACCGGCCAGCTTGTGGTTTGGGGGGAGTATATAAGGATCGAGAGGCAGTCTGGAGGGGTAAGAAAAGATATATTGTAAAGACTAGACTTTGAAGTTTCCCTTCTGTTCATCTATTTCCCCATCCTGTTCTTCCCTGATATTTCCTCCCCCTTTCTGGAACACTTTGATCGGTGAATATACTGGATTACCGAGTTGGAACATAACAATTGGTATCAAAGCCCTTCCGAAACCCTAGAGCAACCGAGGTATCAAACGCACGCTCAAGTTCGATCTCAGGAGATGGAGCACCAGATGGTCGAGTTGACGAAGGCCTTATTGGCGCAGAGTGAGTCGATCAAGGCTTTGCAAACAAAAACTGATGCGATTCACTCAGTCGTGGAGGAAATCCGACCGGCGGTCCTAGAGTTGCAGCGATGGAAGCCGGAGGTGGAATCCTCTGTGGAAGGATTGCGCTCAGATGTGAGCGATCTTCGAACGCAAGTGATGTAGATCACCCGCAACCCTGTTTTGGGAATCAAACCCAGAGATTTGCCTCCGATCTTGCCGCTACCTGAGACCAAATCGGAGTTTGGGCCAGAGGTGGAGTTCATGCCGCTAGGCAAAGAGGGATACTATGGAGTTCTTGGGGAACGGAACCGAAAAGCAAATTGGCCGACTGGATGAGTCAAATTCTCAGGGAAAAACAATGGGGGAGAGGTATTCTCAATCACCTCCTCCCGGTAATGTTACTTTTGCTTGTTCGGAGGGAAATCAAAACGTGACCGAGTATGGTGGAGGCTCGTTCAGGCCCCAAGGAAGTCATCAACTGCACCATTTTCCACCCAAATTGGACTTTCCGCAGTTTGATGGGGAGAATCCAAAGGCATGGCAGTTGAAGTGTGAAAATTACTTTAGGATTTGCTCAGTCCAACCGGAATTCATGGTTAATGTGGCTACTATGTACTTTGTGGGGGGAGCGTTGCTCTGGTTACAAGCATCCCATGCTCACATTAGATTTGATGCTTGGGATAAGTTTGCTGAAGCAGTATGTAACCAATTCGGCAAGGAGGAATTCCAACATCATGTGAGGCAATTTAACCGTCTCCGTTAAAGCGATCTGATGGCAAGATTATTATGCGAAAAAGTTTAATGAGGTGATGCATAATATGTTGGCTCACCACTCATCCTGGAATCCTGTCTTCTTTGTGACACAATTCGTGGATGGACTCCGTAGTGAGGTACGATCAGCGGTTGTATTGCACCGCCTGCAAGATCTGGATACGGCAGTGGCCCTTGCCTATTTACAAGAAGAGGTTTTAGATACCATGAGAAGAGATCCGCGACGAGGCGATTATGGTCAGAGTACTCGTCCTAATCTTCGTACAGCGTTGCCGTTGCCTCCTCCGCCAGGACGGGGAGCAATTATGTCCAGCAATCGCTCGGATGATCGTCGCGGCTTGGATGGAGCAAGAGCTCATCCCATGGATGACAAGCTAGCAGCTCTCAGGGCCTACCGTCGTGCGAAAGGACTTTGCCACACCTGTGGAGAAAAATGATCTCGAGAACACAAGTGTGCATCCATGGTGCAGTTACATGTAGTAGAAGAGTTGTGGGATATGATGACAGTGAATGATGATCAGTCACTGAAAACCAAGGAAGAAGCTGCTCAAGTAGAAGGAGACTTGATGTCAATATCCAGTGAAGCAGTAAATGGGTTAGAAACTAACCGAACTTTTAGGTTGCATTGTACTGTTCAAGATCAAGAAGTTGTCATGCTTTTAGACTCGGGTAGCACCCATTGTTTTGTCAGTGCGAACTTTGCTCAACGATTGGCTGGGATTCAACAAGCCATACGACCAATATATGTTCGAGTGGCTAATGGGAGTATATTAGAATGTGTCACCGAGTTACCTCAGTGCCAGTGGGTAGTTCAGGGCAACAATTTTTCTACCACATTCAGGATTTTGCCTCTACAGTGTTATGACTTTGTACTCGGTATTGACTGGTTAGAACAACACAGCCCTATGAGTATTCATTGGTTGAAAAATATTTTTATCCTTTCAGTATCAGGGAAGGGAGATTTGTTTGCATGGCATCAAACCCATATTTTCTCAGTGTTGTCTAGTATGGGAGCCGCAGCCGAAACCTATGGGGACTCAACAACAGGTAGTATCACTGCTGTCACTAGGAGATATAACCAGTGCTGAAGAGTCGATACCTCCTTGTATAGCACAAATACTGCAAGAATTCGCCCATCTGTTCCAGGAACCACAAGGCTTACCTCCACCTCGAGTGTTTGACCATTCTATACCCTTGCTCCCAGGGGTCCAACCAGTCAATCTTCGCCCTTACCGGTACAATCCAACTTAGAAAGATGAAATTGAGAAGCAAGTTACCCAAATGCTCTCTCAAGGTATTATACAACCGAGTAACAGTCCATTCTCTTCTCCAGTCTTATTGGTCCAAAAGAAAGACAAAACCTGGAGGTTTTGTGTTGATTACCGACATTTGAACGCTGCGACTGTAAAGAATCGGTACCCTCTGCCAGTTATTGATGAATTGCTCGATGAACTCGCTGGAGCACATTGGTTCACAAGCCTAGATCTTAGGGCTGGTTATCATCAAATACGCATGAGGTCAGAAGATGAACACAAAACAGCGTTTAAAACACACCATGGGCACTTTGAATTCAGGGTGATGTCTTATGGATTGACTAGCGCGCCGGCCACTTTTCAGAGCTTGATGAACACAATTCTGTCACCATTATTGAGGAAGGGAGTATTGGTGTTTATTGATGACATATTGGTGTATAGCACTGACCTACAAAGTCATGGGGACAAACTGTGGCAAGTGTTCGAGATTTTGGATGCACATCAGTTACTTATTAAGAGATCCAAATGTTCATTTGCTCAACAACAATTGACATACCTTGGTCATATTATCAGTAAGGACGGGGTTGCAACCGATAGCAAAAACATTGACTCAATTCGTAACTGGCCAGTGCCCACTAATGTCAAGGAGGTTAGGGGATTTTTGGGCTTAGCAGGGTACTACCGAAAGTTTGTGCACCATTTCTGGCTAATCACAGCACCGGTGCTTGCTCTACCGGACTTCACCAAAAACTTTGTACTGGAGACGGATGCCTCCGATAAAGGTATAGGAGCTGTATTAATGCAAGATGGTCATCCCGTCGCCTATCTGAGCAAGGCTTTAGGACCCCGGAATCAAGGGCTGTCAACTTATGAGAAAGAAGGTTTGACCATAATTTTGGGAGTGGAACACTGGCACTCTTACCTACAACAAGCTGAGTTCATCATTCGCACAGATCAGCGCAGTTTAATCCATTTGAATGACCAACGATTAGCAACACCCTGGCAACAGAAAGTGATGACGAAGCTATTAGGCTTACAATATCGTCTGCTTTACAAGAAAGGGATTGACAACAGGGCATCTGACGCTCTCTCTAGAAAAACACCGGGACCTGATGGCGAATTGGTGGCCATCTCCACATGTGAGCTGATGTGGTTGACTGACTTAACAGCCGGTTACAAGGATGATACTCACACCCATTAGGTGCTGTCTGACTTGAGCCTAGGAAGCACTCAGCATCCCAAGTTCGTACTCAAGGATGGAATATTGCGTTATGATGGTCGCATCTGGATTGGTAGCAATGCACTGATACAACAAAAGGTTATGCAAGCAATGCATTCAAGTGCTATTGGAGGACATTCAGGAGTCCAAGTGACTTACAACCGAACCAGAACATTATTCGCTTGGCCTGGGATGAAGAGGAATATCTGAACCTTTGTTGGAGATTTCTCAGTATGCAAGCAAGCCAAAGTGGAACATGTGAAGTACCCGGGACTTTTACAACCACTTACTGTGCCCGATCACGCTTGGCAAACAATCTCAATGGACTTTATTGAAGGGTTACCAAGATCATCAACGTATAATTGTATTATGGTGGTGGTAGACAAATTTTCTAAGTATGCCCACTTCATGCCACTTGCCCATCCTTTCACAGCATGGCAGGTAGCTCAAGTTTTTTTGCGCAATGTCTTCAAATTGCATGGTCTTCCTCAAGCCATCATTTTGGACAGGGATCGGATTTTCACTAGCACACTTTGGAGGGAGTTGTTCCGGTTGGTTAACACTCAATTGCACATGAGCTCGGCTTATCATCCACAAACAGACGGCCAAACCGAGCATGTCAATCAATGTGTGGAAACATATCTTCATTGCTTTGTTCATGCCTGCCCAAAAAAGTGGAATGATTGGCTTGCATTAGCAGAGTTTTGGTATAATACTTCCTATCATGCAACCTTGAAGAAATCTCCATTTGAAGTGTTATACGGACACTGCCCAAGGCATTTTGGAGTGGCTGACTCGTCCTCATGTGCCTCTTCAGAATTAGCAACTTGGCTGCAGAACCGGGTGTTGATGACTCAATTACTTAAACAACATCTCAACCGGGCCAACCAAAGAATGAAAGTACAGGCTAACTTGAAATGCTCAGAACGGAGCTTTATGCCAGATGATTGGGTGTATTTGAAATTGTAGCCCTATATTCAATCTTCAGTGGCTGCAAGGGCTAATCACAAGTTGGCTTTTCACTATTTTGGACCATTTCAGATTGAACACAGAATTGGAGCAGTAGCATATAAGTTGAAGTTACCTGCTACTTGTGGCATTCATCCTGTGATTCACGTTTCGCAACTGAAGAAAGCGCTAGCTCATGGTGAACACGCTCAAGAGGAGTTGCCGGAACTAATGACTGCCAAGGTCCCAGCCCGTGTGTTGAGCCAGCGATTGCATCAAGCGGGATCGGTTTTAGGAACACAAGTGTTGGTGCAATGGTCAGATTCCTCCCCAACGAACACTACCTGGGAAGACCAGCGCGAACTACAAGACCGTTTCCCTGACGCTCCGGCTTGGGGGCAAGCCGCTGCTGAAGAACGGGGGGATGTCACGGTGCCGGTCAGAGTGTCGGACCATGAACAGGATAGCGTTGCTGATCTGCAAGGAGGTGAAACGAGTAAGCGCACCAGACAACCGTCCGATCGATATCCTAGGGCGGAGTGGCTTACTTGAAGATTGCTTTACTTATTTTAGTGTCCCCACCGGCCAGCTTGTGGTTTGGGGGGAGTATATAAGGATCGAGAGGCAGTCTGGAGGGGTAAGAAAAGATATATTGTAAAGACTAGACTCTAAACTTTCCCCTCTGTTCATCTATTTCCCCATCCTGTTCTTCCCTGATATTTCCTCCCCCTTTCTGGAACACTTTGATCGGTGAATATACTGGATTACCGAGTTGGAACATAACACCATGGTCTTCAAAATCACTCTTAACGGATTGAATATGTTGTTGGTGACAGATACATACCTAGATTGCTTGTGGCAAATTTGTTTATTTAGATTTTTCTGATCTTATGTTCTATCGTGTGGAGAAACTAGAACACAATAAGACTTAATTTGCATAACAGAGAGAGAGAGAGAGAGACCTGTGCAGCCATGTTGGACGTATGGATTTCCTTGAAGCCAGCAGAACACTTGCAACGATACCCAAGATATATTTTTCCATGGGTGACATTTAGGCATTATTTGTGGTACGATAGTTAAGTTGGTAATAGCCCATCTCATCGATGTCGAATTCTTGAGAGAACTCAAAAAGATCTTTCATAGCGTTTTCTGGTAAGGCGCCCTCAAAGTCCCCGTTGATGGTATGAACTATTATCCATCGTCCACTGACACCGTAATCACCTGATATTTTGTGTCGTCTCCGCGATCGAGAACTGTGAACTTATCTGACACACAACCAAGACGAAATTTCTCGTGTGCAAAACAACCTTCTTCAAGCCCAAAAGGGAAGTGGATGGACATGTTTCCACATGATCTCTTACAATTTCCTCTAGGATTGATTTTCATGATTTATAGGGCTCCAGGTATGACATATAGAGAGTCAGGGCACGTGTCGCTTGTGACTAAAAAATCTGTGCGCCAATTGTACTTGGCACTTTACAGAAATTTTGGCCAATACGGTCAGTTTTCAAATTGTATTTACAGTTTTGACTAGGTCGGAGTCGTATTTGCAAAAATGGCAACGCCGACGACCACCATAGACACCGTACGCGTCTTGACACGTCGACCGCAGGCGTGTTCTTGCCCGTCGTCGATGAGTCTGCCCGCCACCTCAGCACCCGGTGCATGCAGCCCCGCCACCTCAGTACTCGGCGCATGGTGGCCATGCGCCAGCCAATAGTGGCTTTAATTAGTGTTAGGTAGGTTAGTTTAATTAGAGTTAGGTTAGTTAGGTTAGTTTTAGGCTGAAATTTGGAGAAATTTTAAAATATAGCAAATGAGTCTAAAAAATTATGAATTTTTTTGTGGAGCCTCCTGACACCATGTACTTGCTTGTGTAAATTTTTTATAATTTTAATTGTTCAGAATTGTTATCGCTATTTCGTATAAGTGTCATGTTCGTATGAATCAATAAATGTAGAAAAATGAGCTCAAAAAATTATGAATTTTATTTTGTAGGGTCCTCACGCAGTAGACTTGATTGTGTAATGTTTTGGCAAATTTATATGTGTTCTGTTGGACTGTTCTGAAAAATTAGGATTTAGGTCGCGAAAATTTTGATTTTAGGTTTCGGAAATTAGGGTTTCATGATTTCATGTGTCTTAGAATGATTAAAAAAACCTTACGGTGGCCATATTTCCTACTGTCTATCCTCCCTCCTCCGCACATCTGTCGCCTCGTCCAGAAATTCCAGCACCAACGCCGCGACTCCTGCTCCGGTCGGCTATAAATACCGAACTCTGGCACTCACTCTTCGCTCATCTCAATTGCATTTCGATTCTTGTTCTTGCGATCGTCGGGAGGTCACAGGAGGTCTCGGGAGGTCTAGGGAGGTCTCGGGAGGTCACGAGAGGTCTCGGAAGGCCTCTGGAGGCCACAGGAGGTCTCGGGACCTCCCAAACCTCCCGAGCACTAGTATCCATGAATTTTTGGGAGGTCTCGGGAGGTCCCGAGACCTCCCTTGACCTCCCGAGACCTCCCGTGGCCTCCCGAGAGCTCCTGAGACCTCCCGTGACCTCCCGAGACCTTCCTAGACCTCCCTAGACCTCCCGAAACCTCCCTAGACCTCCCAAAAATTCATGGATACTAGTGCTCGGGAGGTCTCGGGACCTTGACCTCCCGAGACCTCCCAAAAATTCATGGATACTAGTGCTCAGGAGGTCTTGGGATGTCTCAGTAGGTCTTAGGAGGTCACGGGAGGTCTAGGGAGGTCTAGGGAGGTCTCGGGAGGTCACGGGAGGTCTTGGGAGGCCACGGGAGGTCTTAGGTCAAGGGAGGTCTCGGGAACTCCCTTGACCTCCCGATACCTCCCGAGACCTCTCTAGACCTCCCGAGACCTCCCTTAACTTCTCGAGACCTCTCGTGACCTCCCTAGACCTCCTGAGACCTCCCGCGACCTCCATAGACCTCGTGAGACCTCTCGAGCACTAGTATCCACGAATTTTTGGGAGGCCTCGAGAGGCTACGGGAGGTCTCGGGACCTCCCCAAACCTCCCAACAAGAGGTCCTGAGACCTCCCTTGACCTCCCGTGACCTCCCGAGAGCTCCCGAGACCTCCTGTGACCTCCCGAGACCTCCCTAGACCTCCTGAAACCTCCCTAGACCTCCCGAGACCTCCCAAAAATTCATGGATACTAGTGCTCGGGAGGTCTCAGGAGGTCTAGGGAGATCTCGGGACCTTGACCTCCCGAGACGTCCCAAAAATTCATGGATACTAGTGCTCGGGAGGTCTCGGGATGTCTCGGTAGGTCTCAGGAGGTCACGGGAGGTCTCGGGTCAAGGGAGGTCTCGGGACCTCCCTTGACCTCCTGAGACCTCCCTAGACCTCCCTTGACCTCCCTTGACCTCTTGAGACCTCCCGTGACCTCCTGAGACCTCCCGCCACCTCCCGAGCACTAGTATCCACGAATTTTTTGGGAGGTCTCGGCAGGTCAAGGGAGGTCCCGAGACCTCCCTTGACCTCCCGAGACCTCTCGAGACCTCCCGTGGCTTCCCGAGACCTCCTATGGATACTAGTGCTGAAGCACTAGTATCCATGAATTTTTGGGAGGTCTCGGGAGGTCTATGGAGGTCACGAGAGGTCTAGGGAGGTCTCGGGAGGTCTCAGGAGGTCACGGGAGGTCAAGGGAGGTCACGGGAGGTCACGGGAGGTCTCGGGAGGCCACAGGAGGTTTCGGGAGGTCAAGGGAGGTCTTGAGACCTCCCGAGACCTCCCAAAAATTCATGGATACTAGTGCTCGGGAGGTCCTGAGACCTCCCGTGGCCTCCTGAGGCCTCCCGAGACCTCTCGTGACCTCCCAAGACCTCTCGTGGCCTCTCGAGGCCTCCCGAGACCTCCCATGACCTCGCGAGACCTCCCGTGACCTCCCTTGACCTCCCGACGATCGCAGCAATGATCGCAAGAACAAGAATCGAAATGCAATTGAGATGTGCGAAGAGCGAGTGCCAGAGTTCGGTATTTATAGCCGACCGGAGTAGGAGTCGCGGCGTTGGCGCTGAAATTTCTGGACAAGACGACAGATGTGCGGAGGAGGGAGGAGAAACGGTAGGAAAGATGGCCACCATGAGGTTTTTTTAATCATTCCAAGACACATGAAATCATGAAACCCTAATTTCCGAAACCTAAAATCAAAATTTTCGCGACCTAAATCCGAATTTTTCAGAACAGTCCGACAGAACACATATAAATTTGCCAAAACATTACACAATCAAGTCCACTACGTGAGGACCCTACAAAATAAAATTCATAATTTTTTGAGCTCATTTTTCTACATTTATTGATTCATACGAATATGACACTTATACGAAATAGCGATAAAAATTCTGAACAATTAAAATTATGAAAAATTTACACAAGTAAGTACACAGTGTCAGGAGGCTCCAAAACAAATTTCATAATTTTTTGGACTCATTTGCTATATTTTAAAATTTCTCCAAATTTCAGCCTAAAACTAACCTAACTAACCTAATTAACTAACATAACTCTAATTAAACTAACCTACCTAACACTAATTAAAGCCAATATTGGCTGGCGCATGGTGGCCATGCACCAGCCATTTCAAAATGGCTAGCGTATGGCCACCTTTGCGCCACCATCTTGCCGAATCTTGAGGTGGTGGGGCGCATGTCTTTGGTGCTAAGGTGGCGGAGCTGTGTCAAGACGCCATAACGCACCTCTGGTGATGTGTCAAGCCAAAGAATAATAAGCGCCAGGCTATGGCTATCTTGTCATGTTTTTACAATACGTCTCAGACCTGGTCAAAACTATAAATATGGTTTGAAAACCGGCCGTATCGGCCAAAATTCGCTCGAAAAGCTAGAATTAAAAGTATCAGGTCAAGTCATTGTGCACTTATGCTATCCTTCCACTTGATCGATTAAAGTGTAGAGGTAAGATACGTATTTCCCTTCTTGTACTATTACGCTGTTGCTCATCACCCCAATTTGTACGCGTTAACTCACCTCAGACGATGATAAGCTCAATGGAAAGAAGAACATCAGAATACAGAGTACATCACGCTTGGCGCACTTACATATGTATAGCCAGAATTCCGTCCTATAATGTGGAGGCGTTGATCATGGAGTCTTTGTTAATAAAAATAGAAAGCTATAGTTACAGAGTTGAGCCTACAAGGATTGCGATCCCCACGACCTAAAGTGGTCGAAAGAATTTATTATGATAAAGGACATGAACTACTGGGCGTACGGCCAATGTAAGCTAGACTCCTCGCAGAGGACGAAGCTGTGGTGCGGGCCTCAACGAATAGATCATCCATTCACTGGGATGGATAAGAGCATCTATAATTGGTTGTTTCTTAGCTTGTTTATAAGAGGAGAGAGAGTACTCAATCTAATAAAAAGAAACAAGTCTTCTAATGAATTGTTTCTTGCGCTTGTGTCTAAGACTTTAATTGCTACAAGTGTGCATGATTCTTGATGATCAATAATGAAGTACAACTTTGTAGCCTACATGTTTTAGCTCATTTATCATATCAATAATGAAGTCAGGCTGCATAAATAATCTAGTGGATATTTTGCTTTAAGACAGTGGGACCCACAAGACGCGTTTTTAGGTAACAAGTAAGTTTCCAATAGAGTATTTGGTTGTTTCTTATGTCTTGGTATTAACAATTTGCTAGTTTCTTCATCTAGAAACAACCTTACATTCTCTCCTCCACATCATCTAAATGCTGATGTGGCAACCCTTTAGTAACAGCTGACGTGAACTATTGTAGATGCTCTAAATCGCTGGATCACTAGAAGATGGTGGATCGCACATGATTCAATTTGTTTTTATTTGGGTTCTTAACTTCTCAGTAAAGAAGTCTAGCTCTTGATTCGGTCTTGGAAATTTAGGAGGGGGGGAATCCCTTTTTCGCGTCGGAAGTTGAGAGTTCGGACACTCGGAGTAGTGCAAGGCTAGTGCTCACATGAGGATAGAGCTGGGAATTGGGCCGTGCCGTGCCAGCACGACCCGGGCCCACCGTGCTTCGGGCCGCATCGTGCCATGCCGGCTCGGCCCAGTCACCCCGCCGTGCCAGCCCACATCGCATTCGGCCAGGCCCAGGCACGGCTCAAAGCCCGTCGTGCCTGGGTCGTGCCGTGCTAGCCCAAACCCAGCCCTAAGTAACTATAGACGGCGGAGGCGGAGGCGGTGATGGCAGCGGCGACCACCATCTTCATTCCTCTCGTGCCCGCCAAGTGTGGTCGTTCTACGGTCTATTCATCCTAGGGCCGAAGTTGTCGAAACACGCATTTTAGCGTACAAAAAATAAAATACTACTCATATTCGCATTTTACTAAGCTTATAGAATTTTATTTGCGCACATACTTCTAATTGGCTTTCTTTAAGTATGCATGCGTTTATTAACTTCTCTAAATAAACTCAGTGTAGTTTAATTTAATTATTTTCTCGCGACTGAACTATTTATAGCGCATCAGGCTATCTATTTATTTTAACGGTTCACAAAGGTGATTAATATATTTTAAAAGTCTCGGATTTAGTTTTACATCTTTTCCTATTTTCTTTTGGACCAGTCTATCTACTGATATCTATCCGCATGCGGTGTACATATTTATATAGTCTAACAGTTTGTAGCGCAGATGTTTATTATTATTATCGTCGCTCCAATCTTACTGCTAAATTTATCGATAGAAACCTCAAAAAGATTATCTAATTACCTAGTTTTCATTTATTCCCTAAACTTTCTTTACTTAACCTCAAATCCTAATTTATCTCCCACCTAATCCCTTTTTACTTTAATTCCTCTCACCTAATCCTTCAGCGGCTCAGCCGAATGGCCTCTTGGCCACATATTCCTTGCTTCTCTATTCAATCCCCATTCTCTCTCTAACTCATTTCCTCATCCACCCAATCGGTTGCAAACAACAAGCTGGTGCTTCTTCTTTCTTGCTTCCTCTCTCTCGAGCTGGAGCTCATGGCGCCATGCTCCTTTGGCTAGGCTGGCAGCCACTCTCTCTGTTGGTCGCTCGGCCCGGCTGCTCGGCTTTGTAGTGCTCGCCTACCCCGGTCCTGGCTCCTGCGGTGCTCCATTCACTCCCTCCATCTCTCTACTTCCTCTATTCTACCTCCTAGTGGCCTTGCTCCAACCGGGCTGGAGCTCATGGCGCCATGCTCCTTTGGCTAAGGCAGTGTGCGCCTCTATGCAGTGGCTCGGCTGCTCTGGCTTAAGGTCATTGAAGGAGGGCATCATGGGTGGCGGGCGGCAAGGGAGGTGAGGCGGCCGGCTGCCAGGTGTGTCGGCGTCTTGGCCCAAGCCCAAGCACGCACGCCACACCGGTCATGCTGCGTCTTGCTGTCGTCTTGCTCTTCCTAGGCCCACCCGTCCGTCGTCGTCTTGCAGCCAGGCCGACCCTGCGTGGCGTGTCTGGACCGTGCTTGGGCCATGCCGAGCCGGCCGGGCCTCGGGCGGGCACGGAATGGCCCAGCCCGACTCCCACCTCTACATGAGGACGTGAGGTGGAGTTTTCGTACGAGCGTAGTACATCAACCTCCGTGTGTGTAGCAGCGCTGCTACAAATATGCACAAGGACATTGAACGGCCTCGATGGTTATCCTAATCACTTAGGAGATCTGGATAGAGCGCAATGTCAAGATCTTCAAACGTCGATTCTCCTCGCCTTTGGACTTGGTCTCGAAGATTAGGGAAGAGGGAAGAGCTTGGACCTTAGCAGAGGGGAAGTATTGGGAGTAATTAATTCCGTTGTAATTAGTTTTTAATCTTTCTTTAGAGCCTCGGCCCTAATTTTTGCTACTTGATCTTCTTTATTAATCGAAAAGGCAGCTCTCCTGCCAGTTTCAAAAAAAAAAAAACCTAGAACGCCACTTCTAGTGTTTATTCCAACGCACTAATACATTATACATACAGCAAACAATTTCCTTCATCAATCAACATCACACTCCTCTCTAACTAGGTCTCACTGAACTTTGAGTTTTTGGCTGATACCACACTATTGACGGTGGTAGTAGCAATTTTGGCCCTCTCTCGACATCAATGCCAAAAATGGCACCACAAAGTTGTCGGCAACCGATACGTAACCAAATCCGGTCCCAGGGGGGGCCGGACTCAACCTCCACCGTGCCCCAAGGGACCGGACTCCCCTCGGCCGGCATGTGTGAAATCTAGGCCCCTGGGGCACGGACCAAGCTGAGTCGTGCCTTGGAGGCATAGAGGGGGCTTTGCCGTGGATTGGAGGCATGGCCAAGGATAGGCGCAGGTGAGGTTAAAAAATGGAATTAAAACTATTTTTTGATACTATTTAACACTTTAAAAATATTTTTTTCTTTGATTTTTTACCTCGCACTCGCAGTTTCAAATGTATTGTCACATGTATTAGAAACAAAATTCCACAAATATTTTCACATAAAATCACACCGCAGCACAACACAATCTCCTTGAGGCAAGCGATTACGATTTGCAGACGAGGCGGTAGCGCGGCGAGTACACGTTATTGGTCGTCGCGGTGGGGTGCATCTGCACCATGCTTGACACTATCTAACATTATTTAATACATTAAAAAAATCAACCGAGAGCACTTTTTTCTTTGATTTTTTCTTTTTTTCCCTCGTACTCGTAGCTTCAAATGTATTATGACATGTACCAAACAAAATTACAAATATTTTCACATGAAATCACGGCGCAGCATAGCACACGTAGTTTCAAACTTGGATGACTACTGTTGCCATCACCACCCTTTGCTGCCCTCGGTGGCTCAATGAGTCGATATGTAAATCAGTAGAGCCATATGTTGAGTGGCATAAGCTTTGGTACTAATGAAAACACGATGGATAGTGCTACTATCAAATTCAAGTGTATATTTACAAAATTATTTTAATCAAATTGTAGTATTTTTCATCCAAACATCATCTCATTTGATTGAGTAGTTGGACATATCAGATAAAAGAGTATCCATTTTAACTCTTACTTGTCATTTCGCTTCTCCTTCTGTTTTTTTTATTTAGTCGTATATATATTCTGTACAAAGTCCTTAGACTCTGTAACAATCCTTTCCACATAATTTTGTTACAGAACATAAAAAAGAACCAAATAAGATGACTAACGAGGATCTAAATATCCTCAATTGATTATTTATCTATAATTCTTATTAGAAATAACAATACCATCAGATTGTTCTTAAGTACCCCCTTAATGTTCATAAGGGAGAAACTTATGTAGGTGGTCGTAAGCTTTTCTACGACCACCCCATGGTCGTAAGCTCTTCTACGACCACGTACTGTGTAGTCGTAAGCCTGTATACGACCACCTTGTGGACCAGGTCTCCTACAACCACCTTGTAATTGATAAAGCCTATAGACATATGGGCCCAATTGATTAAGGATTCGTATGCACTATGTTCAATACACAGAACAGTTAGCATACTCTGTTATTCCCTGGAATAACTGAACGTAATCTCTCTCTCTCTCTCTCTCTCTCTCTCTCTCTCTCTCTGACAAAAACTGCTAGGCGACGTGGAGATGATAACTTCCTACTAGTAACTCCCAACAACGTGCTCATTATATGAAACGTTAAGGCACCCTTTGGCCTGGAGAAACTGCCACCCCTTCATACGCCATATAAAGGACATAGTCAGAAGAGATCGAGGGATATCAGAAGGAGAAGACATTAGGCTTTAGTTTTCTCTCAGATTGTAATTATCACTGTCAATACAACAATACAGAAGTATGGTTGTTATTATCCTTGGAGAAGGCCTGAACCTGTATAAATCTCTGTATCATTCTCTGCGTAGTTCGAATTCTAGGAGATCCTCGAATATTCATTCGTAAGATCGATACTAGATCATTGATAATAACAATACTTTGATGTGGATAATGCAGTCAAAACACATTAGCAACAAGAAATAATAATTAGAGAAAAATATCACAGCAAGCCAGAAACTAAAGATTATCAAAGCAAAAAGGACAATAGATCTATCTTTTCCTGTATTGACAAGAGGCTTTTAATCTTTATCTTTACTCCTTTAAAAGGACCTACTGGTTGTAACGTCCCTGATTCGTACGACCGCGTGTGTAGTATTGGTTGATGAGAAATATTATTTGTGTAAGGTTTGGGATACCGTTGCATTTATCGCACGGTCATCCTACTAGTATTTAAAATAATAATTGAGACCCTCTTTGAATCCACGTCTTATACCTGAGCGAGACGTGAGGGAAGTGTTAACTGTATTGCCTACTTGCCCACTTTTTCTCAATTGGCCATCTAGCGAGTTTATAGAACCCCAATTCCATCTAAAAAAGGAAATCAACTCTTTGGATCAAGATGGCCAAGGAATTGCATCACATGAATCTCATTAGATGTTTCGCTATCCAAGTTTTAGTCGACCATCTCATGTACTAGGAAAAGTATGCAATTGGTTGCAATTTGAACTAAAAGGCAGAGTGAGTTTACCTGAACAGCCATCCTATATGTATGGATTTCCATCAAAGCCTTGAGGGCACTTACTGCTGACATTCCCATGTGTGACATTCTCCTCTGCCGCCAAGGGGGAGGTCCTCGAAGGTGAGCTGCCTGAAAGAATCTTGTGTCAGTGATTTAGTGACCTTCACTTGGAACGGCAAAATGGGAGTCTTGGATAAATTTGGAGTGATTGAGGATTTGTGGTAGTTGAGCACATGCCAGTAGGTGAGGAAATGAGCATTTTGTGCCTTTTGGGAACATATTAGTTTTGCATTATGGAATTGTGAGATCTTAGATTGCACAATAAATGTGAGTTGGAGTTGCAAATTCTGGGAGGATTGCAATGGTTCGCTAGGACCTGGAAGATTAATCGAATGGTTTTCTACAACTACATGTGCATCGTGATTGTGGTTTCAATCTATTCATGTGATTTGCAAGAACCAACCAATTTATCTATATCAGGCGATGGATACGTGAAGCAGCTATTCTTTATCCGTTTGATGGCAACATCTGTTCCCTTCCATCTTCCATGAAAGACAGTTCCAAATGCACCAAAGCCCAGCTCGTGCAGATCTTCAAGGTCCTCATTGTTTATTTTCTATGCAAGTCAAAAATCAACTATGGTACATTGGTACATTATGGAAAATGCTGGAAATCATGTGAAACAATGAGACTGGTCTATGGTTCCTTTTCACAACTGCAATATTTTGTTTCATTCAGTTTTGCTTATTATTTCTTTCACTCCTTACTTTCATATCCTTTTCTCTAACTGGGAGTACTATACAGATTCCGACAAACATATATAATTGTTATTGAACTAGTGTCTAGGCATCAGGGATTCTCAAGTTTAAATTACAAGCATTCTACAAACCTGGACATTGCTTATAACATCTCTGCCCAATGGCGCGTTTGCAGGAAGGGCTTGTTCACTGTTCCTGGTTTCACCTACCAACCATCAGAGGAAAATGCAGAAGCTACCTTGAAAAAATTCTTCCAAAGTTAGCACATGAAAAGGACGCTGAGAGGTACCTCGAGCTCTGATGTTGGCTCTGCAGCATTTTGTTTACCTTCTTCTGATTTGTGGTGGTTGAGCACATGCTAGTGAGTGTTCTCATTCTGGATTGGGGGTGGATCGGTGATGGATCAAAGTTACTGCTGCTTAGTTACTTGTTTTGAAATGCTTCTAGGCCAATGTTACTGTTGAAATATGTGTAATAGGACTATGATCATCTTGTATTTGGGCAATCTTTCTTATTCCTTGTTTGGATCAAATTACCCATGTATGAATGCTTGTATTCTTTCATTTGAATGTGTGGATGTTTTGATCTGATATGAATGGTGTAAATTTCGTGAATATTTTTTTCTTGAATTTTTCATATTTTGACGAATTTGAATTTTTTTAATTTGTATTTATGAGTTTTTAGAATTATTTGTGATGTTGTCGAACTCTCTGTTTTTCTTGATTTTTTCTGGAATTTTCTAGTTTTTTTGGATGCCCGGGATTTTTATCCCTATGTCTTCCAAATGGTGGCAGGGAATATTTCCCGAGAGGGAATATTTTTCCAAGAATTTGAAGGGGATTCCACATGCCCTTCAAAATCCCCCTAGGGATTTTCTTCCCTGGGATTTTGTCCCCTAACATCCAAATAAGCCCTAAGGCAAGTACTGTTGACACTGCAGCACGTGTCGTGTCGTTGTTTTGCATGCGCATAGCTATTGCACATGTTAAATTTGTAACAGCCCACACGACCACACCATCTTCATATCGTATTCTTTTAAATCGGAAAGGTCACGCAGAGGGTTGTATTCTGCCATGTACCCACCATCCTCTATTGGAGAAGCTATTGTCACTTCGCTGTTGGAACTTGAACTGCTCAGCACGTTTCTAACACTCAGATATCCTTTGTTCACTGAAACGTTGGCCACAAGTGATGAACTCTAAGGTTCGATTTGTTGGCCCGATCTTTCGATGAGAAACAATAAGTCCGGTAGGCGTCGCTCAACTCTGACGATCCTGGCTACGAACACGCAAGGTTCAAAACCATGCAATCGCTGAACTGATTGACAAGTCGTTATCAACCGTGCACGAATACCTGGTTGACCTGACCACGAAGGTCGATTCCTGTATACACCGAAGAAGCACGCAAGAACAAGATAAAGCAATATGAAATTGCAAATAAAGATTGAAATATTGAATTTGGGATTTTGATAGCGGTATTAAGGTTGGTCTAGTCGACACAAGCTAATACATGAAGTTGCAGCAATGCTAACTTTTAACTCAACAAAATTCGAGAAAACTAGAGGGGGTGTGGCCTCCTTAAATAGGGAACGAGGAGCCACAAAACTAAAGAACTAGTGGGGTGGTACTAAAGGTCGTGGGTTACTGTTCACCACGCCCCGGGTGGGCCGCCGGTAGATAGGCCAAGTTCAGTATGATTACAAAGCCTAGTTTGGCCCAAACAAGTGATATGACACCTTCTTTTGATGATTGCAATCAGTCCAGAAGGAATTTGGAGGTGAGGCTGGATCCGTTGGAAAGAGGCCGAAATAAGCTTTCCATCAAGTACTCGTGGACCTCCAACGGACTTAGTATGTGAAAGTTACGCCTGTTTTAAGTTGGTGCTGTCAGGCTGATTCTAGAGGACGAACTGGATTCCAAAATTTATCCAGCATGAACTTGGCACATGGAGTAGCGGTCGTATCTGGCGGGTTGATGTCCTCATTATCCTCCCTTTCTTACATTTGAGTCGTCCTCAACTCACGCTCATCTTCCAATAGCAAGGGAAGCTTTAAAACTTATAGCAATGCAATCTCATCTTTCTGCAAAATGTTAGCAATAACAGGTGGCAAAGAAATAGATAAAGCTTTGGAAATTAAAGGTGATTGTGCATGCATGAAATCAGCAAAGGTATATTTTCTCATAGCATTCAGTTTGCAACTCAATTTGCCAGTATAAGTGAAGTATATAGTATAGTTATTCATTGCTCTGTGAATGGACAGCACAGTAATTGAATTTAAAGTGCACAAGTCATTCATATAATCATCTTTCAATTGAGCAATAGCAAATGCATCTAGCAAGGGTGAAAAGATTTGTAGGTTCTTCCATATATAATTCAATATTTTTATTCAGACTGTCCATACTAGATGGTGCAATAAAAGGTGAACACATAGGCATTGGATGAGCACTAAATTTTATTTTCCTCTTAGATTGAACAAGATTCAGCACACAAGAATTGTTATCCAAAACAACAAGTTTCAATTCATCCATGTGAGCACAAGTTATGTATATTCGATAAACCAGAAATTGATTGTCTATACCATAATCTCCAATTAATTTAAAATAGCAGGTGGAGGTGCTAAAAAGAGAAATTAGAGATTAAAGTTCAAAAACTTTCTCCATAGCACATTCCAAACTAATGGGCTCATTAAGCATGATATAGCACAAAGTATTAGCAGAGGATATTTTATTAAGTACTTCCTTATGTGTAATTAATTCGACATGTGCAAAATTATGAGATTTAAGATCAGCACATGGTTCGTTCAAGTCAACATAAGGAAAATCACAAGATTGCACTACAGCAGGTATATATTCAATTATTTCATCACATGGTGCACTCAAGTCAACAGGTAAATCAACAAGTTTATCACATGGTGTACATAAATCAGTAGGCAAATCAGTCGAAGTATCAGAGGCTTCATGCAAATTCTTAATAAGATCAGATTCTTTAGCTAGGAAATTAGTATCTGCTTTCTTAGCACTAGGTTCCCTTTGTTCAATGATACTAGGAATGAAATCATGGGTATTGTTATCAAGTTGATTGTTTACATCAGTACCTTTCGTATTACCATGTAGGCTTGACTCAGATGATGTTGGTACTGGAGACGGCGAGTAGTCACAAGCTTTCTCTTCTTTTTCTTGCTCTAGCTCAATTACCAATGAGCGAGCTGATGACGCCAGGCAGTGAGACAGAGTGTCGCTCACAGCAGCAGGGGCGGCAATCACGGTAGATGCAGTAGTAGAAAAAGCAACCGAAGATGATCTTGATGCGGAAGTGTGTACCATGCACTTGTTTGTTTCTTGTACATGTGAAGGTGTAGTGACGGTCAATGAAAGTGCACAACTAGTCTTGGATTGTCGTCCCTGTACTTCCTTTTCAATATTGCAAGCAAGACGAAACAAGCGAGTGACAGTTGAAGGTTTATAAACAAGTTTATCCTAAATGTAACCATTTAATCCTCCAAAAAATCTAGTCATTTTAGCATCTTCAGTTTCTTCTAAGCCACAACGAGAACAGGCAGTTTGTAATTCTTGATAGTACTCTTCTACAGTGTTACTACCTTGGCATAAACGTTGTAATTTATTCAGCATCTCACGAGAATAATATGAAGGCACAAATTTAGCTCTCATAGCTCTCTTCATACCATCCCAAGTTCTAGGTATGTTCTTATGAGTACGACAGTATTCACTCCACCAAATAGATGCAAAATCATAAAACACATCGGTAACAGCCCTAACTTTTAGATGATAAGAAAATTCATGGCATGCAAATAATTGTTGTACAGCTAATTCCCATGTGAGATAAGCATCAAGATCATAATACCCAGCAAAAGGATGTATAGTGAATTTAATTTTATGAGATGTACCATCACGATCATATACCTCCCGTGGTGAAGAAGCTTGTCTCCAGCGTGCATCTTCTTCGTTCACTAACTTGAACTCTCGTCCAACGGTTCGAAGAAGAGGTGGATATATCTTGCAATCATTCCGTGAACCTGCCATCGTTAGTGGAAAACAAGGAAACAAATCACAAGTATATGTCCCTATCAACTACTAGGTTTTGGAGGCTCAACCAACTCACTCACACTCAAGCTTATACCCAATTCTTACCAATGCAGCAAGGAAGTGGTACAACCGGTGGCTGGTTCGTGATACTCTCACTTGCGATCAGTCCAACGATTGCGAGGAACGGTACCTGCTGAGTTAGTAGGAAGTGGAGCTTGGAAGACTAGTATGTAGCAAAGGAGTAGCAATTATTCAATTCAGTATGCAAAATTGAAAAGCAGTTCAAAGTACTAGTCACAAGTGCTGGTCCTAGTCTAAACCAAGCCTAGCTAGAGCAACTCGCAAGAACGACTAGTAGTAACAACGGAAGGCCAAACTGAACAATCAACGCTAACGAGCAATGGATGATTATGTCAAACTGAACAAAGAGGCAGCTTTTAAAAATAATTTCTTCTTCTCTACCTTTCTGCCCTTTTTTTTCTTCTTCTCTGCCCTTTTTTTCTATGTCTTTCTCTTTTTTTTTTCTTTTTTTTTTTGGCTCTTTCCTTCCTTTCTTTTTTTTTCACCTCAGGAGCTACTTATATAAATCGCAGTAGCTAAGAAGCTGCTGGAATACATCCAACTGATGAAACCAAAAGGCCAAAAGCACTTGAATCTCTCTGGCAGCGACGGCGCACACGAGGCGGCGGCGATCGGCGGCGGCGGCGGCGTGGGAGCACGGAGCGCTGGCGGCTCGCTCGCCCGTCGCGTCGGCGTCATGCGTGCCGTGCTTGCCATGGCGAGGCAAGGCGGCGGCGATGGCGCCGACGGCAACGGCGGCGGCTACTGGCGGATCTGACTCTGGCTAAGCGATCAAAGGCAGCCGGCGATCATGGGCGCGGAGGCGGCAGCGGCGCGGCGGCGCCGTAAAGCGGCGGCGGCGGAAATCGAGGCGGGCCGACAGCGGCGTCGGCGGTTGTGGTGGCAGCGCGCGCCCGTCGGCAATGGCAAGAAGACCCGCAACAGCGCGGCGGCGTCTTTGCGGTCCGTCGGGCGGCGGGCTTGAGGCGGCTGCAGAACGGCGGCGCGATGGCGGCGCTGCGGAAGCGATCGCGGGACCGGTGGAGATGGTGGAGGACGATAGCGATCGGCGCGGTGGCAGCCGGATTGGGTCCTCCTGCGCGCTGGAGGAAGACAGCGGCCGAACCGATTGAATCTGTTATTTTTTATTTGTGAATGAATGCTTCTGCTTGCTGTTTGTATGAAAACGACGACGAACCCGACTGCTTCGGCTGCTTGCTTTGCTGTTGGATGAAACGAAGACGAACCGATCTGATATAGATGTTTTTCCGTATCTCTTCGACAGACTAGACGATCAACAAGAAACCCCTAAAGCTAGACCAATCTAGACACGAAACCAGCACAAAGACTCGACGATGCAACGACAATTCAACAAAGCAAACTAAAAAGAACAAATTGCAAAGGCGGAAATTAGCTTGGACAATGAACTAAACCAAATTTTTGATTTTCTACTATATGGACTGTGGAAAAACAAATTCTCACCAATGAATTGTAGCTCTGATACTACCTGATGAACCCTAAGGTTCGATTTGTTGGCCCGATATTTCGATGAGAAACGATAAGTCCGGTAGGCATCGCTCAACTCTAACGATCCTGGCTACGAACACGCAAGGCTCGAAACTACGCAATCGTTGAACTGATTGACAAGTTGTTATCAACCATGCACGAATACCCGGTTGACCTGACCACGAAGGTCGATTCCTGCATACACCGAAGAAGCACGCAAGAACAAGATAAAACAATCTGAAATTGCAAATAAAGATTGAAATATTGAATTTGGGATTTTGATAGCGGTATTAAGGTTGGTCTAGTCGACACAAGCCAATACACGAAGTTGCAGCAATGCTAACTTTTAACTCAACAAAATCCGAGAAAACTAGAGGGGATGTGGCCTCCTTAAATAGGGAACGAGGAGCCATAAAACTAAAAAACTAGCGGGGTGGTACTAAAGGTCGTGGGTTACTATTCACCACGGCCCGAGTGGGCCGTCGGCAGATGGGCCAAGTTCAGTATGATTACAATGCCCAGTTTAGCCCAAACAAGTGATATGACGCCTTCTTTTGATGATTGCGACCAGTCTAGAAGGAATTTGGAGGTGTGGCCGGATCCGTTGGAAAGAGGCCGAAATAAGCTTTCCTTCAAGTACTCGTGGACTTCCAACGGACTCCGTATGTGAAAGTTACGCATGTTTTAAGTTGGTGTTGTCAAGCTGATTCTGGAGGATGAACTGGATTCCAAAACTTATCCAGTATGAACTTGGCACATAGAGTAGCGGGTTGATGTCCTCATCAACAAGATAGTTTACCTGAAATCGGTGAAGGACGGTGATGTTACCTGACGTGCAATTAAGTCGAAACTTTTCAAGCGCGTAGCAACCTTCTTCAAGCCCAAAAGGGAAGGGAATGCTGGTGCTCCCAACCTCCCACATGATGTATTGCTTCTTCCTTTAGGATTGGGGTTGCAAACTGGTCCTCCTGGATAGATCAACGTCGAGCATAAAAATGGGAGTTCTAGCTTGAATTAGACTGGAGATACATCATGCATGTGTATATTTTATCACCCAAGAAATACTCCATCCGTTGATTTCTATTAGGCATGGTTTCCAAGATTTAACTTTGACAATTAATTCTTTTATAATATAAGTTGTTTATAACTACAAAATCATGACAATAAGAAAGTACTTTCAAATATGAATTCAACTGTATCGCCTTTTTGTCCCACAGAATGTGCATATTGTTGGACTAATTATTGGTAAAAAAAAATGAAGTTGAATCTCTTGAAATACGTGCACACTTTATGTAAACGAGAAGATTCCTTATTTGCCATACAAAGTTCTCAGTTTCTGATATGCCATCAAAAAACTTGTTTCCTGATATGCCGTTGAAAAACTTGTTTCCTTCTATACCACAGAAAACTTTTCGCATCCCTTTCATGCCATTTCCGTTAACTCTATTAGGTCAATCACACGTTAGCACACGAAAACTTGTTAGGTTTTTTTTATAAAAAAATACCCATCTTGCCCCTCTTTTCTTCTCCCTGGGCTTCCACCACGCCACCTAGAAGCTCCTGAGCTCCACTTTAATAGCGCTCGCTTCCATGTCGGATCTGGAGGTGGAGGGGGACGATGCCGAGAATCTTGGGATTGATCCAAGGTGGAGGTAGGATGGCGCACACCGGAGAGAGAGAAAGAGAGAATGGTGGCGAAGCCCTCGCCGCTAAGAAGCCTCCTTCCTCGCATCCTCACCTCACCATCATTCCCTTCACCCTCCTCTTCTCCTTCTCGCCCGAGAAGGAGTACAACGCCATATCGCCATTGTTTGCCGAAGTTCATGAGCTCAAACTCCTCATCCGGTGAGAAAATCAAGAATCAATTCGCGCCATGTTGCGTTCCACCCGTCTTTACTCTTTTCCCCTATTGATTTCATCGCACCCCGCACCTGAACCGTCTCGAGCTTCGTCTCGCCATCGACCAAAAGAACCACCCCGCAATCGATCTCCTCCATCGGTAGGTCATGCTTCAATTCCTTACGCCCATAGCATCCTCACCTCCATCGATTCTCACGCTACCGGTCAATTGTAGCTTATTGCCGCCATTGATCTGTCGCCATCATCCTCCATTACTATCGCCATCGCTCTCGGTGAGTCTCCGTGACGCCGCCACCACCTACGGACTCCACTCCTCTCCTCATTCTTTTTTTTCGATCGCCACGCCTTGATGGTCGCCGTTGCATCGGGAACTCCACAGAGGAGCCCGTCCTCCTTGCTCTCCCTTTGTCTCGCTCTCTGCTTAGAACGAAGAGCATCGGGCATCCTCCTTCTATATCTCTCTCTAATCCTTTGACATATGGAGCCCATGTGTTCCATTCCTATGACATGTGGAGCCCATGTGTTCCATTCCTATGACATGTGTATGGTATATTTATGTGTTGCAAAATATCTCTCTTGCACATGGACCCAGTCACCAGAGGATGAGAAAGATAAGAAAGAAGGAGGGCATTTTAGTCTTTTCGCAGCTCACTTAACAACCCATTGACAGAAGATGGACAATAGTGGCATGAGAGGGCAACATAATCTCATCCAAAGGCACTTGAGGAAAGAGCAATTTTCGAGGAAACTAGGAAGTCGACAAGACGATGACACGGCAAATCTCGACCATCTATCGCCTAGTCCTCGGCCCATGGACTGATTGTCCTCCTCACGGCATTGCTCTCCCTCGATCGAGGTAGCCACGTCCAGACGCCACCACGTACCACCGTCCAAACCGAGTCCGCAGCCCATGGCACCGCCTCCTAATAAACACCACGCGTGGTCGTCGGGAGCTCGCCTCCGGTTGGTCGTTGAACGGGTATGCTTCCTCGCCCATGGCACCGCCTCCTTAATAAAGACCACGCAATTGATCTTTTTTCCCTAGTTTTCATTCAAGTCGAAAAAAAATCATATCTACTAGTATTTGCTTTGTGTGGTTCAATGTTGTCCATGTGGATGGATTAAGGCAGAGTTATCAGATATTGAAATGTAACATTCCAAACTTATAATTTTAGGCAATCGATCTATGCACACACGCACTATATTCTTATATTGCAAAATGATTGGAGATTAAAATGTGAAACTAATTTCGATATCAATTGAGATGCTGAATCCTAACATTTATGAATGTGTAAACTAGAGTCATGGTAATGTTAAATTGATTACATTATGCATCGGTTGCGTGTCTTGTGAAGCTACTATGGAGCAATTGTTTATGCAGAGAGCACACGTGCTTACTAAATTGTAATACGCTTTTGCACTCTTTATGGAACACCGTGAAAGTGTGAATGCTTGATTTTGTGAAGGAAAATATGTTAGCAAAGGCTATTCATGCCTTTTTGTTATACAAAGACATCCAATGGACGCCTTCCTTCCTTTGGTCCCGATTTTGTCTTGCTCGTTATTTATCGATTATAACTTTCAAGTCATTTACCATATTATTCCTATGTGAACATGCAGCAAAATATGATAATTGCCTTAACAATTTAAATTAGATGTCACCAAGACTCTAATGGAACCTCCATCGGGTAAGCTATTGCCAATGGGAGGCATGAAATTATTGATGGACTTGTGGACAACACTACAAATTACCTTTTTTTCCCCACCACCATAGCTTAAATATTTTGAACAGACTCACGATAGCTTAAATACAATGAGGTATCTTAAATTATAGTACCTTACAGTTTGAATATACAAGTGACAGGTCTACATATACATTGTGCTAGTATAGGAAATGCAACAAAGATGACATACTCTCGCTCTCCTTTTTTTTTTCAAACCAAACATACTCTCGCCTAAAGTGAACTACGTGACATATTCTTCATAGAAAATATATGGTAACTCACATCCTAATAGAAAATACATGTTAACTCGCACACATCCTAGCAAGCCCTTGAGTATCTTATTGCAATATATAGTTAGCGTGGCAAACCGACTAAGGAAGAAAATTCTTGCTCCAAACTCAGTACCGGAGGTGCTTTCAGTGTTAAACCGATAGCATTGACAAAATTGATCTGTGCATGAGAATTACTAGACTTGGGCATAAAACCGCTCAATATCTCCATCGCTTCCTTGGCAAAGTTGGAATTTTCTTACCCTCTTAGTTCTCGTGTCTGTCACCTCCTTTGAGTTTCAAGCATGCTTCGTAGTTTACGCAATATCATCAATCTATTCTTGGTTTGCCTCTTCGACAACCCGAGAATCCATTATTTCCATGAGAGCTCCCTGTTGAGGTCCTTCAACGAAATAATGACACAAGCTTTGTTTTGCACCTAGATCATTGATAAGAATTGGCTTTTTCTTGTCAAAAGTTCCACAAGTATCACTCCAACACTATATACGCCACTCTTATACAAAGACTCTTTTCGCTTAGTTGGTCGATATAGTTATACTCGGATATACGTAGCCAAATGTGCCTTGGATAATAGTCACCACATGAGTCTCATCAAGTGAAATGTAACTTGAAGCACCAAAATCGAAACCTTTGTCGTAAAGTCGCCATCCAGAGTATGTTGGAAGATTTCACGCCTCGTGGAAAATTGGTATTGCAGCAGCTTGAGTGGAGATAAGTAAGTGACCTGTTGTTTCTATTAAAATCCTAACGCGACCATCCTATGACAAAGAAGCATTTAACGCTAATATCAATGTGAAGAAGGTCCTACAAAGTTCCATTAGATATGAACTCGAGACCAAAGAAGGGAACCTCGATTCGAGTCAACAACCGAATAACTTTACCACATTGCAAGGATGATTTGAGACAATAAAGCAACCTCATTGATAAACCGGTCTATCTCGGTTTGCTCCAAAATTTTGGAATTTTTAATGGCCACCACATGCCGATGAGATAAATCGTGCCATGTCCTCCACGACCAAGAACACGAGTTGCATCAAAGTTGTTGGTTACCCCTCTAGTTCCTCTAAGGAGAATATCTTTATTTTATTTGTATGCGCTTTCATATGAGATTAGTTGCCCCAAGAGTAGGCCTTGATTTTTCTTGAAGTGTGCTTTATGGATTCTCTTCTCGATGCCTTCCTTCCACCTATTGGCGAGTACAGCTTGCACCCAATGCAATGGTGATGGATCCAAGGTCATGACCAATTCCAATTGCAATACCTACACCCGTTAATTACATACCATGATATCACTTCACATTTTGTGCAATGTTACCACAATTAGAGGGTCATATGGACTTACCAGAAGAAGATTATGCTGTTGCCTGTCGATGTCACACATTTCATGTTTATTGGATCAAAATCTTTTCCATGAGAGCACTTTGTGCAATTATAGCTCTGTCAAAATTTTGACATGTGCCATTGCAATAATTTGCCAAGAAACACTCATTGACATATGTAATTTATTGGGAAGTGAGCAAAGAATCGGTACATTGGTGCTTATATATCATTCTAATTGTTACATGTGTAATTCAAATGCGCATAAGTTAACTAAATATTGAATCTAAATTTGTTTTATTAGTTTTATGTTGTCCAATCTCACATAGATGCTACCCGACTTGTGTGATATTTTTCTAAGCTTAACAACACCAAAGCATTCAAAAATTATTTCTTTTCCTAACTGCACGCGGTTATAAAATACTTAACCAGAAATCAACTCTTCGGATGAAGATGTTCAAAAAAAATTAATGGATTTCATCACATACTTTAAGCATGTCCAGACTAGATGTCACCCATCAGGGTTTTGATCTAGCATTTTTCATATAGGAACGCTGCTAGAGATTATACTAACAAACAGCGCGAAGATTTGCCCATTTGAACAAACAACTACAACACCCGGTGCTTACAGGATGGGACAGAATAAAAGGCTTTAACTTGGCATGCCTATAAGAAAGACATTATTAAGATAAATAAAACTATTGGTATAGTGGTAGTCATTGGGTCAAGAGGTTCAGAGGTCCAAAACGTACCACTCTTCATTACAAAATGTTCATATTTCCGCACACACTGTCTTCTAAGATGGATCCATGGGCTTTGGGTGGCTCCCCTTTCGCTCTGGTCCAGAGCTGGCCCTAACAAGTGACAAGCGGGGAAGAGAATCAGAGATACAGAGAGACAGAGAAACCTCTACAACCACTATGGATTTCCTTCAAAACACGGAGAACACCGGCAACCATAGTGTAACATCGCAAAATTTGGGTTTTAAAAATCTTTTAAATAGTTTAGATTCTGAAAAAAATTTCACCAATTTTTCTTGAATTAATAAAGCTTAATTCATAATTTCTGAAATTTAAACTTTTAATTTGACTAATGTAAACATCAATTAAATGAAAAACAGTGTTAGTTGGGTTCCTTGTGCTCCAAGGAATTTTTCTAAATTTTCTTAGATTTTTCTGAATTTATTTGTTATTTATTTGGCCTCTTTTGAATTTTTAGCATTTTTCTAAATTCTTAAATCAATTCCTAATTCAGAAAATCCTCTTGGGCTGAATTGTTCCTGCCCTTTTCCTTTTATCTAGCTCTCCCTCGCCCACTCCTCCACCCGGCCCATCCCCGCCACTTCCTCTCCCGGCTCATACTGCTTTTTTCCCTGCTCGCATCAGGCCCACTGGAAGACGGAGCCATCGTCTGCTAAGCTAGCTGCAGGCGCCAGACTCAGTCGCTGCCTTGGCGTCCACGCCCACACGTCTCTCGAGGCTATAAAAAGCCCTAGGCCATCCTCGTATAAAGGACCAGATGAATGTTGATGTATCACTTTGTGAAACCTTGTTTTATATAAAATTATGTTATTAAATCTTTAATAATAATTTTCCTTAATTTCTAAACATAAGGTGGAATGTTGAATCTATGTTTATAAAGGTTTATGCGATTGCAAATAGAAGTAGGGCCATAAATGTTTCCATGATTAATATGATCGCCAGTGGTTAATGATAATTGTGAGAACCCGCGTAATTAGACCTAATCATATAGCAGTAATCGGTAATTAGCGGTAATCGCTTTCGTCTTATCAGTAAGCTAACCGTAGTGTCAGGTCGTATTAAGCAAACTGAACTTGTATCAACTCGTTAGTAAATTCGGGTTTTCCCTTCTCAAGCATTTCAGTACAGATCTTCAGAAGCATTATCCCATCATCCCATTCAAAGAATTCCTCTCAGTGCATTATTAGAACAATAGTACAATATTTGATTTGCTTACAACCATACTTCACAACCAATCAAAATACAAGCATTTGCATCATTTAGTTTATAATACAATCTAGATTATGCATTTCCCTCTCCTACTCCTCACTGCTGATCACAGGAAGCACAGCCCCAACAGAGTCAAGCCATTCCCTTGCACCACTTTCATGCCTCCCTGCTGTTCTCCGCAGCCTCATTACTGTGGCGCCAGCCAACAAGAATTAACAAATTGCCCCCCTTCCTGAATTTGTATCTCCCTTCTCTGTTCCCAGGGACACCTCACCCTCACGAGAAGCACAACCAGCTTCCAGAGCATTCTTAACCCCATTGCATTCATCCCCCCTCCCTTCAAACTCCCAGCACTGCCTCATTCATTCCCCCCTCCCTCTTTCTTAGAGCTCCATTCATCCCCCAACATAATCCCCAACACATTCACCCCCCCAAACCCATTCAACCATCTCAGTTCCTCACCTCCAGGAGTCTCTCCTCCAATCAAGTCCGGAAGCAGCAGCAAGCCAAGCAAGGAGCCGAGGAGCCAGGGGCAGCGGTGACGACCAGGCGACAAGGAGGCAGCAGATCATCGGCGGCACCAGCTCCATCCCGATCCATCACCATCAACACCCCTCGATCATCGTCAACTCCTCGCAAAACATTAACCCAAATCCAGTTCAGTCTCCAAGGAACAGGTAAAGGAAACTGCATAGTGAGCTCTAGGTAAGTGCGAACCGGGGCTGGGCAGCATCGGTGGCGGCGGCTTGGACCGGCTTGGGGCTGGATCTGGAGCGAGGGCTGGGCCGTAGAGGGGACCAGGAGTTGGCGTCGGGTCCGGGCTGGGGCAAGACTGGCGGCGGCAGAGAGGACTGCCGAGCGAGTAGAGGGTCGGGCTCGAGCGGCGGCCGAGGCGGCGGCTGGCGGCGCTTGAGGCGCTGGAGGCGGCGGGCGAGAGGAAGCGGCCGGGAGCGTGGAGGCGCCGGCCGTGGAGGGAGCCGAGAGGAGAGGGCAAGACGGGCGTGGCGGGAGCGGGCGAGAGCTGCACCAAGGCGGGCGGTGGGGCCAGGCTAGGCCGGGCCGAGCCAGGAGCTCCCCCTTGGCGGCGGCTTGGTTTGAGGAGGAGAGAGAGAGATGTGAGAGTGAGGGAGTGAGGATTTGAGAGAATAAGAAGAGTAGCAGTGGGGTATGTGTGTGTGCGTGGGTTAGGGGGATTCGGTCGAATGGGGGTATTAGAGAGAGAGAGAGAGAGAGAGAGAGATTAGGGGTAAATTAGAAATTAGAATTTTTATTAGGGAGGAATTAGGATCTGTGTAGCCTTTAATTATTTGTTGCAATAATGTGTTTATTCAGTAGCTTTTATAAATTAATTAACCGTTAGCTGTTTAATTATTGCTGTTAAATAACTTAACTTGGATCTCGTCTAATTAACCAATTTGCAATTAACCTGTGGATTAAAATTGCCAAATAGGACGAATAGTCATTAATTCTGTTCCTTATAGAGAATAGCTAGCTTGTATAGCAAATCTTGTACATCGCTAGTATTTAGTCAGGTAGTATGAGATATTTATTTCTGTTAGTTTAATCAGTTAAGCATGAACCGCGGGTTGTCGACCGTTATTGCGCGTTTTCAGTAGAACGATTATTTTGTGGGGGTGCTAACCTAGTGTTAGATCTAGAAAAAGTTTTAATTAAATTAATTTGTGCTAACATTTAGAAGTCACTAACTTAGATATTTATATATCACTCAAAAATCCACTACGTATTTACTTATATTATTATTCGTATTTCTGTATTGCTACAGACGACGTTCCGGCACCGACGGAAGCAATTGACCCGAGTTTCGTCAGCACCGACCTGTCCTACGCATACGAAGGCAAGCGACCCTCTTGAACATGAATATAGTTACTTTAAATGTAAATCGTATCTTGCACTATTATATGTATTGCATCAAAATAGTTTCTCAAAACTTAAATTGAATGAATGAGATAAAGATGATTAAGATGAACTTGAATAAATGAGAATGATGAACGAGATAAGAATGAGGAAAGAAAGTAATATGAGAATATTATGGCTGGTAAAGAGGGCCCTTAGCAGGTAAGATATGAGACAGGAAGTGGGACCCTTTACATATGGTTAAAATATAAGGACCAACCAACTCTTGCTCGGTCAAATGCTGTAAAATCTGTACCAACCATTTTCCCATTTCGGCGGGCAGAAAATGCTACCTTGTTACGTGACTATGCTCTCCACAATGGGTAAGTTATATATGTGTAAGTGTGATGGAGGAACCCAGGACTGGTAGGGGAAGTCCGGAAGTGGGGGATCCAAGGCGTTATAGCGCTAAGGTGGAGTGTTGAGTGCAGGACAGAAGCTGCCTCAACCAACATTGCCAGAACTCGGTGGGTGACAGAGTCAACACCGATGGAAGGTAGTGGGTGGAGAAATTAATTCACATAACCAGAAAAACGTTCTGTATTCTGATCTCGAACCCGCATCAAAGGAAATGCGGTGGACCCAGTTCACAGAGAGTTTGGAAAAGCTATGGGTAAAGTGGTACAAAGCCTGCACAGTGCTAAACAAATCATGAATTCATGCCAGTCTCCAGGATTGGAGTCTACGGGAACCACTAGGGGTCTTTCTTCTCTCCGAGTGACTATTAGTGTTTTCAGAATTAAAATCTGCCACCTAAATGTTTTAATGAGTATTTTCTAAATGAGATGATTTAGAATATGTAATAAAGATTAGAGGTAGTGCATCCTGTGCATTCTTTGCTATTAATGCTTGCTGAGTACACTCATGTACTCAACCTTGTTAGTATTCTCCTTTGTAGATCCTAGTCCAGCCGGGAACTATCCCGCATGGGACGAAGGACTTGCAAGTACCGATGCAACCGCAGGAGGAGAAGGCGTTGACTACAAGGACCAGGGAGAGATGGGCGCTTTACTTGATGCAGGGGACGAGTAGGCGGCTGGTATGTCAGGGCGGGCGAGAGAAGCAAAGAAGTCTCTTTCAATACTTGTACAAGACTGTAATTAATAATCATAGCCTTGAGTGGCTAGTACTGCAATAAAGGTGTACAGTTTCTATCTTATTGTTCTGTTGCATAACCCTGGTAAAGGCTTACTATTCGTTGGAGAAGTGTTTTACTGAGCAAATGAATAGTAATCCGTATGCCTAAGTGTGATTACCCTTGGGGTAATAACACGGGGCGTTACAATAATCTCCACAGTACAATTAGTGTACATTAAAATTGGTGTTGAGCATCACTAAGAATTGAATGGATGAAACTTAATAAGTGATCATTACTAGTGTGCCCTGCAAAATTTTCATATGATACTCTCCTCTCTGGTCGCCTCCCTTCGCCGACCGATTACGCCGCCACCGATGAGCTTCGCCGTTCACCTTCACCACCATCTTACTCCTCGCATCGCGTTCTACACCGTGCTTCCCTCCCCTTTCCCGGAGTGTCACCGCAACTCCATTGTCACTAGGGCCGAGCTTGTGTCACAGCTTGAAGCTCGCCGCCGGCCATCTCCGACATGCCGTTGACCTCGCACCCACGTCATCTTCTTCACCTCATCGCCCTCTTTCCATTTTGCCCCTCCACTCGCGCCACCGTGGCCGCTTGCTCTGGCGAGCCACATGCGCCACTTTGCGCGAGTGCCACTTCACTTCATCATCCTTCGTGTCCACCACGTCATGCCACCTCGTCGCCACATCACTTTCATTGCATGACATGTATGCCTTGTCATCTGCTACCAGGTCCCACATGTCAGCCACTTAAGCCATAACCTAAGACCCACCTTTCACTTACATGTGGGTCCCAAATGTTGGTCAACCCTAGTCAAACCCTAGCCACATAAACCCGGTTCACCATGAACCACTCCTTTGCCATGGACATGGTCCATGGACCAGTGGCCCGCATGTGAGTCCCTCATCCCATTTTCTAGAATTAATTTAATTCTTGAAAATCCTTAAATTCCCTTAGCCCCACATGTAATACACTCACCCTTTTTCCAATATTTTTGAAATAAAATATTCTGGGAATATTCCACAGACCCCACCTGTTAGTTTCTCTCTCCCTTTTCTTTTTTAGTATTTTTCTTCCCAATCAAACTTCCGAGAGCTTGTTCTCCCTCATATGAACTCCGATTGAACCCATTCAAGTTTCTAAATTCATCTAAAATCAATCCCTATCTTCTAGTATCATTCAATTTTAATTTGATTTGTCTTTTTGAGTTTTGTTTATTTTTGCGCTTTCTCTTTTATTAGACGATGACGTTCCGAAATCGTGCGAAAGAGCTGAAGGTCAAGGAAGTACAAGATCAAAGATAAAAGAAGAACATTATTGTTATAGCAAGGCAAGTTGTACCTTTGACCATATTAAACCCAGTTTTTCCAAAATTACTTTGATTCAAACTATTGCATGTTATTTTAATTATTTAATTCTTTAAATGCTTTGGGATTACCTATACACCTACTTGATTATATCCACCTTGATCATTGTATTATCATGAGCTTTTGTCACCCTAGTTGGATAATTACTAGTTGGTGTCATTATGGCACCAACGTGGGTTGGTTTGATACGAATAGTCTGCTTTATCATGCAACGGGTTATTGACATCATTTTAAGTTGCAAATCTAAACTTAATCAAGTGACTATGGAATACTTTATGGAAAGTTGTGTGTAGTATGTTGTTACTCATTGTTGGCATGTGTTGCACTTAACCAACAGGGTGGGAAAAGCTTTAGACCGAGGCAAGTTGATGGAATTGTGATATGGTGGAGCTGTGTGTGCTGAAAAAATGAATGTGATAGTTGGTAGTAATTGGCAGTCTTGTCTTGGTTAATTAAGGACTTAACTTTGTGCGCCATTGAACTGAGCCATAACTGTACGACCACATGCCTGGTATGGGACATGCCAAACTTAGTAAGCTGTGGAGTCTTGACATTGATTACTCAGGAAGATAGGTTAAGCTACGTGCCAGGGTGGATGTGTGATTATGTCTATGTGATGATTCACATTTATGAGCGGTTCGCCGTGTCCAGGTTCAACGGTGTGCGACGGGCCAACAACCTTTGTGGGGGGTTTGGTGCCGTCAGTATTGCACAACGGGGTGGTCAATTGTTGAGATGAAGTTTCGAAAAGGTTTTGTTGTGATCAGCTCTGTACAAGTTGATTGCATCTTGTGGGTAAAGTGTACAAACCTCTAGAGAGTGTTACTCAATCTATTCGAATAGCCGCGTCTGTGGTCATGGATATGCTCGGGGATTTCACATGAGGGGTAGATTTTCATAAAACAATTGGGAGGGGCAGCTGTGTGAGTAAACTTATGCACTTATGTGAAAGAAAATGATCGGGTTATGTGAGTTTTGTGAAAATACTTGTTAAGATTATTATTGTTATTTGTTTTAAATTACGCTTTCAATCTATTATGCATATTCAACTGCAACTATTGCTTTTATGCAAAAAAACCATAGATGTTATATCTTTTGGAATAAGCCATCATCTATAGTTGCATTATGTGGTGCTACCTGCCGAGTACTCTATGTACTCACTTTGCTATAAACAGTGTTGTTCAGTTGATAAAGACTACATCAATTCACCGTTGGTCAGCAAGGTCTACTTCAAAGATCGTGAAGAACTAGGTCGCGCTACCCCATTCGATTGTTTGTGGGCATATGGATGAGTTTCATTGAAGTTATTTCGTTTCCTTTCGCTGCAGCTTATTTGAGTTATTCGCCTCTGAGGCATTAATTGTATGCTTTGATCTTAAGATCGTTACTTTGATAATTGCTGTTAAAAATGATGATGCTGGCTAGAATTAGACTCGAGATACTATACGCATGCTTGTATATATTTCATCACTGAAGAATCAAGATTTGCGAGAAATTGAAAAGGTTGTACTTAAAGCAGACTCTGGAAAATTTCAAATGCGAGTTTCCAGTTAGGGATTTCTTTTGGAGAAATTCCGATTTATTAAAATAACTTCATAAAAAAGGGTTAACCGAAAGTGCTAACTCATTATCAATAAGCTTTTTTTTTAATAAAAAGGAAATACAACGTGATTAAGAGAGGAATATTCCATCCTTCAAAATGGTTTGATGTTGTTCACTAATTTTAGCACTATTTTGTCTACTTATCTAAATTAATTGATATTGAAAGCAAAACGGAGGATAAATAGCACAAACCATAAACATAAATGCAGTCATACAAACTCCCACCTGGATTATGATGAGATTTAGGGAAATTCTCAAGATGTCAACGGCTATTTGAAGAACTGTTCATATATGATTTACAGAGAGTTTGCATAGTTAAACTCAAATAGAGCAATATTGCACCTACAAATTTGACATAAAACAGTGTACAAAATTTGATCGTAGAATTAAAATTGAGGGTAGGTTATGCAGACAAAGGCTGAGTTGTTGAGAAACGCAATCGTGTGTGCTCGTCCCTGATGGCCTAGTAAGAAGATGCAGACTAGATGATCATCAATAGCATCTCATCCTCTCCATTGGTAATAGTAAAATGGCATCGACATCTAGTATCAAATCAAACCAAGTGTTTGTGATCTACTGATCTGATAACAACATCAAGTCATCAAGATCAACTAGAAACAACAGGGCGCCAGAAACCAATTGTAACATCCCAAAATTCGCTTTCTGTAAAAATTTAATTTCAAATTAATTATTTAAAATTTATCTGGATTTTATTTGGATTTTATCTGTATTTTATGTGTAATACTGGAAGGAAAACTCAAATTCCAATCTATATTGCAAATTCAAATTCCTTATTCCGCAAATTCAAATTCAAATTCAAATCTCCAGAAAAATATTTGTTCTAATCTCTTGGTCCAATTTATTTATTTTTGCCCTTCTCTCTTTTTCTAAAAAATAAAATTAAAAAAAAAGGAACTTCCCGAACGGTCACCCATCCTAGAATTGCTCCTGTAGGAAGCTTAACGTCCAGCACACTTTGCATGCATGCACTGGCTAGTAGGCCTTTTGTTCCCATTTGATAGTATACTCCCTCCTTTTCTTTTATACCATATTTCCTTCTCTCTCCCAAAACAGTTTTCTTCCTCCCAGCTTTCTTTCCTGTTGTGTTATTTTCTCTAACCGAGAGTTCCATGGCCGAACCACCCAGTTTGGTTACCACCTTCGGCCACCACCACCGGCGCCGCCCACATCGCCGGTCTCGGCCACCACCGCACCGCTTCTCCTCCCCTCCCAATGAGCTGTCTGCGATCAGCAATAACCTTTCTATTGCCATTAATGGTCACAAATTCTCTTCTCTCAGCCTCCCCATTTAAGGCTTTAAACTCAAATTCATTTGAAGGGACACGGCTGCTTTAACCTCTCCCACGATGCCTTAGGCTGCTCCCAGTGCTCCACCCTGACTGGTATCTTAAGCCTACCATGTAGACAAAATGATGATGTGGCACCATAGTTAATAAAGAGAGAGGGTTCTCTATTATCTAATCTGGATACCAGTTCGGTCTCGAAATCCAACGCATAAAATTTATTGTGATCGATCTCGTGTATTTACGTTTGTGTGTGTCAACAAACATGTATTGCTTCAGTACATGCCACAAATAGACCACAATGCTCAAATACTAGTAAAGATCATGCATGTAAAAATGAAACAGCCTAAGATACTACACCATAAGAAACCATGCATTGGGAAGATAGTATCCTAACACTCCACATGCACTAAAGAAACTGCACTAAGATACTGCCCATTGGAGTAGCCTTATCTTCATTGTGCAGCCATCAGTACAACCGCTGCGTTTCTTTAGTTGCCAAACCGAACCGACGCCCGTAGCTCTGTTGGTGCAGACCCAAATTTGACACACGCGAACACAAAGCTAAACACAAGCACACAGGATTTTTTGGTGCCCTCTCGGAAGACTTGCATCTCCATGGAGCGTTTTCTTGTTTTATTTATCATCGGAGAGTTACAAAGAAAGCAATACTTACATGGAAAGCTCTGTGCCAAAGATAGCAACAGCCTCAATCTTCATAACTACCCAATCGTGCTAATCACGGCTAGTAGATTATGGAAACAAACTCAGAGGTAAGGAAACTATCAAACAGAAAAAACTATGCCTTATCCTCAACGTGAATCATGGAGCAACCAATCCTCAACGTGAATCATGGTGCAACCAAGTTTACATGATTAAACTCAACAAATCACCCCCTAATCATGTTGACTTGTTTTTCACCTCCTTGACACCCAGCTTCTCTCGCATCTCAATAAATTTTGTGCAACCAAGTGCCTTTGTTAGAATATTTGCAATCTGTTCTTCAGTGCTGATATGCTCCACTATTATTTTTTCCTCCTCGACACATTCACGGATAAAATGAAACCTTGTGTTGATATGCTTACTTCTATCATGGTGGACTAGATTTTTGCACAAGGCAATTGCTGATTTGTTATCCACCAATAGCTTGACTCTCTTCGGTTTTGCGCCCGTCAGGTCACCAAGTAACCTGCTGAGCCACATCCCTTGGCATGCCGCTGTGGTCGCCGCGATGTACTCCGCCTCACAGGATGAGAGCGTGGCAATCTTCTGTTTCTGCGATGCCGACGTGATCAGACTAGCACCCAGGAAGAACACCATCCCCGAGGTGCTCTTGCGATCGTCCAGATCACCGGGCGAGGTCGCCATCATCAGAGCCCACCACCTCGCTCTAGTGCATCACGCCGCTTGTAGCAGCATCCATAGCCAACTGTGCCGCTCACGTATCACAGGATATGCTTCACGGCTGCCATGTGCTGTGAGGTGGGCGCCTCCATGTAACGGCTGACAATGCCCACAACGTAGGCAATGTCGGGCCTGGTATTCACCAAGTAGCGTATTCTCCCGACAACACTGCGATACTCAGTGGCATCCACCGCAGCGTCGTTGTCCTTCTTGGTCATCTTCAGCCAGTTCTCCATCGGCGTAAGACACGGATTGCACCAAGCCATGCCCGCCGACTCCGGACCTTGCGGCGCGAGTCGACCGGCACAAAGTGATCATGCCAAGAACTGCTTCACCTCGATCCCGAGGTAGTAACTCAGAAGGCCGAGATCGCTCATGCTGAACATGCTCATCATCTGGTCTTTGAACTCGGTGATGTCGTCAACGCTTGACCCACTGATGATCGGTCGTCGACGACACCCCAACGAAAGCGAAAGTCCCGCCTTTTCCTCCGGTTATCTTGCATGTTCGATTTTCTTGTGTTCGAACCGAGTGTCACCAACGAGCCGTCGGCTTTGAGTTCCAAGCCAGCGCGCTGCCGTGAGACCGTCTGAAAGGTTTTGTGCAGCTTGAGCACCATGTGCCCGTGCTTGTCATCGACGGTTGGCGGTTGTCTGACGACACCTCTTCGGCGAAGTTCACCATTGAGGAACGCCGATTTGATGTCCATGTGGTGGATTTCCCACCGCGTGTGCCGCTAGGGCGATCAAGACGCCGCACTGCCTCCATGCGCGCCACTGGTGCAAACACCTCGTTGAAATCCACCCCTGTCGCTGAGCATAGCCTTTTGCAACCAAACGAGCTTTGTGCTTGACAATGTTACCTTTTGGATTTTTCTTTACCTTGAAGACCCACTTGAGCCCGATGGCTCGGTGTCCCACCGGGAGTGCGGCTGTAACACCCTGATTTTCAGAGCATTTTTGAAAATTTTCAAAATAAAAAGAACCATTTGGTTTTGATGATAATTCAAGCTTAACTTGAGAATTTCAGAATTTGAAGAGTTTAAAATGACTAAACTAAACTCCAACTAATCCAAAACTTAGTTCTTCTGGTGTTGCTCTAGCTCCCTGGAGCTATCTCTCCTTTTCTTGATAAGGGTTTCCTGTCCTCTATCCTACATTGGGACATTCTTATATGTCCAGATAGTCCCTCGTGTTTGACCTCTGTTGATGTTATCTCTCCTTGTCTTTTCGGGTCTTTCCTCTCCCCTGGAAATTTCTCTCTATTGAGACTTTTATCTAGTCTACCTCTTTGGTCCAGACCACCTTTGGGTCGGGACCTCTCTCTTAATCTCTCTTTCGTAGTTTAGACCTCCCTTGAGGTTTAGGCTTTCTTTGTAGCTAGACCTCCTCCGAGGTCTAGATCATCCTTGTGGCTTTAAACCATTTTCCCTCTTTATTTGGGTACTCTCTTTTGGTTTGAATCTCTTTGGTTCAGACTTTCTTCCTGGGTCCAGACTTTTTCTAAGTCCAGACTTCCCGGGTGATTAGCCCTTTTTGTATGCCCAAACCTCCTTACCACTTGGACCTCACCTATGGTGTGGATCTTTTCTTTGTCTTGATCTCTTTGATGTCTGTATCCCTTTTTGATCTTAGACTGCATTCTTTGTTGGGCATACTCTTATGCCTAGACAGGACTCTTGTCTGGCTATTTCTTGGAAGCCATATCCCAAAGCCATATCTCCTTATGATGGAACACTTCTGTGAGTCTAGACCTTCCTTATGTCCAGACTACCCCTTTTTGTTGGGTTGAGTTGTTGATACCTCCTTTCGGTATGCCCCGTAGACCTTCCTTTAGTCTATCTCTTTTGGGCTGTGTAGGTTTAGACCTTCTCTGTGGCCTAGACCTCCCTAGTGGTTTTTAAGGTTAGACCTCCCATGGGGCTCAGACCTTGCTCTTTGAGTTTGATTACTTTGAAACTCTTTGTTGGTTTGAATCTCTTCAGATCAGACCTCTTTTCTGTTCAGACTTCTCTTAAGTCTAAACCTTTTGTTATCTGGGCACTTCTCTATGCCCAGACCTCTTTTCATTCGGACCTCCTTGTATACCAGTGGACTTCTTATGTGCCTTTGAACCTCTTGAGTTCACCTGATCCATCTTGACGTTTACTCTTGGCCGAAAGGACCTCCCTCAGGTGGAACCCCTCCGTGAAATCCCTCTTTCTTGGAACCCCACTGTCTGGACCTTCTCCCCTTTGTTATTAAATCCAACGGTTTGGACCTTCTCTCATTTTGAATCTGAAGGCCCAGACCTCCCCGTGCGTTATATCACTCTGCGGACCTCCCCTGCACATGTGATCTTGGCCGCTGGACCTCCCTCTCGGAGATCCAACCGCCCGGACCTCAACTTGCTTTTAATATTAACCACGGGACCTCCTTGCCAGACCTCCCTTGAAGAGATCCTAACCGTTAGGACCTCCTTTTGTTGATCCTGACCGTCAGGACCTCCCCATGTCCAGACCTCCTCTGTATGTCTGGACCTCCTCAACTTCAGACCTCCTTGAGTCGCGGGACCTCCTTTGATGAAGTCCTGGCTGTCCGAACCTCAGGCACGTGGACCTCCTCTATGTGCATTTGGACCTCCCCATGTTCGGACCTCCCTTGTGCATATTAGGACCTCTTAGCCTCCAGACCTCCTCTTGGTAACTGGATCGGTCGACCTCCTGCTTGATTTGATCCAACCGCCTGCACCTCCCTAGATTCTTAGCACCTCCTAAGCCTCTTGGACCTCCTCGAGGATCTCTCTTCTGCGGGGCAAGACCTCCCCTTTTGACCCGACTGTTTTTAATTTGACCGGCCCCACTTGCCAGTCTTGGTCATCCTCATTTCCTCCGCCACGTTAGTATCTTGGGCATTTAATGCATGTCTCGTCACATTAAATGCATCCATATACGTGGTGTATACTTTGAATTTGGTCACTTAGCTGTACTCTGACACCCTTCTTTGTTCCTTCCCAAAGCAACATACATTGTCCTTCTTCGTACTTTTTATCCAGAGTGGTAGTGACACCTGCCTTGCCACTCACATACCTTTGACCCATTTCTATACTTATCCTTGGTACGTATGTTTCTAGTTTTCTTCACCCATCTTGACTATAACCAGTCCAGGGAACTCCGCCATATTACCTTCTTCACATTCACCATCTTGGCTCTTGTTCAGTGGCTTCCCAGGGAAGACTTTATTGCCCACGACCTCCCCTTCAACCCTTGTTTCCTTTTCGACCCTGGTAAGTCCTTTGAAGATTTACTCCACTCTAAATTCCTGCCACTGTATTGAGTTGGTTGTGTCCTTCTCAGGACCTCTTGTGGACTCTTTTTGGGATTTCTATGGCCTTTGTGAGAGGACCTCCTCCCAGGATTTTGCGCAAGCACCATTGCTCGGGGCCTCTCTGTTCTATCGCTTAAATCATTCCTCTGGGGTCTTTTGCTTAAGGACCACCCTTCCTCCTGGTAAGCTTAGACCTCCTCCAAATGAATCTATTCTAAATACAGTACTCTTCTGTTAATTGAGTTTTGAGGTTCCTCTGGAGTTCTTTTGATTCTTTATTTGGAGCTCTGTTGGTTCTTTATTTGATCGTTGTTTGAATCTGTTCTCTTGCCGTGTAGATCTTGACGTTTCCTGAGAGCCCGAGCTGTGAAAAAGAATAGAATCTTTAAGCTATCAAGCAAGAGGCAAGTTGCAGTTTTGATCATATTGCACCCAGTAATTTAAACTAATTATGTTCTGTTTTAATGTGTACTGCATGCTTATTTCTATCAAGTTAGTTCAATGCCAGTTTTAACTTCATAGTTACACCCATTTCCTTTGTATGACCACTGTTGATTTTGGACTGAACATATTGTCACCATTAGGTCAAACTTGGCTAATGCAGTAGTATGAGTCAAGATAATTTGAAAAACATGTGCTTAGTTATGCTTAGACCAAAATTATTGATTTGGGGAAATCTTTACCAACATAACCAAATAACGTTTTAAATATTTTCACCATGACATTGGGTTGTCATGGAGGTATGAAAATGGTGCTGGGAAAGCAAAGAAAATAAAAATGGGTTTGGACTAGGGCTTAATTGGTTGCTTGGTCGGTGCAACGCTTTGTGCACGGACTCTATCCCGCAAAGGTGGAGGTCCAGGGTTTGTGGAAGTCGCCTAGTCATTTGAGGACCGGTCTTTGAGCGACCAATGCCATGCCTATAATGGGCTATGCCAAAACCGTGCAACCACATGTCTCGGTGTGGGCGTGGGACTGGTGATTAATTTGCAAAACTCTACCATATGCTGCTCCATTGGAGGTGTGGGAGGTCTTGTTTGGCCAATGGTCTTTTATAACCTACTGTTCCCACTGGTGCAAGAGGGGGCTTCCCGCCGGATTGCTATCCACAGGGGGGTGAAACCTTAGCAAGGAAATGCTGTGGTGGAGCAATGCATTATAAAAGCTTTGTCATGAACTCTAGATCTCTTACCTTCGGTAGTGAGAGGTGGCACTCGCGCATGCCAAACAAACTAGAGTACTCATGTCGTGTGGGTAAAGTGCACAACCTCTGCAGAGTGAAATCTATTCGAATAGCCGTGTCAGCGGTCATGGATGTGCTGGCAAAGGCCACTTGAAGTTAGATGTTGGTTTTGGGGTTTTCCAGAAAGGTTTAACAAATCTGTTTTTGGAATTTTATCCCATGGGTTTGGGCAGGGAGCCTTGTGACAGGAGGGTATCCTTCACCACTTGTGATGAATGAATATCCAACTGAAAATCAAGTTTAGAAAATGAATTTTATCTATTAAGAACATGCTCTGAAACTTAATAATTGTATTTGAAAGAAACCTGGCTTTACGCAAATTAACCATATTAAGCTTTCCATTGTGATATCCATTTATGCATGTCATTTTGTTATCTAACGGGTGTAACTTGCGAGCACGGTTGTTGTGCTCACTCTTGCTTGATGCTGTCTTTAGCAGGAATGAGAGCTTCTGGGTGATATACTCAGTGGACCAAATGGTCCTGATCGACTAGGGTTGCGCCCTCCAGCCGGTTGCCTGTGGTGTATCGGGTGGCTCATGAGTTTATCTTGCTATATTTTGCCTATTGGCTTGTAAGCCCTCTTGTAAACAACTCCTTTGTTTATTAATAAAGTTGGTGTTGTTGCTATGTTACCATTGTTGTTGCTGTGAAGAGCTAGCCATGATCCTTAGGACTAGCTCGGGTTTCACAGGGAACCTTGGAGCAAGCTCGGTCCTCCATGATCTCACGTTGGGAAAAACATGTGGGGTTCTGGAGTGGACCCAGGCCTCCACGACCTCCTCTGGAGGGTCGTGGGAGGTCTTGGTGCTCTTTCGGACCTCCTTATTTACTTCCACGTGGGGCTATGGCAGGTCGTGGGTGCTCCTCGGTGCAAAGACTCTCTCTTGGGTCAGTTCTCCTGGACATCCAGGAGGTCTTGCAGGACCTCCTGGGTGACCTTAATGGACTGTCCGAGAGGTCCTTTATGGACCTCCTGGGAGGTCTTGATGGACTTTCCAGAAGGTCACGGAGGACCTCCTCGGTGACCTAGGATTGGGTCGTCACAAAGACCCTCTCGGGTCATGTTCTCCTGGACTTCCAGGAGGTCTTGCTGGACCTCCTGGGAGGTCTTGGTGAACTGTCCGAGAGGTCCTTTGTGGACCTCCTGGGAGGTCCTGATGGACTTTCCAGAGGTCTTGGAGAACCTCTCGGGTGCTCTAGAGTTGGGTCGTTACAAAAGTGGTATCAGAGCCTTTCGACTACAGGTCGCAACCTAGTAGAATGGACGTTAGTAAAGATTTCAAAAACTTATTTTACAACAAGAAAAATAATTTGTTCTTTCCTCATCTGGGTCATCTTTCTGTTCTTATCCTCTTCTCTGTATCTTTTCTTACCCTATTCCCCTCTTATCCTTTTGCTTGCCTCAACATTTTACAAAGGTAAATGGATCCTCTTACCTCTGGAAAACTCTATAGGATCGAGCCTTTGTGTTCTAGTGCAGGATGCCCGAGAAGGATGATGCAGACGGTTCAAGACCTGGAGCACATCAGGCCCTTCGGAGCTATTCTTGTGAGAATAACCAGAGCATGTGTATGTCAAGCTAGGAAGCTTAGGAGAAGCCTCGTTGAATCTGACTTAAGAGTTAAAGATTTTAGGTTTTGGCTGTTAATTTTCTGAAACCCTAATAGATTTTGGGTGTACTACTGGTTATGCGTTGATTGTGAATAACTCAGAAAGGAGTCACTTCCTGGATCATGCAATTTGAGCAAGCAGAATATGATTTTGGAGAGTAATTTGATGGATCACTAAGGATATAAAATTGTGAGATCCTGATCCGATTACTAGACCATATTGGATTGCTCTTGAAGCTGGAGATGGATTGTAATGGTTGATAGGAAGCTTGAATCAAGTAAGTGGAGTACATTGGATCTAATTAGATATGATTAGAATAGAGAATCTGGAGTTGAAAGGAATCATGATTGGATAATAGAGATAAATCCTGAATCAGACTTTGTGATTCATATATAATTGTTGGGTATTGAGAGGTATGTATGAAGGAATACCTTGTTGGATTTGGAACAGGTTAAAACCCTTGCTGGATAGATAGTAATAAAATGGTTGGATAAATCAAACTTGAACTGTTTGGTTGCAGGAAGTCTTAGGAGAAATTCTATGAGGAAGATTTGTGGAATGGTGAATCAAATCTGAACTTGTAGATTATGATAAGATTTCGGGGGAGAACTTTCATTTCAAGATGGATTTAAGGATTCTGTAGTAGTATTAGAGTTACCAGATTGAAGGGTGTGATTATAGATGTTGGATTCTTGTGGGATTGTGTAGAAGAGTAGTGTGTAATTGAAGCAATGAATTTGTGGAATTATCTAAGTCCAGGCCTAGAAGGAATTTGTGAATTGTATAGTCTCCCAACGGAATATGAGATTAGTTAGAAGCTCAGATTTCTAATTGGATGACTATAAGACTTGTAGATTGGTGGATTCCAATGATAACAAGTTGGATTTATTAAAAATAGGAAGGCAGATCCTTGGCCTCTGGCTAACACCCAGCATTTGGTTGTGACAAGTAGCTCTTAAAGGGAGCAGGATGGAAGAAAAGGTGCAACGTTGTCCCTACCCTTCAAGGACAACCTGCAAGGCTTATTGAATTCAAGGATCGAAGATCGTTTCGTCAGACCCAACCCTATAGCCTCAGTTGTCTAGACTCCTTCTATATAGAGAGCCCTTTAACTGGTTTAGTATGCTGATCGTTAGAGCATTGCTAGTTGTTTAGTTCGTTAGAGCAAGCTATTAGTTTGGTTCTTTGTTGGGTTATTTCTTGCAGTGTCCCCTTTAGATTTCTTTTGTCCCTTACCTATCCTTGGTCCCATTCCTTAACCCTCTGGAGTACCCAGCAGATGGATTCTAAGAATGGGAGCATTGTCAGCCGAGAAGCCTCTCAGAATATTAGTGCCAGAAAGAACCAAGGGTTGTCTGCAGAAGTCCTTCAGAACCTAAATCAGTTTCTCATTACCCAGACCCAGCTAATGCAACAGTTAATGCAGCAATTGAATGGCAACAATATTTCCTTAGCCACACTCTCTGCAGCACCAGAAGAGTATACCTGCGAAGAACTATCCAAGGATGAGCCACTGGAAGTTCCTCCTAATGAAAATGCGAGCCATGTCATTCCTGAAGGCTGCCACCCTTGGAAATTTGTGCACTGCTACCGATGTGGTGGGCAAGGGCATTTTGCTTTTGGATGCCCCCAGAAAGGGAAACCAGAACAAGAAATTCTCTGCGCTAGCTGTAATGGCACTGGACACTATTTCATCAGGTGTCCTAGAAGAAAAGAAACCCAGTACCAAGTCTGCTACTATTGTGGCAAGGAGGGCCACTTTGTCAAACAATGCCACTTACAAGCAAATCCGGCGCCACAAGTAGCCTCAGTTCTGAAAAACAGATCAGAAGAACTTGGGGCCCCATCTCAAGCAGTTATAAATTGCTCCAGCAGTGAGGACCAGGAGCATTCAAGGACATCTTTGACCCCTGCAGTTCAGCATCCATGCGGTAGTGGTCACAAGAGGAAGATGAAAGCCCAAGCACAAGACGTTGTGAAGACCTTCAACACTCGAGTAAAGGTTGGGCCATCTCTCCAGAACAAGACATCAAAAACAAAAGTTCAGTGTTTCAGATGTGCAGATATAGGGCATTATGCCAAACGATGCCCTAAAAGACGTCAAGCCATTACTCCGGACAACCTTCCAGAAGTTGCTCTCATAGCAACGATAACCCCAGCGGCCGGAAGAGAGGCCAATGCAAGAATTATGTCACAAGTACAAGAGTATAGAAGCTTAGGCTTGCCAATGCCCCAAGCTGAGGCAGTGAAGTGTCAAGGCAGCTCTAGCACCTCCAAGTTATCTGCTCTAGGCCAACCCCAGAAGAAGTTCCCTCCTATCGCAAGTGTCACGTGCCTCAATTGCAAGGAGTTGGGACATTACGCCAATAAATGTCCAAAAAGGCAGGCAGTGAAGTTGTCAAGTAAGCGGCAGCTCTAGTTGCCCTTTGCTGTCCACCTCTTTCTTTCTAGTCTTTTTGAATCTCGGGGTCGAGATTCCCTTAAGGGGGGTAGGTTTGTAACACCCTGATTTTCAGAGCATTTTTGAAAATTTTCAAAATAAAAAGAACCATTTGGTTTTGATGATAATTCAAGCTTAACTTGAGAATTTCAGAATTTGAAGAGTTTAAAATGACTAAACTAAACTCCAACTAATCCAAAACTTAGTTCTTCTGGTGTTGCTCTAGCTCCCTGGAGCTATCTCTCCTTTTCTTGATAAGGGTTTCCTGTCCTCTATCCTACATTGGGACATTCTTATATGTCCAGATAGTCCCTCGTGTTTGACCTCTGTTGATGTTATCTCTCCTTGTCTTTTCGGGTCTTTCCTCTCCCCTGGAAATTTCTCTCTATTGAGACTTTTATCTAGTCTACCTCTTTGGTCCAGACCACCTTTGGGTGGGACCTCTCTCTTAATCTCTCTTTCGTAGTTTAGACCTCCCTTGAGGTTTAGGCTTTCTTTGTAGCTAGACCTCCTCCGAGGTCTAGATCATCCTTGTGGCTTTAAACCATTTTCCCTCTTTATTTGGGTACTCTCTTTTGGTTTGAATCTCTTTGGTTCAGACTTTCTTCCTGGGTCCAGACTTTTTCTAAGTCCAGACTTCCCGGGTGATTAGCCCTTTTTGTATGCCCAAACCTCCTTACCACTTGGACCTCACCTATGGTGTGGATCTTTTCTTTGTCTTGATCTCTTTGATGTCTCAGATCCCTTTTGATCTTAGATCGCATTCTTTGTTGGGCATACTCTTATGCCTAGACAGACTCTTGTCCTGCTATTTCTTGAAGCCATATCCCAAAGCCATATCTCCTTATGATGGAACACTTCGTGAGTCTAGACCTTCCTTATGTCCAGACTACCCCTTTTTGTTGGGTTGAGTTGTTGATACCTCCTTTCGGTATGCCCCGTAGACCTTCCTTTAGTCTATCTCTTTTGGGCTGTGTAGGTTTAGACCTTCTCTGTGGCCTAGACCTCCCTAGTGGTTTTTAAGGTTAGACCTCCCATGGGGCTCAGACCTTGCTCTTTGAGTTTGATTACTTTGAAACTCTTTGTTGGTTTGAATCTCTTCGCACTGCATTCTCTTTCTGCTCGACTTCTCTTAAGTCTAAACCTTTTGTTATCTGGGCACTTCTCTATGCCTGCACCTCTTTCATTCGGACCTCCTTGTATACCAAAGGACTTCTTATGTGCCTTTGAACCTCTTGAGTTCACAGATCCATCTTGACGCTTACTCTTGGCCGAAGGACCTCCCTCGTGGAACCCCTCCGTGAAATCCTCTTTCTTGGAACCCCACCGTGCGGACCTTCTCCCTTTGTTATTAAATCCAACGGTTTGGACCTTCTCTCATTTTGAATCAAGGCCCAGACCTCCCCGTCGTTATATCACTCTGCGGACCTCCCTGCACATGTGATCTTGGCACCGGACCTCCTCTCGGAGATCCAACCGCCTGGGACCTCAACTTGCTTTTAATATTAACCACGGGACCTCCTTGCGGACCTCCTTGAAGAGATCCTAACCGTTAGGACCTCCTTTTGTTGATCCCGACCGTCAGACCTCCCCATGTCCGCACCTCCTCAGATGTCCGACCTCCTCAACTTCAGACCTCCTTGAGTCGCGGGACCTCCTTTGATGAAGTCCTGGCTGTCCGAACCTCAGGCACGTGGACCTCCTCTATGTGCATTTGGACCTCCCCATGTTCGGACCTCCCTTGTGCATATTAGGACCTCTTAGCCTCCAGACCTCCTCTTGGTAAATCTGGATCGGTCAGACCTCCTGTTTGGATTTGATCCAACCGCTCCAGACCTCCCTAGATTCTAGCACCTCCTAAGCCTCTTGGACCTCCTCGAGGATCTCTCTTCTGCGGGGCAAGACCTCCCCTTTTGACCCGACTGTTTTTAATTTGACCGGCCCCACTTGCCAGTCTTGGTCATCCTCATTTCCTCCGCCACGTTAGTATCTTGGGCATTTAATGCATGTCTCGTCACATTAAATGCATCCATATACATGGTGTATACTTTGAATTTGGTCACTTAGCTGTACTCTGACACCCTTCTTTGTTCCTTCCCAAAGCAACATACATTGTCCTTCTTCGTACTTTTTATCCAGAGTGGTAGTGACACCTGCCTTGCCACTCACATACCTTTGACCCATTTCTATACTTATCCTTGGTACGTATGTTTCTAGTTTTCTTCACCCATCTTGACTATAACCATCCAGTGGAACTCCGCCATATTACCTTCTTCACATTCACCATCTTGGCTCTTGTTCAGTGGCTTCCCAGGGAAGACTTTATTGCCCACGACCTCCCCTTCAACCCTTGTTTCCTTTTCGACCCTGGTAAGTCCTTTGAAGATTTACTCCACTCTAAATTCCTGCCACTGTATTGAGTTGGTTGTGTCCTTCTCAGGACCTCTTGTGGACTCTTTTTGGGATTTCTATGGCCTTTGTGTGAGGACCTCCTCCCAGGATTTTGCGCAAGCACCATTGCTCGGGGCCTCTCTGTTCTATCGCTTAAATCATTCCTCTGGGGTCTTTTGCTTAAGGACCACCCTTCCTCCTGGTAAGCTTAGACCTCCTCCAAATGAATCTATTCTAAATACAGTACTCTTCTGTTAATTGAGTTTTGAGGTTCCTCTGGAGTTCTTTTGATTCTTTATTTGGAGCTCTGTTGGTTCTTTATTTGATCGTTGTTTGAATCTGTTCTCTTGCCGTGTAGATCTTGACGTTTCCTGAGAGCCCGAGCTGTGAAAAAGAATAGAATCTTTAAGCTATCAAGCAAGAGGTAAGTTGCACTTTTGATCATATTGCACCCAGTAATTTAGTTGGCCTAGGATTGGGTCGTCACAAAGACCCTCTCGGGTCATGTTCTCCTGGACTTCCAGGAGGTCTTGCTGGACCTCCTGGGAGGTCTTGGTGAACTGTCCGAGAGGTCCTCTGTGGACCTCCTGGGAGGTCCTGATGGACTTTCCAGAGGTCTTGGAGAACCTCTCGGGTGCTCTAGAGTTGGGTCGTTACAAAAGTGGTATCAGAGCCTCCTGGGTGACCTTAATGGACTGTCCGAGAGGTCCTTTATGGACCTCCTGGGAGGTCCTGATGGACTTTCCAGAAGGTCACGGAGGACCTCCTCGGTGACCTAGGATTGGGTCGTCACAAAGACCCTCTCGGGTCATGTTCTCCTAGACTTCCAGGAGGTCTTGCTGGACCTCCTGGGAGGTCTTGGTGAACTGTCCGAGAGGTCCTCTGTGGACCTCCTGGGAGGTCCTGATGGACTTTCCAGAGGTCTTGGAGAACCTCTCGGGTGCCCTAGAGTTGGGTCGTTACAGCGGCAAACTCCCACGTGGCGTTCTCATGGATGGAGCGCATCTCATCCTCCATGGCGCGCCTCCAGCATGCCTCCCTGAGTGCCTATTTGACGCTTGCGGGCTCCTCGGCGGCCAGCATGCAGAGGCCGATGTAGTCGACGTCATAGACCGATGTCGTGTCGTAGACATTTAACACCGTCCGGTACCGTAGCGGCGCACCCTCTGAGTCATGCGAAGCATCAATGGGTGGGGTAACCCACTCGACGCTGGTCGGTGCAGCCGCTGGAGGAGTGGCCGGTGTGTGTGGCTCCGCCGTCTGCGGTGCCACTGGACTTGCGCCTGATGTAGACGTCGTGCTATCGTCGTTGTTCATAGGAGCGCCATCTGCCACATGCTCGGTGGTGTACTCGATGATGAACGTGTCCATGGTGCCGGGAGCACGATTAATAGGCATCGCCTCCCAGTCCCATTGCTTCTCCTCCTCGAACACGACGTCGCGGATGATGTGCAGCTTGTGCGTCTTGGGATCATAGACGCGGTAGGCCTTGGCCCCCTCCTCATAGCCGATGAATACCATCGGCGATGACCTGTCCGATAGCTTCGTGATGCTGGGCCCAACCTTCTTGACGTGTGCAACGCATCCAAACGTCCGCAGGTAGCGCACATTAGGCCGCCGCTTGTGCCATGCCTCATATGGCGTCATGCCATCGAGGCTTCGCGTCGGCACCCGGTTCAGTATGTGCATAGCGGTCTTCACCGCCTCGCCCCAGAACATAGCCGGCACGCGCATGCTTTTCAGCAGGCTGCGCGCCATCTCGACGGTCGTCTAGTTCCGGTGCTCCACGACACCATTCTGTTGCGGTGAGTAGGGAGCGGTGGTGTACCGCTTGATCCCATGGTCATCACAGTAGTCGTCGAACTCAATGGAGTTGAACTCCCCGCCACGATCTGTGCAGAACGCCTTGAGCTTGACGTCGCGTTCGTTCTCAGCAAGCGCCTTGATCTTGCGAAAGAACCTGAACGCTTCGTCCTTTGTCCTCAGCATCTCCACCCACATGTACCTGCTATGATCATCCACGATTAGCAAAAAATACCGATTACCGCTCGGTGTAGCAGGTGTGATAGGGCCACATAGATCACCATGCACCAGCTCCAATCCGCGCTTGGCACGGTAAGACGAAGCCCGAGGAAACCGAGCCCGGTGCTGCTTGCCAAGTGCGCAGCCGTCACAGAATTTCTCCACGCGATCGATCATGGGCACGCCATCCACCATCTTCTTGGCGGTGAGATTGTGGAGCGCGCGGAAGTGCAGGTGGCCATAGCGCGCATGCCAGCGCCACGCCATGTCGTTTGCTTTTGCCAACAGACACACTGGTGTGGTCAGGCTCAGGGCCAATGTGTATAGCCTGTTCCTGGACCGCAACACTCGCGCCCGGCAAAGCGCGATCGAAGATGCGCAGCCCGCCTCGATGATTTATCTTGGAGCCGCTCTCATCGAGCTGTCCGAGGCTGATGATGTTGCTTCGGAGCCGTGGTATGTAGTATACCTCGGTGAGCACCCGGTGCTCCTAGTTCTTGCACTAGTACATCACAGCGCCTTTATCGCAGATCTCTACCATCGAGTTGCCGCCGAACTTCACGGTGCCCTTCACCGTTTCATCGAGCGATGTGAGTGTCGACCGGTTGCTGGTCATGTGGTTACTGGCGCCAGTGTCGAGGTACCACATGTCGCTCCCAGTGTCCACCGGGAACACTTTCTCCTCGTTGAGGAACACCGCTTCCTGCTGCGCACCATCAGTCACTTGCATGAGCACATGGTGCTCGGCTATGAAGAGCGCTGGTTGCTCCTCCTAAGCACGCAATAGGTTGGCCTCCTCCTTGCGTTCGCGGCCTGGCTTACGACATTCACGAGCAAAGTGCCCGTAGATGTCGCAATTGTAGCACTTGCCCTTTCCAGCGCCCTTGCCACCGCTAGATGTGGCATCCTTGCCGCCGCCCTTGCCGTGGCGCTTGTAGCGGCGCTTATCAACGCCGCCATCGTCGGCCTTGTCGCCAGCTGGCTTTCCGCCACCGGAGGAGTTCTCGCCTTGCTCGTGCTTCTTCATGTGCGCAAGCCATTCCTCCTCGGTGAGGAGCAGGCGGCTCCCAGAGCCACCCGTGTTGCCAAGGTCGAGACGATCCTCGGCGGCCTTGAGTCGCCCAATCAGTTCCTCCACAGACAGCGTGTCCAGATCCATAAGAGTTTCAATGGACAATGCTATCTGGGAGTACCTGGGTGGTACCACGCGTAGAAACTTCTCCACGACCTTCTCCTCATCGAGCTTGTCACCGAGGATGTGGAGGTTGTTGACAAGCCCGATGAGCCTCATGGCAAAATCATCCACCGACTCGCCGTCGTGGAACGCAATGTTCTCGAACTCCTTGTGGAGTGACTGAACCTTGGCCTTGCGCACGCGCGCTACGCCCATGCACATGGTTTTGATGGCATCCCATGCCTCCTTGGCGCTCTCCTTGATGGCGAGCGTGGAGAGCATCTCCGGTGGCACTACTCGAAGAATCGTCTCCAGCGCCATGCAGTCCTCATGGAAGTCAGCGTCATCATACGCGACTGCATCCCATAGGCCTTGCGCCTGCATCATGACCTTCATCATGAGAGCCCAGTCTCCGTAGTTGGTTCGCGTTAGCATCGGGTATTGCACCGAGCCCCCCGACTCCCTCACCACTTGTGATACAGCCCAATCGCGGCCATTGCCGCCGTGGCTGCTGCTGCTGTTATTGCGGGTCTGAGGAAGCTCTGGTGACTTGGACCACCACGGCGACCTCGAGCCATCTTGCGACCTCGAGCCATCTCGTGACATCCTCACAGGTACGGGAGCAACGAAGCTCTGATACCAATTGTTGGTGTAGACCCGAATTTGACACACGCGAACACAAAGCTAAACACAAGCACGCAAGATTTTTTGGTGCCCTCTCGGAAGACTTGCATCTCCACGGAGCATTTTCTTGTTTTATTTATCATTAGAGAGTTACAAAGAAAGCAAGACTTACATGGAAAGCTCTGTGCCAAAGATAGCAACAGCCTCAATATTCATAACTACCCAATCGTGCTAATCACGGCTAGTAGATTATGGAAACAAACTCAGAGGTAAGGAAACTATCAAACAAAAAAAACTATGCCTTATCCTCAACGTGAATCATGGAGCAACCAATCCTCAACGTGAATCATGGTGCAACCAAGTTTACATGATTAAACTCAAAAAGCTCTTTGTCTTCCCAACGATTCAGCTCCTGGTTGAAGCTATATAATGGGCATGCTATCTCCTTAGAAACTTGGTTGCATTCTCTCCAAGTTGTAGAATCACGAGACCACAGCCACCTTTACATTTCTGCTTTCCCAGATCGGCAGTAGCTTCACCCGTTCCACATAATCTCCATTCCGGTGAGCTAATCTTCGAATCATTGCCATCCACACCGCCAGCCGGCCCTCTGCCATCTTCTGCTTGCTGTTCTTGATTCAGTTGTATGAATGAGTTTCTTCATTAATTTATGCAGCTTTAGTGATTTGCATTTTGTTCAAATTTAAGAAACATGAACAATCTTTGGTGCTAGTTATTTCATGCATGGATGCTTTGTACATGCATATATTTTTTTGAGATTTTATTTTCCCGAATTTCGTTCGTTCTCATACGAACTTCAAATCCAACGATTCTTCCTCCTAAATTCATCTCAATTCATTCTCTACTTCCAATATTTATTTTTGTAATTTTTGGATTTTATTTTATTTTCTGTTATTTATTTGGTCCGTTGCGCGTATGTAGAGTCTCACGTCGCCGACGCAAGTTTGGATCAACAGGAAGCGCTCACCTCCAACGTCACCGAAGGCGAGTCTCCTTTGACCATTTTATACCTATGATTTTTTAAATCATGTTTTCTGTTTTAAAAGTATTATGCATTGCTATTTACATAAAATGATGAATTTAAATTGTAGGTTGTTAGTTAAACATAAAAGTTGTTAATGTCTTCCTTTGATATTTTGCTATTATAATCCATTGTCACCCTAGCATAGCAAATCCACGATATTGATTACAATATTGTGGAATAGTTTAATGCAGTAGAATTGCTTAGACATGCTTATCGGTCTGGATCACCCATTAGGAGAAAGCTCTTATTATCTTTTATGCAAATCCTTTTTGAAATGTATGACATTAGGTAATGTCAGTTTTTGGAAAATAGAATAAAACACTGAAAATATGTTTTAGACTTGGGTGGACGGTAAGATCAGGCGGGTGCAGCTAGAGAACGAGATATTGTATTGTGGTAAGTTCCGCCCAAGTCATACTAAGGATCGACGCTTGTGCCTATCCAAACCGAGCACTACCGTACAACCATATGTCCAAAATGGGAATGGACCTGGCCAACTAATTTACTATTTTCTAGCATTACGCCCGCAGGCTGTAGATGGTATGTGTTACCTAGATGGTGCAGACGATGGTAATTGACGTCCATGTTTGTTGGGGCTTGCGCTGGGCGTTGGTAATAGACGTCCAAGTCCGGGCAGGTTATCCCCCACAACGGTGATCTCCAGGTCGATGGTTAATGATGTCCATGACTTGAGGTTAAGCTCATCGGGCGGGCTAATATTAGGATGAAGTATTGTAAAGGCCTTGTGATAATCACTTAGTCGCACGCCCAAGGAAGCGTGTCATGGCCGACATTATAAGCTGATTGTTTCATGTGGGTCAAGCTGTACAACCTCTGCAGAGTGTAAAGCTATTCGAATAGCCGTGCTCATGGTCAAGGGCGAGTAATGTGCGTTTTCACATGGTAGATTTTGGTTTTGATTTCAAAAGAGTAAATTTTGGGAACCGAGAGTAGTTGGGACTCTCGAGTAGTTTCTGGCAGCTAGAGCCCTACCCTTTAAACCTTGGCGGCTAGAGCGTTGATGCTAGTGGTTGGTAGCTAGAACCTCCACTAGTGATACAATTTATTTGTTTATTGAAACTACTTCTTATCAAATGTGCTTTATGAAAACTATTTAGACTTAAAATATTACTTTGTGCAAATGAACCCTATAAGCCCAATTGTTAAAGCTATGCATATGCATCTTTTCCAAGACTCGCGGAGTACTTTATGTACTCACATGCAACACTTATAATCAAATCTCAGAAGCCTTCAACAACACGGAGGAGGACTATGACTACTTCACATGTGGCTTTGATGAAGGACACCCGGAGTACTAGGTTGCGCTCCCCAGTCGAATGCCGGTGGGCAATTTGATGGGCCATCACTCGGAGTTTATCATTTATTGTTTCTGCTGCTGTAAGACTTAAGGTCTTTCGACCTCTTTTATAATAAGTGGCCATAAGGCCAGTGCTCAATTGTTTATTAATGTTATTCGTGATTCAAACTTGTTATCAACGATATTTCTACTGTGTGCACTAGCTACTGATCATAAACCGATCTGAAATACACGAGATGATTCAGATGCGTAAATCCAAATCGACACCAATGATGAATCCACAGGAGAGAGAGATCCGCCACCACGTCAAGATCAATATCAACCGGGCTGGATGGGCCTAGGCCCATTCTGCTTCCCGCTTAGGAATATCGGCCCTCGGGTCATGTGGCCCATTAACCTATTTCCCACCGCCGCAAACCCGGTTTGATGAGGCGCCGCGACTGTCACCGGTGGTCGCGATTGTCGAAAGAGGTCCGCCTCGCTCTGGACCTCCTCCCACAGCACCCAAGCAGTGGCACCTCATCCCAAATATGGCACCCGACAGGCAGCCGACGCCCCCCGTGAACTCGGCTCCGGTTGTCTATTCGAGTTGGTACGCTCCGTTGCAAATGACAACCTCCATGTTTTGCTTGATGTAGTAATAATCTTATATTTATATGTGCATAGCTAGGTTGGAACAAGATATTCTGAAGGTAGTCATTGACTCATGGTGAAATCTTAAAATGTGACAAGCTAATTTGAAACTTTCGGTATGGAATGAGATGATAACTCCTAAAATTTATGAATTTGTGTAAATCGAGGTAAATATAATGTTAAATTGACCAGATATCTGAGTGTTGAGTTAGTTATCACCATTGAGCAAACTGTGTGCACTGTTTGTGGTACTGTGCAGCAGTTCTGTATGCAAATGCGTGGAGTTAAAATGGTACTTACAGATTTTGGAAATGTGGTTCTGCAGTTTACGAACACAGAGAAAAAAAAACTTTGTTATGCCAAAAAAATGTGGTTTTGCAGTTTAGGATTTTGTGAATGAAAGATGTCAACTATTCCGTTCGTACTTGTTATGCAAAACCATTTTACTTTCAAATCATTAATCATGTTATTTCTATGTAACAATGCAGCGATGTATAGTACCTGTCTTGCCAATCGAAACCTCTTATGGAGTAACCCATTGGAAATGGGAGGTACAAAATTATTCTCGACTTGTTGAAAACGCTACAAAATACTTTTTTTTGCACCACCATAGTTTAAATACAATTATGTATATCAAATTATACCTGAATGCATATCACTAATAGATATTAAAAGTATACATGTGACATGGTCTACAGATGTATTATGCAAATATATACGAAGTGGAATTACATACACTCTCGTCTGAAGGTAAGTACTTATCATAACTCTTCAAAGAAATATACAGACGTATCACAGGAAGCACTTAATTGTGTTTTTGCACATATATAGTTAGCGTGGCAAACTGACAGAGGATGAAAATTCTTGTTCCAAACTGTAGCACCCAGAGATGCCTTCAGATGTTAAACCAGCAGTACCAACAGAATTTATCTGTGCATGGGAGTTACTACCCTTTGGGCATATCAAATGCTCTATCTCTCCATCATTTCCTGGTATCAATTGGAATTTTCTTAGCCTGTTAGTTCTCAGGAACTGCAACCTCATCTCTACTTCTTTCATAGTAGGTCTTTCTCCTCCTTTGACCCTCAAGCATGCTTGTGCAAGGGAGGCAATATCATCTATCTCTTCCTGGTTTGCCTCTTCCACAACCAGAGAATCCATTATTTCCATGACAACTCCCTCTTGAAGTCCTTCAACGAAGTAATGAGACAAGCTTTGTTTTTCACCTAGATCATTGATAAAAATTGGCCTCTTTCTTGTCAAAAGTTCCACAAGTATCACTCCAAAACTATATACATCACTCTTCTCAGTTAGTTGGCCAGTATGGTAATACTCTGGATCTAAGTAACCAAATGTGCCTTGGACAATAGTCACCACATGAGTCTCGTCGAGTGAAACAGATCTTGAAGCACCAAAGTCGGAAACCTTTGTGGTGAAGCTGCCATCTAGGAGTATGTTCGAAGATTTCACGTCTCTGTGGAATATTGGTATTGCAGCAGCTGAGTGCAGGTAAGCAAGTGCCCGTGCTGCTTCTACTGCAATCCTAATGCGATCATCCCACGATAGCAAGCATTTAATGCTAACATCTGTGTGAAGAAGGTCATATAGTGTTCCATTAGAGATGAACTCATAGACCAATAAGGGCACCTCAGATTCAAGACAACACCCAAATAGCTTCACCACATTGCGGTGGATGATTTGAGACAAGATAGCAACCTTGTTGATGAACTGGTCTATCTCAGTTTGCTCCACAATTTTAGATTTTTTAATAGCCACCACCCGTTGGTCCGATAGAATCCCTTTGTAAACTGTACCATGTCCTCCACGGCCAAGAACACGAGTGGCCTCAAAGTTGTTGGTCGCCTCCTCTAGTTCCTCCAAGGAAAAAATCTTTGTTTTGTTTGTGGCGCTTTCATCCGAGATTAGTTGCTCCAATAGTAAGCCTTGATTTTTCTTGAAGTATGCTCTTCGGATTCTCTTTTGGATGCCTTTCTTCCACTTATTGGCTAGTAATGTTGCACCCAATGCAATAATTATGGAGCCAATGCCACAACCAATTCCAATTGCAATACCTACACCCATGATCAATTGCAGTCATGAAAACAATGCATTATGTGAATTTTATTTGCAATGTAGGGATTGTGTATGACTTGCTTAGTTGATGTAACACATTTCCTTTCTGTTAGATAAAATTCCTTTCCATGAGGGAAACTTGCAATACCTCACAGAATGCGGCATGCCTTCTGTGAGGTTGCATATTTATCACTAGTCTCAACAATTTTATATGTGTGCTATCTGCTAAGTAGGACGCACTCACCCGTGCGTGCGTGCAGCTGGTGTGTGTGTGGTGGTGTGTGTGCGTGTTGCATATGTTGTTATCTCATAAAACACTGCATTTTGTGAATTGTAACTACATTGAAGGGATTTGGTATGACTTGCCTAAAAGAAGATTGTGTTGCTTTGCTGACATAACACACTTCCTCTTTGTTGGATCAAATTGTTTTCCATGAGGGCAGTTTGTGCAATTATAGCTTCCGTCAAAATTGTGGCATATGCCACTGCAAGAATTTGGCAATAAGCACTCGTCGATGTCTGCAAATGATTGAAGTGAGCACTGAGCACTCATGGATTCCTAGAGAGGGAGGGAGAGAGGGGGAGGGGGAGAGAGTACCTATACAGCCATCATGGATGTATGGGTTTCCTTGAAAACCTTGAGAACAACCGCAACGGTAGCCAAGCTCCGTTTTCCCATGGGTGACAGGACGGCAATTGCTGTGAACGCTGCGGCATGCATATGTAGCATTACGTTGCATAGCTATTCTACAAGTTAAATTCGTAACAGCCCACCACATCTGCGTGTCATATTCTTGGGATAAATCAAAAAGATCATGGAGAGCATCATCTTCCGTCCGACTACCGTCTTTGTGGACCACTATGAACCCTTCGACGCTGACTTCTGTATCGTTCAGAATGTTTCTTACACTCAAATAACCATCTCCCACTGATACATTATTCACATGATATGTTATGCCTCCCCGATCGAGGACGGCGAACTTATCCTTTCTACAGTTAAGTCGAAACTTTTCATGAGCGTAACAACCTTCTTCAAGCCCAAATGGAAAAGGAATGCTCGTGTTTCCACAAAATCTTGAACAGTTTTCTTTAGGATTTGGATTGTAACCTGCTTGAGTATTTAAAAAAGGGAGTATTAGCTCTAGTTAGATTGTGAGACTTTATATATGCATATATTCATTCACTCAAGATTAGCAAGAAAAATGCATCAGCATGATGTTTAACGTGTACTGTTGAAAAGCGAACTCCCCATAAGTTCACGTGTCTTGGGAATCTTTGGAGAAATTTGTTATTTATTGAACTAAATTCATCAAAAGACAGCCATGGTAATTGAAAGTGCTGGATTCCCTCATATTTCTAGAAAGAAATCCATTTCTTTTTCTTGAGAAGGAAAGAAATTCATGTCAATTAGGAGGAAATAGGAACAGAGGATCCAATCCTTAAAAAGTGATTACGTGCGGCTCACTATTTTTTGGGGCAATGCTTACCTCCTAGCGATCGAGGCAACTGAAAGTATCAGACACATCGGATGCCATCCAACCCTTATCCACTACTTCTCCACTTGCTTATTCACATTCAACTTGTTGGGAATATGTGTGCCACTTTTTGGCGCCGTCCAACGTCCAGGCGCTAGCATTGCCTTTTATGTCTACTTGATTTATACAATGAATCCCAATCATGGCTAATTGAATTTATTCTCTATTATGCCATTTTCTTATTTCTAGTTCACTTTTCTCATACACTACCCTAACCATGAACGCACATATGGTTTTTGAATTCGATGCAGGGGGGCAGACTAATATTCGGAGATGACTCTTCATATTTACTCAGACAGGGCAAATTCTTGGCTCAGGAAAAATCCACACCTTGGCAGTTGATACATGATGAAAGCGTAAAAAAAATTATATAATATTTCTATAGTTCTGTATATAGAAAAAATAACTGAAGAAAGTGCTCAATAAATTTGGGCTAGCGCAACTTTTGTGATTGATGAAGGAATCTTATGACTAACAATATTTATTCGAATCGTTTCACCTTGGATGCAGCCGTCGATAATGTAAGGATTTCCTTCTGTTCCACCGGAGCAGTAACAGTTGTATCCTCCAGATGACACATTTCGGCAATTGCTGTTGGTGCTACAAGCATAGGTTGCATTGTTCGATTGCGCACTTTCACAGCTTGGTTGGTCCATGATGACAATAGAAAGCGCCGCGCCTTCAATGTTGCTTGCATTTGTCCAACTTGAGAAAAGATCGGTCGCGTTGGGTATGTAATATTGCCTCGACGACATGATAGCCATGACGCCAGGGTGCAGCTGATGTGATTGTGCTGCCGTAGCATCAGCGCGGACTAGTGTTGACAGAAAGCCGGTCGGGTCCCTTGGTAACATGATGGGGCAGCAGCCCAGCCCATTACAAGGCCCTCCTTTTGGTACCTTCTCACCGTTGCATCTACTCATGCACGAACCGAGGGGTTCTCCCGCAGAATCAAACAAGTATACATTGAAATCGCAGCCAATGACGTAGAAAGTATTGTCCCTAGGGAGAGTAATACCCATAGCAGGGGCTCGCCAGGACATGTTGTAGGTATTCATACCTGGTCTGATCGTAATGTTGAAGAACATAGGTGTAAGAGCTCCAGGGTAATCTGTATCTAGGTGTGTGAGCTGAGTAGTGGTGTTGCCCAAATAGAGCTTGGGAGGCTGAGCGGAGTGGTTGCAGGTGAGCTCGAAGCCTTGCCGGAAGCAGCCCGGCCCTATCCCGAAGGGGTAGGAGATATCGGCGACGTCGCCGCAGCTGGAGGGGCAGTGAGCCAAGGAGTCATTAGAAGGGATATGCAAGATTCCATTCCCTCCGGCCACTGCAGATACTGCGGCCGATGCTCGCAGCTCAGCTGCCAAGCACATGAGCACAAAACACATTCTAACTATTACTCCAGTAGAGCTCATCTCTGTACCGGTCAGGTTGTGTGTTTTTGTGGTTGGTGTTGGGATTCGGGTGTTATGGGGTCGATAGGTATTCAGCAGCATGGCTTCGTGCATTGCACACTATAGAGAAGATTCGAAGACTATCCCTGAGTCTCTCCAACAATACTTGGCTAGCATACTGCAAGTTAGTACTAGCACTAAAATTATTCCTAGATACTAGCACTAAAATTAAATACTACACGTGTCTTATTCAACGTGAGCGAGAAGGATCACCACAATTAAATAGATCGAGTAAATATAGACTACAAAGTCAAGCTAATTTGATCGACACTCCACTTAGTACTAGTTTATCATGCTACCGTACGTCGATCAAAATTTTATTACCCGGTTAATTATATCGAGGACACGCACATTCATGCATCATAAGAGGTTAGATGATATATAGTTTATGTAGCCAATTTTAAAAACAAAACACATTCCAATTGTTTGACGAGGACAAGTGATCATGGTTTTTGCCGAACCGGTAAAGATTCCAAGGTGAGGCGTGCATGCCAACTGGCCTCTCTATACATAATTTCATCATATCTCTGCATTGCTGGCAATGGTAATGGGATTTTTTTTTCATTTGGCACCGTGGTGCTCGTTAATTGCAGAAATAACTTGCTTGGCAATAAAATTGTAAAAGTAGTCCCCTCCTGAGCGCGGAAGTACAGGAGGCCGACACGTGGCGCATTCTGCGGTCGGAGGGCACGGAAAGAAGATGTCCAGCGCGGAAAGGCTGTCGGGCGCAGCGCAAGAGGAAAGGGCGCGGCGCGGAAGGTGGCCCTGGTCGCTTTCTGCCACGCTGGAGCGCGGCAACGTGCTTGCTTTACATGCATGGAGCATTGCTTTTTGATTAATGAATGCAACGTTTCACTGCATGCATTGCTTTTTGATTTGGTTAATGAGTGCAACGTGCTTGCTTGCTTTACATGGAACATTGCTTTTTGATTAATGAGTGCAACGTTTCACTGCATGCATTGCTTTTTTATTTGATTAATGAGTGCAACGTGCTTGCTTTCAATGCATGCGACGTGCAAGTCCATTCTGCGCTCCAGCGACGTGGAAGTTGCCTGCCTTTCATTCCGCGCTCCAGTGCCGTGGAAGGCGGATACCGCGTTGGCCGTCTTCTTTTTGCGCCTCCCGACCGCGGAATGCGTCACGTGTCGGCCTTCCGTACTTTCACGCTTGGGAGGGGGCTACTTTTGCAATTTCGGATCCAAAAAAGTTATTTCTGCAATTAACGTGGCACCACAGGGCCAAATGAAAAAAAAATCGTAATGGTTGAGCTACTTGATGATAGTTTATGGAGCTGATGCTTGGGGATCGAGCCATCTATACATGAACGTTCTATTAGATGATGATAGTTGTTAAATCAAGATGCTCTTAGCTGTGCTCTAAGTAACTTTTGACCAGAAACTTTAGAGGTTTAGATTCTTCTTTACGGAGTCCTCTCGTCAATTGTGAACTCATTCCTTTTTTTTTCAGACGTGCTTAAAAGACATTTCAATGATTAGTCATTGGTGGAACATGTTGGAAGTTGTTTTCAAACAACAAGTTGTGTCTCTTCATGAGAGAGTGCATTCGAAGAGTCGTGTCTCTTCATTTCGCATCCTTTTACGGAAGGGTGCATTCTAAGAGTCGCGTCTCTTCATTTTATATCCTTTCAAACTCTATATAAAGATACGTCCTTCAGATTTTGAGAGGCACTTCACAATCCCATTCTCTTGTTCTGTCCACGACGAGTTTTTACTTTGCTTTAGTGCAAACTTTGTTCAGGCTTGTCTTATCCTACTAGCTTATTTGCAGTAGACCCTCAAAACATTTAGATATGGTGCAAATAATCGCTTTAGGAAAGCGCTTTGGCGTAATTCAAGTCTCCTACTCCACAAAATTCCCACCAATCTAAAACGATTATAATGGAGTCCGAGGCTTCTGCTTCCGCCATCAAGTTCATGAATCAAGACATGGTGCGACTTGATCGTTTCGATGGCACGAACTTCACCCGTTGGCAGGTCAAGCTAAAGTTCTTCCTCATGACCATGAAGCTCTTCTACATTCTTGATCCAACGCTTCTTCCAGGACCAACGCCCGAGGAGAACAACACCGACGAACGCAAGGAAGAGAGAACAAAGAGGAACGAGGATGATCTAATGTGCTGTGGACACATACTCAACACTCTCTCCGACTGGCTGTATGATTTCTACACCGACACGCCATCGGTAAGAGACATCTGGAATGCTCTGGAGAGCAAATACAAAACAGAGGAGGAAGGTACAAAAAAGTTCCTTATCTCTAGGTACTTCGACTTTAAAATGAATGATGATAAATCCCTTCTTTCTCAAGTACATGAGTTACAAGTGATAGTGAATAAACTGAAGGTGGTAAAGATTGATATTCCTGAAGTTTTTTAGGTTGGTGCAATTGTTGCGAAATTGCCACCAACTTGGAGTAACTACAGAAAAAGACTTCTGCATAATTCTTTTTTTTTTGAATGTCCGGGATTTAACCCCCTCCGGTCCGCGTTAAAGAAGAAAGCACCCTAATCTCGCGAGGCACCACGAGAGCCAGCGCTCAAACCGTGGTGGGCTGAGAGCCTATAGCTCCCCTCATTTTTGCCAACTGAGCCCCAGCTCAGTCCTCAAACAACCTCTTCACCCACACACACACACTCCCCCCTACCCCCCCCCACACACACACACTCACACCCACGCACGCACACACACAAACCCGGTGAGGCACCCAGCCAAGCTCAACACTCGAACGTGGGTGGATTGCTTGGCCCCCAGCTGAAGCAACCAAGTGAGCTAAGCTCACTTCTCACTTCTGCATAATTCTGAGGATCTTTTCTTGGAACAAATTTAGAAACATCTTTGAATCGAAGAAGAATCGAGGATGAGATAAAAAAAATGGCAAATGTTAATCTTAACGCTGGTTCCTCCAAGGCAAATGCTGTAAGTGACAGCGATCCTAACAAGAAAGGTGGAAATAAAAGTTTTCATATCGGACCCAAGAAAAAAAAAGTGCTTTTAAGAAGAAAAGTGCAGAAGGAAAAAGTTGCTATGTTTGTGGCAAGAACAACCATTTTGCTCGTTATTGTAGGCACTACAAGGGTGCAAATAACAAAAATGCAGCATGTGCAACTAAAATGGATGATGATGAGATCATCGTCGCTGTGAGTGAAGTCATGGCGGTACAAGGTAAAATTCCTGGATGGTGGTATGATACATGTGCCACTGTTCATGTTTCCTATGATAAGTCTTTATTCAAGACTTATGTTGATGCAACCGATGGACAAGAAATACAGATGAGAAATGAAAATCAGTCCAAAGTGCATGGGAAAGGAAGCATTGAACTAAGCTTCACTTCTGGAAAGAAGATTACGTTGGCGAACGTTCTTCATGTGCCAGATATGAATAGGAACCTTGTAAGTGGTAATCTTCTTGGGAAGCCGGGTATCAAAACTGTGTATGAATCGGGCAAGTTAATCTTGACCCGTGGTGGTGTATTTGTAGGAAAAGGGTATTCATGTAATGGGATGATAAAACTATGTACTGTTGATAATGCTGATATTGCAGCAATAAATAAATCTTCTCATTCTGCTTAGATGCTTGACTCTGTTTCATTATGGCATGATAGATTAGCACATGTTGGTATAAGCACTATGAAAAGATTGGTTAAACATGGTTTGATTTCTTGCAATATTGATGAGTTCAATAAATGTGTGTCTTTATGTTGATGATATGTTGATCATTAGCAATGATGCCAAAGGCATAACAGAAATAAAGAGATTTCTGATTTCTTGTTTCAAAATGAAAGATCTTGGAAAAGTGGACACTATTTTGGGCATCAAAGTGAAACAAAATAGTGGGGGTTTTGAACTTAGTCAATCTCATTACGTGGAGAAAATTCTTGATAAGTACAACATCTAAACTTTAAAGAAGTAAACACCCCATTTGATTCAAGTGTAAAACTTGAAAAGAATGGAGGAAGAGCTGTGGCTCAACTTGAATATACGAGCGCTATTGGTTGTCTGATGTATTTGATGCAATGTTCAAGACCAGATATATCATATGCAGTTAGTAAATTAAGCAGATTTACTAGCAACCCCAGTGTTGAGCATTGGAAAGCAATTGGGAGAGTCTTTGGATATCTTAAGAAAACCAAAGATCTAAGTCTAAATTATACAAGATTTCTTGTTGTCTTAGAAGGGTATTCTGACGCAAGTTGGATATCAAGTGTTGGAGATAGCAAATCCACAATAGGATGGGTATTTACATTGGCCGGTGGGGCTATTTCTTGAAAATCCAAGAAACAAACTTGTATTACTCATTCTACTATGGAATCTGAATTTGTGTCTCTTGCTTCGGCAGGACAAGAAGTTGAATGGTTAAGGGATCTTCTTTTAGAAATTCCACTGGCACGTGAAAATGTATCGGCACTGTTAATACATTGTGATATTCAGGCTACTTTAGCTAGAGCGTACAGTGAAGTGTACAATGGTAAGTCTAGACATATGAGTCTAAGACATGATTATGTGAGGAAATTAATCAAGGATGGAATAATTTCTTTATTATTTGCGAGAAGAAATGCTAATCTTGCTAATCCTTTTACTAAACCTCTCACGGGAGACTTGGTAAAGAAGACTTCCTTGGGAATGGGACTTAAACTCAATAATAAATCCATTAACAATGGCAACCCAACCTAACACTAGTAATTAACTAGTTTTATGGTTCAAAGGGTAACAACAAGTTGTGACATGGATGGTTCAGCATTTATCTAATTGTGAAATGTTGGCTGTTACTGTTTGAGGGTTGAGTATTTTACTCTTAATGAGATTTAGTCGTTGAGGACAAGTATCTATAAGTAACAGAGATACTGGAAGAATTTCGCCTATATGAAAAATGAGATGGTGCCATCTTTAAATGGGAGTAGAGTTTCTCTCATAATTTTTCATTAATATAGGATAAGCACATGGCCATTAATAATGCTAAGCGTGTTTTTGTGGACAGAACGTTGTAAAGAATATGTGTAATGCATGACCGATTTTGATATAAGGAATAATTGGTTCAAAGCTTTTATGCTACCTTTAATTTTATCAAAACTTTGTTGTGTATTTACTAAGGTTAGGTTCAAATCGAAAGATACCTAACTGTATTAATATTTTTTTATTACCGTGTATGAACGTGTTTATTTTAAAACAAGTGGGGGATTGTTGGAAGTTGTTTTCAAACAACAAGTTGTGTCTCTTCATAAGAGGGTGCATTCGAAGAGTCGCGTCTCTTCATTTCATATCCTTTCACGGGAGGGTGCATTTGAAGAGTCGTGTCTCTTCATTTCGCATCCTTTCAAACTCTATATAAAGAGATGTCCTTCAGATTTTGAGAGGCACTTCACAATCCCATTCTCTTGTTCTGTTCACAACGAGTTTTCACTTTGCTTTAGTGCAAACTTTGTCCAGGCTTGTCTTATCTTACTAGCTTATTTGTAGTAGACCCTCAAAGCATTTAGGTAGGGTGAAAATAATCGCTTTAGGAAAGCGTTTTGGCGTGATTCAAGTCTCCTACTCCACAAAATTCCCAACAGAACAACTACTTAAACAACACTTTTTTAGATGTAAAACATTTCAATGATCAGTGGTTGTGTCATGGGCGTGGGCCCAAGGGAGCCACGACCCATTAGGAGACTGCACGCGATGTAGCGCGAATAGTACCACATGACTGTAGCACTACTGTGCGTGAACAGTATACGAGTACCTTAGCATTGGGATTAGAAAGGGATTACCTTCCTCAATAAGAATATCTATTTCCTTAAATAGTTGATTAGTTTCCTTGTATAGGGATTAGGTAATTGGAAATGTTATCTATTAGTTAGGAAGGTTATCTATTATAGTTAGGAAGGTCATCATTTAGATTGATTTTATCTATAATTATTAGAAGAGATCTCTATATAAGGAGGTCTATTGTAATCGTTCGCATTAAGCAATGAGAATACAATAGTCTAAGTCACAATCCCCTTTGTCTCTCCAATCTATAGTTTTCCCTCTCCCCTAGCAGCTAACGCCACCCGGCTATCCTCCCGATGATGTTTACCCCTATGATATAAGGATCATAACATTTGGTATCAAAGCCAACATCATGGCTTCTGCTGTCGAGAATTTCAAGGCCATGAGGGCCACCCCCAACGAGATGAGTGCCAGTGTAGACGACATGAAAGTCATATTGGCAGACATGGCGGCTATAGTGGCCAAGCTAATAGAAAAGGAGGAGGAGGAGAAGAAGGCATGGACAGCTGCTGTTGTGTGACCTGCACCGCCGGAGGCGTCTTAGATTTCGTTGACGACTTACCCATCATCAACCTCGCTGCCCGTGGTTGCACAAATGGTGCCCTCACCGAGGAAGAAGGCTGCTTCCCAGCATTCGTCTTCTCCACGCGGCCGGTCGACACCATGCCTTCAAAGGTGCGGGCTGTGGCGAGTGCCAGGACCATGACGACGCCACGTTCTCTCAACCACCATCAAGAAGTGCGTCGCTGCTGCCCCGCGTTGCTTGTCCATGCCGTCAGCATCTCCTGCAACATCAAGCCACACCAAGGGACTGCAATCCTCACTGCTATCCAGTGGAGCGTTGCTGATCCTTTTCCATGCGATGCTTTGCCGGTGCCACCACCTCTCGTCGACATGTGGACACCTCGGGTTGCAGCCATGGCTATCACCCTGTAGCTCGAGGACGAGCTGCTCGTTCGGTAGGGGTGAAGTGTCATAGGCGTGGGCCCAGGGGAGCCATGGCCCATTAGGAGATTGCACGTGAAGCGATGTAGCATGAACAGTACCGCATGACTGTAGCGCTACTGTGCATGAGCAGTACCCAAGTACTGTTGCATTGGGATTAGGAAGGGATTACCTTCCTCAATAAGAATATCTATTTCCTTAAATAGTTGATTAGTTTTCTTGTATAGGGATTAGGTAATTGGAAATGTTATCTATTAGTTAGGAATGTTATCTATTAGTTAGGAAGGTCATCTATGAGTTAGAAAGGTCATCATTTAGATTGATTTTATCCATAATTGTTAGAAGAGCTCTCTATATAAGAAGACCTATTGTAATCGTTCGTATTAAGCAATGAGAACACAAATACGGCTAGCTGGCTAGCTCTCGATTAGATATATGGAAGACTTTAACACAAATAATCGCTCGACATATATATTATTATATTATACATTCTTAAGTTGATGTGGATCACTAGTGACGATTTTTTAATCTAAGAAAATGTTTTGGCGAAAATATATACTATGTCGCTCAGATTATATTGCGTTATCCAAAAATAATTATAACCAACTTGCCATTATGTCTCAACTTCTACACATATGCCAATTTCATATATATAGACTGCATTGCTCAAATGACATCAAAATAATGTAGGGATTTACAACACCAACTATCTACTTAATTTAAAAGCCAAAATGGGAGCCACCTGTTGGTGGGTTGGTGGAAAGCTTCATCAATAGCATCTCATCCTCTTCATTGGTAATACTAAAATGGCATCGGCGTCTAGTATCAAATCAAACCTTTTCGGAGTAAGTAGAGCTTCCTGGCATGATCATGCCATCAACTAGGAAAGGGAGCTACGGTCGCACTTCTCAGGAAATAATTGGTCTAATTTTAGGTAGTTGGAGCATTTTTCAATTGTTTGTATTCGTTGTTAGGAGCATGGCGATTCAAAATACGTGTGTTTGAATTATTCAATGTGCCCTGAAATATTATTGGGCTGACAGAAGACTATATCAGTCAATGTGGCATCGATTCGGCACGTATGGAACTATAGCATAGCATGTTCTCACCTCTCACGTGATTTAACAGCATATGAAAACACCAGGCTCTCGGACTCGGTCAAGTCCTTGTCTCCTCTGAGTCTTCGGCAGTTACAGAAAGGCCTCTCGGGAGTTTTTATGTTCAGCCATCCGCATCTACACTGATTAGTAAACTGAAGAGCAGTCGCCACAAATGTCGCTTGTTTCTTTCATAAAGTAATCAACATTACATCCACAATACTGACTAAACCTCAGTACATTTGTGAGAATTTGTCTTTACATATACGAAAACGTACGTACAGACGTACACCATAAGCATAAAGTACAAGTGACAGAATCGCAAGTGAATATTCTTGCATCCTTTTCTTAATCTTAATTTTCCCTGTCCTTTTTCGTTCAGTGATTGCACACAAACTGACCAGGCAATGACCGACAACCATCTTGTCTCGAAATTGTGCTCCAGATTTTCTCGAGAGAGCAGATAATCTTTCTGACCTTACGTCCAAGTGAACGCCATGGACCACCAGCTAGAGGTGTGTTCTGCAGGAATTTTTTTTATTTAATTTTTTATTAATATTTTAAAGTTAATCCCTCATTAACTTTATTTCTAATTTCGACATCTTTGACCACGCCACCACTCGTGACGTGGCCAAACTGTGCTGTCTCGGCGTGGCCCAACCTGCCACGCAAGCCCTCTCAAACAAGTCGTGCCAGCGTGGAGGGCTGGTGTGGCAGTAGTCACGCTCAAACCCATGACATGACAAGCCTGCTTTGTCACGCTACGAGCGTTGGTGTGACAGGGCCGAACATTATTTAAAGGTGTTCCCGGACGATAAAATCTTACGTTTGTTGCGTAAGATATATCAACCATTTGGCACGAAAGATGAAATTGTAATGCACAAGTTCACTCTCATGTACCTTGTTCTTAGCATTTCATTTTTCACGGACATTTGTTCCAAAATTTGTAAACCTGAGTTGACATAGCAAGAATTGAATGGTGCTAAGTGAATGCACAATCCTAGGCAGTAGATTTTATTTCGAACCTACGATGTTAGTTTGAATGAACAGATGGATGATTAGGCAGGCACATCCCATCCTATTGCAAGGATAGGTGATGCTTGTCATCACTTTGGGGTCGTAGACCATTTCGTGCCTACTTCCAGAACATGCATTTTGGACCTTTTTTATATGTTGTTGCATGCCTTGCTACGCCAAAAATTGAATGCGAAAAGACGACGAGATTTGAAGTCGGCTTTGCAACGCAGTCGCAAATTAAAATAGATTTTATAATAAAGTTGCAAATTATATGGCGCACAGGATTTGGTTACATGCATAAGAAACAACATCATGCACCATGCAACAAACCGAAAGACTTCCACGATATATATGCGTCTTTTTGGAATGGAAATAAATTCGATTGGAACAAATATCATTTGTTTCGGCGGCCCATCGCTCCCTTCCCCTTGTCTCCTTGCTACCCGTGGCGACGGCGGCGGCCAGTCTCGAAGTCATCCATATCCTGCGAGATGGGGCGGGCGGTTCGATGATGTTAGGATAAGACAACGTCGTGCCAAATTAATAATTATGATGCATGCTGAACATAACTTACCTCTTCGATCCAGATTACGCCCGAGCGATGGGGAGCAGTAGTACGATCGACAGTCTCACTTGTAGGAGCCATCCCCTTAACCCCTTGCTACCCACGGCGGCGGCGGCCAGTTTTGAAGTCATCCATGTCCTGCGAGTCGGGCTGGATTGTTGAATGATATTAGGATAATGCAATGTTGGGCCAAATTAATAATTATGATGCATAATGAAGATAACTTACCTCTTGGATCCGGATTGCACTGGGGCAACGGGGAGCGGTAGTATGGGCCATGGTCTCACTTGTAGGAGCCTTCCCCTTGTCTGCCGCCCACTTGGCCCTGTCGTACTCATTTGCTTTCTTGGGCTCATCCGATTCCTTTTCAATTGGGTCGAGTACGTAAGGTGTCCAGCACTGGAAGGTCTCGGCTCACCATGGAAAGTTTAACATGTACTTCTGTTGGATGAACGCCCTATTGTACATCTCCGGGCCATCGATCCATTGGAAGAAGTTGCATTGCATCTCCAGTTGTCATTATGGGCGTGTGTAATTAGGGATTTGTCGAATGGAACATATGATGTGAAAAATCTTTGTGTGTACAAGATACGCTTACGAGGTGCTGGCCGCATGTGTAGTACGCTCGTGCGGACGTCGCCGAGTGTGTGGACTGGACGATCTTTGTCTGTTTCTCGCACACACATTGCGAGACTGGGAACTGCGGTGGTACCGGCACATCCTTCATAGACTTATTCGAGTAGGGTTTAGCCCTCTCGGCTAGCCACTTGCGCTTCTGCAGTATCCTCTTGTACATGTTCGCCGAGTCCTCCATCTCCTTCCTCCTAGTTGTGTGAAGCAAGCTCTGGTGTAGTGTTAGGTCTGGTTGTGTAGTGTTCTCCCCCAGATCTCTTTCATCTCTTTTTATAAGCCATACGGTGTAATGCACCTGGTGGAGTGAGAACACATAAGAAATCGATGTGTGTGGTGCGTTCAATTCTGAAAAGGTTGAGTCCAAGCATGTTGTCTTTTCGGTCTGAAAAGCTAGCGAGGCAGAGTGTTGTCACATCTGCTTGAAAAGTTTACACGACAGAGTTTGGTCTTTTCGATCTGAAAAGCTGGTGTGGTAGAATGTTGTCATGTCCCTCTGAAAAGTTTGTGCAACAGAGTCCGGTCTTTTCGTTCCAAAAGGCTGAGGGAGTGTTGTCATGTCGATTTGGTAGCCTGTGTCATAGTGTGGTTAAATGCTACATAGACTGTTTTCTTTTGAATTACACCCTCGGTCAACAGCTGCAGTTAAAAAAGAGAGATGTCGATCAATCGGATGCTCTAACGAGTGATGTATGGAAGAAGGGGCCAGAGAGAGAGAGAGAGAGAGAGAGAGAGAGAAAGAGAGAGAGTGACATAGAGAGATAGAGAGGAGAGGCTTTCTAGGTCAAGTCCTACCATGCCATGTATATTGGTGTTACTGAACTGCTCTATCACGCCATGAGCCCTGGCGTGGCCTAACTGTGCCGCCAAACTAGGGTTTGTGCAGTTTAGAGGAGTTGCCAAAACATTGTTGCTCTCTTGTGCTAAGTCCTGTCATGCCACTATCCCTGGTGTGATAGTTTTAGTCAGTCACGCCACTATCCATTGCTTGTCCCTAGTTTTGTGCCCCTATACCTACCATCCGCACCCCCTTTCGCACCTCACGGTATACTTCTTGTTCACATCAGAGTGTTGCACTACAAACGGATGATGGTGCCGCACTGAGTATTCTTGCAGCTAAACCTTCATAACCTCCATACTTGGAAACAACATGTTCTTACGTATTAGGTCATTCTCCGGGTCCGCAATGACATTCCTGCTCTTCAACCCATTTGCACATACCGTGTTATCAGCCATTTTGACATCATCGAATGCATGCATCGACAGGACCTCACCCATTACACTACGAAGAACCCGACCTTCTTCAGAGGAGAAAAGTGGAGCGGGAGCTTCGTTTTCAGTCGAGCTCCAGCCTTCGTCGAACTCAAGGTCACGGGTTATTCCATCTCGGAACACCTCCTCCTCAAGCTCGTTGTTCATTACAACACCATTGAAATCAGTCACGGGGTCACTAACATAGTGCGGGGAAGAAACAGGCACATATGACAGATCCACCAACGAGGGGACATTGTTGTTAAGACTGACGCCAATGAACTCTTGGGAAGGTTGCTCTTCCATTGGGGGGCTTGTGAAAGATCGAGGGCGGATTCTAGTTCTTCCATGTTGCCATTGACCACATCCAAATTATTTCGCGAATCCTCAACAATGATTGTCCTCTCCAGCACAACCTCCAACGACCGAATCTGATATACGAGCACAACCTCCTTGTACGTGTCCCAATCATCGTTGGACGAGATTGGCATCAACAAGGTGTGCACCTGAGAACCCAACCCAGCATCATATCGCCCCTGTATTCCAACAACGAACCCCGGCTTATCCCATCCAAAGGTCGACTTAATTCTCGTTAGAAAGTTTGAAAGCCTGGTGATTCTCAAAACACAAGAATGGTCACTTCCATGCCACCAAAGTCCGCACCACTACCCGTTTAGCTAATAGGCCCACCAGTACAAACACGTACAACTTTATCCATCTACATCCAACAATTCGAACAAAGCATTGCAAAGTCAGTACTACATGCCATACAAACAAACTACCCTCGTAAGTAGTACTGAACATTCCATGTATGACTAAAGTAGTTTTTTCTTTTCGCAATCCTATGGCATTCACAATCCTAAACACTCCATTTATTCGGTAGTGCCTTAGTACATCAAACTCAATTGTCTTCTCTTTAACCTTTAGTTGAAGAAAGAGATAAAATTCTTTACAAGTACTCCACAGTTGCAGTACCTAACAACTAATGATATGCATGAGAAGTCTGGCATATTTTCCCTCAAAATAAATATTTACCTAAAAAACTAAATGTCATTTATACTTATCATGAAGTTATCAGTTTTCTTTCTAGGACTCATTTTGCTTCTTTCTTTCTGTTAGGAAAATGCACTATCCACTACTGCAGAAAAGGTCATCACAGACGGTTTTGTGAGCCGTCTAAGTTTATGGGGTCAGTAATGTCATGAGGTCATCACAGATGGTTTTCGAAGGTTATTAGTTAATAACCGTCTGTGATAGTTTGTATCACAGACGGTTTGTAGATGAAATCGTTTGTGATAGCTGATGTATCACAGACGGTTTTTACTAAGGAACCATCTGTGATATTATTTTGTATTGCTAAATCTATTTCTGTTTATTGGCTAGCCTTAGGAAATGCTAGCCATGCCCTCTGAAACAAGCTAAAATTAACCATTTATGAACAAATACACACATGTACCATTATATCTATTTCACAAATCAATTAACTCAAATGAATTAAAATTAACCATTCACGAACAAATACACACATGTACAAACACAATAAATACATGTATACATCCAATTCACATTCATTTTAGAAACAAGCACATCCATTTCACAAATCAATTAACTCAAATAAACTAAAATTAACCATTCATCTGTTCTTGCATCTGTCAGTATGCATTCAATACTTATCCTAAAAAAAATCTAACTGACCTAGTCTAACATTGTTGTCACAGCACAAGTATGAAACTCCCCATAGGCAACAACATCTAACTGACCTTGCAAGCACAAAATCTAACTCCCCACAGTACGAAAATCTACATTGCAAGCACAAGTATGAAACTCCCCAACCGAGGGTACGCCGAGGATGGGGTAGAAGATGCTGACTAACCTCGCCGAGGAAGAAGCCATGTGCACCGGGGGAGAATCCGTGTGCATCGGGGAAGAAGAGGTCGTCGTGATTTAAATGACCAAATTAACATATACACATGTAATTTCTCCAAGTCATTTAAAAGGAATAATATGCTCAAGACATACATCATGTATACAACGAAAATAAGCATAAAGCTAAGATTTATAAGATTGATAATTGCTCTCAGAAGGCTAGTTGCACAAGATATAATCTTGGCCATCACAACACTTTAGTCTATACTCTTCACAAATTGAATAAGATAACAAGCAATCAGATTTTGAGCTCTAAACAAAGCTTTACTATCCTGACAAAATTAATTTCATGCACAATAGTTAACAATTATACTTTCTATCAACAGAAGATCATAAACGAATCACAAAATTGACTACTTCAATCTATAAGTCAACAGATTACTAATGAATTCATAGAAGAACATAGTATTCAGCTATAAGCCTTTTGGCTGATAGAAGAACCAGCAGAATAACTATTCAAGTGATCAGATTAAGCACCACAGAAGTAACAGAACCTCTAGAGACAATATGACAGCAGCAAGCAATTCTATTAGAGCTCAAAACTGAACAAGTTATCATAACAATTTTAGTACAAGACTATTCTCATCACAGAGCAGATTAACAGAGCCCACAAGCAACACTTTGCTATATCTCCCAGTGCAAGAATCAAATCATTGCCATATTTTGAATCCAGAATAGCACACAAACATATATGCAAAGTGATGCGCAATAGGAGAACAGAGATACTCACAAAGCTAATGGTAATCAAAACCACCGAGATGAAAATCCAACAAGGCATGCCACAGGGCGCTGACTCAGAACTAGAGGCATCAACAATTAATTTTCACATGCACAAGAATCAAGATTTACATGGCCGAAACCCTAGCTATCCATCAATTTCGTAATTTCAGATCCAAGCATCAAGGAAGAGAGGGGAGGGGATCGGGTGGGGGATATCACTGGCGATGACGGAGAGGCGGTAGCAGCGTCACCGTTGTGTCACGACGGTGACACTACACAAGACACTCTTACGACAAGGGTGCCTTGTGCAATGAATCATGGCGTCACAACCGGAGGCAAAGGAGCTCACGGTGGTAGTTGGCTTCGTCGAGGGACGGGGCGCTTCGATCGGTTTGGGGGAGGCGGCACCGCTTTGGTTTGGGGGAGGCGGCGCCGAGGAGGCGGTGAAATCGATTTGGAGGCGGTGTCAAGGAGGTGGTAGCAACAGGCTCGGGGGAGGAGAAACTTAATCGTTTGAGTGGGGGGTGCAGGCAAACCCTAGAGTCCGAATATAAATAGGGTAGAACCGTCTGTGATAAATACACATTACAGACGATTCCAATAAATAACTGTCTGTAATAATATACATTCTCATATATATAAATACAAATTCAGAACATATGACACATTCTCATATACATAAATGCAAATTCAGAACACACTAAGCATTGTCCGATTCTACTCAATGGCTTTGATCTTCTGTTTGTCGAAAGGCTAATGTGCTGAAATTGTGATTCCTTTTACACTGTTAAACAAATGATCCTCTGTTGGCTGAAAGTATAATCGATATTTATGAGATAATTCTTGACATATTAGTAAAGCATTAGTTTGAGCTCAAAGTCTGATTTGCAGTTGTTATATTTAATTAGTGAAGAATATTGACAAAAATGGCGAGGAATTATATCCGAATATTTGCTAAAACCGCTAATTTTACGATAATATGCTTTAACTATGATTATTACTACCAAAATTATATCTGAATATTTGCTAAAACCACTAATTTTACGACAAGTAGTTCAACACTTGTGCAAATAACTTTGCGTACTCATGCCTAATCCTACAGTCGTCGCTGTAGAAGACGATGTCGTCGCCCCACCCTTCCGTCATGCCACAGCCGATGCTCGTGCACTAGTGGCCGTCCTCCAGTAGCGCCAACACTGTTGTATTTTAAAACCGTCTGTGATATTTAGTAATATCATAGATGGTTCTTGTTTAGAACCATCTGTGATACTTCACAGACAGTTTTCAACATGAATCGTCTGCGATATTACCTCTTCATAGATGGTTTTTAGCGCAGCTAGTAACACAAACGGTCGCTAAATCAAAACCGTATGTGATTATATTTAATACTGACTGTTTCGGTCAACCATCTGTGATGAGGCTTCAGGATTAGCCTTTTTGTAGTAGTGATCACCTCAGTCTGTGAAAACCACGGTGAAAAACAGTGGTGATCAAAATGCAATGTAAATGGTGAAAGACATGGAGCTGCAGAAACCATTGATGATAGCAGTAGGAGGCAGCAGTGAGGCTCACCAGAGCACAAGTATACAAGCATCTACAACATATAGCTAATCTACATGTGCTTATGAAACCAACTCAGATTTAGAGTTTATGGAAAAAGTATTCCAATGCATCATGAGTAGTCAGGTCAACAATTAATTAATCATATGTGTAACATCCCAAAATTTGAATTCTAGGATTATGTAATATAAATGCATTACAGGAATCACTTTGAACATTTGCATGTGAAATATACCATGTTGTAATTCATTTTTGAATTCGAAAAGCAAAACTTGAACTACAAAAAAATAGGTGCTAAAAAGGAAATAGATAAAAAACAAAGTAAAAATAATTACTGAGAGAACTATTTTGGGCATATTATCCCAGGAACAATTCACCAAAACTTTTATATGAAATCTTGTTAAGAAAAATAATTACAATTACATAAGAACAGAACTTTGTTCAAAATTTATAGAAATTCATATAAAGTATTAACCTCTAAAAATTTTACAGGAGCAACTGCTTTAGATCATAAGGCTACACAAAAAATTTCGTTAAATTTGGACTTAAATTGTGTAGTAAATAAAATTGGACAATAAATCAGCAGAAAATAAAAATCTAAAACCTAACTCACTCTCTCTCACCTCTCTCTTACCTGTGGGCCCCGCCCACAGGGACCTTCTTCCACCTCACGGCGCTGAGCGCTAGCACATGCCCACGCGCGAGCTCACCACCCCGCCTGCGGTCTTCCTCGTCGCCGACCGTTTTGCCACCGGTCGAACCTACCTGTTGCTTCGCCATCAACCCCCGCACCCATCCCTCTGCCCAGCCGCGCCTAACCTTGCCCGTACGCCAGAGACTCTACCACTTTTGCCCGTGGCCACCTCGAGCTCTCCTCGTTGATCTCCGCCCTCTCCGCTTATATAAAGGACACTCCGAGCTTCTCCATCTCTTTTCCAACTCCGTGCGCATCTCCCTACCCTTTCTTCTCCACACAAACGAGCTTAATCGCTCAGAGAGCACGAGCCCTAATTTGGTCATGCGCTGCCACCTTCGTCCCCAACACCGTGAAGGGTTTGGTGTCGATCTCTTCATGTCATATCACGTTCCAGAGAACCCCAAAGCTTCCCCCTCACTTGATTCTCTTATGATCCACGGGAGCTTCTGATTTGGCCCTTCTTCCTCACCTCCGACTAGAACTGCCGCCTGGAGCACCGCCAGAGCTACAAGGCACCCTAAATTGATTCCTCTTGCTAGGAGCATCACAGGGCCATTACCAAGCTTCTCCGACCATTGGACGATCTTCTCCTTCTGCCAAACCTCTACTCCACGCAAAGCTCATCGCGCCGCCTCAGCTCACCATCAACAACTCACCTCTGAGCCTCCTCATCCTTCCCGTATGACCCTAGTAGCCCCTAGATGCTATTGCACACATTAGTTCCTTGAGGGCATTGCTCATTCGAGCTCCTGCCCTTTGTCGTACCCGCTCCTCCGCTCAACGCTAGCGCACCGCCGCGTTAGGCCATCTCTAGCCACGCCACTAGTACCTGTATGTGTGCAACAGCACAAAGGTTCCATTTTGGGAACTCTTTGGCCTCGCGAAGCACCCCATCGCCAGCGAGATGCGTGGGCGTGAGCGCCATCACGCGGCACACGGTGACGAGCACTGTAGCTCATCATCAATGTGTCTAATCGTGGTCATTAAGACCAAAACAATGATTGACTATCAGGTTAGTAATACTCAAGTCACTAACATGTGGGACCAAGTCTTAAGTGAGTATATGACATGCGGGCCCCACAATCACTTAAGTGCACAACGCATAGCCCATGGACCACGTACTGTGCGTATAGACCTTCGGTCTACGCACTATTCGTCTGACAGTGGACCCCACCTGTCAGTTTAAACGAAAATCAAATGAAAAATGGAAAATACATTTTCAATTGTGAGGAGAATATGCTTTCCCTTACTGGAAAGTGTAAACCTCATTAGAACATACGCAACATTACGCTTTCTTTATTGGAAAGCGTATTTCTCAATTTTCTTTGATTTTCTAAACCGAACCAAAATAAAATCTTAATAACTTTTGCAACAAAACTCCAAATTGAATGAAATTTATCTCTAAATTCGTATAAAATCATAATCTATCTGAATATGTAAAAATATTTAATTTTGGTCACTGTTGGATTTAATTGGTGTTATTTAATTCGTTTCCGGCTCTTTTTGAATTAGACGTCGATTGCTCGAGTTATTATCATGACGACCAACGAATCATATTTCTAGAACAGCAAGAGCAAGGAAAGCACCTCCTTTGATCATATTGATCTCAGTATTTTACTTATTGTACTTTGTTTTGTAAAATCTATTATGCATGCGTGTATGTTTGTATGAAAAATGCTATGAATGGGAAATCGGTAGTTGTAAATCCTACTTGCTGCATATGTCTTCTTGAAATATTGATTTCTTACTTTTGTAGCCTTTAGAATATGGATTAGGAAATATATAATGTCATTTGGGAATTTCTTAGTGCGATTATCGCACAAATGCAACTAGTGCGATGGATTTTCTAAAAATTTGATAAAAGGACAATATGTTAATTTGAGAATTTGGGATATTTTGAAAATGGTCCAGAGGAGATACCTCTGTTATTTTGTATGAAAATGAAATGAAAACTTTAGTTTTTAAACGCGGACGAGTTATATTGTATTCTAAAAAAGTTAGGATTGTGACTCACTAGTAGCTAGGGTGGAGTTCTCGCCCGTAGTCGATTAAGGACCGAAGCCAACAACTTCAGGACTAAGACCTAATCGTACAACTGTATGTGCTAGGATGGGGTAGTCGTAGCTAACTAAGTTATCGAGTTATAGCCTTGCATGATTAGTAGGCATAAGTAGTGCGCGCATGACTGGTTAGGTATGTTGACACAACTGCGAATGTCTCACTTCAACGGGTTTCTATCCAGGCAAAGTGAGGGACTCACTCAATGGATTTCTATCCGGGTGAGTGAGGCTCCTCATTCGATGTGTTATTATTATTATTATCCGGACGAATGAAGATAATGATTCACAGGGCTAGTGCAAGGTTAGGACTAGATAATGTAAAGGCTGTGTCGCGAACTCTAGACTACTTACCTTCGGTAGTGAGCAGTGATATAGAGATATTCCAGGTAACTGAAATACCGCGTACTATGGGTAAATTTGTACACCTCTACAGAGTGAAAAATCTATTTAAATAGCCGTGCTCATGGTCATGAGCATGCTTAGTGCGGCTGGTATGGCTGTAGTGTTGTTTTTCTCAAAAATTGTTTAATCGAGAAATGGGTAATGACATGGGGTTTTTAATTATTGAGTTAACTGCCATATCTTGCCATATCTATGGCTAGATTGCTATATCTATAGCAGGACTGCCATTTCTATGGCTGAACATGAATTTGTCAATGCCATGTCTATGACTGAATATGAAGTGTTGTCAGTGTTGTTGATATTATTTGATTAGTCCCGTACTTACTTACTGTCCTATACTTATTTATTTAAACTGCTCTTTAAATTCCGTTGCAAAGTACTATTTATGAATATTGCAAACAAAAATAGCTTTGAGCAAAATAACTTGTAGAGTAGAGCCTCGTTCTTTGATAGCCTTGCATTTAATATAACTTTGTGATACACTACAAGTCTGGCTGAGTACACAAGTACTCAATCTTGCTTATGTTGTTGTTTAGAGATTGAAGATGAGCAGATGCCAGATGACGAGTTCTTTGCTCCCAGCACCGGAGGGTTCGTGATGGGTCTACCTAGGTCTTGTTCCTTATCGGTTGCCTGCAGGATCGGATGGGCATGCCACTGGAGTTTTGCTACTTATATTATGTCTTTTGCTGCTATTTGTTTCTCTGATGACTATTTTTATTTTGGCCGGTCGACCGCTGTTGTAATAATCTTGTAATAGTTTAAGTTGGGTACCCCTTTTTCTTTACTTTTGTCTGTGTATGTATGGATGTGAATGCCAAATGTTGCGAATGTATGTGCTAGCCACTAATCTTGGGACTAGCACAGTATACACATAGGGTCTTCGGGTATTCCACGCCTGGGGGTCCGACAATATGCTTCTGGAAACATGGAGGGCAGACCACAAGAGTTCTCTTCTGGAATTGGTTGCTCCATCTGAAAAATTCGTGCAATTGATTGACTAATTGGTTGTTCATTTTCTTCGGTTTGCATTTGCTTCAATCACGATGCAACCTACCCAAATCTCCCCCAAAGGCACATCTCTATATATCTACCTTCTACACATTTTGCTCACATAATCACATTCCAATCCACAGAGTAGAAGAGAGATAGGACATGAGAAGGGGCGGCAAATGTTTACCTTTACAACGGGTGGGGGAATCAGAGGGAGTCGATGCTGAAGAACTTTGGGATTGGCGAGCGGACGACGGCTGGCGAGGGAAGGTGCACTGGCGGCCGACGGGGGAAGGTCCATGGGTGAGCATAGGGCAGCCGTCAGGTGGCGGGCGGAGGGCGGCCGACGGATGGAAAACGAGGGATTTCGGGAGGTTGGAGGCAGGGAGGAGAGAGGGGGCTTGTAGTAAAGAGGAAGAATGGGAAAAAGGAAGAACAGGCTCGGCCGCCAGCAACTAAATGACCAATGTCACGCCACTAGAGTTGGCATGACAATCCACGCCCTAATTACTGGCGTGACAACTGCCACGCAAGCGCTCCGTGTTGGCACGATGCGCGAATGATGGCTTGCGTAGCAGGCTTGGCTACGCCGGGGACAATGGCATGATATAACGGTTTTGCCACGTCATAAGTGATGGCGTGACCAAAGGAGTTAGAATTGAAAATAAAGTTAGCAATAGGTTAACTTTAAAATATTAATAAAAAAGGTTAAATTAAAAAATCGCACTTTACATGGAAGTAGGCCCATGATACGAGGACATGAGAAGACCAGGTAGATGCATTTGGTTACACGTGGCCATAAGAAGATCTTGCATATAATACGTTAATGCATATATGATATATGTATGGTTCTTGAATGTACATAAACAGGAAGGTGACAAAAACCAGTACGGGACCGGCATTTATGCCTATATAGCTCATGCTGTCATGCATGGTCCTCTTGTGTAAGTGATCAATGCTGTGACAGCCAGATTGCCAGATAGTGTGCAAATACAATATTGTCCATGTCAGGAGTGGCCGGATGAGTTCTTCGCCACAGAGCGTGTGAAGTGGTCAGGTGTGCAACGAATGCTAAGTTGTTGAGGCGGCAGGGGTGTGATCCTAGCTCCCTGGTGGTAGGTTCTAACACACTACTGGTGTGCTACTTTCTTTAGAAAGGGAAACTGGCCGTGCCAAGTTGGATTTTCCTGTGATTAACCCTAGTAAGGTCTTAGTGAACGGTGATTTATTACTATTCATGCTGCAGGAGGACCCATAAAAATATATATAGGGGGAGCCGGACAAATGCAACTACTCTTTTTAGTTCATGCTATAGATTAAACAAAAAGTACAATGTATATGTTTGAAAAATGTTATATACATGCTTCAAGTTTCACACACATTGCTCGAAATGGGTCATACGTACATTCTTGAGCTTTGTTTTTAGCATACAAGATCAATGCGATATGGAATTTTTTGGCCGGATGGGGGAGTTTGGCCCCGCCAGTCTCCCCTCTAGCTCTTTGCCACTCATGCAGAATTTTGTTTTTTTCACATCTTGTAAATAAGGTTGAGTTTGATCCTGAAATTTTGCATATTTAAATAACATCCCCTCCTCTACATATGATATTTGTTCTGGGATTTTTGAAAACTTGGAAGACATTGTTTTCACAGGCTTGCAATATTTAGATGGTTACAATACGTCCCCGAATTTAAAGCCATCAAAATCATAACCACCGCCAAATGTGGTGCAGCTTTTTAGGGAAGCTTAAGCCCGTTTGTACAAAGAAGGTAAAGCCACCTCCCACCAACTTCTTAGAGAAGCCAGCTTGTAGGAGAATGTAAGCTTCCCTAAAACAAGCTTAGGCCCGTTCTTAATGCATAAATTTTATAAGAATATCGTAAAATACAATTCCATTCCATATAAATCGGGAAAATTCCCGTGTTCCAAATGGGCTCTTAAAGGCTATGATTAGGGTCATTTAGCTTTAGCTTAAAGCCATTGCAAAGTTTAGCTCTCCAAATAGGACACGATAAAAAGTTTAGCTCTCCTAAACAAACCGTAACACTTAGGTTTCACAAAAGTTAACATAATTGGGCATGTTTTCGTCCTATAGACTTGCATACTAGTCGAAGACATCTCATCTAACCGTAGAGAACTGAATCCATGCGCTAATGCACGCTAGCTAGATGGGCAACTAGTAGTGCACATGTTAAATGGAAAATGGTAAATTTTATTGTTGTGTGCCATGATTAATACATATCCTTATTACCCCTCGTTGCATGCAACTTCCTCATCCATTTCCTTTTCTTAATGCGCTCACATGCGTTAATTCTACATAGGCATTGTTAACTGGGATTAACGTACTTGCTTTGGCCTGCAATAAGTGCCAAACCAAACTGACTAGCAAAACATGACATATTGTCATTGCATACGTCAGAAAAGGAAGGGAAAAAAGAACGAGTGTTAGGCACCACTTGCATTGTGTATTTGTATGGCGCGTCTGCGTCTCAAAAGTACCGTGGCTAATTTCTAAGCTCTTAGCCAACCCATTACGAATTGGACCACAATTATTTTTCCATAGTTTGGGGTCAACAATTTTAGCTCACCAACAAACCCATTTTGACCTTGCTCTCTTCCAGATTCAAAGCTTCGTTTGAGATTTTCAACATTGCATTTGCAGAGCGCAGCTCTCGGCAGCTGGATGGATATCAGATGGTCACCTACCATGAACATACCCTACCGTCTGGGGTATGCGATGCGAGGACGTACATGATTGCTGTGTGGATGCTCGATAGGAGCTCTGAGCTGCCGAACATCACATTCTACATATGGGTCGGTTGCAGTGGGCCCATCACCATTTCTGCGCAGCTCGTCGGATCAAGAATCAACGCTTCATATTGACGTATTTGTGTACGGCCATCCGTGATGCTTCATTTTAGCAGATCAAAAGAGGAAAGAGAAGATATTGAATCGATTTAATATACTAGGATACTCGATTCGAACAAAAAAATTGAGAAATCGATGCATAAGTTAGATTTGATTCAACCGAATAGAATAATATTATCCACCGAACCTGCCGGAACATATCGTTGCTAATCGAATAGAATAATATTATTCACCAAACCTACCGGAACATGACGCTTGCTCTTGCAGCCATGCCCGGTTGCTGGCCGCGGAAAAAACACCGAAGAAGGGGCCCTGCCTTGACGCTAACGCCGCCCCTCGGCATCGTCCCTAGAGCCATTTGCCGCTCCTCAGCCTCATCCTCGACGTCATCACCCTCACATCGTCCCAATGGCTAGATGATGTTGCCATCCCTTAGCCTCGAATGTGACGACGCTGCCAAGAGCCTCCGCAGCTTGCCACTGTCACCAGATCTGGCTCCTCCTCACCACTGTTGATGGTGCTTGATAGCGAGACTCAGCGACGAAGATCGGCGGTGGAGGCACAAGTACTCGATGGTGGTACGGATGGAGAAAGGGCGGAGGCGCGAGCGATGGGAAAGGGAATTAGAGGGGATGGGGGCATGGGGGAATGAATTTCTGTTGCTATGATTTATTTCTTTCCTTTTTATTTATGGTGTGGGCCCACTTAGATAGAAAGCCTACACCACCGATTCAATACACTCAAGATACCCTAAAGCCTTGTTTGGAAGCGCAGGATCGGCCGGGGAAAATCCCGGCGGGGATAGAAATCCAGGAACAGTAAAGTGCATTGCTTGGCTGACGCCGGGAATGGAAAAACCCCGTCGCGTTCCACGCTGATCCACGGGAAAAAAACACCTGGGTGTCACGTGGTTCTTCTCCTGCGCTCGCGACTGCCGACTCGTCTTCTCCGAACGGCGCCGCCTCCCCCTCTCTCTCCCGCTTGACTCCGGTGACGCCGATCCCGCCGCCGTCGCCGCCCACGGAGGAACGTCCCGATCAGATCTATCCAGTGAGTCTCCGCCCCACGCTCGCCTCCCTCCGCGGCGGTGATCGCCGGACGCCGCTGCTGTCACCCGTGCTCCCCGAAACGCAAGCATCCGACGATACGTTTTGGCAGATCTCGAAACCTTCTCGCGCGGGTTGGATCTCTGGGGTGTTCTTCCTTCCCCTCATCAGGCCTCCTTATCGATTCTTGGAAAGGACCAGTTGGGCGTGGGCGTCCGTGTGGGTGTGCGCAAGTTGTTGTGTTCAAGGCGGGATGGATAAGCTGGTGGAGTTCAGGAGGAAGGCGTGGTTCGTGGTGCGGGTGCTGTCCGGCTACGAGGAGACTCAGGAGAGGATGATCCGATCTTACAGGTTGCAGCTGCAGAAGCAACTTGAAAAGGTAGGGACTTTTTTTTTTTGCGGAGGGCATTTCTTGGATAATATATCTGTTCTATGAATTTTGTGGAACCAATATTTACTGGTAAAAGTAAGCAATTTCGCTTTCGAAGTCTCTAATTCCATGTTAAGTATGAGATTAAATCATCTAGTTGTCTTCTTTGGGATGATATGTTGGAAATAGGATAGGGTTGACCTCCAAGTGTGTAATTTATCTTGCTTTCAGCAGAGGTTCCGTGTTACAATTGAAACTTACTGTTCAACTGAAGTTGTGATCTTCTCTTTTAGCTAGTTGAAATGGTTGCAGACGATAACAGCTTAATATTAGAATAGCCTGTTGTGTCTAAGAGATAACTTTGCTCATTTAGTGTGGAACTCACAATACATATCAATTGGCGGTTTGGTTGATTGGTCATGTGTGGAAAAATATCAGCTACAGGTGGTAGCTGTCCAAAATCTGCTTTTTGGTAAAAAAAATAACTGGTTGGAAAACGTAACCCATATATTGTAACCTTTATTTGGTTTTTACTGTCAAGCATTACTGATTTTACACTGTATCCATTTAGAAATGATAGTTACTGCCATATTTTTCCGACATAACTGATCTTTGCTTGACAGCGCTACTGCTGTACAGAATTCTGCTAAATACTCTACTGTAGCTTCACCATATGGTAGTCCCCAAGATATAACTCCAAACTAATTTGTTGCTGTATGATGCACTTTTGGAGGAAAATTGTGTGGTTTGCTCTTTGGTCACAAAGTTGCCCCAGTGTATCTTGCAGACCATAGGTCTAGAAGCAAAATGTTTGTGTTATAAAGCATGGTTTCAAACTTTCAACTGACCATCTCATTTATTTGGTACAATGCATTTGACTTAAATTGTTTGCTCATCGAATGTTGAATTGTCTAGCAAGGTATTCTAAATTGAAATGGTCAGGAACACTCTAGTTGCGTACTGCATTTCCCATCAACTCTGTAGCACCTTCTTTTTAGTTTGATCACCCTATCCTGATTGATGGAAAATATTTGAGATTTATAATTGTTTGACTAGCATGTTTATCATAAAAAAGATATAAATGTATCGGGGTTCGATTTATCACAGCTCTTGTGTTATTCATGTTGTTACTGTTGTCTGCTGTGTTGGCATTATTTCTTATTATGAAGTGGAAATAGTTGTCAGGAGCTTAATTTCCTCTTAGCTATGATGTGAGGGTAGTATTATGTAAAGAAAAGTGCTATGTTCCAAAAATATGTGCATCGTTTGCAGCAATTTTACTTACAATGAAAGGAAACTAATATTCTAGGGCATATGAATTAGATATTGGTAGCAGGGGTTAGAGCTGGTGTGGGTCCTATGGGATGAGAAAACAGAGAGATAAAAAAGGATTTTTTTTTAAGAAACAATAAAAACTATGTTTTCCCAAATATGTAATATTTGGTTGTCGCTGAGGTCTGGGCTCACTTATCCTAATTTTGGCGTAGAAATCATGAAGTCCTCAGTCCAACATGTCTCTAAATGCTATCTCAGTTTTATGACTCTGTGTTACTCACGTCAGAATTATAAATCTAATATTAGGAAACTACTAAACTTTTTTGTTAAGACTATCAAGCTTTCCAGGTAGAATTAGGGTTGGTTATCCATGGTGACATCGTCCTTCATGCATTCATTAATTAAAACAATGACCGATATTGTATTCAATGGCAACAGCACTTCAACTCTAATTGTGTCAACTTTAGTATTGTTTACTCAGGCTCAAGCTAGGAAGGAAGAGCTGCGAAAGCTGCAGCGTAGAGACATTGTGTATGGTCCTAATCTTGATGTTGAACAATTGGCATCGGTGTCAAAGAGTTTGGGGGAGTAAACCCTCGGTTTAGCAATTTGTCAGAGTTGCTGTTAGGAGGCCCACGGTCTGACTGACCGCTGACGGTGAGAGCTTTTGAGGAATGGGCACCAAACACTTATGTGGGAGTGTTTGGGGTGAGTTTGCACTAGGTGCCATTGAAAATGGAGACTGGACACGAAACTAGATAGAGTTTTACTAAAAAGTCTAGAGGTTGTTTTCAGGAACTGGGAAGTGGTCTGACCAGTCCCCTGTTACTGGGGCTGGCGGTCTGATTGGCCAGAGTGAGTTTATGAACAGTGAGTGTGCTGAACTTTGTGGATTTGGCCAAAGTCATGGGATTCAGTGCATAGGTGTTGCATCATGCATGTTTTGGCTAACATGGATCAAGTTGCAAAGAACTTATGCCCAGAATCGATTTCTTAGTCTATTGTTGTGTAGGGACGCTTGGAGTCAACTAGCGTCAACGGTGAGGATGATCTGGACTTAGCTAGGAGAGCTATGATTTAGAACGATCGAGGATGCTAGGCGAAGTGATTGGACTCAAGCAAGACGCAAGACGGACAAGAGCGACCGAACGGGAAGTTCGGTGTAACTGTTGCATCAAGTGTCTTGGGGCTGGTGCAAGTAGTACATACTGGTACTATATGGTCATGCAAATGTTTATCCTTCTCTGCCGTCACAAGTACTAATGGCAGGTGAATCGTCTCATGCCAGCCTGATACACTTGGATATTTGGATGTCAAGTAACAATCAGAAAAATTGTATATAGTTGATGAGCAATCTTTTTTTTGTATGAGACTATTTGTAATATGAAATACTTTTATCTTGTGATTATATCAGACAGTGGACATGCACATTGTCATGTATTGCAAGGACAGTGGACATCTTTTTTGTATGAGACTATTTGTAATATGAAATACTTTATTCTGCACTTTTTTTTTGAATTTTCTGGATTGATTATGAAAAATTTCTATTTTTTTGAAATTTCTGCACTTCTATATTCTTTTTTTGCTTTTAGATTTTTTTAATATATGCAATCCCTACCAATCCGATCATTGGTCCAAACAAATCAAAGGATTAGATCCAGGGTAGGAGGGGATTAGATCCAAGATGGGAGGGGATTGGGTAGAGAGAGGGGGATCAACCTAATCCCCTTTTGGATTATTTCTCCCATGGATAGATTTTCCTACCAGCCAAACAAGACCTAAGCTGGGTCGGAGATTTCCTCTTTGAATATTGTTGCAGACTTACAATCAACAGCACGTGTAGTCCCGTCTGAGCATTTTGTAACCATACCAAGTAATCCTTAATTAGATTTCTGTACACCTAGATGCATGAATGTTGGAGTAAAGTAGCCAGAAGACTGACTTATCCGGTGCCGTTTTGCAGTTGCCTCTCATCTTGTATCATCTCCCCTAAAACTAAAAGTGAGATTATCATATACCCAAATTGGAGGTCGGCAAACAACTTGTAGATTATGAAAAGTTGGCCCCACACCGCAAAAATTAATCCAATTAAATATTATCTATACACATCTTGTTCATTTATAATTTTCTTCATCTAGCTTTGACAGTGGCTCTCACTAACCCACATATCCAAAGCTAACTTTGTAACAGCAAAGCTTTGTTTTGAACATTGTTGACGTTCATGTTCTAAGAAAATAGTAGTAGTAAAACATTGACACGCTTGTGACGTTATTGGTCTAGTGGGGGGCGAAAGGGTATGGAAAAGCTGCCTGTGAAAGTGCGACCATCACCGACCGGAAACGTATTGACGATCGCTTTACAAATAAGTGGCATTGCTTCCAGTTAAGTAGCGGCGATTGAGATGTTGCAGTTGCTCAATTTCTATCCTCACCAAACCATGAGGTTGCAGATATCTACAATTAGAAATTTCGAAGAGCGGAGTAAGAACCAACCGATCAGTTGCTAGCTCATTTATGTGCAAAAACGAAGCCACACGCTACTTGGTAGCTCAATCAGACAAGCATTAGATCTCTTAAAATATCAGGTTCAAATGACACTATAAGAAGCCGTAGCCGTGATCAAGATATTGCAGTTGCTCAATTTCTGTCCTCACGAAACCACGATATTGCAGAGTTTTCTATTTAAAACAATTTACGAGATTGCAGATGTCAACAAATGGAAACTTCAAATAGCGTAGTAAGAAGCAACTAATCGGTCGCTAACTAATTTGTGTGATATGTGATATGATAGATACATATGGTGGGTAGTGTAGTGGATGATCATATATACTCAAACTAGTAGGGTGTTCGTACGTTGCAATGGAACCTCAAAAGAAAGTGATGCATATTAGCAAACGAGATCCTAAACCGCATAATAAATATCAATTGTCTTTCACACATATAAACAAAAACATTAACTTCGCCTATTACATCACTTGTGTATAGAATGAAGCTGGCCTTGCATCCACAATAAAGGCAATAGTGGTGTCGATCGCGTAGCTTGGCCAATATGTTTTGTAAATCCTGTATGACAAAAAACGACATGTTATTCTTGTTCCTTCAGCAACACTTGCACAAGATTTCCTTATATAAAAAAGAAGTCCATATGAGAACACCCTTGTGTCTAAAAGATCAATAAACTTAATAAAAAGATCAAAATAGCACCACTCCTTAATTTCTAGTTTGGTCACCCTCGGCCATTCAGGAAGCTCTCATACTGTGTTCCCTTCAAAGTATTATTAACATCAACCCAATTATCAATATGATCACATAATCGTTTAGTATGAATTTTCACATGTCGACTAGACAGCTTTGTTTTAGGCAATTTCAGAAAATCCAAGACATCCATTAGCTTTTGAAGAAAGTAAGCAAACTAGATATTATTTAGAGAAATAAAGGTTGATTAATCCCCAAACAAGGATATAAAACAATAGGGACTCACAATTCGATTGCTGACATCATCTTCGTAGTATAGAATAATATTCCGGGTCCTCTTGAAATTCACCAAAGCATCAGTTGCCAACTTATCAGACCACTTTAGTTCGACGATCAACAATTTTGTGTCTATTGATGGCTTTTGAAGAAAGCAAGCAAAACAGATATTATTTAGAGAAATAAAGGTTGATTAATCTCCAAACAAGGATATAAAGCAATAGGGACTCATAGTCCGATTGCTGACAACATCTTCATAGTATAGATATTCTAGGTCCTCTTGAAATTCACCAAAGCATCAGTTGCCAACTTATCAGACCGCTTTAGTTCGGCGATCAACAATTTTGTGTCTATTGATGGATTATATTCAGCAAGAACATCAGCCTACAAGGGGAAAAGTTCAGTAGGATTCTCTTTTATTTTACGTGCACATCTTCAACATTGTAGCAGATAAAGTAGTTCACTACTACAAAACAGGCTATACTGGACGCCTCATCACAGACGGTATTGTACTTATCACAGACGGTTATTATTAACAACCGTCTGTGATATATAGCGATACCTAGAACCGTCTGTGATACATAATTATGACAGATGGTTTATAAATAGAACTGTCAACAAGAACCATCTGTGATAATTGCAAACATCACAGACAGTTTTTAATAAGAACCATCTGTGATAATTCCCAGACGGTTCTTAACAATAACCGTCTGTGATATTGCAAATGTCGCAGATGGTTCTTATTAAGAACCATCTGTGATATGTGGCCATTAAATACCCAGCCGTCCCGACAGACCCCCTGCCCCTGGTGCCTCCACCCCCTCCCCGTTTGAGCTACCACCCCTGCTGCCTCCTCCCCATTGCGCCACCTTAGGGAGGAGAAGGAAGGGAAGGAAGGAGGCAGGGAGGAGAAGGAAAGGAGGAAGAAAGGGAGGGGGGCCATCTCACGGGATATTTGCGATCTTCGTCGTGAGCTCCAGCGGTAACGATCTGTAACCCTTTATATTTGCCCTAGGTTAATCGCTATTCAATTTTAGTATGTTTGGTCAATAGGAAGAGTAGTTGTGTACATTAATCTAATTTAACACTAATTTGTTACGTGCGTATCGTAGATGGACCGAAGCTAGACGTACGGTGAGAACCATGTGAGTGAAGAGTACATTAATGACGTGTCTGCTTTTAGAAGAGCCGCCAAGCAGGATATGTTAGAGAAGGGGATAAAATTTATGTATTGTCCATGCATTGGTTGCGATAATCTAAAGATGTTTAACTACCCAGCACAGATCAAAGCACACTTGATTTGAAGGGGTTTCAAAAAGGGTCATACATGTTGGACCAGTCACAGTGAAGAGCAGATTATATAGGAAGGTAGTAATAATGACATCGCCGAGAAAGTCAACGATATGCCGGATGTAGAATGTGCTTTTGATGAGGATATGTCGCACGATGACAATCTGGATCAGATGCTACACGATGCAGAAGGGAACTACTGTGTGAGAAAGTTTGGTAAATTTGAGGGCTTAATAGAGGACTCGGGGAAACCTTTGTTCCCTGGCTGCAAGCCAGAATACACAAGGTTGTCATCCGTGCTTGAACTGCTAAAATTGAAGGCAAGCAATGGTTGGTCCGACAAGAGTTTCACGGCGTTGTTAGGTCTTCTAGCGGTCATCCTTCCGGAGGATATAAAGCATGAAGCTGGCCTTGCATCCACAATAAAGGCAATAGCGGAGTTGATTGCGTAGCTTGGCCAATATGTTTTGTACAGACGGTTTGTAAATAGAACCGCCTGTGATAATTCATAGACGGTTCTTAACAAGAACCGTCTGTGATAATTGCAAACATCATAGACGATTTTTAATAAGAACCATATGTGATAATTCCCAGACGGTTCTTAACAATAACCGTCGGTGATATTGCAAACGTCACAGATGGTTCTTATTAAGAATCATCTGTGATATGTGGCCATTAAATACCCAGCCATCCCGACAAACCCCCTGCCCCTGGCGCCTCCATCCCCTCCCCGTTTGAGCTACCACCCCTGCTGCCTCCTCCCCATTGCGCCACCTTAGAGAGGAGAAGGAAGGGAAGGAAGGAGGAAGAAAAGGGAAGGAAAGGAGGAAGAAAGGGGAAGGAAAGGAGGAAGAAAGGGAGGGGGCCATCTCGCGGGATATTTGGGATCTTCGTCGTGAGCTCCAGCGGTAACGATCTGTAATCCTTTATATTTTCCCTAGGTTAATCGCTATTAAATTTTAGTATGTTTGGTCAATAGGAAGAGTAGTTGCGTGCATTAATCTAATTTAACACTAATTTACTACGTGCGTAGCGTAGATGGACCGAAGCTAGATGTACGGTGAGAACCATGTGAGTGAATAGTACATTAATGACGTGTCTACTTTTAGAAGAGCCACCGAGCAGGATATGTTGGAGAAGGGGATAAAATTTATGTATTGTCCATACATTGATTGCGATAATCTGAAGATGTTTAGCAACCCAGTGCAGATCGAAGCACACTTGATTCGAAGGGGTTTCAAAAAGGGTCATGCATGTTGAACCAGTCACGGTGAAGAGCATATTATACAGAAAGGTAGTAATAACGGCATCGCTGAGGAAGTCAACGATATGTCGGATGTGGAATGTGCTTTTGATGAGGATAGGTCGCACGATGACAATCTAGATCGGATGCTACACGATGCAGAAGGGAACTACAGTGAGAGAGTTTGGTAAATTTGAGGGCTTAATGGAGGACTTAGAGAAACCTTTGTTCCCTAGCTGCAAGCCAGAATATACAAGGTTGTCATCCGTGCTTGAACTGCTGAAATTGAAGGCAAGCAATGGTTGGTCCGACAAGAGTTTCATGGTGTTGTTAGGTCTCCTAGCGGACATCCTTCCGGAGGGAAACGTGTTGCTTAGCACTACCTACCAAGCCAATAAGGTTTTTTGTCCATTGGGAATGGAAGTAGAAAGAATACATGTATGTTCGAATGATTGTATCATCTACCATAAAGAGTATACAAATATGCATGTATGTCTGGTGTGCAAAGCATCCCGATACAAGTGTAAGAATCACTCCGATGACGGTGAGGGCATCAAGGTAAAGTAAGGCCCTCCTGCTAAGGTGTTATGGTATCTGTCTGTAATCCCACGTTTGAAGTGTTTATTTGTGAACCGAAAAGAGGCAAGATTGCCGCGTTTGACACTCATAGGAGCGTAAGAAAGATGGAAAGATAAGACACCCTGTTGATTCTGCCCAGTGGAGAAACTTTGATTGGAGCTTCCAAGACTTCGGTGTGGAACCGAGGAATATAAGGTTAGGGTTGAGTACAGATGGAATGAATCCTTTCGGTAATATGAGCAGCTGACATAGCACCTGGCCCGTGAATCTATGTATGTACAATCTTCCTCCTTGGCTATGTATGAAGCGGAAGTACATTTTGATGTCACTACTTATCCAAGGGGTGAAGCAACTTGGGAACAATATTGATGTGTACCTAACACCATTGCTGGAAGATCTTGTGATACTATGGAACGAAGGGATACAAGTATGGGATGTGTACAAACGAGAGAACTTCACTTTACGTGTCATGTTGTTCTACACCATCAATAATTTTTCTGCCCTTGGTAACCTGTTGGGGTTCAGTACAAAAGGAGCCAAAGCCTGTCTGCACTACTTAGATGGTACCGAGAGTGTATGGCTGAACAACTCGCACAAAACTGTGTACATGTGTCACTGTAGGTTCCTTCCCAAGTATCACCTATACTGCAAGATGAAGAAACAATTCGACAAAAATAAGGAGGACGGTTCAGCTCCAAGGGCTTTTAGAGGGAAAGAGATCTATGATATGGTTAAGGATATCAATGTTGTGCTTGGAAAGAGACGTAAATTGAGGACCCGTTAGAAGAACATCTGGAAGAAGCGATCAATTTTTTGGGACTTACCTTATTGGGAGCACTTAGAAGTTCACCACTGCATCGATATCATGCATGTGGAGAAGAATGTATGTGATAGCTTGATTGGTCTTTCACTGAACTTTCATGACAAAACAAAGGATGATGTCAACGCACGGTGTGACTTAATTGATATGAACATAAGAACTGAGTTAGCACCGAAAGAGATTGATAAAGGACGAATGTACCTTCCCCCAGCTTGCTACACTCTGTCCAAGGCCGAGAGAAAGGAATTGTGCCAGAGCCACTAGGGAACCACTAGGGTTTGTGCCCTTATTCTCGTCACTCGCCCGTTCCCCTACCCAGAGCTACTCTCGCCCATTCCCCTCCCTACCCGAGCGCCGCCACCGCCCGAAGCCTCCTCCCCGACGGCCGCCCCCAAGTCATGCCGGTGTTGCTAGAAGCTCCCTCCATGACGCCTCCTACCTCGAGCCACGACACTCGGCCTCCTTCACGCCGCTCGGCCTCCTCCTCCACGCTGGAGCCACGAAGCTTGGCCTCCTCTCTATGCCGGAGCCACGCCGCTCGACCTCCTCCTCCACGCCGCTCGGCCTCCTCCTCCACGCTGGCTCTACGAGTATTACTTTGTTCAACTGCAGTTCACTTTGATTATATATATATATATATGTGTGTGTGTGTGTGTGTGTGTGTGTGTGTGTGTGTGTGTGTGCGCGCGCTATTCTGAATTGATTCATACACTGTGACATATAGCAAAGTGAATTATGTGGGTTTGATATACTGCTCTATGATTTTGATGGTCTTATACTGAAATTGGTATTATAACTTGATTAGATTGAGCTCTAATAGAACTTCTTGCTACTGGCATATTACTCTCTAGAGGTTCTATTACCTTGTTGTGCTTAACTTGATCACTTGGATAGTTTGGTTGCTGCTGGTTCTTCTGGCCAAAGGTCTTTGGTTGAACTCTATGAGTTCTATGATATATTTTTGGCTGCCTATTGAATTCATTAATAATCTGTTGGCTCATAGATTGAAGTAGTGAATTCTGTGATCTGTTTATGGTCTTCTGTTGAGTTCATTAATAATCTAGTAGCTTTTGGATTGAAGTAGTGAATTCTGTAATCTTTTTCTTGTTATCCTGTGACAGAAAGTTCAAGCTTTAACTCTTTGCATGAGGTTTCTTTTGTCAGTTAGGCAAGGTTTATTTAGAGCTCAAATCTGATAGCCTGTTATCTTATTCAATTTGAGAAGAGTATAATCTAAAGGGCTGAGATGACAAAGATTAATTCTTTTGCAACTCGCCTTCCGAGAGCACTCATCATCATCTTTATATCTAAGCTTTATGCTGATTTTTGATGTTCTCTTGATGAATGTGTTAAGCATATTATTCTCTTTAGATGACTTGGAAGAATTAGTTTGAGTTTATTAGTATTTTGTTGGCTTATAGATTGAAGTGTTGAATTATGTGATCATTTTGCATTAATGATCTTCTGTTGGCCGAAAGCATAAGTTGAGATGTTATATTCTGCATTATTATGTTTTTTATGTTATTATGTTCAGATGTTATATTCTTCATTAAAATACCTAGCAGATGTTAACATGTGTACCTTTTCAGTTTTTAATTTTCTTTACTACGTATTCTATATTTAAGTTTAATGGGTAACTTCTATTTGTTTATATAGTTAATTTGTTTATAAGTCAATTTTAGTTCATTGGTTGAGTAACTTCTATTTTTTACGTATAAAATATGTTTCAAGGGAAATTATCTTCGAAAATACCTAGTGGATATCAACTTGCAATCCATTTTATTTAAACTTTCGGCATTTTGAATTCTGAATTTTTAGTTCATTGCGTATGTAACTTATATAAATAGAAGTAAGCGAGATGGCGTCCGCACCGTCTTCATCGCTGTCAATGACATCGCTAAATGCGTCTAGATCTTCGAGGAAAGTGGTACGTCAGCAAGATGGCAGAGGAATATCGAAATTGCCTGCAGGCCAAATGACCATCACGGAGGTCAGTACTGCTAGGGTCCCTCTGAGTCCCAAGAAAGCAGCGACAGCATTCCAGACCACCTGCAGGATACTAGGAAGGGAACGAGTTCCCATCACCACACCAAGCTGGAAGTCTCTAACGGTCGTACAAAGAGACCAGCTGTGGACTGAAATTGAAACCTTGTTCGAGATCCCACCAGAACTCCAAGAACGCGTGCAACGGTAGGCTTTGCTCGCGATGGGACACACGTGGAAGACCTTCAAAATCATGCTTGTCATGAAGTACGTGAATGAGGATCGGACGCCCTTCGCGAAGTATAAATTCTTATCACAGGATATATGGGACTCCTTTGTGCAGATGAAGATGATGGCTGAATTTTAGGAGCAAAGTGCAGTGCACAAGGCTCTCCAGACACAAAACTCTCACCCCCACGGACTCAGCACCGCTGGGTATGCGGGAAAACTCTCAGAATGGGCGACGCAGGACGAGAACGTAGCCCGGTGGGACCCCCCCGGCAGTTGCTGAGATCACCGATGAGCACACTCAAAACTGGTTAAGAGCGAGGGCATCAGTCACGTCTTTGGGAAGCATCTCTTTCACAAACCCGGCAGACTAGGAAGTGTCCTAACGTCTGGTAAATATATCGAACTACCTAGTTGTTAATAAGTTCATAACTTCATAGTGTCTAAAATAACGTAATGGCCTCTTGCAGCAAGCATTGACTACCGAATATTTCCAAGGCTCCTTCGAATCAGTTAGGGAGAAGGATATACTATCCACGGCCCTGAGAAACAAGGAGCACCCGGGTCGCATACGAGGCCTTGGGGTTTACGTACCTTGGAGGTAGGGATTCTCAGACGACTCTGAGACGTATAGGAGTAGGAAGAGATCCAAGATCGAGCGCGAGGACCGGTTGATAGAGGAGATTCATGCAAAGCTTACTGCAAAATTTCAAGGATAGATAACATTATTGCAGGATCAAATGAATGCACTCTTGAACCGGTCGCAAGTCGCTCCCGTTATTTTGGGAGCCAGTCCTCCTCAACATCAGAGTAGCTGCGCGTCCACGCCACATTCTGAACATAGCGACGTCGTCCAATCACCTATCAACGACATCAAGGTAATGTGATCTCTGGAATTCTCCAAAAATAGACCTGTAGGACACCTTAGCTAATTGTGTATCGTTTTGTAGGAGGCAACGCGCTATAAGCTCCAAGTGAGGCTGGTCGGGTCTATTTCTGTTGAGGCTGGGTGGGGGATGGCGTTTCCATGCCAAGAAGGGATAGTGGTGGACGGTGCCTAGCTGGCGCATGGTGCCATCAAGATTCAGGTGGACATGGTACATGACAATTTTATGGACGTCCCGCCGGAGATTCCCCCAAACGAAGGTATCAGAACACTAAGGGATGCCCTGCACACTTATGTCTAGTGGCCCAAGACGAATATCGCCTTGGTCCTTGCAGTGCTGCGATTGGAACACGACCATGTCTCTCCAACAGGACCCCCGATGACTCCACCTCAACCTCCGCTTCATAAGGCGGCCGTATCGGTTCCAGTGGAGAAGATGCCGAAGGAATAAGAAAAGTGTGTCTCCGTATCGGTTCCCGAGTCGTCTCACGGGGAGACGTCCTACGGGTGAGTCATTAAGGCCAAATCGAAATCGAAGAACATTAAGGTGCCTCCCAAGCCCTGGAAATACTCCCTCGAAAGTCTGTTGGTCTCCGACACGGTGTTAGCCTGCACTGGAATAGATTGCGAGAGTTTGCATCTCTGGTACATGCGGAGGAACAAAGATCAGAGGTCAGGCGGGCCTACTGGAATCACTGTCTAATACACGGAGAAGCATTTCCTCCACGAGCCGGGCCACTTCGTCGTGGGCTTCGACGACTTATTCGACCTATTCAACCTCCAAGCCCTCGATGCCTCACTTCTACGATGTTGGACACTGTAAGTGTGTACAATCAAGTTCTACATTCACATAATACCGATAAATTTCACAACTCATTGCTTATATATGGATACATGATGAAAGAAGCCCGGCGATGGCGAGAACCGGTGGGTTTCTTCGACCCACACTTGATCTCTGAGCAATGCATCACCCAAAATGCATCCTACATCGAGAATTACATAACGACGAGATTGCTAGCTCAGGGCGACAAGGACTACACACTGGTGCCCTACAACCAGAAGTAAGTGCTTCACTACTTGCTATACAAATTTCATTTGTACTTTATACGCAGTACAAACTTAGGTTTAATGACTATAGCGACATACATGAGTAGGTTCCACTGGATCCTTTTAGTCATTGTACCAAAGAGGAACAGGGTAATATACCTTGATTCCCTAATCAACAAAAACCACGACTTCACCCTTGTGCAAGGAGTACTCGACAGGTATGCTCATTTCCTCCATACATAACTCTATTGTAGTCTTCCTTCGTTTGAAATGGCCGAGGATAACTTTTTGGCATCATGTAGGTCATTCAGTGCCTATGCTGCCGGGGGAGGGACACACAAGGAATCGAGCGTCACACTGCAACACAAGATGCGATTTCCAGTACATGCTACAACACAATAATCCTACATCACACTTCGTAATAATGCCTCTCGAACTGACTATACCTATATATGTAATTCTATTTTTGCAGTGCCACCAGCAAAAACAAGATCATCTATGTGCATTCTACGTTTGCCGTCATATACAGCAAATCATGAGTGCTAAGATGAATGATCCAGAGGTTTGTCAATATCGCAATAATTATTTCCTAATTCTAAATTTAAATATATATGCTTACTACTTTACTCCTGCTAGCGACAGGGTATAATACTCGATTTAGATGCATTCGTTATGAGCGAGATCTCAAAAGTTCATGGACTACTCTGCGGCTTCATCAAGACGGAGATCATTAATGCCAACGGAGAGTTTCACTCTGTCGACACCGCTGAACGACCTTCAAACAATTGATTCAATTGTAATTCACTTTGAGTAGTTGTAATTCAATTGTAACTCTAGCGATAATACTTGAACATATTCTTTTGTAGTTGATTTTGAGTTGTAACTGAACACTTTGAGTTGTCAACAATTGATTCATCTGTGATTTATCTGTTTTCTGCTTGCTTGTTTTCAGATGGCATGGCTAGCAATTCCTAAGGCTAGCCAAAAATTCATAAAAAATTTAGTTGGGTATAATGAACTATCACAGATGGTTTTGTCGTATAAACCGTCTGTGATATGTCCAATATCACAGATGGTTATTTTTACTAACCGTCTGTGATATGTCCCCAATCATAGACGGTTAGTAAAAATAACCGTCTGTGATATCCTACATATCACAAACAATTGTTGGTTGAAACCGTCTGTGATAGTTGGCCTTCATAGACGGTTTCAACAAAAAACCGCATGTGTTGTGAGTTTTCACAGACAGCTCACAAACTATCTGTGATAATCGCCTGTTATCATAGACACATAAATTCGGATGGTTCACAAACCGTCTGTGATGACGGTTTGTAGCCGTCTGTGATGATCCTCTCTGTAGTAGTGGTTAAACAGTACAGAGAGTTAAATATACCAGGAATAGAATTGATTTATGGTACCAAAAGTTGCAGATTTGACATTTAAAATATCTCAATCTGGACTGTGAGTAGGATCAAAAGAAAAAAGAAATGTGAACCTCATCTCTGGAATGCACATGAGCTTTATGAGTTCCATTTAGTTGCTTGGTAGCACTATCATGAGCATTCGCTAATACAAGCATTCGCTAATACAGAGACATAACGCTGGAGAAGATTTCTTCTTAAAAGGAAAATTGCAGACACACCCTTTGGTCGAAGTATTCAATTATCTCTTCATGATGTTTCATTAGACCCTATAATTTCCACCAAAATAAACATATCAGAAGATTAAGCAAAACAGTTAAAAAAATCAAAGGCAAAAAGATTTACATCAGATCTTAGCAATCCTCAAAGCCAAAACTTACAAAAAACATAGCGTACGGACAAAATCAACATATATGTTTCAGTAAACATATATACAACAGTAAAACTCTTCTTAGATAGCAATTTCATCTCTCCAATAATGCATCTAACTTGTGTTATATTTAGTAGTAGTCTATCATTCAAAAAAATATTTATTAGCAGTCCCCCTTTCTAGAAGGAAGAACTTTAGTAGGTAAACCACCTAGGTAAAGCTGATACTTCAAACGCATAAGATTTGAAATGGGAAAAATTAATGATTGCAACAAAAAGAAGTAAAAAAAGTCGCTTGGCTACCCTCTCTACAGTGAATTAGCAAATCATTCTCCTAGGTTAGGTATTTTAGCAGGTTATTTCCATGAAATCAAGGTACTTTTAACAGTCTACTTACAGGCAAACAAAATTTCCAAGTTATGAATATGTTTTGAACAGAAAATTTACAATACTCATGGGGCAGTGCATCAAATATAACTGCATTTCTTGCTTCTCAAATAGTCTATAATACTTCTTAAGTTCTGCTAGAAATAATTGACCAACATTCTTCAGGAAAATCTAGCCAAGGATATCATTATCAATAATAATACCTTTGATTTTCCAATCCAATAAACACACCACTATGATATGTAAACTAAGTACTAAGTCAGAATTTATAAAAGAATTAGGTTACGCCTGGACTCTAGACCAGGGTTCCAAAAGATAGTCCTTGTTCCACAATATACAACCACTTAAGAAAGTAAGGAAACGCTCCACAATAGACAGGTACTTATAGAATATATAATTAAGCAACAAAATTCTATTCTGCAAAATTATCTTATGAGCAAGTGTTTGTTCACTTTTCATGGAATAACAAACATAACAGTGCTCTTGTGGCAAAAGGACTACCTGATTGATCAGCATCCACTTCAACCCCACAACAGCCGTACATTCATTTTTAGCAACATTGCTGAAGCAGTCCAGATTGTACAATTTATCTAGTGTTTCCGTGATAGAGGTGATATTACTACACCTTTCTTTGACAGAGAAAATCTCTCTGTTGGAGCTAATATTCTCATGGCTATTCAACAATGTTTCAAACCATCCACTTCCCGACCTTTGCATCGACAAGATAACAAACAAAGAAAAATACAAGAACAAACAAAGAAAAATACAAGTTACTCACTAACCTGAAAAATGTAAAATTAGATGCCCAATTCTATCTCCATTACCTACTGTAAGTATCCGGTGTAGGATAGTGCACATAAGGGATCTTAGTCTCGGGAATTTTGGGGTCATGACAAGGTTTCTCCCTTTCTTTTTCTATCATGTTCGTCTGCTTGAGACCAAAAAGCATCCCATTTTGCTTCAATGACAATGTGAATATGTATACACCAACAAGCATGATCAAGGCCAGTATAGCTATCCTTGATGCGAGCAGATATCTCCTTGTGGGCTTTGTGTTTATGTTTGTTGTATCCTGTAATTGAAAGAGTTTAGTTACTGATGGTTAACGGCGAGAATGGACGGTATCAAAATCAAATAAACTTGATCAATAACAATAAATAAATCAGGGCACAAAGAACGTTGATTCCAATTGTGCATATACTTACAACAATTAATAAACAATAGACAGCAAAAGGAAAAACAATAAGATTAGCAAATTAATTAGCCTTACCTTAATGGCTGCGCTGAAATCCTCCACGACCACCACCACCGCCCTATCCTTCTCTCTCACTACCTCCTCCATCCGAGAATACCATCAAACATAAAAAAAAACCACCGGCTCCAAAAATTGCCCAAAAAATCCCAACCTTTGTGAAGTCACTCCAAGCCAATCAAACCCAGAGAAATCCCCCCTTTCTTGAAGGGAAGAGAGACCGGGAAAAAAAGCAAAGAAGAGGTGGCTCGATGCTTTGGTGGGTTGTGAGGGGGAGGCAGCGAGATGGCACAAGAATTTCACATCTGGAGGAGAGAAAGCAGGAGGGGTTAGTCGTAAGTGGAAGAGAGAATGGGGACGGGGAGAGTGAGAGACCACCTACGCCGTGTCCCTTCTTGAAGGCCATGCCAAGGCAGCTGAAGAGCACGGAGATGAGCATGCAGGTGTCACCGAAGGGTGCGAGTCAGAGCTCCTCGCCATCAGCCTCCATCCCACGTGCCAGCTCCTCGAACGCCTCCGCCACCGCCATCAGCGGCGTCTACATCCCTCGCCGTGCCGCCACCACTACCGTCGCCGCGTCGCACAATGGCTTGGCCGGTGCCATCAACCACGACATCTACGGTCTGAACCCGACCAGGGCATCTGCAGTGCATCCGAGAAAGTCGTCCTCGTGGAACTCGTCCCTAGCGACGAACGAGGGCTTCGTTGGGGACGATGAGGGCGATGGCGATGGTGACGGTGACGAGAACATCCCGATGAACCGCTCACTCGTCGATGACTGACGTGGCCGGTACTCATCCATGGGCGCGTGCTACGCCGCTCCGGCGAGGGGATTCAGGGCTAAGGAGGTGGCGCTGGCGCCGGGCGACACGGGGTGGATCGAATCGGGCCTCAGGGCTCGACTCCCACGGTGGGCAAAGGGCAAAGCGATGTGGTGTTGATGGTGGGGAAGGGGGAGGAGTGATGGGGAAGGCAAGGCCTCGTGGGGTTTGGTGACTACCGGAGGAGAGATTATGGTGGTGCGGCGGGGAATGGGAAGGGAGGGAGAGGTGGGGGAAGGCGGCGGCGCAGGAGGATAGGTCCATTGGTGGGTAAACCCAAATGTTTAGTAGTTACTAGTCATGCGCCCGTGTATTGCAACAGAAATTCATTATTTTTCAACTAATCTTCTTAAGAATGATGTGTGCACTTTAATTTTTTTTTATTATTTACAATAATCCACTATTCATGTTGTACTCCAATTTCAGAAATGCTGTACATATATCCAATAATATGTAATTTGGATCATGGTATAGCATTACCTATCTTAACAGCCGGTAGATTCGCTGCCTCCTCGCACGGGCCACATCACCGAGAAAACGGCCATCGTTCGATCGAGACGCTACGCGCGCTCGAAAGGCGTGGCCTTGCGCACTCCATGTCACCCTGGATGCCGCGCTCATCGGATCGCCTCCACGCACGCTTTGCGACCGCCCGATTTTGTCGCTCGCGCCATGCGCTCGCTGGAAAGGCGTGGCCTCGTGCGCGCCATGTCGCCCGGAGAAACGTGCCTGCTCGATCTCACCCGGGTGCACTCACTACCGCCCGATTATGTTGATCGCACGCGCGCGTCCTGGCCTCGCGTGCTTGCGGCCCACGCGGGCCCAACAAACGGCCCGCGCCATTGGCGCGAGTGATCTTCCTAGTAGTTTTTCACAAGAGTGTGCGACAGATGAAATAAACAAGAGTGCATGGCAGATGAAACAAATAGCCATCATATCTGCAAATTTGGCGTATGATGTACTTCTGATGCCGCTTCATAAATCTTTTGTGTTGTCTGTTGTGTACAAACATTTCTAAAATAAATTCAAGGAGGGATATTGTCTCTCGTCTTTTTTTATATTCAAAGGTTACATACGATACATTCATTTCATACATCTAGTTATCCATCGGAAGATTTTGCCAGGAGCACACAACATGATTCTGCTAGCCCAAACGCCATCGTGATTTACTCTGTGCATCACATATATGAAAGAAGCAGAACTTTGGATGTGAAGCATTGAAGCTACGTCGCAATATCTGCTTGTATGTTGCAAATTGCAACAAGCCACCAAGCACTTCGATTATGCAGTAGCAGTAGGTCTTGAAGCTATTGATAATGTCTGACCCACACTGGCATAGAGTATATTAGAGTTCCCGGCACAAAAGATAGCAGGAAGGTGGCTGTAGCATAAACAAAGGCCCTCGCAATCTGCCTGCTTCTTCTCATGGTGTAAACTTCAACAGAAAAAGTAGAAACCGTGCTCAAGCAACCGAGGAAGCCGAATTCTATGCCATTAAGAACAGCTGTCGATCGCTTTGTATTTACCTAGGAGAAAATCAAACCAATCAGACTGACAAATGATAAGAAAGAACACAACAACTGCCAAAGATGAAACTGTATGAACAAATGTTCTATCATACCGCTTTGGCCATTACACGCAGTATTTAAATGAAATTACCATCTTGTGATCTGGAGCATTTGAAGCATATCATGTGATGTTGTTATTTGAATAATTTTTTCTAATATGCTTTTGGGTTTCTTCCTTTTATGGTCTTGCAAAGTACCTCCATTGCAGCATGTAGTTCCAAGGTCAAGCAGAGCTGAACCTACATTAACACTCCACCTAACAGCTACCGTACCATCATAGGATCGGTGTACGCTTGAAACTTAATGAATCTCTACTACTTAAAATGTGATGCATCGGCACATGCCATCAAATAATCAAATTGATGCATTGGCACAAGTCTTGCTGTGTGATACATCGGCACAAATCAAAGTACGATGGACCGATCCTTGGCATCGAAAAAATGAATAACTACAGCTAAAACTTTTCTTATACTAACTGCTTGATTGTTCTGGCTTTTCTTATACTTATCAAACTTTTCTTATGCATTTTTTCTGATCACAAACTTCGGGGTGCATCCAACTAAAAATTCCAAAGTAAAACAAACCAAATAATGCTAGTTAATTTTGGTCGACATGTTTTTTGTGTTCAATTACTCTAGTATTCAATGATGGTGCAAATAAATGTGTAACACTGTGTCATAAGGCATCATACGGTTCTATCCTATATAAGACAATCAAACTGCAAATTTTGGTACACCGTACATATAGGGCTAACAACACAAAAGACATCTGGAGAACTACAGCTGACATCACATAGAACCAAGGGATAAGTGCAACCATTAGCATCCAACAGAACAACTAATAAAAGCTACAGGAAATAGATAACAATGTGAACCACACTCACCTCTTGTCAACAAGGTCAGTGTTGTTCCCAACAAGCATAATGATAACATCACTGCCCCTCTCAGTGTGGACTTCCTCTATCTACTTTGAAGTGTTTAAGAAAGTCTGCTTGCCTACAGCATGAATGAAAAACTAAGGGAAAAGGAAAGATAGGAACGATCGTATTTAATCTGAAATTAACTAAGAAAGAATCGCTAGTCAAAATTGCAGCTTTTGCACATCTGACATCAAAATTTGCTTAAGAAATTCTTTACATGCTACACATTTTGGGTTTAGAAACAGCTGATGAAAAAATGTAGAGAGAGAGAGAGAGCATACTTGCAACATCATATACAATAACAACAGAATCGAAGAATCTCGATGTAGCTTGGAATTAAACTCCTGAATCACATCATTGAAGAATCTCGATGTAGCTTGGAATTAAACTCTGAATCACATCATATCAAGAATAAAGAATCAAGAATCTCTCATGTAGCTTGGAATTAAACTCCTAAATCTTTCTTGACCAGTTGTATCCCTGAAAAGTATAGTACGAAAATACATATCATAAAGGCAAGCACTGAGCAGTACACCAATGGACAGACCGACTTGTCAATCATGTAGTAAAAGATGTCACACCAGAGTTGGAGTCTCATGGTTCTGTCTTCAAGGTACATTGTCTTCGACAGAAAGTCAATACCAATTGTAGCCTGTTTGCAAAAGAACAAAATGTAAGAAGACAATTAACTAAGCAAGATTACTATATAAAAACAAACATTTTATTTTTTACTTCCATGACGGGTGTTAAAAAATTTAAGCATCAGAACACCATCATCACTCTCACAACCATACAACATAGCGTACCAACCATCACCATTCATCAGGAACAACATGTCTATTGGAGATGTAAATATGAAGGAAGTACAACAGTAGTTCAGACTAAGATTGTGGCATCTATTCCATATTGCCTTGAAAGTCTTTAAGTCATAGTCATAACAATTATGTGAAAACAAGCTAGTGTTAGGCCCTAGAAATGGCAACTGTTCCATATCAAATTGGGATCTGAGGTGTCACGTTACTCCGTGCTCACATCGTAAGAGGCCGTTAACACAACTCTTAGTTTGTGCTCCCTACATTCCAACGCCTACAATTCTGCAATAGGACATTCCCGTCCCAATCATTGTGCCAATGCACTCAAAAGTTTGGCCCCAACCCCCAAGCACCTAGACATATTTTTCACCGAACATCGCTGAGATCCAGATCCAATGATAGCATCGACTGTGCCACAAATTCTCACTCCCTAAACCCCCAAAATATACCTCAAATAAGATCATGGTGATTACACATGTACCCGTGACATGCCAATTCAGCTTCCTTAATTAGGGATCATGAGCATTACATCGTTTCGTTATGTGTGTGTGTGTGTGTGTGTGTGTATTAAAAAAATAGATGCAAAGAATCTAATTGCCCGGCCAAGAACGGCTAGACCACACGCCACACGCTTGATCGACAGATCCAATCACCCGTCCACAGGAACAGATCAAACTGAACCCCCACCCGCCCGCTAGCGCCGGATCTGGTTCGATCACTCGATTAGATCCAGCCCCAGCCCCGGCTCGAGATGAGCAAACGACAAAATCAAACATGAAATAGACACAGGATTGGGGAAGGCGAATCGACCTGGTAGGTGTTGTCGAATTTGTCGTACATGAAGCGGGTGATGATGCTGGTCTTGCCGATGGACTGGTTGCCCAAGAACACCAGCTTGTACTTGGCAAGGGCCGACACGGGAGCCATCTCCTCTCCTCCTCGTCTTCCCTTCTCCGGCGTGCGGGGGCGGCGACAAGATCAAATCGGATTCGGCGAGCGGGCGGGTCAGGAGGGGGAGGGGGATCTCGCTCTCTGGCTCGCTCACGGCCGCAGTATAGGTGGGTGCCTCCCCGAAGCTCTCGCCCTACCCCTTCCTCTCTCGCGCGACTCGCGAGTGATACGCTCCGCTCCTATCCAATCCGATGCGTGGATGTCTATGACTTCGCGGATGGCGACGGTCTGGGCGAGGACGACACCTCCGAGAATTCCCAACCATCATCTTCGAATCCGTCGTCATCATCGGCATCTGGCGTACCCACCTCTGCCGCATCAGGGGTGGAGGGAGGCCGAGATCCGTAGAGGCCGGCGATGAGGTCCTTCAGATCCACAGGCTTCGATCCGTTGGAGAAAGACGGGGCCCACTGGTGTGCCATGGCCGACGGCGGCGGCTTGGTCGGCCCTTCCTCCTCCTGTCCGTCCTCGTCGTCGGTTGGAGGGCGGCTTGGACTGAGAGGGAAGGAGTAGAGAGGGGGAGACGATGGGGCGAGGGCTGAGGGGGCGAGGAGTGGAGGTTGTGTGCCGGCGCGTGGGGAGAGGAAGCGGCAGCATCGGTGGGTGGGAGGAGGCGATGGTGTTCGGTTGGGAGTGGGAGGGAGAGAACGGGGAGAATAGGAGGAGGAAGGAGAAGAACGTGGGAGCAGTTGTTGTGGGAGGCGTGAGAGGAGAGGGAGGTACTGTTGCTGCTGCCGTGCTCCTGCGACGCGCAACTTATGGAGGAGATGGTGTTGGTGTGCCTCCGTGCCGGTGTCGCGTTGCTTTCTTGGAGTCCATTGGCTTGGTTGTGCCAAAGTCCTATCATTATCCGGCTTGCTACGCAGACATGTAGTACAGATCGTTGATAGATGCAGCGACCTCGGCGTGCATGGAATTTTTTTTTAAATAATCTATTTTTTATTCGAAAATACAGAAATAATACCGCTTAATTTTTATTTACAGAAATAATCTCGCGTCGCCATACGGTTGGGCAAGTCCGGAAAGTCGCCCAACCGCAGTGCGACACATATTGAAGTCGCCCAATGGAACGGCCATTTAAACGTTCGAGGCGTAGTCGCTTCATGGTATGGCGACTTGGATAAAGTCGCCATACGGACGAGCGAATTGCTAATCAAAGTCGCCCAACCGTATGGCGACTTGGACACGTGTCAGTAAACCCTTGGTCCAGCACTTCCTGCCAAATCGTCCTACGGTTGAGCAACTACAGGGTCATATAGAAAGCAACCCAGATCCCGTCATGGTTTCTTTCACCATTTGTCTCGGCAGAGGAGAAAAAGGGGAGAAGGTAGGGAGAGGGAGAAGCAGAGGAGCTCGAGAGAGGGAGACAATAGGAGGAGAGGAGCTTGGGAGAGGTACACAGGGAGGAGCAGAGCTCGGGAGAGGGCGGTTCGGGAGGAGAGGAGCTGTAGACGTGAAAGAGAAAGACAACGAAGGTAATACTCTTGTTTGTTATTGTTCTCGGCCGAATATAGGCGACGTGTAGCTACTTGTTTGGTTACGACGTATATAGGGAATGTATGTCGAGAAATCACTGGTTGCAACGTTTGTAATATTTGCAGTCATGTCGGAGCTCACAAGATTGAAAGTGCATTACGGTGTTGGTACGATTCGTGAAGGTCCGCAAGGTGTTGACCTAAGTGATTTCCAGCAAGTCGATTTGGTACACCCGAACCTGGAGAATGCCCGAATCGGAGATGTTCTACACTGGCTCACCAGAAGCTTCTCCTTGGACCCCGAGGTGTGGAGTGTCGTCATACAAGGGGTTTGGAGTAGGTCTCCCACACACATTCGGTGGGAGTTGAGCAGAGTGATGCGCACGGTTGCATGGAAGGGATATCTGGAAGGCTGTAGGCGCTGTGGCTACGAGTGCGTGCTACTCATGCAGCCATGTCTGAAGGTACTCCTTGCAGGCCCTTCCGACACCTCCCGTCGGGTTGGTGGGAGCAGCTCAGTTGTGGTTCATGAAGAAGACGCGGTCGCCGATGTTGTGGACGCACAAGAGGACAAGGTGGCCGACGTTCAGAAGGCAGAAGAGGACGAGGTGGCCAATGTTGCGGAGGCAGAAGAGGAGGCTGAGGCAGAAGAGGAGGCTGAGGCAGAATATCATGCACCGCACGCTCAGGCCAGTCCCCAGGCAGATGCAAGGGAGCATGTCCACAGCATAGTACGTCAGATGGAGATTGATGACTTGACAGCTCGAGTAGAAGAGGAAGCTTTAGAAGAGGACGATGATAACTCTTCTGAGGAGGACGAAGGTCCCATCCCGCAGGGATGGAATAGGGTGGACGTTGAGGGTCTTGCTGTGCACAACAAGCACGAATCACCGTGGGAGTACAATGGGACGGAGGTTCGACCGTGCAATGTTTGGTTGACAAGGGATCACTGCAGATGCCATTAAGCCGTGGGCCTTATCCATGCAACGTCCGTTTAGGTACTCAAATCCAGCCAGAGCAAGACAAGTGGTATGCGGCGGAAGCTGGTGTCCTGGCGTGTGCACGCAAGGAGACCCAAGCACGAGACTCACCGGATTGTCTCGAAGGTGGAACCGCACTCGCTTGCTTTCGATGAGTGTTTGCCAAGGCATCGCAACCTCGACGCCCACCTTCATAGCCAATGTCATGTATGGAGAGATAGTGAAGAAGACGGACCGGAGGCCAAGCACATCATAGTGGCTATCGAGCGTAAATTCAAGTACAAGATTAGCTACACGAAGGCATGGCGTGCTAAGCGAAGGCTTTGGAAAGGAGGTTCGGTTCTTTTCGAGGCGTCTTCGACAACCTTCCTCGTATGCTCGAGTCTGCCGCAGACGAGAACCCGCACATACATTGTTGTGAAGGACCAACCACCCAAAAGACCGCCGCTAGGTTTTATGGTATTACAGAGGACCTTCTTAGCATTCGGTCCTCGGATCAATGCATTCGCACACATGTTGCCCGTGATATCGATTGGATGGGACATTTCTAACCGGAAATACAAGGGCATGATCCTCGACAAAGAATTGGCGTTGATGGCAACAATCGATTCTCGCCCTTAGCCATTGCTTTACGTGGAAAGTGAGAATTACGACGGTGGTTGTGGTTCCTTCAACATCTGAAGGTGGGAGAAGTTAGGCGGCCCCGATGTCTCATAATCCATGATCGCCACTCCGGGATGATGAAGGCCATCTGACAACTTCAGCAAGACCCCGATGAGCCGTTCCCTTGGCTAGACCTGAGGAACAGATGGTGCATTCACCATCTAGGGGCCAACTTCTTCAAGCAGTTCAGGCAGCAACCGTTGATGAAGCTGTTCAAGAGGCTTGCTATGCAGAACCAACAACGTAAATTTGATGCGTCGTGGGAGAGGTTGGACGAGCACACCAGGAAGCATGTCGTCGAGAGGAACAAGAGTCCCCTCATTCCTGGGGTGGCACAGCCCGAGCGCCTCACACCACTGCGAGAGCTCGACCCTCCCCATTTGACGCGGAGGACCTCGAGGGACATCGGGTGTTTCTCTCATTGGATTGAGGCCGAGCCATTGGAGAAGTGGTCCTTACTGCATGACACGGATGGTGCAAGGTATGGCATAATGACCACTAACCTTGCAGAGGTGTACAACTGGGTTATTAGGGGCCTCCGTTCTCAGCCTCTTGTTGCAATCGTCGAAGGCGTTCTACATAGTACAATCGGATATTTCAGGGAAAGACATGCAAATGCGGCACTTCATGTAGCCAACCCACGTACACCCTATCGTCAAGATTACAAAGATACATGCAGCCAAGACCGAGAAGGCTCAGTCGCACACGGTCTTCATAATGGGCAATACGGAGCATCGATTCGACGTGATCCTCCGAGACAGAGCCGGATTCGGGACGGCTCGGTCTCTTGTTACCCATGAGGTATGCCTTGGAGACCATGTGAATGAACCTAGCTGCACATGCAATAAGCTAAAGCTCCTTCACAAGCCATGCTCTCATGTCCTCGCCGCGTGTGGGACCATCCGCATGGACCCATCGAACTTCGTATCAGAGTACTTCATGAAGGAAAGGGTGCAGCAGGTGTGGTGCGGCGAGCTAAGAGGCTTCAGGGTTGTGGGTAACCGCCACGCTGGATCTGCAAATAGGACTTGGATTCCGGATCTAGACCTGCTGAAAGGGGAAGGGTCCGTCGCCAGAGTCGCCGCATCGTGAACGATATGGACGAAGGGGAAGCCGCAATGGGTAGACGCTGCGTACCGCTACCTCCAGGAAGGGCACACTGTCAGAACTTGCAAGGCACATGTCGACACGTAGGAACTTGTATTACAACTGCTAGTATGTTGTAACATGTACTTCAGTTAGTACTTTAGTTCTTGTAAGCAATTGTGGAACAAGTATGTTGTGGAACTAATTGTAACGTGTAATGTGCTTCTGTCCGCGGACTTTAATGTACTTCTCGTTCCGTGTCTCCGCTAAGCCATCAAAGCAAGCCTATATTGCAAGTATGCCTCTTCTAGTGGAATCCCAGAAAGAACGAGCGTTCTCAGCATCTTCATAACTTCATCGAGGAGAGACTCCCTCACGTATCGTAATATTACTTACCTTTCTACTTACCACTCATTACTATCTCAATCGTCCTCACAAAATTCTACAGAAATTTAGCACACTACAACAATATACGACGATCAAAAAATGTTATTGCGAGTCTGACAAATTTCGTACCCTTCATATTCTACGAAAATAACAAACAGATCAACCAACGTTGTCACCACATTGTTATCTTTTTAAAAAATAACATCATATAATACGATTTGCTAAATACAATACCTAAAAATTGTAATATATATTTTAACACAATTGTTCCAATTCGATTGGCAAAATTCCAGGTATGGGAGCTAAAATCGCCCACTGGTTGGGCGACTTGAACTAAGTCGCCCAACCAACACACGACGTCAAAAACTCGCACATCCGTTTGGCGACTAACCTGTAGTCGCTGTTCCATTGGGTGACTTCAATATGTGTCGATTCTTGATTGGACGACTTTTCCTGACTACGCCAACCGTCGGGCGACACGAGATTATTTCTGTAAATAAAAATTAAGCGGTATTATTTCAGTATTTTGAATAAAAATAGATTATTTTAAAAAATTGATGTGCATGACACATACAAATCTTGGCACACCGAGATCTGCCGAATGGGCCGACGATCGTGATTTTTATGCGGTTTTGTAGACTGGTTGGGAAGATCTTGAGCAAATCAGTAGGCATGGCCGGGTTTTTAGGCGATCGATTTGTATGACACATCGGGAGAAAAAAAATCTTGAGCAACTTAACAGACATTGTGAAGGTACTTAGGGCATCTCCAATATTTAGAGATAACATTGTCTCTAATATATGTTACATCATCTTTAGAGACAACATCTCCAATAGATAGTCTCTGTTGAGGAACTGTTGCTGGCGAGTCCAGTTCGAGCGATTACCTCATAGACAAGCGTAGAATCGCTTGGAACAATGCAAGAACATAAGAACAGAATAGTAGATTGAACACAGAGATATATGGGGCTTCTTGCTTCTCTTTATTCCTCCATCAATCGATCAATCGTTTACAATGAATAGCGCCCCCTATTTATAGGCTAGAGACCCTGCTAGGATTTGGGATGGAGAGCCTATACATGGGCCGGCTTCTGGGCCAAGCCCATAGTTTCTTAACACTCCCCCTTGGGCACCCATCCTCATATGTTCATGTCTCGTCAAAACTCCATAAAAATCCAGTGGGAAAAATTTGGAGAAAGGGCCCATGATACAAGTTCTGCTGCGTTGCACGAATTGCCTCATTAAAAATCTTAGCCGAGAAACTTCAGAAAAACTCGTCAAGGGAAAAAGAATACAATCCACCCAATTTCATTTAATCTCCAGGATTTACTCTTTGGGTACTTGACCTTCGTGATCAAGTTTCAATAATAAGTTCGTGAAGATTCTCCCCCTGAATTCTGCACTTCTCTAAGTCTCGTCATTACAATTCCACGTATGCACCTTTCAAAGCTAGATGCTGGAAGTAAATTAGTGAATAAATATGCAAGATTTTCACATAACTTTGTATGCAGTACTTTAATTTCGTCCATCTTTTGTAATTCATGAGCATAGAAGAACTTGGGGCTGATATGCTTTGTGAGATGACTCTTCACATCACCCATTTGCACTTATGCAACACAAGCTGCATTATCTTCATAGATAATAGGGGGTTTGCGCGGTATTCAATTCACACGACTGCTGGATGTGGCGAATCATCCGCCGAAGCCAAGCACATTCTTGTGAGGCCTCGTACAATACTATTATTTCCGAGTGGTTCGTCGAAGTCGATACAAGACTCTGCTTAGACGATTTTTATGAAATTGCAGTTACACCACATAGGAGTTCATAGCCTGTTTGCGATTTGGCTGTATGCAGGTTCTACAGGTACCCATTCATAGTTAGGTCTTAGATCTTTCTGTAGAACAGACCAAGTTCTTTGCTTCTTTGGAGGTATCGGAAGATGTCTTTCATTCCCTGCCAATGCCTTTGGTAGGTTCTGCACTATACCTTGCTAATAGGTCTACGGCAAATACAATGCCCGATCTAGTACAGTTTGCTAAATACATGAGTGCTTTTACTGCGCTCAAGTCTGGGAATTCCGGTCCCAAGATTTCCTCCCCCTCTTCTCTAGGTCTGTACGAGTCTTTGTCTTGCTGCAAAGATCTCCCGACCATTGGCACTTTCGAAGGATATGCCTTTTCAAATTCGAATCTTTCTAACACTTTCTAAGTGTAGGTTGACCAATGTACTAATATCCCTTCAAGGGTATGCTCAAGCTGCAAGCCTAAGTAATATTTGGCTCTATCCAAATCTTCCATTTCGAACTCCGACTCCAGATAAGAGCTTGCTTTCTTAATCCCTTCCAGGGTTCCAATGATATTCAGATCATCTTCATACACTGAGATTATACAAAATCCATCCTAGGATAGTCGTATAAATACACAGGGATAATTCTTATTGTTCGTGTAGCCTTTCTTGCATAGAAAGTCGCTTCAAGCGATTATACCACATCCTACCTGATTGCTTAACTTCGTACAGTGACTTTCTGAGTTTCACACTATACAGATTTCTATTTGCTCTGTTTTGGTTCGGGACATAGATACATTCAGGTATCTTTATATAAATGTCCGAATCCAATATTCCATAAAGGTATGCTGTTACCACATCCATCAATTTTACTTTTAACTTCAAATTTACTGCCATTGAGATAAAATATTTACAAGGTGGTTTCGCCCATGATCGGGGAATAGGTTTCTTCATAAACAACTCTTGGATATTGAGTGAAACCTTATGCAACAAGCCTTGCTTTACTTCATTGTTTTCATTTCTCTTTCGAACAAATACCCACTTATGCCCTACGGGGTGCACATAGGGAGGTGTGTGGCTTACAGGCCCAAACATCTTTCTTTTTATTCAGAGATAATAATTCTACTTCTATTGCCTTCTTCCAATCTTTCCAATCTGATCTTTTCTTTCATTCAATGAGCGATACAGGCTTTAGATCAAGATCGATGATTGTGGCAATTTTCTTTGCAAAATCAATGTCAACATTGGCTGTTGTCTTATTCATCGATTCTCCCGAGGTCACAAAGTTTATAGCTATTTCTTCAAGTGACGATTATTCTAATGCTTCTACTTGCTCACCACCGCTTTCAATTACGGGGGCAAGTCTCTTTAGTTTTTCAGCTCCGATGTGTGCGCACACATCCATGCTGATGTCTCCCTTCATGGGGATGTTCAATTTTGGTATGCCTTTTCTGAAGGTGCCATACTGGTGCCAGGTCTCAACTGGCTCCCCTTCTGGTTTTAGGGAACTTCGGTGATCGGCTGTGTCAAGTCATTCTTATCCTTTTTCACCAGGCATCCCCGGTTACTTCGGATTTGAGGGGCCAGAGTTCTCGTCCTTTCAGAGGCCTTAGGACGGGATTAGGGACACCTTCATGGGTATTTCAATCCTCTCTAGTGCATTGCGTATAGGCATATGCGACTTGGTCACGCTCTTCAAATCACTAAAGTGGTTAGGCAGTTAATTCGCTAATGCTTGCAAATCAATTATCTTCTAGACTTCAATTATCTTCTGGACTTCTCTATTTGCTTCACTAGTGCACGGGTCATGTGCATGTATTTCAATTATTTTTTGAACTGCAATTGTCTTCTAGACTTCAATTATCTTCTGAACTTCTCTATTTTCTGACATTTTCATCAAAGGGTTGATTTCCTCCCCCTAATGACGAGAAACTAGCCTCATCTAATATATTATCAGCGAATCAAGCAGTATGCAAATCTCTCATCATAGGGTCAAAATACCTGATTATGGATGTTGTCACATAACCAGAGTATATCCCAGACTTTCGGAGAATGCCCATTGCAGTTCGTTGTGGTGATGGTATAGGTATATAAACCTTGCAACCAAACCTTCAAAGATGAGAAATTTTCTGTGCTGACCTTTGCGCTAGTTGCATAGGTGAATGGATGTTATATGCCGACGGTCTAAAATTGATGAGAGTTGCTGTGAGCAGGACTGTGTGTCCCCAACATGTAGTTGGTAAATTACAATTCTTCAAAGGTGGTCGGGCAATGAATTTAATCCTTGTAATTAATGCCTCTGCTAGTCCATTCTGGGTATGGACATACGGTACGGGGTGCTCAACTTTAATTCCCATTGCCATACAATAATCATCAAATGCCTTTTGAAGTAAATTCTCCAGCGTTGTCCATTCTGGTGGACTTCACAAGATGATTAGAGAAATTATTTCTAATTTTAATTATCTGCGAGATTTAGCTCTAGACAAGCGTAGTTTCTCATAGACAATAAACATGCATGCGACCATTTCGAGGAAGCATCGATGAGCACCATAAAATACTTAAATGACCCTTACAGGGGCTGTAGAGGACCGCAAAAAGTCTCCCTAGATACAGTCTAGGAATGTAGGGACTTCATCTTTCGCTTTTAGAGCAGAAGGTTTAGTAATTAAATTCCCGGTGGCACATGCGGGGTACATAAAATCTTTCTGATTCGGGAAATTCTTTACATTGACATTATATCCCTGTGAATTGTTAATTATATTTCTCATCATTCTAAGATCTGGGTGGCATTATCTATCATGACAGAGATAGAAAAGGTTCAGAGCTTGTAAATACGGTTTTCAGGGCAGTATAGGCTGCAGGTGCCTTAATATTAGTGTAGTATAGCCCAGATTCATATGAAGGAAGTTGTTCTAGTACCATTTTTCTACTTTTTTTCACGCTTTGTAATGAGCAAGTATTCCTTACCATACTCTTCTTTAGTCTTTACGTGGAAACTGTTAGCGCGAATATCCTTAGGAGTTCTAGTCAATTCTGGGTACAACAAGGCTTCTTTAATGACCAAAGTTGTGCCTATCGGAAGTATAATTGTGGCCCTTCCTGAGCCTACTATACAAGATCGCTGCCTGCGATTGTCAGAAGGCTACTAGCGTTCTTGTTGATCGACTGAAAAAGTTTTGTCTCTCTCAAGATGGTATTCATTGTGCCGCCACCTGCTAAGCACACTCCCTCCATAGAGCGCCACACGCGTTCTAATATAATGTACTTTATTAATATGTAGCAGAAAGCAAGCAATACATGAATAAAATACTTCAGATATCAGAACATAACTTGCTATTATAAATACGGGAATAAGTCTTGCAGGACACATCATAAGAATTTATTACTTTGCTCTCCTAGAGCTTACAACCATTATTCAAAGAATAAATTAATTCAATGTTCTGCTTCAATTATAAACTGCAAGTTACTATAAAAGATCCAAGTGCAATGCGTGCACTAGATCGAATCGGCAAAGTATTCAAAAACTTCTACCTCAATCTGCTACATGACGATCTTCTCCTCTTAGGCAACTCCGGTCGGGGCCGCTGTGATATCCAAAGGAGGGATGATAGGGGCTGCTACTAGGCTATCCATATCCATGAGTGCAACTAATGGATGTAGATCCTCCGTACCTGCAATGGCGAGGTGTGCCTTATGTTGTCATATGCCCTTCTTCTTAGACTGGAAAGCATGAATAACGTGCGACTCACGACCTTACCCTTCTTGCCCCTCTCCTACGTGAGAGGCTTTATCACCTTGTAGCTGTTAGCATTGGCTTCATGGTCAACGTTGCTACTAGGTGGCTGTGAGATGTAGTTCTTTCATAGAACATTATCTCGAGCTTCTGCTACTTGCATGGTGTCAATTAATGTGGCATACTCCGTGTATCCGTCTTGACGATAGCTGCGTGCGGATTGCACCGTATTTGGGTGAAAGGTACAGAGAGTCTTCTCAATCTTCTACTCTTTCATGATTACATTATCACAGAGTTGAAGACTTGTACAAATTTTGGCCATGCTGGGTCAATTATTCGAACTCCTGGTTCGTGATGCCAGTCATTTCCATATTCGTGCAAAAAGTTCATAAAATTAATGCTAGTAATTTACATACAATGGTTGCAAAATTCTCATCATGCTCTTCGAACTCCCGGTTTGTGTTTCCATACTTTTCTATGCATTTTTCATGATTTACTGCTATTTTCAGTTATTAAAAGTAATATAAACAATCACAGATAATCAAAACAGTAAAGACAATACATAAATTGCATAGAAATAACAATAACAAAGTTAAACATGCTTCAAAAGTGCAAAATATGAAAAAAAATAAACGAATTCCCGAGACCCTTTTCTGCTGGAAAAAAGACTTTTCGGCGAATTCTGCAATTTTCAGTGGTTAAAACGCGAAATTTTAGTTTAGAGAAAATTTTCGTGTAGTTTTCAGAATTTAGAGGCCTTTTCACAAAATTCGGGATTTATTTTTCTCCACCGGTCAAGCTCCTTTTTCCTTTTTTTTTCTCTCTGGCATTGGGCGATTCTTATGGCCCCACCGTTCCTACCGATCGGCTTTTTGCCTACCGAAAGACCGGTTCAAAGGGTGGGGGTAGGGTTTCCCTATCCCACCTGTTCACCCAGCGGCGGCTCCATGGATGCCATGGAAAGGCGGGCGGCAACGCCACATGCGGGAGGGGCGCGAGGCAAGCAGCGGCGGTAAAGCGCGGGCGGCGGTAAAGAGGAGCGCCCTGCGAGAAAGGCGGCGGTCGAGGCGGCGCAAGCGGTTGGTGCCCATCGGCGACGCGGAGGTGGCCGACAGCTCAGTTGTCTTGGCGGCGGCAGGCAATGGGCGGCGCTTCAAGGCGCCACCTCGGGCGAGGCGACGGCGGCTCGTATCTTGCGCGTCGCGGCGTTCTGACCCATGGCGCCCGTCGGCGGCGGCCCCGTAAGCCAAGATGGAGCCGGCACGATCGGCGTGGCTTCCGATGGTGCTGCGAGCACCGGTGGCGGCGTGGCTATAGGCCAACGCTGTTGGCCCACGACTTCGGTCCGCGATTTTTTTCATTACTGTTTATACGATGCAGTGTACTGTTCATCATGCAATTATCGTTCATATGATTACCGATCGGCTTGGCCGGCGACTTCAAGTCGGCTCGCGGATTAGGATATGATAAATTCTACTTAATTACAATTAATTGGTTTTTAATTAGCAGTTACCAGTGTTCTAATGTGTGCTTTATTGATCAGTTACTATAGAGTAATTGACTCGACCTTTAAAAGGTTTTCGAGAGGTCTAGACCAAAAGAGATCTTTTTCGATTCTAAGAATTCTTCTTCCTCCTCTCTGTCCTCGTGTTGGAGGGTTGTGCTGTTTTGAACCAAGCTGTCCCTTCTCCTCGGCGTGCACCGGGAAGGAGGGTGAGCGGTATCTCCAAACCATTGTCGTAGAGTTCACTTGCACGGGGCGGCAATAAGGTTTTCGGACAAATAAGATTCGCGTCTGATCGCTTGTCGCATTATGACGTCTACAATCTGCCCGATCGAGTCTCAGACCGCTTCGCTCTTCATCGACAAATACTGTAAGTTGTGTGTACAATCAATATATTCTGTTATAATCATGATATTGAGTATGTTTAGAAGTGCAATGTGTAGCCTGCTGCTGTTAGTATCGATTTATGCATCACTAGTTATTTGTGATCTTTGCCTTATAATCAAATCTGGAATTAAAATATCATCCACATTTCCAACAATCCAGAAACCTTATTGTGGATATTTTTGTGATCTAGCAATGGCTGGTGCTTCTGATGCTATAAAACCTGAGAGGTTTTCTGGTCAGAACTTTCGTAGATGGCAGACAAGGGTCAAGTTTTTGGCTCATGTCTTCGGGGCTATGGTGGGTGATTCATACACAGTATCCAATTACGGATGAACAGACCAGGTGTTTTGACATAGATAACAACACAACCCTTGGATGCATACTGACCATACTATCTGACCAGCTCTATGATGTGTACATAGACTTCAAGTCCGCCATAGAGTTGTGGGATACACTCGAGTACAAATATGCCGAAGCTGAGGCTGGTCGGTGGCTCTATATGTGCGAGCAATTCTTCGACTACAGCATGGACGATGCTAAGTCGATAGTTGCATAGGCTCATGAGCTACAGTTACTGGTTGGAGAGATTGCACATCTGGGTTGTGTTTTGCCTCCTAAGTTTGTGGCTACGGGCATTGTTGCCAAACTTCCTGCTTCATGGCGGGATTTTGCCACTGGCTTAAAGCACAAGAGGGAAGAGATATCTATTGAGGATCTCATTGCTGCTCTTGATGTGGAAGAAAAGGCAAGAGAAAAAGATGCACCAAGCACTTCCAGTCAGAACAATCAGATCAATGCAAATGTCATAGAGAAGAGATATGGCAAGAATAACAAAGGTTTTAAACCAAAAAAGACAACTAGCTTTAAGAAGAAAACTGAGAAGAAGGATGTGAGGAATATCACCTGCTTTGTGTGTGGGGAAAACAGTCATATGGAGAAATACTGTCATTTTCGCAAGAGCAAGGATGGTGTACAGCCAAAGAAAAAGGTTATCAACGTGATCATAGGCGATGCCTCAATAGGAGGGTATGGTAATCCACCTGTTGTATTATTAGCATGTCAATCCACTGATTGGTGGGTTGATACTAGAGCTAATGTTCATGTATATTCTGATATTTCCTTGTTTTCTTCTTATCAAGCAGCCAGGGCTTCCTCCGTCCTAATGGGGAACAGGTCACATGCTTCTGTTCTTGGTGTTAATACGATGGATCTGAGGCTTACTTAAGGGAAGATTGTCAACTTGAAGAACGTGCAGCATGCGCCAACCATAAACAAGAATCTTGTTAGTGGTTCCCTCCTATGCAGGGCTGGGTATAAGCTAGTATTTGAGTCAAATAAAATTGTATTGTCTAAGTTTGGTAACTTTGTTGGTAAAGACTATGAGAGCGGAGGCTTGTTCCGCATGAGTACTTTAGAGTATAATCTGAATGTTGCAACTAGTTTGAATAAATGTGAGGCCAATATATATCATTCTCGTTTTTGTCATATTGGTTTAGATAGTATTGCTAGAATGTCCATATTAGATTTAATTGCAAAATGTAAAATTGTCAAAGGATCAAAATGCCAAACTTGTGTGCAAGCAAAATAACCACGAAAACCCTTTAAGGGGTTACAGGAGGAAAAGAACTTGGCACCTTTAGATCTTGTCCATCTTGACTTATGTGAGATGAATGGATTGTTGACCAAAGGAGGCAAAAGATATTTTCTAACTCTAATAGATGATGCATCACGATATTGTTATGTGTATTTACTGAAAACAAAAGATGAAGCTTTAAATTACTTTAAAATTTATAAGGCCGAGGTTGAGAACCAACTAGAAAATAAAATTAAAAGACTAAGGTCTGATCGTGGAGGAGAGTATATCTCTCATGAATTCTCCCAATTCCGTGCTGAACATGGATAGTCCATGAAGTTGCACCACCATACTCACCTCAATCAAACGGGGTGGCTGAGAGGAAAAACCGGACACTAACAGACTTGATGAATGCCAAGTTGGAGAGTGCCGGTATGCCTAAATTATGGTGGGGGAAAGCTATTTTGACAGCAACTTTCATCCAAAACAGAGTACTCACTAAAAACTGTGAGATTACTCCGTATGAGAGATGGAGGGGGAGAAAACTCAATGTTAATTTTCTACGAACTTGGGGGTGTTTGGCAAAAGTCAATATACCATTGCAGAAAAAGAGAAAGAATTAAAATCTCGGATTAATTCTTTTGGCCCAATCTCTCCTCGCCGGCCCAATCCTGTTCGCTCTCAGCCTGTTCTCCAGTCTAGCCCAACTCGGCCTTTCCATTTTCGTGTAGCCGCTTGCGCGCGCCTCTTTCTCCCTCTGCTAGGTAGGCCCGCACACGTCGTCGTCTTCCTCACGTTTTCGTTTTCGCCGCGCTGCGCCTCGCCCGTTCGCCATTGAAGCCTTGTGAAGCTCTGTCCGACAACGACTCCTCTAACCATAAAATCGTACCTTTTAGTCGTCAAATTGCTTTCCTTATCTTTCCGCAACCGTATGAAATCGAATTTGATTCTGTATCATCTTCTATCCCGAGTTCGTTTCGTTTGCATCTTGGACTTCTTTGGGGATTTCCAAATCCGTGTCGCCCCAGCCCTATAAAAGGGACCCCAAGCTTCGCCCTGGCCTCATCACCCCGAATCCCCACCTCGTTCCCCTCCTAAAGCTCCAGCGCCGCCAGAATTTCAAGTTCTAAGGTTTCGGTGCTGAGGCTCAAATCTTCAAATACTGTCGCCACTGGCCGTGTTCCACCCCGTGGAGTGCGCCATCGCCTTCCTCGTCATCAGAGCTTCTGTTGGGACCTCTTCGTGGTCCCAGAGTGCCTTTGGTTGTCATTCTCGACAATAGCCGTATTCTCTCCGCCGCTTCTTTGCCAATTTCGGCCACCTCCTTCACTCTCCGGTGCCAAAGCAGGTATCCCCAGGTGCGCAATAGCAAGGGCTACCCAATGCACACCCTCTCCATCATCGTCGTGCCTCGATTCTCCGTGCCTGCCGTCAACCTAAACCTCGCCGATGCTGCCGTAATCAGTTGATGTGGCGGTCTGCGTGGACGTCCACCTAAGCATCCACGTCGGTGCAGGTGCTCGCGTGGCGTCCTATCAGCGCCCACGCATGCGCTTACATGGCAGCTCGGTCCAAACCCCAGATCCCGAAACCCGTGAACACTATCCATGTGGACCGTGTCTATGACTAGTAGGACCCACTTCATTTTCTTTTTCCTTATTTTCTTTCTCAGCCAAATTCCTTTGATGATGTCAACAATGCATCATTAATCCTATTTTTCTGTTCAGAAACAATTCGAAAATTCCAATAATTCAGATTTAGGGTATTTTCTTTAGATCCAAACTTCCAAAGCCCATATCTTTTGCATCCGAACTCCGATTGAGCCCAATCAAAATTTTAAATTCATCTAAATTCGAGATCTATTTATCTGAGATTTTTATTTAATTTTTTAGAGTTTGTTTTGCCTCTGTTATTTATTTATTTTGTTTGTTTGCTTCGTTTACGAGTAGACGTTGATACTTGGGGAAGCTATGAAGAAGAAGGAGTGCATCAAGAGCAAGATCAGTACCTAGACCTATTTCGAGGCAAGTTATACCTTTGATCATATTGAACCCATTTTTCAAAAGTTATATTGATTCAAATTATTGCATTTACTTTAAGTATTTATTTAAATTCTTTTGGGTGCAGTTATTAATCCAATTTGTTATATCCACCTTGTCTATTGTTATGTCATAATCTTTTGTCACTCTCGATTGGTTCATTATTTAATTGGTATTATCGTAGCACCAACGTGGGTTGGTTAGATAAGATTAGATTGCTTAGCCATGCTACGAGTCATCATCTCATGTGAGTTGCAAATATAAACCTGACTAAGTGATTATGGAACTATGTGATAAAACTGTGTATTGTGTGCTATTACTCGTTGATGGCATGTGGTGCACTTAACCAACTGGGTGGTAAATGATTTAGACTGAGGCAAGTGGTGGATACTGTGGGACATGGTGGTTGTGTGAATGGGAATGATAATCTGTATGACATAGTTAGAAATTGGAAGTCTTACCTTGGTCAATTAAGGACTTAACTTTGTGCACCATTGAACTGAGCCTTACTGTACGACCACATGGCTAGTATGGGACGGGCCTAACTTAGTAAGTTATAGACTCTTGACATTGATTACTTAGGTAGTAGGTTAGGCTGTGTGAAAGGGTGGAGGTGTGTGCTACCAAGTAGTCGCATCACGGGACGGTTCGCCACTTCCCTGTCCAATGGTGTGTCGTACCAATCACTGTGTATAGGTTGGTATGGCGGTTAAGCACACTAGGAGTGTCAATGCTTGAGATGAAGTTACTGAAACATTTTGTTATGATTAGTGCTTGCAACACTAGTTGTATCGTGTGGGTAAAGTGCACAACCTCTGCAGAGTAATAGTTAATATATTCAAATAGCTGCGTCCGCGGTCATAGACAAGGTCGAGGATTTCACACGATGGGTAGTTTTCATAAAACCTTTGGAAAGGGAGCTGTGTGATCTAAGTCATATGGCTGTGTGAATAACCTGTTTAGGCTTTGTGTTCTTTGTGAAATCAAACTGTTAAATTAATATTATCTATTTGTTTTACTTTATGCTTTCAATCTATTATTCATATTCAAATTGCAAATATTGCATTTCTGCAAAAGAACCACATAAGCCATTCCTTTGGAATAAGCCATCATGTATAATTGCATTTTGTTGTATGACTTGCGAGTACGGTTGTGTACTTATGCTTGCTATAATCAATCAACAGAAGTGGATGAGTCATCGCCTGCTTTCGAGGAAGAGTTCTACGAAGGTGCCTGATTGTTAGGGTCTTGATCCTAGTTGGTTGCCTATGGCGAGTTGATGGGATTCCGCTGAAGTTATTTGTTCCGCTGCTTATTTCTCTATTGCTAGCCCTGTATGGCTTAATAATTATAAACTCGACCATATGGTCAAAATGGTTATTTATTATCAAACTACTCGTTTACGCTATTAATCGTCTTGTGTGGATCGATATTCATCTATGTTGACACTGTGTGCACTAGTGTGATCCTGGACTAGTGCATTATACATAGAGGGTCCAGAATTGCATTTTTGGGTCCCGACAGACCAGAAGGAGAAAGAGCTGAGCTCAAGTACTAGAAAGAGATGAGAAAGCTTAAGATTGGCCCTACTTATGCTGGCGTGCGAACATTGTTTGGCTATAGAACTATCACAGGTGGTTTAGTGGAATAAACCGTTTGTGATGTGTATCACAGATGGTTATAAACTACAACAGTCTATGATATATAATTATCATAGATGGTTATTAGCAGGAGCCGTCTGTGATGTTTATTTATCACAGACGGTTTGTAATTGAACCGTCTGTGCTGTGTATTATAGACGGTTATTAACAAGAACCATCTTTGATAAGCGTGGCTGCTTTGAAGAAGACGGTGAGTACGCCTAACAAGGCAACTAAGCCGACCATGAAGCATGATTTTTTTTTGGGGATCGTCCACGTAGCATGAGGAGGATGAGACAGCAGCCACGGCCAACCTCATCAAACCTGACACACTCTCCTGGCTACCATGCTTCTTGAACTCGCAGGGGCTGGTCATACTGACTAGCCAGAGAATGCTAATGAAGTAAGAGTGTGCCAAGCCGGAATACAATCACGGTATGATCAACCCCTGCAAGTTCAAGAAGCATGGCTACCAAAAGAGTGTGTCAGGTTCGATGAAGTAGGCCGTGGCTACTGTCTCATCACCTCATGCTGCGTGGACGACAACCGAAAAAAAGATCATGCTTCGTGGTGGGCTTAGTTGCTTTCTTAGGCATACTCGCTGTCTTCTACAAAGTAGTCGCATAAGAGATAATAGAATACTAACATTAGATCACCACAGGAAGTATGCTATATTCGGAGGCATCTGGAGGCTTACGGGCTAATCAAGTCGTGTGGGTAAAGTAGTACACCCCTGCAGGGTATAAATCTATTTGAATAGCCGTGTCCGCGGTTATGGACGACCGCTTGAGTTTGTGGCTGCTTATTGTTAGACTTAGAATTAAAATTGTGGTTATAACTTGGTATGGTCATGAATGGGATGTTCATGTATGTTGTTGTATCAAAGTGGACAGCCACTTTGTTATTTGGATGATTCATTTGTTATTCAATTTACTACTTATTCACATGCTTTACTTCTACTTCAAATCTGATTTTGAAATGGCACTTGAAAAACTAGTACGTGTAGGTTGTAAATTGTTGCGTCTCATTTGCAAAACTAAGCCAATATGAGCCATCCTTTGGAACAACCTCTAGCATAACTAATTTTTATTTGTTTAAGACTTGCGAGTACCTTTGTACTCAACCCGGTTGCTACAATTTCAGGTGAGGAAGTGTATGAGCCCGTTGAGCTTGTTAGCGCCGATTTTGGCGACACTAATGAGTGATGCTATCATTTAACTCCCAATCGGTATGGAGCATACCATGCTAGATATTTTGGTTTATTTACTTGCTTCCGCTGCTACTTAATACTCTTATTTGAATTTGGCCGGTCGGCCGTTTGTAATAGATGTAAACTTTAACTATTACGTTGTATGTCTTTTGAACTATCTATGTATGCTGTTGTATGGATGTGATCAACATTGTATGAGAGTATGAGCATATTGGTCGCTGATCTTGGGAGCCAATATGATTGCATACTCGCTGTTCGTGGCTTCCCATTTAACTCACTAAGTGTAGTGCTTGACTTGTTGGAGAACTGACAATCATGTAGTGCTCGCAGAGGAGCAGCGCGCATGATCGTCAGGGCTCTAGCTTGTAGTTAAGTCTCTCACTGAGATTGAGTTAAGTTGGAATCCATTTACTTGAGGCCCTAGAGTTATGTTCTTAAGACCATGCTTAGTCTCGGTCTTCTGGAGATAACCCGGGGTCCTCACAAATTAGTATCGAGCCATATTTATCAGAGGTTAGAGATAGCATGGGCAATAAGTTTAGCAAGTCTCTTGGTCAAAATATTTTTAAGTTATCAAAATTACTTTGGAAAGTTTAAGTTAGGAATATCTTTTATTCCTCATCCATCTTAGTATCATTTCTTACCTTATTCTGGTTTTGATTTACAAAACTAACTTACCTTGCCCTTCTTGTCCTTTAGATGAATCCTCAATACCTTGTTCGGGAGACTCAAGCTGAGAATGTGGGAGGATACCCGGAGTTACTACGAGACATGATGTGGAGGGCCAACTTCACCTACCAGCCAACGTACTCCATCTATCGACGAGACCGAGGGCCAGGAATGGAGGAGTACCTGGCCGTAGCCGACATCATTGCTAGGCGTGTTACTGGAAGCATCCCTTATCGATTTCAGGCACGTGGCACTTCTAAGGCCACGACACTTCAGGAAGTGGCTCGAGTGGCCATGAGTCGCCTTCGCTACGATTTGACCGAGCTGTCTCAGCCGCCCTATGACCATTTCCCCATGCAAGCACATGTTGGGGAAGTGAGCAGGTTCGCCAGGATTCAGTTCGGGGAGGATCCCAAAGTTCGACAACTAGCGAGGCTGGTGCACACTATGGACTTGATGCATTGTTGCACCGTGCATGAGTTGTGGGAGACGCGGCGCCATCTCATCATAGCTCAGGAGCACCTGCGACTCATGCATGATATGAGACTTATTCATACTGATGTGCTGTATGGCACTAATGTGATCTCTCCCTACCTTTCTGCGCCGCCAGAGTATCGCCTTCCCGTAGTAGAAGGCCATGTTAATGGCATAGGATCACCTTTGCGCCTCCCTAACCTAGGGGACCCCGACAATACAGGATCCCCTGGATGTCATCTTCTTGACGAGTTTCCGGTGAACTTTGACCGGAACAATATCTAGGATGTTAGGGTAGTAAGCTCGATGTCCTGTCATGTGTTCAGCGATGCATGTATCTTTAAAATTCTTGTAATAGCCTAGTAATTGTTGGAACTTTCGTGTTATTTGCAAGAACTTTTATTCCAGGCAGTTACCATTTGCCTTCGAGCTAATCAATGTAATTGTACCAGAACTCTATGAATGGTTTTTATTGGATCTTGTACTGGCCTTAGTGCCTTGGTACCCCCATTTGGTGTTATGTTCTTGCGTATTTTTGTATATTTATGCATGCTTATGTATAACTTATTAAATTTTCTAACCATCCATGCCACTATAGGATGACAGGTCCCAACACTCGCTCGAGAGCGCAGCGTGATGAGGGGTCTCCACCCTTAGAACCGCGTTCAACTGCTTTGGGTGAATCTTCTCACCAGCATCATCAGCGGGGTCGCACACCCGAGGAGACACTTCCACCGCCTCCCACCATGGCGGAAGTGTTGGCTCAAATAGAGTGGAACCGTATAGACCAGACCAGAATCCTTGAGGCTATCACATGCAACACCTCTCCTGCTCTTGCAGAAGCAGGGGGAGGTGGAAATCATAGAGCTCATGGAGGTCTCGCTGACTTTCAGCGGACTAATCCTCCAACCTTTGCGGGCATTGAGGACCCAATGGAGGCCGAAGATTGGCTGCGGGACATTGAGAAGAAGCTAGCTATTGCTCAGTGCATAGGCATTGAGAAGGTACTCTTCGCCAGCTATCAGCTGGAGGGTGCTGCCAGCGCATGGTGGGACAACTTCTCCGCCATGCAACTCGACGGAGACGCTCGCCGTGGAGCAATTTCGCCTGACTTTCGAGGAGGCCCATATTCTGATGGGGTCATGTCCATCAAGCAGCAGCAGTTCCTTGCTTTGAAGCAAGAGAAGAAGACTGTCACTGAGTACCTTCACGAGTTCAACTCATTGGCTCGTTATGCACCTGATGACATCTCCACCGACGCCCGCCGCCAGAGCCGTTTCATGAACGGCTTGACTGAGGAGATGCTGCTAGCTCTAGCTGTACATGACTTTCGCAACTTTCAGCACATGGTGAACAAGGCCATAGTGGTGGAGCACAAGAGTGTGGCAATAGAGGAGTCTAAGAAGAGGAAGAAGGCAGCTCAGGGTCTAGCTAGCGGCTGTTTTCCCCAGCAGCGCACCGGACCGCCCCAGGCATCTCGTTATCCAGCTCTAGTGCCACCGAGGACTTCCTCGACGACTCCACAGGCTTCTTTTCCAGCGGCACAGCGGTACAATGGGGGTAAGAAGCCCCAAAACAGCAGCCCCTACAAGCCCAATGTCACTTGCTTTCATTGTGGTTGCCAGGGCCACTATGCAGATAAGTGCCTCGCCAAGCAGCGAGGGATGCCTCAGACCTACAGAGCTCCTACACCTTCAGCTGTGACCAAACCTTCACCACCTCCGAGGGCAGCATCTACCCCTCCCCAGGTCCCTACACGTGGTCGAGTCAACCACGTCACAGCCAAGGAGGCAAGCGGCGCTCCGGACGTCGTTTTGGGTACACTTCTTGTTAATTCTTGTCCAGCATCAGTTTTATTTGATTCAGGAGCATCTCATTCATTCATAAAAAGGGAATATGCTGCACTTAATCAATTTGAGATAGTTAAACTTCAGCCACCTTACAAATTCAGTCATCGGGATCGGTTTTCCAAACCGATCAAGTCTGTCGAGACGTGAAGGTGGAAATTCATAAGAATGACTTCTTGGAAAATTTAATTGTGATAAATTCAATGGGTATTGATGTGATCTTAGGGATGGATTGGCTGTCCAAAAACCAGGGAAAGATCGATTGTGCCCAACAGTCTGTTTCAGTCACAAGTGGAGACGGCAGTCTAGTTGTCTTTACCCCTTTAGTGGGCGATTCCCATATTTATGCCTCGGAAGCTAGTACCTCTTTTGAATTGGATAAAGTACCAGTGGTATGTGGTTATCCCGATGTATTTCCAGAAGAACTCCCAGGCATGCCCCCTGACCGTGAAGTTGAATTCGTCATTGAGCTTGCGCCCGGTACCGCGCCAATTTCTAAACGGCCGTATCGGATGCCCCCTAACGAGTTGGTTGAATTGAAAGCACAACTCAAGGAACTTCAAGATAAGGGATTAATTAGGCTGAGCTCCTCGCCTTGGGGATGTCCGGCTATCTTTGTCAAGAAGAAGGATAAGAGTTTACGGATGTTTGTCGACTACCGTCCGTTAAACGAGGTTACTATCAAGAACAAATATCCGCTCCCAAGGATAGATGATTTGTTCGATCAGTTGAATGGAGCCCAGGTTTTTTCCAAGGTTGATTTGAGATTGGGCTACCATCAAATCAAGGTCAGAGCGGAAGACATACCGAAGACAGCATGTTCCACTCGCTACGGTTTGTACGAGTACACTGTCATGTCTTTTGGATTGACGAATGCTCCAGCATACTTCATGAACCTCATGAATTCAATTTTCATGGAGTACTTAGATAAGTTTGTCATCATGTTCATCGATGATATCCTTATCTACTCAAAGACTGATGAAGAACACGAGCAGCACCTGTGACTTGTGTTGGAAAAGCTTCGGCAACATCAACTTTATGCAAAGTTCAGCAAATACGAGTTCTGGCTTCGGGAAGTTAGTTTCTTGGGTCATATCCTATCCAAGGGTGGTGTCGCTGTTGATCCAAGCAAATTAAAAGATGTGCTTGACAGGAAACAACCCAAGAGCGTCACCGACATTCGCAGTTTTCTTGAACTTGCGGGATACTACCGCAGATTCATCAAAGACTTCTCCAAAATTGTGAGACCGATGACCCAATTATTAAAGAAGGAGAAGAAGTTTGAATGGTTAGCGGAATGTGAGGAAAGTTTTCACACCTTAAGAGATCTTCTAACCAAAGCTCCGGTGCTCATCCTGCCTGGTATTCATAAGAGCTTCGATATTTATTGTGATGCATCTCGTCACGGGCTCGGTTGTGTGCTTATGCAAGAGGGCCAAGTGGTGGCGTATGCATCGAGTCAATTGAGGCCTCATGAAGCTAATTATCCCATGTATGACTTGGAGCTTGCAGCTGTAGTTCATGATTTGAAGATTTGGCGGCATTACCTCATTGGTAATCGTTGCGAGGTTTACACCGACCACAAGAGTCTTAAATATATTTTCACCCAAGCTGATCTGAACTTGAGGCAAAGAAGGTGGCTCGAGTTGATCAAGGACTATGATATAGGACTTCATTATCACCCCGGGAAAGCTAATGTGGTGGCCGATGCGTTGAGCAGAAAATCTCAATGCAACTGTTTGTCGGTAACTCCATTTTCGACAGGCTTGTGTGCTGCAATGCAACGTCTGCATCTGGAGATAATTGAAGAAGGTTCTCTTGCTGCCCTAAGTGTAAATTTTACACTTGAGGACCAGATTCGAGAAGCCCAAAAGACTGACATGGAAGTAGCTCAAACCCGGGAAGAAATGAAGAAAGGCAAAGCCAAATGCTTCAAAGAAGATGCACATGGTGCCCTTTGTTTTGGAAACCGCTTGGTAGTACCATTTGATCGCAACTTGAGAGAGCTAATTCTCAAATAGGCTCACGACTCTAAGTTCTCTATTCACCTGGGTAGTACCAAGATGTACCAAGATTTGAAGAAACGACTTTGGTGGAGCCAAATGAAGCGACAAATCGCTCAATATGTTGCCGGGTGTTATGTATGCCAAAGAGTCAAGGCTGAGCATTTGAAGCCAGCAGGTACTCTACAACCCCTGCCCATTCCCAAGTGGAAATGGGAAGAAGTTGGCATGGATTTCATCACCGGCCTTCCAAGGACTCAAGCTAGGTCCGATTCCATATGGGTGATTGTGGATCGTCTGACGAAGGTTGCTCACTTTATTCCTGCCAAAACTACCTACCGCGGAGACAAGTTAGCAGAGCTTTATATTTTGAGAATTGTTTGTCTCCATGGTGTCCCGAAAGTGATAGTGTCTGATAGAGGCCCTCAATTCACATCCTATTTTTGGGGATGCCTTCATAAAGCAATGGGGACCAGTCTATCTTTCAGCTCCGCTTACCACCCGCAAACGGATGGACAAACCGAAAGGGTAAATCAGATTTTAGAAGACCTTCTCTGGGCATGTGTGCTGTCCTATAGCAAGAATTGAGAGAAGTGCTTACCTTTTGCAGGGTTCTCCTACAACAATAGCTTCCAGTCAAGCATACAAATGGCACCCTTCGAGGCATTATATGGGAGAGCTTGTAGGACACCCTTAAACTGGTCCAAAGCTGGAGAGAGACCATTTTATGGTCCAACCTTGGTGGAGGATGCGGAAGGACAAGTTCGTGTCATCCGCGAACGACTTCGGATGGCTCAATCTCGTCAGAAGTCCTATGCCGACCGTCGTCGTCGGGAATTGAGTTTCGAAGTAAATGATCATGTCTATCTTAAAGTCTCTTCGATGAAAGGGATGCATCGATTCCAAGTCAAAGGCAAATTGGCACCTCGCTACATCGGACCATTCCGTATCCTAGCAAAAGTGGGATCGGTGGCCTATCAATTGGAATTGCCACCCTCGCTATCAGATATTCACGATATGTTCCATGTTTCACAATTGAAGAAGTGTCTTTGTGTCCCAACCGAAGCAACCGAGTTGGAAATACTCGACTTGCAACCCGATCTTTCTTATCAGGAGCGTCCTATCCGCATTCTTGAAGAAACAGAACGCAAGACGAGGAATCACAATATCAAGTTCATCAAAGTCCAATGGAGTAATCATACTGAAGATGAAGCTACATGGGAATGTGAGGATCAATTCCGACAAAATTATCCAAACCTTTTCCTTGAAGTGCCTTCGTATCAAGAAAGACAAGGTTAAACAAAGCAACGGTAAGGAAAATGTAATAAATGTTGTAACCTTGTAAGGTATCATAGCACTATCTTTAAAGGAAATCAAAACAACAGATGCTGTAATTCCTTAGAACCTTTTCATCCAACTTCCACCCTACCCGATCTCGGGGATGAGATCTTTTGTAAGGGGGGAGGTTTGTCACATCCTCAAGTTAATAAAGAGAATTACTATGCATCTTATGAGCATGCATCATCGTTTTCCAATTTTTGCATAATTTATTGCACTAGGAAAATCTTAAACAAGTGTTAAACCTACACCTTGTATTTCAACTCCAAAAGAAAATAGGAACAAAACCTTATGAATGCCTTCTGGAAATAATTTATTCAAATACTATAGTAATTATAATGAATTTATATAATTTTTCCCAAATTTTTGGGACTGGTTTAAACCTTGAGAAAATTCAAACATCAATTAATGACATACACTAAGTTTGAATTTATTATATACACATTATATCTTGAACAGTGGTGTTCAATAATTTTTATGGGCACTAGACCTTCCCAGGAACCCCCTTGATTTATTTCACAATTTTAGGAATTTTATTACTATTTTTAGCACCTTGGTCAAAGTGGAGAAACTTGTTTAAAACTTAGTCAAACCCTAACCCAACCAACCAACACTGTTCATCGGGCTCGAGTCCGACGCGGCAAAACGACTCAGCCCAACCAGCTTAGGGCTTCGCGTGTGAGCCATCCGATGGGAAATCCACGGCTCATCTTGCGTACCCCTTCGTAACGACCTGAGCGCCCCTCCTTCTAATCCTAGCCGTCCACCTGAGATCCAACAGCCCGCACCGATCCACTTACTCGGGCGGACGCGCGCGCGCTAAGTCGCTGCCACACCGGGCCCACCTGTCGGATCCATCGTCCACCTCTCGTTGATGCTTGCGCAGAGCAGCTGTGCCACGCGGCCGGCGATTCCTTCCGCGCTCCGTCGACGCCGTCAATCCACCGCGTCCATTGACCTATCCAGGAGCTCCCTCACTTGAAGCCGCCTCCACTTCGTCATCTCCCTAGGGATAATACCCCCTCGGCTGCCCGTTCTTCCTCACTTTTCCTCTCGGTGGCTGAGGAAAGGGAAGCTCTCCCACCGGCATCTCTAGGGTAAGCTCCCACCGGGTGGTTGCCCTCGACTCCTCGTTCCTTGAACTCTCCATTTTTGCTAAGCTGAGCCCTTGTCGTTGTTTGTAGAGCTCAGTTCGTCTTCGAGCTCTCGGCTTGTCCAGAGCACGCTCCGCAGGACACCTCCGTGGCTTCTCCGTGTCCGGGAGGTATTATCCTAAACCTTGCGCGTCACCAGGTGCCCTTGTACCTAAGGTTAACTTCCCCTCGACTAATTTGTATAATGCACGACAGGTTTGCATCGAATTGAAGAAATCACGTATTCGGCCCTAGAACAAACCCTTCGTCTCCTACCTTGCTCCGGTAAGGCTTTTGTCAATTCCTCGGTTCCTCAGCATCCTCTTATGATCTGTGAACCATCCCGACCATCCACTCCTCTTGGTTTTGCTCAGGGACTCCTCTCCTCGTTGAAGCTCGTCGCCGCCACCTTCTTCTCCGGCGCCGACAGTGCTCCAGCAGCTTCGAAGCTTCCCGAGCACCCTCCTTAGCTCAGGTAACTTCCTCTTAGTCTCTAGAACCTGGGCACCCACTTGAATGTCGCTGCGGAGCTTCAAATTGCTTCATGCATCATGCCCGTAGCTTGAGCCCCGCTCAACTCCGGCCACCGGCAAACGCCCATCCATCCGAGACCGAGACCACTCCCATCTTGTCGCCCGATTATTGCGCAGCTATCCCAGCCCGTGGCCGGCTCCGCCATGGCGCGTAAGCGCGAGAGCAGCCGAAGCGAAGCGAGAGCGTGTCGGGCCGTCCGGCACGACTGTAGCAAAGCCATTAGGACATTGATTCGGTCATTAAAGCAGCTAATGATTGGTTAGCCTTTAAGTGCTGTCTTAGCCGCAGTACTGAGCCACTTACAGGTGGGTCCCGTGCATAGAAAACGGCCAGGTTAAATTAAAGCGTAGAGAGACTGACGGGTGGGCCCAAGTCCTTAAGTTCCGTGCGCTTTGCACGCGCACGTATAGACCAAGTCCATTGGACCGCGTCTATGACGATGGGTCCCACACGTCAGGGCGAATTTTAAAATCGGAGTTAAAAAGGAAAATGTACTATTCACCGGTCCCACTTGTCATCGCCTGTGGCTAGCACAGCGTCCGGTGCAAAAAGGAATAAATGATTTAGAAAATACGAAATCTGTTTGTTTATACACTGAAAAATATGTATAACTTCAAAATACATAACTAATTCATTTAACTCCAAAATGGATGAAACCACTTCTGGTAATTTTCATTTTTAATGCACTTTATATTAAAATTAGTTTCAAACATGTCTCTGTAGCAGAGAGTATTATTATGGAAAATGATCCATAAACTTATTATTTTTACAATAGAAAAATGCTGATAACTTTAAAAATGGATAACTAATTCATAAAAATTCCAAATGAGGTAAACTCAACTATTATGGTCTTGTAATAATATTCTCTATTTATCCATATAATCCTTATACCCTCCACTGCTCTACAAATTTTGGCCAAATAATTAAATTGCTCAATGAGAATATGTTTGAAGTCTGAAATTCAAACCTTAATAACTTTTGCATACTAAATCCAAATGGAATAATTCTTTCACCTAAATTCATATAAAATCATGATTTAGCTACTGTAGAAAAATCATGCATTTTTGAGCATTTTGAATTTTTGAGTATTTCTCGATGCTTATTCGATATTATATTTATTTAGATACCGAGCCTATCGATATTGACTTATACGCTACTGAGGAAGAGCAACTGAGTTACCAGAAAGGCAAGCATCATTTGAACTTTCTTTTGCATCATATTTGATCCCAGTTTTGTTAAGTTAGTGCAATGATAATTGCTTGCATGCTATTTTGTTAATGTCGCTATTTTTGTGATGTGTAGTTTAGTTATCTCCTAATTCATTGAGGTTATACTTGAATCATTCCAGTACCACATGCTTAAGTTAGAATGGTTGAAATATATTTTTCGGGTTTGCTTAGCCATGCAAGTCTAGAACCGTTAGTTGATTGTCGGGAATAACCCGACAATTGTGGGATAAACACAATTATCTTTAGATGCTTTTGTTTCAGATCATCGTATCTGTTTTATGAGTTAAATTTTGTCATTTTAAATGAGCCTTTGGTCTGGACAAGTGATGGTTAGTGATGGTGCCTTCGTGCACGAGATTCGGGTAAGTGGTTGACTTGTCTAGACAGTTAAGGACCGAACTTTGGGTACCTACGGTTCAAGCAAAACTCGTGCTATCACACGCGGTGTATGAGCACTGCTTGGTTAAGTAAGGGGTTGGTATTGTTGAGTTGATGACTGGTGGTGTGAGGGCGTATATGTGTTCCATCGCATGTACGTTCCATAAGGGTACCGATTGCAATTCTTTTAGTGAGAGTGAGCCCTATTTAAGCTTTATTAATTGGGTCGGTATTTCCGGCACAACTTGCGTGCCCGTTTAGTTGTAGGTGGGTAGCCTACACTTAAATGGGATTACGTCGCGTATGGGTGAGTCAACTCAATGATATCAACTTGCTGAAAAATACTAAGTCTTGTTTTACCCGGCCGGCATACCATAGGAAGTATGCTATATTCGGAGGCATCTGGAGACTTACGGGCTAATCAAGTCGTGTGGGTAAAGTAGTACACCCCTGCAGGGTATAAATCTATTCGAATAGCCATGTCCGCGGTTATGGACGACCGCTTGAGTTTGTGGCTGCTTATTGTTAGACTTGGAATTAAAATTGTGGTTATAACTTAGTATGGTCATGAATGGGATGTTCATGTATGTTGTTGTATCAAAGTGGACAGCCACTTTGTTATTTGGATGATTCATTTGTTATTCAATTTACTACTTATTCACATGCTTTACTTCTACTTCAAATCTGATTTTGAAATGGCACTTGAAAAACTAGTATGTGTAGGTTGTAAATTGTTGCGTCTCTTTTGCAAAACTAAGCCAATATGAGCCATCCTTTGGAACAACCTCTAGCATAACTAATTTTTATTTGTGTAAGACTTGCGAGTACCTTTGTACTCAACCCGGTTGCTACAATTTCAGGTGAGGAAGTGTATGAGCCCGTTGAGCTTGTTAGCGCCGATTTTGGCGACACTAATGAGTGATGCTATCATTTAACTCCCAGTCGGTTGCCGATGGGTTATGGGGCATACCATGCTGGATATTTTGGTTTATTTACTTGCTTCCGCTGCTACTTAATACTCTTATTTGAATTTGGCCGGTCGGCCGTTTGTAATAGATGTAAACTTTAACTATTACGTTGTATGTCTTTTGAACTATCTATGTATGCTGTTGTATGGATGTGATCAACGTTGTATGAGAGTATGAGCATATTGGTCGCTGATCTTGGGAGCCAATATGATTGCATACTCGCTGTTCATGGCTTCCCATTTAACTCACTAAGTGTAGTGCTTGACTTGTGGAGAACCGACAATCATGTAGTGCTCGCAGAGGAGCAGCTCGCATGATCATCGGGGCTCTAGTTTGTAGTTAAGTCTCTCACTGAGATTGAGTTAAGTTGGAATCCATTTACTTGAGGCCCTAGAGTTATGTCCTTGAGACCATGCTTAGTCTCGGTCTTACAGAGATAACCCGGGGGGGTCCTCACAGTATACATGTTGGACCAGTCATGGTGAAGAGTAGATTATACCAGAAGGTAGTAACATCGTCGAGGGAGACAACGATATGTTCGATGTGGAATGTGCTTTCGATGAGGTTAGGTCGCACGATGACAATCTGGATCAGATACTACGTGATGCAGAAAGAGACTATAGTGAGAGAGAGCCTGGTAGATTCGAAGGCTTAATGGAGGACTCGTGGAAACCTTTGTTCCTGGGCTGTAAGACAGAGTACACAAGGTTGTCATCCGTGCTTGAACTGCTGAAATTGAAGGCAAACAATGGTTGGTCCGACAAGAGTTTCACAGCGTTACTAGGTCCTCTAGCGGACATCCTTCTAAAGGGAAACGTGTTGCCCAGAATCACCTACCAAGCCAAGAAGGTTCTTTATCTATTGGGAATGAAAGTAGAAAAAATACATGCAAGCCCGAACGATTGTATCCCCTACCGTAAAGAGTATGCAGATATGCATGTATGTCCGGTGTGCAAAGCATCTCGATACAAGCATAAGAATCACTCCGATGACAGTGAGGGCATCGAGGTGAAGCAAGGACCTCCTGCTAAGGTGTTGTGGTATCTACCTATAATTCCCCATTTGAAGCGTTTATTTGTGAACCGAAAGGAGGCAAGATTACTACGTTGGCACTCGGAAGAGCGTAAGAAAGATGGAAAGATAAGACACCCTGTTGATTCTGCCCAATAGAGAAACTTTGATAGGAGTTTTGAAGACTTTGGTGTGGAACCGAGGAATATAAGATTTGGGTTAAGTGTAGATGGAATGAATCCTTTCGGTAACATGAGCAGCCGACATAGCACGTAGCCCGTGAATCTATGTATGTACAATCTTCCTCAATGATTTTTCTGCCCTTGGTAACCTGTTGGGGTTCAGTACAAAAGGAGCCAAAGCATGTCCGCATTGCTTACATGATACTGAGAGTATGTGGAAGCATGTCCGCACTACTTACATGATACCAAGAGTATGTGGCTGAACAACTCGCGTAAAACTATATACATGCGTCACAGTAGGTTTCTTCCCAGGTATCACCCATACCGCAAGATGAAGAAACAATTCGATGAAAATAAGGAGGACGGTTCATCTCCAAGGGCTTTTAGAGGGAAAGAGTTATATGATATAGTTAAGGATATAGATGTTGTGCTTAAAAAGGAACGTAAATTGAGGAGTCGTCAGAAGAACATCTGGAAGAAGCGATCAATTTTTTGGGACTTACCTTATTGGGAGTACTTAGAAGTTGGCCACTGCATCAACGTCATGCACGTGGAGAAGAATGCATGTGATAGCTTGATTGGTCTCTTACTGAATATTCGTGACAAACAAAGGATGGTGTCAATGCACGGCGTGACTTGGTTAATATGAACATAAGGACTGAGTTAGCACCGAAAGTGATCGATAAAGGACGAATGTACCTTTCCCTAGCTTGCTACACTCTGTCCAAGGCCGAGAGAAAGGAACTATGCCAGAGCTTACATGGTGTGAAAGTTCCGTCTGGTTACTCCGCCAGCATGAAGAAACTTGTTTCTATGGAAGATTTGAAATTAATTAGTATAAAGTCTCATGATTGTCATGTGCTGATGACACAAATATTTCCTATTGCAATTAGAAGTATTTTGCCGAACAAGGTCCAAGTGTCAATCATGAAGCTGTATTATTTGTTTAACTCAATTGCTCAGAAGGTCATCGATCCCGAAGGACTAAATGCTCTCTAGGTCGAGGTGGTGTCGACTATGTGTCATCTTGAGATGTATTTCCCTCCGTTATTTTTCGATATCATAGTCCATCTCATTGTTCACCTCATGAAAGAGATAAAGATATGCGGCCCTGTATTCCTACGTCATATGTACCCGTTCGAGAGGTACATGGGAATTCTCAAGTCCTATATACGGAATCGATCTCAGCCGGAGGGTAGCATCATTAAAGGTTATGCAACCGAACAGGTCATTGAGTTCTGCGTCGACTACATGGCTCAGGTGGAACCGATAGGTGTTCCTCTATCTCGTCATGAGGGGAGGCTAAAGGGTATCGAGACCATCGGAAGGAAAGCAATTACTCCCGATTTCGACGCGTATGCTCAAGCCCATTTTACGGTCTTGCAACACATGACCCAAGTGTCTCCGTACATCGACGAGCACAAAGATATGGTACACCAATAGAATCCAGGCTGATCGGAGGTTTGGATCACGAGAGAGCACAACCGCCTATTCAACGAACGGTTAAAGGTGTGATTCACTGGGAGGCCGTCATCAAGTGATGATATGCTGCCATGCTTGGCAAAAGGGCCAAAATTTACAAATGTGACATGACAAGGATACGACACAAATGAGTACACATGTTATACGACATCTCAGGATAGCAGGAGCACAATTCAGAACAGTGGTGTCCTCATAGATGCGTTTCACGAGCAGTTCAATACCGCTGGGTTGAGCTCCTACTATAGGTTCGTAGAGGAGATTTGGGAGCTCGACTACATACTTTTCAAGACCCCCCCTGTTTCGTTGCCATTAGGTCAAACTTCCGCAGGTGTGAAGGTCGACAAGTACGACGTCACTACTGTGGACCACGAATGTGTCAGATATAAGGACAAACCATTCGTACTCGCTAAGCAAGTTATCCAAGTTTTTTATGTAAAGGACCCGGCTAATAACAACCACCATGTAGTTCTTCATGGAAAAAAGGTTTGTCAGAGTTGAGAATGTAGTGAATGAGTTAGAGTACAATCAATTTGACAAGTTGCCTCCCTTCGGAGATGACATCGGGCTCGAGGAAGAACCCAGTGAGGAAGCTAGCTATATGAGTGTCGATCATCGTGAAGGGCTATTTTTTTCAAACGAAATAGCAAGTGAAATGATCCCACACGGTGGACACCTATTTGAAAAATTGTTCCATTGTAATTAAGACACTCAGTATGTAATTAAGGAATTATTCCATTGTAATTGATTCACTAATTAAGAAATTATTCCATCTGTGGTTGTATCTGCTTTCTTGCTTTCAAAGGGCATGGCTAGCATTTCTTGAGGCTAGCCGAAAAACAGAATATTTTTTAGCTCTAGAAGGAACTATCACAGGCGGTTTAGTGGAACAAACCGTCTGTGATATATGTAGCACAGATAATTCCTAAGGAGCCAAAACATTTCGCCTCCCGATCACGCGTCCATAAATCCCCCCCCCACCCGCGCTGAACATCACAGACGGTTCCATAGTAAAACTGTTTGTGATAGTTATCACACATGGTTCTTAAAATATAATCGTCTGTGATATGCTCGCTTATCACACACGGTTCTTTAAGAGAACCGTTTGTGATATATAATATCATAGACTATTCTTTACGAGAACCATCTGTGATATGCATTTATAAGTAGGGCCCCGCTAGGGTTTGCATCCTTACTCCTCATAGCTCACTCTCCGGTCCGCCTCTCCATCGCCCTTACTTCCCGTGTTCCTCACGAGCCTCCTCTCTCTGTGCCGTCATCTCCGCGTCGTCGTCCTCGCGTCATCGTCCTCCCCTACGCCGCTGTCATCCCGAGCCTCCTCTCTCCGTACTGTCCTCCCCGCGTCGTACTCCTCCTCTACATCATCGTCATCCCCGCGCCTTCTCCTCCCCACGCTGGCGTCCTCCCTCTGCGTCCCTCGACCTCGACAATGCCGCTCCCGACATCGACGACGCCTCACTCCCCTGACCACAATTGCCTCTTCATCCACGCCTCCCGTCAAGGTACGAGCTCACCTCTTTGGATTGTGCTAGTAAAAGTTTCAAATTGTGCTGATTTGATTAACTCTAGCACTAGGAGATATTTCTTAGTAATGTTGTGGGAGGTACGAGCTCACCGCGTTGGATTCTCCAATATTGTGTCATGTTATTCATGCTCATCAGATCCATCTGTTTCATTATGTTGATGATGTCTGGTCATTTTGCTCCATTCTGTTGGTAGTTTCTGTTCACTGTGATTATTGTTTAGTCATTATTTATATTCCTGTCAATTAAAATATTGTGTAGTTGGTTCAATTGAAATATTGACAGTGAACTCTCAATTGATGATTTATTTTGTCGTGAAGTTCTATCTTTTGAGTATTTTATTCTGATTGATGCAGTACTGATTTGTTGATCTTGCAGTAATATCATTTATTGATGCAGTACTGATTTGTTAATCTTGCGAGATAGCAAGTAAGCGAGATGGCGTCAGCACCGTCTTTGGCACCGTCATCGATGTCGCCTAATGCGTCTGGATTTCCGAGAAAAGTGGTACCTAAGCGACATGCCAGATGAATATCGAAAATGCCTGTGGGCCGAATGACCATCACGGTCGTTAGTACCGTTGGGGTCCCTCCGCTTCTCGAGAAAGCAGCGGCAGCATTCCAGACCACTTGTGGTATACTTGGAAGGGAATAGGTCTCCATCACCACATAGAAATGGAAGGATTTGATGGCCGTAGAGAAAGCGCAGCTGTGGACTGAAATTACAACGTCGTTCGATATCCCAGCAGAAGTCTCCAAACTCGTGCGACGGCAGGCATTCCTCTCGATGGGACACGCTTGGAAGACCTTCAAGAGCAAGCTTGTCATGGACTACGTGAACAAGGATCAGGCGCCCTGCACGAAGTATCGTTTCGTGTCGTCGGATATATCGCCTTTGTGCGGATGAAGACGACAGACGAATTTCAGTAGCAAAGTGTGGTGCACAAGGCTATCCAGGCACAAAACATTCACCCCCCACAGACTCGACACCGCTGGGTACGCGGGTAAAATCCAGGGATGGATGAGTGAGGACGATGTGGCAATCCAGTCGGAGGTCTCCCCACCATTTGCCGGGATCATAGACGAGCGTACCCAAAACTAGTTAAGAGCGAGGGCCTCAATCAAGTTATTGGGCGCCATTTCTTTCACAAACCCGGTAGACGAGGGAGTGTCCTAACGCTTGGTAAGATATGTTGAACTACCTAGTTGTTAATAAGTCCATAACTTCGTAGGGTCTAAAATAACATGATGGCCTCTTACAGCAAATATTGAGTACCCAATCTTTCCAATGCTCCTTCGAAGTAGTCAGGGAGAAGGATATACTGTCAACGGCCCTAGAAAACAAAGAGCACCTGGGTCACACGCGAGGCCTTGGGATTTACGTACCTTGGATGCATGGATTCCCACACGACTCTGAGGCGTATAGGAGTCGGAAGAGATCCAATGACGAGTGCGAGGAACAGTTGAAAGAGTTGATTAGTGCACGAATTACTGCACAATTTCAAGGACAGTTAACATCATTGCAGGAATAAATGAATCAACTCAACAACCAGTCGCAAGCCGCCCCCGTGATTTTGGGTTCTAGTCCCCGTCTACATCGGAGTAGCGTCGCGTCGACAGCTGTACTTTCTGAACTTGGCAACGTCCAATTACCTATCGACGTCATCCAGGTAATGCTCTAAATATAGACCTGTAGGACTCCTTAGCTAATTGTGTATCATTTTGTAGGTGCCCACGCCCTGCAGGCTCCAAGTGAGGCTGGTTGGGTCCATTTCTATTGAAATTTGGGCGAGTGGTGTATCCATGCGGGAAGGGATAGTTGTGCACGGTGCCCGGTGGCGAAGGGTTACGTCAAGGTCCAGGTGGACATGGTATATGATAATTTGATGGCCATCCCGCTGGAGAAGCGCCCGAACAAAGCGATCATAACACTAGGGGATGCCTTGTACACTTATGTCCAGTGGCCCAAGAGGGACATCGCTGTTGACCTTGCAGTGTCACGATCTCTATACGACGGCCATGCTGCTCCAACAGTACCCTCGATGACTCCACCTCAACCCCCGCTTTAGAAGGCCTCTGTAGCGGCTACTGTGGAGACCGTGCCGAAGAAACAAGAAAAGTGTGTCGAGTCGTCTTCTAGGAAGACAAATAGCATGCGAGGCGCTAAGACCAAATCGAAGAAGATTAAGGCGCCTCACAAGCCCAGGACATTCTCCCTCGGAATGTCGTTGGTCTCTGACACAATATTATGCTACGCTGGTTTGGCTTGCGTGACTTTGCATTCCTGGTACATGCGGCAGACCGACGAGGCGAGGGAAGACTGGCCTACTCGATTCACTATCAGCTACACGGAGAACCATTTTTGACACAAGCTAGGCTATTTCGTCGTGGGCTTCAAAGACTTATTTGATATATTCAACCTCGGGGCCCTCGACGCCTCACTTCTACGATGCTGGACACTGTAAGTGTGTACAATCAAGTTCTACATTCACGCAATACCGATAAATGTCATAACTAATTGCTTATGTATAGATACATGATGCAAGAAGCCCGGCGATCACGATAACCGGTGGGTTTCCTCGACTTACAGTTGATATCTGAGCAATGCATCAACCTAGATGCATGTTACGTCGAGAAATACATAACGAAGGGGTTGCTTGCTCACCGCGACAAGGACTACATACTGGTGCCCCTACAACCAGGGGTAAGTGCTTCACTACTTGCTATACAAATTATATTTGTACTTTATACGCAACACGAACTTAGGTTTAATGACTATAGCGACATACTTAGGTGGCACTGGATCCTTTTAACCATTGTACCAAAGTGGAACAAGGTAATATACCTTGATTCCCTAGACGAAAAAACTACGACTTCACTTTTGTGCAAAAATTACTCGATAGGTATGCTCATTTTCTTCATACATAACTCTATTGTAGTCTTCCTTCGTTTGAAATGGCCGAGAATAACCTTTTGGAATCACGTAGGTTATTCAGCGCCTATGTTGCACTGGGAAGGATACAAAATGAACAAAGTGCCACACTGCGACATAGAACGCGATTTTCAGTACCCGCTACAGCACAATAATTCCATATCACACTTTGTAACCTGGCCTCTCAAACTGACTATACCTATATCCTATATCACACTTCTATTTTTTGCAGTGCCACCAGCAACTACTACAAGACAACGTATGTGCATTCTACGTTTGTCGTCATATGCTGAAAATCATGAGTGCTAAGACGAAGGGTCCAGAGGTTTGTCGACCAATCTCATAATAATTATTTCATAATTATGAATTTATATATATATATATATATATATATATATATATATATATATATATATATATATGCTTACTACTTTACTCTTGCTAGCGACAAGGCATGATAATCGAAGAAAGTGCCTTCCATCTGCACTTACTCGCGGACGTTCGAGGACTGCTCGCCGCCTTCATCACGGGGGAGATCATTAAGCAGAATGGAGAGTTTCACCCCGACGATACCGATTTATTGTAATTCACTTTGAGTTGTAATTCAAATCACTTTGTAATTGATATTGAGTTTTTAAATCACTTTGAGTTGTTCTATATCAAATCAATTATGATATATCTGTTTTCTGCTTATTTGTTTTCAGAGGGCATAACTAGCATTACCTGATGCTAGCCCAAAAACCAAAATATTTAGGTATAAAACGAACTATCATAGACGGTTTTGTGGAATAAATTGTCTGTGAATGCAAACTATCATAGACGGCTACCACAAAAAACCGTCTATGAATGCAAACTATCATAGACGGCTACCACAAAAAAACCGTATGTGATATATAGGATCACATACAGTTATTTTTATTAACCGCCTGTGATATGTATCCAATCGCAGATGGCTACCACCAACAACCGTCTGTGATATGTTGAAAATCACAAAATTTTTACTAGCCGTCTATGATATATATACAATCACAGACGGCTACTACTAATAACCGTCTGTAATATATTAGATATCACAGACGGCTAGTACCAAAAACCGTCTGTGATATTTATAATATCACAGACGGTTATTTTTACTAACCGTCTGTGTTATATATCTAATCACAGACGGTTGATACATATAATATCACAGACGGTTATTTTTACTAACCGTCTGTGATAGTTGGTCTTCACAGACGGTTTATACCAGAAAACCGTTTGTATTATTGTTTATCACAGACGGTTCAAAAATTGTTTGTGATAACTGTCTGTTATTACAGACATATAAATTCAGATAGTTGAGAAACTGATGACCATTTAAAACCATCTGTAATAATTCTCTGTAACGGCCTTTTCTGACCTACTCGAGATAAATTTCTTATCGTACGTTAACAAATCTAGTGTACGCTCCGGAAGCAAACACTGACAATGATCGTACCGCGCCACGCACGAATCGTGATAGACTGAAGCGCGCGATCGATATTCAGTCTCTTCATCTTATCCTTACACAGACGTCTCAAATTCTTCAGGAATTAGGATTGAGGTTTTAAATCGAACCGTCTGCCATGAAGAGACCCCATCAATCTGTGTATCCAAATCCTAACACCGATGCATGTACGATAGTGGTGAAAAAGGTTTATCTGTCCAGACTTCAGTATATAGAAGGATGGAGGTGAAAACACCTGCACTTTGTCTTCTGTCTGTTCAGAACAGTTTGACGGAGGATTATTTTTTAATGAAACCAGCAGGAGATTTGTCCGTTATGTTAATATAGAAGAAACAGAACGAATCCATATAGAAACTCTGTACTACTAGTTTATCCGTTGACAATCTATTGCAGATAAATTGGTTTGTCCTTTGACAACCGGTGCAAGCAAACACCGATGCTCACACTATGATTGTCTTTTGACTCGTACCACTGCGAGTCTGCGAGGAAGGGTATATACTTATGTGATCTTTAACCAATCAAATCAATTAACCAAGTACCTTCCCCGCAAAAAAAAAAAAAAAAAAAAACAAGTACCTTCCTAGAGAATTTCTCATTCTCACTTTGTTTCAAAAACAAAAGCCCATGCATCAGGGCTTGAACCACTTCATCCGGCCCACTAGCTCATTTCCCGGCCGCACATGAGGGAGGAACCCCATCCAGAGAAAATGGATCAGCATGATCAGGCATACTATTGTTTGGTGGTAGCCGAGAAGGAAAATTTTCCCCAAAAGTTTTTCCTCCGAACACGAGTTCATCACGTGACCATTACCTTGTTCTCCTCGATTACCGAACAGCTCTCCTCTCCATACGGGTAACGAATTTCCCGTCGTAGTTGGATCTGGCTTGGCCTCTGGAAATGGCAGAAGCGGTGGTAGATCACCCGATCGGACCACTGGACTAGGGTTGCGAGCCAGATGAACCAGCTGCGATCTCAATTCAACAACTTCGGTTCTTAGCCCATCGACCGACTGCTCTATCTCCGGCTTCCACCGCTGTAGTTCGAGCACTCCGGGCTTCATCTCTTCTACTGTGACCTGAATAGCCTCACTCCGGGCTTCCAATTTCTTGAGGGATTCACCTTGCGCCAGGATTGCTTTGGTTAATTCTGCGAGTTGATGATCCATTTCTTGTATCTTGACCTGCGCCCGGGTTCTGTAGCGTGGGGGATCCAGGGCTCGGAAGAGCTCTGATACCAATTGTTACAGACCTCTTCCTTTTTTCGATTTCTGATAGCACTCAAAGTAACATATACAAGTATTCGGTGGAAGTATAGATGAAGAACAGAAGAGGGGGAGTTCAGAAGAGGTTCAGGGGAATAAGGGGAGTTCAGGTATTACATCATCGTGAATCCCCAGCTCAAAGAACCACCCACCTTTTATATCCAGCTATTAGGTCAGCCACTTGGGCCTATTTACATTCAGAACAAAGCGAAAGTATCAACTACTTAGCCCAATCAGTAACCGGGAATCGAACGCTGGGTTTCAGAAGACGTTTTCCCTGTCGGCCTATTAGCGCGTCCATTGCGTCCTCCTGTTTACCGTCTGGCACCTTAACAATCCCCCCTCCTTCACAACCGGCTTGACCCCAAGCCGGGGCCATAGGAAAACGAGAGCGCAGATCATCGGCATCTTCCCAATTCGCTTTTGATGCAGGAGAACCAGTCCATTGGACTAGGACCTGAGTACCAGACACATCTCCAGTTCGATGCAGTCTTCTCTTGAAAATTTTGTCCGGTACTCTGATATCAGTAGCATCCGGCAGGGCAGTCTATACTTTGGCATCAGGAGGTAAAGCTTTTTTTAAGCTGTGAAACGTGAATGACTGGATGAATACGGCACTCATTTGGTAGTTTGAGTTTGTATGCCACTGATCCTACTGTTTGCTCAACTTGAAATGGCCCGAAAAACTTGAATGCAAGCTTGTGATTAGCCCGAGTTGCTACTGAAGTTTGAATATATGGTTGTAATTTGAGATATACCCAATCACCAACAACAAAACTCCTTTCGGATCTCTTCAAATCAGCCTGAAGTTTCATGCTACTGAGCCCGATGCAAATGCTGGTGCAATAATTGGGTCATCAGCTCTCGATCTTGTAACCACTTTGTCAATTCTGGAGAAGTACAAGCAGATGCATCCACAATACCAAAATGTCTCGGACTGTGACCATAAAGCACTTCAAACGGTGACTTATCTAATGTAGAGTGATAAGAGGTATTATACCAAAACTCCGCAAAGGCTAGCCACTCCGACCACTTGCTAGGAACTGCGTGAACAAAACAACGCAAATAGGTTTCCAAACACTGGTTAACCCGCTCCGTTTGACCATCCGTTTGCGGGTGATACGAAGAACTCATATGCAGCTGTGTATTTACTGATCGGAATAATTCTCTCCACAATGTACTAGTAAAAATACGATCCCGATCTGAGATTAATGACTGAGGGAGACCATGCAGTTTGAAAATGTTACTTATATACGCTTGAGCAACTTGGTAAGCAGTAAAGGGATGAGCCAAAGGAACAAAATGTGCATAGCGAGAGAATTTATCAACCACCACCATAATACTGTTGAATTGCGCAGATCGGGGCAGTCCTTCGATAAAATCCAAAGAAACCATTTGCCAAGCTTGATCTGGTATAGGTAAGGGTTGGAGTAAACCCAGATATTTGACGTGTTCCGACTTGGCTTGTTTGCAAACTGAGCAAGATGTCACAAAGAGTTGGATTCCTTTCTTCATGCCCGGCCACGCAAAAAGTTTGCGCACTCGGTTATAGGTTACCTGAAAACCCGAATGGCCTCCAATTGCGCTGTCATGCAGAGCTGCTACAATCTTTTGCTACATGAGGGTGTTAGCTCCCACCCAGACTCGGCCTTTATAACGAAGAATACCCTCCTTTAGTTGGTACTGCGGGTGTTGAGCTCCAGCTACACTTAATTGAGCAAGGAGGCGCTGAGTTGATGGATCGGCGTTATAACCTTCTGCGACTTCAACCAACCAACTAGGCACACTTGTGGAGATTGCCAGTAGATTACCTGACCACCCGGTTGCTCTACGGGATAAAGCATCAGCGGCTTGATTCTCAACACCTTTTTATAAACTATCTTGTATTGTAGGCCCAGTAATTTGGTCAAAGCTTTCTATTGCCATGAAGTGCTTAAACGTTGGTCATCTAGATGCACCAAACTCCTCTGATCTGTCCGGATCAAGAATTCCCCATGTTGCAAATATGACTTCCAATGATTGACTGCCAAAATAATAGCCAGGCTTTCCTTTTCATAAGTTGAAAGACTCTGTGTGCGTGGTCCAAGAGACTTACTAAGATACGCCAAAGGATGTCCCGCTTGCATTAAGACAGCTCCAATACCTTTATCAGATGCATCCGTCTCCAACTCAAACCGCTTTGTGAAATCCAGTAATGATAGCACTGGAGCAGTAATTAGAGATTCTTTCAAAGCTTGAAATGCATCTTCTTTGTCTTGTGTCCATACAAAAACGGCATGTTTCTTGAGCATGTCTGTGAGAGGTCTACTGAGTAAACCGAACCCACGCACAAACTTGCGGTAATATCCGGCCAAACCTAGAAAGCCCCGGACTTCTTTGATATTTGTCGGTGAAGGCCAATTGCGTACTGCCTCAACATTCTTAGGATCGGTCGACACACCTTATTTGCTGATAATGTGCCCCAAATAGACAAGTTGTTGTTGTGCAAATGTACACTTCGATTTCTTGATCTTCAGTTGGTGTTTCTCCAATGTTTCCAACACTTGTCTAACAGTCACTAAATGTTCCTATAATGTGAAGTTATAAATTAAGATATCATCAATAAAAACCAATACCCCTTTGCGTAACCATGGAGCAAGAATGGTATTCATTAACCCCTGGAAAGTGGCTGGAGCACTAGTGAGACCATAAGGCATCACCCGAAACTCAAAATGCCCATGATGAGTTTTAAACGCTGTTTTGTGTTCATCTTCCGGCTTCAATCGTATTTGATGATATCCGGCCCGCAAATCCAAACTAGAGAACCATTGAGAACCTGCCAATTCATCAAGGAGTTCGTCAATTATCGGTAAAGGATATCTGTTTTTAACTGTGGCTGCATTCAAATGGCGATAATGAACACAAAAACACCATGTGTGGTCTTTCTTTGGAACTAACAACACGGGAGAAGAAAAAGGACTAGAGCTGGGTTGGATTACTCCTTGTGCTAACATCTCCGTGACTTGTTTTCATCCTTTTGTGCTGGGTTGTATCGATAAGGCCGGAGGTTAACTGGGAACACCCCCAGTATCAATGGTATAGTGTGATCAAAAGGCCTACTTGGTGGTAATCCCTTTGGCTCCATAAACAAGTGATCAAATTCAGCCAACAAGGATTGCATTGGTAGAGGTATTGTAAGCTCAACTGCCTCTGTTGCACACAAAGAAGGTATAGAATCAGAACTCAGAATTTCCTCCGAATCATTGCTGCGGCTGACCCAAACCATATAGCATTGAGGCTGTTGGAACTTGATGCCATGCAAACACACCTCCTTGCCTTTGCACCAAAAGGAGAGTGTCTTCTTAAGCCAATTCACCTTCATAGGGCTATTCTCCTCTAACCAATCCATACCCAATATAATGTCATAATATCCCAAGGGTAGCATCCAAAAATCAGTATGGAAAGTCTGATTCTGAACAGTCCATTTACACTGATAGAATTCCTGATTGCAATGCAACACACTGCCATTAGCAATATGTACTCAAATAGGCACCAATGGTGGTTGAATACCTTGCAGCACTCGGGCCAATCGGTCACTAACAAAGCAATGAGAGCTGCCGGAATCCACCAACATGATGACCGAGTTACCCTGCACTTGGCCTTGTAGCCTGATAGTGCGGTGTGATTCCTCCCCTGACATAGCTTCTTGTGAAATAGACAATAATTCTGCCTCATCCTGAGATTTAGTATCGGTCTCTCGTGGTGAATCTGGTTCAGTCTTATGCAATAAGTCCCACAACTCTTCCACCACATGTAATTGTACTGTTGGTCCACATTTGTGCTCTCTGGATCATCGCTCACCACAAGTATAGCAAAGCCCTTTTGCTCTGCGAAAAGCTCGAAGTGCTACCAGTTTTTCGTCCACCGGGGTTGTTCTTGCCCCTTCAGTGTTCCTTCTATCTTCTGACTTGGCCATTTGAGAGTTTCTCCCTAGAGGTAACGGAAGTGGCACTGCAGGGCGTAATCCTGGACGAGTGACTGATGGTGAATCCCCTCGACGAGACTCTTTTCTCATAGAATCCAACACCTCTTCCTGCAACCCCGCTAATGCCACAGCCGTATCCAAATCTTTTGGTCTGTGTAAGACCACTGCTGCTCTAATATCACCTCTTAGCCCATCCACAAATTGGGTAATAAAAAATACCGGATTCCATGATTTTTTTTGATGTAAAACAGTAGGGCGAGCCCTTCTGTATATATTATATGAAATAAAACAATTACAAAAAAGGGAAAAGGAAAAAACAAACAAAAAAAGGTTCAGAACCAGAATATACAGGACAGAAAGAAGAAGGAGAAAAGTTCCATAACAGAAAAGCTTCTCATGGTAATGAGAAAACCAGGTGGTCAGCTGGGGAGGTTAGATAACCATGCGGCTAGTAGGGGCTTAAAGGAGGGTTTGGTACGGTGGATCAGTAGAGAGACTTCCCGAGAAAATGTGATTCGCCAGCCTGGGATGCTAGGTGCTTGGTGGTTGAAGATCCCGTTGTTCCTTGTGATCCATATAGCCCATGTAGTTAATACAATCAGTTCCATAAAAAAACTGTGACCAATCTTGTCCTTGAGATGGAATAGTGCTTGATGGGCCGATATGAGCGGCATCCTTTGTGGGCAGATGAAGTCCCAACATTGCTGGGCAAAAGAGCAGTTCCAAAAGAGATGTTGTGCCGTTTCTTCAGTAGCTTGATCACATAGGTAACATGAGTAATCATCCATGGGGCAATTCTTGCGTCGCAAAAGGTTCCTAGTGTTAAGCCTATCTTTGAGCATGAGCCAGAAGAAAATTTTATGACGCTGTTGGCAGGTGCATTTCCATAACCAATTGTAGTAACTTGGGACCAGTTGCTGACCCATGAGGTAACAGTAGGTTTTGGTAGATGAGAACCAAGGTGAGTTCCATATGTAGTGCTAAGAGTCGTTATGTGCTGAGAGGTCAAGTTGATGAATAAGTCGTTGCACTTGGCGGAATTGTTGGTGTGCTTGTGTTGACATCGGTAGGTGGAACAGGTCTTGTAAATGCTCCATATGCTTAGCAGTCGCAATAGAAGTGAGCTCCGATTTGGTAAATGAGAAGAGTTCCGGATGTTGATTGCATAGTAAATTTCCATTCCATAGGTCTTTCGAGCTTGATTCGTCCATTACATACCATGCGAGTTGCAATACCTTTATCTGAGGCGACAATTTGAGTATGTCTCTCCACCAGAAGGATCCAGTTCTCGCCTGAACCGTTGGCAATGAATTATGATAATGAGCTTCCCACAGGAGATGGACCCAAGGTAGGTCGGTATGGTTAAAGAGCTTGTGAAGGTTCTTGAGCAAGAGTACCTTATTTTGGGTGTCCAAGTTTAAAACTCCTAGCCCACCTTGGTTTTTTGGTTTGCAAACCTCTTTCCAAGCAATTAAAGATTTACCACGGGCATTCAGTGAGGTGCCTCTCCAGAGACAATTGCGTCTGTATCTGTCAATTTGCATGAGGACTCCCTTTGGGAGTTTGAGAAGGCACATGAAGAAAGTGGGCAGTTGAGAGAAGACCGAATTCACCAGAGTAAGTCTGCCCCCAATGGAGAGGAAGGCTGAACAGCTTGCTAACCTTCTGTCGATTCGTTGAATGAGTGGGAAGAAATCTTTGATATTCGGCTTGGTTGTTCCCAATGGGAGTCCTAGGTAGGTGAAAGGAAGGGAACCCTGCTTGCAACCAAATGTGTGGGAGAGGTTATCCATCTTATCCGGGTGCACATTGATCGGTGAAATGGAGGATTTGTCAAAATTGACCTTGAGTCCGGTAGATTCTGCAAATGAATTAAGCAGTCCCTTAAGGAAGAAAAGCTGTTTAGCACAGGCCTGCATGATGATGAGTGTGTCATCTGCATATTGTACTACTGGGAAATCTTGACAGGCCAAATATTGAACCGGCATGGTAAGCAGTCCCATATCCCTGGCTTTATTGAGGATGGATTGCAGGAGGTCAGCTGCAAGAACAAATAAAAGTGGAGAAAGTGGGTCTCCTTGTCTCACTCCCCTCTTGCAATGGATCAGTTTACCGGGCACCCCGTTGAGTAGAACAGATGAAGTTCCGGTGTTGAGGATATTAGTAATCCAGGTCATCCATTTAGGTCCGAACCCCTTGTGCTCCATGATAGCAAGGATGGTCCTGTGTTCCACTTTGTCAAATGCCTTCTCAAAGTCTAGTTTAAGTACAATGGTCTCTTTTTTTGAAGAGTGACAGATATGGAGGAATTCAAATGCCCAGGCTAAGCAGTCTTGGATGGTCCGTGATTTCAGGAAGCCATACTGGTTAGCATGAACAAGTTGTAAAATAACCGACTGGAGTTTGTTAGCCAGGAGTTTGGTGAGAATTTTAAAAGTGGTGTTCAGTAATGAAATCGGTCTAAAGTCATCAGTCCCCATCGGGTTGTCCTTCTTGGGAATGAGGGCAATGAATGCAGAGTTGATGGTTTGAAGATTGAGCTCATTCAAGAAGAAGGCATCATAGAGGTCGTAAAAGTCTTGCTTAATGGTGCCCCAACATTGCTTAATAAACTGACCATTAAAACCGTCTGGTCCCGGTGATTTGTCCGGCAGAAGGTGTTTAATAACTTCATCAATCTCGTGGTGTGTGAAGGCTTCTTCCAACCAGTTCAAGTTGGGATGAGGCACCATCAATTCTGCCAGATTGAAGTGCATAGTAGGTTCCATGGAGGTGCCTAGTCTTTCTTTAAAGGCGTCCCAAAATAATGAAGCTTTGTCCTGATGTTCCTTAAAAACATTGCCAACGTCATCATGTAGGGCAGTGATGTAGTTAGCTCTAAATCTAATGGTAGCTCTGGCATGAAAAAACTTGGTGTTTTCATCGCCCAGTTTAGCCCAGTTGATGGAGCCCCGTTGCTTCCAGTAGATATGCTGTTGTTTTAAGAGGTGATTAAGGTGCTCCTTTAATATATCCCTGGTGTTCCATTCTTCTGTTGATAATGTTCTGTATTCTTCTAATATGTCCAGGAGCAGAATCACCTCATTCGACTTGGTAATGGCCTCTCGGAGATTAGATAGGTGTTTGGACCAAATCTTAAGGGTCCGCCTAAGAGCTTTAAATTTCTGATTGATTCGTCTGCCCGGATCAATGGCATGACATGGTGCTTGCCAGACCTGTTGTACCAGGTTCTTAAAATCCTTATGCTTCATCCAATGATTTACAAATCTGAAGATTGTAGCTTTCGGGATGGAAGTGCTGATTTGGATGACACGAGGAACATGGTGAAACCGATTTAGCTAGAGGGATAACCCAAGTATTTGGGAACAGGAGAGTCGAGCGTGGGAGGAGAATACCGATCCAACCTCTGAAGCAATGGGTCACCGTGCATATTGCTCGAGTAAAGGATCGCCTTTTAATGGTAATTCAACAAGGCCCGGATCATTGATGGCGACATTGAAGCCTGACATGTCATTAATACTTCCTCTGGTTTATTTCTGTCCGTGGGGTCTCTCATGAAATTGAAGTCGCCAACAAATAGGTAGTCCTGGTTAGGTGGTATAGCGATGTTAGCGAACCAGTCCAGGAATCTTCCTTTGACATCAGGTCTGGGGGGGACATAGAGGTTGGTGAGAGACCAAGTCAGACCCGAGTGGACCGAGGTAAATTCAACTGAGATGGAGAACTCATTAGAGTAAGTTGAGTGGCCCAAAAACATGGAACTCGACCATGCAATGAGTATGCCTCCTGAGTTGCCAACCGAGGGGAGGTAATGAAAGCAATTGAAGCGGCTGGGGTAGAAGTTGTGCAAAAGTACCAAATCCAAGTTTTGAATCTTAGTTTCTTGCACACAAAGGATGCAACACTTGCTTTCTTCAATTTTGTTACGAACGGCTCTCCATTTGATGCTAGAGTTAAGGCCCCTAACATTCCAGGATAAGACTTTCCATTGTCGATTCATAGTTAACCAAGTGATTCTGTTGACTCCGGCATATACCAGGTATGCCAGAATGAGTTGTTACAGTCTTCATCACAAGAAGCAAAATAGTAGCGGCACACATACATCGATGAGATACTAGTGCAATCCTAATAAAGACTATAGTAGTGGTACTGTGGTAGCTGCAGTAAGTGTCATCCCAAAAGCTCCTGCAGTCCATCACCTTCCTACCATCAGTGCATGTTGTCTTCATCAGGTTCGGGCGATATTCCATCACAATGTTTGGCCTTAGTAGTTGCACTCCGAAGCTTATCGTCCGTGATAAGGTCCGGTGGCACTTGACAGTAGCTCAAACAAAGGTTCTTGATGATTCTGGTTGAAAGGTATGGTTGTGAAACCTCCTGAGGCAGTTGCTGTTTGCCCGAGTCAAGTTTGCGCATGAAGCCTCCTTTAAGAGCTTTCAGTCTGGTGCTTCTTCTGACCTCAGTCTCAACCAGAGGGGTGGCCCGTTTGGTGAGTTTCTTCTTGAGATGGATGTCCGAGGTGGTGCTAATAGTTGTCGACCCTTTCTGAGACGGAGTAGGAGAGGTGTGAGAAAGCATCAACGGTGCGTCGTCTTTCGTTTGAGTTATCTCTGCCAGTGGAGATACTACGTCTGTCGAATCAGTGACAGGGTGATCTAACCCAGCCGAAGCTTCAGGCGACTCTTCTGTAGTCCCTGGGTAAGTATCCGGAATGATAAATGGCTTGCTTGGTCCTGGCTGTTCTTCCGTATTGGAGATGATAGGCCACATGCCAGATGAAAGAATGCTCTTGGCCGTGGGAAAGCTGTCTGATGAAGAGAGCAAAGAAGTGAAGAAATTGGCCCATTCCGTGGGCATGTTCACCACTGAAGGCCCTTGTTGGTCAACATTTGTGGGGTGTACTTTGGCCCAGGCCCGCGATTCAAAAGGAGGGCAGGTGATGGGAGGTGAATTCATGTTGGCACCAACATGTATAGAGGCGTTCATTCCTGGTATCAAGACCATGCCCAGTTGCAGGTTGAGGTTAACAGGGTTTGGATTCACCAACGGTTCATTGTGCCACAGCTGTGTAGCATTCAAGTCCTCATCGTCATGGTTGATTGGGTGGTTGAGGTCAGGGATCGGTTCTGGTAGTGCTGATGAGTGCCCTCTTCTGGTAAGCTCTTCAGAAAAACCACACGAGGCCGAAGTGTTAGAAGATGGTGCATGCTCGGATAAATCAATGCTGATTTGAGGACCAGGGATCTGAATATTAGGCTCTGCCCCCTCTTGGGGGATGTGTTCATCCATTTCCATCAGATCTTCCTGGATCGGTGGTAGAGGAGCTGGTTGGGGCCATGGAAGCCCGACGGCATTGATCGCATTGTGCATCTGGTGAACTGGAGGAGGATACTGGCCATTAGGGGCACCACCAAATGCATCTTGAGCTCCTGCATTGCCGTTGAAAGGGTTATCAAGGCCAGGTTCCGGTGGATGCAGGCCCCACGGTTGGATTGGAGGTGGATGTGGGTTTCCACCATCATCAGGTGGGGCATCTTCGTCAGGGGGTCCGGCTCCCAAAAGCGTTTGGGCGATGATCTCACATGGGACGATCCGAGGACTCATTGAAAAGTCGTCCCCATCGATGTCTGAATGCTTCGTGGTACCGTGTCTAAATCAATAACTCTTGCCTTGATGATAATCCGAGACAGTTAGTCGAGTCCTTCTCCCATACAAGCAGACGTCCAAAGCTCTTAATGGCGTCTTGGATGTAGGGCAGGCTCCAGTAGTCCAAAGGAAAACCTACAAGCATCAGCCAGCACTCTCTGTTGAAATTTATGCCTTTCCAGTTCAACCCCTCATTGTGCTTAAGGAAAGATATATGAACATCTTGAAACAGGTGGGGGCTCGCATGAATCATTGCCTCCCGGGCATGAACACTGTTGAACCTCACATATCTTTGCCAGAGAAGGCGGGGCTAAATCTTCTGAATATGAAGGCAGCGAATCTCCACAAGAAATTCTGTTAAGATATCTTCCACATTAGCAAAGGGGACCTGACCTGGTGGCATGGGTTCAATTCTTGCAATCGCCCAGTCCTCATTAGTGGAAGGAGCACGGCCGCTGATCACCCGGGCGCGACAGGGCCTACCCTCAACTTGTTGCAACTCATATCCTCTTGGCAGGAGCGGCCGGAAGTCTCCTTCAAAGTTGGCCATAGGATCAAAGGGGACGATCGCCCAATCTGGGGAGGGAGAGGGAGAAAGTGTTGTTGGTGATGGTAGTCTAGGAGACGCCGGTAGAGGAACGGCCGCGTTGGTTCGCCTCGGGGGTTGTGATGCTTCCTGAGGAAGCCCAAAGAAGTGCAGCCCGAGGTCTCGTAGGGAACGAAACATTAATGGCTCCGGGGGGCGTGCCGAGTAGGTCTGGTTCACACCGTTGAACCACGAATTGCAATTGTGTCTTGACCAATCCCAATTTCTAACAGAGGGGGTGAAACAGGGCTTAGGTACAAAGCCTGGGCTGGCAAAGTTGCCTGGGCAAGATGCCGCAACATGACCTAGTGCTCTGCAATTGTGGCAATGGATGGCATTTCTGCAATACCGTCTGGTATGACCAGTAAGGAGGCAGCGGATGCAGTGAAGCAAGGTGGTATTACCAGGACGGGAGGGTCGGAAGCTAGCTTCAAGAGTTCTAACTGGTGCTGAGTAAGGAGTACCAAAGATAAGCGAAGAACCTATTCTGGAAGCATTGTTCTTGTCTTGGTTCATATTATCCTGTAGAGGGCTGGAAGAATGATAGGGGGCATTAAGCCTGCTGAAGACCTGTGTAATCGGGATGGTGGCTTGAACTGATGACTTGGTGGTCCTCATCTGGTTCCGGGGTGGGCAATTCAGATTGAGCTTTGTTCCCTAGTGTTCCGATTTGGTATGACCAGAGCGCACCACCTCTACAAATGATCTCTTTTTACCTTGGACCGTAGTCCATTCATTTTTTTTTGTTCTTCCGTCCACAACTGAAATTCTCTTTGCCAGTTAGCCCCTCCATTGCCCCAGAGGCTGAAGAATACCGCATATTCTTTACAGGAATAGCTTTTGAGGTTGAATATGAAGAAGCCCACCTCTTTGGAAGCTACAGAGAACTTGAATCCTGAAGGATAGAGTTTGTTTACCTTGAAATCACTGGCATTACCCCCCAAGCAAGCTTGTAGGGCTGAGCTAACCTTCTCTTCATCCAGACGAAATCGGGAGCGGCCAAAGGAGGCCACTAAGAAGAATTCGCGAAGTCCACATCCAGGCCAGAAAACCACCGGGGAACCAAATCGCTTCCAAATCTGCTTCTGGAGATCCAGACCTGGGGAGGGGTCGAGTTCCAGAGTCATCCTGAGTGATGCGATGAAGTTACCTGTGGTGTCCGTCGGTGCCTGGGCGGCACCGGCGAGGCTGAGGATGAGTGACGCTAGTCGCAGGTGGATTCCATGATGCATGATGAGCTATCAAACTATGCATCAGATCATTGAATTTGTCAGCGTATTCTGCCACCGAAGTCGTTTGGCGCAACCGGTTGAATTGAAGAACCAATTGCTGCAATTCTTCTCGACCAAACCGATAGCACACTGCCTCAGAAAAACTTTCCCATGTATTGAAACGTCTATGTGCTTGAGATGACTGCAACCATAGTAGAGCTCCACCCACAAAAAACATTGTTGCCATGTTTACCATGAAGTCAGGATGTACTGAACAGACTCGGAAATAAGTTTCACATTTTAGTTGCCAGGCCTTCGGATTATCACCGTCAAATTGGGGAAAATCAAGTTTAGGTGGGCGTGGTTGGTGATGGTAAGGACCACGATGTCTACATGAGGAGGAACCCCATCCGGTGAAAGAAAATGGATCGGCATGATCGGGCATACTATTGTTTGGTGGTAGCCGGGAAGGACAATTTTCCCCAAAAGTTTTTCCTCTGAACACGAGTTCATCACGTCTGCTATTCTGACCATTACCTTGTTCTCCTCGATTACCGAACAGCTCTCCTCTCCATACGATGTGAATTTCCGCCATAGTTGGACTGGCTTGGCCTCTGGAAATGGCAGAAGCGGTGGTAGATCACCCGATCGGACCACTGGACTAGGGTTGCGAACCAGATGAACCAGCTGCGATCTCAATTCAACAACTTCGGTTCTTAGCCCATCGACCGACTGCTCTATCTCCGGCTTCCACCGCTGTAGTTCGAGCACTCCGGGCTTCATCTCTTCTACTGTGACCTGAATAGCCTCACTCCGGGCTTCCAATTTCTTGAGGGATTCAACTTGCGCCAAGATTGCTTTGGTTAATTCTGCGAGTTGATGATCCATTTCTTGTGTCTTGACCTGCGCCCGGGTTCTGTAGCGTGGGGGATCCAAGGCTCGAAAGAGCTCTGATACCAATTGTTACAGACCTCTTCCTTCTTTCGATTTCTGATAGCACTCAAAGTAACATATACAAGTATTCGGTGGAAGTATAGATGAAGAACGAAGAGAAGAGGGGAGTTGAGAGAGGTTCAAGGGAATAAGGGAGTTCGGTATTACATCATCATGAATCCCACTCGAGAGGACCACCCACCTTTTATATCCGGCTATTAGGTCACCACTTGGGCCTATTTACATTGAGAACAAAGCGAAAGTATCAACTACTTAGCCCAATCGATAATCAAACCGAACGCTTTGGGTTTGAAGGCGTTTTCCTGTCGGCTGTTAGCGCGTCCATTGCCTCCTCCTGTTTACCGTCCGGCACCTTAACAGAATCGTATTTACAAATTTGCAAATTCAGCTCTGCATTTCTCTATCAAGATCTTGAGTCTAGGATTTTGTGAATGGAAGATGTCAACTGTGTAATTCCTACTTGTTATGCAAAGACATTCGATGGAAGAGTTCCATCCTTTTGTCCTGATTGTCTTGCCTACTACCTCTTTGTTACAACTGTCAAGTCATTATTCATGTTTAAGCTAATGCTATTTAAAAATGCAGCGATATATAGTGCTTATGCGGACAAGTAAAATTAGAATATCATGTGTCGATAAATCGGATACCTATTGTAACTTTGTTCTAGGTAAGCCATTGGTAATTGGTGGTATGAATTATTCTTGAACTTGTTGACAACGCTCTGAGGATACTTTTTCCCACCACCATAGCTTAACTACATACGTTAAATCAACATTATTGATAAATTTGCTCTGTGCATGAGAGCTACTGGTATTTGGGCATAGAGAAGGCTCAATCTCTCCATCCTTTCTTGGGAAAAGTTGGCACCTTCTTAGTCTTGTAGTTGTAAGAAACTGCAACATCATTTCTACTTCTTTCAGGGTAGGTCTCTCCCCTCCTTTGGTTTTCAAGCATGCTTCTGCGATTGAGGCAATATCATTAATTTCCTCCTAGTTTGTCTCTTCCACAACATGGGAATCCATGATTTCCATGAGATCTCCCTGCTGAGGTCCTTCCACAAAGTAATCGGATTGAACCTAGGTCATTAGTAAAAAATGGCTTCTTTCTTGCGAAGCTCCACAAGTATGACTCGAAAACTATAAACATCACTCTTCTCGGTTAGTTGGCGGTGTGATAGTACTATGAGTCTAAGTAACCAAATGTGCCTTGTACAATGGTCACCACATGAGTCGATCGGTGATCTGAGATCTCGAAGTGCCAAAGTCGGAAACCTTTGTAGTAAAGTTTTCATCTAGGAATATATTTGAAAATTTGACATCTCTATGGAAAATTGGTATTGCGGCAAAATGAGTGGAGATAAGCAAGAGCACTGCGGCTTCTATTGCGATTCTAATGCGATCATCCATGGCGCACACATTTAACACATACATCGATGTGAAGAAGGTCATATAATGTGCCATTGGATATGAACTCATAGACTAGCAAAGACACCTCTGTTTCGAGACAACCAAAAAGCTTCACCACATTGCGATCAATAATTTGTGACTGGATGGCAACCTCATTGATAAATTGGTCTATCTCAGTTTGCTCCACTATTTTGGACATTTTAATGGCCACCACACGTTGATCAGATAGAATCCCTTTGTAAACTGTGCCGTGTCCTCCATAGCCAAGAACACGAGCAACATCGAAGTTGTTGGTTGCCTTCTCTAATTCCTCAAAGGAGAATATCTTTGTTTTATCTGTGGCGCTTTCATCTAATATTAGTTGTTCCAAGAGTAGGCCTTTATTTTTCTTAAAGTATGCCCTTCGAATTCACTTTTGTATGCCTCTCTTCCACTTGCTAACGAGCACAGTTGCATCAAATACAAGAATTATGGAGCCAAGGCCACAACCAATTCCAGTTGCAATACCTACATCTAGTAGTTGTATTCATGAAAGCATAATGCATTTTGCGAATTGTAACCATGCAACTTAAGGGATTCAGTTCGTTCTGACTTACCTAGAAGAAGATTGTGTCTCTTAGCTGATGTCACACCTTTCCCTTTTGTTGGATCAAACCTTAGTTCATCGGGGTAACTACCGTACGGAGGAGGGCCAGTACGGTACAACTGAAGGGGAGGGGCTTTAGGAGAAATGATGGACAATAGACTGGGATGATGAACTTTGAGGGAGGCTATAGATTATTTCTTCTTGCTTGCTTATGAATGGTGCAGCTCATCTCTTTATATAGATGAGTTTAGCCCCTAACAATATGAAAATTATCATATCTAATGCAACCAATCAACTAAGGATAAAATAATATCTATACTTTCTAAACATGAAGCTATGCATCAAATAATTCCTAATACGAAGATATGCATCTAATCATTCCTAATATAAAGATATGCATCTAACTATTCCTAATATAAAGGAAACAACTATTCTAATATGTTTGGACACTATTCAAGCACATAAATAGTACATGTGAACAATAATTTCTACCCATAACGCATGGCCGTAGCTCCCCTGGGCCCATGCCCATAACACTTCATCCCTCCCGGACAAGCAGCTCATCCTCGAGCTGCATGGCAGCGACCATGGCTGCAACCCGAGGTGTCCCCATGTCGATGAGAGGTCATGGCATCGACGGAACATTGCATAGAAGATGGTCCGCAACGCTCCAATGGATAGCAGTAAGGATTGCGGTCCCTTGTCGTGTCTTGACATTGCAGGAGATGTTGGTGGCATGGACAAGCTGCGCGGGGTAGCAACGACGCTTTTCCTACTATAGGATGCTTTAGTAGGGGATAAAACACGACGCCGTCGTGGTCCTGACATCTGGCACACCCCGCACTTACGAAGGCACGACGTCGGTCGAGCGCATATGGAGAAGACAATAGTTGGATAGCAGCCTTTTTCCAGTGGCAGAGCCAGGATTTTGCAGATGGGGGTGCGAACTTAAGACACATTCGGTCCAACACAAGTTGAAATGACATACTACATAAGCTTGGCCGTGGTCGCAGGAGGAGACCTTTGGGGTGGGGCGAGGCAGCGCCGGCATCGGCGGCGAGGCGGAGGCGAGCCTGAGGCGGCCGGCGTCGGCGACATCGATCTGAGGCCGGCCTTGAGGAGGCCCGCATCATGAGGAGGGGCAACCGCACCGGGGTGGGGCGAGGCGGCCTTCGGGCGCCAGTGGGGCGCCAGCGCCTTGAGGCTCTGAGCGAGGCGGAGGCCGAGCCAGAGGTGACCGACGCCAGCAGCCTGGAGGCCGGCAAGCCAGGAGAGGCGACCAGCACCGAGGCAGGCAGCTCGGGCGCCGCCGAAAGGCACCCGGCGTGGGGCCGTGGCGAGGCGGAGGCCGGGCCGGAGGCGACCGACGCCGGCGGCGTCAAATCTGGAGACTGGAGACCACAATCCACAATGAGTGAAAGAGATAAATGGGGAGAGAGATAACAGGAGAAAGCATTAAGGCAATGCATGATGGCTAATGGGCTTATGGATCTTGGGAGGTGTTGGAAGTTGGGCCAAATAAGAAATGGGCTGCCGTCTGTCGTGAGAGCATGTATATTGGTTGAGAACATCTATACTAGTATGTGTAGTATATACTTTATGTATTAAGGGGGGTATATATCAGTTTTTGTGCAAAAATTTTGGGGTCTTGTTGTCATCGCCATGCACTATTGTAGCTCTGCCCCTGCCTTTTTCCTCGGCGAGGGCACCATTTGTGCAACCATGGGCAGCGAGGTCGATGATGCAAAAGTTCTTGAGCAAAATCGAGAGGCATAACCAGTGGCGTAGATCGCGTAGTAGCTACTACCCGTGCCTTCTTCTTCTCCTCCTTTTCAATAAGCTTGGCCATCACAGCCACCATGTCTACCAAGATGGCTTTCATGTCATCAACATCAGCACTCATATCATTGAGGGTGGCCCTTATGGCCTTGAAATTCTTGGTAGCAGAATCCATGGTGTTGGCTCTGATACCAAATTATTATGAACCCTAGTTCATCAAGGTAACTATCGTACAGAGGAGGGCTGGTACGGCATGACTAAAGGGTAGGGTCTTTAGGAGAAAGGATGGACCGTAGACTGGGATGATGAACTTTGAGGGAGGCTATATATTATTTCTTCTTGCTTGCTTATGAATGGTGCGGCTCCTCTCTTTATATAGATGAGGTCAGCCCCTAACAATATGGAAACTATCATATCTAATGCACCCAATCAACTAAATCAACTAAGGATAAGATAATATCTATACTTTCTAAATATGAAGATATGCATCTAATCATTCCTAATATGAAGTTATGCATCTAATAATTCCTAATTTGAAGATATGCATCTAACTATTCCTAATATGAAGGAAACAACTAATCTAATATGTTCGAGAGCTATTTACGTGCATAAACAATACACATGAACGATAATTTCGCCCATAACGCATTCTTTGTAGCTCCCTGGCCCATGCTCATGACACCAAGCAACATCAAAGTTGTTGGTTGCCTTCTCTATTCCTCGAAGGAGAATATCTTTGTTTTATCTGTGGTGCTTTCATCTAATATTAGTTGTTCCAAGAGTAGGCCTTGATTTTTCTTAAAGTATGCCCTTTGAATTCTCTTTTGTATGCCTCTCTCCCACTCGCTAACGAGTACAGTTGCACCAAATGCAAGAATTATGGAGCCAAGGCCACAGCCAATTCCAATTGCAATACCTACATCCAATAGTTGTATTCATGATAGCATAATGCATTTTGCGAATTGTAGCTGTGCAACTTAAGGGATTCAGTTCATTCTGACTTACCTAGAACAAGATTGTGTCTCTTAGCTGATGTCACACATTTCCCTTTTGTTGCATCAAACTCTTTTTCGTGAGTGCAATTTGTGCAAGTATAGCCTCCAGGAAAATGCTAGCATGTGCCTTTACAATAATTTGCTAGTTTACACTCATCGATATCGGTAAATAGTAGGAAAGTGAGCGCTAATGGATGGTTTTGAATAACTCTAAAAATTATGTAATATATGAGAGTGACTATGGTACATGTGTATGTAAATTATGCACTTTATGTACACTTTTCCCACAATCCACTAATCATCCATTCATCCTACAAGTGGGAGTGGTGGGGAGTGAAATGATAGTGGGAGAGGAAGACATTTGAATTTTTTTGAACTAAATGTTGTATATTATATATCCATCCCAAAATATATTTAATTTTTTTAGGTGTGGGGGGTGTTGGCACAGACCTGTGCAACTATCTTGGACATATGGGTTTCCTTCGTAGCCAGAAGAACATTTGCACAATCTCTTATATACACCATTAGCATTTTTCTTCTTCTAATTATATGTTAGTAAACAACTAAACATATAAAAATATATTTAAATACTTTTGATGTCATATATGCTAATATCATTTTATCAGGCAATTTTACATACTCTGTGTATCTTAGTGGCTAAAGTCTTGAAAGTTTGAGCACACACATTCTAAACGACATATATAGGAACATAGATAGTATATGATTGGTGGTATACATGATGGAGGTATCTAATGTTGGTTAAAACCATATTCTTTGCACATTTCTCTATTTTACCAACCCAATTTATATAAAAAAAATCTTTTAGTTAAGTAGACAACCCACTTTCAACAATTTAGATTTGTTTCAACTGTTTTGTGATCTCCGAACTCAAACACAGGGTGTGCGCATTATATATGAATGGAACATATTCATCAACTTAAGCATGCCCTCCATTTTCTTTAATGAGTTGATATTAATTGAATATCAATTTTGCTTTAAAAGATTTTTGCAAAGGTTTTATTCACGCCTAATCCATATTGAGTAGACCGTGCCGTTGTGAGAATTCTTCATTCATGAGTTGTAGGAGGGACATATGTCACCACGAACAAAAACTAAAGCATTGTTAAGGATTATAAATTGACTTACTACACTCCAGAGTATGAAATCAAGGATATTGATATCTTGGTAGCATTCCCAAGTAGCAGTGGAAGCAACCACGTTTCGTTTTGTGCAATATTGTTTCGATAAAACTTAACGCGCTATAAATGAACGAACATACACGTATCTTCTAGTGACTCAAGAGGTATGAATGGCATGGGTGTATAAAGGCAATACATGCTATACAGTCATCCATTGTGACACACTCATGCAATTAACTTTCGGTTTTAGCACCAAAGCAATATGAAAAAGTTTGCAAAAAAATTGACAATCTAGTGAACACCCTTTATAATTTCATCCTCAAATTCAAAATGTGTTAAAACAAACAAAAATATAAGTTTGTTATGAATAGTAGTTTTGTCTGCTATCTTTCTCAAGTTGGAAAAATCTTTTCAAGGAGTTTGCTCTAATTATCCATCTAGCAAAGGATGCAGACAAGGAGGACATGGAAAATTGGGTGAGTAGTCTAGCTTAGCAGCTATGAGCCCTTAGGAGCATGTATATTCTTTCTTGTTGCTTTTTCCTTTTTTTTGTACATAAACCTTATTATTTATATTAATATATATCCATAGGGGCCTCCCCTCCAGTTCTTCTAAAAAAGTGGCATTTCCTTTTGTTTTTCCTTTTCCTTTTAATTTATCATTTATCATTTTTTTATCTTTTTTTACTCTTAAAATAGAATGAATTTGAACTTAAAATTTTATATATATGTAGAGTAAATTGAGAAGCACATCTAATATTTTTTTGGGGGGAATTTTTCATGGTGATCTAATGCCCAAACGATCTAGGCCCCTATTTTCATTGAGTATGAGATTTGGTGATTAATGACAACTGGATGTGTGGAACTAACAATTTTCATAAGTTGGTGAAATAGGTATGGTTCCATGTTGATGAAAGACTTTGGATGACTTCATGAGTTGATAGTCATCAAGTCAAGATTCGGAGTGAAAAATATCATTGTGTGTTGATAGACATCAAGTCAAGACTTAGGTATTGAAGGATGACATCATGTGTTAATGAGCATCAAGTCAAGTTTCCAAAGTGAAGGATGCTATCATGTGTGGATGATCATCGAGTCAAGAACCTGGACTTGGAGAAGCGATGTTCGTTATCAAGTCATCTCCGCGAGTTGGACTAGCTAAGTAAAAGGTATATAATCAAGGTAAAGGATATGTTTCTTAGTAATTTTACCGATCTTAGTGTTTAGAGTTAGATCAGATTGCTAGATTAGTTTTTCCGTACTATTAAGAGGGGTCATGGCTAGTCGCTTGATTTGCATCGTGTACCGATTGCTCAATCTCAAATGCATAATTCATATTGCTCAAATCATGTGTGTTTAGTTTGTGGTTAGTTGGAGTCTAAGAAAAATGATTTTAGATATTAATCTTAATTAGACCCAACTAGATGTCAACGGTATGCATGTGGTTTGACTTATTAGAGATGTATCGTGCATGCCGTTTAGCTCTTGTACACCCTCGTGCTTGGTTGATTAATAATTTGGGACAGAGAGGGTGTTGGACATGTCCAACTGAATGTCCAGCGAGTGGCTAGAATTGTTTTCTAACAGAGGAGGCAGTGGACATGTCCAGCCGAAGCATGTGTTGTAGTGTGGACATATCCAGTTGAGTATAAGTCAGCCCCAACGGTCATATTCTCTCATTAATGCACTAGCCGTTTGAAAGTCCAGTAGACATGTCTAGCCGCAACACTTGCCCAACCGTGGACATGTCCAAATAGTGGTATGTGTGTAGTTTTGAGAATATAACGGCTTGTTTTGTCTGGAAGGCTATATAAGGTCGATTTGGCCTGTCATTTTAAGACTCTTGACACTCCATTACAATATCCTCGAGTTAGTGCAATTCCTCTCTACTCTCTACTGCATGTGTTGCACCTTGTGAGGTTTAGAGGCAAAATTCTAGTACATGTTTTACATCTAGCGAGAGTTTGAGGCAAGATTCAAGTGCCTTTGCTTCAAGATTGAGCTTTGGGCACTTGATAGAGTCAAGTGGTTGTCTTGGCTTATTACTTTTGGAGTTTGCCGAAACCTAGACGACATAGAGGTGTTTGCTTATGCTAATTTACTGTCGGACCCGGATTCCAAGAATCCAAATCCTCTATGAAAGCACTTTGCTATTCCCTGGATCAGTAGTAGCACTCACAGGCACATTACTGAATCATTCATACAAGGCGTGAATTAAACATTCAAATTTATTACAACACAGAGTGACATAGACCACGTCGGGTCGAGTTTTACAAAAGGGACCGAACAAGGCCAACTTGTTTACATTACATAGAGCAACGTAAACTACAGCAGAAGCAAAAGGGAAGTAGGGCTCATCTCACCACGAACAGCGGTCGGGCAACACATGTCGATGGACATTAACCAAGAGCTGGATAATATCGGTTGTACGCAAGTGCCAACGAGTCCACTAGACTGGGGCGAGACCTAGACTAAAGAACTATACTACTCTTCATCGTTTCCTTGACCACCAACTTCTAGGTCCTCATAATACGTGTAGTCTCCTTGATCTTCATTGTTTGAAGGGTTTGGGGGAGAGCGAGAATGAGCACAACTTTCGTGCTCGCGAGCCAACACACAATGCCATAATATATATGCAAGGCTTAACAAGGATGGCTCGGGCTCTTTTATTTGCTAAAGCAACATTTTCAATCATCATATTTACAAATTCCTATCACTTAGCATTTTAACAATTTGCATTTTGTTAAAGAGAATAATTGTGCAATAGTTGTATCAGCAGAAGTTACCTCCACCTTCATGCTTATTTTTATTTGAGCTACCTCCACTCAATTTAACATCACTGGGGGTACATCCACTCAGGGAAAACCAAATTCAGGGCTAGGTGAGCCCGCCACATTTTTCATACCGCCCACAAGGTCTTATAAATAGAACTAACTCAAGTTAAGTCCCCATGTACGCCTTTGACCGTAGGCACGACTGTCTAAACAGTTTTAGACTCTGCAGAGGTTGTACACTGTACCCACAAGAGGTAGTCATACTCATTACCCCACACGATTCCCTAGTCATGCGGTTGAGCGACCGTCACAGTAACTTTTCAACTACCTTGCCCCTTCCGTCATCTCACCTATATGGGGTTATGCCCATTCGTTGCGTGGGATGTTCACCACAACGACTAGCGCAGCTGGCCTTGGCCACAACGACTAGCGCAGCTGGTAACTTCACCCTTTACTGGTGTCCCATTCAAGCTGGAACCATTCACGTGCTTGTGCATTCCCGTTATCCATCCAGCGAGATACATTTAGGGTTCAATAATTTAATAAGCCAAGTTGTAGTTTGCAGACTTATGATCGTACTTGTTTTACACGGGAGGTCGTGACAAGATTAAGTCCTTAATTCATCCGAGCGGTTCATACCACATTCCATTCATTCTCATACTACATCCGCACCCACCATTCATTCCATCCGCCCAGATGTGGTAAGAGCAAGTTATTAGGGTTTTGAAGAGTAAAACCAAATTATCTCATTCATCTCAGTCAATGGACCACCAATGACTGCCCAAATTCATTTCATGTTTGAAGAGATGATGTTTGGGGTATTTAATACCCCAATACTGAAGTAAGTATAGCATGTCGCTTAAGTACAATCTATAGCTAGTATTACCACATAGTTACTAGGGTGACATGGAATAATGGATTCAAATATCAATGGATGGCATATTAATTAATTAATCAACAAATGTGCATTTAACTACCTTAAGCTTTAACATATATTTGATTAAAGAATTAAAGCATGTAATTTTTGTTACTTTAAATGAATATAATTTGCATAAAATGTAGGCTCGATATGATCAAAGTATTGACTCGCCTTGGTTATAGGCAAGAGAGTCTTGGTATTCTTGGGCTTGATCAACTTGAAGGTCTCCCGCATCTTCAAATCCTATTCGGGTGAACGTACCGGAAAAAGCATAACAGGCAAAGAGAGCAAATAAATACACAAGGATACACAAATTAACTCCAAATTGAACAAGATCTATGCCATTAGCAAGATATTGAATTTACAAAATTTTAGAAACAAATTTCATAATTTTTGGAGTTATAACGGAGGAGAACAGGATTTACCAAGATTGAATTGAATTAAAAGAAAGAGAGAGAGGATGGGCGCATGGCACAGTGCAATGAACCGGGTCTACTCGGTTGAGGGGCTAGTCCATGGGAATAGGGAACCGCGGGTCCCACATGTCATTGGAAGGAGGGGGTTTTGACTGGGTGGTTAAACAAAAGATTGCCATTACTATTTGTGCGGGCCCAGTGGCAGTGGAACAAGACATCCATTAAGGCTATTGATTGCATTTAATGGTTAATTAAATGGCAATTCCTCTTTTGCTCAAATCCCGACTGGGATTTTGTCTAACACGCACACACGGCTCGGTCCGACATTCGGACAAACAGGGGAGGTTAGGCCATGGGCGCGCATGGCTTGAGCACGGGCTCGCCGCCGGTGCCGGAGGGCGTGGCAGTGTCGGGCAAGTCCGGGAGCGGGTCGCCCGAGGGGTGGTGGCCCTAGGAGAGGCGGCGGTCTGAGGTGGTCCGGTGGCGGCGGCCTGGGCGGAGGAAGAGAGGCGGTGGTGGCAGGGAGGGAGCAGGGAGGAGGGGGATAGAACCCTTGCGTCACGGGGCACCCGGTGACGGGGTCGCCGGAGGCCGAGGCTCACCGGAGCGGCGATGAGGCGGTGAGGCGGCGTGGCCGTGAAGGGGGAGAATGACGGTTTTTCAGCTGGGGCTTACCAGGAGCAAATGGAGCCTCGTAGGGAGAATGAGGGGGCATAGGAGAGCTTAAATAGGCCGCAAAGGAGGCTTCGGCGTCATGGGCGTACTGGCCAAGGATGGGCGTGGGGGTGGTGACGATACGGGGCGAAGACTCTGGGCGTCCACGCTGGCGCAAGTGCGCGTGTGCGCTACGCAGCGCGCACGGCTTAGACCAGGAAAACGAGTGCGACCAACGACTCGCAGGACGCCATGGCGCGGGCGCTGTGCTCGGACCGGGCAAACGAGTGCAGCGAGGATGACAAGACAGGGCGAAGGCGGGGCGAGGAAGTCGCGGCTGTCAACGGAGCTCGCGGGGGGTGGGGGAGCTGCCAGGGAGTTGGTGGTGGCAGATGTGGCCAGAGGAAGCTCGTCTTGCAGCAGAGGAGGCCTTGACTGTCAACTCGACCACAGGAGGAAGACGACTGAGCGTGTGGCTGGCCAAAGAAGGAGAAGAAACGGGAGTTGGGCCAAGAAGGTGGCGTGGGAGGTTGGGCCGAGTAGGCCGGGAGATGGTAGGCCAAGCTAAGGGGGTTGGGCTGGGAGCAAAGGTCAAATTGGAGAAAGGGGCTCAAATCCGAAAAGGAGAATTCAAACGCGAATTTTGAATTCGAAAGATTCAAGGAGGTTTGAAACACAAACCCGAGCTTAGAGGAAGCTAGAAGATTTTGAAAATAGTTTGCTAAATTGAAATACGGCGAAAGACGAAAACCGAAAGGTAATTACTATTCCCGTCTGAAAAACGGGATGTTACATTTACAGTCTTGCAATTTATATTTCTAGAATTGAATTGTTTGCTTGTCACCCTATAATTGCAAACCTTGATCTAGTCTTAGGTTGTTGGGGGCACTTAGTGACATTAGTTGATTTAGGTCTTAATTGTGCAAAACCGATTTCATTTATGATTCCACATATAAAATCAGTTTTGGCCAAAGAGAAGTTTAAAACCGTCTACTCACCCTCCTCTAATTGGCCTCCTCAATCCTACAACCACATGTAAAATACTTAACTAGAACTTTAAGATTAATATAGATGGGTACTTTGACCCTCACATGCACGCATGAGGATGGGGCTGACTCTCAAAATAACCAGGGACAAAGATCATTTCGTGATTGTTACTACATTACCCACATTTTCTAATCAAATTAATCTTTTATGTGAACTATTTGGTGCATGAATAACATGGTATTGGAGGCAAGAGGTCCTGAGTTCAAGACTTAGCTAATACAATTTTTACTACTTAAAAAAACTCTAATAGTGGTGAATGATGCGTTCTTCTCCTCCGTTCCTCGCGTGTCACGCCTCCTCTCCAAATTTCAGCGAGCTGACAGGTGGGCCGCTCCTAATCACCCTTTCCTAGTTGTAGTTCACAACAACAAATCCCTTCATCTGGTAGAAATCCCAACGGCCCACCTCTCGCCCGCTTCACATCGTCCCCGACTCCCTCCTCCTTCCTGGATTTGGGGGCGACACCTTCCGCTTCCTCGGCTTCTCCTCCCGCATGCCTCCCGCCGTCGCACCACCGCTGTCCCTATGGCCGGGTGGAGGAGGCGCCCATCGTTCGGAATGACAAACCCACACCACTGCCGTAGGGTTCATCCCCGATGAGCTGGAGCGCGTGGTCGCGGCGCCAGACGGATTGAAAAATCGCTGCAGCCAAAAGGGTGGGATTTTGCTGCAGCGATTTTTCGAGCATTCAAGGCGCTTTCTTTGGGAGGATCTTATGCAGGCTGGGTTACGAAGGGATGTTGTGTTAGCCCATGGTTGTGCGGTTGTTCGAGCTTATGAGGAAGTAGGATGGGACACAACAGGCAGAGCACGTTGCGAGGAAGGCCGAGCATGAAAAGGAGTTGGCCGCGTTCCAGCTCGTGAGATATTTCTCGTCCTATCGTTGTTGGCTATTACTCTATTAGTCATGATGCTTTGAACAAATTGGCATTAGTTCCGATCAAGTGTCCCAACAGTTGGGAAAGTCATTGCAAAAAGGTTCGTTTTGAGGCATTTAAGATTATAAAGGAGTAATTTTAGTATATCTTACTACAGTACATTTTCATATCGAATCTACACCTGTGTTTGAATATCATAAATGCCACCGAATATATAGTCAAATTTGTGCTCTCCTAACTGTAATCCCGCATTCGTGGAGATGTTCTATTTTGTTTTTATTTGCTCGGCAGCTCGGATCCTGCTAGCGCCGCGAGTAGGGTGCAAATGGAGCAGATAGTTCTCGATTGTCCGTCCGTCCAAATAAATTCGAATATTATTTGAAGCCTGAAACCGGACATCACGGATTTTTCTTGGATTTCGGATTCGGAGCCGGATAGTTTTTGCCGGATACAGAAACAAATTCGAGAAGGAGGTATTCGTCGGATTCGGAGTTATCTGGATAATTTATCGGATAGTATCCGGTAAATACTATTTCAGATATCCGGTAAACTCTAGGCCAGTGGGCCGAAGAGAGAAATCGGCTCACGAGGATTTCCAGTATTTAATTATTTTTTATTTTTAAAAAACACAGGAAATCCAAATAAGCCAAGAAAAATAGCAAATGAATTCGAAAAAATTCCAGAAAATTTACAAAAAATAATTTGGAACATAAGGAACTTAAATAAAATACTTTTGAATTTAATGGATGTTTGATTTATTCATATTAAATCATTTTCATTTCTAAAAATCTATTTAAGCTTTGTTAAATTCTAGAAAATCATAAAATTTTTATAAAACCTTATTTTAAATAAAATATTTTCAAAAACTTGAAAATTGTGTTGCTCTGCACTTGCTACCGATTAACGTTACGTGTATCCCTAACTAGTTATTGATCTTGGTTTGTAGGCTTTGTATATGTTGTTTATGTCTTGTTATGTAGTTGGCTAGTTATATTTTGCACATCTTTTGTCTTGCTATCGCTATGACTTGCTACTACTTCTTTAACTAGTCATCATGATTGTGTGTAGTTAAATTTGCTTGTTGAATTACTAATGTAGTTGCATTTTGGACATGCAAGTATGGTTGATAGATCTTTATATATGCGACATATGTGCTTTACATTTTTAAGCTCAATATCGACTAAATATTAAGTGACCGAGATAATTAAGTATTCGGTTCAAAGCATGTATTCACTCCGTACTCGTGACCGAGACTATCCGCATTTGTATTCGTATCCGGCACTGCCCGTGTTTGATTCTGATTTCAAAAAAAATAATATATATAATAAGATATGAGATGAGCGATATACGTTCGTATGCACTCCTATTGCACCCCTAACCACGAGGCGCCAGCGATCTCGACACCATCCCATTGGGTTGGCAACTACGCTTCGGCGCGAGTCCGGTTAACTTCGTTGATAAGCGAGCAAGTGGCGTACGGATAACCGTGGTCGGCGAGGAGGGTAGCGTCGCGGGCGTGGGCTTCTGCGGCGGCACTCGGCGAAGGAGGCACTACTAGAAAAGGGGTTTTTCCCCACAGTTGAAAACCGTCAGGAAAATAGAAAAAACCGTCAGGTTTTATTTTCCTGACGGTTAACCGTCAGGAAAATACCCTCAGGTTTGGGTGGTCGGGAAAATTGAATTTGTCGGCGGTTAACCGTCAAGAAAATATTCTGCCGACGGTAAAACCGTCAAGAAACATTAACTCGCGGTTTTGAAATAACCGTCAACAAAAACATTTCGTGGCGGTTTTTCCTATTACCGTCAACAAAAATCATTTTCTTGACGGTTTTTGCCCTCGGTATATAGTTTACATGACGGGTCAATATTATCATCAAGTATATTAAACTGACGGTTTTTCCCATTACGAATCAACAAAAATCATTTTCTTGACAGTTTTTGCCCTCGGGTATCTAGTTTACATGACGGGCAACTGCATCACAAGTATATTAAACCTGACAGTTTTTTCCATTACCGTCAACAAAAATCATTTTCTTGACGGTTTTGCCCCGTCAGGAAAATTGTTTCCACCAAAATAACTCCATTCCTGTCAACAAAATTAATATTCTGGCAGCCCACTAGCAGAAATTGTCAATTCACATATTCATACACATTCACGCATCATATAATTCACAATACACATCCATGCATTACTCCATACACAAATAAGAAGTTCAAACTTATCATTTCAAACCCAATACCATCCATAAGGTTCACTTGTAGAAAGCAATCCGCACAAAAGACATCTAAAAGTCCAGTACTACCACAATACACTTAAAGACTAATATCACATACAAGTCATGTAAGTACATCTAAAAGTGCAGCAATACCATGTTCAACTATTCAAAAGAGCTAGCAAGACACCATCAAAGTTCATGTAGACAATTAGTTGCATCCGTCGCGGTTGATGTTGTTGGTATCTTGGTTGTTGCCGCCATTAATGTCAGCATTGCAGTTGTCGCCATCAGTTCCTCTGAAATTACCAAATATCTTTTAGAATGCTGAACAATACAAGGCATGATCTGCACACTAGAGACATCCATAGCCTTACAATGGCATTGCGACATGAAATTATACATACTAGAAACCCGCACGCGCTATTAGCGCGCGGAGTTGAAAATGTGCGACTGTGATCCGTGCAAAGAAATCGTTAGACACGGATGCCACGCCAGATGCGATTATGTCAAGGATAAAGCAAATTCTTTTAAAAAATGCGATTATGTCAAGGATAAAGCAAATTCTTTAAAAAAAACAGTGTTCCGAAAGAGAGCAAGATGTCTCAAATAGCAATATCAGTCATTTAGGTTTATGTTCTTATGGAACCAGTTAAACATTATTCCACATTTCTTAGAAGAGTAAAACAACTTACTCCAGATCTTAGTCACACAAGACTATCTTTGTTACCAAAAATGGGGCTGATTTCCCGGTGACAAACAAACCTCAAACCACTTGAAGTAATGTAGGCTTATGAGTTCAGACGTAGTGAACCTCTCACCCTGAATCACCTCTCCAATGCGATAAGCATGATTCGATCATTGGTATCTTCAAGAATTCTACCTGATGCTTTTTCGCTCACAAGGGCTATTCCAACATCCATACTGAATGTCCGCCTCATCTCTACATCTTCAATTTTTCCAACCTACAAATTTCTTAAAAACAAAAGGTAAAGAGCAGATAGAAAGCACAGTGCATGCAGGCGTATATAAATCAAATCAATGTTCGATGAACTGGCAGTCTTACCTGCTGACTCCACCTAAACACAGTTGACGCTTCCCATGATCAAATAAAAAAATTCACCCTAAGTCCAGAAGGAAATACTCCTAGGATATTATCAGTGAAGCCAACACCAGTAATATGGGCTAGTCCATTGACACTACCCTTGTTGATAATCGCAAGCACCTTTTTCATTTCAAACGATTGAATTAGAAATTTGGGTAAAAATATATGGGAAATATGAGACATTCATCAGCAAAAACTAACCTACTTAACATAGATGACAGTTGGTTCCATGAGAGTTTTACAAACGATGGTACATTACGCAATCATTTATTTATTGGGAGTGATCGACCAAGTAGAGTCCGCTTTTGGCCTGTACTCTATAAATAAGAACATTTTCAGCTATCGAGCAGAAATAATTCAAGAAAAAGGAAACACCAAGGACAAAAGAATAGAATTTGTACTATCAATCATCTATTTGGATTTGAAAGGTTTCTCACTATTTACAAACCATGCTGTTATAAATCTTAACAGGACAAGAAATGAGGCTCATGACGTGATAATAAGTTTCTCACTGCATTTACAAACCATGCTGTTATAAATCTTAACAGGACAAGAAATGAGGCTCATGACGTGATAATAAGACTAATCCTTCGTACTAACATATACAAAGATTCAACTGACAAACATGCTGGTTCAAGTTAGCGCTAATAGTCAGAGAATCGTCAAATAATCAGAGTGTAAGCAGAGTGCGAGATATATTTTTATGGAGCAACGGTAGCCACAAACCCATTGCAAGATAGTGACCAATTACGAGGCGCTTATTACGATTTACTAAGGCATTCATCATTGCTAATATTCCTTTGCTAAATCATAAGTGCAAATTTGGAAAAATCTCACCTCTCCTCCTAGCGTAACATAATCCGATTGTTGGCATCCATCCACAATCCCTTGGTAACCTATAAAATTCAAAATTAAGTTACAAATAGAGCTACACGCTCCATCGGCAGAACTGACGATGGCGTTTGCACGAGCAACAACTCTTGTGTTAAGTGAGCAAAAGAATAGATGCACTATTCTTCTAATATACTAATCGATAGATGGGTATAATTTTGGGGGAAATGGGATTAAGTAGTCAGCGATAGCAAGATCGAGAAACACGGAAAAAAAAGTCAATAGTAAGCTATAAGGCTAGATCAGTAATCACTTGCATAGATTACAAGTCTTTTTCAAGAGGACCAACAGCACTATTCTTGTCAGTGCCTAAATTTTTTTTGAGCTGAGCTCTGTTCTTTTTCCATGTCCTGGTAGTTAGATGCAAACGGGTATCCATATGTAACTAAATATAGATGAGTATATAGGGCGTGCGTACAGTATGACGACATAGGGATGAAGACTATTGTCATGTGTTGGTTTCAGACAAGACAGATGTGCATCTAAATGTGGCGCAATTGGTAACAAAGTACTAAAGGAAAGGTTGTTGCAATTCTTGACTGTTTTGAAGCGAGATAATGGTTGAAGAGCCTCTTTCGAGTAGAATAAAGTGTGACGTGTGGTTCCTTAATTTTGGTAGTATCAATGAGAAGTGATGGTATGCAACCTGAGTTTCATCTGGCACGGTGTTGAAACAGACAAACGACAAAAGCTTGATCATCAAATAGTACAGCTGTTTAGACAAATATTAAACGTAGCTGGAGTAACTGTCGCACACCTACCAGCTACATTGTACCTGAATAACATTGGATTAGAGCTAAGAAATACAGAACAACAAAGCTATAGGACTACAACACAGTGATATGGTAAAAGGCTTTGTTTGGTTTTGAATTAGGCTACCATATGGTGAACTGATGTTTTGTGAATAGTTTGATTATAGGTACGCGATAGCATCGAAAAGCCAGTAGGGATGCATAGTAGGCTACAAAAGCGCAATCACATAGCTATATGCATGTCAAAATGGTGGAAGATTGCTGCTATTTATTAGTGCCTACAATATGAATAATATGATGAATTAAGCAAGCATCAGGCATCAAAATTGAGCAATTACCTGAAGAAGCAAGACATGGGCAAGATAGGAGGATTTATGCTATTTAATATGATGAAGGTAAAAGGAATGGATAAGGATTTTTGTAAGCAAAGAGGCAAATCCTTATTTCATGAATCGAGACAAAAAGTTACCGATGTATCAAAATTTGCTTGAATAACAGCATGTAAAGGTTACCTACAATAGCTTTAGTCTGAGCAGCCACAACTTCCATTGTTGTTCCTGCTTCCCTCTGCTCAAAGGTCTCACCGATGCAAGCAATTACCTTGAGACCTTGGGAGAGTGCGTCGCATAACTTTATCGACAACCAAGCTGTTATGAATGAAAACAACTGTTATTACAAAAAAAGTTGACTTCCCAATAGCTAGAAACAGAGATTTAGACGACTTGATGAAAGAACACAATTAATAAACTTAAAATCGTGAGAAGGTTCGAAATTGATTACATTTTGCAAACTTGCTAGTTTGAGTTACCGATCTATCTTTGAGTCAGAACTCAGCTATTTATAGTATATTAGGGACAATCCACACCGAGTATGCATATTATTCACGAACATAAACATGTGATTTCACAATATCACAAAAGGTCAAGGAGAACCCAACAGTCCGACATAGTTTTGCGAATGACTAAAAAGGAGCCAATTTATGGTCACCGGCCTACTAGAGCCCACATTTTTGAAAGCGTCTCACGAGAGGCAAATTTGGTAGCACCGCAATCACTTTTCCAAACTTAAACCCTGATTTGAGTAAATTAATTCGAGTGTAAGTGATGCAAATGCAAGCAACTCGACATCAATAGTTCCCATTTTTCAACACAATTCGACTAATTACAACGACGTATCTTCCAACTACCTACTACTAGTACTAACACAAAGAACGTAGATAGCCAACACAACCGACGAACCAACTAACATAAGCTCAACAATGAACCTAAATTTAGAAGAACTCACATTGTTTGATTAAGCTCAAAATAGCTCTCACTTCGAGTGCCCCAAAATGACCCAAGGCACAGGAGGTTCACCACATCTCAACCTTTGCAATGAAAAGATGAGATAAGTCGGTAATTGGCACATAAGCAGAGAGAACTTCGTATTCACAGTTGGAATAGCGAGAATGAGGACTATGCATGACCACATTCATGGGCGCACTACTCGATACCACTGCAGAACCTCCACAATAATCACAAGAGCTGCATTTTACGAGAACAGCAATGATTATTATAGTACATTGCTCATTCACAAACATTCTCATGAGTCCATGGCCCCATCAAGCTCGGATACACCAACACGAATGCATTTATGGTCCCAAATCGTGAGACACCTTTGGACGGTGGACATCCCCAAACACATTCGAGTTTTTGACAAGCAAGCCAATCGGCCTCCGAGGCTCGGATGATCGAAACATAAACACAAAAGGGAAAGGAAAACAGAGAAAAGAATAAAGTCACACTTTTGATCTCGCCGGTGAAAGCGCCGCCCTTGCGCACCCAAGCGATTCTGCGTGGCGGCAATGAAGTCGAGCCGCAACAACTCCTTCACTGCTGCAGAAGGCGAGCGGCGGGCTCACCACCACCTCTGCATCCGAAAATCAAACCCCAAATCAGCACCGAATCGACTCGATCCAAATGGATTCGCTTCGCCTCGCGGAGATGGCTCACCGACGCGTCCTCGGAGGCACCTCGGCCTCGTTGAGGCGGCACCATGATCGGCGTGGAGGCGGCGGCGCAGCGCGGAATGAGGCGCTGGCGGCGGGCGTGGAGGCAGCGGCGAAGGCGTGGAGGCGGGGCTGGAGATTGGGGAGGGAGAGAGATAGCTAGGGATTTCATTTGGGGAGGGAGAGATAGCTAGGGATTTCATTTGGGGAGATTGGGCGCTTTTTTCCTGGCGAGCGCGCGGCGCGATGGAAAACTGGGAGCGACAATATTTTTTTCCCACGTGGTGCGTGCTGCGTGCAGACCAAAAAGATTTTGCTGACGGTTAATACCGTGGGGTTAATATATTGTGTTGACAGTTATACCATAACCGTCAGCAAAATTCCAATTTTGCTGAGAGGGGTACTATTCCCGTGACCAAAATAAGAAACCTTGACGGTTGGTGCGGGCCTATCAATAAAATTCGGAACCGTCAAGTTTTGTGTGTTTTCTAGTAGTGAGGGGGAGGGCGCTTTGCTGCGGCGAGCATAACTCGAGTTTAGATTAACTGCTCCAATTTGGTTTCATCTTTTAAATATGGTTTAGATTAGCGATGTTTGCTTTGTCATTTGGTGCCAAAGAACCCCTGAAATCAAGAGATTTCCAAGAGGAGTGCATCCTTTCGGTTTTAGCTATTGATACATTTTGCTATCATGGTTCTTTTCGAGTAGCTACCATTCCTCTCATTCTCTCGAAAAGATTATATGAACAAACAACAATTGAGTCCTTCATCAGTATTATTAAACAAGCGATAGACCGGTGAATACACACGCTCTGTTCTTTCTAGATCCGTCGGCATCCATGTAATATCTAGCATTGTTATGTTACTATAATGACATCGACACATTACACGCGCTCATCCTTGAGATTGTGAACAATTGCATCATTGCATAGTTTACTCGATTGATATTGTAATCATATACTTTACAATAAACACTCGATTTTGGGTCGATATTTCAAACAAATGAGATAATGTCAAGTGGAATAGAAAAACTCTCATTGAAAATTTGAACTACTAATCATGTGATTACCTATATAATAAGAAATAAAAAATATCTGAAAATGTACAATTTTTCATAATGTCTATTGCAAGCTTGCAGTTATGCGGACTTTTAAGTTGACTTTATTTACTTGGCTAAATAACACCAAACTCGTATAGCTTAAGATCAACACAAGTGAGTTGGTGGTTTTGAGTCCTACTGACAGATATTAGCTTTCCATTGCAAATAAATCATATATTACAATGTAAATCGTGAGCCATATGTTGAGTGGCGTAAACATTGGTACTAATGAAAACACGATGGATAGTCTTGATACCAAATTCAAGTGTATATTTACAAAATTAGTTTAATCAAATTATAATATTTTTCATCCAAACATGCATCTCATTTGATTCAAGAGTTGGACATATCGAGATAAAAGAGTGTCCATTTTAACTCTTACTTGTCATTTAAACTTCTCATACATTTTTTTATTTAGTTGTATATATATTACGTATAAAGTCCTTGGACTATGTAACAATCCTTTCCACATAATTTTGTTCTGAGAACATAAAAAAGAACCAAATAAGATGGCAATACTTTGATATGGATAATGTAGTCAAAACACAAAACACATTAGCAACAAGAAATAATAATTAGAGAAAAATATCACAGCAAGCCAGAAACTAAAGATTATCATAGGAAAAAGGACAATAGATCTATCTTTTCCTTTATCGACAAGAGGCTTTTAATCTTTATCTTTACTCCTTTAAAAGAACCTACTGGTTGTAACATCCTGATCTGTACGACCGTGTGTGTAGTATTGGTTGATGAGAAATATTATTTGTGTAAGATTTGGGATACTGTTGCAACGCATGAGCACCCTACTAGTATTTAAAAATAATAATTGAGACAACCTTTGAATCTACGTCTTAGACCTGATGGAGCCAGACGTGAGGGAAGTGTTAAGTATATTGCCTACTTGCCCACTTTTTCTTTTTTGAGGAAACGACAAGAGTGTCATTATTGCATTAAAGAAAGGAGCAAGTCACGGAATGGAACCAAAAGAGAAAAAACACACGCTGAGAGCACACACTAATTACAAGCTAGACGAAAAAAGGGGGGAAGGAGAAGTAAAAGCAAGGATAACACATTAATTACACCAAAAACAAAAAACAGTTAGGCGGGAGCCCCATCCCTTCCGTGAAGAAAGGCCTGCAACTTAGTTGCACCGCTTTGAGTCCAAGTCCATGCCTCTTCCTTAATTACTTCCTTCAGCCCCATCGGTATTTGTCACAAATGCTGGAAAATCCGTCTATTTCTCTCTTTCCAGATGTGCCAGAGAGTGAGAATTATGAGCGAAGCTTGGCCCTTCCGGGTAGAGCCGCTTAAGGAGTGAAAAACATCTATCCACCAGTCAGCAATTCTTTGACGAGGTATCCAATTTATGGGATTTAAATTCGGGCACTGCACCCAGGTAGCCACTAGGGACCAAGTATATCGGGCGTAAGGACATTCAACAGACAGATGCACAACCGATTCTGGATTATTGGTGCATAAAGGGCACCAATGATCGTTCTGCATATGGCGGCGTGCAAGGACGTCCGCTATCGGCAACCTGTGCTGAATGAGAAGCCAAGCGAAGATTTTGCACTTCTGTGGCATCCAGATATTCCAGATTATCTTTTGGAATGGTGTCTCCACAGCTCCAATCTTAAGCTTCCATCCACCATATACTCCTTCTGGGCCGAATTTTATAAATTTGCCCAAGCACATAGCCAAAATCCACACAAGTAGATAACCTGCAAGGGATTAGTGATAATCCTTTTGTTAAAAACAACATCGTTCCGGCAACACCAAATAGACCAACATAAGGCACTAGCTCCCACCAAGAGTTGTGACTTTAAATTTGTTGGAATACCGGCTAACCAATTCCCGAACATATTTATGATGCTCACAGGGGGAGATAAATTAAACGCACATCGAACAACCCACCAAGAAAGACATGAAAAATGACAGTCAATAAAAAGGTGTTGAATTGTTTCCTCTTTAATACAGAAACAACACTGAGTGCTTCCCCTCCAATTCCTTTTAAGCAGATTATCTTTAGTTAAAACGACCCCTCTTTTGAGATACCAAAGGAAAATTTGGATTTTTAAGAGAATTTTAATTAACCAAAATAAATTCCTAAAAGGGACCGAAAAATTGCTAATTAGAACCCCATAGAAAGACTTGACCGTAAACAGCCCAGATTTATTTAAATTCCACCAAAAGATATCATTTTGAGAGCTTAACGGTAAATTAGCAATTCTCAAAATTAACTCATTCCAAGCATGTAACTTGGGCCCAATAATAGGTCTTTGAAATGAAATATTTAAAGGAGTCAATCTCATAATATTTGCCACAGTATCCTCCTTTCTCCTTATCACATTATACAGAATAGGGTATTGTCTTTTCAAAGGAGAATCTCCTAACCAAATATCTTCCCAAAACCTAGTTTGCATTCCATTTTGAACCTGGAATGACCCAAAGTGAAGAAATTGATCTTTAATTTTCAAAAGACCCGACTAAAAATGGGAAGTCACAGGCTTATTAACCACCTGCGAAAGACTCTTGTCACCCAAATACTTCCTCGTTAACAATGATTGCCAAACCCCTTATTCATTAAATAATTTAAATAACCATGTCCCGAGCAAGCTTTTATTTTTTGCATCTAAGTTCTGAACATCTAGACCGCCATGCTCTTTGGGCGAACAAACTAAACTCCATTTAGCAAGCCTGTATTTACGTTTATGATTGTCACCCTGCTAGTAGAATCTAGACCGAAAAAAGTCTAGTCGTTTGAGAACTTGTCTAGGAACTTCAAAAAAAGAAAACATAAACATAGGCAGACTGCCGAGTACCGAGTTAATAAGTACTAACTGTCCCCCCACAGACAATTTTTTTTCCTTTCCAACTACTAAGCTTTTTCTCAATTCTATCCCCTACCACTTTTCAATCACTATTCCTTAACTTTTTAAAGTGGATAGGGATACTTAAGTACCTGAAAGGAAAAGCACCCACTTCACAACAAAATAATTGAGTAAACTGTGGTTCAACAGCTTTGGCAGAACTAAAACAAAAAATCTCACTCTTATGGAAATTAATCTTTAGACCCGATAAATGTTCAAAGACACAAAGAATAAGTTTCAAATTTTTGGCTTGTTCCAAATCATTATTCAAAAAGAGGATCGTGTCCTCAGCATATTGTAAAATTGACAACCCATCCTCAATCAAGTGAGGAACAATGCCTGATATAAGGCCTGCTTCCTTAGCACATGAAATAAAAATGGCAAGCATGTCCCCTACAACGTTAAAAAGAATAGGGGACATATGATCACCTTGCCTAAGACCCTTCTGAGTTTGGAAAAAGGAGCCAATATCATCATTAACTTTTATTCCAACACTCCCTCCCTTAACTATACTTTCCACCCAGGAGCACCACTTAGCAGAAAAGCCTTTCATCCTTAAAGTTTGAATTAAAAATGGCCATTTAACCTTGTCATAAGCTTTCTCAAAATCTATCTTGAAAACTATTCCATCCAAATTCTTTTTATGCAATTCATGAATGGTTTCGTGGAGGATAACAACTCCATCAAGAATAAATCTCCTCTGCATAAAAGTCAACTAGGAAGATCTAACAACCTTTTGAGCTACACCCATAAGTCTATTAGTAACAACTTTAGTAAAAATTTTAAAACTAACATTTAAAAGACAAATAAGTCTGTAATGTTGTATTTGTTTAGCATCCGCTTTTTTGGGAAGCAATGTAATGATCCAAAAATTCAAGCTAAAGAGAGGAAGCGAGCAATTATAAAAATCCTGGAACATAGCTAACAAGTCATATTTAATGATATCCCAAAACACTTGATAGAACTCTGCAGGGAAGCCATCTGACCCAGGTGCTTTGTTATGGTCCATTTGAAAAATTGCTTCCTTCACCTCTTTTTCAGTGAAAGGTTCTGTAAGGAAATTATTTTCCACCTCAGAAACTTAAGGTATATCATTCACAGCAGTATCAACCATAGAAAGATGATTATTTTCGGAAGGTCCAAACAAAACTTTATAGTAATTGGTGATATACGTTTTTAATTGTACATCACCCCGAATTATTTCTTCCTCTTGTTCAAACTAAAAAATTCTTTGACATCTATGCTTCCCATTCGCAATCAAATGATAATAGCGTGTATTTCTATCCCCCTCCAAAAGAAATTTCGCTTTGGACCTCTGATACCACTTAATTTCTTCTTCTCTCAGAAGATGAGCCAATCTCTCATTAGCAACCCTTTTAAGATTTAGATCATGATCAGACAACCTCACAACCTCAGCTTTTTTATCAAGCTCATCAATTAATAAATTAAGCTCTATTTTTTCCTTTTTATGTGTCCCACTGATATTTTTAGCCCAACCACGAAGAAAACTTCTGAGAGATCTAACCTTACACTGCCAAATTTGTAAGGCAGAATGACCACTAGTATTTTTTTTCACACATCGGCCACCAACTCCCTAAACCCCTCCCTACATAACCAACCTAATTCAAATTTAAATAACGGCTGACTTCCTCTAAAGGAAGCCGCTCTCGTATTTAAAAGCAGGGGCGTGTGATCAGATAAAGACCTTTCAAGCGCATTAACTGTGACCAAAGGAAATTTATACTCTCAATCTATATTCATTAAGACTCTATCCAACTTTTCAAAGGTTGGATTATCTAAAGAATTGGCCCAAGTATATTGTCTACCTGATAAAGCTATTTCTCTTGAATCCAAGTTATTAATCACAGCATTAAACAAGAAAGGCCACCTATACTCAAAATTATCATTATTTTTTATTTGAATGCCTGATGATATTAAAATCACCCCCAATTAAAATAGGAAGCGATTCCTTCCTACAGGCATGAATAAGTTCAGTAAGGAACTTTTCCTTGAATTGAGTTTGAGTTGCACCGTAAATAGCCACAAGAACCCATTGAAAATTATCCTCTCTGTTTTTAGATGAAACTTAGCATAAAAATCACCAGCATCAATAGAGCCAATATCGAAAACCTGAGGATCCACCCCTAAAAGGATACCCCCCGACCGACCTTGTGGGGGGAGAAAAATGCCATAAAAAATTCCGCCCACCACAAAGATGGTTAAGACTAGCCACTGAAAAGTCTTTTTTACCAGTTTCTAGAATGACCACAAAATCTAAATGATGTTCCTTAACCAAATCACAAATATAACGATGCTTAGCCAAGTCTCCGAGACCTCTGCTATTCCAAAAAAGACCTTTAATTTTAATTTTAATTTAATTGGCCTATTAAGGAAATTCTTCTTTTTGGACCTCTTTTTATACGTCACTAATGTGAAATTATATTGGTCGTCCTCCAAATTACCATCTAAATCATTGCAAAAGTTACTGAAGTCAGATAAATCATTGCAATCTAGATTTTCGTCCTCTAAGTCTTCTACTTCTACAATTTCTTTATTTTTTAATCTTCCTAGTTTAATAGTCTTAAGATTGTTAATTGAACTACCAATCTCAGTAATGAAATGCCAATGCTAGCAATTTTTTCAACAATTTGCTCATTGGAAAAAGACACAAATGAAATATTATTACCAGACTTACTTGGATTGCTTGAATCAATTTCGAGGTTTCGCACTTTCGCACGCCGTATAGCCTTTTGGACCAAGTCACCATCACTAGACTGCTGCTTCTTAATACGCTCACTTTGCCGAGGCTCCACCGTTGCTATGTTTGCCACCACCGGAATAACCCCAACAGTTGTAGGACTAGTAATTCCCATCTTGCTGTGCTTACCACCACCGGAATCCAGTGAAGAGAGGCATTCAAGCTGTCTATTGGTAATAGCCTTTTCACTACCGGGCTCCTGTGTAGAGCAGACTTCGAACTGGCCGGTTCCTTGGTTAGCTATAGCCCTGCCGAACCTTGCATCCTCAGCCCTTCCTTGGTTAAGGATAGCAGGGACCGGTGTCACAACTAGCTGCCCCAAAGGTCCTTCCTCGTTCACAGCCAGTTTAGCTTGGAAGCTATCTCCAGCCTTGTCACTCACTTGACCACCAAACATCACCCGACCAGCCCCCAAATCACCCTGCGGGACATTATCCACCTTGGTAGCAATGGACTCAACATTCTTGATACCCCTGACCGTCGGTGACTCAACTAGCCGGCCCAAAGAAGTTTCCACAATCACAGTCGGCTTAGCTTGGCTGTCATCTCCAGCCACTAAGAAATCAACTTTGGCTGTATCTTGTGAATCAACTGCACCTGCTCCACCTAACTCAACCCCAAGACTTTCAGGTATACTGAACTGTCCCAAAGTCCTGGCCTCAATAGCCACCGGTTCCGCCAGAGGTTTTAGGTTTGAGTCTTTCTTGCCCGGACCCTGGTCGGACACGCACTTGCCTGACACAGACCCAACATAGGCCTTCCGGGTTACCTCATCACCAGACAAATCGACTTTAACTTCGGCTCCACCACTCGATGGCATCGCTATGTTTGTAACCATTACATCGTCTGCTGCCTCCACAGAGAGCGAGGAAACCATTTCAACAACTGCTGCTGCCACAGAACGCGACTGTTCTCCAGCAACCGAATAACTGGCTTGCTCTCCCAGACCAACACCCGATGTTAAACCAGTGGAGTCTTCATCCAACCTCTGTCCCTGTGATTTCACAGAGAACACACCGCATGTATCAGTCACAGACTCTTTTTGTACCGTCATTGGTGTAACCCAGACGGTATCTGATGCCAAAAGTCCTAAAGTATTCCTTTTAGCATTTGAGGTAGATTGTCCATCATGGTTCACAGGAGCGCTTGTTATAACATCCGAATTATTCTTGAATCTCTTGGTATCTCTATCTTCCATCTCAGCGTCTTTGCCTCTCCCCAAGTTATCATCCCTCTCATGATTCTCTTGTTGCTGGATGTTTTCGTCCACAACAACTACCTCCTCTACCTCAACTTTGAAGAAAATATCATAGACACATTCGCCAACCACAATCTCAACACTTGAAGGTATGGCCTCTATGTCTAGGACTCCCACAAGCATACGAACCAAATCCTTCTTACGGACTTTTTCTATGCCCACTCTCAAGGCTATGCCAATAAGAGACCCTATAGCACAAAGACTCTAAAAGTCCCAAGTTTCAAATGGCACTCCTAGCACCTGAACCAAAACCTTTTGAAGTTGGTATTTAAGTGTGGGCTTCAAATTCCATTCCACGAATTGTAGCACCACCTTATGCTCTTTTATATGCACGTCCCCAATAGCTGCCATACGAAGCATCTCAAGTCTGGTTGGAAAATAAACCAAGTACGCATTGTCCCCCTGAGTCTCCACATGTGGTTGCCACTTCACTGGAATAAGTCTTTTCAGCTCTGTAATCAGAAGGACTTCGGGCATATGATTACCCATGATCTTAACAAGTCCCGTCTTATTATTCTCTTTCTTCAGCTTCCTCGATCCTGATGTTGGGATGTGATAAAACCCCAACCCATCGGCACCGAACCCACACAAATTAGCGATGGGTCTCGGCATTAACGTCAACGGGCACTTATTTGCTAAATGATCATCACTCTCACAAATGTCACACATCAAGACTGCTTTGCAATTGGCTATTCCATGCCCTTTTCCTTTACACCGGAAGCAAATAACATTGGACACAGCACCTGCGGAACCACTGTTGGCATGAGAGCTGTCCCCTCCGAACCTGCCACGCCCCCGGCCTCTGATACCACCATTAAACCTCCCACGGCCGAAGCCAGGCACCCGAGCCTGACTCTGATTATTGCCGCCCACACCAATGACTGGGAAGCTTTCTTGCCCGCCAAAAGCACTGCCTGGCCCTGCAAATTGCCCACCAGAACCTCCACTGACTGAGAATTGTCTAGCGCCGCCAAAGCCCAGAAGCTGACCACCACCGAAACACTATGATGTTGTCAGATGGTTCAATGGACATAATGTAATCAATTTAACAATACCATGGTTCAATGGACGCCTATGATGTTGACCACCACCGAAACACTATGTTATATTGAACCACTATGGAACATGCAACCGATGCATAATGTAATCAATTTAACATTACCATGGTTCGATGGACGCCTATGATGTTGACCACCACCGAAACACTATGTTATATTGAACCACTATGGAACATGCAACCGATGCATAATGTAATCAATTTAACATTCCATAGCCTGCCTGTCTGCCAACATCTCAATTGACTAGGGTCATGGTAATGTTAAATTGATTACATTATGCATCGGTTGCATGTCTTGTGAAGCTACTATGGAGCAATTCTTTATGCAGTAGAGCACACGTGCTTACTAAATTGCAAATACAGTTTTGCAGCTCTTTATGGAACACTGTGAAAGTGTGAATGCTTGATTTTGTGAAGGAAAATATGTTAGAAGTGCCATTCATGCCTTTTTGTTATACAAAGACATCCAATGGACGCCTTCCTTCCTTTGGTCCTGATTTTGTCTTGCCTGTTATTTATCAGTTACAACTTTCAAGTCATTTACCATATTATTGTTATGTGAACATGCAGAAAAATATGATACCTGTCTTAACAAGTTAAATTAGATGTCAGTCAGTACCTAATGGAACCTCTACTGGGTAAGCTATTGCCAATGGGAGGCATGAAATTATTGATGGACTTGTGGACAACACTACAAAATACCTTTTTTTCCACCACCACAGCTTAAATATTTTGCACAGAATCACCATAGCTTAAATACAATGAGTTATCTTAAATTATAGTACCTTACAGGCTGAATATACAAGTGACAGGGTCTACATATACAATGTGCTAGTATAGGAAGTGCAACAGCATGACATACTCTCGTCTCGTTTTTTTGAAGCCAAACATACTCTCGTCTAAAGTGAACTACATGACATATTCTTCATAGAAAATATATGGTAACTCACATCCTAATAGAAAATACATGTTAACTCAGACACATCCTAGCAAGCCCTTGAGTATGTTATTGCAATATATAGTTAGCGTGGCAAACTGACTGAGGAAGAAAATTCTTGCCCCAAACTGTAGCAAACTGACCGATAGCACTGACAAAATTGATCTGTGCATGGGAATTACTAGACTTTGGGCACAAAAACTGCTCAATATCTCCATCGCTTCCTTGGCAAAGTTGGAATTTTCTTACCCTCTTAGTTCTCAGGAACTGCAACCTCATCTCTACTTCTTCCATAGTAGGTCGGTCACCTCCTTTGAGTTTCAAGCATGCTTCTGTAAGTGACGCAATATCATCAATCTCTTCTTGGTTTGCCTCTTCAACAAGCTGAGAATCAATTATTTCCATGAGAGCTCCCTATTGAGGTCCTTCAACGAAATAATGACACAAGCTTTGTTTTGCACCTAGATCATTGATAAGAATTGGCTTCTTTCTTGTCGAAAAGTTCCACAAGTATCACTCCAACACTATATACGTCACTCTTATACGGCACTCTTTTCAGTTAGTTGGCCAGTATGGTAATACTCTAGGTAGCCGAATGTGCCTTGGACAATGGTCACCACATGAGTCTCATCGAGTGAAACAGATCTTGAAGCACCAAAATCAGAAACCTTTGTCGTAAAGCTGCCATCCAGGAGTATGTTGGAAGATTTCATGTCTACATGGAAAATTGGTATTGCAGCAGTTGAGTGGAGATAAGTAAGTGCCCCTATTACTTCTATTAAAATCCTAATGCGACCATCCCATGACAGCAAGCATTTAACGCTAATATCAATGTGAAGAAGGTCCTACAAAGTTCCATTAGATATGAACTCATAGACCAGCAAGGGAACCTCATATTTGAGACAACTGTTATGAATATTGTATGTATATTCAAGAGGGCCCAATAGGCAATATATATAGGGATGTACAAGGGGGTTTCCATATACAGATAAGGAAATACAGAAGAGTTCTATTCTAACCCCCGCCACCTCAAACTAATGTTGGATCACACACACTGAGTTTAGAGAGAAAATACAAATGTTGTGCCCTAGTCTGTGGCTTCGTAAATAGGTCAGCAACCTGTAACTCTGATGGCACAAACTGTAAAGCAAGTACTCCCTCCTACACCTGTGAGTGAGTGTATGAAGCATCCACACCAACGTGCTTGGTGAGTTCATGCTTCACTGGGTCCCGAGCAATACTGATAGCACCTATACTATCAGACAAAAGAGTCGTAGGTCCCATCACAGGCACTCCAAAATCTGCAAGTAGCCACCTTAACCAAGTAACCTCTGCTGTCACTGCTGCCATAGCTCTCAACTCGGCCTCTGCACTCGAACGGAAAACTACAGTCTGCTTCTTAGTCTTCTAGGCAATCAGGGAGGAGCCAAGAAAAACATAGTAAGTAGAAAGAGAATGACGATAAGAAGGATCACTAGTCCGGGTCGCATCGGGGTACGCCTGAAGCTGTAGTGAGGTAGAGCTAGGGAAAAACAAATGATGAGAGATAGTCCCACGCAAGTAGCGAAGAACATGAAGAAGGTGACTGTAGTGAAGATGGGTAGGACGCATTATGAACTGACTCAAGATATGAACAACATGAGCAATATCAGGACGAGTGCTCACAAGATACACCAAACTCCCAACAATATGACGATACCGAGTAGGATCCTCAAGAAGATCACCATCAGTGGAACGAAGCTGTAGGGATAACTCCATGGGAGTCTCAGCAGTACAAGTGTCAGTCAGACCAGACCGATCAAGAAGATCTTGGACATTCTTTTGTTGGGAGAGGTAGTAGCCCTCAGGCATGGAAGAGACCTCAATCCCAAGGAAGTACGTAAGAGAACCAAGATCAGTTATCAAAAACTGCTCACTGAGATGCTTCTTCACATACGTGATGAATGAGGAATCATCGCCAGTGATAAGCATATCATCAACATACAGAAGAAGCAGTGTCCTACCCCGAGATGAGACATGAACAAAAAGAGCAAGATCATGGGGCGGCGACAAAGCCGACAGCGGTAATCACCGAGGTAAAAGCAGCAAACCCGAGCACGAGGAGCCTGTTTGAGTCCATAAAGAGCACGATGAAGACGACAGACATGCCCATCGAGAACAGAATACCCAGGTGGTGGCTGCATGCAGACCTCCTCACGCAAAACACCATTAAGAAAGGCGTTCTTAACATCAAGCTGAGAGATAGACCACCGGCGAATAGAAGCAACTGCAACAAGAGTGCGAACAGTGATCATATGGGCAATAGGGGCAAAAGTCTCATCGTAGTCACGACCGTACTCCTGCTGAAAGCCACGAGCCACAAGACGAGCCTTGTAGCACTCAATAGTACCATCAGACCGGGTCTTAATCTTGTACACCCACTTGCATGTGATCGGACGAGCATGCACAGGAATCGGTACTGTTGGAAATGTGCCCTAGAGGCAATCATAGAGATGATTATATTTCATTATGTTCATGACATTGGATAATATGTTATCTTGTTCCTAGAATAATATTGTTAATATTGATTATCAAGTATGTGACTTGATTGTGAAACTCCATATTTCTGCGATAATTATTCTTGTACGATCCCTGGTCGTAAACATATGAGGACACATATGAATAGACTAGCATATGTATTGGTTGATGACTATGTTTCACAAGTCATAGATATGAAGATATCAAACCAATAATATGGACACATGTTAGAGAACATGATGTTGGATAAGATCCACCTTGAGACACTATTGAGATTGTTATGAATCTATGTGTCGTTAGTTGGTCTCAAGCAATGATGATGTATAATCCTTAGACACGAGATCGAGATGGTTTTCTACATGTGTAAGAGCACTCTTAGGGGTTGCCAAACGCTACACCGTGAATCGGGTAGTTATAAAGGTAGCTTTCGGGTATGCTATGAAACATGCAGAGGAATGTGACTGGTCGGATATGGGATTTGCCCCTCCTAACATAACAGGAGAGATGTCTCTGGGCCCCTCGTTGTGATCAGATAAAGAAAGTGCATGGCCATGCCACTAGTAGTCAAAGTGTTCGACCACGTAAAGTTATCTGACACTCGATCGAGAAAGTATTGAACAGTCCATGGATGACACAACATCTCACCTGGAGTTCAACCAGACATCATGAGGCAAAGGGAGTATACACGAGTAGGTCGTTTAAGTTCGAACAGTTATGGACTGGTCGTATACAGATACGAGCTGGTCGTAGATTGGTCGAACGTAGTCACAGAGTGGTCGTAACCTGGTCGTAAGCAATTACGAACTGGTCGTATAAAGATAGGACCTGGTCGTAAGTGATGAGGACCTGGTCGTAGATCATATTGCATTAAGGTTCGTCCGATATAATTTGTGTTTATTCGGGAATCGATATGCTCTGCTAGGAGCCGCTACGACTCATGATCGGAAACGGTTTCCGAGTCACAACTGAACTACACATGAACCTACAGGGTCACACACTTAATGGGTTGGAACAAACCAGTACGAATACAATTCGTAAACATGTTCGGATAGGATCCGTCACGAGCACTATATAAGGAGATGCATGAGGCTGTTTGGGGATGCGTGAAAACACCACCGAAACCCTAGCCGCCATCTTCCTGAGAGCTCCGCCGTGCGACTTGGTGCTAGCACACCGGCGTTCGGTTGTTCCTTCCCTGGACGTGTGGATACCGTAGAGGCGCTACTACGATTGTTGCGTTTGAGGACGATGCGATCTTCACAAGGAATCTGAGAGGTTCTTTGGAGGAGACGATCGACTCGACCCTTTGCATCGACTTGCTTTGGGCGTTGGACGATCGACTCGACCACTACATCGACGTGCTCTTCATTGGACCAGGCTGCTCCAACCCTTCTTCCGCTGCTCTGCGCGTCTGGTGGTAACGATCTATGATCATCTACTTGCTTGGCTTCCTGGTTTGCGTGGTAGAAATTTTTGTTTGTAGCTATCGTAGCCTACCCCGCGACCCAACAGGTACAATATCCCAAGTCTCCGTACGTCGAAGAGCATCAAGCTCCTCAGCCATAGCGAGTTGCCACTCAGAATGAGGAGCAGCCTCATGATAAGAACTAGACTCAGTGACAAAGAGAGCATGAGCTATTGGAGCAAATCCAAGATGATTAGGAGGTCGAAGGGATGTCCGGTCACGAAGGACATAACGAGGAGCATCATTAGAAGAATCAGATGGGGGTGTCGGCAAGATACCAGGAGAGGAGACTGGTGAAGGACAAGGACACCTGGAGTAGTGAATACCAGAGAAACGAGACGATGGTGCTGCAGAAACAAGAGGTAGTGCTGTAGGAGGCAACACCAGAGGTAGAGGTATAGAAGGAACCACTAGAAACAGACCAGGGGAAGACTGTGATAGTGGAGAAATTGGTGAAGATTCAGAAAGAGACAACCATGAAACTGACTCAACTGTGGAAACAAGAGGGGCCGAATCTCGATAGAAGAAAGGTCGAGATTCGTCAAAGACAACGTCTCGTGAAATCCTGATCCGTCGAGCAGAAGGATCCCAGCAACGATAACCCATATGCTCAGAACTATAACCAAGAAACACGCACTCAATCGATCGAGCCGATAGTTCTCGCGTTCACGAGGTGCAGCAGCAGAACAAAACAAGTACAGCCAAAAACACGAAGGTGAGTGTACTGGGGGGCTCGAGAGTAGAGACGCTCTATAGGACTAATACCCTTAAGAGCAGTGGAAGGCTGCGTATTGATGAGATATGCTGGTAGTAAAGCGACCTTAGCCTGAATCGTGGTGGAACGTGAGAGCAAGGAGAAGAGTGCGGGCAGTCTCAATCAGATGACGATGTTTGCACTCAGCAACCCCATTTTGAGCATGGGCACCAGGACAAGAAGACTGGTAACAAGTGCCCTGCTCAGAAAGAAACTGTCTAAAAGTGCGAGCGATTACTACGCCGGCGAGAATCACAAAGAAAAAATGCGGATGGGAGAATCAAACTGAGTACGAACCATCGTTGCAAAGCTACGATAGATCGTAAGAAACTAACCACGATTAGACATAGGGAAAATCCATGTAAAATGGGAATAATCATCAATGAAGATCACATAAAGTTTATGCCCACCTTTAGAGATAATAGGCGCAAGTCCCCATACATTTGAATGAACTAAGTCAAAAGGACGAGGAGACAAGGACTCACTAGAATGATAAGGAAGCTATAGTTGCTTGCCCACCTTACAACCCTGACAAAACATGGCCGTGTCAACAGTAACACGTCCAAGAACACCCTGACGAACTAATGAGGAAACACGGGACCCACACAAGTGACCTAAACGATGATGCCACTGTGCAAAAAGGCCAGAAGTGGTTGTTGTGGAAGGAGACGTAGAGGTGATAGGAGCAACTGAAGTGGACAGAAGGTGGAGGCGATCAAGGATGTAGAGACCCTGACGATGCCTACGGCGCCGGCCAGTCCCATGTACCGTCCTTATCTATCGATCCTGGATGAAACAGGTGTGAGAGTCAAAACCAACCCTACAGCCGAGATCAGTGAGCTGACCCACCGAGAGAAGCCGCATGGTATCTTTGGGGAACATGGGAAGCAATTGGAGCAGAAAAGTCGATGGACAAAGAGTGCCTGACGGTGATGACAAGAGGAGTACCGTCAGCTGTCTAAACAGAGGTAGAAAAAATAGGAGGTCCTACTGAAGTGAGAGATGTGGAGTCCGGTGTCATGTGGAAAGAGGCATCAGAATCCAGAACCCAAGAAGTACCTAGAGGAGACATCTGAGCTAGACTGGCAGAACCTGCTGAGCCGTGAGAGAGCTGCTGAAGTAGAGCCTAATAGAACTGCCTTCTGCACTTTATGACACTCCTGGCAGAGTGGAGAAGCCAGCTCGTCCAGCTAGCACTAGAGACTGGCCAGGGCTCGGAAGAAGTCATCGACGGAGGAGTCCTCCTGGCAAAGCATCTCCAACTCACGCTGAAGTGAAAAGAACTGAGCATCGCTGCTCTACTGGTATCGCTTGCGCAAGTACTCCCAGATCTGACGAGTGGCACGCAGACCAACAATGTCTGTCTGGATGGAGTCGTCGACGCTGACCACTAGGATGGCTCGAACACAAGCCTCATCAGCACACCAGCACTCAAAAGAGTCCATGGCATACTAAAAGGCCTCATCAGCAGCATCAACATCTGCGGTGGCCTCTGCCTCCTTCTTGGCGGCCTCATCTTCTGTAGGAGATGTAGAAGTAGGTTGTCTGGGAGGAGGCTGAACCGGTGACGGTGGACAAGGTGGGGTACCAGTAACATGTCCCTAGAGGCAGAGACCATCTAGCATGATCTCCATGAGTGAAGACCACAACCTGTAGTTCGTCCTATTAAGATTTGTTCCTGAGAATGGGATCACAACGGATGGAACAGAAGCCATCGGTAGGCGACATTGGACGGCGCGGTGACCAAGGCAATGAAGTCTAACAGGCGGCGCTGGATGGCGCGGCAGTTAGATCGATATACTGTTTTTGTTTTTTTTGTTTTTGTTTTTTTTGTTTTTTTTGTTTGGGCCGGCTAAAAAACAACTCTTTAACTAAGTCAGCCCGCTAGAAGGATGCTCACGAAGGGGCACACGCAGGACCAGGGGAACTAGGGTTCCCCCTGTGGCACCGGTGGCGGTGGCGGCCAGGGGTGGCGGCGGCGGCGGCCGAGGGCTTTAGCTAGTCGGGTGGAGGCCGGCGGCGGCCGGGGGTGGCGGTGACCGAGGGCTTTAGCGAGTCGGGCGGAGGCCGTGTCGAGGTCGGCATCGGGAGGCCGATGTCGAGAGGCCGTGTCGGGCGAGGCGGCGTCAGGCGGAGGCCCGGATCTCCTCGTCAGGCGAAACATCGGACACGTCGAGGCGAGGCGGCTCAGCAGAGGACTTGTCCGGCGTCGGCTCGACTGACGTCGTCCTCGGGCGGTGTCCTTGTCACGGCTAGTGCTCCGACGACGGGCGGTGGGAGCAACCAGTGGGAGCAGTGGCGGCGTCGGCCTTTGACGACAGCAAGGCAGTGGAAGAAGGAGCTAGGTTAAAACCCTAGCTCTGATACCATGTTATGAATATTGTATGTATATTCAAGAGGGCCCAATGAGCAATATATATAGGGATGTACAATTGGGGTTTCCATATACAGATAAGGAAATACAGAAGAGTTCTATTCTAACAACAACAACTGAATAACTTTACCACATTGCGGTGGATGATTTGAGACAATATAGCAACCTCGTTGATAAACTGGTCTATCTCAGTTAACTCCACAATTTTGGATTTTTTGATGGCCACCACACGCTGATCAGATAGAATCCCTTTGTAAATTGTGCCATGTCCTCCACGGCCAAGAACACGAGTTGCATCGAAGTTTTTATTTCCTCTAGTTCCTCTAAGGAGATTATCTTTATTTTATTTTTGGCACTTTCATCTAAGATTAGTTGCCCCAAGAGCAAGCCTTGATTTTTCTTGAAGTATGCTCTGCGGATTCTCTTCGGATGCCTTTCTTCCACCTATTGGCGAAATGCAGTTGCACCCACTGCAATGGTGATGGAGCCAAGGCATGACCAATTCCAATTGCAATACCTACACCCATTAATTATAGTCATGATATCACTTCACTTTTTGTGCATTGTTACCCCAATTAGAGGGTCATATGGACAAGACTTACCAGGAAGAAGGTTGCATTGCCTAGCTGATGTCACACATTTCATGTTTATTGGATCAAAATCTTTTCCATGAGAGCACTTTGTGCAATTATAGCTCCTGTCAAAATTTTGACATGTGCCATTGCAATAATTTGCCAATAAACACTCATTGACATCTATAATTTATTGGGAAGTGAGCGACAATCGGTACATTGGTGCTTATATATCATTCTAAGCTGTTACATGTGTAATTCAAATGCAGACAAATTAACAAAATATTGAATCTAAATTTGTTTTATTAGTTTTATGTTGTCCAATCTCACATAGATGCTACCTTGACTTGTGTGATATTTTTCTAAGCTTAACAACACGGTGCATTGAAAAATTATTTCTTTTCGAAACGATGCGCTATTATAAAATACTTAACCAGAAATCAACTCTTTGGATGAAGATGTTCAAAAAATAATAATGGATTTCATCACATACTTTAAGCATGTCACCCATCAGGGTTTTGATCTAGCATTTTTCATATAGGAACACTGCTAGAGATTATACGCTATTACAAAATGTTCATATTTTCGGGGGATAAAAGAGCTATGTACACACTGTCTTCTAAGATGGATCCATGGCCTTTGGGTGGCTCCCCTTTTGCTCTGGTCCAGAGCTGGCCCTAACAAGTGACAACCGGGGAAGAGAATCAGGAGATAGAGACACACACCTATACAACCACTATGGATTTCCTTCAAAACCTGGAGAACACTGGCAATGACAGTAACATCCTAAAATTTGGGTTTTCAAAAATCTTTTAAATAGTTTAGTTTCCTGAAAATTTTTCACCAATTTTCCTTGAATTAATAAAGCTTAATTCAGAATTTCTAAAATTTAAACTATTTAATTTGACTAATGTAAACATCAATTAAATGAATTTTTTTTAGATTTTTCTGAATTTATTTGCTATTTATTTGGCCTCTTTTGAATTTTTAGCATTTTTCTAAATTCTTAAATCAATTCCTAATTCAAAAAATCCTCTTGGGCTGAATTGTTCCTGCCTGTGACCTTTTCTCTAGCTCTCCCTCGCCCACTCCTCCACCCGGCCTATCCCGACCAGCCTTCCCCACTCCCCGCTTCGCCCTCACTTCTTTTCCCTGTCTCTGTACCCGGGCCCGCCTGGAAGACGAAGTCGCCACTGCTAGCACGCGTGTGTGCGCCTAGGACTTTGCGCCACCGCCTTGGCGTCCATGCCCACACGTCTCCTGAGGCTATAAAAGCCCTAGGCTATCCTCGTTCTGCGCGCCACTCACGCCGCCGCCGCCCTGGTCATCTTCTTCGCAATCGGCCGCCACCCTTGCCGTGCCCGTTCCTCCATCGTTGCTGCTTCTCAGGTCAAGTTCCTTCCACCGACAGCATCGCCTCATGTAATATCCCGTTTAATCACTAGAGGACTAAGTGAATTAAAAAGAGAAAATTAAATATAATTAAAAGAGAATTTCAGAACTTAGTGGATTGGGGAGAGTAGTGGGCCACCGACCCATAGCCCAAGTGGTGGAGTCTGGTTTTTAGAAGGAGAGAGAAGAGCCGGCCAAAAACCCTAGCTCCTACTGGCTGCAGTCCCTAACTCCCAGCCGCCTCTACCTAGCGCGCCACCCAGCCCTTGAGTGCCGCCCTGCCCTCTGCCTTGCGTGCTGCCCTGCATGCATGCATGCATCTGCACTCCTAGTTGCTAGCTAGATTACTAGTTTCCTTGTGTTCATGACACTTGCAAAAGTGAGAGGGGGAGAGAGAGAGAGAGAGAGAGAAAACACAATTGCTGTTGCGCAACATTTTTGCTTGCATGGCTGTGCTGCTAGTGCTGGTGCTGGCCAAGGTGGAGGAAGGAAGAAGGAAGATGAAGGAAAGGAGAAGGGAGAGAAGAGGAGGTTTTCGCGGGAATTTGTGATCATGTTTGTGATCTCCAAAGGTAACGATCTGAAACCCTGTAGATTGTCATGGATTAATCGCTGTTAATTTTGTAGGTCGTTTTGATTAGGGGAAGTTAGTTTTCAATCCGCCTTAGTTCGTCAAGGTTAGGTGCAGAGCCTTATGGGGGTGATTAAGGATATTTAGAATCGGATTCAGAGGTCAATCGATACGGTCTTGGGAAGGTCATTGTCCAGATTTTGTACTAGCTGGAAGATGTCGTGAAGAATGATCGGTTTCATATAGTAGATGGTAAAACTAAATTAATTTGAATAATGTAGAATTTTTTTGTAGTTTCCAGAACTGGTGTAGTTCATATATTTTCAAGTTTTAGAATTAAAGATATAAAATTATGAAATAGACTGTTCTAACAGATTCTAGAACGGTCTTCGGGTAAAGAAAACGATAGAATCTGTCGGAGCCCCGGGTTATTTCGGTAAGACCGAGACTCGCCCGACCTTAAGGAGATAACTTTGGGCTTCCAGGTTAATGAATTCTATGTTAACTCCATCTAAATGACAAGTCTTTGCTGAAACTAGAGCCCCGGTGATCATGCGTACCACTCCTCTGCAAGCACTACATGATTATCGGTTCTCTAAACAAGCAAGGACCACACTTAGCGAGTTAAAATGGAATCCAAGATCAGTGACCAACATGCCCAAACTTGCATACAACATTGATCACATCCATACAACAATCATACATTCATAGTTCAAAAGACATACATCATAGTAGTTCAAGTCTACATCTATTACAAGTGGCCGACCAACCAAATTCAAATAAGATCATAAAGTAGCAGCGGAAACAAGTAAATAAACCAAAAGTCCAGCATGGTATGCCCCATAACCCATCGGCAACCGACTGGGAGTTAAATGATAGCACTACTCGTCAGTGTCACCTAAATCGACACTCACAAGCTCGTTGGGCTCACAATCTTCCTCACCTGAAACATTGCCGCCAGATTGAGTACAAAGGTACTCGCAAGTTTTACACAAATAAAAATTAGTTATGCATAGTGGACATTCAAAGGATAGCATTAGTGGCTTTAGTTTTGCGAAAAGCGCAATAATTTTCCAACCTACACATACTAGTTTATCAATTGCTATTTTAAAAACAGATTTGAAGTAGAAGTAAATCATGTGAATAAGTAATACAAATGTAAATAAATGAATCAAACAATCACTAAAGTGGCAGCCCACAAAGCTACACTAAAATGCATGAACACCCGTTCATGCCGAACACCAAGTTGTACCCACAAAAATAGTTCAAAATCTAACAGTAGCAGCCACATAAACTCAAGCAATCGTCCATAACCGCGGACATGGCTATTCGAATAGATTTATCTCTACAGAGGTGTACTACTTTACCCACACGACTCGATTAGCCCGTAAGCCTCTAGATGCCTCCGAAAATAGCACACTTCCTTAGGTATGCCGGCTGGGGAGAATCAAGATACGATCATTTTTAGCAAGAAGACCCTATTGAGATAAGTCCCCCTTGCAAGATGTTCCCTTGCTTAGTACAAGCGATTGATAGCACTTGCTAAGTGGCTCACAAGTTGTATTGGAAATACCGATGCAATGTAAATGATAAAAATTGGTGCTCTCTTACACACTATAGAAAATCACATCGGCTCCTACGGACAAATGATCAAACACAAATGCCCTTGCACCACCTTCGGACTTAACACAATAAAACCTTCCCCCCTACTTAACTGTACAGCACCCATATATCGCGTGTGATAGTACGAGTTTTACTTGAATTCGTAGGTACCAAAGTTCGGTCCTTAATGGTTCGGACAAGCCAACCACATACCCGATCTCGTGCGCGAAGGCACCCTCACTAGCAATCCCTTGTCCAGACCTCAAAACTCATTTAAAATGGCAAATTTTCACTTATAAAATAGATACAAAGTTCTGGAATAAAAAGAATATAAGAAAGTGAATGTTTCCCATAATTATCGGGTTATTCTCGACAATCAAACTACTGTTTCTAGACTTGCATGACTAAGCAAACTCAAATAACATATTTCACACAATCCTAACTTAAGCATGTGGTGCTGGAATAATTCAAGATTAACCTCAATGAATAGGATATAACTAATCTACACATCACAAAAATAGCGACATAATCAAAATAGCATGCAAGCAGTTATCATTGCACTAACTTGACAAAACTGGGATCAAATATGATGCAAAAGAAAGTTCAAATGATTCTTGCCTTGATGGTAGATCAATTTCTCACTCTCAGTAGCATAGGAGTCGATATCAATCACTTCGGGATCTATAGGATTAACGATATCGATAAACACCGAGAAATACCTCAAAAACCAAAATGCTCAAAAATGCATTAATTTTATACAGTGGATAGTGCATGATTTTATATGAATTTATGTGAAATAATTATTTCAATTGGAGTTAGTGTGTGAGAGTTATGGCAATTTGAATTTCAGATGTCAATATGTCCGAGTTTATGCAATTTAATTATTTGGCCAAAATTTGTAGAGTAGTGGGGGATACAAGGATTATGTAGATAAATAGAGAACATTATTACAAGTCCAAAACATTTGGGTTTAACTCATTTGGAGTTTTTAAGAATTAGTTATGCATTTTCCAAGTTATCAGCCTTTTCTATTGTAAAAATAATAGAGTTATGGATCATTTTCAAAAATTATATTATCTGCTATAGAGAAATTTTTGAAACCAATTTTATATTCATTTAAAATAAAAATTATCAGAACTGGTTTCATCCATTTTGGAGTTGAGATGAATTTGTTATGTATTTTTGAAGTTATTCAAATTTTTCAGTGTGTAATTAAATGGATTTCGAATTTCTTAAACCTTTTATTACTTTTCTCACCGAGCGTTACGCTAGCCACTGACGCTGACCAGTGGGCCTGGTGAATAGTGCATTTTTCTTTTAACTTCCGATTTAAAATTCCGATCTGACAAGTGGGACCTGCTGTCAGCGACACGGTCTACTAAACCCAGTCCACCGACGCGTGTGCATAGCGCACGGCGCTTAAGGGCTGGGCCCACTTGTCAGCCGCACTTCATTTTTACTTAAAGCGCTGGATTTATGTGTAAGGGCCCACATGTAGATGACACATTACCGTAGCTAAGACAACCATTAAAGCTAATCACTACCATTAACCGTTAATGATTTTGCTACAGTGTCAGTTGGCGTCTGACAACGCGCCCACTTGCTTGCCGGCGGCTCACCGGTACTACACGCCGCGGCGGAGCTGGCCAAGGGTTGGGATAGGCGCGCAATAGTGTTGCGCACCGAATGGAAGTGGCGGCAACGTCTAAGGTGGCCCGTACCGGCGGCTAGCCGGAGCTAAGCGGCGACACTCAATACGGCAATCATGCATGCAGCAAAGGAAAGCTCTGCAACACATACAAGCGGGTGCCTGAGGTCCTAGGGACTATGAGTGAGCTACCTGAGCGACGGGGAAGCTCGGGAGCGGTTGGAGCAACGTTGGTGCCGGAGAAGAAGACGGCGGCGGCACGGCTTTGCGAAGAGAGGAGTCCCTGAGCAATCCTACAGACAGTACATGATCAGAATGGATTAAGGGCCATAAGAGGATGCTGTAGAAGCAATGAATCGACAAAAAATTTACCAGAGCAAGGTGGGAGACGAAGGGTTGGCTCTTCGGCCGAAAAGAAGAAAACTTCGATTCACCGCAACCCTGTCATGCATTATCAAAATTGATTAAGGAGTTCTCATTGTCATGCTAAATGGCACGAGATGACGTGAAAGATTGACCAAGAACCTCACTAGAGACGAAGAAGACCACTTGGTGTCTTCGGGAGCGTGCTCTGAACAACCCTAATGGCACCGAGCTAGATTGAACACTACAAACAACCGTAGGAGCTAAGCTTAGCAAAAATGGAAATGGCATCACCCGGTTGAAGCTTACCCAAGCCTGGTGCTCAAATGAGCTTCTTCCTTCTTAGCCTCGAGAGAAGGAATGAGGTGGAAGGAGGTGAAAGAGGGGGTATTATCCCCAGGAAGATGACGCATTGGAGGCGGCATAAAGTGAGGAAGCTCCAGGAGTGGCACAAACGTGCGGTGGATTGACGGCGTGACGGAGCTGCGCAGGAGCTCGCAGCCGTGTGGTGAAGCGACTCTGCGTGAGCGCCAGTGAGAGGATGAAGAGATATCCAACAAGTGGGCCCAGCTTGTCAGCGATTCACATGCGCGCGCTCGAGTCCGATTAAGTGGGTCGGTGTGGGCCGTTTGATCTTGATCGGACGGTTGATATCGCGCGCGATCATTCGGACTAGGCCGAAAGGTTACGAGATCTGGTCCGTTAATTTCCAATCAGACGGCTCACGCGCGGTGCATCTAGTTGGTTTGGTCGAGTCGGTTCGTCGAGTCGGACTCGAGCCCGAGGAACAGTACTAGGTTTTTGACTGATTTAATTCAAACTGATTCTACTTTGACTTGAGTGCTAAAAATAGAAAACAAATTCCTAAAAATCTAAAATAAATCAGAGGGCTTCCTTGGAAGGTCTAGTATCCATAAAAATTCTTAAACCTTACTATTCAAGATACATTTTGCTCAGTTTAAATTCAAACCCGAGATAGGTTATTGGATTGTTTTTGAATTTTCTGAGGGTTAAAACCTTTCCCAAAAATTTGGGAAAAAATATATTAATTCTTTATAATTAATATAGTATTTGAATAAATTAATTCTAGAGGAACTTCAGTAGCATTTGTTTTAGTTTTCTTTTGGAGTTCGATTTTTAAGTGTAGGTTTAACACTTGTTTGAGATTTTTCAAGTGCAATAAATTATGCAAATTCTTCAAAACATGAACTTGGGGATGTGACAGAATCAGAGGTTCGTCATAACTAGGAAATTGTAGGTTTTTTTATGAGAATTCCAGAAAGTCTTGGATGGTTGAATTTGAAGTTCGGTTGAATACGTTAGAGCCGTGTCAGTGTTTTAGAACCGAACTTACGTAAAGATTGTTTGATTTGGGGGTTCCTCTAGGCTCAAATCACACAGAGAGGGAGACACGAGGATTTTTATACAAGTTCGGGCCTTCTCAAGGGAGAATAACAACCCTACTCCTCTGTGTATGTATTGAGTAACTGGATTACAATATCAAGAGAATGGCTATAGTTTTGCGCCTTGTGCTCCTGATTGTGTTTCCGATTGCCCTCTCTTCTTGCTCTGATGATTCTGCCTTTTATACAGTACTCAGAGTGCGCTGTTGTATCTCCAGTATAAAGGCCGCCTTAATGCTTCAGATCGTGGAGCCGTCACTAGAGATTATTCTGGGAGTAGTAACGTTCCCACGTTGCTAGGCAGTTATCACCATGACAGATAGTTAATTCATGCCATTATTCCAGAGAATAACAGCGTAATTGATTGCTCATATCCTTAGATACGGTACAGAACATTCCTTGATCGACTAGGCCCACATGTCTGCGAGCCCTATCGACTAGAGACTAGTCGCAGAAGGTCTTACGACTAGGTGGTAGTCGTAGAAGAGCTTATGACCACAGATTGATCGTAGAAGAGCTTACGATCAAGGCATAGTCTTAGAAAGGCTTACGATTATGGGGTAGTCATAGAAGGGCTAACGACTACGGGGTGGTCGTAGAAGAACTTACGACCTCTAGCTTCTCCCTTATGAATATTAAGGGGTATACTCAAGAACCATATGACGTCATTATTATCCATAGTATGAGTTACAGATAAATAATTAAATAAGGATTATTAGATCCTCGTCATCTAGCCCCCCAGCTTCAAGTGAAAATAACTTACTTTAAAAAGGAGTTGTATATGATCTTACGACCAGTAGTGGGTCTTAGAATAGTGGTTGAAGGAAGAACTCTTCGACTAGTGTTTCATTTGACCAGAAATTAACTTAGTCAAGAAAGTTTTACGACTTACAAGATGGTCGTAGGCGATCTTACAACCACCAAGTGGTCGCAGTACTGTAGTCGAAAGCAAAACCTTTCCGATTGTTGTTGCATTTGACCAAAAAATGACTTGGTCAAGAAGGTAATTTCGCTTCAGGTGTAAAGACTGACTCGGTTTTCTCGAGCAGACCTCTCAATCGACTCTCATAGACCTGTCTGTTGGAGCGGTTCCTGAAGCGTTGGCAACCGTTGGGTCGCCACATCTTTAACTCAGGCGTGCAGTTATAAATAGTTACCTTGAGTGAGACTAAGGTCTTTTACCTTCCCCCAAATCGCTCCACTGTTCATCGAGCTTTTGAGTTCTCCGCCACCGATCAAATCGAGCACCCTCCTGAGATCTTCCCAAACCCAAATCCCCAACCTTTGAGAAAGACGGCCGGAGCCGGTTCTCAGTGGGCCAAATCAGAGATGGATGCGACCAAGATCAAGGCTTTGGTCGCCGCCGAAAAGATCCCGAAGAAGAAGTTTGTGAAGTGGATTGAGGCTGCTGGGCAGCATTGGACGTCGGGGAAGATTGAGCAAATCCCTGTCTTCCATGCGTTCTGTAAGTGTGGCCTTCGATTGCCCGCTCACCCTTTCCTCACACTTGTACTCGAACACTTCAGGGTGGAGTTAGTGAATCTTGTTCCCAATTCCATCACGATGTTGGGTGTATTCATGTACCTGTGTGAGGCTTACCTGGGGATTCCAGCCTACTTGGAGTTGTTCCAGTACTTCTATGGAATGACCAGGCTGACCGGAGTCGCCGGTAGCTGCAATCTGAAGCTCCACGACGGGAAGTCGATTGAGTACATTCAGATGTTTACTTGGTCGTCGTGGAAGAAGAAGTGGTTCTACTGGGAGACGACCAGTGACGACAGCCTCTCCTTCGCCGAAAAGCGAGCCGAGAAGAATTCTTCTTGGGATTTGATTCCCAAGGATCTCAGTCGGATTGCCTCCTTCATTCAAGTCATCAAAGACTTGAAGGAAGAGGGGCTTACCGGATGGTACGTGGTGAACGATTTCATCACGCACCACATTAGCCCTCTGAAGAAGAGGACTCATCCCATGTGGATGTATTTGGGGCCGCGAGACCCGACTAGAGATTACGAGGAGGGTAAGTAAACTTCCAGCTTTAGCCTTCTTACTGTTGATTTTGAGCTTGGCTTATTGAAAGTTTACTTGTTCCTGCAGACCTCTCACAAGAGAAAATTGATGCTCGAGTCAAGCTTATTTGTGAGAAGCCCCTGCCATAGAATGTGGCGGTTCTTCAAATCCTGGCAGTCCTGTCTGAAGAGGACAAGATAGAGCACCTAAAGGTAATCAAGAATTGATTTCATCTTTAGGATCTTATAGTCGTAGAAAGACTTACGACTAGGTACTGGTCGTAGAAAGGCTTACAACCAGGGGGTTGTCATAGAAAGGCTTACGACCAGGGGGTTGTCATATAAAAGCTTACGACAAGATACTGGTCGTAGTAAAACTTACTACCAGAGGGTTGTCGTAGAAAAGCTTACGACTGCTTTGTAATATATGTCTTTCTGATTTTTGTAGAAAGTAGGCATGGAAAATCGTCGGGACGACGAAGAAGTCGAACTGATGGTTATCGGCTCGGTAGCAGAGCAAGCAGATGCTCCTCAAGCCAAGCGGTGACGACTCGTGCAAGTCGCTGACAAGGGAGGCACAAGCTCGAGTTCTTTTGACCCGGTTAGGCCTTTCACAAAATTTGCTGCAGATCTGGCTGCTGCAGTAGAGATTGTGGTTGAAGCGATTGAACCTCTTAAGCGCAAAGCCCCCAAGACCAAGGTACCCTTCTATTACGATAATAAGACTTTCGAAGTTTCTGCCTCCCGTGGCTTTATTAAGCGGCTAGAAAAGGAGAACTTGAAGATTTTTATATCTTTTGTGAAGGAAACTGTTGCATTAGTAACACCTGTGGTCGAGGGCAGTGCTGCCCTTGAGGTGGTCGAGATAGGTCTCGACCACCCGGAGAGCCAGGAGGCTCAAGGAGCGGTGGTGCTCGTTCAAGACCTACGACCAAACGTGGTCATGGCCATTCCTCAACTCGAGTCTCAACCAGACGTGGTTGAGAAGAAGTCGAAGAAATCTTCCTCGAGGAAGGTTTCTTCCAAATTCAAGATCAAGACCGGCACACGAAGGTATGTAGAAAGATAAAAGTGTAAGAACAGCATTTACCTTTTGCTTTTTACCATCTAACGTGTTTTCTTTTTTATGATCTTAGCCCAATCCATCTAACCATCAAGGATGTTCCTGTCGAGGAACCCACTGTTGTTTCTCCAGCAGTTGGAGAAATGACAGTGGCGGTGGTCGAACGATCGTCCACCGTCTGAGCTGTGGAAGGTGTCGTTGGTGCCGAAGTGGCTATGACCACCGGAGTGGTCGTGGAGCCAGAACCTAAGATGGTAGTGGCGGAGGCATCTGGCCATGGGGGTGAAGCATCTGTTCACCGTGCGGGGAAGAAAATCGTTGGGGATGACCCTCCCAGCCCCCAAGGGCAAGCTATTGATGCTGCTACCACCGAAGAAGAGGAGTTAGAATTTTTTGATCACTCCTTCGGATTCTTCGCCCCTGCTACTGTCGTGGGATCTCGTGCGTCCAGGTCTCGCGCTCGCGTTCCCCACCCTAAGGACATTCCCAACAGAGGGGATGTTTTCGATGATTAACGTTTTGAAAATGTGTGGTGGGACCGAGTTCAAGATCTTGATGAACTGAAGAACCCCACGAGGGTGTTATCTTTGTTTGCCCGAATGACTATGAATGTAAGTACCTGTCGTTCAGTATTCATAGACATGTCTTTTTATCGCTTCTTATTGTCTTTCTTTACGCAGAAAGCATTAGAGCAAATTGTTACTGTTGCGGAATACAACAGGCAACTTGTCCAGCTACGATAGGAAAAGGCGATACTCTACGAGTAGGCAGAGAGATGATAAGTAACTGCTATTCATAGTCGATTTATGTTTCGACCACTTACACAGTACTTATGGGGGTTGTCATAGAAGATCTTACGACTAGGTACTGGTCATAGGAGGGCTTACGACTAGGGTATTGTCGTAGAAGTACTTACGACTAGGTTCTAGTCGCAGAAGGACTTACGACCAGGGTATTATCGTAGAAATACTTACGACTAGGTTCTGGTCGTGGAAGAACTTACGACCATGGTGTTGTTGTAGAAAAACTTACGACTAGGTTTTGGTCGTAGAAGAGCTTACGATCGCTTGTTTTATGCTGATGCCTACTCTTCTCCTCTGAAAGTTCAAGTGCGACAAGAAGACCTTAGCTGATTCGCTCGACTTTGAGAAAGCCGAGACGAAAAAGTTAAGTGAGAAGAATGAAGACCTCCTGAAGAAACTTCAAGAGGCAAACTCTACAAATGAAAGATTGCAGGGACTAATAAATGGTAAGTACTGAACTTAAGACCGCTTACGACCATCTTTTCTTTTTCTAACTCTTATTCCTTTTCAGAAAAAGAGGTCAAAGTGGGGAAGCTCATAACTGAGGTCAAAGAAAAGACCTTGGTTATTCATGAGGTTACCCGCCTCGCCAAATAAAAAGATCAAGAGGTCCAATCGTGGGAGCAACGCTATATAACGAGCACTGCCTCTCACCACGAAGAAGTCAAGAAGTTAGATTCTCGACTAGTAGGTAAGTAAATCTTTACCTATGACTGGTTTTGTTTTCCTTTCGATATCATTTTATCTGACTGGTCTTATTCTTTTCGAAGCAAGTAGTTGAGAATAAATGACTCCGTGAGGCTTCGACTCACAATCAGGAGGAAATGAAGTCCTTGAAGATCAACCTCCAAGACAACATTTCTCTTCTGAATAATGTACTCGGAGGGCTTCATGCTGAGGGGATTACTCCTCGTGAAGACACGATGATTGCTCATTCGAGTACCATTAGTGATCAAGTCGGAACTTTGCAAGAGTTGGTGACCACTCTGAAGACAAACCAAGCCGAGCCGATAAAAGAGGCGGTCAAAGAGGGAATAAGTTTTGTTTTGGCAAAACTTAAAGCTCATGACCCCAGTATTAATCTACAACCCATCAAGGCCAATTTCGACTGCTTTGAAGCAGAAGCGGAGCGGTTGATGAAGGAGATGCAGTCTATTGGCAAGGAAGTTACGGAGGAGATGCAAATATGATCTCCTTTGTCAGAGTAGTTTGTACCTGAGTCCTGTAAAGACAAGTTATCTGTTGTTGATAAATATAATCCTTCCTTCTTCCTGAAATTCATCTTGTCGAGTAGTTAGTAACTCATAAGATAATGAATGGAAAAAGAAAGCAAGACTAAGAATTGAAGCCAAGTTAATAACTTTATCCTAGCCCCCGACTGTTTGGAAATGGGTTTTCTTTAAAAAGAGAGGTTTATCCAACTTATAGTTTTTCGTTCTCGATTGTCACGTACTAATCGAAAGCGTAGGAACGAGTCAACACTAGGAAGTTCTTTCTAGTGGGCAGGACCACGTGCAGAAAGGAAATGCTTCGACTAGGTAATGTTACCTTCTCCGACCAGTTTAATCAAATCAAGAACATTGAACTTGAGTCAGACAAATGTCTAGAGTACCTTAAAAATTCGTTCGACTTATTCTAGTGCACTCGGTAGGTTCGCTCTGGTAGCAAGAGTTAGAAATAGGACGACACTATGAAGTTCCTTCCAGTGGGCAGGACCACGTGCAGATAGGAAAGTCTTCGACTAGGTGTTGTATCTTCCTCCGACTAGTTAAAACGAAACGAGTTTACCGAAAGTAGTCGAGCAAATTTGAAATGTGTACTCGGCTTAATTTATTTTTCAAAAATGAATGAAGAAATAAACTAAGGTACTAAGAGTCGGCTTAACATTATTTCGACCATGTTTTTTAAACCCAAGCTCTTTGTGTTGGCAGCAAAAAGGGAGGAACGAGTCGACATTAGGAAGTTCCTTCTAGTGGGCGGGACCACGTGTATAGAGGAAAGACTTCGACTAGGTGATGTTTCCATCCTTTCGACCAGTGTGAAGATAAACTGGGTACTGGTCGTAGAATAACTTACGACAAGTATATTGTCGTAGAAAAACTTATGACTAGGAACTGGTCGTAGGCGGACCTACGACCAGGGTATGGTCGAAAAAATTGTCAAAGCGCTAGTCAAAGCAAGACAACAAAGATAGAAAGAACCTAATGCTTTATTGTAGGGTTGGTCAATTACATGTACAATTTGCGTAACTGGTCGATGTTCCAAGAATTAGAGAGAATTCGGCCATCTTCCATTGCCAGTCGTACCGACCTGGTCGCATAACTTTGACCACTGTGTAAGGATCTTCCCACTTGGGGGAAAGTTTGTTCCGATTAGACTGGGATTGAATTTTCCTCAATACGAAGTCACCTACAGCAAGGCTGCGAGGTTGGACCTTACGATCGTAGTATTTGCACGTGGCTTCTTTGGTAGACCGAGCGGATTAAGGCTTGATTTCTCTTCTCTTCAAGCAGGTTGATGTCATCCGTTCGAAGTTGTTCTTGGGCTGAGTCGTTGAAACTCTCGACCCTTGTAGACCTGATCTTTAGTTCTGGTGGAAGCATGGCTTCGGCGCCGAAAACTAGCAAAAAAGGTGTTTTGCCTGTTGCCCGACTAGCAGTCATACAAGCTGCCCATAATACTGAGGGTAAGTCTTGTACCCAAGCCCCCGAGCGCTTAACAAGTTGGTCGAAGACTCGAGTCTTGATTCCCTACATTATTTGACAATTCGATCTTTCGATTGCCCCATTGCTCTGGGGATGGGCAACAGAGGCGTAACATAGCTTGGTACCCAACTCGTCGCAAAATATTTAAAATTTTGTGCTCGAAAATTGCTTACCATTATCTGTGATTATATAACTTGAGACTCCAAACCGAGTGATCACGCTTCTCATCTTGAACCGTTTTGCGACTTCCGTTGTTATCCCAGTCCTAGGTTCGATTTTGATCTATTTTGTGAACGTATCAATAGCCACAAAAAGGAACTCGAAGCCTCCTAGAGCTTTTGGGAACGGTCCTAGGATATCGAGACCCCAGGTCGCAAAAGGTTAAGATAGAAGAATCGTTTGTAATGCCTGAGCCAGTTGGTGTATTTGCTTGCTATGAAACTGGCATTGTACACATTTCTTAACCAGCTCTTTGGCATCATAAAGAGCTGTTGGCCAGTAAAATCCTTGTCGAAATGCTTTTCTGACCAGCGTCCTGTAGGAAGCATGAGTTCCACAGATGCCCCCGTGTATGTCGTGAAAGAGGTTTAGTCCTTCTCTTTGTGATATGCATCGCATGAGTACCCCTTGAGTGCCTCGTTTGTAGAGGACTCCTTCGATCAAAGTATACATTTTGGCCTTCCGGGATAAGCGATTTGCCTTGCGATCATCGTCAGGTATGGTACTCGTCTGAAGATACGCATAGATGGGATTCATCCAGGTATCTTCATATTCTAGAGAGGCTGCCTCAATAGAAGTTGTCTCTGGTGTCTCCATCAGAGACGACTTTTGGAGTTTCTCCAAGAAGACTCCTTTTGGTACTGGTGATCAGGAAGAAGCTATTCGAGCAAGCTGGTCTGCGAGGAAATTATTCTTTTGAGGGATAAATTGTACCTCGAAACCGAAAAAATGCTTTTCAAGCTTTCGAACCCCTGATAAGTGCTGAGACATAGTCGGATTAGAGCACTGGTACTCTTTTCCAACTTGATTCATTACTAGTTGAGAGTCTCCTCTCACGAGTAGTCGTCGAATCGCGAGCGCTTTCGCAGCCCGTATGCCAGCCAGCAAACCTTCGTATTCTGTCACGTTGTTAGTGGCCTGAAAGTTTAATTGAATGGCATACTTTATGGTCTCTGCGTTAGGAGATTCCAGGACTAACCCAGCCCCCGAGCCACTTAAAGTAAGTGACCCGTCAAAGTACATCATCCACTGGTCGTGGGTATCGTACTGGGATCCTGAACAGGTTCAGGATTTGTCCATTCGGTGACAAAGTCTGCCAAGATCTGGGATTTAATAGCCATTCGGGACACTAAATGGAGGTCGAACTCCCCAAGTTCTACTGACCATTTAGACATGCGTCCCGCTACTTCCCTGTTCTAGAGGATCACTCCTAAGGGAAACTCAGATGGGACAATTATCTTGTGCGCTTGGAAATAATACTGCAGTTTCCTCGAAGACATGAGGAGGGCATAGAGAAGTTTTTGGACCTGAGGGTAACACTCCTTAGGCCCGTGCAAAACTTCACTTACGTAGTAAACTTCACTTACTGCCTATGGCATGCCAACTAGATAAATTAAGAGCGTCTCTTCTGGTTTCAGAGAAACCAAAACAGGAGTACTCGTAAGATATCTCTTGACATCCTCAAAGGCAGCATTTGCCTCTTCCGACCACTCGAAACCCTTGTGCTTCCTTAGAAGTTTGAAGAAAGGTAGTGTTTTTTCTCCCAGTCGTGCGATGAAGCGACTTAAAGCCGCCGTGCACCTTGTGAGTTTTTGGACTTCTTTCTTCGTGGTTGGAGGGCGCATTTGCACAATGGCTTTTATCTTTTCGGGATTTGCTTCGATCCCTCGTATAGAGATCAGGAATCCAAGCAATTTTCCCGAAGAGACTCCAAACACATACTTCTTAGGATTGAGTTTCAGGCGGTGTTTTCTGAGGTTGTCGAACGTCTCCTGCAAGTCTAAAATATGATTAAGCTGCTTGATACTTTTTACGACTAGATTGTCAACATAGGCTTCCAAATTTTGGCCTAATTGAGGTGAAAAAGTCGATTGCATCAAGCGTTGAAAAGAAGCGCCAGCATTTTTTAGACCGAACAACATTTTGACATAACAAAATGTACCAAATGGAGTAATAAACGTGGTCTTTTCTTCATCTTCTAGATACATATTAATCTGATGGTAGCCAGAATATGCATCTAGAAAACTTAATGTTTCGCAACCAGCAGTAGAATCAACCAACTGATCAATACGAGGTAAAGGGAAATCATCTTTTGGACAAGCTTTATTAAGCTCAGTGAAGTCAACACACATTCGCCACTTGCCGTTATACTTCTTAACCATTACAGGGTTGACCAACCACTCTGGGTGGTCGACTTCTCTTATAAAGCCTGCTTTAAGTAGCTTGTCTAATTCTGACCTTATAGCATCTCGTCAATCAGGGGCAAATCTCTGTAATTTTTGTTTTACGGATACTTTATCAGGCCGTAGAGCTAGCCTGTACTCGATCCCTTCCTTGGGGACTCCGGGCATGTCGGATGCTTACCACGCAAAGACATCGGCATTTGCCCAGAGGAAAGCGATGAGGGTGTCTTCCTATTTGAGGTCGAAAGTATCCCCGATACGAACAGTCTTTGAGGGCTCCTTCGGATCCAGGGGAACCTCTTTGAGGGCGCCATCTTTTTATCACAATGAATTATGATTACTCCTTTAGGATCTGGCATCTTAAGATATTGATACCCATAATGAGTAGCCATTAAGAATTTTGCAAAACTGGTCGTCCGAGTATGGCGTTATATGTCGTATCGAAATCGACCACATCAAGGAGATCTTCTCTGTCCTGAAATTACTTGGTGAGCCAAATGTTAAAGGAAGGGAAACTTGGCCAATGGGTTTGGACGAAGACCCCGGTACAATACCATGAAAAGAGTACCTTAGCCCTGGGTACCTGCATCTCGTCCAGGGTACTCGTAAAATAGAATGTTTAACGAGCTACCACCATCAATCAACACTCGATTCACTCGACAATTGTTGATGGTGGGCTCGACCACGATCGGAAAGCGACCTAGTCGAGTGGAAGGGATTGGGCAGTCCACCTTCTCGAAAGAGATGGTAACTTCCAACCACTTCGACAACTTGTTGACAAGAGAAGGGTCAATGGAGTTTACCTCGCATTCGACAGCTTTAAGCTGTCGTTTTGACTCATATGCCAATGATCCCCCAAAGATGTGCTCGATGGTATGCTCAGGATCTTGAAACAACATCTCCTTGTTGTCGTCTAACTGTGTACGACCACTGGTTTGCCCTACTTCTTCGGGGGTAGGAAGTGGTCCTTTGTCGTTGTAGTAGTCCTCGAGTATTCGTTGGAAAACCCGGCAGTTGTGAAGGTCATGGCCTCCCTTTTTTAGGGAAAGGACACCACCTAGGCTTGTCGTTCTTCCGTTCGGGGTGCTTACTTTTGCCTCAATCGGAGTATGACTTGGAGCTTTTATTGCTCATGGCCAAGACCTCCTTGGAACTGTTGGCTTGAAGCTTTTGGCCCTTTGCCTTGTTCTTAGATTTCTTGGCCTTCTTATCCTTCTTCTTACTACTTTCACCTATTTCTTGAGGAACTTTTATCATCTCGATCGATAGTGTTGTTCCAGTCGACCGCTTCAATAGTGGTGGCATATTGATCGGCTATCTCGAAGAGTTCGGCGACAGTGGCAGGAGGATTTAAGGCAATATCCTCCGTGATCCTTCTACTTCGGACTCCCTGCTTGAAAGCTCTGATGACAGAAGAACTAGAAACATCAGGAATGGAATTTCGAACCTGATTGAAGCGTCGAATGAACTGATGCAGTGTCTTGTGGTCATTCTGTCTCATCCTGTGCAGGCCGTCCTCCTTCCTAGGGCGATGGTAAGTGCCCTAGAAATTAGCTAGTAGGAGGTAGCAGAGATGCTGCCATGAATAAATCGACTCAAGTGGCTGATTCAACAACCACGATCGAGCAAATCCTTCGAGCAAAGTAGGAAGGTAACACGCCATAACATGCTCTCCTCCTCCTGCTGCTCGGACAGCAGTTGTGTAGATCTGGAGGAATTCAATGGGGTTTCGAGATCCATCGAACTTCTCCATGTTCACTGGTCGAAACCGAGGCGGCCAGCGAACTGCTTGGAGGTCGGGTGAGAAAACCCGCCATCGGGTAATCACATTGTAACGCCTCCTTTGTAGGAAAGAGGGGTTGATGTCGCCAGGTGATCGTACACGACGATACCCGGCTACGGGTGGATCTGACTTATGATAAGTCTCGATCCTACGAGGGTAATACTCCTCATATTTTATATGTTGTTGCAGACCTCTGGGTCAGAGTGGTGAATAATCACCTCTCCTGGGAGCTTTTTGATCATCAGCCGTTCGAGGAACCCTTCTCCAGTTTGGGGAATGATGCAACTTGTAGTGATCTCCATGCGGTGAGGTATTCGAACGACTGGAAGCTGATGGAGTCGTACTGCTACGGCTTCTAGAATGATGTCGGTGGGGGAGCTCAAGCTTACTCATCGTGCTTCATAACCTTCGTGCGATCTCTTCGGTGAAGAGGTCGTAGCTAGGTGCTCGGGCTAGTTCTCGAGATGAGTTCTCGAGCAGATCATTGATATGTTAGAGTTCCTGAACTTCTTACAACTGGTATTGAGCGCGCCCAGGCAGATTTCTCTGAGCTGCAATTTGTTTCCATCGGGTTGTTTTAGAATCGTCCATACCTGATCTTTGAGCTTGCCTCAGTGAAGTGCGATGATCTCAAGGATTTTCCGCACGCTCATTAGAGTATTGACTTGGTTCATCGCCGGAGGTGTCCTTGTCATTGCCACGAGCGGTCGTAGGGTATGATCATCGGGGAGCATCCTCAGTCTTGTCTCTAGGAGATTTATTGCTACCTGAGGGAAGGACGAAGACCTCCCGTTGATGATCTCTACTTGCGCTTGAGACCTCCTCGCTTGAGGAGTAGTCGAAAGACACCATCTGGCAACTTGGAGCAAACCCCTCCAAGAAGGGGATTTTCGGGTTATAGTTGTCTCTTTTCGTAGGCGAGCCCTGTGTTGGGATGGTCGAACTCGCAAAAAAAGTGTGTTTGATCACATCCTTGGCTGGGCTAACCGGAGAGAGAGGATCACCAGATATTGATGGAGATCCGGAATTATGACTTCCAAGACTTGTCGTGCCAGGTCGGACTGCCTCAGATAGACTTGAATATTTGGAGGGAGACCCCTCACCATGCTCTGAGCCTGCCTTGGGACAGCCCTCGTTGTGGTCGGATTGACCCTTGCCCTCTGAGGAAGCTGGTTCCTCATCCGGACGTATCGTTGTGGGGGATAAGGATCCCTCCTCAACTCCATCGGTGGTATTGTCTCCTGAAAAATGATCTCCAGAGAGGACATCACCATCGGATGATTCAATACTCGGCTCGTTGTCGAAACCGGCATCCATATCGATATCTACATAATCAGCCAAGTCAAACCAGTTCTCCTCATTCCACTCTCCTACCATGAGAGCATGAGAGTTGGAAAAAGCGAAGGAAAACTGATGACTTGAAGATCCCCACGGTCGGCGCCAACTGTCGGTATTTTAGAACCAAACTTACGCAAAGATTGTTTGATTCAGGGGTTCCTCTAGGCTCAAATCACGCAGAGAGGGAGACACGGGGATTTTTATACAGGTTCGGACCTTCTCAGGAGAGAATAACAACCCTACTCATGTGTGTATGTATTGAGTATACTGGATTACAATATCAAGAGAAAGACTATAGTGTTGCGCCTTGTGCTCCTGATTGTGTTTCTGATTGCCTTCTCTTCTTGCCCTGATGATTCTGCCTTTTATACAGTACTTAGAGTGTGCTACTGTTTCTCCAGTCTAAAGGCCGCCTTAATGCTTCAGATCGTGGAGCCGTTACTGGAGATTATTGTGGGAGTAGTAACGTTCCCACGTCGCAAGGCAGTTATCACCATGACAGAGAGTTAATTCATGCCATTATTCCAGAGAATAACAGCGTAATTGATTGCTCATATCCTTAGATACAGTACAGAACATTCCCTGATCGACTAGGCCCACATGTCTATGAGCCCTATCGACTAGGGACTGGTCGTAGAAGATCTTACGAGCAGGTGGTGGTCGTAGAAGAGCTTACGACCATAGATTGATCGTAGGAGAGCTTACGATCATGGTATTGTCGTAGAAAGGCTTACGACTATGGGGTAGTCATAGAAGGGCTAACGACTACGAGGTGGTCGTAGAAGAACTTACGACCTCCAGCTTCTCCCTTATGAATATTAAGGGGTATACTCAAGAACTATATGACGTCATTATTATCCATAATATGAATTACAGATAAATAATTAAATGAGGATTATTAGATCCTCGTCGAGCCATTTTACTACTGAGACAACGAGTAGTGCGTCTAGTAGTTTTGGGTTAAATAGGTCGGTTTGGCGTAGAAGTGCAATGATAGTTAGAATAAAGTATTGGTGCTGTGATGTTATGATTTTGAGATGTGTTTTGAATTGTTTGTCCAGAGAGTGTGGTCTCTTGTGCTTTGCTGCCGCTTCGCATCCAACTTCATAGGGATAAAGTGGCAAGTGCATGGTAGACAATGTTCATTGGTTTATCACTATATTCTTTACCACTCATTATCATTATATTGTTTGTGCATTTACTTTATTTAATTGCAAGCAATGTGAATGGTCAGATTTTATTCGTATTGATGGATTTGAGAATGCTGGATAATGTTAATAATGATGAATCTATGAATAATTATGCATTCATAAATATCATTGCATATGGGAAGGTGATCATGGTGATCACAACTCCACAGGAGTGGAGGAGGTCCCCGATCCTTGAGGAGGACAGGCTTGAGAGTGGACATTGTCGTGAGTGTTTACTCACGCTATACCGGTATACGCGAAAGAAGTGCATGTGGACATGTAGCATAGGGATGCACAGAATGGAAAAAGAATTGAATGATTGAGTATGAGAATAAAGGGAAGAGAAATAATTGATATTGATGATGATATTGTTTACCGTTGATTAAGCATTGCTCATTATTTATTATTATGCTTGCTGAGTCATTGACTCACTCTTGCTCTATTATTGTTTTTAGGTGACTGTTGCTCATGGGAAGGGCTAGCACACACTTGGAATCATGTCATTCACTCAATTACAAGAACTATTGATCATGAGACAATTTATTAGTGTGATAAGTTATAATTAGGAATGTATATTATTTCTTAGCCTTAGTTGATTATTCATTAAATAGACTTGATTGGTTTGGTTTTGCGTTGATCTTGGTTTATTATTTTGGCATGCTTCCTATGAATTAATTATCCAAGATTTCTTTATTGTTATCCTTCTATTATTGTGACCCGTAGACGGGTTTTATCTTTTATATGCTTGCTGTAATTTAGTGTTAATTGTTGTTATAGCTAGGTTAGTTTAGTGGCATTCTAGGCTCCGTGTTGGGCCGGAGTGTTACAGTTGGTATTAGAGCGGGCTTTAGGTCCGTGGTGAATAGATTAACAACTTAGGTAAACTTAATTTGCTAAAATTTATTTTAGGACTAGTAAAATTAACTAAAATTTGCTAATGGTTAATTAACTTAAAAATTGACACACTGTGCACAATAGGATGGGGATGGGTCAAGCATTACATTTGTGTTTCCGTTATGTCGTATTGATGATTGCTGATATGAATTGATTATGAATGGTTATGATTTGATTATATGATCGATATGTGTTATGATAGATAATGTCGAGAGGTAGAGATTGTGGTTGTGGCCATGGGCATGACCAGTTTGTACCACTGTATGTGGTGTAGGAATAGTGAAGTGTTTACCTCAGATAGCTTAGTTAGTGGCGTTGAGGATGAGTTCCTACGAGAAATGTTGTTGTTTTCCTTGAGTTTGCATTTGGTTATTCTCTTTACAATGTAGTTGATTGGTTTCCCTTAGTTTTATTTGTTCCATAAAACAATTATTGTTTTCCTAAATGTTGAGTTATTCTTGCAGCTAGTTAATGTTGTTAAGTGGCAAGATTGATCATTTCATGGGAGTTTTATCTTTCTTGTTGGGAAACATGACTCATTTGTTAGCATGGTATTTTGGATGATGAAAGTTTTCTATTGCAAGTTCTTTAACATGTGGAAGCTTTGACTATGCATTTCTTTTAGATTATTTTGAGTGTTGAAGTTTAATGCCTCTATTTTATGAAAGGAAATGTCAAAACCCTTTTGTGGTGCCTTGTTATGTTTAAGTGTGAGGTTTTAATCATATAAATTAATTGATATGGTATGATTTATCAAGTTGGGTCGTTAGCGTGATGCATATTAATCTTAACTGATGTCCTTGGTAGCGTAATTGATTAATTTATTGTTGTCTTGTAATAATTGCATGATGAATTGTGATTAAGAGTACATCAATTCCTAATTGGAATCAATAGGGTTACTGAGAAGTGTGTATCATTGATAAACTAGATTAAATCATTAGGATTGTTTAATTTGCTAAACTTGATTAATTGGTCTTGTTAGGATTAATCTGACTGTTAGGGATGGTTATGTTAAGGAGGTGTTAGATTATTGCCTTAGTAGATATTAATCTCGAATTTGGCTTCTATTTGGCTATTTGATGATCTTATACAAATACTAGATTTACCTAATTCTTGACATGCGAAAATTGTTGAAACGTGTATAAAGGACTAGATGAATGTTGATGTATTGCTTTGTGAAACCTTGTTTTATAGAAAATTATGTTATTAAATCTTTAATAATAATTTTTCCTAATTTCTGAACATAAGGTGGAATGTTGAATCTATGTTTATAAAGGTTTATGCGATTGCAAATAGAAGTAGGGCCATAAATGTTTCTATGATTAATATGATCGCCAGTTGTTAATTATAATCTCTACAGTACAATTAGTATACGTTAAAATTGGTGTTGAGTATCACTAAGAATTGAATGGATGAAACTTAATAAGTAATGATTATTAGTGTGCCCTGCGAAATTTTCATATGATACTCTCCTCTCCGGCCGCCTCCCTTCGTCGACCGATTGTGCCGCCACTGATGAGCTTTGTCGTTCATCTTCACCACCATCTTACTCCTCGCATCGCGTTCTACGTCGCGCTTCCCTCCCCTTTCCCACAGTGTCACCGCAACTCCATCGTCACCGGGGTCGAGCTTGCGCCTCAGCTTGGAGCTCTCCGCCGGCCATCTTCGATGTGCCGTTGACCCCGCACCTGCATCATCTTCTTCACCTCATCGCCCTCTTTCCGTTTTGCCCCTCCACTCGCGCCACTGTGGCCGCTAGCTCCGGCGAGCCCCATGGGCCACCATGCCACGAGTGCCACCTCACCTCATCATCCTTCGTGTCTGCCACGTCATGCCACCTCGTCGCCATGTCACTTTCATTGCATGACATGTATGCCTTGTCATCTGCTACCAGGTCCCACATGTCAGCCACTTAAACCATAACCTAAGACCCACCTCTCACTTACATGTGGGTCCCGAATGTTGGTCAACCCTAGTCAAACCCTAGCCACATGAACCCGGTTCACCATGAACCTCTCCTTTGCCGTGGACATGGTCTATGGACCAGTGGCCCATATGTGAGTCCCTCATCCCATTTTTTGGAATTAATTTAATTCTTGAAAATCCTTAAATTCCCTTAGCCCCACATGTAATACACTCACCCTTTTTCCTATATTTCCTAAATAAAATATTCTGGGAATATTCCACGGACCCCACCTGTTAGTTTCTCTCTCCCTTTTCTTTTTCAGTATTTTCCTTCTCGATCAAACTTCCGAGAGCTCGTTCTCCCTCATACGAGCTCCGATTAAACCCATTCAATTTTATAAATTCATCTAAAATCAATCCCTACCTTCCGGTATCATTCAATTTCAATTTAGAGTTTATTTGATTTTTCTTTTTGAGTTTTGTTTATTTTTGCACTTTCTCTCTTATTAGACGTTGACGTTCCAAAATAGTGCGAAAGAGTTGAAGGTCAAGGAAGTACAAGATCAATGATAAAAGAAGAACATTATTACTATAGCAAGGCAAGTTGTACCTTTGACCATGTTGAACCTAGTTTTTCCAAAATTACTTTGATTCAAATTATTGCATGTTATTTTAATTATTTAATTCTTTAAATGCTTCGGGATTACCTATACACCTACTTGATTATATCCACTTTGCTCATTGTATTATCATGATCTTTTGTTACCCTAGTTGGATAATTACTAGTTGGTATCATTATAGCACCAACGTGGGTTAGTTTGATACGAATAGTCTGCTTAGCCATACAATAGGTTATTGACATCATACGAATAATTATTAGTTGGATAATTCTCAGGATGTCAACCGGCGCTGGATGGGCTTCGGCCCCTTCTCTTCCCGTTAAGAATACTGGCCCTCAGGTCATGTGGCCCATTAACCTATTTCCCACTGCCGCAAACCCACAACTCCCGACCTTTCTCGAACACAAACGTCGCAGTTTCAGTGGGGCGCCGCACTTCGTCAGCCGGTGGCCGCAGTGTCGAAAGAGTGAGGGGGGAGGGCGCGGCGGTCCGCCTCGGGCTCGGGACCTCCTCCCCGCTGCACCCGGCAGGCCGGCACCTCATCCCACCGCGGGCACCCGACAGGGCAGGCCGACGCTCCTCCGTGAGCTCGGCTCCGGTTGTCTATTTGAGTTGGTACGCTCCCGTTGCAAATGACAATCTCCATGTTTTGCTTGATGTAGTAATAATCTTATATTTATATGTGCATAGCTAGGTTGGAACAAGATATTCTGAAGGTAGTCACAGACTCGCGGTGAAATATTAAAATGTGACAAGCTAATTTGAAACTTTCGGTATGGATGAGATGGTAACTCCTAAAATTTATGAATTTGTGTAAATCGAGGTAAATATAATGTTAAATTGACCAGATATCTGAGTGTTGAGTTAGTTATCACCATTGAGCAAACTGTGCGCACTGTTTGCGGTACTGTGCAGCAGTTCTGTATGCAAATACGTGGAGTTAAAATGGTACTTACATATTTTGTAAATGTGGTTCTGCAGTTTACGAACACAAAGAAAAAAACCTTGTTATGCAAAAAAAAAATGTGGTTCTGCAGTTTAGGATTTTGTGAATGAAAGATGTCAACTATTCCGTTCGTACTTGTTATGCAAAACCATTTTACGGAAGAGTTTATCATGCCCTGATATTGTTTTGCCTACTACTTCTCAGTTCGGACTTTTAAATCATTAATCATGTTATTTCTATGTAACAATGCAGCGATGTATAGTACCTGTCTTGACCATCGAAACCTCTTATGGAGTAACCCATTGGAAATGGGAGGTACAAAATTATTCTCGACTTGTTGAAAACGCTACAAAATACTTTTTTTGCACCACCATAGTTTAAATACAATTATGTATATTAAATTGTACCTGAATGCCTATCACTGATATATATTAAAATTATACATGTGACATGGTCTACAGATGTATTCTGCAAATATATACGAAGTGCAATTACATACACTCTTGTCTGAAGGTAAGTACTTATCATAACTCTTCAAAGAAATATACAGACGTATCACAGGAAGCACTTAAAAGAAATATACAGACGTATCACAGGAAGCACTTAATTGTGTTTTTGCACATATATAGTTAGCGTGGCAAACTGACAGAGGATGACAATTCTTGTTCCAAACTGTAGCACCCAGAGATGCCTTCAGATGTTAAACCAGCAGTACCAACAGAATTTATCTGTGCATGGGAGTTACTACCCTTTGGGCATATCAAATGCTCTATCTCTCCATCATTTCCTGGGATCAATTGGAATTTTCTTAGCCTCTTAGTTCTCACGAACTGCAACCTCATCTCTACTTCTTTCATAGTAGGTCTTTCTCCTCCTTTGACCCTCAAGCATGCTTGTGCAAGGGAGGCAATATCATCTATCTCTTCCTGGTTTGCCTCTTCCACAACCAGAGAATCCATTATTTCCATGACAATTCCCTCTTGAAGTCCTTCAACGAAGTAATGAGACAAGCTTTGTTTTTCACCTAGATCATTGATAAAAATTGGCTTCTTTCTTGTCAAAAGTTCCACAAGTATCACTCCAAAACTATATACATCACTCTTCTCAGTTAGTTGGCCAGTATGGTAATACTCTGGATCTAAGTAACCAAATGTGCCTTGGACAATAGTCACCACATGAGTCTCGTCGAGTGAAACAGATCTTGAAGCACCAAAGTCAGAAACCTTTGTGGTGAAGCTGCCATCCAGGAGTATGTTCGAAGATTTCACGTCTCTGTGGAATATTGGTATTGCAGCAGCTGAGTGCAGGTAAGCAAGTGCCCCTGCTGCTTCTACTGCAATCCTAATGCGATCATCCCACGATAGCAAGCATTTAATGCTAACATCTGTGTGAAGAAGGTCATATAGTGTGCCATTAGAGATGAACTCATAGACCAATAAGGGCACCTCAGATTCAAGACAACACCCAAATAGCTTCACCACATTGCGGTGGATGATTTGAGACAAGATAGCAACCTCGTTAATGAACTGGTCTATCTCAGTTTGCTCCACAATTTTGGATTTTTTAATAGCCACCACCCGTTGGTCAGATAGAATCCCTTTGTAAACTGTACCATGTCCTCCACGGCCAAGAACACGAGTGGCATCAAAGTTGTTGGTCGCCTCCTCTAGTTCCTGCAAGGAAAATATCTTTGTTTTGTTTGTGGCGCTTTCATCTGAGATTAGTTGCTCCAATAGTAAACCTTGATTTTTCTTGAAGTATGCTCTTCGGATTCTCTTTTGGATGCCTTTCTTCCACTTATTGGCTAGTAATGTTGCACCCAATGCAATAATTATGGAGCCAATGCCACAACCAATTCCAATTGCAATACCTACACCCATGATCAATTGCAGTCATGAAAACAATGCATTATGTGAATTTTATTTGCAATGAAGGGATTGTGTATGACTTGCTTAGTTGATGTAACACATTTCCTTTCTGTTAGATAAAATTCTTTGTCATGAGGGAAACTTGCAATACCTCACAGAATGCGGCATGCCTTCTGTGAGGTTGCATATTTATCACTACTCTCAACAATTTTATATGTGCGCTATCTGCTAAGTAGACGCACTCACCCGTGCGTGCGGGCGGCCGGTGTGTGTGTGGTGGTGCGTTGTTATCTCATAAAACACTGCATTTTGTGAATTGTAACTACATTGAAGGGATTTGGTATGACTTGCCTAAAAGAAGATTGTGTTGCTTTGCTGACATAACACACTTCCTCTTTGTTGGATCAAACTGTTTTCCATGAGGGCAGTTTGTGCAATTATAGCCTCCGTCAAAATTGTGGCATATGCCACTGCAATAATTTGGCAATAAGCACTCGTCGATGTCTGCAAATAATTGAAGTGAGCACTGAGCACTCATGGATTCCTAGAGAGAGAGAGAAGGGGGGGGGGGAGGGAGAGAGTACCTATACAGCCATTAATCTCATCATGGATGTATGGATTTCCTTGAAAACCTTGAGAACAACTGCAACGGTAGCCAAGCTGCATTGCCCCATGGGTGACGGGACGGCAATAGCTGTGAACGCTGCGGCATGCATATGTAGCATTACGTTGCATAGCTATTCTACAAGTTAAATTCGTAACAGCCCACGCCATCTGCATGTCATATTCTTGGGATAAATCAAAAAGATCACGGAGATCATTATCTTCCATCCGACTACCGTCTTTGTGGACCACTACGAACCCTTCGACGCTGACTTCTGTATCGTTCAGAATGTTTCTTACACTCAAATAACCATCTCCCACTGATACATTATTCACATGATATGTTATGCCTCCCCGATCGAGGACGGTGCCCTTATCCTTTGTACAGTTAAGTCGAAACTTTTCATGAGCGTAACAACCTTCTTCAAGCCCAAATGGAAAAGGAATGCTCGTGTTTCCACAAAATCTTGAACAGTTTTCTTTAGGATTTGGATTGTAACCTGCTTGAGTATTTAAAAAAGGGAGTACTAGCTCTAGTTAGATTGTGAGACTCTATATATGCATATATTCATTCACTCAAGATTAGCAAAGAAAAATGCATCAGCATGACGTTTAACGTGTACTGTTGAAAAGCGAACTCCCCATAAGTTCACGTGTCTTGGGAATCTTTGGAGAAATTTGTAATTTGTTATTTATTGAACTAAATTCATCAAAAGACAGCCATGGTAATTGAAAGTGCTGGATTCCCTCATATTTCTAGAAAGAAATCCATTTCTTTTTCTCGAGAGGGAAAGAAATTCATGTCAATTAGGAGGAAATAGGAACAGAGGATCCAATCCTTAAAAAGTGATTACGTGCGGCTCACTATTTTTTGGGGGCAATGCTTACCTCCTAGCGTCCGAGGCAACTGAAAGTATCAGACACATCGGATGCCATCCAACCCTTATGCACTACTTCTCTACCCTTGTCCCTTATCCACTACTATTTGCTCATTCACATTCAACTTGTTGGGACCTTTGAGGAGCTGCGAGGAGACTGGCTGCGCAAAGCTGAAGAATACGTCAAGTCCGCGTCGGCGGCAGCTGTACAACTGGGCCTCATCCCAAGCAGCTCGTCTGCCTTGCGTCCCACGCCAAGCTGGGCATCCTTTCTCCAGGCGGCGGGCCACCTTGTTGCCCCTTCGCCCTCCTTAGCAAATCCGGGCCAGGAGCGCAGCTCGGAGTTTAGCCCTGATGGCAGGGCTACGACGGACACCGGTGAGCACCAAGGGCTGCTAAAGCTCGGTTCGCTGCCCCCATTGAAGTCGGCCCTCTCTGGCGACTCCACATTGGGAAGCCAAGACCCGGTGCCAGAAGTGTCTCCCCAGGAGCTGCAGGGCTGCCCGGTGCCAGCAGCGTCTCCCCAGGAGCTGCAGGGATGGACCCTAGCACAGGGGTCAGCTTCAACTCCCCAGGTTCTAGCTAATCCTTCTCCTCCCCAGTTCGCCGGCTGTGGTCCCTCCCCTGCCCCCCTTCGGCTTCTTTCACTTGCGCCGATGCACCCACCGGATCTGGTACCCCTCTCCTCCGACTCTTTCTTGGGTTCCAGTTCGGTGGCAGTGATGGGCCCAGGCAAGCTCCAAGGATCTCCACTGACCTGTTCGCCGACCCCCCCGGAGCTGGACTCCGTTTTTCCTGCCTTGGGAGGCTCTGCCCCGGCTCCGCCTGCGCCCCCCCATGAGCCATCTGGGCAACTCCAATCAGGCGAGTCTCCACAGGCTCACCAGGGGACTGCCGACCTCAACCCATCTCCACAGGCTCACCAGGGGACTGCCGACCTCAACCCACTACACCAACCAGCTCAGGAGGAGGAACAGGGGTCAGCACAGTGGCATGTCCTCAAGGCGGCCCTGTTCTCCAGCCCGCCTTCTTCGATCATCGCAACACCGCCCCCACCACAAGCCAAGTGCATGACTGGACGGGTCAACCTCCGCCGCAGCGTTCGTCTGGCAGCCAAGAAAAGGCCGGGCTCTATGCTGGTTCGTGCCCAGGAAGCCCTCGCCCACAAGTTGGGCTCCCTCCCGAAGGACCGCCCTCTCACGGAGACTGCGCTCAACGAGTACATCGCATCTTTTGAAGCCCCTCTACTGGAAGATACCATTTCAGCCCTAGCCCAGCTCTTTAAGGTGGATTGCCAGCTTATTCAGAGAGCGGACGACGCACTCGTCCAGCTAGGAGGTCATTCCCTCCTGGACAGCCAAGTGGTCGCGGCTTCGCCTTCTCAAGCTCCTCAAGCCTCTCCAGCTGTGTTGGGTGCCCAAGTCGGGGCGGCCTAGTAGCTGGTACCTCGCAGCTGAAGTCTAGACTCCCTTCGATTTATGCAGTTTTCTTTCCTTGCAGTTGGCTTTCCTGTGGCTTTTGTCTATGTGTTGCTGTCTACGTCTAGGCCGTCTCCTGCTTGTCTCCTGCTGCTGCTAAATGTGCTGATGTATTCTCTGTTGTTTCTGGCTTGTCACCAACTGCTGAGGCTGAAGTCTTCGTGGTCCACTGCTTGCCACCTGCTGATGTTGTGTGTTCGGTTGAAGACCTTGTTGTTCCTTTATTGCCAACTGCTGCTTCATTATGTTCAAGCTTGTCTACTGTTGCTGGTATGTGAACTGTTGAAGTTTTCGTTCCTTCTTGATGGCCAACAGCTGCTTTTGCTTGTCACCTGCTGTCGGTTTGTATACAACTGCGGACAGATGGAGTCTGCGCTGTTTCACGCTTGTAAGTGGCTGCTGGGTTGTGATCCATTGATGCACTGTGTTCTGCTGCAGCCCCGATGCTTGCTTGGTCGTCATATGCAGTCGGTCGCTGTTTCTCTTCCACTGGATCGCTGTCATCCACAGAAGCTAAGCCAGCAGCCGATCCCTCTTGCACTCAGACTCAACCGAACCTTCTGCAATTCTGGCACTGCCCTGCGGTCCAAGGCGCCCCCTGCCCTGCCGACTAAGACGCCTCCCCTTTTCCCTTGCCCCACGCCTGGAGTGTGGATGTTGGCCTCGGACTACACAGCTTCGGTATTGGAATGCACTGCTCCCCTTTCGTTCCATCCTCTTTTTCTGAAGAAGTCCGATCTGGGTTGGGCTGTTACGCTGAGCGCCGTTGATTCGCTCAGCATTAGTGCCTTCTTGTTCTCGCTCTCGCAACGACCATGCAACCGTCAGATGTTTTTCCATGAGAAGTTTTTCAATCCTGCTGATACAGTCACCACACCAATGTCAGGGGTGACTGTATTCACGCTACAAGACGACGCGCTGAGTACAGGAGAACTCGACTACATGAACGGAGCTACGCCACAACAGGCACAACCACCTTGCTCTCCAGGTGGCGCTCCAGGGCCCCTAGTCCAGACGGCCGCTTCTGGGTTGTCACGGCTGCTTGGAGACCCTTCTGCCCAGCCGGCCTCATCACGGCTCCATGGTGTCTTCTGTATGCTTCTGGGCTCCCGTTGCAGGGAAGGAAGACCCAGTGGGCTGTGTCGTCGTAGAAGTTCTTGGTCTGGCTACTCCTTGACAAAGCTCATAAGGCGAATTCCTTCGCCGACCACGGCAAGTCCCAACCAAACAGTTTGTTTGAACTCCTTTTCCTTCCAATTGCCCAGGCCACCTCCCTCCCAGCGACTGCCGCCCCCAATAATGGTTAGTCCAAGCATCAACATCCTCTGCTGGAATGTGCGGGGCCTTAACAACCAGGCCAGGAAATCGCTCATTCAGGAGACCCTCCTGTCCACTACGTGCCACCTTGTTTGCCTTCAGGAAACCAAACTTACCACGGTGGACCAGAACCTTGCTTGCTCCCTTGGGGGATACAACCTACGGAACTTCGTATATAAACCGGCGGAGGGTACGAGGGGTGGAATTCTCCTGCTTTGGAATAATGACTTCATTGAGGTTGAAGACGTTCTTAACTCGGTCTACAGCCTTTCGGCGACAGTGATCTTAAAAGAGGGCGACTCGTCTTTTAGGCTGACAATAGTTTATGGGCCATCTCAAAGCAGAAATAAGGCGGCCTTCCTCCAAGAAATTGCTTCCTTAAAACCTGCCATCGGCACTAACTGGCTGGTTTTAGGTGATTTCAACCTCATCTACCGTGCTCAAGACAAAAACAACTCCAACATTAACCCTCGTCGCATGGCGCATTTCCGCAACACTCTCAACACTTGTGAGCTAAAAGAAATACATCTCCAAAACAGAAAGTTCACCTGGAGCAGCGAGCGTCAAATACCCACTCTGGTCAGACTGGACAGAGTCTTCTCCAACGAAGGCTGGGACACTCTCTTCGAGAACCACGTTCTCCAGGCACTGTCTTCGTCAATCTCGGATCACTGCCCTCTTCTCCTCTCCAATTTTTCCGGACCTGCTCGCCCCAAATCTTTCTGCTTTGAAAATTTCTGGATCAAGATGCCAGGTTTCTTCGAGACAGTCCAAAAGGCATGGCTTGCACCCTGCTTACACACAGAACCCATGCACAGGCTGCATCACAAGCTTTCGTTCACGGCCGCTGCTCTCAAATCGTGGAGCTCTTCCCTCTTCCCTCAGCCAAAGCTCCTTCTCCACATGGCCCTAGAGCTTATTCTCCGGTTTGACGTGGCTCAAGAATGCAGGGCCTTATCATCCTCCGAATTGATGCTGAGGGCCAACCTTAAGAAGAGAGTTATGGGGCTAGCCGTGATTGAGCGAACCAGGAAACGGCAGTGCTCACGTATCACCAATCTTAGAGAATGCGACGCAAACACAAAATTCTTCCATATCAAAGCAAACGGTCGCAAAAGGAAAAACTACATCCAAAAGCTTCAAAATGGCCTGGGCTGGACAATCTCACACCCAGAGAAAGAAGACTTAATTCACAAGCACTTCCAGGAAATGTTGGCCAGGTCTGCTCCACGTGTCACGGACCTCAACTGGGAGACTTTGCACCCTCCGACGCAAGACTTGCACTCTCTACAAGATGCCTTCACGGAAACTGAAGTGCGCCTTGCTCTAGAGCAACTCCCGGGAGACAAAGCCCCAGGGCCGGACGGTTTCTCTACTAACTTCTTCAAATCTTGCTGGTCAATCATTAAAGCAGACATCATGACAATTTTCGACAGTTTTTACTCCCTGCGCACGTCGCATTTTCATCTGCTTAATACAACTAACATTGTGCTGATCCCAAAAAAGGAGGGAGCCGACAAAGTACAAGACTACAGACCTATCAGCCTCATTCACGGGATCGGCAAGTGGATTGCTAAAACGCTTGCACGGCGGCTGGCGCCGTTCCTCAATACCTTGGTTTCGCGAGCCCAGAGCGCCTTCATCAAAACAAGAAGCATTCATGACAAATTCCTCTACGTCCGCAACCTGATCACAAGACTTCACCGCTCCAAAACTCCTTCGCTCTTTTTCAAGCTTGATATAGCCAAGGCCTTCGATTCGGTCCGCTGGGACTATCTTCTGGATCTGCTTAACAAAAGAGGTTTCCCTCTCAGATGGACAAATTGGGTGGCAGCCCTCCTAAGGTCCGCCTCATCTAGAGTTCTGCTCAACGGCATCCCTGGCAATGCAATTCCGCATGGGCGGGGACTTCGGGAAGGAGATCCTCTTTCTCCTTTCCTCTTCATTTTGGCTATTGACCCCATCCAAAGCCTCCTAGAGGTGGCTACAAATCCGGGATACCTTGCCCCCATGGGAGATCGCCTCGCCAGATTCAGAACCTCCCTTTATGCGGATGATGCGGCTATATTCATCAACCCAAACCCGAGCGAAATAAGCATAACCACTCAGATCATCCTCAGCTTTGGGAAGGCCACCGGTCTCCATACCAATTTCCAGAAAAGCACAGTTCTTCCAATCAGTTCTGACCACTTAGACCTTACCTCGATTCTTCAAGACTGTCCGGCAATCCGTTCGGCCTTCCCGATCAAGTATCTGGGACTACCGCTCACCTACAGAAGGCTCCGCAGAGTGGACTTTCAACCTCTTGTAGACAAGGTGGCGGGCAGGTTAGCAGGGTGGCAGGGGCGTCTTTTATCTCCAGTAGGGCGGGCTACCCTAGTTAAATCGGTTCTCACCTCGATCCCAATTTACTACCTAACAGTCTTCAATATCCCCAAAGCGGTTCTCCTCTCCATAGACAAAGTAAGGCGACGTTTCCTCTGGGCCGGTCACGACAATCTCTCGGGTGCAAAGTGCAAAATTAACTGGGATAGAGTGTGTCGTCCAACCCATTTGGGCGGTTTAGGGATTATTAGTCTCCCGCATTTCTCCTCGGCGATCAGACTGCGTTGGCTCTGGCAAGAATGGAAGAACTCTTCTAAACCCTGGGTCGGTATGGGAATTCCCTGCCAGGACTCAGATCGAAACCTCTTTGCGGCGGCAACAAGGATCACCCTCGGGGATGGTAAAACGGCCAAATTCTGGTTCTCGGCGTGGTTATTTGGAGAGGCCCCCAAAGACATAGCGCCCAGCATCTTTGCATCTTCTCTCCATAAAAAATAGTCTGTGTTTTCGGCTCTACAGAATGGGCGGTGGGTGCACGACATCAATATCACGACAGGATTCTCAGTCACTCATATTGATCAATTTGTTCGACTGTGGATCAAAATCAACCAAATTCAACTGATCCAAGGCACCTCCGATGAGATTACCTGGAAACATAGTCAGTGCGGAACCTACTCTTCAAGATCCGCCTACGCTTTATTTTTTTTGGGCTCCACCGCGACCAACTACAAATCTTTAATCTGGCAATCCCAGGCACCTCCAAAGGGAAAACTTTTTGCCTGGTTAGCAATTCAAAACAGGCTCTGGACCTCGGCGGGCTTGAAGCAAGGGGTGGCCAAATCAACGCTATTGTTCCTTTGCGGACACACTCGGAATCAACCTTGCACCTTTTGCACAATGTCGCTTTTACAGTCGTATCACGGAAGCTTATGGCGGTCGACAGTCTCGAAGTCTTCAACCCTCCACCTGGTCCTCTTGCACGAACATTCCAGACTGGTGGGCCAACGTGGCACAAGCGTCAGGTCTTCAAAGGAAGACCAAGACGACGATCGTGATCTTAATCGCTTGGGAGCTCTGGAAGGAGCGCAATGCGAGAATTTTCAACAACAGAGCTTCAGCGCCTCTCGATCTCCTCGCTAAGATTAAGGAGGAGGGAAGAGCTTGGTACCTAGCTGGGGCTAGATCTTTGGAGTGTTTTTATCCTCTGTAATTAAGCCTTGTACCCTTTAACTTTGGTTCCGTGCGGATTCGTTCCGCCTCTCCTCTATTAATTAAACGGGCAACCCTCCTGCCGGTTTTTCAAAAAAAGAAAAAAAAAAGAAAAGGAAGACATCTATTCGATTTATACAACGAATCCCAATCATAGATACTTGAATTTATTCTCTTTTATGCCATTTTCTTATTTCTAGTTGACTTTTCTCATACACTACCCTAACCACATATGATTTTTGAATTCGATGCAGGGGGGCAGACTAATATTCGGGGGTGACCACATATTTGCTCAGACAGGGCAAATTCTTGGCTCAGAGGAAAAATCCACACCTTGGCAGTTGATACATGTTGAAAGGGTAAAATATATATATATAATATTTCTATAGTTCTGTATATAGAAAAAATAACTGAAGAAAGTGCTCAATAAATTTGGGCTAGTGCAACTTTTGTGATTGATGAAGGAATCTTACGACTAAAGATATTTATTCGAATCGTTTCACCTTGGATGCAGCCGTCGATAATGTAAGGATTTCCTTCTGTTCGACCGGAGCAGTAACAGTGGTAACCTCCTGTTGTTCGATTTAGGCAATCGGTGTTCGTGTCGCAAGCATAGGTTGCTTTATTCGTGGATGCAATTTGACAGCTTGGTTGGTCCGTAATAGCACCGGAGAGCCGCGCATCATCAACATTGCTTGCATTTATCCAACTTGAGAAAAGATCTCTGGTATGAAAAGTATACTCGTTATCATTCGACAAGAAAACCTTGACACGAGACAGCACCAGATTTGATTGTGGTACGATCCCATCAGGACGGACTAGTGTTAACCGAAAGCCTCGCAAATCCCTTTTGATCCAGATGGCGCAGCAGCCCATGCCATTACAAAAATAACCCCCATCTGCTTCCTTCTCCATGGTCTCCCGGTCGTTGATGCATATACTCATGCAAGAACCGACGGTGTCGTTCGTATCATAATCGAACAAGTACACCTCCAAACCGCAGCCAATGATGAACACGCTATTTTGCCCTCCGATAGTAAAGCCTTTAACAGGGGACTCCCAGGATACGTTGTAGGTGTTGGTACCTGGTCTCATGGTAACGTTGAAGCCAATCGGGGACCAAGCTGCAGTGTAACCTAGGTCAGTGATCTGAGTAGTACTATTGCCCAGAAAGAGTCTGGGAGGCTTGGTGGTGGTGTCGCAAGTGAGCTCGAAGCCTTGCCGGAAGCAGCCCGGCCCTATCCCGAAGGGGTAGGAGATATCGTCGACGTCCCCGCAGCTGGAGGGGCAGTGAGCCAAGGAGTCATTAGAAGGGATAGACAAGATCCCATTCCCTCCGGCCACTCCAGACACTGCGGCCGACGCTCGCAGCTCAGCTGCCAAGCACATGAGCACAAAACACATTCTAATTATTACTCCAGTAGAGCTCATCTCTGCACCGGTCAGGTTGTGTGTTTTTGTGGTTGGTGTTGGGATTCGGGTGTTATGGGGTCGATAGATATTCAGAGGCAGCATGGCTTCGTGCATTGCACACTATATATAGAGAAGATTCGAAGGCTATCCCTGAGTCTCTCCAACAATACTTGGCTAGCATACTGCAAGTTAGTACTGCCGTTGTATTAGTCTCCCATGAGATGTGTTACGGTCGTCGCCGGGGCCATCACGATTCACGACTCGCCCAACCCGCTGTCACTGCTGCTGTTGAGTGCAATGTCTTCGACCTTGCATGCTGTTCTTAAATAGTAATGCTGACGGCGAGAGTGTCACGAAAAATTCTATCAAATTAGAATTGTGAATTGCCACATTTCTAGTCGCCAGGTAACGATTTTTTCCCCAACGCAATTTTTCGACTAGTTTAGTAATTATTACCCGGAAAGATGTAGGAGTGCCCTTCACGTCGTTCGATACTGGTGAACTAAGTTGCTTGGCCTTACCGTTCTAATCCTAATTTGGAATTGGAATACCAGTTGCTGCCGAAATTAATTCAGTTACATACTACTGGAGGTCCATGCTTGCAAGCTAGAATTAAAAGTTCAGGTCAAGTCGTTATGCACTTCTGCTGTCCTTCCACTTGATCGATGAAACTCATGGATGTAGAAAAGTAATTAGATACATATCTCTTTTTTTTTACTACTACGCACTTTGCTCATCACCCTAAGTTGTACGTCATGGGAGAACATAGACCTCGAGACCACCCTCCCCTCCATCCCTGGAGAACGAAAGACCTTCCGCTCGACCTATACACAAATGAATAATTAGTAAGCCCGTCATATGGTTAGGATAGTGCATCAATAAACATGGAAAATAGGTAGCATACGTACCCAGAACTGTGAAAGCCACCACAGGGGCGGGCCATGCCGCTGTCGCTCCTGGAAGTCGAAGTACGGTGGCGCGGCCTCTGCCGGAAGAACCCCCTGAAACCTGCCCAACAGGTCGTCGTGCCAGTCGGCAAGCGCATCAGGCGGGGAGGCAGCGGCTCCCGCGATAGGCAGGCCGAGCAGCAGCACGACAGCCTGCAGAGTGGGGGCCATCTCCCCGAATGGAAGGTAGAAAGCGTGTGTCTCGAGCCGCCACTTGTCCACTAGGGCTGTCAGGAGCGATCGGTCAAACGGAAACCGTCGTGACCACTCCGGACCGGCTTGGACCTCCCCATCGTCCTCAACTAGAGCGTCGTCTTCTTTGGTGGCCTCCACCATCCACACGAGAGGCAGAAGACCGGCATGGCTCAACCTGTAAAACACGAAGAAGTAACTACATAGCGGACATATGACACAAAGAAGTGGCACAGCTTGCGGACAAACCTGTCTACCCAGCGTGGGTCCAGTCTCTAAGACCGTCGGCGTGTCCGCGTACGAACCACCCCCAAGTCAGTCGCGTCGTCCCCGCTGAATCGGATGTGGGACCGACGGCTTCATAGCGGTGTTATGCGTCGACCACCGGTCCAAGAGTCGAAATGCTAGTCCGAACCACCAGGGTCGCGAGCCATACATGCAAATCAATTTCCAATTAGCAATTACGACTTAATTAGTGGGTTCAATTGCTTATAGGGTAGCTCCGAAAATTCTAAAAATTAAGTTGCATTCTTGCATAAGTCTAGTGATTTTTTATTTATCACCTACCATGGTTTCGAAAGTAACCTACCATGATTTTATATGCAAACCTACGACTGCGCTATTTATAACTATTAACAATATGCATGAACCCTGTTCAGGTGGGTTGCCCGGTATGCACGGGAACCACCATTTTCTAACAAAATATTATGTAATGACTACAGAGTTTTTAATAATATGTTCACACATATTTAAAACTTATTTACCGATGTTAGCAATTGTTATTATCAACACTCCATAAAATTAAGTTGTTTTCGCAACTAAATATGTGAAACGGTCGTCCGATTAGAAAAAAAAACGTAACTAATTATGTATAAACATTAAGATGTGACGGTCGTTGCTGGGGCCTATGACGACTCGACCTCGCCCGTCCGCAGCTTGCGACTGAGTACATGCTTTCCCTGTCCTCGAATAATGCTGTGAACTTGTTCTCTAGGCCAACTTGGATGGCGAGAGTGCTAGACTTGTGAATATTGCCACATGAGTCATCGCCAGTCTACGTACGATTTTTCCATACGTCCAGTAGTTGTCTTTCAGGAAAGATGTAGGAGCAGCGTCCTAATCGTGGATAATCACTAGCTACGACCTATGGGAAAGCATTCAGGTTAGACTCGTGAATATAGCCACATGGTGGATTGGTGGGTCGTCGCCAGTCTACGTACGATTTTTCCACATGCGATTTTTCCACACGTCCAGTAGTTGTCTTTCAGGAAAAAGATGTAGGAGTAGCGTCCTAATCGTAGATAATCATTATTTAGAAATTTAATATGCGCTGCTACAGTCTTACTACTAAGTAGATGGTGAAATTAGTGGTGTTGTGCCAGCTGGAAAGGTGCCAAGCTAGAAATATTAAAAGTTATTCTTTAGCAATAGATTTTTGCGTATGGCAAAGATCCGATGGTCCTAAAAGGTCCGAAAGGATTGTGAGAGGGACAATCCTTTGTACTATATTCTTTCTCTCTCGTCATGATCTATTATTAGGTTCTTTCTACGTGATTCACCTATAGGGATACGAGTAGGCTACAGTAGCACACAATTCAAAAAATTCTATCACAGAAACCAAGAAGCCATGTAAATAAGAGATCACAGATTGTTACCATTAGACGTGCAATGCAACGGAAGAAGAGTTAGAGTAGCCTAATCCAACGTCAAAAACGTCGATGTAGTGATTATAGTCGATCGTCGAACATCCTTCACACCGATCGGCTGCAACCTTGCATGCTGTTTTTAAATAATAAAGATGACTTTTTTTTTGAAGAAATAGTAATGCAGACTGGGACTGCCAAGAACTTCCCTGTTCTCTAGGCCACCTTTGACAGCGAGTGTGCCACGAGAAGTTCTATCAAATTAGACTTGTGAATTGCCACATTTCTAGTCACCAGTTAACGATTTTTCCCCAATGCAATTTTTGGACAAGTTTAGTAATTATTACCCGGAACGATATAGGAGTGTCCTTCGCTTCGATCGATACTGGTGAACTAAGTTGCTTGGCCTTAGCGCGTGACCGTTCTAATCCTAATCTGGAACTGGAATCAGGGTTTTTTTTAATCCGCAAAAAAAAAATTCCCGGACGAAATTTTCAATTTTTTTTTTGAATTTTTGGGATTTTAAATTAAAAAATTCAAATTCAAACAAAAAATCATCAACTGAGCTAGTTAGCAAGATGTTCATATAGACTATTGATTTAAATGGGCTTATATTATTACACTCATTCATCAACTGAACAAAATTCAATCAAATTCGAATTTTTTTGGAACAAATTCATTCAAACCGGCCAGTAATGTGAGGATAGCGCCCCTGGGGAGCACGGTCCTCTGTCTCCTGATCAGAGTACGGCTCCCAGCGCACGTCGTCAGAGGTGAGGCGGTCCAGCTACTCCACGAAGTGCTCGTACACACGTGTGACCTGCACGTGTGCATATTGTGCCTGTGAGCCGGAACAGTGGTTATAAAAGATGACCCGTAATAGGATTGAAGTAAAGATAGAAGGAATTGCGTACCCGTTTACGGCACCAAAGAGAAACCTATGGTCGGCCGGTCCACCGCGTCCTCGTGGTACATGTCCGCGCGGTACAGACTAGAGTCTACCAGCATGGACCGTCCGAGAGAGAAGCGCTCGAACGACCACAACTGTAGCAGGAGAGGGAAGCCTATGAGGATAGATGCTGGCTTCGTCCTACAACACACCTCGCACATGCCGCGGAATGTTGCGGCAAGTACGGCTGATCCCTAGCTGATCTGCAGCTCCTCGCCGTCGGCAATGGCCCTCGCATACCCCACGAGACGGGCATCGACAGAGTCACTGTGGCTACTAGTAAACAGTACCCAGCCGAGGAGCCACAGTAGGTACGCCTCGAGGTGCCACGACACCTAGTTGTTGGTGGGCTCTCGGACCATCCGCTTGACCTACGCACAAGCAAATAATTTGTAAGCCCGTCATATGGCTAGGTTAGTGCATCGATAAACATAGAAAATGGGTAGCATACGTACCCGGAACTGCGAAAGCCACCGCAGGGGTGGACCATACCGCTGTCGCTCCTGGAAGACAAAGTACGGTGGCGCGGCCTTCGCCAGAAGAACCCCCTGAAACCTACCCAACAGGTCATCGTGCCAGTCGGCAGGCGCATTCGGTAGGGAGGCAGCGGCTCCCGCGATAGGCAGGCCGAGCAACAGCGCGACAGCCTGCAGAGTGGGGGCCATCTCCCCGAATGAGAGGTGGAAAGTGTGTGTCTCTGGCCATCATCGGTCCACCAGGGTTGTCAGGAGCGACCGGTCGAACGGGAACTGTCGTGACCGCTCCGGACCGGCCTGGACCTCCTCGTCGTCCTCAACTAGAACGCCGTACTCTTTGGTGGCCTCCACCATCCGCGTGAGAGGTAGAAGACCGACATGGCTCAACCTGCAAAGCACGAAGAAGTAACTACACAGCGGACATATGACACAAAGAAGTGGCAAAGCTTGCGGACAAACCTATTTACCCAGTGTGGGTCCAGTCTCCAAGCCCGTCGGGGTGTTCGTGTACGAACCACCCCCAAGTCAGTCGCGTCGTCCCCGCGAACTGGATGTGGGACACGACGGCTCGCGCGGTGTTGTGCATCGACCAGCCGGTCCAGCAGGCCGAAATGCCAGTCCGAACCACCAGGGTCGCGAGCCATACATGCAAATCAATTTTCAGTTAGCAATTACGACTCAATTAGTGGGTTCAATTACTTATAGCATAGCTCTGGAAATTCTAAAAATTAAGTCGCATTATTGCATAAGTCTAGTGAATTTTGTTCATAAATGTGTGAAGCAGTCGCCCGATTGGAAAAAAAAAAGTGCAACTAATTATATATAAACATTAAGTATCATCTGAATGCAATATTTACAATGCATGGTTTACCCAACTCTAACATTCGTTCAGCCGATAATTGCTTAATAGCCTAATCTTTACCATCACTGCTACCCCCCCCCCAAAATTCTAGCTTTACCACTGATATTATGGCACTATACAGTACACATATAAAGATTTTTGAAGTTAACCTACCATTATTTTATTTGCTAACAATATATCAATACACATGATGTTGCTTACTAACCTACCATGGTTTCGAAAATACACGCATAAAAAATAATGCTAGAGACTCACCGTCGTAAATAAATCGATCTTGAAAACACTTTCTTCCCCCCTCTCTCTCTTCCTCTCCCCCTCTCCTCTTTCCCTTCCTTTCTTCTCCTCTTTCCCTTCTCTCTTCTCCTCACGCGCACTCTCTAAAAAATGGTGACATGCCCTCGGCCGAGTGCGTGCGCGTTTGTAAACGCCCCTAGTCGCCCAACGGTTGGATGACTAGGGCCTAGCGTTGAGCGACAGGTGTCCTAGTCGCTCCACCATTAGGCGACTAGGGCCCAGTCTCTTAACCGTTGGGCGACTAGGAGGCGAAAGGTCAAGTCGCCCAACGGTTAAGTGACTTGGACATCTATCGTTCACCCGTTGGGCGACTAGCCTAAGTTGCCCAACGGTACGGCGACCGATGATTATTTCTGTCAAAAATAATAAAGTAGTATTATTTCTGTAATTCTGAATAAACAATAGATTATTAAAAAAATTCTTTAAAACTGCATGTGCGCAAATTAAAGAGGCTTCACATCCAGCCCCTCATCGACAAAGTGGGAGCCTGTCTGCCACGATGGAAGGGCAAACTCCTGTCACCACCTGACCCTCGTGAACTCGGTTCACTTGACAATCTTCCCCCTAGCTGTCTAGGTAAGGAAAAAAAGAGACAAAATAAGAAGATCCTTCCTGTGGAAAGGAAAAGAGGACACAAATGGTGGACACTGCTAGTCAACTGGAGAAAGGTTTGTCGACCCAAGAAATTGGGAGACCTAGGCACCGCGGACCTAGATAAATTTGGGAGGGCACTCCGACTTTCGTTAGCTCTGGTTCGAATGGACAAGTGACTCTTAAGCCTTGGGTAGGCACCGAGGTTCCATGTGATGAGACAGATCATCAACTACGAAGATCTAGTCCATCAGAGGAAAAGTCTCAAATTCCAGTGAGCTAGAAGAATTTGTTTCGTTGTGCATCCGACTCCAGGATGTGCATCTACAACTAGATACGCCTGACACCATCACTTGGCGATGGACACCGGACGAACTAAATTCTTCGACTGGACGCTCGTGCAAAACAAAATCCTCTTTGCTGACAATTTGTCATGGACCGGCCTAGCGCGAGAAGGCTTCGATCGTGGCCCATGGGCCCAGGAGGCAAGCGAGTCGGGAGTACAAGAAAGTGGAACAACAGCAACCCGAGGGGACATCGTAGAACACTTACGGCTGAGCATTGGCTTTCTTCTTCCTCCAGTTTCTTCTCTTCCCCAATTTCCTTCTCTGTATTCTGGTCCATACTTCTTTCGGTCTAATGCTTCTTCCCAATCCTTGCTTCCAACTCTCTAAATTGTATCCCCAATACTTGTATCTAGTGATGGTATTGCAACATAATACTTGAGCTCGGTGGTGATTTGAGTTCATCTAAGTGGGATTGTAACAATTGGTATCAGAGCCATCGATTCGTGGGAGTGTTAGCGCTGAGATGGTGTGGGAAGGGATGGATGGCGGTAGCTTGGACCGGTGGCTTGATTTGAGCAGTGGTGGTGTTGGTGGAGGAGTCACCTGCCACCCGTTCGACGAAATGCCGGGCCAACAGGAGGCATCCACGGGCAGTGTGCTACGCATCACCATGAGCCATGTGCTCTATTCGGTGACGAAGAAGTTGCTACACCAGATCCTTGAGGTGTATGGTGTGGAGAAGATGTATGTGTTTGAGAGAGTCAACCATGTGGAGGCCATGGTACAAATCCGATCATCGCAAGAAGCAAAGCAAGCTCGAGATGCCTTTCATGGTCGATGCATCTACAAGGGCTATTGCTTCCTTGATATCCTGCTAGTGCAGCCGACACCAGACTCTGAGTCCTCTACGACAGCTCGACGCGATACGAAGCCCTCCGCGATTGCCCCCGAGGTCATCGCCGCGGATGCACGTTCATCACAATAGAACATGCACCCCGCTGGCGCCGACGAGCCCGTGTCCGAGCCAGTCTTGTTGTCTTCACCAGGCTGGGACTGGGAAGCCATGTCCGACGAGCAGAAGGACAGATGCTTGAGGATGGTGACCGAGTTGAACGAGACGCTGCGCACAAGGCTCGGGCGGTCTACGCCTTCCCTGACCTTGTGCGATGCTGTTGGACCGAAACAGGCGACTAGAGGGGGGGTGAATAGGAGCACGCTCACTTTTTCACAAAAGATGGATTCAATTCGTAATTCGCAAATCACTCCAATAGCTATGGGAGCTATGAAGATGAATGCTCAAACACAGTGGAAGACTTGTAATGAATCCACTCCTAAACCCTCAAAGTACAGCAGCAAACTCCGTGAAGAAATTCTGAAAAATCAGGGCAAAAGGTACTACCACTGTTGTAAGTGCGGTACTACCTCATCGCGGTACTACCTCTGTGCGGTACTACCGCATCGCGGTACTACCGGTATTGTAAATGCGGTACTACCTTTTATCCCGACGATGAACAGAACAGCCTGAAAACGAAATCGAAAATCGTCGTAACTTTTAAACCATAAGGCCAAACTCCACCAAATTTGGAACACACCTTCCTAAGGATATTAGGAACCTATTCCAATCAAGGATCGCAGAGATCCAAGCCAAAGTTCCTATCTTTTTTAGATTGAACGAAGGTGGTTCAAAAACGAGTCAAAAACGAAACTATGATCTAGAGACTTGCTCGTGGGTGATTGATGATCAAGATGATCCTAGATGGGTTCCCACATGTCCCAGCAAGTTAGATCACGGCAAGAAACCAACCAAAAACTCATGGATCAAAGAAAGACTCAAAATCATCAAATAGAGAAAAGAAAGCAAATGAACTCATCTTTGAGAGAACTTTCTTTGGATTGATTTGATATGGTATTGGTTTACAGCCACTCCATCAATGGAGGACAAAGACTCAATACATGAGCATGAAATCAAATCCAACTCTCTAGAACCCTAACCTCCAACTATCAACTCTCTAAGCACAAAAGCAAAACTAGGGTTTACAATGCAATGAAAGGGTTGGGAGGTGCTGGCCAGCACCCTCTCCTATTTATAGTGGAGGCTTAGACCTTCTAGAAGAGTAACCCTAATGGGCTCCCGTTAAGACCCAAAACAAACGGGACACATACGCACGCGTTTTAAAGCGCCGTCTTCATCTCTTGACCTAATCCGCTTCACCTTGCACCATCTTTGCACCGTGAGTTGGCAAAAAGGTCACCAAGGTGGTATTTGGTGAAATTACCAAAATACCCCTTCTCGATCTTTTTGCAAAGACCGAGTCCCATCTTCGTGAAGCACCTCCATGCTTCGTCACGTGTAGGTTGATCATCGGGTCTCTTCATGTCGGCAAGTCTCTCCCATCCGGCTCCCACCGAACCACCATGGCACTTGCACCGACCCCCGCGCCGCTTGGTCGAACCCGTCGCACCGAACTGCCCGTTCGGTCACCTTTGTCCCTCTTGTGCAATGCTTGACTCCATTGACCTCACCCGGCATCCCCGATCGTTCTGAACCTCAGCTCTCCAAGCTTAGTCCCGATCATCTTCGCCGTTGACCGTCATTGACCTCCAAGCAACCTGCACATCAATAGACAAAGAAATCGAATCCGGGAACAAGTTCTTCACAACTTGACCCACGTTAGTCAAAACATGCATCATGCAACACATATGCCATGAAACCCATGAACTTGACCTAACCCAAAAGCAATTCTCCAATTGAAAAGACAATCAGCACAAAATCGGTACTACCGCCGTGTTAGGGCCGGTACTACCGCCATGCGGTCGTACCGCTCCAACAACGGCGGTACTACCGTTACCAAAGGAAATCCAACACTTCCCAAAAACACTTGTTCTGGAAAAACCATACCGCTCACACGCGGTCGTTCCGTCATGCGATACTACCGGCAACCATAGCGCGGTACTACCGCTCCTCGAGAAATCCAAAACACAAATTGCACTCGTTCTGGAAAAACCATACCGCTTTGCTTGTGGTAATACCGCCCAGCGGTATTACCGCCAAACACAAGCCGGTACTACCGCATCGCGGTAGTACCGCGCATTATACGCCGGTACTACCGATTATCCTGACACTTGCTGAAAACAGGATTTCAACAAAACCGAAAACGATCGTTTCGACAAACCAAAGAAGCTATTGCCAATTGTACCATCACATTAAGATCATGAGCATATCCCCATGATATCCACAGATGCCCAGGCGGTGTCCACTGTCACCATTTGGGACCACGCTGTGGCCTCTGTAGTTCCGAGTGCAGGCGCCGCTCTCAGCATGGGAACACCAAACGGTGTTACGACGACATGCTCCGATCGTGACACTAACCGCAACACTGTCACCACCAGCCTTGACATCGCCCGGCCCATAGATGTCGACTTGTTGCATCTGGGCACCCACGTCCCCAATGCACACGAGCTGTTTGAGAAAAGGCCTCCAAGACCTGACTCCTCCCCCTCCGAAGATTCAGTTGTGGAGGGCGTGTTGTGTAAGGAGGAGGCAGTGTACTTACTGAAGTTGCCGCTGACGTATGTGCCCCTGACTGCTGTTGTTGTTCCACTTGCGGCTATCTCCAAAGGAGCTATTTTGATGGCTAGTCTTGGTGGTTTGGAACGCGAAGTCTCCACTGAGGGCTGCTTCAACCGTGGCCTCGACTCCTATGTCCTTCTCTCTCTCTCTCTCTCTCTCTCTCTCTCTCTCTCTCTCTCTCTCTCTCTCTCGAGTGTGCCGTCGATGCTACCTGCCTGTGGGTGAGTGCTGATAGCCAACACCACATTATCGTCGTGACGCCCTTCACTATGGTGTTTGACGTTTGTAGCTTCATCACCAACACAAATGGTAACATCGCTGACATTTCCTATACACTAGAAACATCAGTGCATGCCTTCCACTTTACTATGGACAACACAAACATTGGAGCACAAAAGGCGATCGACGGAATATCTGACAAAAGTGCTGTGGTGTTGTGGTCAGATCCTATGAAGTGGGTCGAGAGGCAACCATGGCCACCACCTGTGTTAGTGGAGATCGTGGGTGTAGGAGCTCAGCTATGGCTGACACCATGGCCATCTCTCCTCTGCTATCGAGCCGAAATGCAGCACATGCAGCATTGGCCACCACCTGAGCCTCTCATCAATCAAGTTGTGCTATCTCCAAAGGTGCTGACCTCCTGACCATCTTCCCATGGATGTATTGTTGTGCCTAAGTTGGGTGTTGGATGGATGCGAGTCAAGTCAAGGAAGTCAACTCTTGCTACAACAGAAACAAAAATGATGCACTTATTTGATCATATTGTGAAGTCTAAGCCCTGCTTTTTTGGTGTTTTGCCTTGTAATGGGAAACTCTGGAAATGCTTGCAATGTGGTGGTGTTGGCAATGGGGAAATGGTTGAATGGACCATGCCTATCTCTATGAACAAAATGGTAGTGCAGCTGAAGCGTGGTGGTACCAATCTCGATTGTCGCTACTTTCTAATTCCACAAATGACCTGGGAGGAGTAGCTAGATAAGCTCCTTGAAGTCTACCAATAATTTATCATGCCATAGTGTTGTGGGGGCTCTAGTGGGTATATGGCACATGGTCCTTGCACATACGAGGAAAATATGTGCAGCAAAAGAGCATGGATGTGGTTTCCACTATGGCTATTCCCTAATGATAATATTTGTCAGATTATGGCGGTCTTGTCGACAAGATTGATTGTGGGGAAGTAGCTTGAACACATGGCAGTGTTGTCCATAGTATTGATGGAGTTGAAGCCATGGGCACCACCTCTTAGAAGTGCAGCCGAGTTTCAGTTTTTTATTACCTTGTCAAGATTCAAAACGAAGATGACAAGGCTCTCTGAGGTTGAAATGAAGGCGATGAAGTCATCACTGCATGAATTGCTTTGGGTTGTTATTCAAGCTGTAACAGAAGGAGCATATGTGCCTTGGTTAACTGTGTTAATTGTGGAGCCCTTATAGCACAAAAATGGCAAGGTGAGGGAAGGAAGTCTGGTGCTGAATTCCATCAAAGGTGAATTAACAGAAATTGTACTGAGGAAACCAAGCATGGCTGGAAACACAATTATGGAAATGATAACAGAGCTTTATAGGTTGACACGACAATGTGAACTGACTGCAATTCTCATTCGATATGGTATCCCAAGCAGGGTTTTGATAATCGGTTTTAAAATTTTATCGGGGGTCACCGATAGAACCGATTTTAGCGATTTTTGGAAAATTTCGGCAGATTTCGGCCGAAAATTTCAAACCAAAATTTAACTAAATTTTGACTGAAAATCAGACGAAATTCATTAGAACACTCAGCCCCAGCGCCAGCTTGAGCCCACCCAACGCTGCCACGCTCCCCTTCGCTGCGCCTATGCCACACTCCATGCACCATTGAGGAGGCAGGTGCTGACCTGGAGGTCGGGAGCTTTGGCCGTGGGGGCGAGCGGGAGAAGATGCGGGCGATGCTTGGGCTTCATTGCGCCTCCTCCGCCTCCAACGTCGGGGCACTTCACCCCAAGTGCGAGATCCTCCTCCTCTAGCCCATCACTGACGACTCAACCAGAGAAGAGGATCGATTCGACGAGCTTCGCCGAATGGGCTCCGAGTCGAAATGGACCGGGCTTCGCTCACTGGGCTGAATTTTTTGGGCCCGATTTGAAATGCTACCGGGGGTGCTGGTAGAACCAGTAAAACTGGTTTTTGGCCGGAAAAAAAATCCCTGATCCCAAGACTATCTACAGTTTCAAAGATGGAGCTATGGTTCCTAGCAAAATGTAAGATGAAAGGAGCCCTACACCTTGGTTGGCAGGTTGTTCAAGTTCTTGGGATTAACTCAAATGCTTCAGAATTGCAGCACAAGCTGTACTGGAGAAGGTATATTCCTCTGTGTTTTGTGAGGCATTTCGGTATGGAGGAGGATTCTGGTAAATCCACCGCAACAATTGGTTTTCTTAGAAAAGGTTCTATGGTTGCATCGGCAAGCTCTTCAAAAACTCCTGTTAGAAAAGATTATGAGGAAAAGCAAAGATGGCCCTTTGGAGTAAAGGCAGACAATGCTGAAAGCAATAACAGAAGAACTGAGGCCAACCATCTGCAAAGTAGCAAGAAAGCTGTGGCTGAGGAGGAGGGGCATCCATTTGCTTAGCAGACTGTTCCCTGGGACCCCGGTGGCTTACATGGTAGCGGCTTGGGGTCAAGCTGCATCTCAAGGTGGGAGGAATGTCATGGATCAGCCTGACGCGGGAAGGCTTCGGTCGTGAGCCGTGGGCCCAGGAGGCAAGCGAGTCGGGAGTACAAGAAAGTGGAACAACAGCAACCCGAGGGGACATCAAAGAACACTTACGGCCGAGCCTTGGCTTCTTCTTCCTCCAGTTTCTTCTCTTCCCCAAATTCCTTCTCTGTTTTCTAGTCCATACTTCTTCCGGTCTAATGCTTCTTCCCAATCCTTGCTTCCAACTCTCCAAATTGTATCCCCAATACTTGTATCTGGTGATGGTATTGCAACATAGTACTTGAGCTCGGTGGTGATGTGAGTTCATCCAACTGGAATTGTAGCACAATTTGGCAGCCAGAGGATGGCTGCACCATCAGACTTGCACTCTCTGCAATGCCCAACAGGAGACCGGCCTACATCTTTGTCTACACTGCCCTTTTGCCCTAGACGTCTGGGCGAGGCTGTTTGACTGGTACAACTACGACATCCTCCGGCACATAAAACCCCCAAGACTTGGACAACCTAATTCATTGGTGGCAGCAGGCGACGAAAGCCATACCTAAAGACCGACGAAAGGACTTCAACAGCCTTGTCATCTACACCTTCTAGAACACTTGGAAAGAGCGTAACAGAAGGGTTTTCCAGAGCCAAACAACCACAGCACTTGAAGTAGCTTGTAATGCAAAGGAAGACGAAGGGCCCTCCACCCCCAATAGGCTCCTCCTCGGTTGCAGCTAATTCCCAAGACGGTTCCCTGTTCTCGTGTTGGTAGTGCTTCTGTTTGCGTACTGTAAACTTCTTTTTCCTTCTTAATTGAGTGGCAGAACTCCTGTCTTTAACCTGAAAAAAAAACATCAGAAATACAGATTAATATAGCACTTGCCGCATTCTTTTACATTTATTAGTAACTGGTCAAAATATGGCTAGGATTCCATCCCGCAACGTGCAGGCGTTGATTCACGGAGTCTTCTCATCAGTTAAATGCACCGGAAAACGATTACATAGTTGAGTCTACACGGGTATAGCAATCCCCACTACCTGGCGGAGTGACCGCAAGACGAAAGAAAGGAGAACAACTACCGGGCGTACGTTCGAGTTATGCTAGAGCTGCTCACAAGCCACAATCATCAGAACAACGGTTAGTTTATACTTTAAAGTGTATACAAATATGCACTAGAACATTGGAGGCTTATGTTCAACTAGATTGTGTAGCGTTCCGTTTTCGGACGGCGCATAGTATTTACCATTCGATTTTCGTTCTTCGCGTAATTCAAATTATCAAACTAATTGCGAAAATCTCCTTTCTTCTTTTTAGCTCTGGTTTGTGTTTCAAATGTCCTTGACCTTTGAAATTCAAATTCCGGTTGGAGTTTTTCCTCTCTTAAATTCTCAGGCCTCTTTCGAGTTTGGGCCTCCTTTCTTTCGGGCTTAGCCCATTTTTCCTTTTGGGCCAAGCCCATTTTTCTCCCTTCCCACCTGGCCCATTTCTTCTGGCCCAACCCCCTGCCCTGGCCCTCTTTTCTTTTCTCCCTCCCCGGCCTTTCTTGCCCCGAGCCAGCCCCGTCGCCTTTGTCATCTTCTCCCCGGCTCCTTTCCCCTGGCGCCTTCCTTCTCCAAGCCGAGCACCTCCTCCTCAGGAGCAGCTCCAACAAACAGGTCTGTGAGAGTCGATTGAGATTCTTAAATTTATCTTCTTGAGAAAATCAGGTCAGCCTTTACACCTCAAGAGAAATTACCTTCTTGGCCAAGTCTTTTTCTGGTCAAACGCAACAGCGATCGGAAATGTTTTACTTCTGACCACAGTACTGCGACCACTTGGTGATCGTAAGATCTTCTACGACCACTTTGTAAGTCGTAAGATTATTCTACAACTTTCTTGACCAAGTTAATTTCTGGTCAAATGAAACCCAGTCGAAGAGTTTTTCCTTCAACCACTATTCTACGACCACCTACTGTTTGTAATATCATCTACAACTCTTTTTCCAAGTAAGTTATTTTCACTTGAAGCTGGGGGGCTAGATGACGAGAATATAATAATACTCATTTAATTATTTATATGTAATTCATATTATGGATAATAATGACGTCATATGGTTCTTGAGTATACCCCTTAATATCATAAGGGAGAAGCTAGAGGTCGTAAGTTCTTCTACGACCACTCCATAATCGTAAGTCCTCCTACGACCACCCCATAGTCGTAAGTCCTTCTACGACTACATCATGATCGTAAGTTCTACTACGATCAGTCTGTAGTCGTAAGCTCTTCTATGACCACCACCTGGTCGTAAACTCTTCTAGACCAGTCCCTAGTCGATGGGGCTTACAGACATGTGGGCCTAGTCAACCAGGGAATCTTCCGCACTATATCTAAGGATATGGGCAGTAAACTACGTTGTTATTCTCTGGAATAATTGCACGATTTAACTCCCTGTCATGTTGATAACTGCCTAGCGATGTGGGAACGTTACTACTCCCACAATAATCTCCAGTAATGGCTCCATGACCAGAAGCATTAAGGCGGCCTTTAGACTGGAGATACAGCAGCGCACTCCGAGTGCTGTATAAAAGGCAGAATCATGAGGACAATCGGGGAGGAGAATCAAGGCAATTAGGAGCACAAGACGCAACATTCTAGTCTTTCTCTTGATCTTGTAATCCAGCATACTCAATACATACACACAGGAGTAAGGTTGTTATTCTCCCTGGAGAAAGCCCAAACATATATAAAAATCTCTATGTCGCCTCTCTCTGCGTGATTTTGAGCCTAGGGGAACCCCTGAATCAAACAATCTTTACGTAAGTTCGGTTCTAAAACACCGACAACGAGAGATTGACATTTCAAATAAAGTTAAAATTTATAATTACGATATAATTAGTTTCACAGTGCTTACAACAAGCAAGGTACTTACTGAAGTACAAGTTACAATATGCTAGCAGTTCTAATCTTAGCACCACTACGCACCCAACAAGCGATGCTGCACTTCACGCCGGTGTTCCTACGTGTTGGCAGGCGCCTTACAAGTTCTTGCAGTGTGGCCTTCCTGACGGCAGTGGCCACAACGTCTACCCACCGCTCCAGCTTCCCCTTCGTTCACATCGTTCCTAATGCGATGACTCTGCCGACGGCCCTTCCCCCTTCAAATCGGCGAACTTAGCTCTGTTCAAGGGCTGCTTCGAGTACTACAACACACACCTCATTTGGTAGGCAAAGGACAAAAACAAATGTAAATTCTTCGATTGGACGCTCGTGCAAAACAAAATCTCTTTGCTGACAATTTGGCAATCAGAGGATGGCCGCACCATCAGACTTGCACTCTCTACAATGCCCAACAGGAGACCGGCCTACATCTTTGTCTACACTGCCCTTTTGCCCTAGACGTCTGGGTGAGGTTGCTTGACTGGTACAACTACGAAATCCTCCAGCACATAAAACCTCCAAGACTTGGACAACCTAATTCATTGGTGGCAGCAGGTGACGAAAGCCATACCTAAAGACCGACGAAAGGACTTCAACAGCCTTGTCATCAACACCTTCTGGAACACTTGGAAAGAGCGTAACAGAAGGAACGAAGGGCCCTCCACCCCCAATAGGCTCCTCCTCGGTTGTAGTTAATTCCCAAGACGGTACGCTATTCTCTCGTTGGCTGTGCTTCTGTTTCTTACATCTAGCGCGCCCCCGCCCCCCCCCCCCCCCTTCCGGGCGCTCGGGTGTGTACTGTAGGCTTCCTTTTGCGGTTTTTTGAAATAATATCATTTTTTAAAAAATAACAAAATTAAATAGTCAAAAAAAACAATTACAAAACTCCCGCTCTTTCCATTTCTCTTAATTTATCAACGTTAACGATCACAATGTATCAAATCAAATAACAATTTATTCCATCAATAATACCTTTATTTTATAGAAATTCTTTATTTTATAGTAAATTACTATAGTATGTAAAATACACATAGAGGAAAGAACAAAAAAGAAAAAAAAGGATCCTAGGGTTAATCCATGTATGCTAGTTGAATGGGAAAATACGAATTAAGGGCCTTAGGTCGATTTAGTTTGAGGAAAGGGGAAGGAGAAGAAAATTCTATGATCTTTTCTTGGCGATAGGGACAATGTTCATCCTATCAGAATACAATATTGTTTCTAGAAATTTTTAAATACAAAAAATTATCTAAAAAAATTACAAAATTGTTGTGGAGCCTCCCGACACAGTTTTCTTGCTTGTTTAATTTTTCCATAATTTTATCCATTCTTAATTTTTCTCCAAAATTTATTTAATTATATTGTTAGTAGGAATTTCTAGCTGTACAAAATGATTTTAAAAATTATAAAAAATTGAAGGTTCCTTACATAGTGGAATTGATTGTGTAATTTTTTCAGATTTTATATGTTACGGATTTTTCTCGAACAAACACCATGACATACTCCCACATATAAAATAGTATAAACATCATGGTGTTTGTTCGAGATAATTTTAGAATATATATAATCCTGGAAAAATTACACAATCAATTCCACTATATAAGGAGCCTTCACAAAAAAATCATAATTTTTCGAGCTCATTTTATACCGTTATAAATTCCTACAAACAATATAATTTAATGAACTTTGGAGAGAGAAAATTAAAAACGGATAAAATTATAGAAAATTACACAAGAAATAAAACTATTTCAAGAGGTTCCACAAAAAAATTTGTAATTTGTTGAGCTCATTTACTATATTTAAAAAGTCCTAGAAAGAGTATTATATTCTGATGAGATGAACAATGTTCCTATCGCTAGTTGGCCAGTTGAACTGGCGACAGGAGCCTGTCGCCAGTTCAACTAGCGATAGGGGCCTATTTTTATAATTGTTTCGGATGACTACTTAGTTTTGTAAAAAAAATAAAAAAATATTATTTTCAAAAAATTTCTCATTTTGCGTGCTGTAAACTTCTTTTTCCTTATTAATTGTGTGGCAGAACTCTGCCTGTAACCTGAAAAAAAAACAGAAAATGCAGATTAGTATAGCACTTGCCGCATTCTTTTACATTTATTACTAACTGATCAAAACATGGCTAGGATTCCATCCCGCAAAGTGAAGGCCATTCATGGAGTCTTCTCATCAGTTAAATGCACCGAAAAGCGATTACATGTTGAGTCTACATGGGTATAGCAATCCCCACTACCTGGAGGAGTGACTGCAAGACGAAAGAAAGGACAACAACTACCGGACATACGTTCAAGGTATGCTAGAGCTCCTCACAAGCCACAATCATCAGAACAACGGTTAGTTTAGACTTTAAATTGTACAAATATGCACCAGAACATTGGAGGCTTATGTTCAACTAAACCACCACTTCTAGTGTTTATTGCAGCACATTACTTTTTTTTGACAAAAAAACATTGCCCATCGGCCCCGCCAGGGCTGGTGGTCCATCGGCCCCACCTCCCTAGCGAAGTCATCAAGCTAGGGGTACCCCTCGACCCAATAAAAGGGTACCAAGAACCCCTTTGTACAAGTGCGAAGGTATAGGAAGGCCATCACAGGCAGCCTTGATTGAAGACACCAAGCTAGCGGTGCCCTTCAATCTAGTCGAAGGGTACCAGGTACCTCTTCATACAGTGTGAAGGGTACGGAAAAGCTGCCAAAGGCAACCTTGATGGAAGAACACAACACTGTCTTAACCAAAAGGATCCATGGAGCCCTCGCTCTAGGCCACCTCGCACGCACGGAGCGAAGAGGGTCTAGGGAGCCTTTGTTCTGAGCCCGCCTTGCATGAAGCTAAGGGAGTCAGGGCCACTTGTCGACCGGGAGTAAAAGACGTGGTGGACAAGGTCCATGAAGGTCCACCATTCACCAAAGGCTACGCCTAAGGAGCTGTAAAGACCCTGAAGCACCTATAGTCATAGGACCTTTTTAGGTTTAGAAATGTAATCTCCTATACCCCTGATGTAACACTATAAATAGCCATTTTCCCCTTGTGGTTAGCGAGAGAACATTCAAAAATAAAAAGACACACTTACTCAGTTCAATATTGTTTCCCCATCTTTGAGGACCTTCGGGGTTTTACCCCTTCGTATCGTAGGGAACCCGGGGGTCCCCCTTCTATACTGTCTAGTTTGTAGCTATGATAGTTGACACCAACCGTGGGGAATGACAAGCTAGTCACATTAGCATGGCACCTCGCAAGAAGAAGAGCACACCCAAGGCTTCAGCAGCCGAAGCGGTAGGCGCAGGCCACACCGAGGGCCCCATGGGCCAAACGCAACAGGACATCCGCTATCGTGGCCTCCGCCGAAGCTGCCAAAGAAGAAGCCAACAATTCCATGCATGGGGAGATTGTCGGAAGCAACACCCGGCACATAGAGGCCTCGCTGCCTAAGGATCCCCAGGCAAGGCCTTCACCGCCCGCTGCCTCCGGCGTGACCAGATAGGCCTACGAGACGATACAAAAAGAGCTGGCTGACCTTCATCAAGAACTGCTGAGCCTTCGTCAACCTATAGTGATAACCCTGGCAACCGGTACCGACGAACCCGGTCCGACAGCTAGAGGAGGTGTTGCAGCTCTACCAGCTCCCCCACGACAACGTGGTTGGAGCCTGTGCTCCGGGGAGACCGAAACTCCCTATTGAGCGCCGGCCTAAAGATCTCCTGGTGGCCTTCGGGCTTCGAGATGCCTAATGTAAAAGCTTATGAGGGGAACACTGATCCCACGAAGTTCCTTTGGGTCTACGAGACCACTATCGAAGCCGCTGGAGGATACAAAACCACTAAGGTGAAGATTGTCACCCTCGCCCTAGCAAGCGTGGCACTCACCAGGTTCTTGATGCGACAATGGGTGTCCTAATCTTTCAATGAGATGGATAATTCGATTTGGTGGAGACAACTCTCATGATTCGGCTACCAATTGCACACGCCCAATATGCCAGGCAATTGCTGAACCAACTCCGTGATTGTTATCAACCTTGCTAGAAGCACGACCAACCTGACCACGAAGGTCTATTCCAGCATGCAATCAAAGAACAAACAAGAATAAGATAATAAGCAATCTGAAATTGTAAATAGGATTTAAGTACTCAATAAGGTGGGATTCCGAAGCGGTATTTAGGGTTGTTCTAGTCGACACAAGTCAATACACAAAGTTGCAATGTAGCTAACTTTAACTAAACGAAATCCAAGTTTGAGCACAGCAACGGCGGCTCCTATAGGAGGAGACGACCAGGGTGGCGGTCAGGGGGTGGATGCATGCCCCTAGGGTTACAAGGCCCACGGACCCAAGTGGAGGTGGTGCAGCACCCTTTTGACTCGAGCTCAGAAACAACATCGGATTGTTTTAGCGATTGCGGCTTTCACGGAAGGAATCTGGAGGTAGGGCTAGATCCATTGGAAAGAGGACGAGATAAGATTTTCATCAAGTACTCGTGGATCTCCAATGAACTCCGTATGTGAAAGTTATACAAGTTTGAAGTTGGTGCTATCTCTGGAGGCCGAATTGGATTCCAGAACGTGTCCCACTGGAACTCTTGCTTGACTTGGAACTTAGGGACCTTCCTTGTACCATGACGTGGAGTAGCAGTCATATTCGAAGGGTTGATGTCCTTATCAGTTCTTCACCATACCCCCTGGTCGATATATGCATGGGAGCAACTCCAGGACCAAATCCGCAACAACTTCCAGGGAAACTACGCCAAGCCACAGGATGTGCACAACTACAAGAACACCCATACAGCAATGGATAGCTAGCAACAGAACTAACAACCATTGCAAATAGGCTTATAGGCTGTGTTACAGAATGAGTTAGGAATGCTTAACAGATATTCCACCTCTCCCACGTCTAAGTCAATAGGAAAAGGGACTGAACCGACCCCCACCCTCTTAACTTCCTCCCTAATATCCAGCGCTCTAGTGACGGTGGCCCTTTTCCATTCCCCATTTCTTTCCTTTCTCCTTGAGCTCCATGGCACCTCCTTCCCTTGCTTCACGGTTCGGCCGCGCCCAGCAGCCTGCTCCCTGGTCCCCCCCCCCGACCGCCGCCTACTCCCTGCCGCCCTCGCATCCTCTCCTCGGCACGCCTTCCCCTCCGGCTTGCTCCCTCGGCTCGACCTGGCCCCATGGCGCCGCCGCCAATTGCCTCCACCTCGACGCGTCAGCCGGGCCCTCCTCTGGCTCGCCCTTGTGGCTCGGTTGTCGAGCGCCGCCTCCCTCTGTCAGCCCCCTGGCTCGACCCCTGCTCGCCGGCCCCTGCTCCAATTTGCAAAGTAGAAGTTGGTGGTGGAGTACCGCTTTGACAACGAGGGAAACAAGGTGAAGGTCACCACCACCATCCGCGTCCGCAGGATCGCTCACTCGCGCCTCTCCAGGAGCTCCATCGAGCGACGCGCGTGGCCCAAGTTTGGCGATGCCGTGCACGATGACTCTAGCTCTCGGCTCACAATGGTCTCACCAAGGAGATCGTCCTCGAGCGCCCACACGCCCCAGGTTGTCGTTATTCTGTATATGCCCTCTCCCTTGAATCATATGTTTTGTTGCTAAACGCTATCTGGGTCAAATTTAGGGCTGATTACATCGCCGTGTTCATGGTTGTTGTTTAGGTAGGAGTTGGTTTTGATGTTCTTAGAGTCTAGATACAGTCTGGTGATGGTCTTATAAATTATTAAAAGCGCAATGGGTTGTTTGGGGATTTTGTTGTTTGCATGTATATCGAGGTAAAACATAGTTGTTACAGTAACATTTCTAATTGGGCTGTGTAGGAGCAATAAATCGGTAGAGATCGAATGACAGTAATTAGATGGGTAGCTAAAATGTTATAGAATCAAGCCTTTGCCATTCGAAGTGATTGGTCTGTAAAGTTCTGAAGCAACGACAGGGTTGGATAAGAGAACAAAGTCATTACTTTTATGTGTCTGACTACAGAAATTTCAGTTATATCTTATGATTTTTAATTTGATGAACCCGAAGGTCCGATTGTTGGCCCGATCTTTCGATGAGACGATACGTTCGGTAGTCATCGCTCAACTTTCACGATCCTGGCTACGAACACGCAAGGCTCAAAACCACGCAATCGCTGAACTGCTCGACAAGTCGTTATCAACCGTGCACGAATACCCGGATGACCTGACCACGAAGGTCGATTCCTGCATACACCGAAGAAGCACGCAAGAACAAGATAAAGCAATCTGAAATTGCAAATAGGAATTGAAATATTGAATTGAGTTGGGATTCTGAATAAGGATCTTAATTGGGTGGTCTAGCTGACACACGCAAAAGATACAAGTTGCAACGTAGGCAACTAACCATAAACAAAATCCGAGCAACTATAGGGGCGGCGGCCACTATCTATAGGAGAAGGGAGAGGCGGCATGGGTACTATTCATGCTTGAACAGTGCTGTGTGAACAGTGCCGAACCCTAGGTTAGTTGGCCATATGGGCCAGGGAGGTGGCCGGCCCAAATACCCTAAGGTGGTGGCTGTTCTTTGGACCCAATAATTGATACAAGGCCCTCAGCCCAATGTGAGGTGGCGTAGCACCAGATATAAGTGACGTAAATTCATCGTCGTTGGCCCGTTCGAGTAGAGTTTAATGCAGTCGAGTAGCTCGGTTGGAGATGGAGTAGCGGTCGTATCCGGCGGGTTGATGTCCTCATCATCCTCCCCTTCTTGCATTTGAGTCGTCCTCGACTCACGCTCATCCTCCAACGGCAAGAGAAGCTTTAAAACTTGTATCAACGCATTCTCATCTTTCTGTAAAATGTTAGCAATAGCAGGTGGCAAAGAAATAGAGAAAGCTTTGGAAATTAAAGGTGATTGTGCATGCATCAAATCAACAAAGGTATATTTTCTTATAGCATTCAGTTTGCAACTCAATTTGCAAGTATAAGTGAAGTATATAGTAGAGTTATTCATTGCTCTGTAAATGAGCAGCACAGTAGTTGAATTCAAAGAGCACAAGTCATTCATATAATCAGATTTCCATTGAGTAATAGAAAATTCATCTAGCAAGGGTGAAAAGATTTGTAAGTTCTTCCATAAGTCGGCATCTTTATCCAGATTGTCCATACTAGATGATGGTGCAATAAAAGGTAAACACATAGGCATGGGAGGAGCACTAAATTTTGTTTTACTCTCATATTGAACAAGATTTAGCACACAAGAATTGTTGTCCAAAACAGCAAACTTTAATTCATCCATGTGATGACAAGTTATGCATATTCGATGTACCAGAAATTGATTATCTACACTATAATCTCCAATCAAATTAATCTTATATCCAGGGGTGTAGGCACTAAATAAAGATTTTGAACATGCAATTATAGAAACTTTCTCCATAGCATGTGACAATTTCATAGGTGGATCCAACATAATGTAACATAAAGAGTCAGCGGTAGAAATTCTCGTCAAAACTTCTTTATGTCTAATCAATTCCACATGATCATTGTATGCGATTAATGCATCACATGAATCACTCAAAACAGCAGGCAATTCAATTATTTTATCACATGGTGCACTCAAGTCAACAGGTAAATCAACAAGTTTATCACATGGTGCACTCAATTCAGCAGGCAAATCAGTCAAAGTATCACAGGCTTCATGCAAATTCTTAATAAGATCAGATTCTGTAGCTAGGAAATTACTATCTGCTTTCTTAGCACTAGGTTCCCTTTGTTCAATGATACTAGGAATGAAATCATGGGTATTGTTCTCAGGTTGATTGTTCAAATCAGTACCTTTGGTATTACCTTGTAGGCTCGACTCAGATGATGTTGGTACTGGAGATGGTGAGTAGTCACAAGCTTTCCCTTCTTTTTCTTGCTCTAGCTCTATTGCCAATGAGCGAGCCGATGACGCCAGGCAGTGAGACAGAGTGTCGCTCACAGCAGTAGGGGCGGCAATCATGGTAGATGCAGCAGTAGAAAAAGCAACCGAAGATGATCTTGATGCGGAGGTGTGTACCGTGCGCTTGTTTGTTTCTTGCACAGGTGAAGGTGTAGTGAAAGTCGATGAAAGTGCACGACTAGTCTTGGATTGTCGTCCCTGTACTTCCTTTTCAACATTGCAAGCAAGACGAAACAAGCGAGTGACAGTTGGAGGTTTATAAACAAGTTTATCCTTAATGTGACCGTTTAATCCTCCTAAAAATCTAGTCATTTTAGCATCTTCAGTTTCTTCGAAGCCACAACAGGACTAAACAGTTTGCAATTCTTGATAGTACTCTTCTACAGTGTTACTACCTTGGCGTAAATGTTGTAATTTATTCAGCAAATCACGAGAATAATATGAAGGCACAAATCTGGCTCTCATAGCTCTCTTCATAGCATCCCAAGTTCTAGGTATGTTCTGATTAGTACAACAGTAGTCACTCCACCAAATAGATGCAAAATTATAAAACTCACAGGTAATAGCCCTAACTTTTAGATGATCAGGAAATTCATGGCATGCAAATAATTGTTGTACATCTAATTCCCATGTGAGATAAGTATCAGGATCATAATTCCCATCAAAAGAAGGCATAGTGAGTTTAATTTTACGAGACGTACTATCACGATCATATACCTCCCGTGGTGGAGAAACTTGTCTCAAGCGTGCATCTTCCTCGTTCACTTTCTTGCACTCCTGTTCAATGGCTCGAAGAAGATGTGGATCTATCTTGCAATCATCCCGTGAACCTGCCATAGTTAGTAGAAAACAAGGAAACAAACATAAGTATATGTCCCTATCAACTACTAGGTTCTAGAGGCTCAACCAAGTCACTCACACTCAAGCTTATACCCTGTTCTTACAAGTTCTTACCAATGCAGCAAGGAAGTGGTACAACCGGTGGCTGGTTCATGATACTCTCACTTGTGATTAGCCCAACGATTACGGGGAATGGTACCTGCTGAGTTCGTAGGAAGTGGAGCTCGGAAGGCTTCAATATGGTAGCAAGGATCAGCAATAATCAAACCAGTTAATGCAAGTTGAAAGATTGTTCAAGGTACTCATCAAAGTTGCTGATCCTAGCCTAATCAAAGCTAGCTAATTGAAGCCCTATACAGAGAAGTGTATGTACGCACACGCAATGATAAAAGTGACTTGATGTAAGCAATGGAGAACCTCACAACAAGTGCTAGGAGAGACACTAGCTAACTACTCAAACTTCTTTCTAAGGGCACAAGATTGTTCGCACGACGTAGAGCACAAAACAGCAATATCGGTGCAATGCAAACAACCCTCTAGATTGAGCAGAAACAACAGCTAGTCTCAAACGATGAAAAAACAAAATTTTATATGGCTTATATATACTCATTTGAAAGGTTTCGACGAGATCTACAACTTTTCAGCTAAGGCGAACCCCAAATTCCAAAGGGAAGATTGAAAGAATCGGCAAAAATAAAAACTGAAAACTTCCGATGCGAATTCGAGGCCAATGATGGCCGATTTTGGGGGTCTTGGATGGCGACGGCTAGGGCCGATCATTTTTATTAGATGTGCGTCATCGTTAGCTTTCCAAAAAGTACAAAAACGTCGAATTCCAACTCCGTATGCAAAAGTTATGTCCGTTTTAGTCAAGGTGTGTCGGAAACGGACTCAAATTCGTTTCGGCCTCAATTGAAACTGCTATAACTTTTGATCCCATAGGCCAAACTTGCTCAAATTTTTTGTGGAGGCTTGTGGATGTATGAAGAAGGGCTCCACCAATTTTCACTCCATTTGGCGAAGGTTTGGTAGGCTTTTCAAATTTCGGAACAGGTGGTCACTCTCCTTCTAATTTTCTTTTCTTCTCTCTGTTTTTTTTCCTTCTCTCTGTTTTTTTTCTCTCTCTCTCTCTTTTTTCTGGTACTTTGGCAAAAACCGAATCCAATCTCTTTCCTTATCTTTTGAGAAACCGAATTCAAACTCTTTCTTTTTCCTCTGTTTTTTATGGCAAACCGAAACCTTGTTTTATACGGGATCCTCCCGGAAAACAAGCATTGGCCACAGCAAGGAAGATTGGCGGGGTGAGTTGCCGTGGAAGCTATTTGCAGCGACAAGGATCTGTGGGCTACCGCGGCAAGTAGCAGTGCTTGGCGGCTGGAGTTTCTTGGTGGCTGCGGCAGGAGTGGAAGCGATAAGGACCTATGTGCAGCCGCGGCAAGGAGCGGTGCTTGGCGGCTGGAGTTTCTTGGTGGCCACGGCAGAAGTTGCAGCAAGGATGGCGGCCACTGTAGGGGATGACTTGGTGGTCGCAGTAGCAAGGATTAGGAGCGGGAGGGTTGCTGTGGCAGGGGATGTGGTGGTGTGGCAGGAAGCAAAAGCACAGAAGATAAAGCGACGCAAAGAAAACACGAGATGCAACTAGACAATCACTAGACTAGAAATCAGCAACTAGACACGACGATGTAACAAAAAATTCAACAAGCAAAATACCGAAAAAAATTTGCAAAGGCTCAAATTGGTTCGGTATGGATGATAGATGCGAAATTGTTTTGTGGGCAATTTTCTGGACTCTAGGTATGAAAAATGAATCTACTACTAAGGGTACTGATTTCTCACCGAAGAACTGTAGCTCTGATACCACCTGATGAACCCGAAGGTCCGATTGTTGGCTCGATCTTTCGATGAGACGATACGTTCGGTAGTCATCGCTCAACTCTCACGATCCTGGCTACGAACACGTAAGGCTCGAAACCACGTAATCGCTGAACTGCTCGACAAGTCATTATCAACTGTGCACGAATACCCGGATGACCTGACCACGAAGCTCGATTCCTGCATACACCGAAGAAGCACGCTAGAACAAGATAAAGCAATCTAAAATTACAAATAGGAATTGAAATATTGAATTGAGTTGGGATTCTGAATAAGGATCTTAATTGGGTGGTCTAGCCGACACACGCAAAAGATACAAGTTGCAACGAAGGCAAACTAAACATAAACAAAATCCGAGCAACTATAGGGGCAGCTGCCACTATCTATAGGAGAAGGGAGAGGCGGCGTGGGTACTGTTCATGCGTGAACAGTGCCAAACCCTAGGTTGGTTGGCCATATGGGCCAGGGAGGTGGCCAACCGAAATACCCTAAAGTGGTGGCTGTCCTTTGGACCAAATAATTGATACAAGGCCCTCGGCCCAATGTGAGGTGGCGCAGCACCAGATATAAGTGAAGTAAATTCATCACCGTTGGCCCGTTCGAGTAGACTTTGACGCAGCCAAGTAGCCCGGTTGGAGATTGAGTAGTAGTTGTATCCGGCGGGTTGATGTCCTCATCATAATTGGATGCAAATGTTGAAGCATTGGACAGTGGGGGATCACAGAGACTAGATAAGTTCAATGGACAACTTTTGTTCTATCTCATGAAAATGTTGAAACACGGGACAGTGGTTGATCATAGAGACAAGTTCTGCAGACAACTCTATCTGAGTTACGTAGGTGATTGAGGTACGCTGTGTGTAGGCCACGTATAATATCTGATCATGGGATTTCCAATTGCAGTGTTAATGTATTGTTAGTTATGGTGTACATTGGTATCATGGGAGCAAGCCCTCATTTTCCAAATTCTTATTGCCTGTGATGCAATGACTATGTTACATAACACCTAAAATTAGCATTCTGCATTTTTTTAGTGATTTCACATTGTTTCTGATCATCTTAATATTGTATTATTCAAGTCCAGCTAATGCAGGCTGTGGTTGAGTGGGTTAAAGGTTTGTTTGTCCTAGTACACGGGTTCCTAAATGATGTTGGAATGAACTGTTAATTTGCCCATCAACTCTTATTCAGAACATTAGGCAAATGTACTGTAAGTTAATTGGTGGACACGTCGAGTCCTCCAACACCAAGTATCCCTTATTATCCTTTCATCAAATTTATGAGCAAACAGGCGCTGGAGCAAGGTTTAGGCTCAAAGGCATATGATATTGTGAAGGCATTATTAACGTCTAGAGAAATGTTGCTTGAAGAAGTGAAGAAGATCAGTGATGCTATTGGTAAGACTCTTGAGGATTTAGATGACGACTTAACTCTTGGTAAATATGAATCAATTCACCCATCGAAGTCGGGCTTGCCTAATTATAGTAAAGGGTTCCTGCAACCACGAAGTGCAATCGCCACTTCTCGGCATTTTACATGATCTTCTAGAGGTATACTTCATTTTGAATGTTAAAATTAAAGCTATCTCTTTGTTATATATATGATACTTTTGCTGATTGGATACATCATCTTACAACTAGTTTCAGAGATTCGATGATGTGGTTCAGAGCACTAATGATGTTCTGTTGTGCACTCTTTCAAAGGAAGAATTGTTAGAATTATTTCAAACTGTGAGCAGCCAACTTTCACTTATATGGAATGCATTCTTGAACTTTCATAGGTGAGGTTGATTGCTTTCTTGATTTTATTTTAGAAGATGGACATTTGTTATTGCTCTAATGTGCTAGTGCCGTGGTTTCTTAACTGTTCAGATTGTTTCATGATATGTTCTACTCAACCAAAGTTTTGTTGGTCTGCTGCAGGATAAATAAAATCAAGATATTGGATTACTTTCATGATATTTGGGATGTTGATCAGAAATCAGAATGCTCAATATGGATTGTTCATTAAAAAATTCAGATCCCACATCGCTACTTGCGAAGTGTGATTGGCAACTCGTCTCCTCGCCATTCACTTTTGAGGGTTTCCAATTCAACGAAATTCCACCATGATGTAATTGTCTTCTCTTGAATGTTTACTATGAAATATCTGCGATTTTCAACCAACAGTTTCGTTCATAAGTAGTATTCGCTTGTCACTATTTGATCATTCCTTATATTTTGTAGCCTATACAAAATTCTTCTTCATGGGCTGAACTCCATAGGAGAAGTATAGCACAAATTAAGGCCAGTCTTCGTTGATGTCTGGAATAATTGACAAGTGCGACACTTATCCTACTCTACAAAAGGGCACTAATGGGAGGTGTACTACAGATTAACGCACAGTCTGTTCAAGATATGCATATTTATATAAAGCAAAAAATTGAATATTTGATGCTGAGAAGGCAAACAAATTGAAGCAATCACTCCCTCCAGGTTAGAAGAATTTTTACAATCTGACTTGAATTGTTCATGCTGGGTCATATCTCCCACTTATGATTGTTCATATCGTTCACGAAATGTTTTCCTTTGTTTCCTCTGTAAATTGACTTGGTTAGTTGCATTCTTTTCACAGGGTCCCAGTTGTATGTTTGACGATCCTATAGTCAGTCAATTGGATTGTCCCAATGAAGATAAATTTTAGTCTAGAGAATATCATGGATTGGTTTTAGCCTCAATCCATATTTCATCTCTGTTTAATCCTATTGACTGGTTATTTAAGATGATCTGCTAATATCAATTGTGCTTCCCAAGTCTGTCTTTTAGTTTAGTAAAACAACTTCTTAGCTTTTAGGAACTCTTTCTTGTGCACGAATTTACTAAGATTTAAGAGAGCATTTATTTCTTGTTACATCTTCTTAGCTTTTAGTTTAGTAAAACGTCTTCTTAGCTTTTAGTAAAACGCCCCGGTCAAGAATTTCCAGGATGACGATTTGCAGCCACCAAGCAAGCGCTCCTCTTCAAACAAGGTTTACTCATTTATATAATGTTTGGAAGTCACTGTGGTTGAGTAGGAATACATTATGTTGGTACTGTTTGTAATTATCGATGTTTAATTAGCTGTGCCAATCGTCTGACACGTCTTTCATTATAAAAAAAAACTTTGGTCCAGAATAACAATCTGCAACATGAAAAGAAAATTTCTGCTGCATACAAGGTTAGTTCACTTCTCTACTGTTTGGAACTCATGAACATGGTCGAGCATCAAAATAATATAATACGCTGCCCCTTTTAGTCTTGTTACTTTAATGTTTTGAATTTGTTTTTTCCTAATGGTGAATTAATGTACTCCAATTTTTCATTGTAGGTTGATAAGATAAATGGATGGTGCTATGGATGATATGTTGAATGAAGGTGGTGAATGGTGACATAGGCAGATGGTTTTCATTACGTTTACATTTCATTATGTTAGAAAATGATGTTCAAGCAAAATATTTATATCATGTCTTATGTGGATAGTTCTCTATGTAATGCAACAATTTTTTTTTAATATATGCGTGTTCTTTTTTACCATGCTATGACCGATAATGGTTTTTTTACTTTAACTTCTACACACTTATAATCGTTGCAACAACTTAATTATATTCGTTACCAAAATAGCAAAAGTCATCAATGTATGGTAAGTACCAACGCTTCTATGTGTTGTGACAATATAATTATATCCATTGTTAAAATAGTAAAAGTTGTGGGGGTCACACGTGGATTCCAACTTAACTCCGCCTAAGCGAGAGGCTTGACCGAAGAGTAGAGCCCCGACGATCATGCGCACAGCACCTTTGCGAGTGCTACATGATGATCGATTCCCCAACCTTCCAAGCACTACACTTAGTGAGTTAAATGGGAATCCATGGACAGCGAGCATGAGATCATGTTGGTTCCCAAGATCAGCGACCAACATGCCCAAACTCACATATAGTATTGATCACATCCATACAACATTCATACATTCTTAGTTCAAAAGACATACAACATAATAGTTCAAGTCTATGACTATTACAAATGGGCCGACCGGTCAAATTCAAATAAGTCATCAAGTAATAGCGGAAGCAATAAAAGTAAACCAAAAATCCAGCATGGTATGCTCCATAACCCATCAGCAACCGACTGGGAGTTAAATAATAGCACTACTCGTCAGTGTCGCCTAAATCGACACCAACGAGCTCATCGGGCTCAACGTCTTCCTCACATGAAATTGCAGCATCCGGATTGAGTACAAATGTACTTGCAAGTCTTACACAAATAAAAATTAGTTATGCTAGAGGTTGTTCCAAAGGATGGCTCATATTGGCTTAGTTTTGCGAAAACGCAACAATTTAACAACCTACAGATACTAGTTTTTCAATTGCCATTTTGTAAACAGATTTGAAGTAGAAGTAAAGCATGTGAATAAGTAATAAATTGAATAACAAATGAATCGAACAAACAGCAAAGTGGCTGCCCACTTTGGTACAACAATTTGCATGAACATCCCATTCATGCCGAAATACCGAGTTCACCCATAATTTAAAATACAAAGTCTAATGATAGTAACTCCCGAACTCAAGCGGTTGTCCATAACCGTAGACACGACTATTCAAATAGTTTAACTCTGCAGAGGTGTACTACTTTACCCACACGACTCGATTAGCCCGTAAGCCACCGGAATTAACACACTTCCTTTGGTGTGTCAGCCGGGGAGAATCGAGATACGATCATTTTTGGCAAGAAAATTCTATTGAGTTAGGTCCCCCATGTGAGTTGTTTCCTTTCCTAGTACAAGCGACTGATAGCACTTGTTAGGGGGCTCACAAGTTGTACTGAAAATACCGAGGTAATGTAAAGTTAGAATTGGTGCTCCATGCACACTATAGAAAATTACCTCAGCTCCTAGGGTGAGCTTCCACTTAAACTTATTTGACCTATGAATGACGTGGAGAAAACAATCAGCTTATGCACAGATGTGTAACCGAGTTGATTGCAGTGTTAAGGTGTCTTAATATAGTAGATACGTGGTTATTATGTTATCGTTGAACATTTTCGGCAATGTCCCTACAAATATAGCGATTATGGGTTCTGTCTCTCCCATTGCTGCTATGGTTTCTTTGTCAAATCTTGTGGCACATTCACCCCACATATCAAGTCTAATTTCATGGTCACTGAATATGGAGCATAAATAAACATTTTATATATATGATGAAGACATGTAAGAAACTTGCTCGGTAAATAACAAGTTCTATTTAGATATTTGCAATCACCTGGTGTCACGAAGGAAAATAGTGCTTTTTAGTGAAGGCGTTGGATGTGAAGCAGTTTGAATTTGTTCTATGTCAGAGATTGCAGAAATCACACATATGACATCTAAAACAAAGGAAATAAATAGGAAAAGTTGTAAGTATAAAGCATGGATAAGTATTTACAGCATGGTAATAGAGGTGTTTACTTAGGAAAATGAGATTTATATTACTGACCGACAAAATATTCGGGGGCGTTGCTAGGCTGAGGAATCTCTGTGAATGGAATAGGATTGTATGTCCATATTGGGAAGTTGTTAGGTACATTATGTTGTTGTTGTACCAGTGTTTGTCTTGTAAACCATATCATGTAAGGTGCTCGAACTGGTTTGAATGCGTTTTTCTGTGGAGTGACAATGAATTTTCTTAACTCATACACTCCTCCTTTCAGCAAAGGCTTAAACCGAGAAACATTGTCAAGGTTTATTTCAGTATACATATGATTGCTCTAGAACAAAAGGGCATAAGTTAGAATAATATAAAGTTCAATATATAAAGAACTAAGCTAATACTGTTATAAGGTTATTGAGAGAGATCGGAATATGACCTGTTCATTGAGAAGGACTAAATCAGTGTGTTCTATAGGACCTGTGTCTGATGCTCTGCGATAGTGCCAACGGTGAGAAACTCTTACTAAAATTACCCATTGTTGGCTACTTCGATTAATCTGAGAAAGCAGAGAATACGCCATCTATTGTCCAGTAAGGTGTTGCTGCATAAAAAAAAGAGACATTAGTGGGGAAATGTGTTTGAAGAAATATAATTTTAGTGTGTCATAGGAAGTAAGTTCAACATGATGAATCTTTGTATGAAATAAATAATGATCAAGTATTTAATATGATAAAAATGGTGCAACAATGGGGAGATTAATTTTCTAAATGGTGTAAACGATCGTAGCAATGAGTAACTATGTAATTTTGAGAAGAGTCTGTAACAATGGATTGAGCAATTTTTTAAATGGCTAAATTAACTCTGTATATGTATGGCACATTTGTATTGTTGGGAAAGAGATCGGGAAAGTATAAAGATTAAAGCCTGAATGTTTGTTTGTATTGTTGGAAAAAAGATAGAGAAAGTAAAAAGACTAAAGTTGATTATTGTTGTCATGTGTAGGTCTGTATATATTTATGTTTCAGTTGATTGTAAAGCAATCTAAATCGTGTTCTGCAACAAAGAGTTGTTTAGCTATATCAAATATAGCAATAAATTGGTAAATTAATATCTGCTTGGTAAAAGGGGTAGTTTATAGTAGTTATTATATTCTTTTTTAAGATCTAAAATATAATTGTATTTATTGGCAATTTATGTACGACTGTATTAGAGAGGTAAGATAACACGTTTAAAGGTATTATATATAGATCTTATAAAAATGAATAATTAATGTTTAATCAATAGAAAAGGGGAAATATGTTAACACATTGAACAATTTTTTAAGTGCTGTAAGTATTTTTGCGTGTGTAAAGATGTTGTATAGATGGCCTTTCTATATTAATCACTGTAAAATGAGTAGGGTAAGCCAAAAAAATGAGAGCCGTAACATATACAGTAATGTAGAAGTGTGAAGTTTATTAATTGTAACCTTAGGCTGTAGCAGTGTTCAGCCAATTATAGCGAAAGCAAAAGTATATAAGAATCATAGATAATACATGTGCAACGTGTACACTATTATTAGAGAAGTTGGTGAAGTAAATAGGTAAAAAAGAATGGTTAATGAGCCAATGCATTTAAAAAAATTATCGATTCATTGTGTGATAGGAATTAGTTTGCATACAATAAAGAGTTGCGAAAAAGAATGAATGATCAAATATTGAAGAAGTAAAAGAGGATGCAATAATCGGCAGATTAATGTTTTAAATGACATTAAATTAACCGTTTATATATATCCTATGTTTGTACTGTTGGGAAGAAGATAGGGAAAGCAAAGAGTCTAAAGCTGCACTTGATTATCGTTGCTATATGCAGGCCTGTATATATTTAGGGATCTGTAATGACCCAAAGTTACATTACCAAAATAAAAGTGAATAAAGTTATTATTGGATTTTCTGAAATTTGAAAGAGTTTGATTGCTTTATTTGAATTTCTGAAGTTTTAAAAGTCAAAAGTAAAATTTATTAAAGTTTTTGAAGTTTTATTTGAGTTAAAGTTGAAAAATAAAAAGTAATTAATTTCGGAATTTTCTCGAGATTTTAAAAGCTTTTTCCTAATTATTTTAAAGCTAAAATAATTTATTTACAAAATAAAAAGCCAACTTTAAGTTGAAAATAATTTTATTAAGTCCAAAATAATTCTAGAAATTTTTGTGAATTTTTCTAGAATTTTTGGACTCTATTTGCTATGTTCCAAAAATATTTGATTTAATGCTTAATCCTTATTTCGAAAATAAAAAATAAAAATAAAAATTCTGATCGTACTGGTCCAGCATTCACTTTGAATAGTAACTGATGAACAGTAATTCGAATTTTTAAAAAAAAAATTTTAAAAAATATTTTATTCACTTCCCATCGGGTCACCCATCATGTTGTGCTCCCAGCACATGCACACTTAACGTGCTAGCAAATGTATGGGCTGCCAACTCTCCAATTTGGTTTCAAATTACTATACTTTTCCTTTATTTCTTTTATCTCCTCATTTCTTCTCTCTCCTACCTTCTTCTTCCTCACGTAAGTTTCTTCTCTGTGCATATTTCTTTCTTCAATCGTCAAACAACCATGAGCCGTCTCCATGGCTGACCCCACCTCCGGCCGCCACTCACCGCGCCGCATCCTCCCCGCACCACCACGCCGCCCCTCCTCTTCTCTCCCTGCTGCTCCAATTGCTACAACCGAGCTCCGAGCTCCATTAATGGCTGCCACCACCTCTCTCCCCTTTTCTCTTCACTCAAGCCATCAAAATTGATTCCGTCGGAAGCGAAACGTCCGTATTAACGTCACGCACGTCGCAACACCTTCCATTGCACGATTCCCCATCACACGCAGATTAATTTAATCGTTTCATTTCGCAACCAAATCATCGCCGTAGCTCTTGTTGTCGAACTCAACTCAATTTCAGATATGAAATTGAGTTTCTTCGGTGTTTCGGATCGCTCTGATATTTCGTGGATGTTCAGAGACGAAACACCGGTTTGTGCCGCGTAACAACCAACGGCTTTTTCTCGGTTTTACTTCCATATATTGGTGGTGATTCGAGAATCGATTACATGCAACGTAGTGGTACAATGACCGAAATGATCGGTCCAATCGATAACAAACAGAGGCGACCAAAACGAAAACGAAAACAGAGAATGTCTTGACAACAACTAAATGCGAATCTGACTAAACCAACGAAAGCTAAACAAGACAATGTGGAGCAAAATGCAAGCAGAAAAATTGCAGAATGAAATTAACTAACAAACACTCCCTAATTTCATTTCACCTCAATCAATCCAAGCTTGCTCCTCGGTTCCAAAAATCGACTCGTCCAAGCGGTTTAGTCAAAATGTCGAACCGATTCTCGGACCGACAAACTCAATCTCAATTCTCCTTCCTCAACACATTTGCCGGATGAAGTGATAACGTGTGTCAATATGTTTACTCGGTTATGAAGAATGGATTCTTGGACAACGAAATTGCCGATTTGTTGTCCATATATAACTTAATTTCGGTCGAACCATTCTGCATCATCTCAGTGACTATTCGAGCCAACCAAATCCCCTGACACGCCGCAGTAGTAGCTGCTATGTACTCAGCTTCACAAGAAGAAAGTGCTACTACCTTTTGCTTTTGAGATTGCCAGGTAATGAGATCTTCTCCAAGCATGAACAGCACTCCCGTAGTGCTCTTCCGGTCGTCCATGTCACCAGCCATGTCACTGTCACTGAAGCCCTTTAGTTGCAGCTCTGTAGGTTGATTTCTTCTGAATTGACAGCCGAAATCTTTAGTCCCTTTGATGTAGCGGAGAATATGCTTGACCGCCGTCATGTGTTCAGCTGTTGGAGTTTCCATGAACCTGCTCACATAACCTACGGAGTAGGAGATATCTGGCCTCGTATGCACCAAATACCTCAAGCTCCCAACCAAACTTCTGTATACCGAAATATCAGCAGGTGTAGCATTGCTTGACTTACTAAGTTTGAGTCTTGCATCCATTGGCACTTGGCTTGGATTACAATCACCCATCCCAGCTTTCTCCAAAATTTTCAATGCATAAGCAGTCTGCTTCATTGTGATGCCTTCTTCAGTCTGATGAACCTCCATCCCTAGATAGTAACTCAGCATACCCAGGTCACTCATGTTAAACAGATTCTTCATCTCTTCCTTGAACTTTTGAATCTCATGAGAATGAGAGCCAACAATGACAAGGTCATCAACATAAACCCCAACAAGCAAACACAAAGTCTTAGTACCTCTCCTGTATAAGGCATGTTCCGAAGGACTTTTCTCAAAACCAAGGGAGATGAGACTGCTGTCCAGTTTTTCATTCCATGCTCTCGGAGCCTGTTTCAACCCATACAAAGCTTTGTTCAGCCGAAACACTTTGTGAGGATTGTCCTTGTCTCCAAAACCCGGTGGTTGAAAGACATACACTTCCTCATGAAGCTCCCCATTCAAGAATGCGGACTTGACGTCCATGTGATGCACCTCATAACCTGCCTCATTGCTAGAGCTATCAACACTTCGCCTTTGTTTCCATCCTCAGCTACCGGGCAAAACCTCCTCGAAATCAACACCTTGCTGTTTGAATGTACCCCTTGCCACCAAACGTGCTTTGTGCTTCACCACTTCTCCTTGTGCATTCTTCTTGACCTTGAAAATCCATTTCAATCCAATTGGTGAACCCTGCGGGAGGCTTGACAAGCCGCCATGTGTTGTTTGACTCAATAGCATTGAGCTCATCTTGCATTGCTTCCTTCCAAAGACCTAACCTTTTCACTTCGACCAAGAAGTAGGTTCCTCTCTTGCAAGAAGACACACTCACCTTGAATGAATCGCTTAGGTCTGCACAAAGATATTGTCATAGAGATTCGAGCGTGCGATATCTTCGTGGTCCTTCAATCGCGATGGCCGACTTCGAAACTTGGAGGAGTCGCCCATGCCTTTGCTCAGTCAGTCCAGTCGCACGAATTTTGGTGTGCCCGGCGGCTGCTGCGCCTTTACCTTCTTTGCAGGTCCGGCTTCTCGAAATTGGTGCGCCGAGGTCACTCTTCGCCATTGAATCGCTGCAGTCCGTGCTTTCGAAATTTGGTGCGCTTTCGGAGGTCTGCTGCGCCACAGACCTTCTTCTGAGTTGAGAAACTCTAGGCGCATCACCTTGTACTGATACAGGAACATCTTGTGCCCTCCCTTGCAGCTGAGCTCCATCATGAATATAGCCTGCATCTGAACTGACAGAGTACCTCACAGAGAAAATATCAGCCAGTGATGTTCCTCCAGAATCATCTCCTCCACTGTTCCAGTCCCACCCGGCCTCCTCATTGAAAACAACATCCCAGGTGACATGAACTCTCTTGCCATCAGGATCATACATCCGATAGGCTTTACACCCTGGTTCGTAGCCGATCAGCACCATGGGTGTGCTACGATCATCAAGCTTCTTCAAATTTGGCTTCACCAGCTTCACATGTCCTACGCAACCGAACGTACGAAAGTAACGCACATTCGGTCGTCTTCCATACCAAGCTTCATATGGGGTCTTGCCATCGACACTCTTGGTGGGAGAACGGTTCAAAATGTGGACAGCCGTCGTATCGCCTCACCCCGTAACCTCCGGCACTCCCTTCGCCTTCAAGAGGCTCCGCGCCATAGCCACCACATCGATTTAGCCTCGGCGACACCATTCTCATTGTGGTGAATACGGTCTTGATGAGATGTCGCTTGACGCCTTGGTCTGCCCAATACCGCCCGAATTCCATGGAGGTGAATTCACCACCACGATCAGTCCGGAATACTTTCAGCTTGGCTCCACTTTCCAATTCTGCACTAGCTTGGAAGTTCTTGACTGCTTCAGCTGCTTCAGTCTTTGATTTTAACAGTGACACCCACATAAAACGAGTTAAATCATCAACGAGCAGTAAGAAATAACTCCTCTCTCCAGGTGTGGGTGGCGAGATGGGACCACAAAGGTCACCATGAACCAATTCCAGTGCAGTCTTGGAGCGATAGCTTGCTTCTTCAGGGAAAGGAGATCGTCGTTGCTTCCCAACAAGACAGCTATCACATATTTGATCAATAGCTTGTATCTCTGGCAGTCCAAGTGCCATTCTTTGCACGGCCAGTTTGCGCAAAGAATTGAAGTTCAAATGGCCAAAACGAGCATGCCACCTCCATGCCTCCTCGGTGCACCGGGCTGCCAGACATACAGGTTCTACCAAATTGAGATCAAGCATGTACAAACGGCTATTAGACCTTGTTACCTTGGCCAGCAATTTCTTCTGTTGATCTCTCACACTGAGAATGCCATCTTCAATGAGTATTTGACACCCATTGTCATCAAGTTGCCCAACACTCACAATATTGGTTTGAAGCTTCGGTATGTAGTACACATCAGTTAGGGAACGGTGTTCTCCATTGTGGCACCTGAACAATACTGTGCCCCTGCCGCAGATGTCAACATGCGAGCCATCTCCAAACTTCACTGACCCTCCCACCGTTGTGTCGAGGTCGACAAAATTTGCTCTATTTCCTGACATGTGGTTTGTGGCGCTGTGTCCAGATACCACATGCCATTGCGACCTTCCCTTCATGCCCGAGATTCACTGCTTTGGACTTCATTGAGGAGAATCTCAGCAGACTCATCCTTATTATCCACAGAGAGTGTACATACTTTTGTCATGTACAGTGCAGGTTCATTCTCTTGGGCTTGAGACAAGTTTGACTGCTCCTTGCGTTCGCGGCGAGGTTTGCGACATTCCCTTGCAAAGTGCCCATAAATATTGCAGTTAAAGCACTTCACCTTGGATTTGTCACGTTTGTTCCCGTGTCTTTGCAATGTGTTTCTTCCCATCTGAATTTCCTTCCACGCCTAATCGTGCTTGGCACGTCAGTAGATCTTGGCGGACCCTTGTCCCTTGTGCGGTTGAAGTAGACGACCCAGGATGCATATTCCTGTTACGTGCTGTCCATTCCTCCTCCGTGAGAAGGAGCTGGGCACCACCATCTCCACCTTCGCCGACCCACCGGTCTTCAACAGACTTTAGCCGGCCTGTGACTTCCTCGATTGACAATGAGTCAAGATCAAGGAACTGCTCAATGGGGATGGCCACCTGGGAGTATTTCGGAGTCACCACTCGCAAATACTTCCGGACGACTTGCCCTTCATCCAGGGGATCTCCCAGAGATCGCAGTTGATTCACCACCCGGTTAGGCGCGATAGCAAAATCATCTCTTTTTTCGAGTTCTTCATGCGGTGCCCCAAAATCACTACGCGGTGTTTGCAATCTTACCTCCGAGCTGTCGCCACCCATTCGCATGGTGCGGATGGCCTCCCATGCCGACTTCGCCGTGTTCCGTGCCGCCAACGACGCGAGCATCTCCGGCGGGACGGCCTGAAGAATCGCGGCCAACGCCATTCGATCCAGGCGATATTCAGCCCCGCCCGGCTCGATCGCTCCCCAGACTCCCTGAGCTTGGAGATTGACCCTCATCAAGAGTGCCCACTCGTGGTAATTGGTGCGCGAGAGGGTCGGGTATCGCAGCGAGACCCCGGCCTCCTTTGGCGCCATCTGCGCCACCAAGTCCTGTCCGCCACCGAGAATCACCGCGCGACGGCCGCCGCCGCTGGTCGATCTTGTGGATGGAGGGGACGTCGATCTTGCACCACGCGGCATCGTCGCAGGATCTTCTCAAGTACCGCTCTGATACCAATTGTCAGAACTCAACTCAATTTCAGATATGAAATTCAGAGTTTCTTCGGTGTTTCAGATGCGCTACAGTATTTCGGTGGATGTTCAGAGACGAAACACCAGTTTGTGCCGCGTAACAACCAACGGCTTTTTCTCGGTTTTACTTCCATATATTGGTGACTGATTCCAGGAATCAGTTACATGCAACGTAGTGGTACAATGACCCGAAATGATCGGTCCACTGATAACAAACAGAGGCGACCAAAAGCGAAAACAAAACAGAGAATGTCGCGACAACAACTAAATGCGACCCGACTAAACCAACGAAAGCTAAACAAGACAATGTGGAGCAAAATGCAAGCAGAAAAGTGCGAGAATGAAATTAACTAACATTCGCCTCCCGACGTTTGGCTCCCTCCGCCCCTATAAAAGGAGCACCGTGTGCCTCTCCACAACCACAACCCACCCTTAAAATCTCTCCTCCCTCTCCCCATGGTTTGGCGAATTTGGAAGTTGAAGCTCGAGGTCCGAACGCCGTTAAATCGGTCAATTGCGCCTCCTACGGTGAAGCCCGGCACCATCGACCACACCACTAGCTTCGCCTCGACGCGTTCTACACCGTGCTCCCCTCGCCTTCGCCGGAGCATCGCCGGAGCACCATTGCCACCGTGAGCCCAAGCCGCGCCGACGTCGTCGTCCTCGCCACCGGCCATCCGTGCACGTTTCTCCACAACCGAGGTGAGCACCAGCATCCCCGTCGTCCTCTCTCTCCATTCCACCCCTCGCCGGCCGTCGGAACGCCGTCGTTCGCCGGCAACATCGCCATCTAAACCATAGGCCGAAGCTTTTTCCTTTGCTAATTGCGTCGCCGTCGAGCTAGCCCCGGCCAAATAGTCTTCATCCCTAGGTTCGCATCGTCGTCCTCTACGCGGTGCTCTCTTTCCCTCGCCGGTGCCGTCACCGGAGCACCATGGCGCCAGGTCCAAACCGGTGGCCACTTTTGTTGCGTTCTGTACGTTTGTGGAAGATGAACAGTACATCAATTATTTAGTCATGTGCTACATCCTTTGTACATAACAATTTTAATCTTCCAAAATTTTGTTCTCCCACATACAAGTTCCAAATCCGTTAATTCTTTCTCCTAAATTCATATACTATTCCTAGTTTTTATTTCATAATTTTTAGATTTTATTTAATTTCAGTCAATTATTTGGTCCGCTTTGCGCGTCGTCGCCGCCGCCGGCCGACCGTGCGCTTTCCACCCCAACCGAGGTGAGCGTTCCGTTCCCCGCGGTTCCCTCTTCAAATCGCCACAAACCTCATCCGCTAACTCCTCTCTGTTTGCCCGCAACGCCGACGTTCGCCCGTCGTCCGCCGAAGATTTTCTCTGTCAGATTGCGTCGCCATCAAATGTTATCTGTCCGAGCCATCAACACTGTTGAGTTTGCCTCGACATATCGTACTTCCATCACCATCACCTTGGTCATAAAACTCTTTCTTTGTTTCCAGTTATCCGAAACCATAATTTCCGATGAATAGTACAATTTTCGGAATTTTTATTATTTCATGTGACATTCAACCTTCCGGAATTTCGTTCTCACTCATACGAACTCCGATTGCGTCGATTCAACTTCCTAAATTCATATAAAATCAATACCTTCCTAGCAGTATTTATGTTATAATTTTTTTATTTTATTTGGATTTTATTTGAATATTATTTGAATTCGAATCGTTTACGCGTATAGATTTCGACGACTTCGGACGACCGGATTTCAACGCCGTTTGAGAATAATCCAATAAGAAAGGCAAGTTACATTCTTGACCATATTTGCACCCAGTATTTAAAATTATTTAAATTCTGTTTTAAATTATTATTGCATGCGTATTTATATTCAAGTAATTTAAATTCCTGTTTTAAGCTTTATAGTTAATCCCAATGCCCTTGTATGTCCAATTATTGACAAGAGAGGTGGTATGGAGACTATTATCGAATGCATATATATTTTGGAGTTTGGATAATAAAAGAAGATTGTGAAAGGATGTGTGAAGATAGAGGAGAATTATTAATAGATAATGGATGATTACAGAAATAGGTGATTATTGGTATTGGATTATGAAAATAGATTATTATTAAGGATCGGATTGTGGTATTATTAGAGTTATATGATTGTTGGATATTAGATGTCAATCATAGATATAGATTATCATTGGTTATTGGATATTGGAATGAATGATGTTGGATTATTAGAAATACATGATTATTATGGTTGTATTGTAGAAATAAATGATTATTGGATACCGGATTTTAGAGGCGATTGTTGTTGATGTTGGATTAATAAAGATTGGAAGATAGATAGATACTATAGTCAAATCTTGAATTGTTGATATTGGATTCTAGAAATAGATTGTCATTGGATATCGATTATCTAAAATTTGATTATAGGATTACATAGTCATTGGATTGATAGATATCGGATTATAAAATTTGAGTATAGTTAAATATTTGGATCAATTGAAGTTGGATCATAGAAATAGACTTATACGGTGTAGATTGGACTAATGAATTTTGGATTCTTTGAAGGTTGGAGTATCAAAATCTTGATGGATTACATCTTGATCTCGTTCTTGACAAGTCTTGGACATTTAACCCTCACCTAGATAAAATCTAGTTGATACAATAGTATGAACTAGAACATTTTGAGAAAGATTATGCTTAGCAATGCTTAGACCCAAAATGTTTGATTTGGGAAACTTTCACCAAAAATCAAATATTGTTTAAGAATCTATGGCATTGGTTTGTCATGGAAGTTTTGTCGTAAATGAAATTGAGAAAAATAAAATAAAATTATGGTTTGTACTTGGGCGAAATGGTTGTTTGGATGGTGCATGTTAATGCACGGATCGAAGTCATTTCCATGATCGAGGCCCATGGGTTTTGTGGAAAGTCGCCCAAGTCGATTGAGGACCGACCTCTGGCGTTCCTTTGCTATGCCTATAATGGGCTATGCCTCACCGTACAACCACTTGTCCTCGTAATGGGGCGTAGGACACTGCTAATTAATTTGTAAGTTCCATCGCGGTCGATCCATGGATTGTGTGGGTCCATCTCGGATGGCTGGTCATATTATGACCTCGTTAGTCCCATCGGCGTAAGAGGGGCCCCTACAAACTCTGCGGATTTCTATCCAGGAGGGATCTAAACCTTAACGGGGTGGGCTGCGGTGGGATGGCGCATTGTAAAGGCCTTGTCATGTGCTCTAGATCGCTACCTAAGGTAGTGGCGGTGGCATAGATATATGCCGAACAAACTAGAGAAGTCATGTCATGTGGGTAAAGCCGCACAACCTCTGCAGAGTGTAAAACTATTGAATAGCAGCGTCATGATCATGGACATGCTAGCAAAGCCACTCAAAGTTAGACTTGGAATTTGATTTAAAAAGACTTTATCAACTGGTTTATCCAAATGGGATTTGGGCGGTTAGCCATTGTGATAGGAGGGTATCCTTCACCATTCATGCGTGAATGTTATCTGACTATAAAATTGATTTATAAAATGAATTTTAGTTATAGAATAACTGCTTTGGAACTTAGTACAAGTATTCAAAGAAAATGTTGCTTTATGCAAAAAGAACCATATTAAGCCATCCTTTGTTACATCCATGTATGCATGTCATTCTGTTATTTGACGGGTGTAACTTGCGAGCACGGTAGTAGTGCTCATCCTTGCTTATTGCAAACAAATTTCAGAGGAGAAGGACTTTGCTACCAGGGTGAACCTTGACGACTAGGCCGCTTCCCCAGTCGATTGCCTGTGGCAGATTAACTGGACTCTACTGCATCTTCTTCATCTTCCGCTGTGTTTTTATTGTTGGCTTGTAAGCCCCTGTTGTAATAAACTCTGTTGATTATTAATAAAGTTATGCGATTTATGGATGTTACCATATTTGTTTAACTGTGTGAACTAGCTACTGATCATGGGACTAGTTCAGAAATGCACAGAGGATTTGGGACGTTAATCCCGGGTCCGACAGGATCAGTTCACTATAAGACAATATAAGTGATGTTTTATGAGAAAGAGTTATATAGCCCTGAAAAATCTATGAATTAATAGAGCAATTAATAGCTAATGATTAAAAAGGGTTATCAATAATATTTTTGGTTGCTTTCTTTGAGAGTTTGAAAATACCTGTATCTACTGGCAATATTGATACATCTGTATCAAAGACATAAGATAACACATTTGCTGATAGCATACATAAATGTTGTAAAAGCTAATAATAAATATGCAACTAATAAAAAGGAAAGAATGTGTTAATGCAGTGATCAATTTTGTAAGTGATGTGGGTACTCATATGCGTTTGAAGAGACTGCATAATTTAATTGTTTATATGTAGCACTGTAAAAGAAGTAGTTTAAGTAAATAATTCGGAGATGTAATACATCTATCAATGTAGAGGTGTAATAATGGACTGAAAAATTGTTTAGATGGATAGATTAACTTTCTCCATCTATGGCATATTTGTATTAATGGAATAAAGATAGGGAAAGTAAGAATCTTCAAGTGTCAATTGATTATTGTTGGTATGCATAGGTCTGTATATATTTTTGATTCAGTTTCTTGCAAGTCAATATAAGTCGTGTTGTAGGACAGACTGACAGAGAGCTTTGTAGCTCTAGAAAACATAGTAATAAATAGATGAATCAATAGTTAATTAATAAAAGGGGTAGTTTACAGCAGTCATTATACATTTTTTGAGATTTTTAAAATAAGTGTATTTATTGGCAATATGTTTTTATAAACACATTGTATAGATTTATTCTGTATATACAGCAGTGCGAAAAGAACAGGCTAGACGGACAATTTGTAGGTGTATAAATCCATACTTTAGAGATAGGGTGAAACATGTGCTGGTAGCATATATAGATATTGTAACAATGAGCAACCATCATGGAATGAACGTAAAGTAAATGCTATACTAATGCAGCGATAAATTTGTCAAGTGTTTTAAGCACCTAATGTGCTTAAAGAGATTGCATAGATTTAGCATGTATATACAGCAGTGCGAAAAGAATAGGTTAGATGAATAATTCGCAGGTGTAATACATCTAGTAATGTAGAGGCAGAAAGAGCGCCATTTTAAACTTGAGGCTACAGGACTGTTTAACAAAGTGCATTAAAGAAAACAGTATATAATAATGCTAGATGATGTATATACTATGTGTATATCGTTATTAGAGAAGCTTATGAAACAAATAGCTAAGTGTTTTAGATGGCCTGAGTTGTTGGGTGTAAGAATAGTGTTGCAAATTGAATACTATATATAAGTAGCTTACTGTATCTTTGGCAATAAGAAGGTTACTTTTGGCATAGATCGAAAAATCTCATCAAACACAATATTTTTGGTTTGTGATCCACAGCTTCCATCGTCATTTTGAATCAAGATCTTAAGTGAGCTTCTAGATGTGGCCCGTGAGACGGCAACATATAGCTGTCCATGTGTGAAAACAGGTTTTTTGAGATATACACCTATTGATGCTAGGGTCTGGCCTTAGCTCTTGTTTATGGTCATTGCATAGGAAAGACGAATGGGGAATTGTCTACGCTGGAGCACAAAAGGCCATCTAGAATCTCGATTTGTTAAAACGATTCTTGGAATATACACAATATCTCCTGTTCATGAACCGGTGATAATAACTGCTTCGATTACATGGTTTGCAAGATTTTTTATTAGTAAACGGGTACCATTACATAAACCATTACCTTGACTGAGATTTCTAAGGAGCATAACAGGAGATCCAATTTTGAGGACCAATTTATGTTGTAGGAAATTATTTATAGATATTGTGTTAAGGAATTCTGTTGGGTAGAACATGTTGACTTCGTTAACTGCATCAGCTGAGCTAGCTATAGAATCAAAGCTAAGATATTCGCTAGGAGTACCAGGAATCATGGAAAGAATATAAGAATTAATTTCATCAGCTACTTCATTCGTTGGTGTCAGAATGGCGTGTTCACGTAAATATGTAGGGTTTTTGGTAATTCAATGCAAAGTTATCATATGTAGCTGAAACTATCGCAGCTATTTTGTCGCCATCGGTTTTAATGAGAAGGTCATCTGGGATTTCGATCCAAGAAACGTCAGATTCACCTTCACGTGCAACAGTTGGTAACATGCCATTTCCAAGATCTAGAATCCATTTATTAAACATCGCAGTGTCGTTTTGCTGGTCTGTTTGTATTGATTGATTAGTAATTCGCATGTTGATTGTTAGTTCCAAAAATGTGAGCGATTGCCAAAGTGGAGAACTAACTATTGTAGCGTCTATAATTTGTGACCGAGTTCCGCCTTCAATAACAGGTAGTATCTGTCTAAGATCACCTCCTAGTACAATAACTCTCCCTCCAGGTAATAAGAGAGACGCAACTCCTGAAGACGCAACAGCAAGGACGATCTTTTTTGTGATCTTAGATAGGCAATAATTGCATTCCATAGAAAAGTTTTGCCAGTTCTGCCATAACCCGATACAAAAAAAAAACCGGGTAGATTATTAAGGACGCGGTGAACAATAATCATATAAGCGTATCTTTGGTCAGTGTTAAGTTTAGCACATAAAGATGTAGCTTCTTCATCAAGGTAGTTGAAATCATAAGATAGTTCTTCGTAGATAAGCCTATTTTGTAATACTCTTTCTGTGTCGCGGTTTTTTTTTTTGGCAGGCCATAGCTTCCTATTTTTGTGCCATTTTTATTGAATACTATTTCAAGGAGCATGTTTTGAAGAAGCGGAGGAGGCACTATGTAATTAGGATTCTGTAAGGCGATTCTGGTACGGTACTGTAAATCATCAGCGAGTTCGATCCAGTATTTGTCAAAGAATTTTTTTTCATCTTTAGCATGACAAAAGATCAATATGGTAACAAAAAGTTGTCTTAGTTGCGATCCGCTAGCTGAACATAATGACTCGTCCATTGCATGGTACCATTCGTTATCGTCGCCAAGAAGCCCACGTGCAGCACATGCTTCCTTGAAAGTGTCATAAATCATGTTGTTATACGTTCTAATGTCAGCGTAGCATGTAGCACCTCTAACAATCATGAGAAGCATTCTCAAGAAATACAACTCACCGTTTGAAGGATGAACATAGCAAAGGCGTCCTATTTTGCGACCTCTTTTCCGAATTTGCCATGACCTAGTACCAACGTCCCATGACCACGCATTTGGAAATTCACAATAGGTTAATGATCGAGCTTGTGGATTCTTTCGATTAGTCATGAGCCATTCAGTAAGCATCGTTCGTTTTAGGAAATCGTTAGATATAACACTTGCCAAGCTTGAAGTGCAGTTGAATTGAACAAAATTCATGTTTGGTAGATGCACTGGTAAACGCTCTACTGCCAGAGTCTTACTATGGATGTCATAACCATAGATTCTCCAAAGTGCATCTTGTTCACATATATATATATATATGCATTCGAGATATTCTTTTATTTCGTCTATAAATGGAGTAGTAGCAGAAATGTTATTATCGGGAGCTGATCGTATTTTTTCGAAAAAAAAAAACTTTGAACGGTTAGGTCCTTTAGTGATGTACTTAAATAAATATTTTAGGACCTTTGTTTTGTTGCACCATTCAACGTTTATATGGGCTTGATATTTCTTAAGAAGAGCCATATTGTAAGGTACAACCCATCTATTGTCAAGACGACACCAATTTGTTATGATGTATCGGTTATCATCGCGGCGTTTATAGATAGGAAATCCATTACCGTTGATAACGGTCTCTTGCTATTTTTTTTTTTGGGAAATGTTTAGAACAAATACCCTTTTTCATACAGACGCATCTTTCATTGAGGGTTCCACATGGGCCATGTATCATGAACTCGCTAATTAAAGCATAGCCCAAAGGATCTAAAATAGGGTCAGGAATTTCAGCACTTATCAAAGAATCGATAAGAGATGGACTAACCTCTCTATTATCGCCCGCTAACCATGCAAGAATATGCGCATGCGGTAGACCACGTTTTTGGAACTCTATAGTGTGTAGAACTACAAAGAGGAAAAGATGCAAGATGTAGCGAACACAATAAGAGACTATGTGCAAGATTTTAAGAGAAGGTAATACTAAAGGCTAGCGTAACAGCTCACCTAATTTTACTGGTCCAAAGGCACGGCCTTCTAGTATGTCATTGAGGTACTCATTTAGTTTTATGTGGTACAGTCTAACAGCGATGTCCGGTCTATCAGTAGATTTTTGTCCAGGCTCTAATAGCAAAGCTTCATCTATTTCAGGCCATTTAGGATTGCAAGTAAAAGTTGTGAATAGATCAGGTGGACCGTGGACACGGCAAATAGCAATGGCATCTTGGTAGTTTTCCTGCATGTAACGGCGGCCGCTAGTAAAGCTCGAAAGCAAAATGGTTTTTTTTCCCTATAGTACTCGCATCTAAGCAACCTAAGCTAACTGCGTTTGCGATACTTTGAAAATTTTCAGCTCTAAATTGGTCTTGGCATTTTATAATAAATGATAATCGATTCTCATCGATGTAGGCTCTAGCATCCACTTTGATTTGAGCAGACAATAGCCCACAGCACAAATACAGATTGTATTTGTTCTTTCTGTAGTGACAAAAATACCGGTAGTAATCCTGCATGGTCACTTTAGTACGGATGTTTCTATGAGATAGATTTGCTTCGTTATATAAAACACCTAATTGGAATCCACGATCACCATGCGGAAATAAAAGAGGGTATTGTAACGCCATGAAAGCAGGATGCAAAGACGAAATTTGGCGCAAGCCACATGATCTATCATGCACAATTATATCACGCGATGGAGTCTCTATTGAAAAATCAGTTACCAGCAAAGCTGCAAGCTGATCAACTACCGATAGATGTAGTTGGGGATCATCATCATCGGTGGGGGCAACAATCCGAATAGCTAGACGTTCATCTTCGTAGCCTATTAAACAATCTCTGGCAATTCTGAATTGCTGAACTAAAGGATTAAACTCATCAAGCATGTTTATGAGGCTAGTTATTATGTTAGGGTCTAAATCTCCTTCAGTATTATCGTTTGGGTGCAAAGCACGAATTCTATTAGCAACCTCGTTATCTATGTCGTAAATATAGAGTTCTGCAAATTTTGGGGAATCACCTGGATTTGGTAACAAAGAGCCTATTCGATGGTGGATCTGACCATTGATTCTAAAGATTGGGGGTCCATGACCTGTATTTAATGACCGATCTATAGACGCTCCCATAGAAGTGAATGCAAAAAGGCAATTATATTGACAAATATTTTTTATGAACGTCTTGGACCGATGGTCACCATCAAATCTTAACAAATTAGCTAAGAAAGGTGGTGGTTTTCTGAAAGGTGGAATTCTAACTTTGCTACCTTTACAACAAAGATTATAAACAATGCGCCTTTGCCTAGCAGATGTTTGTTTTTTAACTCTTTCTTGGAACCAAAAGATAGCATGACAACTGGCACACTCATATTCTGGTGGGCCGTAGTAAGATTTTCCTGGGTATGATGCTACAAAGGATGAATAAGGAGTATAATTAGAACTACTTCAGAAGTAAATTGTGTCTATGTTGGAAAAAAAAGGGTAAATGTTAAGATGTAAGACACCATTAAGCGATGCAATATATTCCGTGGAGAACTGCGGTTCACCAACAGTCAAAGCAAGGTCAGCTGAAGGATCTTTTTTGAAAGAGAAAGAAACACCAATAGACGAAGAATTAGGCCAATAGAGTTAAGGCTATCTTGAAGTAAGAAGAACCTAAGATATGTAAGTGTACACTCATCTGTACCAAAAAAACAGCATGCACAAACCTGAGTGGTTTGATCGTCTGTAGTTAAGTATGAGCTTACGCCTTGCATGATTTCTTGTTGCATCAATAGGGAAATAACCATCTCCTAATGTCGCAGATACAACAGCATGTCATCTTTGAAAGAGGTAAGAAGGAAAGCAGAAAGAAAATGAGCAACGGTTGGCAGCACCGTACTCTTTCTCTTGTTTGTAACAACGGTTTTGTCTCTGTCTGAAGCAGCACCTTGATAAAAGGTTATGAGTTATAATTTGTAGAGGTGGCAATAGAAAGAATAGAAATAGAGGGGACACAATAAGTGTAACAAAATTAAGCTGTCTTTGAGCCCTAGCAACAGTTTGAATAGAACAAAGGGTGTACTCGTATAAAGAACAGTGTAGAAACAGCAAGCAAGGATATGGGGCCCACAGAGTCAAAGGGACAAATTACCTGAAGTAGGCTCAAGTGGCAGAATGTAGTTTGAATCAATAGTAGAATGTCGTGACATATAAGTTATCTGTAAAGGCGAAATAGCACAGTCTATTTAATGACTGGTGTGCAGAGTATAAGATAGGAACAAAAATAGTATATGGATAGCAACCATCGTAAGATATATATATATATATATATATATATATATATATACATATATATACATATATATATAGCGCATATAAGCTATCTGTAGAGGTGAAATAGCACAATCTATTTAACAATCGGCGCGCAGAGCATAAAATAGGAAGAAAAATAGTATATAAGTAGCAACCATCATAAGATATAGATGTAGCTTCAAAACACTGCAAATCAGGTCACACACAACACACATACACAACATGTATATAGCACCCAATAGAAGAATAGAATAGACATGGAACAACTGACTTGGGTAAATCAAGCAAGACGAAGAGCTATACCATAACAGTGTCCTGTAGAGACGTGAATTGGTGGTCTGAGACGATCTGTAATAAGGAAACACACAAAGACCAAACAAAAATTAGCACCAATAAATTGATAAAAGCACAAACTAGCATAAAGACCAAGATACAGCTAGTATAAACCCCCCAAAAAAAATCTATAGTGAGTGGCGTGAGAAGGCATGCTAACTCGAAAAGGATAAGCCTAGCAACAATAAAAGCAAGCATAGGTAGCAACCATCGTAAGATATACATGTAACTCAAAAACGTTGCGAATTAGGTCATACAGAACAACAGTCGGCGAAAAATCATAAGCACATACTCAACATGTAAAGCACTGAATAGAAGAATAGAACACTTAACTTCCACAAATCATGCAAGACAAAGAGCTATACCGTAAGAATGTCCTGTAGAGACGTCAAGCGGTGATTTGAGACGATCTGCAATGAGGAAACACATAAAGACCAAAGAAAAATTAGCACCAATAAATTGATAAAAGTGCAGACCGACGTAAAGACCAGGATACAGCTAGTATGAACCCCCAAAAAAAATCTATTGTAAACGGCATCAGAAAGCATGCTAACTTGAAAAGGAGAAACCTAGCAACAATCAAAGTAAGCATAGCTGTTGTACATGACATGAGGAACAATGCAAATTTAAAAATGGGTAATCTAACACCGAAAGTAAGTATAGCAAATAATCTATGAAGCAATCTCATCACCATACTGTACAAAAGCAACGAAATACCGCTAGATAAGAGACCAAGACCACCTAAAAGGAAAGATGTAAGAAACGCAGCAACAATAAAAGCAAGCATAGGTACTGTACATGGCATGAGGAACAACGCAAATCTAAAAATGGGAAACCTAACACCGAAAGCAAGCACATCAAACAATATATGAAGCAATCCCATCACCATACTCTGCAAAAGCACCGAAATACCGGTAGATAAGAGACCAAGGCCAGTTAAACGAAAAGATGCAAGAAACGCACTCGATCCAAAGGCTCTATATTCTAATGGAGAGCAGCACTGGCAAGAACCAAAGATAGGATAGAGGCACTCGACTTAAATAGCTCGACATCATTAGCGAGAATAGTAACATAGCACCTGTAAGCACAAGGCATGGCGACACAGGTACGTTTCCAACACTGGCTGGCTGAGGAGCGCCAACAGTGCAAATCGACGGAGTCGACGATGCAATGAGCTTACTGTAGGAAGCACTGCACGGGGGGAAGCGCTGCTGCAGTGTATCGGCCACACCTCTGAGCCGTTTGAGCAGACAGCATGGCAATACACAGCCACGTGGCTAACGTTGGCTGGGAGGAACAGTGGTGTAGACCGACGGAGTCGAAAATACAATGAACAACTCCACGCAGCATTACCTGAGGTCGAGCCTATGCACCGACAATTGCACTCAACGGCGCACACGCATAAACGCAAATTAGACAGAGAGCAACACAAGGCAACATAGCAAGATCAACCTCGGTGACTTTCTAGTTCAAAGCAGTAAATATGCACCTGTGAGAGAGGTGTAACTAGGTGGACATTGTCATCGGCCGACGGAGTCTCCGATACATTCAACAATCGCAGGTAGGGCTGGCCAAAGAGGATCACCGCCACACATGCGCAAACACAGCTAAAGGAGGACCATAAATCCAGCGTCTAGTAGCACAAAGCAACATAGTGAAATAAATAAACGCAAATTCTTAACCAATAACAGTAAAGTCGTATCCATAAGCGAACACACAAGGAAAATGGATCTGCAGCCGTGCAGAAATAGCAGTGTTGCCTTCATAGTAATCTGGCCGCTTTGCTCCTGTTCAGCTCTAGTGGCACCAAGACATTTACTTCCAAGAAAGTAAGCAGAGCTAGATCTGGTGGCCTTGGGTCACATAGGTTGATCAAATCGTCGCATTGTCTGCCTAGATTGACCGAGAACGGAGGCGAAGAAATGGAAGAGCCGAGGAAGGTGGCACCAAGACATTTACTTCCAAGAAAGTAAGCAGAGCTAGATCTGGTGGCTTTGGGTTGCATAGGTTGATCAAATCGTCGCATCGTCTGCCCAGATGGACCGAGAACGGAGCAGAGAGGAAAGCGGAGGGGAAGGGGATAGGAGTGAGGAGGAGGGCGCGGCGACAGAGGGCTCGATGAGAGGGAATGTGAAGGCCATGAGAGCAGTACAGCCGGCGAGCACGCAAGGTGCTGGGAGCGGAGGCCGTCGGCGAGAGGTGCACAGAACGATGCGGGAGCTGGCAGGGAGACGAAGAAGAAGAGGAGAGGCAGTAGCTATGAGAGGAAGACGCAGCCAGCCGTGAGGGAAGAGTATGGCGGTGACCGCGAGAGGAAGGCGCGGCCGGCCACGAGAGAGAAGAGGCGAAGCGGCAGCAGGGAGCAGGAGGAGGCGGGGAGGCGGCGCGAGGGAAGAAGAGCAGCGGCCGAGCACACGCGTGAGAGCAGCGGGGAGCAGGAGGAGGCGGCGAGGCGGCGGGCGAGCACGCGCGCGAGAGCAGAGGGAAAAAGCGGCGGCGCAAAAGGGAATTGGAGGCTGCAGAAGGCCACACACCAAAGAACCCTAAGCGGCGAAGGCGGAGGCGGCATTCTTGTGATCGAACAGCTCGAAGCGGCGAGGCACGATCCGACGCTGGGCGGATCCGCACGCGAGCAGGGCAGATCTGACGGTCCAGAGGCCGCCGAAGCACAATCCGACGCTCGTCCTTTTTCTGATGACGTGGACGCGCGAGGAGCCGGCCTTTCTTCCAGAAATGTATAAGAGGTAATACACGCACACAAACATGTACACCCTTCTTTTTACTATGACGCTCTTGTCCATCACCCTAAGTTGTACATCTGGGAGAAAATCACTTCGTAGGATTAAACTTGATGGTAACATCAACATTGAAAATCCAGAGTATTCAGATTGTGCCCGCACTGTTGCAATAATTGTAATCTCTATTTGCAATTTAGTGTGAAAAAAAATTATATTATCAACTTTTACTGTTCCATACAAACATGTAGATTATTTAGATGCATGATCAGATCCATGGAGTGCCATTTAGTATGTTCTAGATGTATGCTCTATTGAGTCTCTCTCTCTTTCTTTCTTTCTTTCTTTTTTTTTTGTGCATTTGTGTTCATTGGATTACAATGGGATGGTAACGGGCGAATATCTTGACGTGGCACTGTCTTGTGCTTCAATTTTAACTCAGCTTAAATAGAGATAAACTTTGCATACACGTATATCGCAGACACTCCCTATCGTATCTCATTTGCATTTTTTTTTCTTGTTGCTAATGTAAAAGGTTTTGATAGATAAGTATTTGAAATAGAAGATATTGTGAAAAGAAAAACAGGAACAAAATTCAAAAAATGGTGTCTGAAAGAAATTGAAACATGAATATATATATTTGATGATTGACGTATGGAGAAACTAATTTTACTCCTCGCAAAGGAAAAAAAAACTAATTTTACCTTGTCTAGTGTTGATCTTGGCATCCTGGTGACTAGGTGTACAAACGGAGCGGATAATTCCCGACCGACCGACCGAATAAATAAAATTCAGAGCATTTTCCCGGATATCTGGTTTTTTTTCTTCTAGATTTGGATATTTTCTGCCGGTTTCGAATAACCCATATCCGATGAATTTAGAACTATCCGGTGAATAATTTGGATATATCCGATTGACTATCCGGCTGCCGAGCGAAAAACATCCACAGAGACCACCCATTTCTCCTCCCTCCCGCGTGCTCCCACACACTACACTGCACAGCTGAGCTCGTGCGCTCCAAAATCCCTTCCCCTCCCTCGCCGCCGTCGCCTCCCTTCCCCTTCTTCACCGTCGCTGCCACCTCCCTTCCCCTCCCTCGCCGCCGCCACCTCCCTTCCCCTAACCCTCGCCGCCGTCGCCTCCCTTCCCCTCCCTCGCCGTCGCCTCCCTTCCCATCCTTCGCCGTCGCCGCTGCCTTCCTTCCCCTCCCTCACCGTCGCTGCCCAGAGACTCCCTCTCCCTCCCTCCGCAGCCACCTCCGTCGCCGTCGCCACCGCCTCCCTTCCCCTCCCTCGCCGCCACTGCCCAGGTGGAACCGTGGAAGCCTAGAGACCACCTCCCTCCGCAGCCACCTCTGTTGCCGTCGCCGCCGCCTCCCTTCCCCTCCCTCGCCGCCACTGCCCAGGTGGAAGCCCAGAGACGGAGAGACCCCCTCCGGCCCTCCCTCCGTAGCCACCTCCGTCGTCATCGCTCTCTACTGGCCTGCTGGGTGCTGGCTCCCAAGTACCAACCTGCTCCCGGCCTAAGGTAGGTTTACGTGATTGATCCAACACATATATATCTGCCACAGTGAACAAGCTATTGACTAATTATTCCAGTAATTCCTTGCATCGGTTGAATTGTGCTTTATCGATGTTGCAATACAAATATTATGGTAAAATAAATCTTGGCAAGGCTCAATAGTAATACAATTTGTATGAATAGAAATTGTTATCCATTACTTCCATCGTGTATGTAAGTGTATCAGAATATTTTACTCTACCTGGTAAAGATGCCTTATTACAAATCTTATGTGTTAGGATTTTTGTTTTGGCAAATACTGAGATGGGATGGATTGTCTAGTTTTGTGAAGGAACAATTGTTCCATCTGTCTCATGATTTGCTGGTGGTCTTGAATTTATTGCATGTGCTATCTCACAATTCCGATACCATACTTTTACACAACCTATTAGATTACAGCCATTGGAAATGTTTGAAGCATAGATGCATATTAAATTTTTAGTTACAATATAAAGTCCAAACTCTAGTTATTCGTGATTGTTGGGTTGCTTATATTATCTAATACACCAACTTTATTTCTTTATCATGAGCAAGACAGATTCTGTAAGTGGAATCAAATTGGACCAAAAAAGTAAATGTTAGACTATTATTGTTGAAGTGTTTTACAAATACGCCATTAATGGAATTATATTTTTCTCTCATTGGCTGATTGCTTCATCTGCCAAATCCACTAAGCTTTTATTTGCTTGGTTTATTACTAATAGCAAGATAGGTACAATAAATTATGTAATCAAAATTGCATGATATCCTCTATTTGATTTACGATGCATGTGATGGATTGAACAATGCTATTAATGCAATAGTAAGCACAATACTCAATTTGCATAACATAAGCTGATTCCAATTCTTTGTGTATTGATGAAAGACTAACTTTTTTACTGTTCTAATGACTTATTGTAGCATTGTTCTTATTATTAACAGCTAAGGCTAGCTTGATTGTTCCACCATTTTTCCAACCTAATACTATCTTTTGAATGCAGCCTTCTATATGAAAACTTTGGGTATTTTGTAAGTCTTTTCCTTTTTGTCTGCATGAGTTCTTGACAATAATTGCATGCCTATTGGCAACTGTGGATCTTGTGGATACCCTCTAAACCTTTCATCTTCTAACCAAAGCACATCTGACATAGGATCCTCGTACCAAAAGTCTCTGAAGAAAGGTCTGATTTCGTTGGAAACTATATCTATTGTCTATCTGATGATTGCTTACTTTCTCTATATTTAACAAGCTTGAAAGTGAATTAGACAGGAATGCTTTTGGGTTAATTAGAAAGTGAATAGTTTTTTGTTGTCTTTATTCTACTTGAATATATGAAGACTGTGTGTTGCTTGCTTTGGTTGGTGGAAGCTAGAATGTGCAATTTGAAATGGTTCTCATGTAGTTCATCTTTTTTGATTGAAGCAGATTGGCCCTATCAATGTTGGGCCAAACGGAGCCTCCTGCTTAGGGCTTGGGTGGTGCATGGGCTGCCGTCCAAGATACACTAGCTAGACCATCATGCAGCAGCAGTGCTTGTTGCATACATTCTATAAACCAACTTGAAGAGAAAATCATGCCTACAGTGTGATATTTCTGCACAAATAGCTCCCTTCTGGATCACAAAAGCACATTAGGAGCTACCCTTTGTGAATTAATTATGTGTCCCTTTTTGCTGCATCATGTTCAAGTGTGAACTAAAAGAGCCGCAGAGAAATCTACTGGAATTGCATTGGTGCCTGCATTTTTGCATGTCTGTTTGTGCCTTTTCCGGTACATATATGTGAGCATGCATGACTAGAAACTGCATGGAATACTTCCATTGTTTACTTGCTAGCTACTCGACTATCTCACGCTCACACTGAGATTCTGGCACTATTATGCACTTCCTATTTAGAACACAACAATGTCATGGGCCCACTTCTGTTTTTGTAAGCCTTACCACAGGTCAGTACTTGTTGCATGAAAGTCAATTGATCACACACACACACACATATATATATATATATACACATACACACACACACATACACTTCCTGCGGGGTCACAATGAGCAAATCAGAAGCTACTTCTTTACTTGATATTGTACTTGTCTATGATTTGTCAAAAAAAATGCATGTTTCATGTCTAGTCCTAAAACAAGGATTTTTTTTTTTATCGTTGTTCACTTAATCACTTGTAGACTTGCTATATTATAATATTACATCTCATTTGTTGGCTTTGTTGCTATTTGTAGAGTCTGTTATAGCCACTATTCCTTCGTTCACTTGAAAGGGCTGTCAATCATGCAAACTATTTATATTGTACTGAATTTCTGATGTATTCTTAGTTCGTTTGATCCTTCAGCTTTGCACTGGAATAGATGAGAAATTTGTCGGATCCTCCTTCCAGCTTGTATTTGCACCAATTGATGATTTTCCAGATGATGCTCCATTGATTTCTTCTGGCTTCCGTGTTATACCGCTTGATACGAAAACAATTAAGCATTTCCAAGTACATTACCTTCCCATTTTTAACGTTACTTAGGTCACCGTGTTCTTTATCTGCTATCTATTTTTTATTGCTGCAATAATCTGTAATGGATTGTGGATGTCTATTAGCTCTTGCAGTCAACCTCAATTTTGTTGATGGGTGTGCTATAACTTAACCCTGTTCATGTATAAAATTGTTAATAGGACACTTTTGATTGTTCTAGGATGATATTCATTTGGCATAAATCCTTTACTACCAAAAAATTTTGCTTGATTTTCTTTCACTTTTTGTTTCATACCCTCGTCCGGCCGTCCCCCTGTTTTTATGTTGAAAGGCTCACCTTGCGATCATCTGCCAATAGAGTGAAGGGAAAGTTGAATTGAAAAAAAAAATGCCTTTGTGTTATAGCTAACTTATATTTCACGTAACCCTCTGGCCTGATTTATATGTTTCAGCTCTATCCACAGACATATGAAGAAATAAATCCCTTATTTTTTTTTTTAAATGCCTCTATTAGTTTTATATCTATTTCTCTTAACACCATTACTAATAAGCAATTTATAGGGTCATTTGGTGGAAAAGGTTGCCTTGAAAAACCAAACAGCAAGTATTTGCATTTTGCAAACCAAACCTAACTTACTAACATGAGTTCAATTTCGGACTAGACATAGTACTATTGTTCTGGTCAACTGTTCTTGAGAGTTCCGTACTTCTGTTCCAATACACAAAATTGTAGGTTTTATGTACCTTCTTTCCTTGTGTGACCAAGTTTTTAACCATCATATCATATGCAGGATAGTGTATCCTCTGGTAGGACATTAGATTTGGCATCTGGTCTTGAAGTTGGCTCCACCAAACCCCCAGCCTCGGGGGATGCATCTCCAGATGATTGTAATTTGCAGTCTGTGCTGACAATCGCTTTTCAATTCCCTTATGAGATGCATATCCAAGATAGTGTTCCAGCTATGGCCCGTTAGTATGTTCGTAGCATTGTTTCTGCTGTGCAAAGGGTGTCAATGGCTATCTCTCCCACTCAATCTGGTCTAAGTGCTGGGCAGAGAATACTCTCTGGCTTCCCTGAAGTAGCAACACTTGCTCGATGGATTTGCCAGAGCTACCAGTAAGTGTACTTGCAATTCCTCTTCCTATGTCGTTAGTGATTTTTAATCTTAGTTTGATGTTTTTCCATAACATTTGCAAGCTGATAGAATTTTGTTGCCCACACAGTTACCATCTAGGGGTAGAGTTACTTAGTCAATCAGATGGAGCTGGGGAACCATTGTTGAAGATGCTCTGGCATTACCAAGATGCTATTTTGTGCTACTCTTTTAAGGTATCTGAAAATTTTGACATAGAAAATTTCCAGCTTCAAGCTTGTTTTCACTTCTATTTTCACCATTTGATCTAAATCTCGTTTAGGCAATTAGTTACTATTACAAACAGACCCCTCAACCAATGTTTACTGCTGCTAGACAAGTGTTTTGTACGACCACCTGCTACTTAATTACTTAGTACTTACTATTACTACTTGGCTACTTGTTGTGCAACTAGTGATGTAATTGGCTATGGCTATTGGCTAGTTGAATTTTGGACCGTATGAGAGTTGTGACTTGCTACTTGCTAGTTAGTAGTTACTACTTGATTAACTAGCCCCTGTCAATCTGTCATGTACTTGCTACTTGTTAGTTATTAGTTACTATTACTTGTTTAACTAGTTAACTACCCTCTGTTATCGTGTGACGTATTTAAATTTGATTGTTAAACTACTAATCTAGTTGTATTTTGGACATGTAGTATGGTTGATTGATCTTTATTTGTGCGACATATATGGTTTCTATTTTCGCGCGATATCCGAATAAGTATTCGTGACCGAGACGATCCGTATTCGGTTAGGCATGTATTCGGTCCGTATTCATGACCGAGACTATCCGCATTCGCATTCGTATCCGGCACTGTCCGTGTCCGATTCCGAATCCGAGAAAAAAAATATGGAAAATGATACGGAATGAACGATATCCGTCCGTATCCACTCCGTTTGTACCCCTACCGGCGACTACTTGTGTGTTCACATGCCTAGAATATGAGACTTAATTGAGATAGTTCTAAGAAAAGTCCGACTTGAGAAATGCCTGAATGAATCTTTCTTAATTCTTGATAAATGTGTGAATGAATCTACCTGTGATTCTGTGAATTATTGAAGCATCAAAGCCGTTCAATGGCAAATCGAACAGTAAAAGAATATGAGATGACGTGGCAATGCCTTCTGCTGACTTTTGCACTCAGCTCTAAAAGAAGAAGATTAACGTATATCACTCGCCACCATTTTTTTCATTTATTTCTAACTAATCTTACGTATGTGCGGCTAGGATACAAGTTTTTTTCTCGGGTGTATCGTGTATGTCAACTAAATGTACGGCTAGGATTTCATCCCGGAGTGTGGGAGCGTGGATCCATAGTGTTCTCATCAGTTAAATGTACGAGAAAGCGATTTCATAGTTGAGTCTGCAAGTATCGCAATCACTAATACAAGGCTGAATACAATTTTTTTTTACTACTTAAAAATATTCTATCCACTACCAGAATCTGTTACTTTCCCGAGTGCCCGAAACACTCGGGAAAGTCCCCGAAACACTCGGAAAAATCCCTAAAACACTCAGGAAACTAATTCCCAAAGGTCGGCCATCGGGAAAAACCTGTAACGTCCCGTTTTCGGACATAAATAGTAATTGCTTTTCGGTTTTCGTTCTTCGCCGTATTTTCAAATTAGCAAAGTATTTTCGAAAACCTCCTTTCTCCGTTTAGCTTGAGTTTGTGTTTCAAACCTTTTCGCAACTTCGGAATTCAAAATTCGATTTGAATTTCCTCTTTTGCAAATTGGACCCCTTCTCATTTTGCTTCCCCTTCTTTTCTTGGGCTCAGCCCAGCATCTCCCCTTGGGCTGGCCCGACTTCAACCGGCCCACCTCCCTCCTGTTAGGCCCAAGCCAGCCCAGTAGCCTCCTGGCCCAGCTTCCTTCCCCCTTGCTTGTCTTCTTCTTCACCCGGGCTAGTCACGCCTGAGCACCCTTTTCTTCTCTTCTGTGCGCCTACCACCCACGAGCCTCCTAGCCACCGCAAGCACCAAGCCGCTCTGTCACCCTACAAGCACAAGCTCCCTGCTCCCACTTAGCGTCTTGTTGCCACTTGCGTGCGTCGCCTACGCCGTGACGTATCACCAGATCACCGTGCTGCCCCCTGACGCCACCCCCGAGCACCCGCACATGCTCTCTCCGCCCTGCCATTCTCTCGTGGTCAACATGCCCCAAGGCCGCCTACGCCGCGTGATGTCGCCGTGCAAGCGCCTGCCCATCTCACCCACTCCGCTGCAGCTGCGACTTCGGAGCCCCCCCCGTGTCCTATCTTCTCCCCATGCGCAGCCATGACGTTGCCGCCGTCCTCGCGCCCGGCCCGAGCCGCGCACTACGCAGCGCACGCGTGTACCCGCGTCAACAGCCACGCAAGTCGTCGAGCTCCCTTTGCCAATCGCGTGCGCGCCCGCGTCACCCATCTGCGCCTACGTCACCATCCTCGCCATGTCACCTCTGCCACCCACTCCTCTGCTCCAGCTCTGCCACCCATGCCGCTCAGCGCCCATGCCACACGAGCGCCACGCGCGGCAATCGAGCCAACAACTCCTTGCCCCTCCCCCCCTCTGCGGCTATAATTAGCCTTGTAGCCCCTTTGGTTCCTCCCCTCATCGCCCTTCGTCTCCGGTAAGCTCCACCAGAGAAAAGCACCGCCGCGCTCCCTTCTTCGGCCGCCGCGCCTCGCCGATGTTCGGCCGCTCCGGTGAGCCTCTGCCTCTGGCGACCATGTCACCGCGTGCCCCATGACGTGAGGATTCCATCCCCTCCTCCCCGCTCCCTCCCCGCCGCCGAGACGAGCCGCCGTCGCCACCACTCTTCCTCTGCCCCAGGCCGCCGTCGCTGGGCCGCCACGGTCGCTCCTGAGCCGTCTTGACCCTGTATCCGGCTTCCCCTCGCTGCCACGCAGCTGGTGCGCGCGTCGCCCTCCTCCTTGCGTCGCGGCTTCACGACGCCGCCTAAGCCGTGGAGCCGCCTCCGCCACTCCTGCCCCTCTCCGGAGCCGCCGCCACCTCCAGTGGGTCCACCGCCCTCCAGCGACTCCGTCCCACCCACTCGCCGACCGACCCGCCGCCCTACTCGTCGGCGCCGCCATGCTCTCAAGCCTGCCCAAGTGCCTCCCTCTGCTCCCCCCGTTTTCTTCTCTGTGAACCGAGTGGAATGGGGATGGATTGGGATCGACCCCACCTGTCATTTGGCTTGACCCCTCCCTCTCCTTGGCTGCCAAGTGGGGCCCCCTTTTTACTGTTCCGATGGACCAGGGCCTTTTGCACAAGAACTTGGTCTATGCACTGTGCAGTGCACCCCTTTCTCTCTTTCTCTTTTAATTCCAATTCTAAGTTTGAAAGTCCCATTCTCCTCCGTTATAGCTCCAAAAATTATGAAATTAGTTTCTAAACATTTTTAAATTCAAGATCTTGCTAATGGCATAGGTCTTCTTCAATTTGGAGTTCATTTATTGTTCTTTATTATTTATTTGCTCTCTTTGCTTGTTTGTGCCTTTTTCTGGTGCGATCATCCGATTAGGATTCGAAGACGCGAAGGATCTCCAAGTTGATCAAGCACAAGAATACCAAGATCCTCTTACCTATATCCAAGGTGAGTCAATGCTTTGAACATATTGAGCCTACATTTTATGCAAATTATATTCATTTAAATTCATAAAATTGCATGCTTTAATTCTTTAATCAAATGTATGTTAAAGCTTAAGGTAGTTAAATACCCATTTGATGATTAATTAATTAATATGCCACCGCTTGATAATTGAATCCATTATTCCATATCACCCTAGTAATCTATATGGTAATACTAGTTATAGGTTGTACTTAAGCCACATGCTAGTCTTGCTTAAGTATCGGGGTATTAAATACCCCAATAATCATCTCTTCAAACATGAAAATGGTTTCAAGCAGTCATTGCGGGAAATGACTGAGATGAATGAGATAATTTGGTTTTACTTCTCAAAACCCTAAAAACCTGCTTTTCCCCATCTGGGCCGATGGTATGATGGATGATGTGTTGGTGGGCGCTAATGCAGCCCAAGGGAATACTGGTATGTTGGTGGGTGCTAAAGTAGCCCAGGGGAATACTGGTATGTGGAATGAACCGCCTAGATAACCCTAAGGACTTAATCTTGTCATGCCCTCCTGTGTAAAACAAGTACAACCATAAGTCTGTAAAGTACAACCTGGCTAAATAATCTGTATCCATCAGTACGAGTTGCACCAGGTAGATGTCCTGTGACGCCACGAGCCTTTGTGGCGAAGGGGGTCGGGGCGCACGACTTAAGTCGTTAAGAGGGCGCATGAGGGGTCTGGGTAAGGGTTAACGGATCTAAATGGACATAACCCTTCGAAGACGAAACCTTAGTGGGTGTAACTAATACTGTTGGACGCATTGTAAAAGCCTTATGGTGATCTCCCCCTGATTCACATGTCTAAGGAAGCGTGTGTACATATCAAGATGATTATCTCTTGTAGGCAAAGTGTACAATCTCTGCAGAGTATTAAACTGTTTAAACAGTCATGCCTACGGTCAAAGGCGGACATGGGAACTTAACTTGAGTTAGTTCTATTTCAAAACCTTGTGGGTGGAATGAAAAATGTGGAGGGCTAACCTAGCCCTGGGTTTGGATTTACCTGAGCCTTCGAGCTCAGTGGTGGTAATGAATGGAGGTAGCTCCAATCAAATGAAGCATAAGGTAGAGTTTCCAACGGAGGGAACCTCTACTCACAATAAATATTGCACAGTTACTCTCTTTAATAAAATGCAATTCGTTAAAATGCTAAGTGATAGGACTTTGTAATTATGATAATTGAAAATTATTGCTTTAGCAAATAAAAGAACCTGAGTCATTCTTGTTAAGCCTTGCATGTATATTATTGCATTGTGTGTTGGCTCGTGAGCACGGAAGTTATGCTCATTCTCGCTCTTTCCCCCAAAAACTGAAATGCAGACTAACAAATAAAAGAAAATTTGCCATTTGATTTCCATACAAATTCCAAAGTAAAATCCCTAAATAACTAAAATTCAAAATAAATTTGCAATTTGATTTGTATACGAACTCCAATAAAAATAACTGAAATGTTGAATAAAAATAAAAGTTATAACAATGATGGCACGAATGGTGTCGGAGGAGACACAAAAAAAATCACCACGTTCACTCTCAAGGTCACATGGTTCTATTGCTACTTCCTATCGAATAAAAATAAAAAATAACTGGATTTTTTATTAAAAAGATACAGGTTATAACGAGAATAGCACGAATGGTGTCAGGGGAGACCACGAAAGAGTGCAATGGTATCGATCTGTCCTATAAGAAAACATTGACCCACGAGGAAGCGAAGAGCCGAGGCGGTGGCGACAAAGATAGGATAATATTGTGCTGCTCGCTGGAGCCATTGAAGAGAAAGTCCAGTGTTGAAGAAGCCAAGGGCCGTGATGACAAGTGGTGAGCGTTGGCGTTGTTGAAGAAGTTAGTGGCCAAAGAAGCTCGATGATGGGAAAGCCTTGGCAGAGAGGAGATAGAGCTTTGCATTGAAGACGAGCTATGGACAATATGAGGCCATCGGATAGCTAGGAGCGTGCCATCACTGGTGAGGGACACGTTGTCGCCGGCGATGGCGAAAGGATTCTCCATATCGTTAGACAACGACTAAAGCAAACACACCGACATTAGTGGAGATGAGAGGTCACCGTAGTTAGCGAGGAAGCCACAACATTGAGTTGGCCAACGTCAAAGAAGAGGAGCGACCGACATGAGAGAAGAGGATGTCAAGCATGTATAACATCATTCAAGCATATGTGCATGCATGCATCCGTATGAATAGAAATGCGGACGTACAGAGGCAAATGAGTAAAAAGCTTGGAGTAGATATGGCGCAGCTGTAGGGAATATGCTCGGAGTCACTAAAGAGAGCGTGACACGTGTCCCAAGCGTGGATCAACAATAGTTGCATGTGTATGCATGTTGATGTCACAATGATTAGCATTAAGCAATAATTGAGAAGTAGAAAATAACTATGTGGTAAAGTATTGCATTAGAAGGGGGGTAGTAGTTGAGAAGGATCGATCAAGATTTGAGCTTACTGTTGGAGATTGAAGCAAAAAAGTTGTGATAGCGAGAAGAGATAGAAGCCACACGATTTGGTGAGGTAGCCAACATGTGCGGGAAGATAAGCTCAAGGTAGGTCGCCCATAGTGCATCGGTGTATGCATATGTAAACTAATAAGATAATTTGCCGCGCGCATAATCAATGTATTGCTTGATATTAAATAGATGTATATATGCATACATACAATTTGAAAAAATAATAACTAACAGAGTAAGAATAGGGGTATGCAACTACATGATATATGCATAATGGAGAGTGGTTAATTTCTATAAGAATCCCAACAACTTATTATGCTCAACGATTTTCTTTCATCAAAGCACATACTTCAATTATGTTCTTCAAGTTGTAATTTTTTTCAAGCTTCTATTGTTATTTCTAATATTTTGGATATCTTAAAAGTCTAAATAGCCTACAAGACACGTAAATATATTATCATGCATTTATACAAATTTCGAAACAAATCTTATTGCGCAAATGTGCGGACCACCCTGCTAGTTCCACCTAATTGATGGTTATTTTATATACATGGACCTTGCATTAGCAATGCTAAAGCAAATAAACTACGAGGGGCCATTGGGTTGGCCTGATATATGGTCATCCTCATATATGTCGCTGTTGAGTAACCATCGCTGGCGAGTCCAGTCCGAACGATTACCTCGTAGACAAAGCGTAGAATCGCTTAGAACAATGCAAGAACATAAGAACAGAATAGTAGATTGAATACAGAGATATAGGGGGCTTCTTGCTTCTCTTTATTCCTTCATCAATCGATCAATAAACACAATGAATAGCACCCCTATTTATAGGCTCTGATCCTGCTAGGGTTTGGGATGGGAGCCCATACATGGGCGGCTTGGGCGGGCCCATAGTTTCCTAACACTCCCCCTTGGGCACCCATCCTTACATGTTCATGCCTCATCAAAACTCCATAAAAACCCAGTGGGAAAATTTTGGAGAAAGAGCACATGATACAAGTTCTGCTGCGTTGCACGAATTGCCTCATTAAAAACCTTAGCCGAGAAACTTCAGGAAAACTCGTCAAGGGAAAAAGAGTACAATCCACGCAATTTCATTTAATCTCCAGGATTTACTCTTTGGGTACTCGATCTCCGTGATCAAGTTTCAACAATGAGTTCGTGAAGATTCTCCCCCTGAATTCTGCACTTCTCTAAGTCTCGTCATTACAATTCCGCATATGCACCTTTCAAAGCTAGATGCTAGAAGTAACTTAGTGAATAAATCTGCAAGATTTTCACATGACTTAGTATGCAGTACTTTTAATTTCGTTCATCTTTTGCAATTCATGAGCATACAAGAACTTGGGGTTGATATGCTTTGTGAGATAACTCTTCACATAACCCATCTGTACTTGTGCAACACAAGCTGCATTATCTTCATAGATAATAGTGGGGGTTTGCGCGGTATTCAATCCACACGACTACTGGATGTGGTGAATCATCCGCCGAAGCCAAGCACATTCTCGTGAGGCCTCGTACAGTGCTATTATTTCCGAGTGGTTCGTCGAAGTCGATACAACACTCTGCTTAGACGATTTCTATGGAATTGCAGTTCCACCACACAGAAATACATAGTTTGTTTGCGACTTAGCTGTATGCGGGTTCTACAGGTACCCGTCATCTGCATAGCCATTCATATTCAGGTCTTGGTTCTTTCTATAGAATAGACCAAGATCCCTACTTATTTGGAGGTATTGGAAGATGTCCTTCATTCCCTACCAATACCTTGGGTAGGTTCTGCACTATACCTTGCTAATAGGTTAACGGCAAATGCAATGGCCGATCTAGTACAATTTGCTAAATACATGAGTGCTCCTATCGCACTTAAGTATAGGAATTCCGGTCCCAGGACTTCCTCCCCCTCCTCTTTAGGTCTATACGAGTCTTTGTCTTGCTGCAAAGATCTCCCGACCATTGGCAATTTCAAAGGGTATGCCTTTCAAAAATCAAACCTTTCTAACACCTTCTGAGTGTAGGTTGACTGATGTACTAAAATGCCTTCAGGGGCATGCTTAAGCTACAAGCCTAGGCAGTATTTGGTTTTACCCAAATCTTTCATTTCGAACTCTGGCTTCAAGTAAGAGTTTGCTTTCTTAATACCTTTCAGGGTTCCAATGATATTCAGATCATCTTCATATGCTGATATTATACAAAATCCATTCTAGGATCATCGTATAAATACACATGTGTAATTCTCATTGTTCGTATAGCCTTTCTTGCATAGAAAGTCGCTTCAAGCGATTATACCACATCCTGCTTGATTGCTTAACTTCATACAGTGACTTTCTGAGTTTCACACTGTACATATTTCTATTTGCTCTGTCTTGGTTCGGGACAGGGATACATTCAGGTATCTTCATATAAATGTCCGAATCCAATATTTCATAAAGGTATGCTGTTACCACATCCATTAATTTCACTTTTAATTTCAAGTTTGCTGCCATTGAGATTAAATATCTAAAGGGTGGTTTCGCCTATGACCGGGGAATAGGTTTCTTCATAAACAACTCCTGGATGTTGAGTGAAACCTTATGCAACAAGTCTTTCTTTACTTCATTATTTTCATTTCTCTTTCGAACAAATACCCACTTATGCCCTACAAGGTGCACATAGGGAGGTGAACGGCTTTCATGCCTAAACACCTTTCTTTTATTCAGAGATAATAATTTTGCTTCTATTGCCTTCTTTCAATCTTCCCCATCGATCTTTTCATTCAAATGACGTCTGAGCTCTGGATCAAGATCGATGATTGTGGCAATTTTCTTTGCAAAATTAATGTCGACATTGGCTGTTGTCTTATTCATAGATTCTCCCGAGGTCACAAAATTTATAGCTATTTCTTCAAGGGGTGATTCTTCTAATGCTTCTACTTACTCACCGCTGCTTTCAATTACGGGGGCAAGTCCCTTTAGTTTTTCAACTCCGATGTGTGCGCACACATCCATGCTGATGTCTCCCTTCATGGGGATATTCAATTCTAGTATGCCTTTTCTGAAGGTTCCATACTGGTGCCAGGTCTCAACTGGCTCCCCTTCTAGTTCTGGGGAACTTCCGTGATCGGTTGTGTCAAGTCCTTCTTATCCTTTTTCGCCAGGCATCCCCGGTTACTTGGGATTCGAGGGGCCAGAGTTCTCGTCCTTTCAGAGGCCTTAGGACGGGATTAGGGGTACCTTCATCGGTATTTCAACCCTCTCCGGTGCATTGCGTACAGGCATATGCGACTTAGTCACGCTCTTCAAATCACTAAAGTGGTTAGGCAGTTGATTCACTAATGCTTGCAAATCAATTATCTTCTAGACTTCAATTATCTTCTGGACTTCTCTATTTGCTTTACTAGTGCGCGGGTCATGTACATGGATTTCAATTATCTTCTGGACTGCAATTATCTTCTGGACTTTTCTATTTCCCGATATTTTCATCAAGGGTTGATTTCCTCCCCCTAATGACGGGAAACTAGCCTCATCTAATATACTATCAGCGAATCGGGCAATATGCAAATCTCTCATCATAGGTTCCAAATACCTGATTATGGATGCTGTCACATAACCAGCGTATATCCCAGACTTTCGGAGAAGGCCCTTTGCAGTTCGCTGTGGTAATGGTATATGTATATAAACCTTGTAACCAAACCTTCAAAGATGAGAAGTTTTCTGTGCTGACCCTTGCACTAGTTGCACAGGTGAATGGATGTTATATGCCAGTGGTCTAAAATTGATGAGAGTTCTTTGCGGCAGATCAAGTGTCCCCAACATGCAGTTGGTAACTTACAATTCTTCAAAGGTGGTTAGGCAATAAATTTACTCTTTGTAATTAATGCCTCTGCTAGTCCATTCTAGGTGTGGACATGCGGTACAAAATGCTCAACTTTTTAATTCCCATTGCCATACAATAATCATCAAATGCCTTTGAAGTAAATTCTCCGGCGTTGTCCATTCTAGTGGACTTCACATGATGATCAGGGAAATTATTCTTCAATTTTAATTATCTGCGAGACTAGCTTTGCAAAAGCGTAGTTTCTCGTAGACAATAAACATACATGCGACCATTCCGAGGAAGCATCGATGAGCACCATAAAATACCTAAATGGCCCTTCGAGTGTATAGGACATAAAAAGTCTCCTGGATACGGTCCAGAATGTAGGGACTTCATCCTTCGCTTTGAGCATAAGGTTTAGTAATTAAATTCTCGGTGGCACATGCGGGTACACAAAATCTTCATGATTAGAAATTATTTACATTGTCCTTGTGAATTGTTAATTATATTTCTCATCATCCTAAGACCTAGGCGGCATAATCTATTATGCGAGAGATAGAAAAGGTTGAGCTTCTATACGGTTTTCGAGGCGGATAGGTTGCAGATGCCTTAATATTAGTGTAGTATAGCCCGATTTCAAATGAAGGAAGTCGTTACGATACCATTTTCTACTTTCTTCATGCTTTATAACGGCGGTATTTCTTACCATACTCTTCTTGATCTCTCGTGAAACCGTTTGCATGAATATCCTTGAGAGTTCTAGTCGATTCGGGTACAACAAGGCTTCTTCAATGACCAAAGTTGTGCCCATTAGAGGTATAATTGAGGCCCTTCTGAGCCTATTATACAAGTATCGCCGCTATGATTGTCGTGAAGACTACCAAAGATTCTTCTTGATCGATCGACGTCTCTCTCAAGATGGTATTTGTTATGCTGCTACCGGTTAAACACACTTCCTTCAATAGGGCGCCACACGCGTTCTAATATAATGTACTTTATTAATATGTAGCGAAAGCAAGCAACACATAAATAAAATACTTGGATATCGAACATAACTTGTTATTATAAATACGGAATAAGTCTTGCAGGACTCGTCATAAGAATTTAATGCTTTGCTCTACTAGAGCTTACAACCATTATTCAAAAATAATTCAATGTTCTGCTTCAATTACAAACTGCAAGTTACTATAAAAGATCCAAGTGCAATGCGTGCACTAGATCGAATCAGCGAAGTATTCAGAAACTTCTGCCTTAATCTACTCCATGTAGATCTTCTCCTTTTGGGCAACTACGGCTCCGGCCGCTGCGATGTCCAAAGGAGGGACAATGGGGCTGCTACTAGGCTGTCCACATCCATGAGTGCAACTAATGGGTGTGGATCTTCCGCACCTGCAATGGCGAGGTGTGCCTCATGCTGTCCTATGCCCTTCTTCTTAGACTGGAAAGCATCAATAACGTGCGACTCACGACCTTACCCTTCTTACTCCTCTCCTTCGTGAGAGGTTTTATCACCTTGTAGCTGCTAGCATTGGCTTCATGGCCAATATTGCTACTAGGTGGCTATGAGATGTAATTCTTCCTTAGAACATTATCTTAAGCTTCTGCAACTTGCATGGTGTCAATTAATGCGGCATACTCCGTGTAGCCGTCTTGACGATAGTTGCGCGCGGATTGCACCGCATTTGGGTCAAAGGTAGAGAGAGTCTTCTCAACCTTCTACTTATCCGTGATTACATTATCACAGAGTTGAAGACTTGTACAAATTCTGTACAAATTTTGGCCATGCTGGGTCAGTCCTTCGAATTTCTGATTCGTGATGCCAGTCATCTTCTTATTCATACAAATAGTTCATAATATTACTGCTGGCAATTTGCATAAAATGGTTGCAAAATTCTCATAATGCTCTTCGAACTCCCGGTTCGTGTTCCCGTACTTTTCTATGCATTTTTCATGATTTACTGTTATTTTTAGTGATTAAAAGCAATATAAACAATCACAGATAATCAAAACAGTAAATACAATAAATAAATTGCATAGAAATAATAATAACAAAGTTAAACATGCTTCAAATGCAAAAAATTGATTCAAAATTCGGATTCCCGAGGCTCTTTTCTGCTGGAAAAGGTATTTTCAGTGAATCCTGCTATTTTCAGGGGTAAAAACGCGAACTTTCAATTCAGAGAACAAGTTTCGCGTAATTTTCAGATTTCCAGGGGATTTTCCGCAAACTTTCCTTATTCGCGAAAAAGTCTCGTAATTTTCAGAATTACGAGGGGCCCATTTGCAAATTTCAGAATTTCTATTTCTTTCCCCTTTTTTTTCTTTTCTTCTCCCGTACGGGCCTTGTGGCTTTGCCCTTTTTTTTTCTTTTTCTTTTTTTCGGCCCATTCGGCCCGTTCAAAACTGAGCAGGGGGGCTTGAAGGGTTTCCCCCTTGCCCTTTGCCTTCAGTGGCGGCGGCGGCGGCTCCAAGTCGAGCGGGAGGTCCGCGGCGTGATAAGGGGGCACCAGTATGGTGGTGGCGGCGAGTCGGCAGGGTACGGGCGGCAAGATGGGCCCTAGGCGCCTAAGCGGCGGCGAGCTCGGGCGGCTCGGTCAAGGCGGCGGGCGGCGCTGGGCGGCGGAGGCGGTCGCGAGGCGCGGCCTTGGTCAAGCCGGCGGCGGGCGCTTGTTGGCGGCGCGCGGCGCTGGCGCGCGCGAGCCCGAGGCGGCAGCGGCCGCCAGCTGGCGGCGGCGGCGGCCACGTGGCAATGGCGAGCCCGAGGTCAGCGGCCGGCGCTGCTGCGGCGGCGGCGTCGTTAACCATCCACGCGGCGAGCCCGAGGTTCGATGGCGCTCCCACGGCTCCAAGGCGGCGGTGGCTTAACGCGTCGGCGCTCAAGCGCGCTGCGCAGCTCCAGCGGCAAATACAAGACGACTCAAGCGGCGCAAGACGGGCTTCATGCCAACAGTACGACAGTATGGTTTCGGGCCGCAAATATTTTTATGCTATTACTGTTTATGCGATGTAATGCGATGCGATATAACACAGTGCAATCAACATCGGTTCTTGCATGTAATCTACCCATCGACATTGTGTCGGCGACTTCAAGTCGGCTCACGGTAGATTAGAACGGATTTGCAACTTCTACGGCGCAATCGACATCCAATCTTTCGTGCAATCTACCCATCGACATTGTGTCGGCGACTTCAAGTCGGCTCACGGTAGATTAGAAAGGATTTGCACCGTAGAAAAACAATCTAGAAAGCGAATTTGCAGAATTGAAAGCGATCTAAAGAAGACGATTCAATCTACGAGTGTCGTTCATCGACAGTTACCTTTCGATCCGAGTAAAGTAGGCCTAGAAGTAGGCCGAGTCGATCGTCTTCGATAACGTGTTGAGTAACCATCATTTGGCGAGTCCAAATCAACGACGATTACCTCGTAGACAAAGCGTAGAATCGCTTAGAACAATGCAAGAACATAAGAACAGAATAGTAGATTGAACACAGAGATATAGGGGGCTTCTTGCTTCTCTTTATTCCTTCATCAATCGATCAATCGCCACAATGAATAGCACCCCTATTTATAGGCTCTGATCCTGCTAGGGTTTGGGATGGGAGCCCATACATGGGGTCAAGCTTCGGCGAGCCCATAGTTTCCTAACAGTCGCCACTGCCAGTCTGATCCGGCTGAATTCGAGCCCATGTGTTGTGGTTGCCAAATCATTAGGGGTCGTGGCTCGCCTATGTCCCGCGGCCATGGAGACCCTCGTCTACGTATATGTACCACGATTTTTGATCTGTTATTACAAAAGTAGCCCCGGAACGCCGGAAAAATGCATATTTAGCACCGCGACAGGGTTGGCATGAGCCGCGTGGCCAGGGTCGGTCCTGGTATTTGGTGGGCCTGGGGCAAACTAAAAAGAAGGGTCTTTATTCAAATTTATATATAGTTTGTATTTTTAAATGTCAAAGCTAAAATTTTGACGAATTACATGAAAAATATCTAGACTAATTATGAGCAATGAAAATTAATTACAACATGTCCAAGTAAAGATAAAGCTCTAACAAAAGACCAAATGAACAAAACAAACAAACAAACACACCATGGGTAAAAAAATGATTATAGAAAGTCCTAAACAACCTAGATACGAAATGTTTGATAATAACATGATGTTTTACCCAACATATTAATACTCCTTTGGAACACATGATTTTATTTTTGAAATCTTATGAAATGTTTGAAATCTTACGAAATTCATGTGAAATTCTTGCATTCCAAACATGCACTTAACTCTGTGAAATTGCGTGCTATCACATTCCCCAACTCATTAACTCTCTCAAGCCTAATAGAGATCTTCAAAAATCAAATGAATCACAACTAACAAAGTTGAAACTATAAGCAAAGGTTGGCCTCCGTTTTGAAGGCATTTGTGGTCTTATTGATGTTTAAGAGTGAATGAATTAAGGGGAAAAAAGTGAAGGAGATGACCTAAAAAATGGAGTAGAATACCATCAAATACCACAAGTTTAATGAAATTGTAGCGTCTTCCTCCTTTGCTGCCGCCGAACAGAAGCTACCGACCTACGTAGCAGTGTTTTGAGTAGAAGGGATTCAACAAACAGAACTACTCGTTCTGTGTTGTTGCAGCAGCGGCTATAGGCTAATGGGGCTATAGTAACTGTTTATCTAGAGTTCAAGATAATTAAATATACACGTACAATAGAAATAACTAAACACTCCTGAGGTTGGCCCCCTTCGTCGTGGGCCTTGTGCGGTCGCCCCGCTGGCCCTACCCTAGGAACGGGCCTGCGCGTGGCACATGCAGCGGTCACAGTCCGCGACAAGACAAACTGGGTCGAGTGCAGTTGAACAGCGTGCCAACTACAGTAGGCAATCTGTCGCGTACGGGTAGCACGGCGCTCTAGGATTGCAGCAGGTCCCCCTACCGCTTTTCGGAAGCACGACAAGTTTGTTGCCGCACTGTTCCGCTGATTTTTTTTGTTTCCGCAATGTGACCACCCTGCCGCGGTCTAGACACACGTGTTGCGGCACCGAAGAGAGCTACTTTTACAATTTCGGGTGACGCAGTGTAATCTATGTCAAAACAAACCAAAAACAGGCTAAATCAGCCAAAAGGGCTCTGTCGTCCGTCCCTTCGCCCCTCGGTTCGCGCAGAGATACCATCCTTGCATGAGAGAAAGCGCGTGCGGCGAGGCTTCTCCTCTCTCCTCCAAATGCCCTCGCACCTTATGTGCACGATGAAGGGACAGGCGGACAGCCCCACATCACCCCGATGGAGATGCCCCTTGTGGGAACCTGATTGCGCAAAGCGCGGTGGAAACTTTGGCTTTGATGGTTTTTTTTTAAGACTCAAACAAGAGCATTAGCTTCATTCAACACAAAAACGAGTATATTATTGATGAATACAACTAAACAGGAAATCTGGTGTTATATTAAGCCATATACACTGGTTGCAACTTGGAGAGGCCTAACAAGCACGTACATGAGCGGCTACATTGGCCTCCCTAGGAACATACTAAGAAGAAAAGAAGAAAAAATCAAACTAAGTTGCTGAATCTCCTAGGGAGGCTTAAAAAGGCCATGTCAATCCGGCTTGTCCTAGGCTTGGAATCTAATGACATCTTGACATTAGCTGGTAAGGTATAATTCCCGTCCATGTTAAAGAAAGTCTGTCTTGGGCATGTCGCTTCCCCGGGTAAAAGTCATGGCAGTAGCCAATGCAACGAGTTTTTGGCTATTTTGGCGATGAAATAGCAAATCTAACTCTCTTCTCACCGGATTAACAAAAATAACACCGTGGTGGGATAGTCAAGCAACATGTGTCCTCTGCAGTACTCCCGAAGCACTTCAGGTTCCTGCGGCGACAAAACGGGGTGTGCGGTGGGTCACCTGTTGCAGTCCTAGTTCGCAGCAGGTGGTTATTCGCGGCGATTTCTTGCGGCACATCATCTTCCACAGTGGTTTGCGTGGGTAGAAGTGTTATTTATGCTATTTCGCTTGCACAGAAACAAGTTTTGCTATTTTGTTTCAAAAAGAGACTTGATCCGTGAGTTCCGAATGACATATATAGTCAATAATTGTTCAGCTGGATGACACTATCATTGGTCTGTTTTACTAGTACTTATTGAAATTGGAGTAAATCTTACAACACTGGGTGGTACATCGTCCTGTTGCTGGCACATGATCAACGGCACATCGTCTTTCAGTCGACATTCTGCTTGTTGGCCATGTCTGCGCACTCTCCATACTCGTTCTCGATCTATAGAGGCGCAGCATTAACATTACTACATTATTAACCTTTGAGGTCAGGTTAAGACAATGTTCATCAAGAATAGCACTAGTATTTACCTGAGTGAGCACATTGTACAACAAGCAGAGCTTTTCTTGTACAATGTTCATTGGGATGTGGCCGTCAAGTTACAGGGTAGATCTCCTGAACTCCTTACGACTTTACATAGATGGACTATTGCCTTCATCAGCTTCACACTCCTCACTCAATTCCTTGTAAAACCGAGGAACTAGCCAGGTGGCACTGAACTTCACACTTCTCAGTTTCCTGGTGAGAACGCGAGACCGGCTGTGACGCTCCGTGTCATTACCCTGGAGGGTAATTACAATTAAGAAAATAGATTACTATTCGTCTGCTAGATAGAACACCGTTTCGACGAATAGTAAGTCTTACCAGAGTTGACGCAGCAGAACAATAAAATAAAAACTATTCTTTATTATAACAGTTAGCTACGCGAGGCTAAGATCTTACATTACGAGTAGTAATTTACAACTGCAAGATGGGACTAATCCCCTGCATGCCTGCCATGCTTACTTGGTCTCCTATTCGTCTCATGTGTCGAATAGGGCGTCCACCTTGCCTTGCTCCTCGTAGTAAGGATCCTCGTCTCTTGCGGCCTCATTTGCACTTGCGCGTCCTTCGTCTCATTCAGGATAATTCTCGGCCAGACTAGGATTTAACAAAGGAGAATACTAATAAGACTGAGTACAAATGTACTCAGCAAGCATTAATAGCAAAAGATGCACTGTATGACTTATCTTTGTTTGTTATCACAATTTCTATATCATCTCTTTTCTGAAAATAGACAACTTGTTAAAACATTAAGTGGCAGATTTTAATACTGAAAACACTACTTGTCACTCGGAGAGAAGATGGACCCCTTAGTGGTTCCCGTAGACTCCAATCCAGGAGATTGACATGAATTCATTATTTTATTTAGCACTGCGCAGGCTTTGTACCACTTTACCCATAGCTACTCTAAGCTCTCTTTGAACTGGATTCCCCTGCATTTCCTTTGATGCGGGTTCGAGATCAAAATACAGAACGTTTTCCAAGTTACATGATTAAGTCTCCACCCATTACTTTCCGTCGGTGCTGACCTTGTCACGGTGCTGACCTAATCATCTACCGAGTTCCAGTAATGTTGGTTAGGCCGGCTATCCCTCCAGACCCAACACTCAACCTTAGCGCTATAGCGCCTTGGTTGGGCCGACTTTCCCTCCAGACCCACACCACTTACATATATTACTTACCCGATATGGAGAGCATAATTATGTAACAAGGTAGCATTTTCTGCCCGCAGAAACGGAAAAATGGTTGGCACTTAAATACAGCCTCTGACTGAGTAAGAGTTTTGTTCGTCCTTATATATTAACCATATGTAAAGAGGTCTCGCCTCTTCCCTTATCTCTAGCCTGACATGGGCCCCCTTTACCATCATAATAACTTTCTTTCTTCATCTCATTCTCATTTCTTATTTTCATCTCATTCTCATCTTTAGTCTGATTTGATTTTGAGATATAGTTTTGATGCACATATGTATAATAATACAGCAAGATACGGTTTACATTTAATATAACTATGTTGGTGATCAAGAGATAAGCTTGCCTTTGTAATTGGAGAAAATATCGGCGTTGAAGAATTCCTGATCAGCTACTCCAGTCGACGCTAGTTCGTTCTATGTAATTATGCGGTAGCACGAATAATACATAAATAAATACTTAGTTAATTTTGGGTGATACTATGCGTACATCAGTTAATGCATCTTCTTTTGTTAGCATATTTTAATTTAATAGTATTTTTCGGATGCTCGCTAAGTTAGCACTCCCTAAGTGTGGTCGTTCTACAGTCTATTCGCTCTAGGGTTGAGATTGCCAAACTCGCGTTCTATCGCACGACATGAACGACTACCCGCACTTGCAAGCAATTATGCTTATTTGGTTTTATTCGGTTGCGTAAGCCTACCATTACTTCTCTAGTTAAACTCGGGATTGCTTTAATTTAACTAATTTAACACGGTTAAAATATTTCTAACCTAACAGACTATTTGTTAAATATACCCAGGTTTGTTACGTATGCATACTCACTTTTTATTAACAAACATTTATGATATTTTATCTTATTTTATTACGAACCAGGCTAATTTAGAACTGCTTAACCCTATGCGACCTAATTACATTCGTTTGGTCGAAACTTTACACAGCCAATACTTCTTAATTTTGTTGTTAACCTGCATTGCTTCACAAAACACTTATTAAAATTCACTAGAAAAATCCAAATTTCTTCCTAATTTTTCTTATACTTAATCTCCAAACCCTAACCCTACTCCCACCCAATTTCTCTCATTTCCTATCTCTTCTCCCTCCCTAATCACCCACCAGGCCGACACACTCCCACAGCCACCTCACTTACATTTCTTCCCCAAATTCACTCTTCCTCTCCATTTTCCCATGGCGCCGCCCCTTTGCATGGCTCCCTGGTGGCCGGTGCCTCTTGCTGCTGGTGCGCCGCCGCCGCCTGCCGCTCAACGGGCGCGTGGCTCGCCTGTGCTGCCCTGACTTGGCCGCCTCGCTCCGGTCCTGCGCCTCCCTGCTCCCTTGGTTCGCTCCCCACCCTCGTGCCTCCTGCGGCCTGGTGCGGCCCGTCCAAGCGCACGCCGCCTCCGGCCTTGCGCCACCGGCATCGCCCCACCAGATGCGTCCGCCGCCGGCTCGGTCCCCTGGCGCCGCCGGCCCGGCCGGCCCACCGCCTCTACCGCCCGCCTACGCCGCCTCTTGCGCGCTTGCGCGTGCTCCTGGTCCTCCCGCGCCGCTTCTCCCTGGCTGGCTACCTCTCGGCCCACCTCCTTTGGCCCAGCGCCGCCTCCAACCTGTGGCTTGGCATGGGTGCCCCCCCCCCCACCCCCCTAATTACCCTTTTGTGATTTGAGTTGATTAGTTCACTGAGGTGAGTTAATTCCTTTTTGTGCATCTATTGATTATTGACTAATCACTGGTACTGGGTTCTGTAAGAAATATGGTCTTCGCAATTGTTTTGCATGCAAGGAGGAGTTGACTGCTTGAGCTTGGTCGGCCTCTGGGTTTTTTTATCCTTGCTGCAAGGCTTGGAGCAGTGTATGCATCTGTGGCTTCTTGTGTTGTGTATGTGAGCTTGACTTCCCTTACTCAGGTGTGCTTAAAATTGCTTATGCATGATGCATGATCTGGATGTGGACTAAAATGGACTAATTACTGCATCGGTGTATGTCAAGGTAAAACTCCCAGCTACCCCCTCAACTCTGCCCATCCCTTGCCCTGTGATGTGACCAACAAAAATGATGTTGTAGCTATACTTGCATGATTTTAGTTAGTGCTATTGTTAGTGTTCAATGATGTGGGTGATGGATTGATGGATGATAATGGTGGGTGCTACTGTGGGTGTTCTTGTGACAGGTTGAGTTCATTTGGGGGGTTTCCTTTTGGACAAAATGGCAGTGGGGGCGAAGTGAGGGTTTACCTGACTTGCTTGATAGGGGAAAATGGCAGTGCAGTGGTGGTGATGTGTTCTTCACTTGTTCTTTCTGGTCCCTACTGTGGCGTCTGGTCTTAGGGTTTGTTGTCAGTTGCAGTCGTCTCGTGTCGTCCTCGATCCTCCAGTCTTCCCCCTTTCTCCTTTGTTCCTCTCCTCCGTTTGCTCTTGTGATTGGGTTGTATGGTGTACGAGTGGTGGCAGTGGCTTGCTTGTGCCTTGTGGTGGCTTTGTGAGTTGGGTTTGTGCTTAGGGCTTTGCTTGTTTGCTTGAGCTTCTTGCTCTGGTGGGTGCTTGGCTTGCCTTGGGTTGGGATGGCGTGTGAGTGCTTGTGTGTTGGCTTTGTGAAGAGATATACTTACAGGGGGGATGTCTTCGGCTGTGAGATATTTCCCTTGGCCTATTTGCACTCCCGCAATGCCCCTTGCCTTATCCTTATGGTTCTCACAAAGCACTGTGGGACTATGGACTTTTTGGTCCAAACGATGTTTTGGAAGTTATGCTTCGGATTTTCTGCAGTTTGAGGTAAGCCGGTAATACGGAAAGTAGGTGTTGGGCTAAGAGAAAGGGAATGGACCAATGGTTCAATGGGTTGGCGATATATAGATAGGATTGTAAGGAGGGATTTGGCAACATGAGATGCAAGCTTTTTATTTTAATCTTTTGTACTTTAAGCTTGTAAATTATATTGTGGTTGGATGTAAATAATTCTTGTGATTAATTCAGCGATTGGATTATTGTTTTACTTAGCTTGTAAAGAATCTTTGTAAACAACTCTGATGTTAAACGATGATTTATTCTTGTTATAAAAATTCATGATGTCATTTGTGTTGTTTACTTCTTGACTATAAAACTTGTATGAAAATTTGTGGTGATGCGTTTACTATTAATCTGAGCTTACGTTTCATTCTTGTTTAAAAAAAGATATTTTACTTCTAAATACCGTTTAGTGACTTTTAGATTAATCTAATTTCTCAGGTTCTCACACTGGCTGGTAGAGACCTTAAAAGGTGTGGGAAATCAGAACTCAGAAGCATACTTATGATGAAAGAAAAAGGACCAATAGAAGGTAGGAAAAACATATTTACCTTCGCACTCGCAGCACTGCGGTTTTCCAAACATGGGATTGATCGCATTGGCTAACGCAAGAAATCGCGTCATGTTGAAATCATGCACATAGGATAGGCAGCTACTGCATGCCTTTTACTTGGAAGAGCTTCACAGTCCAAGTAGCACTCACTCGTTGGATCATCTGATTGGTTTAACAAAAATGACTTGCAGCTCTGAGTAATCTGATTCCATATAGCAGTAACTGAAAAAGAAACACTAACAAGGAAAAATATGAAAGCAAGTAAAGCAGTCATCGCCATGTTGATGTTGAGGTTAGCCAGAGCAATTAACACTTAAGAGAAAGCCTTCGGTCGTTTAAAGCAGCTACTTAATTGTCCTATTTATATGCAATCTTGGCGTAACGGAGTAACTTATGTGCAAGAAATATGCCAATATTTAAGGCTCAAACATATTGTGTTATTTCAGAAAAACAAATGTACTAACAAACATTGGATATTTTGTAGTGTTAGTAAACATTTCAATATTTTCAAGACGTGATTTATTTTGAAGTATTAAAAAGTATGATGTGAGGAAAATCAAGTATGAATTAACAATTATCAAAATCAAAGAGAGGTTGATAATCTAGTTGTAAACAATAAAGGTACTCAATTCTCAATTTCTTCAATTGGAGCAATGCGGCTTATGCCAAACATACCAAGCCCTATAATGGATATTTGGGTCACAACTAATTTTAAAATACTATTAGTATTTTTCTTCGTTCCTGGTTGAAGTCTGGTTAGCTTAGAACCATGTTTGATCCATGGCCTGAATTCATGTTTGGATTGTCTCTTAAAAAGAAAATTGTTTAGATCATGCCAATATTGTGCTGTGGATTGTGGTATAGGTGAGTGGTGTCTGTTCGGGTATTATGGTCCTGCATGTGTCAAAAGTCTAAGATTTGGCTAAAAAACAAGCCGAATCTACTTAAAACCTGCCAAACTATAACAGCACACTAAAATTCAACACCTGACCAAACAACAGTCAATATGTGTCCTGCCAAACTTTGAATGCTATTGGTTGGGGTTATGAAGCAAATATACCCTTGGGAATCCTATCCTATTTAATTTACTCATGAAAGAAGTATGTATAATCTTTCTTTTAACATTGGTGTGCTTATATTCTAATCACTTGGTTTCATTTCTCAAAGGATTTGGCTCGATTTAGCTAAATCCATGCATCTAACATGATTTGGCTCAATGTAGCCAAATCCATGCTTCCACCAATAATACAATATGTTTCCCTCAAAAGAGAGATGCTTGTTCGGCATGACACCCGAGAACAACACAAAAAAACAGAATGTTCATCGAGCCAACAATTAAATGGCATGAATCTTAAAGCAATATGGTTGACAGTTAAGCTATGGGTGGTTACAAATTAGACCCTCATTTTGCTTTAAAATTTGTTTTGTTCACTTTTCGGAAACCATCTGCCTGGTATTAAACTCTGCGTCTTTCCGTTGGAATGGCAAAACTATTAGTGTGATAGGAGCCTAGGTGGTCAGTTTGCTTCAACAGAAATGAATGAATTGCTACCATGGTGAGAGGTGAGTTGATTATTTACACCTATAAAGAGTTTATCTATATGTTGGCATGGGAAATTTGGACTCAACATCAGTGCTGGAAAGAAAATGCTTCAGTGTCTATCCAAAAAGGTGACTAACACAGTTTGTAAAGCAAAATGAGAATATTTGTAACCATCCACTACCTACTAACCACACTGCTGACAGGACTGTTCAATTTAGCTTTTGAAAGCATAGAGATGCTACTCACCCTGGAAACATTTTCAAGTATACATGCCTTCAGTTTAAAGATAGCAGCTTTCATCTATTCAACCATCATGACAGCAAAGAGAGATCGTGTTACTAGGTAATGTATACATGCCTTCTCAAGCATTTTGCAGACACACTCATAATCACAGATTTCATCAACAGTGCTTAGTGTTTAGCAGTAAAGAGAGACGGTCAGGAGATCTAACCTGATTTATGCACAATGAAGGGTAAATGTCATCTTTGAAACTGTGGACTGCATAACTTATAGTGGACTGCATAAGTTATAGCTCCATCTCCTTCGCGTGAAAAATAAGTGTAAGCGATCGGGGTGACCACTTTTAATCAGCCGTCCAATGGTAATAAAGTGGCAAGGAATACAAGAAATTCGTAGCTAACAGAAAGGAACCCCAAGAAGTGTAACGTCTCGTTTTCGGACGATAAAAAGTAATTACTATTTCGGATTTCGTTCTTCGCCGTAATTCAAATTAGCAAACTATTTTCAAAATCTTCTAGCTTCCTCTAAGCTCGGGTGTGTGTTTCAAACTTCCTCAAATTCTAAAATTCAGATTCAAGTTTGAATTTCTCCGTTTTCGATTCTAAGCCCCTTTCTCCCAATTTTGGCCTTCTCTCCTGTTTCGGGCTTAGCCCATATCCTTTTGGGCCAAGCCCGTTTTGCTTCTAGCCTAGTTGGCACACTAGGCCTCTTTCTTTTTCCCAGCCCAGCCGCTAGCCCTGGCCCTTTCTTTTCTTCGGCCGTTTCTTGGCCCAGTGGCTCGCTCACCCAGTCACCTCCTTCCTCCTGGAGACAAGCCACACCAGGCCGCCTCCTCTCCCCGGGTCAACAAAGAAGCACACTCCCTCCTGGCAGGCCGACGCCGTCTCAAGGCTGCTGCCCGCTTCGCCTCGCTCGCTGCGCCAAAGCTGTCGGCCTCCTCTGTCGCCTCTGCCCGACAAGCTCAGCTTGACAACAGAGCAGTCGAGCTCTCAGCCCGCGCCTCGCCGGTCGCATCACCAGACGCGCCCCATCAACGCTTCGTCTCGCGCTACCAGCCCCCACCATCTGCTCTCTCACCGCCATGCCGCCGACGGCCGTCGCTCTTGTCCCATCCGTCTTGCTGCTGCCTTCTGCGTGAGAGAGCGCCCATGCCCTGCTCCCGTCCCGCCCTGCTAGTGCCCCTGCGCCAAGTTGCGCCGAATGGTCATCAAAGCCTCAATGCTCCTTCCTCTCCCTGGCTACAAGAGAGAGCCCCTGGCCATCCCTTTTTCCCTCCCCCACCTTGCCCCTTCCTTCCCTTTCGCCGAAAACACCAAAGAGCAGAGCTCCCAAGTCGACCGCTGCGCCACCCCTAGCTCCTCCGTCGCTCCGGCGAATTTCTCCCCACGACGTCCGCGTCATTCTGTGTTCTAGGATCCATTGAAGTGTTTCCCCAAGTTAATTTCATTCTTGAACCGCAGGAGGCGACGAATCTCACCTTCTTCCTCGGTTCCGGCCGGTTGAGCTCCACCGACGCCATCTTCTCCTCGATGCCCCTCGAGTCAATTAACCGGAGCTGGAGCACCACCTCGACGTCCTTGGCCTCCCTCAATTGCCGGCCAAGCTTCCCCACCTCCCTAGGCCGCCGCCACCGTGAACCGCCTCGGCGCTGCCCCTGGCTCCCGTCGCGGGACCTCCCCGGTGCTCCTCTACCTCCATGAACCGCACGATAAGCCTTCTTGGACCTCCCCCGTGCCCATGCTCGCTTCCTCTTTTCCTCCCCTTGCTCTGGCCGCCGGTGCCCTTGTTGGTCGCCGCGCCCGTCCGCTCCCACTAACGCCATCTCCTCCTCGGCGGCGTCCCGGCCGTGACGCCGCCTCCCTCGGCCTCCTACACTACTCCGGCGGCCGTGCTTTGATCACCGCCGCCTCTCTAGCCTCTCGCTGCCACCGTAGCCCGTGCCGTCTTGCTCCCTTCTCTCCTTTCTCTGTGAAGCCGAGTGTGCAGTCTAGCTCTCTATCTCCCTCTCTCACTCAATGGCAGGTGGGCCTTTTCCCCTCAAAGCAGATGGAGGACCTGTTTGGTTAAGTTCTTTGGTTAATTGAAGATCATGCTAAATCATTAGTTAGCTTCCCTCTGTCAAACCCTCTAAATTGAATGATTGTTCAATTAATAACTTAAGTTAAATTAATCTTCCACTAATGTGTAAAAACTATGAGAAACAAGAACTTAAGTTACAACTTTCGGGTAATTGAATTTAAAGCTATTCAAGAATAATTTATGTTGTCCTCAATCTCTTGCTCTAGAAACTTAAAACATTTATCTTGCAAATCCTATCAATCTTCTTGGTCCAAATAGTAACCCTCGCATCTTTATCCTCCAATCTAAAGTTATCATGTTAATTAAAAATAATCAATGTGAAAGATAAGCCTGGTAAAAAGGTCAAGTATCCTCTCCATGCCCCAAAATCTTGAAGATACCTAATTTGGTAAGTTTTAATCAAAGAAATAGAATTATCTAAACCTTAAGTCCCTAATCCTTATCTTAAATATAACTCATGCATGGTTATACACATTCTTGTGAAAGCGGCAAATAAGTTCAAAGTGAGTTAATTAACCAATATAATCTTGTCCAATATCAATCATCCTATCTTTATCTCTAAACTTAAATCATCGAGGGTTTCTAAGAAATAATTAATGTATCAACAATTCAAGGCACAACCTTAATCAAGAATTCCAGTAACTTTGGACCCCAAGTTTAACTCGGCGAATTAAAATTATACTCCTCATATGATAAACTCACACCCTAATCTCTAATGTTCAACACTCCTCAAATAATGCTCAGTATTCCTTCATACTCATATCTATCATAAGTCTAACCCAACTCATGAGACTCCCTTGCTAAATATTAAAGAAACTCTTGAATTTAAAAGATCAAGCTATGTCTCTTTTTCCTCGATCGGCAATATCTTGCCATCTTTCAAATCTAAAAGTGAATCTCCCCGCAAATGTTCCCTCGATCTTGGTCCTCTCTTGTTTCCCCTCCCGGCAGAGTTTCTCCGCCATTTCCCCTTCCGCTCAAATAGTCGTTTGACTTTGTCAAGCATCCCCCATTCGCAACATCTCCTCTCATAATCTCGATCATCGCAAATCTTATGCAAGCTCAATTGAATTTATTTGGTCTTTTGGAGTTCTTTGGATTTATTTGGTTTCTCGATCGTTATCGTGTAATTAGAAGTTGGAGTCCCGAAGAAACAACGACTCGAGCGGGATCAAAAGATTCGGATAGAGATGCGGATCAAGAATTCAAGACTATTGACTGAGAAGGCTTTGAGTAAGATCAAGGCCACGGTAAATAGACCCAGGCGAGTTAATACTTTGACCATATTGATCCTACATTTTATGCAAATTGTATTCGTTTAAATTAGCAAAATTGCATGCTTTAATTTTTATCAAATGTATGTTAAAGCTTAAGGTAGTAAACACCCACTTGTTAATTAATTAATTAATATGCCATCCTTGATAATTTGAATCCATTAATCCTTGTCACCCTAGTAACTATATGGTAATACTAGTTATAGGTTGTACTTAAGCGACATGCTAGTCTTGCTTAAGTACCGGGGTATTAAATACCCCAATCATCATTTTCCTCAAACATAAAAATGATTTGGGCAGTCATTGGTGGTCCATTGACTGAAAGGAATGGTCTAAAATGGTTTTACTCCCCAAAAACCCCAATTGCTAGTTCTATCTGGGCGGATGGTGAGGCGGTGGGTGCTCGGGGAGCATAAGGATGGTTGGTTTGTGGAATGAACCGCCCAGATAACCCTAAGGACTTAATCTTGTCACGAGCTCCCGTGTTAAACAAGTACAACCACAAGTCTGCAAAGTGCAACTTGGCTTAGTAAAGTTATTGAACCTTGAAAGTCATCTCACTGGAGGGGAACGAAGAACGTACAAGTCGGAGATACTCCGGCTTGGAAGGACACCAAAAGGTGAAGTTACAATTTCGCTAATCGTTGTGGTTTGGCCACCGCTAGTCGTTGTGGTGAACATCCCGCACAACATATGGGCGTAACCCCGTATGGGTGGAATGACAGAAGGGGCGAGATATCTAGAAAGGTTACTATGACGGTCGCCCAACTACATGACTACGGAATCATGTGGGGTAACGGGTATGACTATCTCTTGTGGGTAAAGTGTGCAACCTCTGCAGAGTCTAAACTGTTTAAACAGCCATGCCTACGGTCAAAGGCGGACATGGGAATCATAACTTGAGTTAGTTCTATTTCAACAACTTTGTGGGTGGTATGGAAAATGGTGGAAGGGCTCACCTAGCCCTGTGTTGGATTTTCCCTGAGTCTTCGAGCTCAGTGGGTGTGGTCATTGGAGGCAGCTCCAATTGAAAAGATGCATGGTAGAGTTTCCGCCGGAGGGAACCTCTACTAAAGTATATATTGCACATTGCTCTCTATCTTAAAATACAATTTGTTAAAATGCTAAGTGATAGGACTTTGTAAGTATGATATTTGAAAAGATTGCTTTAGCAAATAAAAGAACCTGAGCCCTCTTTGTTAAGCCTTGCATGTATATTATTGCATTGTGTGTTGGCTCGCGAGCACGGTAGTAGTGCTCATTCTCGCTCCTCTCCCCAAACCCTTCAGAAATGAAGATGAAGGAAGACTACGTGTCCTCGAGGATCCGTGAAAATTGGAGGCTCGAGAGATGATGAAGAGTAGATTAGTTCGCTTAGTCCGGATCTTGCCCCAGCTAGTTGACTCACAGGTACTTGCGTGCATCCAATATTACCCAAGTCCTTGGTTAATATCGGGCGTACAGGTTTTCGATCACTTGCCCGTGGAGAGATGTGCTCTCACCCTTCGCTTCCGTTGTCGCCTCGCTACTTTTGTAATGTAATCGGTTTGGCTTTCGTTCGGCCCTTATTGTAAAACCTGACCCGATGCGGTCTATGTAAAGCTCTGATGTGTTGATTAATGAATGGTATGGTTTTATCTACACCATGTATGAATTGATTCGGTAATGTATCTGTGAGTGCTATCTACTGACCCAGGGAATAGCACAGTGATTCCACAGAGGATTTGGATTCTCAGAATCTGGGTCCGACAAGAAGTTACCTGTTGTCTCCCTCCAAGAGTCGGCCTCCTCCTCGCCGTCACTTTCAGACTCCCAAGGACTCCCTTTCCTGTACTACAGCACTGCTGTTCTTGTTCTTTCGGTCGTCCGGCCAACCGTCCGCCACGCGCCTCTCCGGCGAGCAGAGCCGTGGAGGTTAATGGTGATGGCGCCACCGCACATGGAAGCAGAACGAACTTCTTCGCCGCATTGGCCGATGAACTGTTAGTTGCTCACCTGGGCGTTGCCGATTGAAACAGCGGCTCCGCCATTCAGGCTGCCGCCGCCGCTTGCCGGAGACGGACGAGGTAGGTGAAAGGGAGTGAATGAAATATCTATTGTTTCTTCTACGGGAAATTCGCCATTTTTACATGTGGTTTCTATGCTTGCCATTAAGTTTTCGGTAATTGATATTTTACCCATCTTTACGTACGTTCTTTTTTTACCACTTTGGACAATTTTATCACTGTCTTTTCCATCACCTTTTTCTTCCTTTCTTCTCATCTCTTCTTTCATCAAAATCCTCTCCCCCTTTTTCTTCCTCCAACCGATCTCCTCCCGACTCTCCTCTTCCCTTTCGGCCGAGACAATTTTGCCACTGTCTTCTTCATCACCTTTTTCTTCTTTCTCATCTCTTCTTTCATCAAGATCCCACCTGCCTTCTTCTTCCTCCACTAGATCTCCCGACTCCCCTCTTCCCTTTCGGTCGAGACGGACCCGACCGGTCCCCACCGAGTCACCCCGCCTGCACAGGCACCAAAGGCCACCTCTCTTGGGTCGGACCCGGAAGGGAGAGAGTCGCCTCCCTTCCTTCATCCTCACCCTTGTTGGAATTAATCTTGTCATGTTGTATCATTGAGTCTAAGTATGTATGCGTGTGCGCATGTATGTGTTAGATGTGCACCTATGGTGATAGGATAGAGTTAATTAGCATTAGGAGTTAGTTGCATGTGAGATGCAACGTGCATGCACTCAGGGAGTTAGAGTTTGTGTTAATAGACTTAGCATGCACTTGCATGTGGCTGCATGTGTGCGTGCAATCGTGGTGCTTGCATGCAGGCATGCATGGGTGTGTTAGTGGTGCATGCTGTGGGCGAGAATAGGTAGTGCTGGTGGCTGTTAGTGCGGCTAATGGCCATGAGTTTAGGAGTGTAGTTAGTGGATCATGGATGTATAAATGTTGCATTGCATCGTGAATCAAATAGTGTGGTCGGAGAGCAAAGATGTAGTCCCTGTGCGCGTCTCTTCTTGTGTTTCTTCTCCTGTATATCGGTGTGTTGAGAGATAAACACAAGTGAGAGAGTTAGAGAGATGGAGATGAGCGAATCATCTCCAATAATTGGTATCAGAGCTTGAGATCCAGGAGTGTTAGGCGACACCGACGACATGGCGATGTCGAGGCTTGCGGCGAGAGGCCGTGGCGGCGTCAAGGTGCTGCCTTGATGCGGTGGAGACTATGAACGGTGGTGGGAGGCCGCGTTCGTGGAGGTGGCCTTGCGAGGTCGCTATGAGAAGACAGTCGGTGTGATGCCGATGGTGTTTGTGCAAGGCCATGAGGAGGTGGCTATGCGCAAGAGCCACGTTGGAGGCCACGAACCGCGGTGTGAGGCCGTGTTCGTGGAGGCGACGGTGATGGCGTGCGGTCGGCTCGCGGAGGCGCGGCGCGGAGCGCAACGGTGGTGCGAAACCGTTGTGAGGATTCGGCGTGAAGCCGAAGGTGGTGGTGTGAAGCCATCGTCGCTAGAGGAGTCGGTGTGAAGCCGACAAGCATGCCTCGGTGTGAAGCCGAGCGGTAGCGGTGTGATGCCGCTGCGAGGAGAAGCTGGTGGCGTGAGGTCACAATGGTGTCTCGCTCACGCTTGAAGTTGTGTACGGCGGCGACGTGTGGTCGTCAGCAGACGTACATGAAAGGAGGTGTGAGGCCACCAGGAGAAGTCAGTGTGAGACTGACAATGACAGCGGTGCGATGCCGCTAGGAGAAAGCCGCTGCGTGCGGCAAGACGATGTGGGTGATCTGCATCGGTGAGTGCAAGATGTGAAGCTTAACATGACAAGATTAAGGGGGTGATTGTTGGAATTAATCTTGTCATGTTGTATCATTGAGTCTAAGTATGTATGCGTGCGCGCATGTATGTGTTAGATGTGCACCTATGATGATAGGATAGAGTTAATTAGCATTAGGAGTTAGTTGCATGTGAGATGCAACGTGCATGCACTCAGGGAGTTAGAGTTTGTGTTAATAGACTTAGCATGCACTTGCATGTGGCTGCATGTGTGCGTGCGATCGTGGTGCTTGCATGCAGGCATGCATGGGTGTGTTAGTGGTGCATGCTGTGGGCGAGAATAGGTAGTGCTGGTGGCAGTTAGTGCGGCTAATGGCCATGAGTTTAGGAGTGTAGTTAGTGGATCATGGACGTATAAATGTTGCAGTGCGTCGTGAATGAAATAGTGTGGCCGGAGAGCAAAGATGTAGTCCCTGTGTGCGTCTCTTCTTGTGTTTCTTCTCCTGTATATCGGTGTGTTGAGAGATAAACACAAGTGAGAGAGTTAGAGAGATGGAGATGAGCGGATCATCTCCAACAACCCTCGCCTCCCGCACCTCGCGCCACCGCTGTAACCTCTGCGCTGACCTCCTCCTTGCTACACTCGCCCGCTACCGCTCCACCTCCTGCCTCGCTCTTTCCTTCTACCCCCGCGTCCCGGACTCCACCCTCGCCTCTCTCTCTGCCGCGCCCTCCCTCCATGCTGTGGACCTTTCCCGCTCCCGGGGATTCGGCACCGCCGGCCTCGCCGTAGCCTCGCCTCGCCTGCCTGTCCTTGGCCACCTTGTGCTGACGCCACCACCTTGCCGGGTCCCGCGTCGCCATGCCAGCACCCTCATTGCCTGAGCCGCGGGGAGAGAAAGACGAAGGCGGAGGCAGCGGTTGACGCCCCCAGCATTGGCTTGAGTTCCATGCATGCAGAGGTTCCGGCCATGGTCGCTTGGGAGGTGAGGGACAGACAAAGGAAGAAGAAGAATACATGGGCAAAATGGGCATTTTTTTTCTCCAAATGGGAAAATGATCAAGTGGCTCGTAAAACATGTGTCATTTGATCTATTACCGAGAACTTAATGGCAAATGATAGAAAACACATATAAAGTGTGGCAAAATGGCAAATTTCCCTTTATTCTAGCACGATCAGAGCCGCAGTGTCTTGATCAACTAGTTGAAGAAAACCCAGATGTGAACGTACGTGATAATATCATAGTATATTGAGGGTTCCTTGTGCAAAACTCCTTCCGCGACCTTCCAAGTCTCAATCTGGGTCGTATAATTCCGACCAATAGTTATTCGTAGCCCGAATTTGGATCGCAGTTTTTTATTGCCATCCATCAGGATGACAAGATGAGGAGTTATACAGAAATAATAAGAAGACCCATATGTAACAATGCACCAGCTATCTCTCCGTATCGATCTGGACTGTGCATCCTGGATCCAATAGCCAAATGTTACGAACCCATGCCTTTCCCCTCCACGTGGTGCGCAGCGTAAGTGGATCGCCATGAATTGGCTGTTTACCGTGCTCTCCACCCCACCACCGAGCGTGCGATCGGCCGGAGTCAATTGTCATCATCGCAGACGCGTCCGGGCTTGGGAGGCCTCGTGATGAGGATATGCATGGCATATACACCTATTTGGGCAAGAGAGGAGTGGGAGGTCGGCCCAAGAGGAAGAAACAAGAGCAATCAAGTTTCAATCAGCGTGGTGCTCGTCGTTCTACTGTCAAAGTTCGTAAAGGTTTGTGCACTAATTACGAGGTTTCAAATATGCAAAAATTTAATATTTAGAAAGCCTATCAAAATTAGTTTCCAACGTATCAAACGACATGTGATAAAGCCCCGGGCCCGGAAGGCTTCCCCTCAAATTTCTACAAATCCTGTTGGCAAACCATTAAGGCGGACATCATAGCAGTTTTCCATAGTTTCCACTCTCTCTACACGTCGCACCTTCATCTACTCAACTCAACCAACATTGTGTTAATTACAAAAAAGGAGGGGCGGATAAAGTGCAAGATTTTAGACCCATCAGTCTCATTCACGACCTCGAGAAGTGGATTACAAAAACGCTAGTGCTACAGGTGGCGCCGATCCTAAATAACCTGGTATTGTAGGCCCAGAGTGCCTTCATCAAGACAAGGAGCATTCATGACAACTTCATATATGTATGAAACTTGATAAGAAGGCTCCACCGCTTTAAAACCCCTACGCTCTTCCTCAAACTCGACATTGCGAAGGCTTTCGACACGGTCCGTTGGGACTACCTCCTTGACCTTCTTTGGAAAAAGGCTTTCCCTATAGATGGACAAACTGGGTGGCGGCCCTTCTAAGATCTGTCTCGTCCAGAGTCCTCCTCAATGGCATCCCCGACAAGCTGATCACCCACGAAAGGGGGCTGCGGCAAGGAGACCCACTCTCGCCTTTCCTTTTCATTTTGGCCATTGATCCCATCCAACGTCTCCTAGAAATGGCAATAGAAATGGGTTTCCTCGCCCGCACGTGAGACGTTTCGCTAGACTCAGAACCTCTATTTATGCGGACGACGCGATAATTTTCATCAATCCAAGCGCAACTGAAAGCCACACAACCACCCAGATTATACTCAATTTCGAAAAATGCATCAGGCCTCCACACCAATTTCCAAAAAAGCACGATGCTTTCAATTAGATGCGAACACATAGACCTCAACACGGTCTTCCTGGATTTACTGGTAATCCGATCGACCTTCCCGATCAAATACCTTGGACTTCCGCTCACCTACAGGCTTCGCAGGGTGGATTACCAGCCTCTTCTGGACAAAGTGGGAGGTAGGCTAGCTGGTTGGTAGGGGCGTTTACTATCCCCAGTAAGGCGGGCCACCCTGGTTAAATCTGTCCTCACTTCGGTTCCAATTTATTACCTCACGGTCTTCAAAACTCCCAAGATGGTACTCCGTGCCCTCGACCGAATTAGGTGTCGTTTCCTATAGGCCAGACACGAAAACATCTCAGGGGGCAAGTGTAAACTCAACTGGGACAAAGTGTGTCACCCAACCCAGCTGGGCGGCCTAGGAGTCCTCAGCCTCTCGAAATTTTTAGTGGCACTAAGACTCCGTTGGCTTCGGCAAAATTGGAAGGCTTCGTCCAAACCTTGGGTCGGAATGGAAGCACCTTGCGACAATTGGGACCGAAGCCTTTTCGCGGCGTCAATCAGGATCTCCATTGGGGACGGTAAAACATCACATTTCTGGTAATCAGCCTGATTAAATGGAGAGGCACCAAAAGATCTAGCCCCTAAGATCTTCAAAATCTCCAAAAGGAAAAACCAAACAGTGGCTTCCACCTTACAGAATGGATGTTCGGTATAGGACATAAATATCCTTAGGGGACTCTCAATCCACCATATCCAATAATTCGTGGAACTATGGACCAAAACCAACCAAATCCACATGGTTCACGGCACCCCGGATGAGATCTCATGGAAGATAACCTCGAACGGTAACTACTCCTCAAATCCTCCTATGCTCTACAATTTCTGGGCTCGACTGTGACAAACTTCAAAACTATAATTTGGAAAACCAATGCCCCCCCCCCCAAAGTGCAAATTCTTCGCATGGCTGGCAATACAAAACAAGCTATGGACCTTAGATAGACTGAAAGCAAGAGGGTGGCCAAACCAATGTTTCTGTTCCCTTTGCAGACACACTCTGGAATCAGTCATTCATCTTTTCGTCCAATGTCATTTCTCCTCAAGAATTTGGAAGCACATGGTAGACTGGCTAGGAAATGAGAGTTTACAGCCACCTCTCTAGTCCCCTAGCACAAACATCTTGGATTGGTGGTCCAATTGTGACGACCCAATCCTAGGGTTCCCGAGAGATCCTCCAGGACCTCTGGAAAGTCCACCAGGACCTCCCAGGAGGTCCATAAAGGACCTCTCGGACAGTCCACTAAAGTCACCCAGGAGGTCCTGCAAGACCTCCTGGAGGTCCAGGAGAACTGACCCGAGAGAGAGTCTTTGCACCGAGGAGCACCCACGACCTGCCATAGCCCCACGTGGAAACAAATGAGGAGGTCCGAGGGCGCACCAAGACCTCCCACGACCCTCCAGAGGAGGTCGTGGAGGCCTGGGTCCACTCCAGAACCCCACATGTTTTTCCCAACGTGAGATCATGGAGGACCGAGCCTGCTCCAAGGTCCTCTGTGAAACTTAAGCTAGTCCCAAGGATCATAGCTAGCTCTTCACAGCACAAACACAATGGTGGTGACATCCAGAGCACACCTTTATTGAAACATAATATTAACAAAGTTGATTACAAGGTGGCCTTGGGCCAAGCATAAATACATAAAAGCAAAAGAAGGCAAAAGGGTCCATCAACACGCCACAGGCAGCTGACTGAAGGGCATAACCTAATTGCTTTGATCTTCATCACTGCCAATATCTTCTCCTGGCAAAGATTATAATGAGCAAGAGTGAGCACTACCACTGTGCTCGCAAGTTGCACCCGTGGGATAACAATATGTCATGCATATATGGAGATTCAAAGGATGGCATAATATGGTTATTTTACACAAAGCTAGTTTTCTTTCCAATACCATTATTAATTTCCAAAGCAGGTCTTTTAATAGATAAAACTCTTTATATCAAAACAATTTTTCAGTTGGGTATCAATCATCATAAATTGGAGAAGGATACCCTCCTGACATTAGGCTCCCAGCCCAAACCCATGGGATAAAATCCCAAAAACAGATTTGATAACCTTTTTGGAAAAACCCCAAAACTCAACATCTAACTTCAAGTGGCCTTTGCCAGCACGTCCATGACCGTGGACACGGCTATTCGAATAGATTTAACTCTGCAGAGGTTGTGCACTTTACCCACACGACATGAAAAACTCTAGTTTGTCCCAAGATTCGTCAATGCCACCTCTCACTTCAAAGGTGAGAGATCTAGAGCTCATGACAAGGCCTTTACAATGCATTGCTCCACCACACCTTTCCTTGCTAAGGTTTCACTTTCCTATGGATGCAATCCGTGAAAGCCCCTCTTGCACCGATGGGAACAATAGGTCATAAAAGACCTCTAGTCAACAAGACCTCCCACACCTCTAATGGAGCAGCATGTGGTAAAGTTTTGCAAATTATTCAGCCAGGTCCCACTCCCCATTCTGGAGACATGTGGTTGCACGATTGTGGCATAGCCCATTATAGGCATGGCATTGGTCGCTCAAAGACCGGTCCTCACATGACTAGGGCAACTTTCACAAACCCAAGGGCATCGATCTACCATAAAGGCACGACCCCGTGCATAAACTTGCACCAACCAAGTCAACCATTTGCCCCAGTCCAATCCATTTTATTTTCTTTGCTTTCCTAGCATCATCTTTATACCTTCATGACATCCCTATGTCATGATAAAAACATTTAAAGTAGTTCTTGGTTGTGTTGGTAAAGATTTCCCCAAAACAACAATTTTGGTCTAAGCACAACTAAGCATATGTTTTCAAATGATCTTGGCTCTTACTACTGTATTGACCAAGTTTGACCTAATGGTGACAATATGTTCAGTCCAAAGTCAACAGAGGTCATACAAAGGAAATGTGTATAACTATGAAGTTAAAATTGGCATTGAACTAACTTGATAGAAATAAGCATGCAATATACATTAAAACAGGACATAAATACTTTGAATTACTGGGTGCAATATGTTCAAAAGTGCAACTTGCCTTGCTCACTACTCTGAGATCCTTCCTCTTCAGAACCCTCAGACTCTTGGGAATCCTCACAATCTACATATATATAAAAAGGGCAAATTCAAAGAAGATTCAAATAAAGATCCAAGTAAGAACAATAAGAAGACCATAAGAATCTCAAAAGAATATCCAAAACTTAATCAACAGAGAAGGTTTCAATTCCAGATCGGGTTCTTAGGGAGGAGGTCTAGGCTCACCAGAGGAGGGTGGTCTTTTAACAAAATACCCTAAAGGAGTGATATAAGTGATGGAACAAGGAGGTCCTGAGAAGCGGCCCTAGCGCCAAACCAAGGAGGAGGTTCTTGTACAAAAAGCCACAGAAGTCCAAAAGAAGTCCGCAAAAGAAGGTCCTGTGAGGGACATGACCAATTTAATACCGTGACCAACATAGTAGTGAAGCAAACCACTAGAGGACTTACTAGGGACAGGGAAAGGGCAATGGATGAAAAGGAGGTCGTGAGCTACACGAACGTCCCTGGAAGGCCACTGGACTAGAGTCAAAATGGTGAACGTGAAGATGTTAAAATGACAGGGTTTCCTGGACCGCATATAGTCAAAAAGGGTGAAGGAAAATAGGTATACACGAGTCCAGGATAAGTATAGAGATGGGTCAAAAGTTGGTGAATGTCGTAGGTGTGTCACTACCACCCTGGGTAAAAGGTACCATAAAAGGACATGTAAGATGTTATGGGAAGGAACAAAGGAAAATGTCAGAGTACAACTCAGTGACCAAATTCAAGGTAGTCACCACGTATGTGTATGCATTTAATGTGACAAGACATACATTAAATGCCCAAGATACTTACGTGGCGGAGGAAATGAGGATGACTAAGACTGGCAAGTGGGGCCAGTCAATTTTGGAACAGTCGGGTCAAAGATAGGGGAGGTCTTCCCCCACAGGAGAGGTCCTCAGGGAGGTCCGAGCGGCTTAGGAGGTCCTAAGCCCAAGGACAGGGAGGTCTAAAGGCTGAGGAGGTCCAGACAGGGGGAGGTCCTGACGGTCAGGATCTCACCAAGGGAGGTCTGGCGGGGAGGTCTGAGCGGTTGGATCTCAGGAGGAGGTCCAACGACCAAGAGCAAAGGAGGGGAGGTCCTCAGAGAGAAATGACGCACGGGGAGGTCTGGGCCTTTGGATTCAAAGTGAGGGGAGGTCCAAGCCGTTCGATTCAGAACAAAGGGGAGGTCCACGAAGGGACATAACGCATGGGAGGTCTAGACCCTTGGATTGGAAATGGGAAGAGGTTTGGACCGCCAGATCTAGCACAAGGGAGGTCCATGCGGAGTGGTTTCAGAGGCATTCCATAGAGGGGTTCTATCCGAGGGAGGTCTTCTCGGTCAAGAGTAAAAAGTCAAGATGGTTCAAATGAACTCAGAAAAATCGAAGGCACACAAGAGGTCTATTGGAATGCATGGAGGTCCGAATGAAAGGAGGTCTAGGCATAAAGAGGTTTAGACTTAAGAGAAGTCTGAACAGAAAAGAGGTTTGAACCCTAAGAGATTCAAACCAACAAAGAGGTCCAAATGACCAAGCTCAAAGAAAGAAAGGCCTGGTCATACGAGTATTTCCTAGTGAGACTAGGTCTAAGCTTTAGAGGAGGTCTAAACCTACATGACCCGAAGGAGATAGGTTACAGGAGAATTGCTGAATTTACTAGCACGGAGGCACAGTAACTCAAATCCTTCCAACAAAACCAAATTTGAATCCTCACTAAAACAAAATAATTTTAATTTATTTTACACATTTAAAAAGGATTTAGAAAATCGAGATGTTACAAACCTACCCCCCTTAAAAGAATCTCGACCCCGAGATTCAAACAGAATCAGCAAAGAGGTAGGGGTAATTAGTCTTAAGTTCCTCTTCTTTTTCCCATGTAGCTTCACTTTCTGGATGATGGCTCCACTGCACTTTGTATGACTTGATAATTCTGCTCCGGGTAACTCGTTCGGCAACATCCAGAATTTTAATTGGTCGCTCCACATATGTAAGGTCTTCCTGTAAGTCCAAGTCCTCTACTACAAGATGATCTTGAGAAACCGTAGGCATTTCCTTAGTTGTGATACATGAAAAATGTTGTGTCTTGCCGCCAGGACTCGAAGTTCCAGTTTATATGCTACTTCACCTTGTCTTGCTAAGATCTTGTATGGTCCTACATACCTTGGTGCCAACTTTCCCCTCATCCGAAATCTTCTAATTCCCCGAATCGGTGTTACTCTGAGATATACAAAGTCACCAACCTCAAAGGATAAATCTCTGCGTCGGGTGTCAGCATAGCTCTTTTGTCGGGACTGGGCCACTCTCAACCGTTCCTTAATCAACTTCACTTTGCTCTCAGCATCATTGATCAGGTCTGGCCCATAAAGTTGATGTTCTCCAACCTCATCCCAAAGAAGTGGCGTCCTACAAGGTCTACCATATAAAGCCTCAAATGGGGACATTTGTAGGCTAGCTTGATAGCTATTATTGTAAGAAAATTCGGCATAGGGCATGTTTTTGTCCCAACTTTTCCCAAAATCCAGAGCACATGCCCTAAGCATGTCCTCCAATATTTGATTTACCCTCTCTGTTTGCCCATCGGTTTGAGGATGATAAGCTGTACTAAAATTGAGTTTAGTACCTAGAGCTTCATGCAAACTTTGCCAAAACCTTGAGGTAAATTGGGATCCTCTGTCTGATACTATTCTTTTGGGCACTCCATGCAAACAAACAATTCTGGCTATATATAGATCTGCCAAGACATTACTAGTATAGGTGGTCTTAACTGGTATGAAATGTGCTACTTTAGTTAGCCTATCAACCACCACCCATATGGAGTCATACCCAGACTGGGTCCTAGGCAATCCAGTAATGAAATCCATGCCCACTTGCTCCCATTTCCATTCGGGTATGGGCAAGGGTCAGAATAAACCCATGGTTTTGGTGTAGAGCTTTCACTCTCATGCACACATCACATTGGGCTACATACCTAGCAATATCTTGCTTCATCTTTGGTCCACCAAGACATTTCTTTAAGGTCTTGATACATTTTGGTAGTCTTTGCCTCGTGGATAGAATATGGTGATCCGTGTGCTTCCTCCAAAATGAGTTGCTTAATCTCTTGGTTGTTTGGCACACAAATTCGGCTACCAAACCATATTACTCCTTGCTCGTCCTCAGTGAAGCCTGAGGCTTTACCCCTTCTCATATTTTTCTTAATTTCTTGGATGTCTTCATCTCTTTCTTGTTGTTCCTTAATCTGATCCAGGACGGTTGGATGCACCTCCAAGGTATTCATATAGCCTTGCTCTACTATCTCCAGATTGAGGTACCTCATTTCCTCATATAGTCTTGGTTGTTGTTCCTGGACCGACAAGGTGTTACAATATCCTTTTCGGCTCAAAGCATCAGCCACTGTGTTGGCTTTACCTGGATGATAGTGTATCCCAAGGTCATAGTCCTTAATTAATTCTAACCACCTCCTTTGTCTTAAGTTCGATTGCATTTGTGTGAAAATGTACTTCAAGCTTTTGTGGTCAAGTATACCTCACATCGGTTCTTCGATGAGGTAGTGTCGCCATATTTTTAAGGCATGTACAACAGCTGCTAGTTCAAGATCATGTGTTGGGTAGTTCTCCTCATGAGGTCTCAATTGTCTAGAGGCATACGCCACTACCCTTCTATCTTGCATTAGCACACATCCCAGACCCTGATGGGATGCATCACAAAACACTTCAAAGTCCTTTTGAATGTCTGGGAGTATCAACACAGGAGCTGTGGTAAGTTTTTCCTTCAACTTCTGAAAACTTTGTTCACAGGTCTTAGTCCACTCAAACCTCTTTTCCTTTTTCAGTAGTTGAGTAAGAGGTCTAGCAGTCTTAGAAAAATCTTTAATAAATCTTCTATAATACCCAGCTAGTCCAAGAAAGCTTCTTACCTCAATCACTGTTTTAGGAGGTCTCCAGTTCAAGACAGCTTCCACCTTTGAGGGGTCCACAGCTACACCTTTAGCTGAAATAATATGACCTAAGAAGGCTACTTGACTTAGCCAAAACTCACATTTACTAAATTTGGCATAGAGATGCTGCTCTCTCAGTCTTCCCAACACCATTCTTAGGTGGTCTTCATGTTCTGCTTCACTTTTAGAATAGATGAGAATATCATCAATAAATACCACCACAAATTTGTCAAGGAAGTCCATGAATACTTTGTTCATCATGCTCATGAAATAAGCTGGAGCATTTGTCAACCCAAATGACATCACAGTGAACTCATATAGTCAATACCTTGTGGTAAAAGCTATTTTGGGGATGTCCTCTGCCCTGATTTTAAGTTGATGGTAACCAGACCTTAAGTCTATTTTAGAGAACACACTTGCCCCCTTAAGTTGGTCAAAGAGGTCATCTATCCTTGGCAATGGATATTTGTTCTTAATAGTGACCTCATTGAGTGATCTATAATCCACACACATTCTTAAGCTCTTGTCCTTCTTTTTAACAAATAGCAGTGCTCCCCATGGTGAAGAGCTTGGTCTAATAAATCCTTTTCCTTCAATTCTTGGATCTGCTTTCTTCAATTCTACAAGTTCATTCACGGGCATCTGTAAGGTCTTTTGGATATGGGTCTCTGTCCCAGGACCAGATCAATTAGGAAAGAGATATCCCTATCGGGTGGCATTCGAGGAGCTCCTCGGGAATACATCCAAAAACTCTTTAACCACTTGGAGGTCTTCCAGCTTCACTACCTCCTTTACATTGGTTAGAAGAGGTCCTATCTTAAGGGAGGTCTTTGGTTTGAACTTCACTCTATTTCCTTGTTCATTGGTAAGTGTTATGGATTTAGTAGCACAATCAATCGCCCTTTATTCTTAGTCAACCAATTCATTCCAAGGATCACATCCAAATTTCTTGAGTTGGCAAAACTATTAAGTCTCAAGATGAAATAGAACCCCGTAAATCTCTAAGGTGAGATTTGGGCAGAGGGTATTAGTCCTCATATCTATGCCCGGGACATGTATTAGCATAGGATTAGCTAAAGGTACTATAGATAGCCCACACTTTCCCACAAATTTGCTTGAAACAAAAGAATGGGAAGCCCCGGAGTCAAATAGAACCGAAGCTAGTACAGAATTAACAGGGAACATACCGAGGACTACATCAGGTGCACCATGTGCCTCTTTTGCCGTAACATGTGTGACACGGCCTTTGATGACCTTAGTGGCAGGTTTCACACTCAAGGCACTTCCTTGAACCGATATCCCTTGATCAGATCGGGCTGGGGCAGTAACTTGTTGCTTCTTTGGGCACTTATTAGCATAGTGCCCAATCTCATTACAAAAGAAACAGTGACACCAGCAGAGGAGGTCATGCTTGGTTTTTTTGGGCCGGCTTCCAGAGGAGGTCCTATGGTAGCTTGACCGCTTGTGCACCGCTCGACCTGATGCTCTTGAGGAGGAGGTCCGTAGGACTTGTCTTTGAGAGGTCTCGAGACCGGGAGGTCCTAGGTTTAGGAAATCCTCGAGGTTAAACCTCATGCGACTTTCTTTCTCTTCGGCCCTCCATCTTTTGGAGTTTATCCTCTTGTCGGATGGCCTTACTCACAAGTTGTTTGAAAGTCGGTGTTTTCTGGGAAACGAGATGAACAAATATTATCATTCAACCCTTCCATAAAGTGTTCTTGCTTGCTTTCATCAAGAGCAACATCTCCGTGAGCATATCTTGCTAGCCGATTGAATTTATGCATGTATTCATTAACAGTGCGATTGCCTTGCTTCAAAGTACGAAACTCAGTCCTCTTCAATGACATCAGGCCAGGCGGGAGATGAGCACGATGAAAAGCTTTCTTGAACTCATCCCATGTGATGGCACGAGGATCGGCATAAGATTGACTAAAATGCCCCACCACTCGTGAGGTCGGGTCCATCGAGTTGGTGAGAGGCAAAAAGCACTCTCTCATGGTCTGTACATTGCACCATGTCTAATTTTCTACTAACTGCCCTTAACCACTCATCAACATCCATTGGCTCAAGACCTTCTTTGAAAAAGGTTGGAGCGCAACCTCATAAATTCTGCCATGCTAGACCTTGATGGAGGTGGAGCTTGAGTTTGAGGTTGAGCTACTGCTGCAGCTTGCAGAGATTGGGTGTTGGCAATGGACTGTGAAAGTAAGTTTATCAACTGAGTTTGGTTGGCCAACAATTGTGTCCAAGTAGGGCCTTCAGCTGGAGGTGGGGGTGGTTGTGATGTTGGTTGCCCTTGCTCACCCTCAACTCCTCTATTCTGATTGGTCCATATAGCAGGGTTCTCAGCCTCTTCCTCAGCTTGTCGGCTATGATGGCTTGAGTTGCCACTGCCATTTCTAGAAGTGACCATAGTGTCCCAGCACCAAGGCTGGAAAAAGAAAAGAGAAGAAGCTAAGGAAAACTAGCCCAACCAAACCAATTCAGCAACAGAAATTCAATGCAAAGAAAACAGCAATAAGAACCTTTCCAGAACTTATAATGACCAAACATCACGCTACACGTGTCTTACCTTTTTGAGGGAGGTCCTAAGCTTCAGACCTAACTCAAAAGACCTCTAATAGAAGTTGCAAAGGCAAGGAGGTCCATTTAATATTGTAAATGGGTGTGTAGACAGAAACAAGGTAAGATAAGATTAACATAAGAAAGAGAACCAGAACAATAAGAATGGAAAGATGACCCAGGTAAAAAGGAATATTTTATTCTTCTTTTGTCATAAAGTAATTTTGAAGTTCTACAACCATTTCTACTAGGTTACGACCTACAGTCAGGAGAGGCTCTGATACCACTTTTGTGACGACCCAATCCTAGGGTTCCCGAGAGATCCTCTAGGACCTCTGGAAAGTCCACCAGGACCTCCCAGGAGGTCCATAAAGGACCTCTCGGACAGTCCACTAAGGTCACCCAGAGGTCTGCAAGACCTCCTGGAGGTCCGAGAGAACCCGGACCCGAGAAAGAGTCTTTGCAGAGGAGCACCCACGACTGCCATAGCCCCACGTGGAAACAAATGAGGAGGTCCGAGGGCGCACAAGACCTCCCACGACCCTCCGAGGAGGTCGTGGAGGCCCGGGTCCACTCTGAACCCCACATGTTTTTCCCAACGTGAGATCATGGAGGACCGAGCTCGCTCCAAGGTCCTCTGTGAAACTTAAGCTAGTCCCAAGGATCATAGCTAGCTCTTCACAAAGACAAACACAATGGTGGTGACATCCGAACACACCTTTATTGAAACATAATATTAACAAAGTTGATTACAAGGTGGCCTTGGGCCAAGCATAAATACATAAAAGCAAAAAGAAGGCAAAAGGGTCCATCAACACGCCACGCAAATGATCGAGGGCATAACCTAATTGCTTTGATCTTCATCACTTGCCAATATCTTCTCCCGCAAAGATTATAATGAGCAAGAGTGAGCACTACCACTTGTGCTCTTAAGTTGCACCTGTGGGATAACAATATGTCATGCATATATGGAGATTCAAAGGATGGCATAATATGGTTATTTTACACAAAGCCGCTTTTCTTTCCAATACCATTATTAATTTCCAAAGGTGTCTTTTAATAGATAAAACTCTTTATATCAAAACAATTTTTCGGTTGGGTATCAATCATCATAAATTGGAGAAGGATACCCTCGACATTAGGCTCCTCAAATTTCAAACCCATGGGATAAAATCCCAAAAGCAGATTTGATAACCTTTTTGGAAAAACCCCAAAACTCAACATCTAACTTCAAGTGGCCTTTGCCAGCACGTCCATGACCGTGGACACGGCTATTCGAATAGATTTAACTCTGCAGAGGTTGTGCACTTTACCCACACGACATGAAAAACTCTAGTTTGTCCGGCATTCGTCAATGCCACCTCTCACTTCCAAAGGTGAGAGATCTAGAGCTCATGACAAGGCCTTTACAATGCATTGCTCCACCACAGCCTTTCCTTGCTAAGGTTTCACTTTCCTATGGATCGCAATCCGGCGGAAAGCCCCCTCTTGCACCAGTGGGAACAATAGGTCATAAAAGACCTCTAGTCAACAAGACCTCCCACACCTCTAATGGAGCAGCATGTGGTAAAGTTTTGCAAATTATTCAGCCAGGTCCCACTCCCCATTCTGGAGACATGTGGTTGCACGATTGTGGCATAGCCCATTATAGGCATGGCATTGGTCGCTCAAAGACCGGTCCTCACATGACTAGGGCAACTTTCACAAACCCAAGGGCATCGATCTACCATAAAGGCACGACCCCGTGCATAAACTTGCACCAACCAAGTCAACCATTTGCCCCAGTCCAATCCATTTTATTTTCTTTGCTTTCCCAGCATCATCTTTATACCTTCATGACATCCCTATGTCATGATAAAAACATTTAAAGCAGTTCTTGGTTGTGTTGGTAAAGATTTCCCCAAAACAACAATTTTGGTCTAAGCACAACTAAGCATATGTTTTCAAATGATCTTGGCTCTTACTACTGTATTGACCAAGTTTGACCTAATGGTGACAATATGTTCAGTCCAAAGTCAACAGAGGTCATACAAAGGAAATGGGTATAACTATGAAGTTAAAACTGGCATTGAACTAACTTGATAGAAATAAGCATGCAATATACATTAAAACAGGACATAAATACTTTGAATTCTTGGGTGCAATATGTTCAAAAGTGTAACTTGCCTTGCTCACTACTCGAGATCATTCCTCTTGTAACCCTCGGACTCTTGGGAATCCTCACAATCTACATATATATAAAAAGGGCAAATTCAAAGAAGATTCAAATAAAGATCCAAGTAAGAACAATAAGAAGACCATAAGAATCTCAAAAGAATATCCAAAACTTAATCAACAGAGGAGGTTTCAATTCCAGATCGGGTTCTTAGGGAGGAGGTCTAGGCTCACCAGAGGAGGGTGGTCTTTTAACAAAAGACCCTAAAGGAGTGATATAGGTGATGGAACAAGGAGGTCCTGAGAAGCGGCCCTAGCGCCAAACCAAGGAGGAGGTTCTTGTACAAAAAGCCACAGAAGTCCAAAAGAAGTCCGCAAAAGAAGGTCCTGTGAGGGACATGACCAATTTAATACCGTGACCAACATAGTAGTGAAGCAAACCACGGAGGACTTACCAGGATGTGGAAAGGGCAATGGATGAAAAGGAGGTCGTGAGCTACGAACGTCCCCGAAGGCCAATCGACCAGAGTCAAAATGGTGAACGTGAAGATGTTAAAATGACAGGGTTTCCTGGACCGCATATAGTCAAAAAGGTTGAAGGAAAATAGGTATACACGAGTCCAGGATAAGTATAGAGACGGGTCAAAAGTTGGTGAATGTCAGGGCAGGTGTCACTACCACCCTGGGTAAAAGGTACCATAAAAGGACATGTAAGATGTTATGGGAAGGAACAAAGGAAAATGTCAGAGTACAACTCAGTGACCAAATTCAAGGTAGTCACCACGTATGTGTATGCATTTAATGTGACAAGACATACATTAAATGCCCAAGATACTTACGTGGCGGAGGAAATGAGGATGACTGAGACTGGCAAGTGGGGCCAGTCAATTTTGGAATAGTCGTGTCAAAGATAGGGGAGGTCTTCCCCCACAGGAGAGGTCCTCAGGGAGGTCCGAGCGGCTTAGGAGGTCCTAAGCCCAAGGCGAGGAGGTCTAAAGGTGAGGAGGTCCAGACAGGGGAGGTCTGACGACGGCCGATCTCACCAAGGAGGTCTCAAGGGAGGTCTGAGCGGTTGGATCTCCGAGAGGGAGGTCCAACAGCCAAGAGTAGCGCGAGGGGGAGGTCCTCAGAGAGAAATGACGCATGGGGAGGTCTGGGCCTTTGGGTTCAAAGTGAGGAGAGGTCCAAGCCGTTCGATTCAGAACAAAGGGGAGGTCCACGAAGGGACATAACGCATGGGAGGTCTAGACCCTTGGATTGGAAATGGGAAGAGGTTTGGACCGCCAGATCTAGCACAAGGGAGGTCCATGCGGAGTGGTTTCAGAGGCATTCCATAGAGCGGTTCTACCCGAGGGAGGTCTTCTCGGTCAAGAGTAAAAAGTCAAGATGGTTCAAATGAACTCAGAAAAATCGAAGGCACACAAGAGGTCTATTGGAATGCATGGAGGTCCGAATGAAAGGAGGTCTAGGCATAAAGAGGTTTAGACTTAAGAGAAGTCTGAACAGAAAAGAGGTTTGAACCCTAAGAGATTCAAACCAACAAAGAGGTCCAAATGACCAAGCTCAAAGAAAGAAAGGCACGGTCATCTGAGTATTTCCTGGTGAGACTAGGTCTAAGCTTTAGAGGAGGTCTAAACCTACATGACCCGAAGGAGATAGGTTACAGGAGAATTGCTGAATTTACTAGCACGGAGGCACAGTAACTCAAATCCTTCCAACAAAACCAAATTTGAATCCTCACTAAAACAAAATAATTTTAATTTATTTTACACATTTAAAAAGGATTTAGAAAATCGAGATGTTACACCAATGTAGTGGAGAGGAAAGGCTCCCCCAAGAAGGCCACGACTATGACCCTGATCCTTATCACTTGGGAGATCTAGAAGGAACGGAACATAAGAATTTTCAACAGCAAAGCCACAGCACCGTAGGAACTCATAGTGAAGATCAAGGAGAAGGGTAGAACTTGGTCCCAAGCGGGGGGCAAGTGTATGGAGCGTTTCAATCCCCTATAATTAAGGCCTTTATTTAAAACATGTACTCTATGGTTTGATTCCGCCCTTTCTCTGTTAATATAACAGGCAGCCCTCTTGCCGGTTAAATTAAAAAATAGCATATGATTTGGAGCTTTCTACACAAAGTTATGGCAAGTTCATTGGAGGTTGCACAGGCTGTCAAGGCGTCGCGCGAAGATTGCTAAACAAGGGGAGTCCGTAGCTTATGGGGCACCTATGGGGGATCTCCTACAATCCTAAGACTTTCTAAAGGTTTAAAAGGGCATCATTATCATCTTTCTTATTGATTTAATTCGTTTCAAACAAGGACATTGAAGATACGAAGGTTTGAAATCAATTCGGATTGAACTGGTCACCGTCGGCACAGTCCAATTTAAAAAGGTTATATCTTTTGCATACGAACTCCGATTTTAGTGCTCTTGGGCTTGTTGGAAAGCTAACTTCAAGGCCCACTCAAAGGATCAAGTCTTTTCTTCAGATTCCATCTGTGTGCACTGCAACATCCAAAACAAACCGGCGATAGATATTCCAGATGTTCCTTTCTTTGAGTCCAAGTTATCTAGAGAGTTGTTTCTTATTTTAGGTGTCTTAGAAGGGCTATATAAGCCATTATAAATATCCCTGTAACCGAAACTCGACATTATGAATTAAAATACACATTTGTGTTTTAGCATTTAGCTACTTCCATGATGAGGGTCTCACTGTTATCTAGGCTATGCGCCTGTTCTTCCAAGCCTTCGGCACATCCAAGTTCTTGAGGGGAATTGGGCGTTTCTAAGATCATTCTTGCTTTTGTGCTGGGAATTAAGGGTCTGTTATTATCTTTGATCTTACGTCGAGAAGATCGAGCCCCCTTATCATCAGGTGGTGTCAGAGCTTCAGTTGCTCGCAGTATTTTGTTCCTGCAATGTTCGAAGAACAACACAGCTGACATGAAGAAGATGAAGCTAATCATGCAATTCAGTTATTCCGTGGATTACTGTGAGGAGGATTCTCTATACGATCGAAGCTATATGTTCTTCAATCGCTGTCGAGTGGGGAACACCGATTGTGCCATGATGATCGATCTAGGAAGCTTGACGAATGTTGCAAGCCATACACTTGTGGACAAATTGGGGTTGGTCACAAAACTGCATCCGAAGCCATATCGGTTGCTTTGGAGGTTCATGCACATCCCAATCACGAAACAAGTGGAGGTAAAAAAAATTTGGACAGATATAGCGTTTTTGTTACTCGTGATGTGATTCCTATACATATGCGAGCATGTTCGTTGGTGATTGGTGTATATTGGTTGCCCGAATAGCACATACACCGAGTTACATCACATCCCGTCATGCGGTTCTCTTTTCCTTGGAGAGGAATGCAAAGAGAGATTACATCTTGGTCATTGCCGAGGTACCTTCAAGATAGACAACGGTGTGACAGGGTCCAAGATGCCATTGAAGAGCAACGGCGAAAGTTAAAGGCTGCAAAACGGGAAGAAGAGAAGAAGACCGAAGAAGAAAAGAAGCAAACCGAGTTGGCGGCCCTTCTTTCTACCCAAGAACAGCAAGAGGAAGGGTCCTCTCATGATGACAAAATCGTCGGCGAGACACCACAAGACGGTCTTTGTATGCTGACCAAGACAGTTCGGTTAGATGACACGGCTATTGTCTATAAAGGACAACGAAGCAACGTGTTCAAATCTGAATGCAAGATCAAAGAGAAGGTTTGCAAGCTTATTATTGATGGTGGCAGCTACAATAATGTCATCAGCAAGGATTTGGTGCAAGTTTCGGGATTGTCAATGTGCCGGCATCCTCAACCGTCCTATGTGCAATGGTTGCACAATGTCGGTAAGCTGAAGGTCACTCATCGTGTTACAATTTCATTTTCAGTGTGAGATTTCCAAGACAAGGTGGAGTGTGATGTCGTGCCTATGCACGCATGTCACTTGTTGTTGGGATGTCTATGGCAATTCGACTGCAACGCTACACACCATAGGAGGTCCAACAAGTACTCTTTGGTGCATCGAGGCAGATCGTATACCCTATGTCCTATGCCAGAGAGTGATATTCGTGTTGAGAAGATCATCGCTGAAAATACGGTCGTGAAGACTACCCTGAAACCGAGGACAGTTTCGCTTGAAGGGGGAGAGGATGATACGGCGTCAAGTACTACTGCCACTTTAGTTTGTCATCCTAAGTTGCATGCACAACTTGAGGTGACAATGGGTGTAGGTTTGATCAAACAAACGAAGGAAGTGTTACATGTGACCAAGATGGTGGATGGGGAGGACGGACAAAGGGAAAGAAGACAATGCTTGCTTTCAGCCAAAAGCAAGGTTAGACAAGGAAGACACGCGACGCGTGAGGAATATGCACATGGGCCTAAGGCTATGCATGGGAGGCCAAGCATGCATGCATGGCATGCGGTGATAAAGTGGCCTTGTGGGGGGCCAAGGTGGAAGCTAGGCGCACGACATGAGAAGCTTGGATGGTTTGTGACACAAGAAGGCTGGTGCAAGGAGCAAAGGAAAGAGATATTCGATTTCCAAGTGGGACTTTTTTGGATTCCGTTTTGAACTCTATTTTCGGACATCCATCACTTTTGATTTCTGGTTCGGACACTGTTCATGCGCGTGGTACTGTTCACGTGTTGTATTGTTCATCCGAATATTATAGTTTGAGATGGAGTTAGTTTCGGTTTTAGCTAGTAAATCTGAAATCCCTTTTGCTGTTTTTTAAATTACGAAAATAGGAGAGTTTGAGTTGTGTACGTTTAGGTGGTTAAGTTGGTTTCAGACACTAATGTTCACGCGTGGTACTGTTCATCTGAAACCATTGTGCTTGCATGAGAGCCTATTTAAGCCCCATAGTCGTACCATGTAAAGACAAGTTGTGATTTAGATGAATAAAAATCAGAAAAGCCACTTGGCACCAATGGTTGTGTTCTTCAGTTTGGGAGAAGGGAGATTGAGAGAGAGTTGGTCGACAGAGATTGAGAGAGAAGATTAATCTAGTATTTCGGTTTTGGTGCAAGACAAGATCCCTCCTTTCTTGGATTAAGCCGAAAGCATCTACTACTTTTTGCAATTCGATCATACTCGATTGGTTTGTAAGTTCCATATCTATCTACTGGGGTTTGTTTCAGATTACTGTTCACACGCAGGTATTGTTCACCAAAGAAAGAATCTTTGTTGTTCTTCTGGTGCCATCAAGAGAAGCTACTAATCTACTACTACTGAATCAGATGATACAAGGTGCCTGATCTTCTTGATGTAAGATCAAAGATAATATCGAACCATCAATTCCCCGCGGAAAAGCAAGAACGATCTTGGAAACGCCCAATCCCCCCTCAAGAACTTGGCTATGCCGAAGGGTTGGAAGAACAGACGCGTAACCTAGATAGCGGTGAGACCCTCATCATGGAAGTAGATAAGAACTAAAACACAAACGTGTATTTTAATTCATAATGTCAAGTCTGAGTTACATGGACGTTTACAATGGCTTATATAGCCCTTCTAAGACACCTAATTTAAGAAACAACTCTCTAGATAACTTGGACTCAAAGAAAGGAACACCTGGAATAACGCCTGGAATATCTGCCGTTGGTTTGTTTTAGATGTTGTAGTGCACACAGATGGAATCTAAAGATAAGAATCGATCCTTTGAGTGGCCCTTGAAGTTATCTTTCCAATAAGCCAAAGAACACTAAAATCGGAGTTTGTATGTAAAAGATATAGCCTTTTTAAACTAGACTATGTTGGCGGTGACGAGTTCAATCCGAATTTACTTCAAACCCTCCTATCTTCAATGTCCTTGTTTGAAACGAATTAAATCTGTGAGAAAGAAGATAAAGATACCCTTTTAAACCTTTGGAAAGTCTTATGATAGTAGGAGATCACCCATAGGTGCCCCACAAGCTACAGACTCCCCTTGTTTAGCAATCCTCGCGCGACGCCTTGACACCCTGTGCAACCTCCAATGAACCTGCTATAACTTTGTGTAGAAAGCTCCAAATCACATGTTGTTTGATCTGTTGGAAACTAGACTTGATATGATTTATAAATATTAACTTTTTTCATAGTTTAAACCTAGGAATTAGTGCACAAACCTTCGTGAACTTTGAGGGCAGAACAGCGAGCACCATGCTGATTGAAACTTGATTTCTCTTGTTTCTTCCTCTTGGGCTGACCTCCCACTCCTGCTCTCTTGCTCAAATAGGTGTATATGCCATGTATATCTTCATCATTCTCCCTTTGTTCAAAATGAGTCATCCTCGGCTTATGTTAGTTGTTGAAGCTTCGGGTTGATGACGACAGTGAAGATGACGACAACGAGACAACGACGAAACACATAACAAAGGAAAATTATAGACTCGACGACACGGACTGATAAATACAAACTCGATTTACAATTCAGATACAACTCCATCTAATAAAAAACCAAAACCAATAATCGATAGGCCCTGATGAGAGCGAACAATTGTTCAGATCACTCACCTAATCCTACCCCAAACCATTGGTGTTTGATCAACACTAATCTGGAATTGAAATCCTAATATGCAAACAACGTTTGCGAGATACAAAATCCTACTGAGTCAACGGAGCTCTAATACCAAGATGATATGGGGTGCCCGATATTCTCGGCGTAGGGTCAAAGATAATATCGAATCATCAATTCTCGGCAGAAAAGCAAGAACGATCTTGAAAACACCAATTCCCCTCAAGAACTTGGCTACGTTGAAGGGTTGGAAGAACATGCGTGTAGGCTTGATAACGGTGAGACCCTCATCATGGAAGTAGTTAACAGCTAAAACACAAACGTGTTTTTTAATTCATAATATCGAGTCAGAGTTACATGGATGTTTAGAGCATGTACAATGCAGATGCTTAGAGATGTTCTTAGCAAAGAAAAACTATTTTTTTTCCACATAGGATAGATAAGGTGCTTATTTTGTAGCATCGATGCTAGATTAGGCACCAGTGCTTATGTATATAACTATATATAATTAATAGATAATACAATCATCTAAACACCTACAAAAGAGATGCTTGCATCGGAGAAAATGGCTTTTACATAGGTGCTTGATGACGTGGCTATATTCAATTTATTTAAGTACTCGTATATAGCATCTCGCATTGTACATGCGCTTACAATGGCTTATATAGTCCTTCTAAGACACCTAAAACAAGAAACAACTCTTTAGATAACTTGGACTCAAAGAAAGGAACGTCTGCAATATCTGTCATCGGTTTGTTTTGGATGTTGCGGTGAACACAGATGGAATCTGAAGATAAGACTTGATCCTTTGCCGAACGTGCTCCAAGGATGCCAACATCGGCTGGTGGACGCCAGGAACCAGGGCGGCAATGACCTAGCTGGTCCATGGGTTGAAGCAGACCCATGGCCTGACAGTGGGAGCACCCTGGGTGGTGCAGCCAGTTTGATCTCCAGAACGATCGCCGGAGCAATCGCTGCCCCGGTCATTGCGTCGACGATTGTTGTGGCCATTGTTGTTTCGGTTGTTGATATCGTTGTGCCCTCTAGTGTTGCTTCTGTTGTTCCCTTCAGCATTGCCTCCGTTGTTGTAGTAGCATCATTCACCGTCACGGTCACCGCGCCCAGAATCGCCACCGCCTGTGGAAGAAGAACTCTCGAGAGCAGCAAAGAAGGCGGTGGGGGGCCGAGTGCTTCGCAGCTTGGGCCAGCTGCATCTCTTTGAGGAGTAGCATGGAACGGGTGCGGATGAAGCTCGGGAACTGCATCTACATTGGTATGAAGGTGGATACGTCAGAGAATTGCTCGTTGAGCCCGCTGAGGGTGTTTAAGACGAGCGTCTCATCGGACATGAGTTGTCTGGCGTCACGCAAGGCATCAGCTAAGGTCTTCAACTTGTGACAGTAGGCGGAGATGGAGAGATCGCCCTTCATGGTGTTGTGGAACTCAGCTTTCATGAGGATGGCCTGGCTTCTCTTGTTGTCGAGGAAGAGACCCTTGATGTTCACCCATGCAGACTGTGCCGATTGATCTGGCTCTATGATGATGTCCAAGATTTCCTCAGAGATCGAGGAATACAACAATGAGCACACAAGGAAGTTGAGGCACACCCAGGTGGCATCGGTGGGCTGTGGCTCAGCGTTGGAGGACACGTGGTGAAGAAGATCGAATCTGTTGAGGAGAACGTTGACGAACATGCGCCATTTGGCGTAGTTGGAGGCCTTGAGATCGAGGCAAACGACGACGTGAGTTTTCACGCTAGCCACGTTGATGACCAGGGAGGCGTGACTCACGGCAGCAGCGGAAGCATCGGTGAGGGCGGCAGTTGTAGCAGTGTGCGCAGAGGAGGAGCTATTGTCGTCCTTGGTGTTTTGGAGAGAGGGATCGCCAGGGAAGGAAGGCCTGCTCTGATACCATGTAAAATAGAAATACACGAGGAAGATGGAAGTGTAGGAAGATGAATAGGCTGCAATGGATGATTGTATTGAGACTCGAGGGCGGTTTATATAGAGTTCAAGGCTTGGAGGGCAAGAAGCATCTACCAGAGATAAGACAGGTATCACGGGATTACAAATCCTAAACTACCAAATATAGAGATATGCCAATATACTCTAACATCCCCCTGCAGTTGTAGCGATAGCGTTGCGGACAGCAGGAATCCGACGAGGAGGAGGCCAGATCCGGGAGCAGCGGCATCGGAGAAGGACCTGATCAGCGTTGACGAAGACGGTGGAGTCGACGATGGCAATGGTGACCACGGGCAGCGACTACAGCCTGAAGGTGTAGGATCAAAGATAACCGACTAGAGGGGGGTGAATAGGAGGTTTTTAAACTTTTTAACAAATTAACAATTCAAGCCAATTAATAACTTAGTCTAAACAAGTTACACTTCTAGTGAAGCAATTCAACACAAGAAATAAGGTAGAAATGTAAATGCGGAAATAGTAAAGACTAGGAATAACCACAATGAAACAATGATGTTTTTCCCGTGGTATCGAAGACTTGCCGGTCTTCACTAGTCCACGTTGAGGAAGCTTGACAACTCAAGCCGGCTCCACGAATTAAGCCTTCCCTCGATCACTATGGTTGTTCTTCCTCCGCTCCGGAGATGGCGAACACCAAACCACTCATAAGCTTGCACCGAGCCTTTTCACAATCTTCTTGAAGAGATCACCGTGCTCCACCGCCAAGGCCGTCTAGGAGTTTGGCAAAACTCCAAGAATAACAAATCAATGACCTTCGCTTGACGGCGCTCAAGTGCAATAGGATCAACTAGGATGAATGAATGCACTTGAATGAACTCAACTACCTCACTATGAATGCATAATGGAATTTTGGTGTCCAGTGAATGCTCAAGGCTCTCAAGACTCTATAGATGTTAAATGAACACTAGCACACAATCCTTGAGCAGGTGGAGGGGTATTTATAACCCTCACCAACAATATTGACCGTTGGGGAGGCAATCCCCAACTTTCAGCGAAATGCGGTATGACCGCCATCTAGAGTGTGGTACGACCGCATCCATGTTAGAGCACAGTAACGGCTAGAACAGAGGCATTAAATACTCTGACATAGCCGTTGAAAAATCCGGCGCGGTACGACCGCCAACCAAAACGCGGTACAACCGCATCGCCCGGTCATACCGCACAGAGGAGCGGTACAACCGATCGTAGGGTTTCCAATTTCGCCGAAATGACATGCTCTCTGTAAAATACGTACCGCCTTATAAAAATCGGTACAACCGCAGATCGGTACGACCGTTTCTTAAATGCGGTATGATCGATTATCAAAGAGAGCTTCGAGCCAAAATGTATTGGTTTTGGTTTTATCAAACCGCCAACTAGAAATCGAAACGACCGCAATGCGGTAGTACTGCTCAAAGAGCCGGTCGTACCGCATTAGCGCTCAGTTGGCTGAAGCGTTCAAAACTCGGTATTACCGCCAAGTAACATGCGGTCATACCGCACCAAGCGGTACAACCGCCTATGAAACTTCGGTACTACCGATTTTTGACAAATGCACTTAGAGCTTTCAAATTCAAATTCAAATGCATGCATGATCCTAAATTGATCCATATTGCACAAGACCATGCTATCAAGCTACTAGTCACGATCCCTCTTATTAGTACGGCATTTAACCTATAATCCGGTCTTTCAACCATTTCTCCTAAGACCAGTAAAATATAAAAAGGATCCTAGACTACTTGTATCTTGTCTTGAGCCATGTAGATCTTCATTGAACCCTTTAGCATGCTTCTCTACGTCATTAAAACCACCAATGGGACTTAATCTTGTAAATACTCAATAAACACTTAATCCCATATTCATATATTATCATTAATTGCCAAAACAATTTTTAGGGGCATTTCAGAAGGGGCGATGCAGCGGCAGCCCGTGCATGTCGATGGCATGACCACAAGTGCGGGCTCCTGGTGGTGCGACGGCTCATACTCACGGACGACGGGCCGACGATGATGATCCGGCGTGATGACGATGGTAGACGGGGCGCTCAGAAGGTTGTGGAGGGAGGGCCGTGTCGATGAGCGCGCCGCGTCATGCCACGACGTCATCGGAGGAGAGGAGGCGCCGGAGAGGTCGAAGCCGAGGCAGTGAAGTCCGGAGCCGAGGAATGTCGACAGGTCGGCAGGGTGACACAAACCGATCTATGATTGGAATTTTTTTATAGAGAAAACCCGATCTGAAGATAACTGAGGAAAACTCTAATTGGCAGCCAATCGAATGATCGGCGACACGACTTAAACTATGGGTTACGCAGCCCCCAGGAGAGATCATGGAGATGAGATCATCTACCAGGGGTGGCGCAGCGGAAGCTGTGGAGGCGGCGACTTAGGAGCGACACCGCTCTGATACCATGTAGGAAGATGAATATGCTGCAATGGATGATTGTATTGAGACTCTAGGGCGGTTTATATAGAGTACAAGGCTTGGAGGGCAAGAAACATCTCCTAGAGATAAGACATGTATCACTGTATTACAAATTCTAAACTACCAAATATAGAGATATGCCAATATACTTTAACAGGAAGTCGCCACACGATAGGGGCGGCCGCATATGCTGTGTATATATGCTGGTACAGGAGTGCTCGGCAGGTAAGCAAGCAAGCCGAGATTACATGGTTATGCAGAATCATAACAAAAAGAAACATCCCAGGATATTGATTTGATTTCTATACAATAACCGAATCATATCTCTAACACGCACGGATAAAAACCCCCCTCCTCCTGAGCACCGGCTCTTCTCCCGCCGCCGCGTCGGAATGCGGCACCGACCGACCAAACTGGCTAATGCCTGAAACATGCTGTATTATTTTGGGCGCCCAATTCTTGACACGGGTGATCGATACACTGACGCTTGCCACTGCCACATAGATCTCTTGCGTGTTGTCAGGCAGCCGAGCCAGATCCTCGGATACATAACTCACCACTGGTCCCTGGACAGTTATCAGTCTTCTCCGTGTCGCTATAGTTTCTGCTACAGTAGCAGTGCTACACTGCCGCTGCGTTTGCATGTCTGCATCCAAAAGATTTGCGCCCAGGCTGGGCAGCGATCTCTCTTGGAAGCTACAACGCCATCAAGTCGATCATCAACCCCCTCCTCCTCCCAGTACTTCTCCTGCAGTCCAGTCGTCCAGACCTCAAACGTCAAAGCTGTAGAACTTGAAGCCGATCCATTCATTCCACGGCTGCCCATTGAAATGCTTTTGTCAAGGCAGACACGTGTTTACTGTACACAGATTTCACTCCTTTAATCCGCCCTAGTGTTCCATTCATAGACGTACTTGCTCGGTGGATTCTGCGTGCCGTTGGCCGCGAGGAAATCGCAGGCACAAGAGTTCGTTGGGTCCACGTGGAGATTAATCAGTAAGGATCCAATTTTTCATGACAGAGTGTGCGTGCATCCGACGGTTTGTCCTTCGTCTGCTCACGGTTGCTCTTAACAATCTCTCGAGAAAATCTGTGCATGCATAAACAAGGGCAGTGCCATGCCATTACGCCAATATGGTGACCGTTTTGTCAATGCACGAGTTGGCGACAACCAAGGATGGCTCTCACGGTTTTCTAATGCCCAAGCTAGGACAAATACATACACTGCCAAGTGCCAGCTGAGTAAAATTAACGTTTCATGGCACATGCAAATATGAATATTACAGAGCTGGCTAGCTAGCTAAGCTGAATCGCTGATAAGATCATAAACGCATCAAAGGGACTCGAGAATTTAACAGAGAAGGAATCGGTCCTCGGCTGTGACAGGCAGGAAGGAGTTAATACCTGACTCCTATGCTCTTCTGTTTGCAGCAACAAAAGATTTCATCTGCTTTACTCGATCGCCGCACGCGCGAGTACATGCATGCGGCACGTGTGCATCCCTCCGTATCCGTATCCGGCCCGTATCGAGATCTTGTGGATCAACTCCGATCCCTGCACATCTGCACTAGGATCTCTTGATACCGCTACCTTCCGTTTCTCCCCTGATCTCACATGTATATATGCGCCACCCTGATCGACATAGATGGTTGTGGCGAGAGCGACCTGTGTCCTGCTGATACGATATTACCACACACGATTCTACATCTGCATCGCCGCGTCTCCCTAATTCTACGAGCTTGAGATGTCGAGCGGCGGCGGAGGCGTGGCGGCGGAGGCGGTGGGCGGCGGCGCGCCTCCGCACGTTCTGGCGGTGGACGATAGCTCGGTCGACCGCGCCGTCATCGCCGGCATCCTCCGGAGCTCTCGGTTTCGTGGTGCGTGGTTGCATCTACTATATGTTCGCATGAATGCGCGCGCTTGTTCTTTAGATCTACATGAGAAGTGGTGACTGATGAGTGCATGGCTTCTCTTGCTTTTGTGTGCAGTGACGGCTGTGGACAGCGGGAAGAGGGCCCTGGAACTGCTAGGCTCGGTACGGCGCTATTTCTTATGTATTTTTTTGCGATCTTTTGGCGTCTTCATTTGTATGTGAAGTGCTGACGTTTTCTGATATTTCTTTTGTGTTCTTGGGTTGCCAGGAGCCCAACGTGAGCATGATAATTACGGATTACTGGATGCCGGAGATGACGGGATACGAGCTCCTAAAGAAGGTCAAGGTACATATATATGTCTTGTACTCTAATGGCATTTCATTTTGGACAAATCTGCTGCTTCGATTCAGAGGTTTAAATTTACGGCGACACAAAATGCAGGGGTCATCCGAGCTGAAGCAGATCCCCGTGGTGATCATGTCCTCGGAGAACGTCCCAACAAGAATCAGCAGGTCCTAATTTGCATTATTTCAGATCATCCGACGTTGATGTATTTATGTTCCATTGTGGAGAAACTGCACGCTAACCCCTGTTTTTCCCCCTTGTCTGATTAATCAGATGCTTGGAGGAAGGCGCAGAAGATTTCTTGGTGAAGCCCGTCCGCCCATCCGACGTGTCGCGGCTGTTCAGCCGCGTGCTCCCATGAGCATCAGCGGCGGCGCCGTCACGCGTCGCATGCCGCTTCAGTTTTCTCTGAGACTTGGAATAGTAGTAGGAGAAATTGGCCGCGTCACATCATTTCACTCGTGCCTTTTTTGTTTAGTCTTGTTGTCGTGTTGGATCTAAGAAGAGTGAACTGTGAACAGAGGTTGGTCCTTGTTTTTGTTTCCAGTTTCTCCAGCTTGTTCAGAAGAAGCAGCCTCTCTGGGTGGCGGCTAGCTCATTATTTACTTGTGTTAATCTTGGTCGGATAAATTAAAGTCGGGTATTTACCTTTGCGATGTATATGTATATGTGAATCGGTGTGTGGTGATGCGATGCATGCAGAGAAAATATTGTGCTCGTTGTTGGATTAATTGGGCTTGGTCCATTTAATTTAGCAATTAATCAAATGAAATTCCTAGGCCCACTATTAATGCTAGGTGTAAATCTGTTTAGTCCCACATGGAGGATTAAGGGAGTTACACCAGTTTATAGGTGGAGCGTGTTAGCCCCTTTGGAATTGGAAGAACCAAGAGACAACACACGCAGCTTCCTTCGCTTCTCGCCGAGCCGTGCGTGTCGCGTGTCTTGCGTGTCTTGTAGCGCTGTCTGTGGCGTGTCAGTCTTGAAGCGATTTTCTTTATCTATTCGAAAATCGAAACGCACTGATATTGATAGCGACTGTTGGTCTCTGGTCTCTTTATTTTTGGCTATTAAAAAGAGCAGACTCTTTCATGGTGGCTGTTACCACTGGTCCTTCATGGTGGCTGTTACCTCTGGTCCTTTATGGTGGCTGACTGTTGGCCTTTGGACTCTGAGTTTTTGGCTATAAGAGGCAATCTTCGCATCTTCTCGTTACTTCCATAATCTGATTACGTGTTGTTCTTTGTTCTCTGTCATCTCGGTCCGAGCCTTGCGCGCACAAGTTTCGGGCGAGTAGGCCTCCGGAACTTCGTCCGTTTGTGTACCGCACGGGTAGGCGGGCGATCAAGTTTTGGGGCGCGATCGGTAGCGACTACTCAATCTGCGACGTCTACTTCACGGTGGTGAACAGTTATTTGGATCGACCGCGAACATCTTCTGCATCAAGCTTAAGTCACCTTCACGCCTCGATCGACTACATCGAATAGGCCATCATGTCGATGATGGTAGGCGCCTCCGGTATCTCGCATCGCCCCGCCCGAGGGTATAAATTGAAACCTTTTACGGTGTATTTCTTTACATGCGCTATGAATATGTTAATAGATGTTTACATTAGCTTGTTAGTTAGCGAATATGAATACATCGTTGATAGATCTCTCATGCATGTTTACGCTATGTTTTATATCTTGAATTTACGGATTAAAATATCTGAAAATTGACTAGATTTCCAACAATCCAAAAACTTGATAGGTCTTTTTGGTAGTTGGCTTTCTTTGCGTCGCTTAAGCCACACCCTCCGTTTGATGGTTCAAATTTTAAGAGATGGCGTGCACGCGATCTCATTGTTCTTGCCATGGAATGTTTTCATGTTGCACAAGGCAAGCCCGTGAGCCTCTGTCGATGAGGATGAGCATAAGTTCAATGCGTGGATAACTTGTTTCGAGGTGCACTTGTTAACATCTTGGCGGACAACATTGTGGATGTGTACATGCATTTGCCTACTGAGCATAGAGATGTGGAATGCACTTGAGGCCAAGTTCGGAGTTTCGATCTTTGGTAGTGAGTCAGTATGTCATGGAGCAGTTCTATGACTACAAGATGGTCGATGACCGTTACGTAGTAGAGCAAGCTCATGAGATTGAGCATCGCAAAGGAGCTTGAGAACAATAAGTCGAGATTCTGAACAAGTTTGTGGTGGCGGTATTATCGCCAAGTTACCGCCTTCTTGGTCGGATTTTGCTACCTCTCTAAAGCACAAGAGGCAGGAGTTCAGTGTTACTGATCTCATTGGCACTCTTAGTGTTGAAGAGAAGGCGAGAGCAAAAGATACTCGTGGTAAGAAAGTTGCTGCTGAGGGAGCTTCTAGTGCCAATTTGGTGCAGAAGAAGAATCCTCAGGCTTTCCACAACAAGAAGAAGAATAAGCCTTTTGTCAAGCCCAAGGCTAATACTGAGTTTAAGAAGAAAGGCAAAGGAAAGGGTAGCTGCTTTGTGTGCGGTGATTCTGGCCATTGGGCTAAGAATTTTCCAAATTGCAAGGATAAGCAGAAGAAGTCTGCCAACATGGTTATTAGTGACGCTGGAGGAACATCGGGGTACGGTAATTATTTACCTACAGTTCTTTCTGTTTGTCAATCACCTGAGTGGTGGATTGACACTGGTGCTAATATTCATGTTTGTGCTGATATTTCCTTGTATTCATCTTATCAGGTCGGTCGAGGTTGCTCCTTGTTGATGGGGAGCGGATCGCATGCATTTGTTCATGGTGTTGGTGCGGTCGATCTGAAGTTTACTTGGGAAAGACCGTGTAGTCAAGAACGTCAAACATGTCCCTCCATAAAGAAGAATCTCGTCGGCGGATCTCTCTTGTGTAGAGATGGTTTTAGGCTTGCATTTGAGTCCAATAAATGTGTCGTGTCTAAGTATGGAACATTTGTTGGTAAAGGCTATGAGAACGGAGGTTTGTTCCGTTTTCTTTGATGAATTCTGTAATAAAGTTGTGAACCATGTGTGTAACGATGATGATGAGTCTAATATTTGGCATTCACGACTTTGTCATGTTAATTTTGGGTGTATGACGCGCTTAGCTAATATGAGTTTAATCCGAAATTCACTTTGGTCAAAGGTTCTAAGTGCCATGCGTGTGTTCAATCGAAACAACCTCGCAAGCCTCACAAAGCAAAAAAAGAGGCGAGGAATTTGGCATCGTTAGAACTCATTCATTCGATTTGTGCGAGATGAATGGCGTGCTGACTAAAGGTGGAAAGAAATATTTCATGACGCTTATAGATGATTGCACTAGATTTTGCTACGTGTACTTATTAAAAACAAAAGATGAAGCGTTGGATTACTTTACGATCTATAAAGTTGAGATAGAAAACCAACTTGAGAGGAAAATCAAGCGGGTAAGGTCTGATCGTGGGGGAGAGTATTTTTCAAATGAGTTTACTTTATTCTGCGAGGAATATGGAATTATTCATGAGAGGACGCCTCCCTATTCTCCGAATCAAGCGGGGTTGCGAAAGAAAGAATCGCACTCTAACCGATTTGGTTAACGCCATGTTAGACATCGGGACTTTCTAAGGAATGGTGGGGTGAGGCTATATTGACCGCGTGTCATGTCCTGAATAGAGTTCCTACAAAGAACAAAGAAGTAACACCATTCGAGGAATGGGAAAAGAAGAAGCTGACTCTCTCATATTTGCGCACCTGGGGATGTTTGGCCAAAGTTAACGTACCAATTATCAAGAAGCGCAAACTTGGACCAAAAACCGTAGATTGTGTATTCCTTGGTTATGCTATGCACAGAGTGGGTTATAGGTTCTTAATTATAAAATCTGGAGTACGACATGCGTGTTGGTATAATCATAGAATCGGAGATGCTACATTTTTGAGAATGAATTTCCTATGAATAGTGTTGTACCTAGCTCATCTAGTCAAGAACCTATAATTTCCTTGATTCTTTTCTGCCGATAAAACATGTTGAGCAAGCGCTGTGGAAAATCTGAGGAGAATAATAATGAAGTTACTCGAAAGAGTAAGAGACAAAGGATCGCAAAGTTTTTGGTGATGATTTCATTGTATACCTCGTGGATGACACTCCAAGAACCATTGAAGAGGCATATTCTTCTCCGACGACTATTGGAAGGAAGCGATGCGGAGTGAGATGGACTCTATTATGTCTAATGGAACTTGGGAGGTCGTTGATCGTCCTTATGGGTGTAAACACAGAGGATGTAAATGGGTTTTCAAGAAAAAGCTTAGGCCCGATGGTACAATTGAAAAGTACAAGGCAAGGCTTGTGGCCAAGGGTTATACCCAGAAAGAAGGCGAGGACTTCTTTGATACTTATTCACCTGTTGCCCGATTGACCACAATTCGAGTACTACTTGCCCTGGCTGCTTCTCATGGTCTTCTCGTTCATCAAATGGACGTTAAGACAGCTTTCCTAAATGGAGAGTTGGAGGAGGAGATTTATATGGATCAGCCAGATGGGTTTGTGGTAGAAGGTCAAGATGGAAAGGTGTGCAAGTTGTTAAAGTCTTTGTATGGCCTAAAGCAAGCACCTAAGCAATGGCATGAGAAGTTCGACAGAACTTTGACATCTGCTAGCTTTGTTGTGAATGAAGCCGACAGATGTGTGTACTATCGCTATGGTGGAGGAGAAGGAGTGATCTTATGTTTGTATGTTGATGACATCTTGATTTTTGGGACAAACCTCAATATTATTGAGGAGGTCAAGGACTTTCGTCCAAGAGCTTTGAGATGAAAGATTTGGGAGTGGTGATGTGATTCTTAACATTAAGCTACCGAGAGGAGGTGATGGTGGGGTTACACTCGTGCAATCCCACTATGTGGAGAAGGTTTTGAGTCGCTTTGGTTATAGTGATTGCAAGCCCGCTTCTACTCCTTATGATCCTAGTGTGTTGTTGAGGAAAAACCAAGAATAACAAGGATCAATTGAGATACTCGAGATCATTGGCTCATTGATGTATTTAGCTAGTGCTCTGAGGCCCGACATCTCGTTTGTTTGTGAGCAAGCTAAGCGGTTTGTTTCAAATCAGGAGATGATCATTGGCGTGCTCTTGAGAGAGTAATCGCTATCTAAAGGCAATCTGTGAGCTATGGCATTCACTATCTTTGGGTACCCAAAGGTCTTGGAGGGCTATAGTGATTCAAACCGGATCTCGATCTTGATGAGATAAAAGCCACAAGTGGATATGTGTTCACATTTGGAGGTGGTCTTTGTTTCTGGAAGTCTTGCAAGCGCACCATCTTAACGAGGTCAACAATGGAAGCGTAACTCACGGCATTAGATACCGCTCTTGTTGAGGCCGAGTGGCCGTGAACTCCTTATGGATTTGCTTGGTAGTTGAAAAACCGATCTGGCTATCCCGATGAACTGTGATAATCGATCGTAATTATCAAGGTGAACAGTTCTAAGGACAACATGAAGTCATCTAGGCATATTAAGAGGCGGTTGAAGTCTGTCGAAAGTCAAAAACTCGGAGTGATAGCGCCGACTATGTCGAACTAGTAATGTCTGGCGAGATCAATTTACAAAGAGTTTATCACGTAATGTGATAGATAGTGCATCGAGTGAGATGGGCTGAGACCCACATGAGTCATACCACGGTGGTAACTTTTTCTCGTGATCGGAGATCCGTGAAGTAGGATGGTGAAACAAGTTTGTTGGTTGGTCGGGAGGAAGACCTTTACAAGGCTCATTTTTAATGATGCACTTCTCTCCTATTTTGTATGGCAGGTTGGTTTTTACCTTAATGTGATCCGAGTGGCTTATTTAAAGCGAGATGTCGGCCTACAAGACATCTTAGAAGGAACACACCTATATGAGTTCGATCGCTGGTCACGATCTATGAGATTTGGGTGATTTCTAGATACTCATGAATAGGCATGGAGTATGACTTATATGCTCCAACGGTAAGGGATGCTTTAGGCGACCTAGTACTAGTAAAGGAATTGGACAAAGCTTGTTCGCACAAAAACCGTCAATTCAAGGCATAGTCCATTGTTCGATTGTGGATGAGTGTAACTCCTTTCCTAGATGGTTGTTCAACTTAACAGTCTCCATCGAAACACCGGTATATCAAACAACAATGAGAATCGAGAGCATTTCTCGTGTGCCTTGAAATTTGGTGGGGATTGTTGGATTAATTGGGCTTGGTCCATTTAATTTAGCAATTAATCAAATGAAATTCCTAGGCCCACTATTAATGCTAGGTGTAAATCTGTTTAGTCCCACATGGAGGGATTAAGGGAGTTACACGGTTTATAAGGTGGAACGTGTTAGCCCCTTGTGGAATTGGAGAGAGCCAAGAGACAACACACGCTGCCTTCGCGCCATGAGCCGAGCCGAAAGCCGCCGTCGTGTCGCGTCTTGCAAGCGTCTTGCGTCTTGCGTCGCGTGTCGTGTGCGTGTCTTGCTACAGACGCAGACGCGATGTCAGTCTTGGCGCGATTTTCTTTATCTATTCAAAATCAAACGCATACTGATATTGATAGCATTTGTTGGTCTCTGGTCTCTTTATTTTGGCTATTAAACCTTTGGACTCGAAGTTTTTGGCTATAAGAGGAACAATCTTGCATCTTCGGTTACTTCCTGTCTGATTACGTGTTGTTGCTTGTTCTCTGTCATCTCCGTCCGAGCCTTGCGCGCAAGTTTCTGGCGAGTAGGCCTCCGAACTTCGTCCGTTTGTGTACCGCGGGTAGGCGGGCGATCAAGTTTTGGGAGGCGCATCGTGCGACTACTCAATCTGCGACGTCTACTTCACGGTGGTGAACCGTTCATTTGGTCACCTTCGCGAACATCTTCTGCATCAAGCTTAGTCCGCTTCACGCCTCGATCGACTACATCGAATAGGCCATCATGTCGATGATGATAACGGCGCCTCCGGTGTCTCATCGCCCCGCCCGAGGGTATAAATTGAAACCTTTTCTGGTGTATTTCTTTCTGTGCGCTATGAATATGTTAATAGATGTTTCTGTTAGCTTGTTCGTTAGCGAATATGAATACATCGTTGATAGATCTCTTATGCATGTTTCTGTCATGTTTTATATACTGAATTTCTGAATTAAAATATACCGAAAATTAACTAGATTTCCAACACTCGTCACGTTCGTCCGTGTTCTCGTGCATACATACCAGGCGATCGCTCGATGTCGTGCGAGTACGTGGTAAGTAAAGAGCAGAGTGGTGCCTTGCTCCATTCGACTGAGCTGGATTTTGTGATGCACTTGGCAAATGCGACCTGGATGATTCGTGCTTTGGGGAAAATTCAAGCTTGTTGATATCGATTGACAAGCCGGCCACTGATATTTACTTGTCCATCAATGCAAGAATATGTTGGCATACCTGGCACGGAAACGAATCATCTGACACCACCGTGACATCATAAAGCAGCCATCGAATTGAATTAAGTTTGTAAGTGAGAAGATTCTTGTGACTCTTACAGTTTTCTTTGCAACAATGTACCACAGTTCTGTGGGTCAGAACTTGCAAACCCGTACACCAAATCCGAAGTAGTACACATGCGTCTACGATCTTCTCGATACAATGCGAAGTACATATACATTGGAGGGCTTAAAGACTTGAAGAAGTACAGCCTTCTTAAGTTCGCATTCTAGCTCGGCCTAGCCTGGCGTGGCGTGACTCGACGTTAGAGTTTGGCCCACGATAGCATAGTGCAACGCCGAGCTGAAAGCCCATAACATCCATGATCCGGCCTGCCCATGCTTTCCTTTCTCAAATGAAAGCCCACGAAGCACATTAACCTCTGCTTCCCGTGCTCCTTGTGCCCCGGAGTTTCCCGAGTCCAGACCCCTCTCCTCTCGTCTTTCCCCAACCCCAAACCCTTCGTGCCCGACGCCGACCGAGCCCGCGCGCTCGTCGCCGGCAACCGCCTCTCCCGCTCGTCACGGTACGCACCCGCTTACCCCCTTCCCGCTGCGCGTCGGTTTCGATAGGTCTCCCTGACCGAGGTGGCGGCGCGAATTTTGGCGCGGCCGTTCGTCGTCGCCTCAGTCTCCGCCCGATCCGAGACTCCCCTCTGCGTTTTTTTGGAGTTCTTATTTTTCTTAGTGTTTAGAACTTTGCGCTGCGGTGATGTTGCTCTGCTTGGCCTCTTAGCTCGAGATCCCTAGTGATTTTGGCGATTCCATAATCTCTTCGTCTAAACCGACGTTATCTGTCTACATTATGCATATCTCGCGGCTCTGGTTGGTGTGTGTGTGTGGGGGGGGGGTTACTATTTGGACGTTATTTACCGCTAATACAGTTGCAGTGTCACGTTTGGGGCTAACCGTGCATTTGTTTTTTGGGTTATGCAGCTTTCCACAGGCTATATCTGGTTTTAACTTTTGTAGAGTCAAATGGAGAACACTCAGAACGAGAATCGCACAGACACCAAGCAAGATGACGAGGCACGCCAAAGCAAACAGGATGATGAGGTAATTCTGATACACCTCTAGTAATTATATGAAATGGGTAATTTGCTAGTTTCACGCCAGCGTGGTGGTTTTTGGTGATATTTAATTATTTACTGATGTTGCGAACTTGCAATTCTATTAAGCCAATGGCTATCTTTTCTGTCTTTTGCTCCATTTTGTCCACCTGACAATATTGACCATTAGTCTACCGGAATCTTATTCCATTGGCAAACTCGGCACTGATTGGGTTGCGGTTTCATGAGGGAGAAGGTTGAGGTTCTTAATTTGGCATGGTTAGAATTGGTTGGGTGTTTGCTAGGCCTGCTATGATAGTGGGACATGTGAGCTTCAAACGAAAATGCTGTGGAACTTTGCATTCTTTGCCTCCCAGTTTTCACCTTGATAGCCACAGATGCACTGATAACTTTAAGTTACGGCCAAGGTTGCACGAATAATGAAAAAGACATGGGGGGACACAACATGATATCGACACAGCAAACCACATTTTACATGTTACTGTGAATCAGTTTCCTTGCTTCTGATTGGTTTCTAGACTTCTAGTTTGTATAACTTGAGGTAGTTGCTTATAATTGGACTCTTGACTACAGCTCAAGTGGATTCATTTTCTGTTCCTAGGGTTTAGTGGCAGATCTTATTTGAAGACTCAACTCATAAATGACTGTTTACATTGGTTATCTGAGTTTTGTAGCATTTTAAGTTCTCCTGATTGGTTTCTAGACTTCTAGTTTGTATAACTTGAGGTAGTTACTTATAATTGGACTCTTGACTACAGCTCAAGTGGTTTCATTTTCTGTTCCTAGGGACTTTAGTGGCAGATCTTATTTGAAGACTCAACTCATAAATGACTGTTTACATTGGTTATCTGAGTTTTGTAGCATTTTAAGTTCAGAATCCTGCTCACTGATCCTAAATTTCGGCTGTATGCAGGAGGCCCGTCTTGAAGAATACAAAAAACTTATTGATCAAAAGACCGCCCTCCACCGGAGCAACCTAAACCCTGAAAGGCCTGGTAGTTATTTTCTTTTAGTAATGACTGTTGCATAGAAATCATGATGAAAATTTCGGAAACTCGTATGCTTAAAGTCAAATTGATGTACAGCGTGCGCATCATTTACACTTGCACAAAAAACAAATCAAATGAAGCCTAGAAAAATCTTGGTTTTTATTCTTGTTAGGTGGAGAACTAGTTTCTGTGATAAACAAACGATATTATTAAGGTGCATGAATTGTTAGTGCAGATTTTGCAGACAGTAGGAGTTACTTGCTATTATCTTCATTTTGCACGTCATTTTTTTCATTTGGTAGACCAACGCTGTACCAATTATATTTCCCCTATGTAGTTGTGTTCAGGACTCTAGTTCAATAGACTGAGGCTCCGTTTGGCTTGTGTTGGCTTTTCAAAACAACTTAGATTTTTCTACTTTTGGATATAGCAATTAGTTTAAAGCATCTTCTTTGGATCCACAACAGCAAAGTCTTATCGCAATTACTAAATACTGAGATTCCCATAACTAACTAGATTCAACAACGCAACACAGCACAACACAGCAACTGCAAACTGGCCATGAACCTTTTTGCTGATAATTTCTGCCATTGAGATGTTTTAAGGACCATTTCATGCACACAAAGAGGGTGGATGGGATGAGGATGTTGAATACAACTGCAAAGACATATGAACATGGTAGGAGGGATGGTGGGAATTTACGTTCAATACAACTGCAAGTATTTATGAAAACTGCAGGTGGTACACAAATAAATTAAGAAATATAACTGTGATCGAGGGTGAACAGACCGACTATGTTAGCTCTCTACTTTAAGATGTACCTTGAAATTTCTGATATTTTGGAGTTCTGGGCTTCCAGCTATTTTGATCAAGGAGCCTCTTCCCTCATTTTGGCTGCTCGTTACTGAACAACTCATGTAATTGAATTGTATCTATTAGCTTAGATGTTCCCATATTTTCACATGGTAATTTTGTTCATCTTTAAATTTTCTTGGCAACTTATAATCCAGTATGGTGGATGATGCATCCATGAATTTCTGTGGCTTATACACATGTTTTTGAGTCATAGCAATGGAAATACACTGATGCATTACTCAATGGTTTCATTTTCTTCTTTAGTCATTTGTATTTTTTAAACTTAATTTCATTCCTTTTGTAATTCTTGGTTCTTTTGCATTTTAACGGATGATTAATGTTTCAATTGTTGAGTGGACAATTTCTGATCTCGATAAGTCATGCACATTTTTTGTAGCATCATTATGATGTGACGGTTCACTAATTTCAGATGCAAACTACCTGAGGACTCTTGACTCCAGTATTAAGCGAAATACAACAGTTATAAAGAAACTCAAAACAATAAATGATGAACAAAAGGATGGGTTAATGGATGAGTTGAAAAGTGTGAACTTGAGCAAATTTGTCAGCGAAGCAGTTTCTTATATTTGTGAGGCCAAACTTCGTTCTGCTGATATACAAGCTGCTGTTCAGGTAATTGACAATAGTAACTTGCATTTTCTTAGTACATGTGCGAATATGCCCATATCTCACAGACCTGTTCACCATGTTATTGCTTTAGTGCCCTCCCCTGTACTTGAGCAAGCCCTATTGTTCACTGCATGGTTGCACTTGTCTATTTGAATTTTCAAGTTTCTGGGTTACAGAATGAAGATGTTCCCTGCCTTAGTGACAGCCTTTACACTTTGTGCTGTTACATATAGTCAGTTATTTTATTTGGACTTATTTGCATCATGCTGTTAGATGGTTTCATTACTTTAGTTTGCAGATTGAGGTTTAGGTGATGATAAAGATGTGAACCTCCAAATGCATCAGTTATATGGATTTATGTAATGTAATAACTCTTGTAGCAATGTAATGTAGGTTTGCTCGCTGCTTCATCAAAGATACAAGGACTTCTCACCTTGTCTTATACAAGGTCTACTGAAGGTCTTCTTTCCTGGTAAATCCGCAGATGATTTGGATGTAGACAAAAACTCGAGAGCTATGAAGAAGAGAAGCACACTGAAACTTCTGATTGAACTGTATTTTGTTGGCATTGTTGAAGATGCTAGTATATTTATAAACATTATAAAAGATCTTACATCACTGGAGCATTTGAAGGACCGGGAAGCAACTCAGACAAATTTGTCTCTTCTCTCTACCTTTGCTCGTCATGGGAGGTTTTTCATAGGGTTACAGTCCCATGGTCAGGAAGCTTATGATGAGGTAAGAGAAATTTAAGTACCAACATCATTTATTAAGTTATCAAATGGTCTCAGAAGAAAAATGCTGACCACATTCGACTGCATTAAGTAGAGTTAACTGCTCTTACTTGGTTCTATGTGCATCCTTGAGCCCCAAAGTTATCCTTTTGTTTCTGAATAAATGCACATACTTTTTGCAGCCTTTAAAAATTACTAGAGAATACTGAATTTGATTAGTCTCCCACTAATGGTAAGGACAAAGTGGACCAATAATGTTTGGATTTTCACAAAGAATATTTTGGAAACTTCAGTTCAGGAAGTGTCATTGACTTGTTGATGCACAACTTACACTATGGCCTAAGCATGGGAAGGACCTGCATGCATAAAATCATGATTGTGATACATGGTCCTACTCCCACCACCCTGTACTGTTTTGTATAATATTCTCAGGAGTCTACCACTACAAGTACAGCATGTCTGCACTGTATATACCACCTAGTACATTGGTCAGAAGACTGATCAGATAAAAATTTGAATGGATACAGTTCTTTAAGGACCTAAATGTCACTGCTGATCAGAAGAAGTTCTTCAAGAAAGCCTTGAACTCTTACTATGACGCTGTAGCTGAACTACTACAATCAGAACATGCGGTAACTAACCCTCTTTTTCTTTATTAGTTTGGACTCTTATTTGTCATCATTTGACTTTCCTCTAATATCTTTATGCATACACCCAAACTATCCACTATATCCAGTCTCTTCGTCTGATGGAGGCAGAGAATGCAAAGGTTTTAAGTGCCAAAGGTGAACTAAGCGATGAGAACACAGCCTCGTATGAGAAACTCCGGAAGTCTTTTGATCAGTTACTGCGTGGTGTATCCTCGTGAGTATCTATTTGAGTATGTCATTTTTAATTTGTTTGTGTATTGTTTCATAGCAGCATAAGCTGCCATTTATCTAGTTTTGTTATTTGTAGATTGGCATCTGGTCTTCTGTTAGGGGACTTATGGTTGCATAACACGGCAGCACATGCTTGACCCCGTCACCCCTGTAATTTACCAGCTTAATTTGTTATTTGCGGTAGTACTGTGTCATCATCGGGGTTCTTACCTCCCATGGCTCACCCCCCAAAAAATTGTAAATATTATGGTCATATGAAAAATATTGTATTTACATGAAACGGAAATCAACCATACCTCATCTGTGCGTTACTGCAAGAGTGCACTCACTCACAAAAGAACATTCAAATCAATCCAAAATTTCTATAAAAAATAGATAGGACAGACAAAATATTGATGCACCATCGTGTAAAGTTTCAGCCTCAATGCGAGGAGAAAGAAAAATAATAAATTGCTGCAAAATAAATTGAAAGGGGGGAAGACAAAATTAACTATTTACTCGAAGCTTCAAGTTTTAGTCCTCCTAGTACTAGTTAACACATGTAATTTTATTATGCTTTAGATCGCCCAAGAGATTCCCTTCTTTTTTTGGTGCTTAAAATAGAGGGTTTGCACAATTTTGCAAGAAATGGAGGGTGTGCATAGGATTGGTTTCCATCATAGCTGATAACCAAGAATACACTTGTTCAGCTGAGAGGATTTTCTTTTGATTTCGTGATCTGTACTATCGTTCGTGGTTATTAAGGCGTCGCCTAAGCGGTAAGGCGCCGTCGGAGGCCAAGGCGTCGCCTCCGCCTTGCCGTCGCCCGTTGCCCGTGCAGTGTTGGAGAGCCAGATCCGGGCGGGAGGAGGCCCCGTGCGCCCGATCCGGGCGGGAGAGACCTCGAGGCGATGTCGGGAGCCGGAGCCGGGCAGAGAGGCGAGGATGCCGTGGCGTGTCGAGGCGAGGAGGCTGGCGGCGTCTTGGGGAGCGAGGAGGCCTCACGCCTCCCAGCCTCCCCTCGGATGGGAGAGGGTGGGGATCTGTCTGCCGGGGTAGGCGAGGATCTGCCACGGGGAGGAGAAGAGGATCTTGCCGTCACGGGGAGGAGAGAGAGGAGAAGAGGATGCATAGGATGCGATTCAGGCTTTGATATAAGGGTTGAGAAGTCCTCATATGGTGGGCTTGGGCCTGAATGCCTGATGGGCCGTGGACTGGAGGTTAGTCTTTTTACTTTTTTCTTTTTTTGCGTTCTCTTCTCTTTTGTTCTTTTGTTCAACTCTTCTTCTTCCACACTTTTCTGCTCTTCTTCCACACTGCTCGGTTGCTCTGGATCTTCCTCCGCCTGTAACGCCTTAAGAGTGTGTAAGGCGTCACCTCACCTCACGCCTTAGCGCTTAAAAGGTGTGAGAGGGGTGGGTCGTCTCGCCTCGTCTTACCGCCTTAATAACCATGCTATCATTTTCTTTGTTAAACTTCAAACAATATTTCCTTCCTATCTCCTACTAAGGTAAAGACCTGATAACAAGTATATTAAGCAAACTTAGAACACATCATTTCAACCAATTTAAGCCTAATAATTCCTTACATGTTCAGCATTGCAAAAGACCGTAGATGTTTAGTTAATTTTATCATCTTAAATTTTGTTAGAAAGGAAAAGATAATATTTTGCCATGACTTGAGTAATTGTTGATGCTTTTCTTTTAGCATGTCGATATGATCATTCGATCATATGCATTTATGTATGATTCTTGACAATCTTTAACCTTTTCTTTTGCAGGTTAGCTGAAGCTATTGACATGCAGCCTCCAGTGATGCCAGATGATGGAAATACAACAAGGGTTACTACAGGAACTGATGTCACCCCATCTTCTGGAAAAGAACCATCTGCACTGGAACCTATTTGGGATGATGACGATACCAAAGCTTTTTACGAATCTTTACCTGATCTCAGGTTTCTCTTCACACTATCACAAATACCTTGCTTCACTAATTAGCTTGCTGTGGAACTACATTAACTACATTACTTGATTATTCTTCTGAAAGACTGAAATTATGCAAGCTACTTTTTTGAGCAGAGCATTTGTGCCTGCTGTGTTATTGGGAGAGGCCGAACCAAAGTTGAATGAGCAACACGCTAAGGGCCGCGAACAATCTAGTGTAAGAATCTGATATCTCAAAAGTAGTACATTCTGCAAGTTCACATTACTAGTGGCTGAGAAGGTTCTATAATAACTGTCTTTGTAAACTGGATTATTAGATGCCACTCTGTGACTATATGCTTGTTTGCAACATTTCAGCACTGATCTTTTTCCTTTATAGAGTTTTTTTAGGTGTTATCCAAAGTGTCTCCTGCTTCTTCTGGATAGCAAAATCCTGGCCTTTTCAGATGTGGCTAAAACTGTTTAAATATGAACAACATATGGTAGTTTGCCTTCACAACAAATATTTTTGTGGTGCAGTTTTAGCTCCCAATTTACGCTAACCAAATATGTGATGTCTGAATCGTTACCCACAGAGATGGTTCACAGAACATGATCTCGTGAACGTGTTCGGCCCCTACGTGTTCCATTTCCTTGTTAAATTTTACATTGATAACATGTTTCAATACATTGTTTATATCTGACATCCACAAGGTTGTTTATGTACCCTTTTCTCTTTCTGTGCGTGGGAGAGTGAGAAAGGAAAGGAGGAATGTCTTTACTCCTTTTTTAAATACACATTCACTTAGCATGTTCTCCTTTTATTTTCTTTTGGTTTTGACACTAAACCATTATATGAATTTTGTGTTGAAGGAATCCGGCACAGAACAAGAAATTGAAGTGCATGATAATGCTCAAACTTCTGCCACTGAACATCAACTGGAAGGAAAGGCAGATGATGGAGCCAGGGATAGTGAAGACAAAGATAAAGATAAGGGAAAAGATACAGAAAAAGATAAATCCAAAGAGAAGGATCTGGACAGAAAAACTGAAAGAGAGAAAGAGAAAGTAAGAGCCTTGGACGGTGCAAGTTTGGATAACCTGCTACAGAGGCTGCCAGGATGTGTTAGCCGTGATCTTATTGATCAATTGACGGTAATAGCTCATGTTGTATTGTCTATCTTCTGTACATCTAAGGCCGATTATCATTCTCAAGCTACTTTGTATTTCTCCAGGTTGAGTTTTGCTACCTAAATTCCAAAGCAAGTCGAAAGAAACTTGTACGGGCCTTATTCAATGTCCCAAGGACTTCACTGGAACTTTTACCTTACTATTCTCGGTTGGTTGCCACATTGTCAACAAGCATGAAAGATGTCCCAAGCATGCTTCTCTCTATGCTTGAAGAGGAGTTCAACTTTTTAATAAATAAGAAGGTATTCTCATTTTAACACTTTGTTCCTTTGCCTTGTCAGTTCTCAGTTCCATAACAAATTCTCATTTTGTCCTTAACAATATCTGGTATTTGTCATTAGCTCTAAAATCTAAGCTAAGCTATTAACACCAATTTAAGCAATAAATTCATGAAAATGAACATCTCCAACACCTTTCCCACATCCTCCAAAGTAGGTGTTGGAGATTTGGAGTTGAAGTGGAGGGAGGCAGGAATTCTTTTTATCCACATAAATTTATGTATTTACTGTTACTAACTATTCTTCTCTGTTCTGTTTCCTTTTCAGGATCAGATCAACATTGAAACAAAAATAAAAAACATAAGATTTATTGGGGAGTTGTGCAAATTCAAAATTGCACCTGCAGCTCTTGTTTTCAGCTGTTTGAAGGTATGCATGTCTTATGCATGGAGTTAGTAATTTCTAGCTTTCTTGCACTTACATCTGTTGTTTAGGGAACGCATATTGTTTTTATTTTGCAGGCCTGCCTAGATGATTTCAGTCATCATAACATTGATGTGGCCTGCAACCTTCTTGAGACTTGCGGTCGCTTTTTGTATCGGTCACCTGAAACTACAATTCGCATGGCTAACATGTTGGAGATACTGATGCGATTAAAAAATGTCAAGAATTTGGATCCACGCCACAGTACACTTGTGGAAAATGCCTACTACCTTTGTAAACCACCGGAAAGATCTGCCCGAGTTTCAAAAGTTCGGCCACCTCTTCATCAAGTAAGATATCCATGTCTTCTCTGATCTATTTTGTTCCTCTGGTCATTTTCATTTAACTAATCTACAGAGTGTAATAATTAAAAATTCTTCCGTTTTTTCCACCTTGTGCAGTACATAAGGAAGTTGCTTTTCTCAGATCTTGACAAATCAAGTACTGATCATGTTCTTCGCCAATTACGCAAGCTACCTTGGGCAGAGTGTCAGCAATACCTTATAAAGTGCTTTCTAAAGGTTCACAAGGGAAAGTACAGCCAAGTTCATCTGATTGCTTTTCTGACTGCTGGGCTTAGTCGCTATCATGATGACTTTGCTGTCGCAGTGGTAGATGAGGTTAGTTCCTTTTGTTGAGTCTGTAAACCATGATGTTTTTCAATCTCAAGGAAGTTTCTGATTGGAATAATTACTTTTATTACACAAGCATACACTTAGGAACTCAAACTCGTACATGGCATGCAAAGTTACCTATTGATTGATGATGAAGAATGTTTTTTTAAGGAAAAAATTGGAACACTTGCAACTAGAGATTTAAATGATTTAATTTATTTGTCTATTTTGATTTAGGTTTTAGAAGAGATAAGGGTTGGGCTGGAGTTGAATGACTATGGAATGCAACAAAGGCGCCTCGCCCACATGCGATTCCTTGGAGAGCTATACAGCTACAAGCATATCGATTCATCAGTTGTATTCGAGACACTGCACCTTATCACTGTGTTTGGTTATGGAACTCCTGAAGTAAGCAAATACATCATTTAGCAAAGCTTGGAAACCTTTGCTATTTTTAATTCGCTTCCTGATACCATTCTTCATCATTGTCGATATGTTAGCTTATGTTATGTGGTTCAGATGCTGGCTTGTAAAGACTTTTGCGATTCTGACAATAATTTTACATGTTTCTAGAAGAGTTCAAAATTATTGGGTTTTGCTATATATCAGAACATTGTTGATTAACCTGATCCCTTTTCTTTGCTCGGTAGAGATCAGGAGTTAAACCAATATTATCAAAAGATAATCAGGTTTCTGCTTCCGGCATTACCATTCTTGCACATACTAGCTGTATTTCTGTGTTCAAAACTGTATATACAAACTTCCTATTAGAATTAGGAGAGGATTTTGCTATTCACAATTGTGCTTATTTATTATTGAGAGGTATATATATACATGAGTTACATGGGCCTCACGGGCTACACGAGCCAAGAGAGAGAGAGAGAGAGAGAGAACGTACAACTGTTAACAGCCCTGTCAAACTTAAGGTGGATCAGGATGATCCGATGCACTGAATTTGAGTAGATGAAGCTGATTCTGTTCTCGAGTCTGAGCTTTAGTGAATAAATCTGCAACCTAAAGTTCTGAGGGTAAATACTTGAGGTTGATGGTCGACTGCTGACAATGAGACCATGTGAAGGATGCATCAACACCAATGTGCTTTGTCAACTTATGTTTGACTGGATCACCAGCAATTTGAATAACACTTGTGTTGTCACAAAATAGAGGTGTAGGATTATTACAATGGGCACTGAGATTAGCTAAGAGTCACCGAAGCCAAATGATCTCTGAGGTGGTAGCGGCAAGGGCTCGAAGCTCAGTCTCTGCACTAGAACGTGACACTACAGTCTGCTTCGTGGATTCCAAGCAATGAGCGAAATACTAAGAGAGATGCAGTAGCCAGTGATAGATCGGCGATCAGCAGGATCACTCGCCCAAGTGGAGTCAGAGTCAGAGTAAGCGTGGAGCTGGAGCTAACTCGAACTGGCATAGAACAAACGTCTGGACGTAGTCCCCCTCAAGTATCTCAGCACACGAAGAACATGACCATAATGGACTGAGGTGGGAGCACTGACAAACTGGCTGAGCACATAAACAACATGAGCAATGTCTGGCCTGGTAACCATGAGATAAACAAGGCTCCCAAGTCCCAATGAGCTAACGGTAGCGGGAAGGATCTGTCAGTGGTACATCGTCTGTAGGTCGAAGCTATAGGTGGAGCTCCATGGGTGTGACAGCATTGCGACTATTAGTCATACCAGAGCGAGCAAGCAGATCCTAAATGTAGCGATGCTGAGAGAGGTAGTAGCAATTACCATCAGAATGAACCTCAATCCCTAGAAAATAGCTCAATGGTCCAAAATTTGACATCATAAACTGTTCACTGAATTTCTTCTTGACAAAAGCCACATAATCCGTGTCATCTCCTGTGATCATCATATCATCTATATATAGCAGAAGTAAAGTACGATCCCGCTGAGAAGTTTAAATAAACAAGGCAAACTCGTGCTCACCTGGAGTGAAATTAGCAGCTCGAATCACGGAACTGAAACGTTCGAACCAAGCACAAGGAGCTTGCTTGAGACCATAGAGAGCACGCCTAAGCCGACACACATGACCTGTAGGAGACTCAACACCAAGGGGTGGTTGCATATAGACCTATTCATGTAGATCACCATGAAGAAAAGTATTCTTTGACATCATAAACTGTTCACTTAATTTCTTCTTGACAAAAGCCACATAATCCATGTCATCTCCTGTGATCATCATATCATATATATATAGCAGAAGCAAAGTACGATCCCGCTGAGAAGTTTAAATAAACAAGGCAAAGTCGTGCTCACTTGGAGTGAAACTAGCAGCTCGAATCACAGAACTGAATCGTTCGAACCAAGCACGAGGAGCTTGCTTGAGACCATAGAGAGCACGCCTAAGACGACACACATGACCTGTAGGAGACTCAACACCTAGGGGTGGTTGCATATAGACCTCTTCATGTAGATCACCATGAAGAAAAGTATTCTTGACATCCATCTGAGATATAGTCCATAAGCGTACCGCTGTAACAGCAATGAGAGTCCGGACTGTAGTCATATGAGCATCTGGAGCAAAAGTCTCATCATAATCTCGGCCATAAGCCTGCTGAAAACCTTTTGCAACAAGATGAGCCTTGTATCACTCCACTGAACCATCTGACTACTTTGTACACCCACTTGTAAGTTATAGGCACAACTCTAGATGGTAGCAGAACAAGATCCCAAGTGCTCGTACACTATAATGATGTAAGCTCCTCAGTCAGAGCCAATTGCCACTCAGGTATACTGTCTACCTCCTAATAGGTACTCGGTTCAGATACTGCATATGCACGAGAAAAACCCCATCTCTCTGGTACCTGAATAGAGGAACGATCATGTAGGGCATACCGTGATGTAGTAGCATGATCGTCAGAGTCTGTGGTACTGGCTGAGGGTCAAGTGGAGGAGAGGAGGACTGATGATCAAAAGGTTTAAGAGGAATAGAAGTCTGAGGATTAGAAGGAACTCTCTGTCGGTGACTATAGTGAAAGGGAAAAGTAGAAGTGTCAGAAATTGGTGAAGCTGGTGGAGGAGACACACTAGAAGGTGAAACTGGTGGAGAAAGTGTATCTGGAGAAGGCAAGTCTAGTAGAGGAATAGCAGGTAGACACAAAAAGAAGGTGGAATCTGTGGAAGGAGTGGGATGTGTAGAACGATGATAAAAGAAGGGTCGACCCTCATCAAAAATCACATCACGAGAGATGCGAATACGACGTGCTGAGGGATCATAGCAACGATAGCCCTCATGCTCTGGGCTAACCCAAGAAGACACTCAACCAACTAAGGGCTCAACTTTGTGCGCTCACGAGGTGCTAGAAGGACATAGCAGACACAACCAAAGACACGGAGACGATCATAGCGAGCAAGTGTTGTGTACAGGATCTCCCTGAAGCTTGGAAGAGGGCTGGCGGTTGAAGAGATAGACTGCCGTAGAGACCGCTTCCCCCCAGAAGTGAGAGGGAACAAAGTAGGAAATGAGGAGTACAAGTAGTCTCAATGATATGACGATGCTTGTGCTCAACAACACCATTCTGAGCATGAGCACCAGGACATGAGAGCCGAGGAAGTACCCTCAGAAGAAAGGAATTGACGAAAGGCTAATGAAAGATACTCTCCTCCAGAGTCAAAACGAAAAACACGAATAACAGAAGAGAACTGAGTATGAACCATTTGAGCAAAAGGCTGATAGATAGAAATCAACTGCGAACGGTGTTTCATAAAGTAGATTCAGGTGTATCGAGTATGGTCATCAATGAAGATGACATGGTAACTGTGACCACCCATCAAAGCAAAACTTGATGAATCAAGATAGAGAGGCGTGAGCTACACAAGTGCCCCAGCGATGATGCTATTGAGGAAAAGACTTGCAAATAGAAGTAGATGCAGAAGGGCAAGGAGTAGATGGACCAACAACAGAGGATAAAGGAATAGGAGTAGAATCAGTACCAGAAATGGAGGATAAAGGGAGACTCAGATGATCAAGAACATAGAGCCCTACAGAACCCCTCTGACGATGACCTGTACCGATGACAACTCGTGTTCGACGATCTTGCACAAAGCAGAAGCTATCATCGAACCCAACAAAACAGTTCATATATTTGAGTTGCCCGACAGAGATGAGATTCATTGAGAGTGTGGGGACAAGTGAGACATCTAAAATTGCGAAGTGAGGTGGAAAGAGTCTCCTGATGAGTGACCGTGCATGACGTTCCATCAACTGTCTGAATCTTGATACTTTGTGCAGCAGGACGACATGATGTAAGTTGAGATGCTATCAGATGTCACATGGAAAGAAGCCTATGAATCCAACAGCCATGGGAGTGAAGCACACGACACAGGACATGATGGTACAGTAAAGTCGGTGGATCCACTGGAAAATGCTTGTAGCTGACACAACTGGGCCTGAATGTTGCTCATCTGAGTTTTGTATCCGACTATATTGAGTTGCACAAGACTCCAAAGCATTGGCAATGATAGAAGAAGAAATAGCAGCATCACCTTTGAACGCCATGATCTGGCGACAACACAACAGAAGTAGAGGAGGAAGCTGATCAGCTTCAGCTTCAGTGGAGAGGCAGATCAATTTCAGCTCTAGAAGCACTCTTCAACTTCGGCTTCGGGCTTCAGTTGAAGTAGCTTCAACTCGCTGCTACACTGGAGGCCCAGCAGATGCCAAAGCAGAGGCAGGGAGCTCCCGGCACAACGACGGAGACTGACGGTAGCTGAGGCAGGGGAACGACTGGGATCGAGGCTCGGTGGCCGCTATGGCAGGGGAGACGGCTCCCAACGTGGCGATGGAGCCCGGCGGTGGCTGAGGCAGAGGAGGTGGTGGCCGAGGTAGGGGAGGCGACTCCTGACGCGGCGACGGCGGTGCTACGAGATGGCGGCGGCGGTCAAGGCAGAGCAGGCGTTGGATATGAGCGGTCGAAGCAGAGGTGGCCCCGAATGCGAGAGGCGGCAACATGCAGGCAAGGATGATGACCGGAATCCGTCTGGATCGAGTTGGGGGAAGACGAACCACGAGAGGGAGCAGAAAAGTGGTAGCACGCCGATGACGGCAAGGATGGCGGCAGCCGTATCTGTTCTAGTTCCTAACCCTAACCCTAACCCTAGGCTCTGACACCATATTAGAATTAGGAAAGGGTTGTGCTATTCACCACTGTATATCTTATTCATTATTGAGAGTGTATTTATATACATGGGTTACATGGGCCTTACGGGCTGCATGAGCCACATGGGGAGAGAGAGAGAGAGAGAGAGTACAACTCTTAACACTTCCAACTATATAAAACATAGTAAGCTTTATTTCGTGTGCGGGGATAAGTATTCACCAAAAAGTTTGATGACATTAACCTTGATTTTTTACTCTCTATCTTTTTTAAAACTCTTTGCAAGCCTATGTTTGAGAAGGATCAATCAAAGTGCATCTATGTTGTGCTGAATATCTTTTTTTTTCCCTTGTGCAGCAAGATGTGTTGGATCCACCAGAAGATTGCTTCAGGATCAGATTGATCATTACACTTTTGCAGACTTGTGGCCACTATTTCAATAGAGGCTCTTCAAAAAGAAAGCTCGACAAGTTTTTGCTACAATTTCAAAGATATATTATTAATAAAGGGCCCTTACCACTTGACATAGAGTTTGACATTCAGGTTTCTTTCTTTCTCATGTATACAACTTGCCCACATGCATAAGCACTTATGTTAGTTCCTTTCTCATGCGAACAACTTGCCAACATGCATAAATACTTTTGTGAGTCTTCTCCGTTATAGATGTCGGGCTTTAAAGTTAAAAACGAATCTTGAAGCTGTAAGATGCATGTAGTTAAATTTCTGGTGTTGGTAGCCAACAATGGTTATCTAGTAGGTTCTGGATTCTGATTATGAGGGGGGGAAAATCCGATATTATGATTCAAATGACTGTGCTGTATACTCAACCAAGGTATATTTCTGATGGGTATATGAAGATCTGTGGACGTACTAATAGGCTATTCAGGACTGAACATTTTTTACAATCATGATGATGCATGCTTATCAACACTTAACGTGTGGTTTACTCCTCAACAGATCATGTAATCCTTTTGTTTCTGAGGAATCAGTGGACCAGATCCCTTAACTTAAAAAAAACTTTGCGAGTTTCGCTCCTATTTGACTTTGCATTTTTACGGAATAAGAGGAGCTAAGTTATCAGCACCCATCTTACTAATGAAAAACATAAACATAATAAGTAAAAGAAAGAAGCAAAGAGGAGCATATGGTCTTGAGCCTTGACTAAACATTATACAAATGAAACAAATGCATCATCTTAAACCGACATAGTGCTTTTTAATCAGGCAATATTGTTACGGTGATGAATCCTGTTGTTGCTATTTTGTTTATATAAGGAGCCAAAAGACAAGCCAACATGATTAGTCCCATACCATGTAGCATCTATCGCTCTCTACTGGAGCTGTGGATGTGGCATAGCTTTACTTGGTTTTTTTGTTGGGCTTCATTTTACCGATCAGCCTATTTGATGATGCTGAAGACACATTTTCTTCAGTGAGGACATCTCTTACATGTGTTCTTGCAGGATTTGTTTGCTGAGCTACGACCAAATATGACTAGATATTCATCAATAGAAGAACTGAATGCTGCATTAGTTAAGCTCGAAGAAAATGAGCGTGCAGCCTCGGTAGAGAAGCCTGAAAGTGAAAGGCACTCAGACAGTGAATCTCAGAAAAAGCAGCCACATGATGCTGCTTTTTCTGTGAATAGCAGGGGCTCAACAAATGGAGCTGAGGAAAATGGTAAGGGTCATGAAGAAGCAGCAGACAGCGAGAGCTATTCAGATAGTGGCAGTATTGATGGTCACGAAGATGAGGAAGATCTTTTGTCTGAGGAGAAATCAAATGATGCATCAGAGAACGAAGGCGACGATGAAGACGATGACATGCCTGTTGGTTCTGATGAAGATGAAAGTGTTGAGGTTAGACAGAAGGTCGTGCAAGTTGATCCTAAGGAGCAAGAAGACTTTGACCGAGAGCTGAAAGCCCTTCTACAGGAGAGCTTGGAGTCACGTAAAGCTGAGGTGCGTTCCAGGGCCACTTTGAACATGATGGTACCAATGAATGTCCTTGAGGGTTCAAAGGACCCAAGGGCCGTGGAGTCCGAGAGTGGAGAAGAAACTGTGGATGAAGAGGGTGGTAATGCTGGGGGTGGCAGCAAGGTGCGTGTTAAGGTGCTAATGAAGAAAGGACACAAACAGCAGACAAAGCAGATGTTCATTCCTGGTGACTGCTCACTTGTGCAGAGCACAAAGCAGCAAGAAGCTGCTGAGCTTGAGGAGAAGCAGAGCATCAAGCGGAGGATCCTTGAATACAATGAAAGGGAGGAGGAAATGAATGGTGGATCATCGCAAATGGGGAATTGGGGTCAAGGAGGAAGCAGCATGGGTAGCAGTATTAGATCAAGTGAACGGGGCAGTTGGGATGGTTCAATCAGGGGAGGTGCTCGGCAACGGGGTGGTTTCTACCATAGTTATGGCAGGAGAAGATGAGTTGCCGTGTGAACGCTAGTTGTCCTGAGGTTTTTGACAGGACAACGGTTTTCTTCTATCTGACTGCCTAATCTGCCTTGAAGATATTTCACAGGTTGATGACAACGACGACTTTTCACCTCTCAATAATCAACATATGATGATACTTCTACGGATTGGAGAGAAGAACACGTCTTGAAGGGGCTATTTTCAGCTGGTCTGATTACTTCATTATTGCATTGCTCGGTAAACTTCTTCAGGAGCTCATTGACCTGGTTGTGCATGTGTACGTAAGGTGTCCCTTGCACTTCATTATTGCATTGCTCGGTAAATTCTTCAGGAGCTCATCGATCTGGTTGTGCATGTGTACATAAGGTGCCCCTTGCATCCTGGAGTGCAGAATGACTTGCGTCAGTTATAAACTTAATATGCGTACATGTCTACCTGAATGTAGATATGGTTGTGCTGTTTACAGAGCTTCCATGTGCCAGACATGTTGTTCAGATGCCATGTCAGTTAGTCAGTATATGTTAGTGTAACTACTGTTTCATGCTAATTCTGTTTTAATGTGGAGCTTTTGTTAATATCCGACAGATATTCGTTAATTGCGAGACACATGTGCGCATCTTCTTTATTGTATTACTCTCAGAACGTTGTGCAATGTGCATAGAGTAGACTTTACTACGTAGCTTCAACGTTGCCAAAGTTCTGTAAGTATTGATGATAATTTATAAATTTAATGAGTACAAGTGTACAAGGTGCAATTTTATCAAACAAATGCGTCGAGATGAAGTTAGATATTGGTTGTGGGCTTGTGGCATGTTACTTGCAGGCTGCAGCAGTCATGTATTTATCAAAGGTTAAATTTTGTCCCTACGGAGCATGGATTATGAACAATCCTTTACACACTTGCACCGAGATACTCATTATGGGCACAAAGATTTTCATGCTAGAAGTCGCAAATTCCCAGCAACAAAGCCCCTGCAATGATGCACATGCTTTCACTGATCCAATCCAAAGCAAAGCGATCGAACAACAAACTCCGTCCTGATCCAGTTCGATCGTTCTTCTCGCATGTGCAGCTCTCTTCTTTTCCTCTGTCATATCACTTCCATTCCGGCTCTCGAGCTGCTCCTTTCTTTCTCTCCAGTTCATGATTACTTACCGAGTATGCATGTATACATGTCTGCCATGAGCTCCTACTTTACACGGGAATAATTACGAGGGAGAAAGCGAGCCAGAATGACCGGCACGACCCATGACACACGGCGAAACCCAGGGTGGGCACTTACCCATGCTTCTCCACTAACCATCTTATGCTTATCACTGTCCGCTGAAGAACAAAGTATTCTCGGGCCACGACGAATCCCAGTCCATGGCTATGTTAAACTTGATCAGGCTAGATTTTTTTTGCTGGCTCCGCTACTGAGCCCACCCAATGGAAGCGCGCAAATTTTACGATTTTTTTTTAAAATAATATTTTTTTAAAAAATATTTACAAAACTAGATCATTATCTCAAAAAATTGCAAAAATAGGTTCCTGTCGCCATTTGAAATGACGACAGAACCTATCTACACTGAGGCGGTTCACATCCGCCATTTCAATGACACGAGAATATATGAATTTTTAAATATAGCAAATAAACTCAAAAAATTACAGGGTTCCTGTTGCCATTTGAAATGGCGACAGGAACCTATTTTTGCAATTTTTTGAGATGATAATCTAGTTTTGTAATTTGTTTTAAAAAATGTATTATTTCAAAAAAAAATCCAAATTTTACAACCCACCGTTGCGTCAAACATCGTCTGAAGCGCGGCGAAAAGGCGCATAATTCACCGCAGAACTCCATTCCCTGCTGATCCATCACTCACAGTGCATGCGCAGCCACAACATTGGCAGTGAGCTGCAGAATCTCAAACCCTTTACGCCTTTTACCGCGATATATCCGGGCATTGTTCTTGCACAGCTGCCATGCATGCCATGCCACCTTGGAGAGGGTTCGATTCATCGTTCATGCAATGGCAACGCGACTGATTCAGATCAATCACCATGCTAGTACAGCCAGTGAGACAGGAAGGGAGAAACCAAGGACGGGTAGCCACCCATAGTTGCGGCCATGGCGCAGGAGCACTAGGAGAAAATAGTATCTGGGTGGCACTGGGAATCTCCGGACGAGTGAGTGGATTCTGCCGTCGTGTCGCCTCCCCCCTGGCTCCACGAGGAATCTGATGTGGGGAAGGCAAAGCCTTGACTCCTGGAGGGATCTGTGACTATGAGAGCTACTAATGCTAAGATTCTACATCGCATTACTGGCCTAGCTAGCTAGTTGCCATCTTCTTTTTCGTTTCAGTGTGTGTGAGAAAGAGAGCGATCGAACAAAGCGATGATGAGTACGTGGATTACTGCCTTGTTTGGGGTGCATGTTGGTGCTTTCTGCTTGTACTCCGTCCACTACTGCTAGTCTAGTTTCCTAATTGGATTAAGATGCATTTCTCTCTCACCTTGATGTGGAAAAGCAAGGTTCTAGTGCCTTTCCTCGTGTGCAAGCTATCATCAGTCTCTTTTGCTACCTGTTATGTCCTCCTCTTCTTGGCTCAGCTGAAGGCTTGCCCCAGATATTATTTTAGCAAATTATTCCCCCCTCTCTCTCTTTTACATATGTAGACAACTTATGAGTAGTCACCGATATATGGGTCACACCGACAGTACCATTGCGATATGGGGCTAAATCTTGCACCTTACATGATATGCAGGCTGCTAGGACGTTTTTGTTTTTCAGCCTTTAAGATGCGACTTTGATCACTAGTTTTTGTAACTTTACATTAAGATGTACTAATAAAATCATAATATTATGATAGTATTTTTAATGATAAATCTAATGATATAATTTTTACGTAGCCAATCTAAATAATTTTAAACCAATTGATAACCAAACTTTAAAAATATTGACGGTACGAATTTAGGATGTCAAGTAAAAAAGAATGGAGTGTATAGTAATAGATATACTATTTGCTAAATTTCCTACCTGACTATACAGTTATCTAATTTATTGTGAAAAAATGGTATGAACCATGAGGAGCGAACATGTGAAAAGCTGAAGTTTGTGGTGGCCAAACATTCTTTGGATGATGTCACCTTAAAGTTTACAGGCTCTCTGCAGTGCCAAAGATCTGTATCTCATGAACCTCGCCTGCAGAATGGAGGTGTGTATGTGTGCAAAAGGACACACTGCATGTGTGGATCTTTTGCACAAGGGATTTGATTGATTTGATCCATCTGTTCAGGTAGGGTCAAGCTCCCACCTTGAAGGGACCACCCAAAAACAATGCCTTTTTTTTTTCTCCTTTTGTTTCACTGGTGTGTGAGTGAGTGTTGTGCTTGCTTAGTGGCAACCAGCACTGAATTGCAATTCAGCTGCAGTGTAGGTTTGTGCGCCCGTACATTTTTTTCACCATTGCCTGATGGAAAGTAAGCTTAGATTTTTAATGATCAGAAGTATTTTCTCCGTCAATCCATCGTCTGAAAATTGATGTGTGTTTCTTTCATATGCTTTTGTAAGTTTGCTAAATTGTACAAGTATAAATTAGCAGAACATTATGGTTCATACCTTGCCTAGCTAGTCGCTTATAATGGTCGGGTAACTAATATGTTGATTAATGCAATATCTTCTTCTTCTTCTTTTGCACAACTCTGGATCGCTTCATCAATCAACCTCTGATTAGCAAGGGTACAATTTTCTGAAAATTTGTCAAATCCGTGTTAGGTTTACAACTTTCATATAGCAGTTTTCGTGCGGCCGAATGGCCAATATGTTCATTCCGATCGTATTGCTTCTCTATAGGATATCGTAAATCACATATAATTTACAAAGTCGATAAGAAACCCTAGCACGTGGTCAAAACCACCAAAAAAAAATCTCCTTACCTAATACTAACACAAGAAGTACTTTCAAGTGTCGGAAATAAAAAAACGAGCTTTCTCAACGTAAGTGTACCGACTTTTAATTAACCAAAAGAGTCCTTCCACCATCCAAATCTACGTGTTCGATAAAATACTGCAAAAACACGTCAGGACGGCTAGGGAGGTCAAGAAATAAAGCGCTTTTACTGGCAAAGAAAAATATAGAAAGTGCTTTAGCTTCACCCCTAGCTAGCGGTGATCGAACATGACGATCGATGGGAGTAGGAAAACGATGACCAAACATGCACAAACTTTAGACTGGAGGAAGGAGCACCACTGTTACACTTTCAACCATGCAAAAGCAGTGAAGCACTAGATGCTGGACGTACAAATATGCATGGCTTTCTCGCAAGTCGTATCGATCGTCACAACATAAAGTGTTGTGTTGATGACTCGATCGTTAAGGTGTCAGCATTAGATTGTAGATGTGTGTTAGAAGATGATGAGTCGTTTCTTCCATGTTTAGTTAGTTAATTTGTGTTTATCGATCCTAAAAATGGAGTGAAAAATTACTATGAGTACGGCGAAGATATGTAAGGCTGCTTCCAATGGGCAGTATCTTAGTGCAGTTTCTTTAGTGCATGAGGAGTGTTATGATACTATCTTCCCAATGTATGGTTTCTTATGGTGTAGTATCTTAGGCTGTTTCATTGAATTACATACATGATCTTTACTAGTATTTGAGCATTGTGGTCTATTTATGACATGTACTAAAGCAATACATGTTTGTTGACACACAAACGTAAATACACGGAATCGATCACAATAAATTTTATGCATTGGATTTCGAGACCGAACCGGTATCCAGATTAGATGTTACAGTACCCTCTCCCTTCATTAACTATGATGACACATCATCATTTTCCCTACATGGTAGGCTTAAGATACCAGTTAAGGTGGAGCATTGGGAGGAGTCTAAAAGTACATAGCAATTTAGTGGACATGGTTTGACATGTATCTCATATATGTCTTGATATTTTGAAATTTGAACAACCCTATTACGGCATCCTTAGCCCGTTTGCGTGGTCCAGGAGGTCTGTCGCTATGTAATACGTCACACATGACTTATATCAATAAATTACTCCCAACCATATCTATATTCAATAAATTACTCCCAACCATATCTATATTCAATCTAATATCAAAATACATCTTCCAGAAAGGAAGTAGTTCTCTCTCTCAAAAAAAAAGATAGCAATTCGATTTGTCTACACTAAAGTTTCTTTATTCCCATTTTTCAGAAACACAGACAAGAGTGAGAATAAAAGATAGACACAAAACTAGAAGGTCTCGTTCTAGTTCTTTATTCCCATTTGCCAGCACTGTGCTCACTTTGCACGCAACAGTACGGTCATGGAGGGCCCCGTGCTGCATAGGCCGCATCACGCATATATTGCTTCTCTTTAAAACGTTTTCCACTGGTTCGCTCGCGTCGACACCGATCCACTGGTGTGGCTGCCTGGTTGGTCGGTGCTTTCCGCCTGGACCGTGCACTATCCCATGTGTCACCAGCGCATTTACGCATCTTTCTCGCCGCCTCCGCGGGCCAATCATTCGCCGCGGCGTGTCAGCGGCTCGCTCACTGACCGGGCCACCTGCCGACTAACGGCTTCCGATCGAGCGCAGGCGCGAGAGGGAGAGGGACAGTCGCTCGTGATCGAAGGGTGAACTGAAAACACCACCTCGATCAAAAAAAAATCTCACGAGAAAGTTGATTGTTCTCTATAGCTTTTTTAGTGTATTGAATCGATGTCGATTCAAAGTTATATCACGTAAGTATTCTACAAACCGAGCCTATTTTTCTTCAATGTATTGAACCGATTCCTACTAATAACTGGGACTCACGTTATATTAAACAACCACAAAATAATAATATCATCTCTCAACCGCACTCTCTCCTGTGTAGTTGTTTAATATTCATGAGTTGTTTAATGCTTTAAATCGACTCCTAATTAGAGTCCGGTTCCATGCATTTTTTTTTATTGAAATCGATCCCTCCAATGTATTGAATCGATTCAATACATTCTCTTTCCTTATTTGAACCGGTTAAAATACAACATTGGAGATGATCTTAGTCTCTATATGTTGATTGACCTACAGCTTCAAGTCTTATGGGAGATTATTCATTTTGAGAGTTTACATACATTACGGATGGCAATTTGAGACTTTACATTCAGCTGTGGACATATATCGGTGTGTCGTCATGGTAGCTCTCTGATTATGGGACTCACTGTACAATATTTGGATTGACTGGATTTAACTAGAATTAATTGAGAAGGTTGTACTATATCTGCACATAATGTCTTTATATGTCTAACTGATGCGTCCATCAACGATTGTAGCCGGTTTTTTTTTTTCCGAACTGGCTGTGATCTAGCAGACGTACGTCCGCAAATTATAACATCATTGGTCTTATATATATATCAACACGACTCACTGGATCGCTCATGCCTACTAAACTCAATTAAAAGACATTCCTTTTAGGAAGGATTTTTTTTTTTGTGATTACAAGGAAGACGCATATGCACACACACCATCACATATACACATGTGAGTGTGTCTCTTTAGCACATGCCTAAATATACAGGGGCAAAGATAAATCCACGACTTCACAAAATTCCTACTGAAGCGTACATGTGCGTGCATAATAGGTGGGCACCAAGATTTGAATCCTAATTGATGGAGTCATGCATTCACAACTCTACCGCCCACCAAGAGATGGTTTCCAAAAAGAACCTTAATGTAGTCCTTGCATATATGAACAACCAATGTAGTTGATCCAGCTCATCATGTACACAAGCATAGCGCTGACTCCATCGCGTGCATATTTATATATGTACTTAGTGAAGTACTACTGATCAACTAAAAGAAAAATACTTTTAAGAATCGTTTGATATACTTCGGTCCATTCTTCCGTAGTTTATCTATTGCTCATAGTTCTCCCTTTCGGCCTTTCGTTTTCCTAAAACGCTGGAGTAGTTCGGTTGACCGTCCATATATCCAGTAGTGCTGTAGTGCCAGTAAACAATTCGTCAGTAGCTTCACAGAAATAATTCTGGTAAACCGTTGCCTGCTTGACACCGTGCATGGGCGACGCGTGGCCTGTGGCTGCAGGCCAGCACGACCGCGATCGAGTCCAAGTAAAAGAAAACGTTCACACGCGCACCCATTCGTCAGTGGCTATCCCCGGTCGTCCAGGGATAAGCTTCCGCGAGGCAACAGATGCTTGGAGCGCAAGAATTCCGTGCAAATGGTAAAACAAATATGCATAACTATCTCATAGTTTTTAGCGAAACTCTTTATTTTAGATAAATGTTTTATTTACTGACAGGGACTTTTGGTCAAAATATTTTGCAGGGATCCGCCTTTAATTAAAGCCCATTTGAAATACTAGATTTTTTTTCTTTCGAATTCAACATTGTCAGGACATATATACGTAAAACTTTATTGTTCAAATAAAACGTCATGGCAGCGATAAGAGTATTGCTTACGTGGCAAAATGATCGAAGGGAACTACCTAGTTGTTCATAACTGATTAAATAGTTTACTAATCAAAGAGCCGATAGAAGGACTTGAACGTTTCTAGCTGAATTATACTATCCAACCTTCTGGTCCATGAGCTTGCTATTTTATACCCGAGCACATCCAAGTGTCAGCACGCATCCCGCAGTGCACAATGTAATGTAAGCAAGCATAGTCGACATGATTCAGAAGTTTTTTTTTAAAAGAGAAACTACTTTAAGATTGCCGTTTACATGGAAGTATTGTGTAGAACATCTGAAGGCTGAAGCGTTTTCCAGCTAGCTATAGTTACCTTACCAATTTTGTTTTAACAATGACAATGCCACTAGAGAATTCAATTCAGCAGTGTGGTCGATTTGCTCCGCAAGATCGAATATGCTACTTCATTCCATTCTTAGTTAGGTTCTTGATCAGTTCCAATCTTAAAACAACAAAAACATACAATCTCCTTTTAATTTCTCGTAGGTTATGAGGAGGACCTAATAATCCTCAATTAATGAAATTATTTATCTGTGATACTTATTATGAATAATGATATCCTTAACAACCATCAAAAGGTATCCATTGTCGTTAGAGTCTACAATGACAAGGAAAGGTTACAACCACTTCATGGTCGTATATGGTCTATTAAGATCACCCTATCATTGTAGTTCTGCTACGACCATCTTATGGTCGTAAAGTTTGCCGACTAGGTCAACTACGACCACTATATGGTCGATAAAATCCACAGACATGTGGACCTAATCGACTAGGGACTCTGTACAATGCGGTTATTTACGCGTGGTAGTTAATACACGCGTTGTTTGTCTCTGATATAACCACACGTAGTTATATTTATCTCTAGCGTAACCGTATGACAAGTACACATGAGAATGTCTCTCTGACAATAACCGCTGCCAACGTGCGCAATTGGTCAACCGTCAAGACGTCTCCTGGTACACAGCAACTGCCACCCATTCAAGAATTATATAAAGGGTGAGGCCGGTGGATAAATGGAGAGGACGATCATGAGAGTGAACGAATATACAAGTCATTAGCCTTAGTTTTCGGTGCCTGGTTTCACTTTGTAAACACATTCAATACAAGAACACAGGAGTATGGTTATTATTCTCTCCAAAGAAGGCTTGAACCTATCTCATCTTGCATGACCTCGGTGATAGTGTCCCCAGCATTTATTTCATAAGATCGATATTAAAGCATCGACAGTTGGTGCCATCCGTGGGGACACACTCCGGCAATTTTCTTCATTTCTACTCAGATGTCTCCATGGCAAACGAGTGGAATGAGGAGAACTGGTTCGATCTCGCAGATTTTGTAGGACTCGACATGGATGCTTGCTTTGACTATGAGCAGAGCATCTTTTCATACGAGAGCAATGCCGGCTCCAGGGACCTTTCACCGGACCTAGGGGATCGCATCCTAGACAAGGTTGATGAAGGCACCATATCTCCAATGATTTCATCAACACCGCTACGCTCAGAGGGGGAGTCAGAATCCTCACAGGGCAAGGGTCCAAGCGACCATGACTAGTGCCGCACGGTGACAGGCGTCGAATGCAGCGAGGTTCCCACCTCCAAACACTCAAGCCCATCCAAGGCTCCTCAGTCTCCTTTGTCAAGTCCTAGAACGCTTGATTTCGGGGCTCGACTGTCATCTGTTAATCGTCACACTTTGGTTACGCCCGCCCGGGATATGGTTGAACATGCTACAGTTGCATATTCAACCACATACCCGGAGGATTCAACTTCGAACAGAGATGGTTATAACCCAGAATTCTCTTCCTGGAGGGGATTACTCCGAGCCGTGAAACATTATCTTTTGACTACTCATCAAGCCAGGAGGGCTCGACGATGACGACAACACCCAGGAGGTCTTTGTCCTCTCTACAGATCCTCATCACTCTCCGCAAGGCAGGACTGGGGGTGTTGTCCATCGCACACATGCTTTGAGCACTCGAGCAGATGGCGAGAACACCTTCGATGATGATGGAAATCTTGACATTCATGAGCGTAACCGACATCATCAAGGTGATCTCACTCCACCAAGAGATGCCCTAGCAAACTCAAATATAGAAGATCCTGGGACTATCCGGAGAAGAAGGATTGCGGGCCAGAGAACGTTACTTAGTCGGGCCCAATACCAGTCGAAAACCGCTCGATAACTACAACTGATCAATGATCTGATAAAAAACCCGAGTCAAGAGCTTGGATGAACACTAGGCTACGACCTCTTTGCTGAAGTCATCGCTCAACGACTTCGGAATACTATGACTAGGGTCGAGTGACACCGACGACAACGTTCTGGTGACCACACTAGAACTACTCCATCGAATGCCAGCCGTTCACATAATTCTCCACGTGGAGAACCACAAGATCCCATATCTGGTCGATCTCCTGACCATGATGCTGGTCGAAGAAGGAATCAAAGCACACCCCTGATGACTGGTGGTCGACAAACTCCTAGGAGAGGTGGGCAATCACCTCTCCCTCAAAGAAATCTGCATCAGCAGATGGAGCACAAAGAGTATTACCCTCATAGGGCTGATATCTGATAGTGTCAGACTCTCGGGCGTGGAATACCTGAAGACCTTTTGTGTATACTATACTAGTCCTATGATCAGTGGCTAGTACACACATTCACAACATTTGACATTCACATATACAAAGTAAAGCAAAATGATACTTAACTTAAGTTATTACAATAATTACATCAATGACCAACCATCCGAATAAAACAAGTACCAATAGAGTATCAAAATAGCAGTGGAAGTAAAGGTGATGAAAATAAACAAGTTCCAGTGGCATGCCCATCCAAAAATCCCAAAGGCAACCGACAAGGAACAAATCCTAGATAGACCCGTCACCGAACCCTCCGGTTCTGGGTGCGAAGACAGTGTCATCTGGTGTTGGCTCTTCCTCATACTTTGAACAACAATATAAGCAAGACTAAGTACAATACGTACTTAGCAAGACTTGTAGTGTACCACAAATTTTATATATATGCAAGGCTAACAAAGGATGAGGCTCTACTCTACAAGTTACTTAAAGCCATTTTTATTTACAATATCCATACATAGTAATTTGCAACGGAAGTTTAAAAGCAGTTAAATAAATAATAGGACAATAAGTAAGTAATTGAATGAACAACATATAATATCAACTACAACTCGCAACCCTCCTCAGCTGCGAGCAACAATTTATGTTGAGCTATAAACATGGCAGTTAACTCAAATATAACCATAAACCATTTCCTCATTTTCCAACAAGAAACATTTTTGTGAAAATCAAGGCTATACCCATTAAATCGACAATTTAAGTACGCTCATGACTGTGAGCACAACTATTTAAATAGATTTACAATCTGTAGAGGTGTACAACTTTACCCACATCACACAAATTCTCTAGTTTGTTTGGCATCCATCGATACCACCTCTCACTACCTTAGGTAAGTAGTCTAGAGCACGTGTCGAAGCCTTTACATCATCTAGCTCTACCCTTGCACTAGCCCAGTAAATATTTATCCTCACTGAACCCGGGGACACCACCGTCTCAGTGAGACATTCGCAGTTGTGTTGGCAAACTTTATGCTCAACACCATGGTGAAGGGAACCCCTTCGGACATGCCAGTATAGTCGGTCATGCCCACACTACTATAGCCTACCTACGTGCAAGGCTAGTTGTCAATGACTTAATTAGCTAAGGCTATCCCAATCTAGCATATATGGTTGTACCCTTAGGCTTAAATTGGACTTGTTAGCGTTCGGTCCTTAATTGACCTCGGGCTAGAATCTCCCTCTATATCTACTAGTGAGACTCATTTCTTACTCTTTTCAGAATATAATATAACTCGCCCGTGTCGAAAACTAGGTTTTTCATTTTATTTTTATACAAAATAACAAAGGTACATCCCTCTGGACTTTCTTTTCAAAACTCCTAAATTCATATTTATCATGTCGTTCTTTTATAACCTTTCTGGGAAAACTATTGTTCTAGTAAGCATTTGTGCGATAACTCGCACTCAAAACTCCCAAATGACATTATATATTGTATAACCCATAATCTAATGTCTACAACAGTAATACATCAATTTTTCAAGGAGATATACGCATCAAATTGGATTTACAACTACCGACTTCCCAAACATAGCATTTTCATACAAAACTTACACACATGCATAATAGAATTTGCAAAACAAAGTATAGTAAGTAAAATATTGGGATCAGCATGATCAAAGGAGGTGCTTGCCTTGCTTGGTTGTTTAGAGAGCGTAGTCACTTGATTGTCATTAATCTTACTCGTGATTTCCAGCATCTATTCGAAAGAACCAAACCAAAACACAAACAAAAAAATAAATTCCACAGTAAGCAAATCCAAATATTTTTGCATATTTATATATATATATATATATAATGATTTTATATGAATTTAGCAAAAAGATTCATTTGATTCTGAGTTCGTATGTAAAAGTTATTAATGTTTTGATTTGCTTCGGTTGTTGAATCCTGAAAATAAGTAAAGGTGATGCTGAAAGTGTATTTTCTGAATTTTACATTTTTCCAACAAAGAAAGCACAATTCATTTGAACTGAAAGTGGATCTTCTCATTCATGAATTGTTCTTTTTATTGGAAGTGATTAGTGGTGTACGATAGATGAAGTTGACTTGCAATCGATTTGTTGTTGATTTAATACCGTTTTATTGAGAGTACCTTACCATGACTTGCATAGGAGGTCTAGCTCATTCTAAAAATTCATTTTGTTATTATTTTCTATTTACCGAGGAAGTTCCATGATTCAAGTTTGTCCCAATAAAAATGTGCTCGATGAAAGGATAACCCTTCATCTAGTTAATTATTAGCGGCCTAGGGTCCGATGGTCACATAGACATCTTAAACGTACATGACTATATTTTATTAAGGGTATAAGATTTTATGGTTAACACCATTTCTAGTTGACCTCTATTTTAACCTAGACATTAGTGTCACACTAAACTAGTCTTCCATTATGGTTCACCACTATTTTCACTTGGACTGGTAATTATATAAACTAACATTATACTTGAGAGTTCTTATGACTTGTCAGCATTTTATGTTATGCTAGTTCTTCCCTGGTTAACATGTGGTGCTAGGTTTTCAAACAATCTTCTATTTAGGTAGGTTCTAGTTGTACTGTAACTATCTTATCAATTTATTCTAAGTGCATACTAATGATTTTTAATGTCTAACCATTTTACTCATTTTTATTGACCATCTCATTGACTTATTGATACTATTGACATCATCAAAGCCAGGGCATAAGGCCTACTGTTGTTTAGCTAACCACATGCCAAATCTTGCTTCCTAATTAGAGTTACTCTTTTAGATTAATTGCCATTGGTTAATAAATCATTATATTTTCTAATCAACTACTTTGGCATTTGCCATGACACTGTCTTACTGATTTATTCAAGTTTTCCTACTGTTCATCCATCTTATTAAGCATTTGCCTAATTAAAGTATCCTCTAGATTATTTAGTTCATTAACCAATCCTTTATCCACATAATGGTCCACTGTTTACTTTTGAATAGCTATCTTTATTACTTATTTTTCAGGTTAGTTTGCTCCTTTTAGATCAATCTCTAATAGCTAATTAATTCCACAAAATTTCCACTTACTTGCATTTGTAATGTCAGTAGCTCACTGATATTCCTAACTGTATTCTAGTTACCTTCTTTGTTCAACATTCCATCAAAGGGATTTTACTGTATCGAGGTGTTGTTAACTAATATTCTCATTAGCCCAAAAATTCGATTTGCTAATTACAGTGCTCACTTGACTAATTAGCTTACTAACTACTTTGTCAATTATTAAATTGTATGATGGAGGTTCACTGTTTTATTTTGAATAACCATTTTCAACCCTTGTTTTCTCATTGGGTTGCCTCTGTTAGAGAAATGTCCAAATGGCCAATTGAATCAATAAAATTTCTAACTACTTGTATTAGCAAAGTCATTAGCCTACTGTCATTTCTAAGTATCCTTAGTTTATCTTCTCTGTTCAAACATCTTACCAATGGAAACATTTCCTGAACTAAATTGTTGCTAACTAAACTTCCTCTAAATTTCATACTTCAATTTTTATTAATTCGTTTTAGTGACCCAAATGACAGCCACAATATTTGTTAACAGTAAATGGTTTGCCTTACAAGTGGGTCCTATTTTTCAGTGTGTGAGAGAGGGGCACACAGAGACAATGAATAGGGAGGCAAGAGCAGAGGAAGCGCAGGGGGCTCACAGGTGGTGCATATTGCCGACGATGGAGCAGCGTGGAGGAGGCGGCTACCCCCAAAATGGGTCGTCTAGAGGGAGGCGATCCTACAGGTGGTCACGGTGCAACCAGAGTTGGACAGTGGTGGTCGGGAGGTGGCGAGCGGTGGCCAGCCGTAGGGATGGCATGGTGAGGCAGAGCTTGGATGGAGTAGGGAGCGAGTTAGGGGGAGCACAAGAACAAGTAGAGCATAGAGAACTCATTGGTGTGGTTGGCTACGACAGGGAAGCACCGAGGTGGGCCGGCGACGGTGACCACAGGCGGTGTAGGGAGGTCCTCGCGGCGGCGGCTCTAGAAAGGAGGAGAACACAAGTGAGAGGTAGGGGGAGGTGAGGGAATACTCATGGAGAGAGGAGTTGAGTGGGGGCTCGCTAGAGGAGTCGCAGCGGTGGTGGTGGCGGAATTGGCCAAAACCGGAGAAGAAGGCGGTAGCGCGGTTCCCCGGTGGATGAATCCCAAAATTGATGGAGGGCTTATGCTCATAGGGTGGTGGAACACAGTGTGACATGGACGAGGGTGGCCGAAGTTCGTTGGTGCGGCCATGACCGGGAACGACATTTGGTTTTGGAGCTTAATTTGAGCTTTGGAGAAGAGAGAAATGGAGAGGGGGTAGCAGGGAGAGGCTAGGGTGGCTCAGAAGCTTCGGGTGGCTTTAAATAGGCAAGAGGATAGAGGACTCAAGAGGTGGCTGGCGACACACTCGGTGGAAGCTTGAGGCGATGGACGCGACGCAGGTAGGTAGTAGGGCATGGGCAACGCATGGGCAAGATATAGGTAGGGGCAAAACCACGGGCGGTCGGCCAAAACTGGCTGCGTTGCAAGCTGTGCTGGCGCAAGCGCAAGGCCGCGTGGCCATGGCAGCAGGCACTGGCATTGTGCCGTGGAAGGAGAAGCCTAGCCTGTGGGGTCGGGCTGTCAGCTAGAGAGGTGAGGGATTTTGTTTTCCATAATTTTCTAAAAATGTTGAGGGCTTTAGGGAATTGTTAGACATATAAATATAGTTCCAAAAATTATAAAAATTTTAGGGGAGGTTTCTGACATAGTGTAGATAATTGTGTAATTTTTCTAGGGCTTTGTTTGTTCTATACTTTGCTAAAAAAATCTTTTAATTTTATGTTTGTATGCACTTTTATTGTTTGACTTGAGGAAAGTTTCAAAATATACTTCAAATATTTTCCCATTTTATATTCAGCATAATTATGCTAAGTTTGGATTTTTAATTATCATATTTTATTTCAATTTATTTTGATCCTTAATTAGTTTTGTATTTCCAGAATTTGATTCTTAAATTTCTTTATTAGACAAAAAGTCTTGCAATAAAATCCAGAAAAGCGAATGTCAACAAGATCCATCAAAAGTTTTTAAAAGTTCATATTTTCCTAAAGTTTAAAAATATGCCTAAAGTTTGGGATGTTACAGATAGATTAGGCACCTTTACCACTGGGTATCATCGAGTACGATCACCTAGTGATGTTAACCTTTCTTTACTGCAATGACAGCGTTATGACACTATGACTGGTTGTCGGACATTTTCACCTGACCTCCAAGTAGTTCGCTGGCTAGCAAGATTTCGACCAGCTAACATAGAAAAATTTGATGGAACTCAAAACCCCGTTGAATTTCTTTAAATTTCTTTAAATTTATACCATTGCAGTCCGAGTCGCTGGAGGAGGAGAGTATGTAATGGCTAATTATCTTCCAACAGTGCTCGAAGGTTCTGCTCGGTCATGTTCGCTAAACTAGCCACCCGAGTCAATCTACTCATGGCAACATCTTTGTGATTTGTTGCTAGCGAATTTTCAAGGCACCTACAACCGCCTTAGAAAGGAGGATGACCTACACTGCATGCGACATGATTCTCATGAGACTCAACGTCAATTCATAAGGCGCTTTAGTCAGGTTCGAAATACCATTCCTGAAGTCTCTGATTCTTCTGTCATTAGAACTTTTAAGCAGGGAGTCCAAAATCAAGGTTCATAGAATACATTTGTTGATGGTTTAGTATCGATCTTATGAATGAATGCTGGGGACTCTCCTTGAATTCAACCACACAGAAAAAGACATGGAGATTTTATACAGATTCAGGCATTCTCCTAAGAGAATAATAACCCTACTCCTGGAACATCAGGGATAGAAATTGGAATGGAGAGATATGCAAATGATCCCTAATTTTGCACTTAAAGAAATGACATGTAGGATCATCATGCATGAGATAGAAGATAGAAACTTCAATGAATATAGTTTTTAAGAATTAGTCTTTTGATTTTGCAAATGAAGTTCATTTTGATGAAATTTCTTCAAATGAACCAAATTGAGCAAATGAAGATTTTTAGAGCATCCAATTTTATGTATGAGTCATTAATACCATTATGGACCTATTCATGTGAATAATTTTGGCTCATATGGCAAAACTCACTTAAGTGCTAGAAAGTGACCACTTAGATTGAACTAGGATTTTTGGACGAGTTTCGAAATTAAATAACTTTTGCTAGGTTGGTCTTTTGAAAATCATTTGAATACCAAAAAGGTTTATAATGGCCAACTCTGGGAATTTCCTTTTGGGACAATTTTCAAATTCCTTTTAGAATAGATTTTACATAAAAATCTAGTTTAAGTCAAAAACAAGATACTATGATCTAGAATTTTGGCTAGAAACTCATTTTCATTTAAAATAGGTTTTTCTTAAACCAAAACCTTTGGAAAACCTTTGAAAAGTATTTGTATACATTTTGCAACTAGTTTTTAAAATATTACTAATAATTATGAGATTTTTGACTTTTGGCTAAAAGGCTCATTTTTTAAAAACAATACTAGCACTTAATTTATTTGGACACATTTAGGGATGTGATATATATGAATATGACTTAGCACCCCCCCTTAATGTGCCACAACCATCTTGCTCAAGATTTTAATAATGAAGATTTAGCACAAGAGCAAGAACACCATTTTATAAGATTTTCATGAATGCAACCTACACAAGGTAAAAAATGGCTACATACTTCAATGTAAATACTTGTTACCGAGAAAGCATTGGTTTATGATATGAATTGATCTTCCTCAAGCTTGGCTCCATATTTTGAATATGATGGAATCCACCTCTTCATGAGTGAGCCAAACCTCCAATGCTTCTCCAAATACCTATTTATCATTTAAGCATCTTTTGGTACCCAAACTTGGTTGAGTCCTTGAATGTTAGTCACAATAGATTTGGGCACCCAAATGGCCCTAGTAATAAGCTTTGGTGAATTACCAATCCTAGCAAACACATTGCCATTTATAGCCTTCCCAAGCAAATAATGATCATTATAAATAACTGGCTTAGGAGTGATACCTTTAGAACAATCCTTACCAAAATGTCCCTTTTCCCGGCAATTGTAGCAAGTTGGGCTTTTGCTTCCCCTACTTGTCTTCTTATCTTGCTCATTGCCGATTTGCCTCTTCTTCGATAACATTGACTTGTCATCCATTTGATTTTGGCACACCGAGGCAACGTGACTATTCTTCTTGCATCCAAAGCACTTGATATTGTTGAATTGTTTTCTATTTTTCTTTGGGATGCTCTTCACCTTTTTCTTGGCGATGAAACCAATTCCTCTCTTGTCATTTTTCTTGTTAGGGCATATGGAGGCAATGTGACCCTTTTAATGCAATCAAGACATTTGATATTCTTCGTGTGTCTTGCATTATGCCTTGTCTTGCTATTCTCCTTCTTCTTGGGAGTGAAGCCAATTCCACTCTTATCTTGTAAGCATCTTTGCTTACTCAAGATATCATCAAGAGTGGCTTTCCCTTTGTAGCTTCTATCCAGGTCATTTGTCAATTTCTTGACTTGGGCCTTGAGCTCTTTGTTTTCTTCTACAAGGTTAGTCTCAACAAGCGTAGAGGAAATAGAAGCATCTAATGTTGAGTAACAAGGCATATCGAGTAAATCATCACATGAAGTGGATATACTAACTTTAGATGGAATGCAAGAATTAGGAGCTATGCATGGCATATCATCTAGGAAATCACATGTAATGCCTATATCCACTTTGGACTTATTGAACTCCTTGAGAAGGAGAGACTCGTGCTCATCCTTTAGCACATCATAATTATTTTGAAGAGAGATATGCTCTTTCTTCAAAACTTTGAATTTAGACATCTCCTTGCCAAGAACTTCATTTAAGTCCACTAGCATGTCCATCAAATCATTATATGAAGGCTCTTCATCATCATTTACCTCATTGTTACCTTTTGCCATGAAGCACGTAGACATGTCAAATAGTGATGAAGCCTCATTTGCATTTGCAGGTTTGATGGATCTTCCTTTATGGCTAGCCCGACAAAATGTCTTCTTTTGTCATCCTTCTTCTTTCTTAATGATGACTTGGGCTCTTCTTCATCTTCACCATCATAAGGACACTTCGAAGCAATGTGTCTCAATTTTTGACAATTATAGCACCTTAGAGTCTTGTGGTGCATTGTACTTGAGGATGAGCTTGAATGTTTATGTGAGTCGCGTCTCTTCATTAGATCTTCCATTTTGTTCATGAGAGTGACCAATTCTTCTTCGGTGTCATCATCTTTCTCATCTTGATCCTCATCTTCACTTGAGTCATATTTAGCTTTGAAAGCATGAATTTTATTGTTTGAAGTTGAGGCCATCTCATTGAGCTCATCTTTGTCCTTCTTGTACATTTCATTTGTAAGAAGATTGCCCAAAAGGGCGATAGGAGTCATCCTTGGCAATTTGGGTGAATTGAGGAATAATGTCACTAAGGTCTTATATTTGTCTGGTAGAGCTTTAAGTATCTTGACTCATATTTGAGCTTTAACCTATGCAATTTAGCTTCTTTGACCGTAGAGGTTCCCTCATGAATTTTCATGAGAGTTGTCCAAACATTATGAGCATTTTCAAGATTGCTCACTCTATTGAACTTCTCTACACTCAAAGCGCTAAATAGAGCATTTAAAGCTTGAGCATCGAGTTGCAAGTTTTGCACTTTCTTTGAGTGGGATTTTGTGGATCAATTGGAGTAGCAAAACCCGCATCAACAATTCTCCATAGGTTAGGGCTCATGGCCTTAATAAAGATGATCATTCTAATTTTTCAATGTGCATAATTTGAACCATCAAAGTGTGATGCTCTACCAAAGAAGAAACCCTCACTAGCTATCCTTTACTCTCTAGGCGGTGAAGCCTAATAAATGAGAGACCAAGCTCTGATACTACTTGTAAGATCGAGGAGGTTGACTAGAGGGGGTGAATAGGTGGTTTTAAAAACTTCTTTGGCTAAAATCGAGTTCTAATGCGGAAGCTAATTATCAATACAGTTTTGCACAATTAAAACCTAAATCAACTAGTCTTTGCTAAGAGCACCAACAATCAAAGACTACTGATAAACTAGCATTCATACAAATACAAGTAAGCAATTAAATTCTATGAATATAAATTGCAATATAGTAAAACACAAGAATGCAAACCACAACGACACAATGATATTTTACCGTGGTGTTCGGAGACTTGCCGGTCTCCCCTAATCCACATTGAGGTGAGCCCAAACCAATTGGACAGGCTCCACAAATTAAGCCAACACCTCTTCTTTGAGAAGCTCACCGACGCAACGACGCCACCACGCCGTCTAGGTGTCGGCAAACACCAAGAGTAACAAATCTTGACTCTCACTTGAACTAATCAAGTGTCTAAGCTCAAGTGGATACACAATCCACTACCTAAGGCAACACATGCACTTAGGGTTTGCTCTCTGAACTCACTAAGTGCAACACACGCACAAAAGAGATGACAGAGTTTGCTCTTAGCTCAATGGAAATGAATATGGCACCAACAACTTTCCCACAACTGGCCAAGGTGGGTATAAATAGCCCACACATAAAAACTAGCCTTTGGAGAGCAAACTATTGAAAAATCAGCAGAATCCGTAGTACCGCCGTTCATCGGCCGGTACTACCGCACTCGGTTCAATGGTCGGATTCAGTAGCAACACATGCTCTGAACTAGCCGTTGCAAACGAGGCATGGTACTACCGCCAACAATCATGCGGTACTACCACTGGCCGGTCATACCGCTCAACAAGGGCGGTACTACCGTTTCTCAAAAGAGCCAAAAGTGTGCTCTCTGGAAAATACGTACCGCTCACAAATCGGAAATACCGGCGTGCGGTCGTACCGCTTAAGGAACGCTGGTACTACCGCACCAAAGATTTGCAAATTCCGATCGGACTGCACACGTGGACGGTTCAGATTCATTGGGTCGTTCAGACCACCTTTTAAGCCGTTCGATTCGAGCAATGTTCGAACGGTCCGAACGGCGCACGGTAGTTCCGCCAAAGGAAACGTGGTACTACCGCGATGCAGTAGTTCCGCCACGAAGGCTCCGGTACTACTGTACCTCAACAAAGCAACTCATGTTCAAAAAGGCGTCGTTCTGTAAAAAACGTACTGCCAACAAAACATCGGAACAACCGGATTGCGGTCAAACCGCACCACGAGCCGGTCATACCACTGAGCGGTAGTACCACAGACAACACACCGGTACTACTGTTTTTCCTGAGAAAACAATAGTTTACATCCAACACCAAACTCAATTGCAAAACACATTTGGCAATTGACAAGTGATGCAAACAAAGGTTAAATGCAAGATTCTCAACAAGTTGCAAAACATATTTGCCAACTTTTAGAATCAATGCCACAAGGAATAAAGTACATAGACTTAAACCATTTGCAAAACACATTCGTAAACTAAAGTCACATGCTACAAGGATTATGCATGAGCCTAAACTATTTGCAAAACACATTTGCAGATATAAGCAACATGCTAACAAGAGCTAGAGCAAATACAATGAGCTATCAACACATGACTAACTCAAGCTACTAGTCAAAGACCCCTCTTAATAGTACGGCAACCTATATTAGCAATCCGGTCTCCAACCAAACACCAAGACCGGTAAAAGACTAGGAACATATCCTTAGCCCTAGCTAGTCATATCTTTGCCTTGCACACACAATTGAAGCTTGATGACGCACATCTTCACTTCAAATCCGGGTTCTTGACTTGAAAGCTCATCAACACATGATGAGTTCCTTTACTTTGGGATCTTGACTCGAACATCATCAACACATGATAGTTTCCTTTTCTCTCGGACCTTGACTTGATGACAATCAACATATGATGCCATCCAAAGTCTTCATCACCCTGGAACATAACCTATTTATCCAACTCATGGAATATGTTAGTTCCACAAGATGATTATCATTAATTACCACGACATACCATTAACTCATAATGGTGGGACAAGATATCATAATCTTTCCCTCTTTGGTAATTGATGATAATCACTTCAATTGCAAATAATTGAATAGATTGGTATGAGCATATACGAACTGCACAAGTTGAATATACTCAAAGGGTATATGAGCATATATGAACTACACAAGTCTCAAATACTCATATGAATATATTAACTACACAAGTTATATATACTCAAGGATATATTTCAAAGTAAAGATCCTTAAAGTATGTGGACAAAGGAATATGGATCAATACTAATGAAACCACAAAACATAGAGTGAACTCCCCCTAGATGTGTGCATACACAAATATGTAATAAGAACATATGCACATATTCAAGTTAGACTTTTGGTGGAGTTCAACCTATATTTTGGATCCGAGGAATGCAACAATATATAACAATATGATGTCGAATGCATACCTCTTCGTTTTTCACCTTTTAATCCAACTGAGACTAAACATGAGATATAGCAATGGAAGAGTTAGTCTCACAAATAGATTTATCATTATGAATGCATATCTGTTTGAATTTTTCCTTTTATATCCAAACTGAGACTAAACATGGTATAACAATAGAAGTGTTAGTCTCACAAGTAGATTTGTCATCAATAACCAAAACTCCATTAACACATAATAGTGGATCTAGATTCTTCACGCGTGTGATAGCACGAGTTTTACTTGAATCGTCGGTACCAAAGTTCGGTCCTTAATGGTCCGGACAAGTCAACCACATACCCGATCTCTTGCATGAAAGCACCCTCACTAGCAGCCACTTGTCCAGACCCCAGAACTCTTTTAAAATGATAAAGTTTAACTTATAAAATAGATATGAAGATCTGGAATAAAAAGAAGATAAGACAGTGTGTGTCTCCCATAATTGTCGGGTTATTCTTGACAATCGAACTACCGTTTCTAGACTTGCATGGCTAAGCAAACCCGTATAATATATTTCACACAACCTAAATTAAGCATGTAGTAGTAGAATAATTCAAGGATAACCTCATGATTAGGGCATAGCTAACTACACATCACAAAAATAGCGGTATAGCAAAATAAGCATGCAAGCAATTATCATTGCACTAACTTATCAAAACTGTGATCAAATATGATGCAAAAGAAATTTCAAATGATGCTTTCCTTGCTGGAAGATTAATTGCTCACTCTCGATGGTGTATGAGTCAATATCAATAGCCTCGGAATCTATAGAATTAACGATATCGATAAACACTGAGAAATACTTCAAAAATCAAATTGCTTAAAAAAAGCATGATTTTTCTACAGTGGCTAGTATATGATTTTATATGAATTTAAGTGAAATAATTATTCTATTTGGAGTTATTATGTGAAAGTTATAGCAATTTGAATTTCATATTCCAATAGGTCATTGTTCATGCAATTTAATTAATTGGTCAAAATTAGCGTAATAGTATACAACGATTATATAGATAAATAGAGAATATTTTTAAATGTCCAAAATATCTGGGTTCAACTTATTTGGAGTTTTTATGAATTAGTTATGTATTTTTAAAGTTATTAGCCTTTTTCTATTGTAAAAGTAATAGAGTTATGAATCATTTTCCAAAATAATAATCTCTGCTGTAGAGACAAGTTTAAAACCAATTTTAATATAAATTTCATTAAAAATGAAAATTATCAGTACTGGTTTCATCCATTTTGGAGTTGAGATGAATTAGTTATGTATTTTTGAAGTTAAATACATTTTCAGTGTGTAAATTAATAGATTTCGAATTTTATAAAGCGTTTACTACTTTTTACACCGGCGCTGTGCTAGCCACAGCCACTGACCGATGAGACCTAATGAATAGTGCATTTTTCTAATTAACTTCCGATTTAAACTATGCGCTAACATGTGGGACCCGCTGTCAGTGACATGGTCCAATGGACTTGGTCCACGCGCACATGCGCACTGCGCACGACACTTAAGTGGCCGAGCCCACAAGTCAGTCGCTCTACGGAATCCACTAAATGCCTCGGATTTCTGTGCGCGGGGCCCACATGTAAGTGATACATTACGACATTAAGACAGCGATTAAATGCTAATCATCACCATTTAACGCCTAATCACCTAGCTACAGTGCCTGTTCGCGTACGACAATGAGACTTTTGTCCTGCGTGCTTGCCTGATGGCTCACCATTACTTACTGTGGCAGCAGGTGGAGCCGACCAAGAGGGTTGGACAACATGAATAGCCATGCGCATCTCCTGGAAGTGGTTACACTAGCTGAGGTGGACTGTGCCGACGGCGAGCCGGAGTTGAGCGTGGTGGAAATACGACAAACATGCAAATAGCGATATAGCTCCACAGCATCCAATCCAGCGGGTGCTCGATGTTCTAGGGACTACTAGGGAGCTACCTGAGCATAGTGGATGCTTGGGGAAGCTTGGAAGTGGTTGGAGCTGTGTCCGCACCAGAGAAGACAATGGCGGTGGCATGGCTTCACGTGGAGAGATGGCCCTGAGCAAAACCAACAGAAGTGAGTGGTCAGGGCAGCTCAAGGACCATATTAGGATGCTACATGAGCAAGGAATCGACAAATGCCTCACCAAATCAAGGTGGGAGGTGAAGGGTTAGTTCCTCGGCCGAAAATGCAATTTCTTTAAATCCACGTAAACCTGTCGTGCATTGTTGAAATTGACCGAAGGGTTTCGTTTACGAGACTAAAGCATGAAACGTGACGTGCAAAGTTTAGGTTAATACCTCCCGGAGACAAGGATTGACACAGGGATGTCTTCGGGTGCGCGCTCTAGAACTTCCAATGGCACCATGGTGGTCCAGGAGCTACAAGCGGAACCAAGGTCCAAGATTAGCAACAATGGAAAAGGCGTCAGAGGTAAAGAAGAGAGGGAACACCCGGTTGAAGCTTACCAGAGAAATGAGCTAGAACGAGCGCCCCTTTCCTCGGCCGAAACGAGGAAAAGTGAGCGATGGCTAGGGTTTGGAGGCTACTTATGCTCGGAAAAGTGACGGAGCGGAGGCGGTGTGAAACGGAGGAACTCCAGGAGTGGTCAACGGCTGCGGTGGATTGACGCCGCCGATTTAAACGTCACAGGGCTCACGCAGCGTGCTTTTCTCGCTTTCACGCATCGCAGCAGAAGGTGGGAGACGAAGCTGACAGCTCGGGCCCACCTTGCCAGTGACTCACATGCACGCTCGAGAGCCCGAGTAAGTGAGTCCGTGTGTGCCGTTCGATTTTAATCGGACGGTGGATCTCGCAGTGGACATTCGAACTAGTCTAAACAGTTGCGAGATCTGGCCCGTTGAATTCTAATCGGACGGTCGAAGCGCGGCTGTTTACGTTCGGGCCGACCCGGTGCAGATCGGACCAGTCGTCAGAGCCGCTCGATTAAGATCAGACGGTCCCGATTGGCCCTAGTTAAACTCAGTTGACTGAGTTTGAAATCTAAACTGCTACTTTGACCAGGCCACTAAAAATAGAAATAAAAATCCTAAAAATCTTAAATAAATCAGAGGTGTTCCTGGGATGACCTAGTACCCATAAAAAATTTGAAACCCCTATGTTCATGTTATATATTGTGCAGTTTAAATTCAAACTTCAATTAGGTTATTGGATTGTGTTAGAATTTTCTAAGGGTTAAAAATAATCCCAAAAATTTGGGAAAAATTATATTAAATCATGATAATTATTGTAGTATTTGAATAAATTATTTCTAGAGGAACTTCAATAGCATTTGTTTTAGTTTTCCTTTGGAGTTTAATTTTTGAAGTGTAGGTTTAGTGTTTGCACAAGATTTTTCAAGTGCAATACTTAATGAAAATATTTCAAAACATGATGCATGGTAATCCTCATTTATTAACTTGGGGATGTGACAGCCTTGTAGTTACGTCAGAGACCGAGGCTTAATACGTGCAATTATCCCAGAGAATAACATCATATATTAACTATTGTGTATATTAAACACATCGTATAAGTGTCTTTAGTTGATTGGGTCCACATGTCTGTATGCTTTGTTGACCATAGGGTGGTCGTAGTTTACCTAGTCGTAGTAAAGCTTACAACCATGAAGTTGTGAGAATCCTAACAATTAAATGCATCTAAACAGTAATAAGCAGTAAATTAAACTCATTTCAATAGTAATTGCACACAAATAGAACACATGACTGACGAGGATTAAAACCTCTATGTATTAATTTAATACATAAAAGACCATATGTCTTCATGGTCGTAACCCCTAAGGCTAACGATCTCACTGGTCGTGAGGATTCCAGAGGTTACACGATGGGTACCCTGGTCGGACTAGGCTTCGACCAGGTAGCTGTTCGGAAAAGCTATGAACTGGCACCCTTAACCATATGATGAATGGAACACGTACAAAACGTTCCATACCATACGATGATATACAAGACACTGACAATAAGCCACCTTACGGTTAAGCTTCTCACAAGCACTTAACCGCAAGGTAGTTAACACGTTGTTAACTACCTTAAACCTCCGATCAGTCGTAATGTTTCATCAGGGACGCCTTCTCTAGGAGTAATTGTCGCCTCTTCGGGAGTTATTTAATGGTGGAACGCAGAAGACGAGGAGAGAGGAACAACGAACAACAGAAGACACACAAAGCAAGGCAACTCAGAAGCCAAAGCAGTAGCATTCAATACATTTTGGTGTAATTAGAGATAGTCCCTGGTCAGGTCTTGTAATCCCAATTCATATTAATAAAGAGCAGCCCCCATTCTCTTCCAGGATCCTCCACGTCATTTTCCTCTTTTTATTTCGTAAGATCGGCGACTCGATCGTCGACAGCTGGTGCCGTCCGTGGGGAAGAAGACGTAAGTTTCCTAAAGAAACTCTTCGCTCATACAAACCCTCGCCTAAATTCCTGCAATCGCTAAATGCGAGAATGCCCAGAGTTTGGAATGAGGAGAATTGGTTCGACTTGGCGGACTACGTCGAGCTCGATATGGAAGGATGCATCCGTGCCATGGAGGAAAATTGCAGATCATCCTCCTCTTCCTCCTCTACCGGCTCGCACGTCGCCGACGATAGCGAGGTCGACTGGATAGACGAGGATGCGCCACCATTACCGGTGGCGCAATCAGAGGAACCAGCCATTCCGATCAGCTCAGAATGTTAGGGGTCCTCTTCAAGCCCGCCTTCCGACCAAGAAAAAGCAGTGAAGAAATTTCAGCACCACCACTCGAAAATCTCTATACCCTCGATGAAATCATGGCTGAAAGATATTCTCCTATAGCTTTTGCAAATTCCAGGAGTCAACCGACATCTGGTAACGGTGTCGATGAAGCCTCCACTGGTCGTAGGCCATGTGGGGATGATCACGCTCAGCATACGATCGGCAGTTCGCCGAATCAGGCTGAGGAGACCTCAGGAGGTGCTCATTTCCGACCGCTCTCCGTCGTGGAAACTTCTGGCAGAAGCTCTGAGAAGCTCTCCATTAGTTACGATGGAAGCTCATCGGAAGATCGGTGCTGGAGGCACGAAGTCAACGCGATCGGAGATGAAAATCAAGATACCCTGCACGGTCTTACATTCTCTACCACGCCATCACGTGTTGTTAGAGATGATCTGGGCCATCAGGCACCAACTTTCGGAGTCCACGGAGCTGATCGACGTCCACCAGTTAACTCGCCTGGCGTTGCCCCACCTAGAGTAACTGATAGGATAGATCAAATCCGAAGGTTGGGGGAAGGTTCAGGTCTGCGTACACCTACGACCAGTATGAACCCCCTGAGACCTTCGGTAACTATACAAAACTTGCGACGTGTTCAAGATATGTTAAATAATTCTGATCCTACTTTAGCAGAAACTCTAGGTTTTGTACAGCTCGTAGGTCAAGTATCCGAAATTCTCCAACAGACCATGCAGCGCACGGAAGCGTATCGGGAGCAAAGGGTTTCGAGGAGTCAAACTATGACTTCATCCCAGCGTTCCTCCCTCAGTAGGGGACAGCATGGTCATGCTTAGGAACAATCGATACCAAGGCCTCCTCGACGATTCCGACCAAGGAGTCACGAGGGGAGAAGGTTATTTCAGGAAGCCACTTCCCCATCACGTCGAGAAGAACCATCGCTTGGACCTGACGATCTCCGACATCGTCTGAATCAAGTAGGCGGTCGAAGGCATTATACCAATGTCTACGACCGGATTGGCACACTGGAGTTCCAGTGTTCCAAACTTAGGAACCGGCTCCGACCGATTACAATCCGGCACCCTCCCAGAGAAGGCGCTATGAATCAATTACAGGTTGTCGAGCCTTCTCTGCAGGGCTCCAAGCTGTGCGTTGGCCTAACCGGTTTCGACCGACCAACTTGGACAAGTTTAATGGAACTCAAAATCTATTGAAATTTCTCCAAATATATACCACCGCCATCAGAGCTGCTGAAGGCGATGAGAATGTGATGGCCAACTATCTACCCACCGTGCTCGAAGGGTCTGCCCGGTCGTGGTTGTTGAACCAACCGGTTGGATCAATCTATACATGGGAGCAACTCTGTGACCTTCTAACTGTAAATTTTCAGGGTACGTACGACCGCCCTGGGAAGGAGGATGATCTCCACCGAATCCGGCAGGGTTCTGATGAGACTTTATGTCAATACATCAAGAGGTTCAACTAGGTTCGCAATTCTATACCCGAGGTCGCAGAGTCATCTGTTATTCAGGCTTTCAAAACAGGTCTGAGAAATCGACGGTTTACGGAGGACATAGCAATGAACCCTCCAAGAACAATCGTTGAGCTTTTTGACATGGCCGACAAGTATGCCACTGCTAGCGAAGCAATCGAGTGGTGCGAAGCTATTGATCGGAGAGACAAGATTCCTCAGCCCGTCCTGGACAAACCAGAGAAAAAGAATAAGAAGTCTCTCAAGAAGAAAAAGAACCGCAGACCTGACGACAAGGAGGTCCTAGCCATTCCTGATAAATTCATGAAGGGTAAGAAGGACTACACCGGTCGGGGCAAGACGAAAGCTCCGACCGAGGGATTCCAGAAAAAGAAGAAGTGGTGTCCACTTCACCAGCAGGCAGGGCATGATCTACGCACCTGTCGAGTCTGGCAAAAGAAACTGGAGGATTACTATGCAGGTGAATGACCATTTCCCGCAATACAAGAACCCAGAGAAACGAGCTCCAAAAAGGACAAGGATGGCGACGAAGAGATAGAGTACTAGGATCCCCAACACACAGTCAACATGATTTTTGGAGGATCTTCTTCATACGAATCCAAATGTCATCTGAAGGCCATGGAGCCAGAGGTCAACCTCGTCGAATCTCCGACCATTATCAAGCAATCGAAGTGGTCGGACATGGCAATTTCCTTCAGCAAAGACGACTGCCCTATTCCTTCGACTCGACCAGGTAGGTTCCCTATTGTTGTTGAACCAACCATTAATAATTGTAGGGTTAATCGAGTCTTAGTAGATGGAGGTAGTTCTTTGAATATATTATTTTCGGGAGCTTTAGAAGAAATGCAGGTCCCCATGTCAAAGGTGAAACCAGTAAAATATGCTTTTCATGGCATAGTTCCTGACTCCACTGCTAAACCGATAGGACAAGTTTCCCTACCGGTTACGTTCGGAAGGCCTGATAACTTTCGAACGGAAAAAATTTCGTTTGATGTGGTAAACTTTGAATCCGCATACAACGGAATTCTTGGTCGACCGGCATTAGCAAAGTTCTTGATAGCCACGCATTACGGTTATCAAAGTTTGAAAATGCCGGGGCCAAAGGGGGTCATCACTATTCGGGGAGATCGAAAAATGGCTTATATATGTGATCGAAAATCCTTGGAACTAGTCGATGAACTTTCGACCAGAGAGGCTAATCCATCTATCATGTAGGCCAAACACTCGAGACCGAAGGTGACACCCAAACCCTCCGACTAGTCAAAAGAGGTATCACTCGACAAAGACGTTTCTCCGGACAGCGCCAAGTCACTACCTACCAAGACTCGATCCTAAATAGGAAGAGTTGCTCGTCTCCTTCCTCCGAGCATATCAGGACGTATTCGCCTGGTAGGCGTCTGATATGCCCGGAGTCCCCCGGGAGGTGATCGAGCACAGACTAGCTCTCCAGCCTGATAGGAAACCGGTCAAACAGAAGCTACGGCGTTTTGCACCTGATCGGAAGGAGGCAATCCAGTCAGAGATTGATAAGCTTCTCAAGGCTGGATTCATCCATGAAGTCAACCACCCTCAGTGGCTCGCCAATCCTGTAATGGTTAGGAAGAATAATGGGAAATGACGAATGTGTATCGACTTTACAGATCTTAATAAAGCTTGTCCGAAGGATGATTTTCCCCTCCACGCATTGATCAACTGTAGATTCTACCTCAGGGTGCGAATTACTAAGTTTTCTAGATGCGTATTCGAGGTACCACCAGATTAGTATGTGTAAAGAGGATGAGGAGAAAACTTCTTCGTCACTCCATATGGCACTTATTGTTATGTTAAGATGCCATTTGGTCTCAAAACGCCGGTGCAACTTTTCAAAGGTTGATGTAAAAACCTTTAGTCCACAAATAGGTCGGAATCTTGAAGCTTACGTTGACGATCCGGTCGTAAAGACCACCAACACCGCAATCACATCTCGACTTACAAGAAACTTTCAACAACTTGAGAAGGCATAACCTCAAGTTGAATCCTGAAAAGTGTGTGTTCAGAGTTTCTGCTGGAAAATTGCTCGGTTTCCTAGTCTTGGCTAGAGGTATTGAAACAAACCCAGTAAAAATAGCGGCCATCGACCAGATGAGTCCTCCGACCACGAAGAAGGAAGTCCAAAAACTAACCGGCTGTATGGCAGCGCAAAGTCGTTTCATAGCAAGGTTAGGGGAAAAAAGGTTACCTTTCTTTAAACTTCTTCGGAAACATGAGAGTTTCGAGTGGACTAGAGGGGCAAACGATGCCTTTGAAAAACTTAAAAAGTACCTTACAGGTGCCCCGGTCTTAGTCACTCCGAGACCGGGAGAAACATTGCTAATGTACGTGGCAGCAACACCACAAACAGTAGGCGGTGTACTGGTTGTAGAAAGGGATAACATCCAACGACTAGTTTATTACGTAAGCGAAGTCTTACATGGACCAAAGGAAAGATACCCACAGGTACAAAAGTTGCTTTATGGTCTCCTTATGTCTTCAAGGAAGCTAAGGCACTACTTTTAGGCCCACAAAGTGGTCGTACCGACTGGATATCCCCTTGGTCAAGTCCTTGGAAACAGGGAATCATTAGGACGAATAGCAAAATGGGCGGTTGGGCTAGGGGCGTTTGACCTCCATTTCATTTCACGAACAACAATAACATCACATGCAATAGCAGAATTCATTGCCGAATGGACAAACCCTGAACCCACCCAAGGGCCTGAGTACGAACACCACGAGGAGTGGACAATGTACTTTGACAGCCCTTGATGTTAAAAGGATCGAGGGTCGGAGGATCCTCGATATCCCCTACTAGCGAACACATCAAGTCGCCATCCAATTTAATTTTCACGCCACAAATAATGTGGCGTAATATAAAGGTTTATCGGCAGACTCGAGCAACTCGCTCGCCGGATTTGCAGACATTAGTGAAAGACGATTCTCAACTAGTAGCTTAATCAAGTAGGAAAGCGATCAATGCTCGAGTACCAAGATGTCATCTTATCTGGCGGAAGTACGGAAACTCGAAAAGCACTTCTTCGGTTTTCAGATCCAACATATTCCTAGAAAGAAAACCTTTCTGGCAGACCAGTTGGCACGGATGGCCTCCACGAGGTCAACTATCCCGCCCGGAGTTTTTCTCGAGCAACTCGATTCACCCTCGGTAGTCGAGCCTTCCGAGAACATACATGATTCTTTACAGGTCGAACAAACCGATCGAAGAAACATGGATGCTCCACAGTCGTTGACGGTTGGTCCGCCACGATCAAGGTAGAGATTGATGACATCGATCTACAATTATCTTCAAAGATGACATAATTCCTAAGATGATGTAGAGGCCGATCAGATAGCACAAAAAGCCAAATCATACACTCTAATCGAACGCACCTTGTATAAACGAGGATCTCATGGAGTGTTGATGAGATGCATATCTCAAGCGGATGGCATTAAGTTGTCGATCAAATCCATGAAGGAGTCTGGAGCACATCATTCCTACTGTAACACTAGTCGGTAAAGCCTTCAGCAAGGATACTATCGCCAACCGCCTTCATGATGCAAAAGGACTTGTGATGAAGTGCGTACAATGTCGGGCCAGAGTCGACAAGTACATCAGCCGACACAAGCCTTACAAACAATTCCTCTTTCTTGGCCTTTTGCAACCTGGGGACTGGACATTTTGGGACCTTTCCCAAGAGCACCCGGGGGCTTCGAATTCCTTTTCGTCATGATTGACACATTTACAAAATGGATCGAGGCCGAGCTGGTTGTTAAAACAACAACTAAGGCCGCAAAGAGATTCCTTATGAAAAATGTGATCACACGATTTAGTGTACCCAACAGATAATCACGGATAATGGCGCCAGCTCTAGCGATCAATTCCAAGAATTCGCGATGAACTTGGTGTCAAAGTTCATTTTGCTTCAGTTGCTCATCCGCAGAGCAATGGAGCAGTTGAGCAAGCTAATGGTATCATTATGTAAGGGATCAAACGTCGAGTATTCGACCAGTTAATCAAACGGTCAGGAGCTTGGGCTCAAGAACTCCCGTCTCAGATTATGGGCCATTCAACCACGACCCTACCGTGCGACCGGTGAAACACTATTCTTTTTGGTTTACTGGTGAAGCCATGCTTCATCCGAACTCAAAATTGGTTTCGCTTAACCGATCGTTTTAACGAAAACGATCAGAATGAACGAAGACTCGGCGATATCAATTTCCTTGAAGAACGACGAAACCAAGCCCTTATACGATTAGCAGTCTACCAACAAGCCATGCGAAGGTACCATAGTCGTAAGGTGCAACCTCGTAGCCTTGCTGTAGGTGATCTGGTTCTCAGAAAAATTCAGAACCAAGCAAATCGCAATAAACTTTCTCCCAAGTGGGAAGGTCCTTACACTATGGTCGAAGTAACCCGACCAGGTTCCGTACGACTAGCTATGTCTGATGGGCAAGTTTTGTCAAATTCTTGGAACATTGATCAATTGTGTAAGTTCTATGTTTAATTATTGTTTACATTCTTTCAATTCTTTCAATTTCAATAAATTCATTTATTCATTAAGAAAAGTAACCTTGCTTATATATATATACCTATAGGCTGGTCGTTCATGATTGTTAATTTAAACTGGTCGGAGAAGACAATTTTCTCTCCGATATCCTTCCAAGGATCTCTATTACTCTATGGCAATGACTTCTATGTCATACGCCGTATTGGTCCTAGTCATGAGCATTTTTCCACCCGCGACAACACTCTTTCCTTAAGGAAATATATGAGTAATCAGAGCATCATACAAATAAATTTTTATACTGAATGATATGCCTAAGATTATGAAGATTATATTTCATTATCTCAAGATTCTATTCTGCTCTTGTCTGGCTACTGGTCGGGACACGGAAAGCCTCCTAGTCGAAGTCTCTCTTTTTTCGCACGTGGTCCTGCCCACTGGAAGGAGCTTCCTAGCGACGGTTCTTTTCTTACGATCCTCGCTACCAGTCGGATAGAGAGCTTGAACACGTTTCACGAAATATGTTATATATGATTTCAGATCTAAGCATTCCTTCCGACCAGACTTTAGGATAATAGATATAAACAAAGTTCACTTATAATCTGTTGCATCCATTTTTGCATTTCTTCTTATGTCAAATAACAAGGTCTTTTGTCCGACCATATACAATTTTTGATTGGTATTTCGATCATGACAAACAAGGATCTATAACTAGACGAAATCATAAAGCTGGTTCCGACCACAATGATTTCCTAGTATTGCTATGATCAGTTTTGTCTTCATATCGGCACATACCTTCAAAACAATGGTTTCGACTTTCATTCTCTTTCTTGGCTACCTGCTTGTATAGTAAAGTTCTTCTACTATAAAGCAGTCAGGGGCTAGGACGTATATGAGAATTTTAAAAGTCAAACAGGATAAACAAAGCATCGTTAATGACATAAAAGGTAAGTTTCATACATATTCAATATTTTTACATTTTGCAGGGGCCTACTCTAGAAATATTCCCAGACTAATTACTGCTTGATGGAGACCCGACCTCCATCTCCCCTACAACTTTATCTCCGAGTGGCTTGAGTTCTTCCATGAACTTGGTCACCTCTTCAGGTGGGCAGTTGAAGTCATCTTCAACAGCTTGGAGATCAATGGAGGGGTAGGACGCTTTCAGTTTTGCCAAAACAAAACTAACTCCATTAGCAACGCCTGTTTTCATGGCCTGGGCATAGTTCTTCCGAGTAGTCTTGAGCAGAGTATTAAGATCCTCTAGAAGTTGACCCAGGTAGTTCATTTTCTCTACTGGATCTCTTAAAGTAGGCAGGCTTGATCCTGATCCCATATCAAAGATCATCTTGTTCGAAAATAGAGTCTTCTCATCAATACTTTGAACGAGAGCCGTCTCTTTATCTTGCTCAAATTTCAGAGTCGTTTCTACTCTGTCCAGCATTTTCGTTTGCTCTGCAAGAGTAAAACGATTGATAAACAAAAACATAACTGAAGGAAAATAATAAGTCAAGTTTATGACATATTACCTTCGATACTTTTGTTAAGTGTTTCATTACTGGTCGTCGCTTCGGCGATCGACCGGTCCTTTGCTTTGATTTCTTCTTCAAGCAGAGCTGTCTTGGCTTTCTCAGCCAGGATCTTCTCTTTTATTTTCTCCAAATCTATCAAATACGATAAGGGAGAATAATTAGCAAAGGGAGAAGCGTTGAAGAAAGAAAAAGGTTAAGGGGAAAGTCCTTACTTTCCAATTCGGAGTGTTTCTGCTCCAAATCTTTAATCCGTTGGGTCAGTCCCTCGACCACGGCAAAATTCTCGACCATATGCTGCTCAAATAGCATTTCCTCTTTAAAAAGTTCTCTATAAAAGATTTTTTAGGAGAGATTATGAAACTGGTCGTAGATACTTACCCGGATCGCCAAATCATTATATCCGCCAAATATTGAATCAGGATGCATTTTGATTTGATGATCCGATATTTTTCCCCATGCCTCGTCAATCTCCTTATCCTCGATGAATCGGGGGTGAAAAGGGAACTTGTCAGGTTGAGGAGAATTACCAACAATGGTCGGAACCTGTTGAGGGCCTTTAGGGGCATCTACCTCCGCGGAAGGAGTTAGAACCACCAATGGTTCCAAATCGACTATTGGCCCTGACACCTGCTCGGGGGCTTCTCCGACCACTGTTTTCTCAGGAGATCTGTCCTGGGAAATGGTCTGCTCATGGACCTCTTCAAATACCTAGTCCTCAGATGGAGTCTGATCGGAAACGATCGGAACACCAGAGGACCTGTACAAAGCAAAGAAGGGAAGTTCAAAAACATCAAATCATCAAGAAATTATTCGAGATATGCGCTTATACGACCACTTTCATTTGTACATACCTAGTTAGTTTCTGAGATTTGACTTTGAAGCGCGGAAGAGTAAACTCTATGCTGTCAACATTCCTTTTCTTTTCTTCTAATTTTGCCGATTCCGAACCGGCAGAATTGGCCAAGTCCGTTGCATCATCCAACAAAATATCGGAAGCGATGCCCTCGATCAGCTCGTCGAGGATTACATCCTTGACCATCTGGTCGGGTGGAGTGGTTTCACCAGCCTCTAGACCAGTTGTTTCAGTAACAACTGTCCGGTCGTCAACGACCGGTCTGGGGTTTGCAGCCTCCGCCGTCGCCCACCGCTGGCCTTCAACCTTCTCCACCTGAACCAATAAATGAATTTGGTTAGGTGATGAAATCTTTTATCTAAACTACATATATATCCATCTGAAATGTTCTATTACCTCGGGAGATTCATCTTCTTCCAGTGCATCTGGGCACGAATCGGTCGGAACAACGGTGGGATGTTTAGCCTCACCAGTTTGTGCGATTCGCAACCCGACCAACTACAGAAACAGAACATGATCAATAATCTGATCGGAGAATATGTATGCATGATAAAAGAAATTTTTTATTGTTTACCTTAAGCCTTGTTAGTCTCTCTTCAGCAGGAACTATAGCCAAGATCTCAGGGAATCCAGCCTTTTCTCCAGGCTCCCCTGCACAGGTCAGCCTGATCTGCTCTCTAATTTTCTCAGGGGAAAGAGATTTAAAAGAAAAAGGAGAGAAAACAAAACATGAACAGGTTTTAAGGTAGTACATTAATCAAATAAAAATACTAGTCGGAGTTTATCTCAAAGACTTACCACCTCCTGAGATAGCTTCATCACGACCAATGGACCAAATCAGGGAGTGAGTCCGAAGCTTCAGCGGACTAATCTGGCGCTTGGTGAAGTCCCTCACCACATGCCAAGAGGTCAAGCCCTTGACTCGCAGGTCGTAGATGGAATCCACCCATCGACCGACCACCCCTGTCTTCTCCACGGTCTTCCTCCACTTGAGATTTTCATTCGCTCTCATCCCGGCGAAGTAGAGGTTATCATCCTCATGAATCGCTATGTAAAACCAGTTCTTCTTCCATGACGGCCACGAGGATTTTGAGTACATATGAATGTACTCATTGGCCTTCCCGTCGTGAAGGCGCAATGTACATTCTCTGGGAGTTTCCGTGGTTTTCCCCATCACCATTCGGTAGAAATACCTGAAGAGCCTCAAACTCGGAGGCACTCCCAGGTATGCTTCGCACAAATATGTGAAGATGCTGATATTGGCGATGGAATTTGGGGCCAAATTCACCAATTCCACCCCGTAGAACTCAAGAACACGGAGAAGGAATTTGTATACCGGCAACCTCAGCCCGCATTCGATGTAGGTGAGGAAAACAGGAATTTTCCCATATTCGTGGCTCGGAAAATGCTCTCCAAACGCCGATCTCCATTTAATCAGATTCTTATTTGGAAGCATCCCGATCCTCTCCAACGCCTCAAGTTTTTTCTTGCTCAATTCCGAAGGCAACCACTTCGTGATTTGCTCCGACATGATGAAAATCCTCAAGGATGAGTAGTGGACGTAGGAGATTTTGTGGTCGGAAGAACAAGAAAAAAGGGCGAAAGATTTTTTTCTCAGCTAAGGAGATCAGAAAGGGATCTGGAAGCATAAAAACTCCAAAAAGGTCCAGCGATAGGGATTTTATAGCCTCAGATCTTTAAATTATGATCAGAGGTTATCCACAAAAAGTCAGAATGGCAAAAAGCTTCTTTTTCGCCCGACGGACAGAGAAACTCTTCGGTTCCCAAGGCAAGTTCTCAATTTTAAAATGAACACAAGCCACCTCGAATGTCACGGCATTAAATGGGGGTCTGCCTGATACAACTTCATCAGAAGAAGGTGTTCACACGACCTGTTCATTTAAAGTTCGGGGCTAGCTGACGAGGATTAAAACCTCTATGTATTAATTTAATACATAAAAGACCATATGTCTTCATGGTCATAACCCCTAAGGCTAACGATCTCACTGGTCGTGAGGATTCCAGAGGTTACACGATGGGTACCCTGGTCGGACTAGACTTCACCGTAGTCGTTCGAAAAGCTATGAATCGGCACTTTAATCGTATGATGAATGGAACACATGCATAACGTTCCATACCATACGATGATATACAAGACACTGACAATAAACCACCTTATGGTTAAGCTTCTCACAAGCACTTAACCGCAAGGTTGTTAACTACCTTAAACCTCCGACCAGTCGTAACGTTTCATCAGGGACGCCTTCTCCAGGAGTAACTGCTGCCTCTTCGGGAGTTATTTAATGGTGGAACACAGAAGACGAGGAGAGAGGGACAACGAACAACAGAAGACACATAAAGCAAGGCAACTCAGAAGCCAAAGCAGTAGCATTCAATACATTTTGGTGTAATTAGAGATAGTCCCTGGTCAGGTCTTGTAATCCCAATTCATATTAATAAAGAGCAGCCCCCATTCTCTTCCAGGATCCTCCACGTCATTTTCCTCTTTTTATTTCGTAAGATCGGCGACTCGATCGTCGACAATGACAACTCAATAACATACAACATCACATTATCAAAAGTTTACAACAGTCTTTATAACCCAATAATATAACATCATTGCAATCTCAGAGTCAATTACAAGATTTCATTACCAGAAAAGTAATACAATAATCCATCTTCAGAAATTACAATATGAATTTTAAAGTAATAATACAACATTGTTACATTCTCAAATTTATTACAAAGAATTCAAAAGAAAGATTACCACTTAGAGCTAATTACAATGATCCATTACAAGTAAGAAAAATAAAAATATTACAACAGTAAGTAAATTACAACAGACGACTTTGCATGCTTGGTAGCCTCGAGCATCTGCATCCTTGTCCGTGTGTCGCCAGCACATCGAGCCCTTCCTCGGCCAATCCAAAACCTTGCCCATATTTGCATTGTCCGCAACAAAATCAAAAGACCAGTAGCAAATCAAAAGCTATGAATTAAAGTTAGAAGTAAAGAAGGACTGTCGTCATATCGCATGAAGCTCATCGAGGTTCCCAGACTATCCAGGGCCAGTCGACATCCTCTCACTTCAGTGGGTTTCATCACCCAGCAGTTATAAAAATCCGACAACCACTTTTCCGACTTACCTCGACCGCATAAAATCGAAAGCATAGTGTCTTATGGACCAAAGGTCCATGCATATTACCCAGCCGAGCAGGATTCACAAAGGGGGGAAGAGATAAGGTGAGGGTAGTCTAGGTAAGGCACATGAGCAAGTAAGAGAAATTCTAGCAAAGCCAAGCCACAGCCGAAATCCCAACACAACAAAAGCCCCAAATAAAAGGCCAGCACTCACAAACATAGCCCCTTTTACCTTACTCTAACAAGCCACAACCAAGAGCTCTAGTCCCCCTACCACCAAAAGGCAAGAGCAAGCAAACAAGCCAAAGTCACTTCATCCACCCATACATCCAACAAATGGAGTCAAGGAAGGAATCCAAGAAGCAAGGAGAAGCTGAGAAGGTAGAGGACGACCACGGCAACCAGAGGACCAACCAAGCCAGCAGCCAACCCACCAAGTCTCAGCAAACTCCCAAACCATCAGGTAAGCCCACCAAGCCAACTGCCTTCATACCATCCCTCTTAAACATCAGTATCACACAACACTCGCACAGCACATGAACACACCCGACTAGACAAGGCAACCCAGAGAGAAGGTACGCTATGCCTCAGTTAGCATGAATACCACGCCACCAGTGGCAACCCGCTAGAGCTGCCATGCGCCCTCGGAAGTGGGGATGAGCTCCCCAACGCAACATCCCCACCCGAGTCCTGTCATCCTAACCAAGCTACCCCAAGAATGCATGATAAAAGGATAGAGCAAGAACTAAACTAAAATGGACAAAGTATAAAAAGGGGGAAAAAGGGAGAATCGTCAGATTTAGAGTTTGAAGCCGAGGCCGAAGGCAAGCCCAGCAACCAGGCCATCGCTAAGCTCATCATGCCTAGCATCAAACCAACACCAACACCAAGCCCACAAGGCTAAGCCTCACCAACACCAAGCCACCACCATTTCACCCCAAAACCACCACAGAACCACCACCAATCATCAGCAAGCCTAAGGAACCAGAGCACAAGCCATCACAACACTAGAACCAAAGCCTTCACCATTGCCAGAATAAGCCCAAGCTCATCAAGCCATCACTGAACCCTCACTGAAGCCAGAGCTCAACAATCCATACCACCGCAACCCTAATAGCCGAAACCCACTAGGCAAACAAACACCATGTCCAGAACCACTGAAACCCTAACCACCATGACCCCACAGATCGACCAGTTCACCATGCCCAAGCCACCACCAAAATCAAGCCCTCATTCCTTCATCACCCAACATTTCCCACACCCGTCATTAGTACCATCAAACCCCCCCAAATCAATTGGGGAATAAATCGGCACAAATCAACGTCACGGGAAAAAGTTAATATAAGTAGAGAAACCACCGAGTACCAGTAGCATAGAGAGCCGGAGGAGAGGTGGAGACCGGTGAGGAGAGGTGACCTAAAGCCCAAAATGCAACTGCAAAGGAGCAGTCGAAGGGAGCCACCACAGGAGGCCCCCAAAGGAAGCCAGAGGCCTACGGCGTGGGATCGGCGGAGGGGTGCAGCAGGAGGCGAGCCGCGCTCGGGTTGCGCTGGATTGAAGCGGGAGGAGGAGGAATCGCCAGGGAGGAGAAAGGGGAGGGGAAGAGGAACTGAGAGAGAGAGAGAGAGAGAGAGAGAGAGAGAGAGAGAGAGAGAAGGAGGGTGCGGGTGAAGTGTGAGTGTGTGTGTGTGTGTTGTGGTGTTGTGTGTGTTGTGTGTTGTGTGTGTTTAGTTTTAGTGCGGTGTACGTGTAGCGTTTTGTGTTAGGGTGTGTAGTGTGCGTGTAGTGTCTGGTTAGTGTGCGTATAGCATCTTTGTGCTCTGCATGCGGGCACGTATCGTTAGATTAGGATCACCTGAATTTAGAAAAATCCAAGGATCCCAGATAAAAGAAGTTTAACCTTTCTGTTTAGAGCTAGCCCAAACTAAGGGCGAGCGTGCGTGAGTTCCGTGATCATAGGTTCTAAGAACTAACCGGCCGTAGGAAAAATAGCTGCTAGGAAATGCTAACATACAAGGATCCAAAAAAGAATTTAATTAAACTAAATTTTGTTGAAAAAGGAAATCAACTGATTAAGGTACGCATAGTAGCACCAAAAGCAACTAAGTATTTATTTTATTATTCTTGTCTGCTAGATATTTGCAGAAGACGAACCGGCTGAGGCAGGAGTATCTGATCCAGGAACCGTTGACGCCAATCTATACTACAAATACGAAGGCAAACTTATTTAATTCTTGACCACCAACCTAGTTATATTAAATGTAAAAGTTACTTTTACAGATTCAGATATATATATATATATATATATATATATGCATTAAAATGATTTATCAAACCAAATTGGATAAAATAAATAAGAGAAAATAAGTAAGAGAAAAGAGATGAATATGAGAAAAGAGCAGTCCAGTTGAGAGGAGTTGCTGGGTTGTAAGAGTAAATACTAAGGCTGGTAAAGGGGCCCTTGGCAAGAAAGAGAGGGAAGAGGTGGGACCCTTTACATATGGATAATATATGAGGACCAACAAAACTCTCATTTGGATAAGGGGCTGTATTTAAGTGTTAACCATTTTTCCGTCTCGACGGGAAGAAAATGCTACCTTGTTACATTGTTATGCTCTCCACATCGGGTAAGTAATATCATATGAGTTATGGAGGAACCCAGGACCGGTAGGAAGAGTCTGGAAATGGGGGGTCCAATGTGCTATAGTAGCGTATGTGGAGTGTTGGGTGCGGGGATGACCAGCCCAACCAACATTATGGGAACTCGGTGGAGGACTAGGTGAGCGCCCTAGGACACCGACAGAAAATAATGGGTGGAGACTTAATCACATAACATGGAAATCGTTCCGTACTCTGAACTTGATACCGAATCAAAAGAAATGAGGGAGACCTAGCTTAAGAGAACTCATAGTAGCTATGGGTAAAGTAGTACAAGCCTGCTCAGTGCTATATAAAACCATGAATTCATGCATGTCTCCTGGAGTAGAGTCTACAGTGACTGCTAGGGGTCTATCTTCTCACCGAGTGATAAGTAGTCTTTTCAGAAGTAAAACTCGCCACTTAATTTGGTAAAGTATTTTCTAGAAAAAGAGATGAACTAGAAAATGTGATAATTGAACAGAGAAGAGTCATACAATGCATCTTTGCTATTAATGCTTGCTGAGTATTTTAGTACTCATCCTTGCTATTATCTTCCTTTGTTAGATCCTAGTTCGGTCGGGAACTATCCCGAGTGGGATGAAGGATACGTAGGTGCCAAGGAGGCCGCAGGAGGCGAGGGCGCTTGCTACAAGAACCAGGGCGAGGTGGACACCTTATTCAGCGAGTGGGATGAGTAGACGACCGGTGGAGTAGAGCAGGCAAGCCAGGGGGATTTCTTTTCCCATTATAGTTAGATACTTGTATTAATGACCATAGCCTTTCGTGGCTATCTGTTGCAATAAAGTGCAGTTTCTATTTTATTGTTCTGCTGCGTTAACTTTGGTAAGGCTTATTATTCGTTGGAGCGGTGTTCTACCGGGAAAATAAACAATAATCTGTATGCCTAAGTGTGATTACCCTGGGGGTAATGACACGGGGCGCCATAGAAGTGATCGTAGTAAGGGTTACGATCATGAGGTGGTCATAGGAAATCTTATGACCACTAGGTAGTCGTAGAAGAACTTACGACCATATAGGGTAGTCGTAAAATAGTTTACGACCACTCAGCTAAGTTTCTCCCTTATTAATGAAAAGGGGTATCCTTACGAATAACACGAAGATATTGCTATCTATAATTATATATAAACAAATTAATTAATTGAGGATTATTAGATTCTCGTCATCTAGCCCCCCAACTTCAAGTGAAAGTAACATACTTGGAAAAGAGGTTGTAGAATAGTGGTCAGAAGCAGAGTCTTTCCGACTGGTATTTCATTTGACCAAAAATTGGTTTGGTCAAGAAGGTAATTTTGCTTGAGTTAAAAAGACATAACAGTTTTTCCTAAACGGACAGATTAAAGAATGTCAATCGACTCTCACAGATCTATCCGTTGGGAGTAGTTCCCTAAGGGGTGGTAACAGTTGAGTTCCTACCATCTTTAACTTAGACCTGTGGTTATAAATATCTACCAAGGGTGTGACTTAGAATTTTTACTTTGCCCATTTGCCTTAACTGCTCTCGAGCTCTCGTTGTGTTCGTCACCAACCAAGTTTGCAATCCTTCCCCAAATGTTTCTAAATCCAAATCAAACTCACTTAGAAGAAATGGCCAGTATCGTTTCCAAGTGGGAGAAATCTGAGATGGATGTAGAGAATTTAACTGCTCTGGTTGTAGCAAAGAAGATTCCGAGACGCGCTTTGGTGAAGTGGACCCTCAGAAGGACACCATTCCAGTATTCTGAACATACTGTGAATGTGGTTTTCGACTACCTGCTCACCCTTTTCCGATGGTCGTACTCCGACATTTTGGGGTGGAATTGGTGAACTTGGTTCCCAATTCTATTACAATGGTGAATGTATTTGTTTATCTGTGTGAAGCCTATCTGGGAATTCTTCCAGATTTGGATCTCTTCTTGTATTACTACGGGATGGGAAAGCACAGCGGAATACTCATTTCATGGGATCGTACTTGGATCTTCGGCCAAACCTATTGGCCAAGTTTCCCTTCCTGTTACGTTCGGAACACCAAGTAACTTCAGGACAAAGAAAATCTCTTTTGATGTGGTCGGCTTTGATACAACATATAATGCTATTCTTGGTCGACCTACTTTGGCAAGGTTCATAATGATTGCTCATTGTGGTTACCAATGTTTAAAGATTCAAGGTTCCAAATGAGTTATCACAATCCATCGTGATAAGAAGATGGCGTTTATATGCGATCGAAAGTCCCTCGAGCTGGTGGGCCAAACCCCCACTCAAGAAGCCCACAATATGCAGCACTTGGTGAAGCACTTGAAGTCGAAGGTTGCACCCAAGCTGAACGATCAAGTTAAGGAGATTCCATTGGATACAACGGAACCCTCCAAAACCGTTCGCATCACAGTCGCCCTCGACTCTGCATAGGGAAGACACGTTCATTGCCTTCCTCCAAGAAGACGCAGATATCTTTGCGTGGTAAGCATCCGACATGCTTGCGATCCCTAAGGAGGTGATCGAGCACATGCTAGCTTTACGGCCTGATAAAAATCTTGTAAAGCAAAAATTACAGCACTTTGCACCCGATTTATCGAGCACAGGCTAGTAGTAATTGCAGTAATAGTCGTTGAATGTGAAAATATTTAACGACTAGTCTACTATGTAAGTGAAGTTTTACATGGGCCCAAGGATCACTACCCTCATGTCCAAAAACTTCTATCTGCACTCTTCATGTCTTCGAGGAAACCGAGACATTATTTCCAAGTGCACAAGTTAACTGTGTCATCTAAGTTTCCCTTAGGAGAGGTCCTCCAGAACAGGGAAGTAGCAGGGTGCATGGCTAAATGGTTAGTAGAACTTGGGGAGTTTGACCTCTATTTCGTGTCCCAAACAACCATTAAATCCCAGATCTTGGTAGACTTTATTGCCAAATGGACTAATCCTGAACGAGTTCAGGGACCCGAGTACGAACCCCACGACCAGTGAACAATATACTTTGATGGGTCACTAACACTTAGTGACTCCGTACTAGGGTGGTCTTGGTATCTCCTACGGGAGAAACCTTAAAATATGCTATTCAGTTAAACTTTTATGCTACTAACAATGTGGTGGAGTACGAGGGTTTACTGGCTGGCATCTGAGCAGCGAGAGCACTCGGGATTCGTTGACTACTCGTGAAAGGTGATTCTCAATTAGTCGTGAATTAATTAGGCCGAAAAATAGTACCAATGCTCTAATTCAGTCATGGAGAATTACTTATCGGAAGTCAGAAAGCTTCATAAACATATTTTTTCGGTTTAGAGGTACAATCTATCTAAGGTCAAGACATACAGTCAGTATGGCTCTGATACCACCTCTGTCGGGACCCAAAAATACAACTCTGGACCCTCTGTATACAATGCACTAGTCCAGGATCACGCTAGTGCACACAGTTTCAACATAAATGAATATCGATCCACACAAGGCGATTAATAGCATAAACGAGTAATTTGATTAACAAATAAAAGTTTTGACCTTATGGTCGAGTTTACACTTATTAAGCCACGCAGGGCTAACAGAGAATTAAATAGCAGCGGAACGAAAACTTCAGCGGAATCCTATCAATTCACTACAGGCAACCGACTGGGACCAAGACCCTACGATCAAGCACCTTCAATAAACTCCTCGAAAGCAGGCGATGACTCCTCCTCTTCTGTTGATTTGATTTAGCAAGAATAAGTACACAACCGTACTTGCAACTCATACCACAGAAATGCAAATATACATGATGGCTTATTCCAAAGGAATGGCTTCTGTGGTTCTTTTGCAGAAATGCAACATTTGCAGTTTGAATACGAATAATAGATTGAAAGCATAAAGTAAAACAAATAACATTAATAATTTAACAGGTTGATTTCACAAAGACACGTAGCCTAAACAAGTTATTCACATAGCCATATGACTTAGATCACATAGCTCCCTTCCCAAGGTTTTTATGAAAATCTACCCCTCGTGTGAAATTCCCGAGCATGTCTGTGACCGCGGACGCGGCTATTTAAATAGATTGATTTAACACTCTGCAGAGTTTGTACACTTTACCCATAAGATACAACTAGTGTTGCAAGCACTAATCATAACAAAACGTTTCAGAAACTTCATCTCAAGCATTGATACTCTCAGTGTGCTTACGAACCGTCATACCAAGCCATACACAACGATAGGTACGACACACACCGTTGGACAGGGACACGACGAACCGCCCCATGATGTAACTACTTAGTAGCACACCTCCACCCAATCAACACAGTCTAACCTACAACCTAAGTAGCAATGTCAAGATTCCATAACTTACTAAGTTAGACCCGTCCCATACTAAGCATGTGGTCGTACAGTAAGGCTCAGTTCAATGGTGCACAAAGTCAAGTCCTTAATTGACCAAGGCAAGACTTCCAATTTACTACAAATCCCTATGCACACAGATTTTTAAGCCCATGCACACAGATCCACCATAACAATACACAATCCACTTGCCTCCGTCTAAATCCTTTCTCACCCTATTGGTTAAGTGCAACATATGCCATCAACGAGTAATAGCACATAGTACACAGTTTTATCACATAGTTCCAAAATCATTTAGTCAAGTTTATATTTGCAACTCACATGAGATGATGAATCGTGGCATGGCTAAGTAGACTAATCGTATCTAACCAACCCACGTTGGTGCTACGATAATACCAACTAATTAATCTAGGGTGACAAAAGATTAAGACATAACAATTAGACAAGGTGGTTATAACAAATTGGATTAATAACTAAACTCAAAAGCATTTAAATAAATACTTAAAGTAAATGCAATAATTTGAATCAAAGTAATTTTAGAAAACTGGGGTTCAACATGATCAAATGTATAACTTGCCTTGAAATAGGTCTAGGTACTGATCTTGCTCTTGAGGTATTCCTTCTTCAAATCTTCCCGAAGTATCAACGTCTACTCGTAAACGAAGCAAACAAACAAAACAGATAAATAACAGAGGCAAAACAAACTCCAAAAAAAATAAATAAATATCCCAAATAGATAGATCTTGAATTTAGATGAATTTAGAAATTTGAATGGGCTCAATCGGAGTTCGAATGCAAAAGATATGAGCTTTGGAAGTTTGAATCTACAAGAAACCCTAATTCTGGAATTGTCCGAATTATTTTCCAATTTAAAATACCAGAAAAGAAAGAAAAATGAAATCACTGATGTGTGGGGCCCACACGTCAACGATCTGGTTCACAGTAGACCAAGTCCACTGAACCGATTCAGATCTGGGCTGGAGAGGCTGCCACGCATGCATGCTGACACGGCGCCACGCACGGGACACGTGCGCACAAAAGCTGATGTGGCGTTGAGTTGTTGCTGACGTGGCTCGACAACGACGCGACGGTGCACTGAAACTAATGGCAACCGGCGAACGGCGGCAATTTACTGGCGGCGAGTGGTACCAGGATGAAGCTCAGGTTATTGTGAACTTGATGAGCCAACTCCGTGTGGTAGAGGACGACGGTGATGACCGGCGGCGAGCTTTAAGTGGTGAAGCTCCTCGGGTTTTGTTGGATCAAAGCTCCAGCGACGCTTCGACGACGAGGAAGGGCTCTGGAGGTAGCTTAGACGATGAGGAACACGACGGTGTGCTCCATAGAGGCAGGGCATCACTAACGGCGGCGGAATTGAAGTCTTAGGGTTTCGGTGACCGAAACCTAAATCTCCAATTGTAGCGGCGCTAAGGCTCTTGGGGTGAAATTGATGGCAGCTTTGGGTTGAGGACAAGATTGCAAACCCAGGGGTGCCTTTTATAGGGCCGGGGCTGCACGGATTTGGATATCCCCAAATCGAGTCCGTGAAGAACATGAAACCTAATTTGGAAATCCCAGGGATAGAAAGGGATTTGGGCACGATTGAAACCAGATACGGGTGCGGGATATCAAGAGATAAGGTTTGGCAAAGAAATCTAGAAAGTTTTAGTTTGGAAATTGATATTGTCGGATTAAGCTTAGAGCTTAACCATGGCGGACGGACATGGACACGCGTGAGGAAGAAAGCGAGTCGGAGACGATGAAGTTGCGGGGCCCACTTGGCAGCGAGGCTAAGCCAACGCGAACGAAAGGAAACTTTCGGACCGCTAGTCCTACCCGTCGGATTTTAAATGGACGATCCAGATCGAGTGTGACGTTCGGACCGTCCGAACAATCCAACAAATCTTAACCGTCCAACCTTGATCAGACGGCTCACACCGAGTGTGACGTTCGAACCGTCCGAACAGCCATGTGATCCTGACCGTTCAAACAAGATCCAACGGCTAGGACTGAATGGAGCACACGCGAAGAGAAAGAAAGGCTGAGATCGACGAAGGACCCACTTGTCACGGAGGCGACGCGCTGCTACTGGTCAAGATGAGAGTTGGGCCGAAACTGAAAAGGGTTGGGTTTTGGCCCAAAGAGGATTTCCGAGATTTAAATAGGTTTTCTATTTTATAAAATACCAGAAAATCCAAATGGCAATTAGAAAATAGCAAATGAACTTGGAAAAATTCTAGAAAAATCTAGAAAATATATCCAAGCACATAGAATCTAAATAAAATAGTTTTGACCATTGTTGAAGTTGACTTTAATCATATTAAATTGTTTTGATGCACAAGGTTCAGTATTAAGCTTTTCAATTAAACTCAAATAAATCCAAATGGTGAATTTTCTCCGACTAACTATTAAAGGATTTTTAAAGCTCAGAAAATTGGGATGTTACAATTTACTGGGTGGCATCTGAGCAGCGAGAGCACTTGGGATTTGTTGACTACTCGTGAAAGGTGATTCTCAATTAGTCATGAATCAAGCCAGAAAATAGTACCAATGCTCTAATTCGGCCATGGAGAATTACTTATCGGAAGTCAGAAAGCTTCAAAAACATTTTTTTCGGTTTAGAGGTACAATATATCTCTCGAAATGATAATTTCCTCGCCAACCTGTTAGCTCGAATAGCTTCTTTCCGATCACCCATCCCACAAGGAACAGCTTGAGAAGTCGTCTCTAGTCAAAAAACCAGAAACTACTCCAAGAAACAACACGTGGGATGGGCCACTCGAAATTTTGTTGAGAATTTAAACATGGAGTTTCTATTATTTTATATAACGTTGAGGCTTACCTCTATAATTTTGTTGAGATTTTTTTAACTTGATTTTGTGCTTAAGTGGTTATCGTTTTAGCATCGAGTTACTCTCTTTGTTCAGAAATATATGACATTTTAAAAAGCGTGCATTCAAACTTTCTTAGCTTTTATCACTATTTTTTAAAAAACTATTTATATTGGTAATGTGAAAATGGCATCATTAGATTAATTAGGCATGAAAATATTTTCATAATATAATAATTTTATATTATTTTATGAACATATTCATATAAAAAGTAATGATCAAAGTTGAATGTTAGAGACCGTGTCAATGTCTAAAACATCATATATTCTTGAACGGATGGAGTAGATGTTAGAATTAAATAGATCCTTAAACTAACATTTTAAAGCCATAAGGCAAATATTCCTGCTGCAACAAATGTTGCAAGGAAATTCTTTTTCTTTGGAAAGGGTGTTTTCACACTCTGGGAATCGAACCTAAAACCTTGTGCATTACTGTACTCCACCACCCGGAACTCATTCAAATCCCTCGCAAGTAAATTCTACCTGTAAGTGGAACCAACTTTTGAGAGTAGTGTTCAACTTAGAACCACGGTAGATAACAGTCTAAGTCCTAGAACTATCACAAGATTTTTATCCAATATATATTGGTTCACTTAGCACCTATGATGTAGCACTACAACTTCGAATCAGTCTTAAAAAGGAAACCTCGAAACGTCGACACGTGGAATTTTACCCATCCACGTCTTCAGTTAAGACCAAATTTGCATTTCTCATAAGCAGATGCATCTGGCATGAGGATAAGCAAGAGCAAAAAAGATCTCTCTTTACTGGCCCGCTTGACTACCCACTACAACGACACATCAGTCATCATTCGTAGATTCGCCCCCATGGTCTTCTACGCACTACAACACAAAGATGTCATAACTCCTCAACGCACTCCCAACAAATAAATTTGCTTGATAGTCTATGACATGTCACTTTTTTGTGAGGTCGAAGAGGAGAGAAGAAGCTCGATCCAAGTAAAGTATTTTTAGGAAACCAATAAATTAATGGGATCATCAATTTCAAAACTAGTTATTCTCTCTAATCTAAATACAAACGTTAGTAACAAACTGTAGTATTAAGCTATCGAAGTGGTTGTATCTAAAATATAATCTAATCATTCTCTCTCCTCTTGTACCAAGCTATAGTATCAGGCTATTAGGAGTGCAGTGATGCCACCGCACCAAATACGCATGCAAAAGCAATAAAAATAACCAAATGCATGCGCACAATTGGAACAAGTAAGCCAGCGACCGGCAAAGCAATTCAAGGAGAAGAAATTAGTAAGCAAAGAAAACGCAAGGAAATTGGAGTGACCACCTGATTCTTTCCTTATTTACGACAAAAAGCTAAACCGAACAAAGAAAGGAGAGAGGGGAAAGGCAAGGCAAAGCAGAGAGAACGAAGAGAGAGTAGTAGTAGTACTAGTTAATAGTGGCAATATTTTTTCGGTAGCCATTGGGAATCCCAGCGCCACTATTTCCATCTCTAGCGCTGAATTCCAAGAGATCTCACCTCCTCTCCTCCTTCTCTCTCATCTCTCCCCTCCTCGCCGTCACGGCAGTAGCACTCACTTCTCCCTTCCGTTTGGTGTGCGGGTGGTGCAAGTTGCAGTAGAATTGGCACACGGCTTTGGCTTTTTGGGCGCATATAGGCTATAGCAATTCTTTCTTGCCTTTGGGGAGGCGGGGCCGCCGCTTTTCTGGCCTCTACGGCTCTACCCCAACTTCCCATTGGAGAGCACAAAGCTGGACGGTACCATTTAAAGAAGGAGATCGAGCCAAAGGAGAGAGCACCACCACCACCTCGCGCACCACCACAGTGCCGCACTGCACGCACCACTCGCAGCGAGGGACACGCAAGAATTACGCCGCTGTTTGTCAGGCTTCTCTGCCCTGCCTCTGGTCATCTAGTGGCTTCTTTCTACCGCAGCTAGGCTGCTAGCGCGAGGACGGACGGCCTGACGGAAGGACGGAGGGACGGTGAGATCATTGGCGGCTCTGGGGCAGGTGCGTTTCTTGATTTGGGATTCCTTGATTGGCTGCGTGCTCACGCTAGGATCTTGAGTTCGTAGGATCGGATCGTCTCTTGCTCGTGGGTGGTTTCTTGATTTGGTTGGCCTAGCTAGTGGAGACTTAGCTGCTCAGGGAGGGAGGGATTTTGGGGGGTTAACGTGAACTTCGATGTGGAAAGCGAGTCCTTGGATGGTGCTTTGCACGTATGCGCGCGCCTGGGGCCGCCGTCTTTCGTGTAATCATCGTTGCTTGATTTGGTTCCTTCCTTTCTGTTCAAGTCTTTTTATATTAATTATCCAGCCAGTGTGAGGGCAGATTAGCTTAGCTTCTTGATGCGTTTGGTTTTAAGGACGCGTTTGCGTGTTCTCCGCCGAGTAGCAACTAGCAAGTAGGCTGCTCTATCCTTCAATCGTGCCGGAGTGCGGCTTCTCTTCTTTCTTGGACTCTGCTATCGCTGTTCGGATTGATTGGTACGCCTGCCTCTGTGAATTGCTCACTTGATTTGGTATTGTACAGGCCTTGCAGAAGCCTTATCCTGATGTTTTTGTGCCAATTGATTCCTTAATTTGGTTCTAAGCATGATTAAAGTTCAAGTTTTGACTCTGTGTACGATTTTTGAGATGCCTTCTTTTGCTTTAAAACCACCTATGTCCTCTCTCTCAGAAGTAGGCCAACATGTTTTCGAGGTCTATCAGCTTTCTTATCATGATGTTTGTACGATCGATCTTTGCGTAGAGCATGCTCTCTTGTTTTTCAATTCATCAACTGATTTGGTCTTGATAGATGATTTTATTGCGGTTTATTTGATGGTGATAATTATCATGAAATGAATATCTGTACTCTTGCTCTGTGTAGTCTAGTCTTCTATTGCTGAGAAGTGGATAGTTGAATGATTTCTTGTGATGCACTGGTACTTTTCGTAGTGCTAATGATAGTTCATCTAGTTGTGGAATCGATAAAGAATATATTTTTAATATGTATCTAAACATTTGTTGTTTGGGTCAATCTTGTTATGTATTTTAATGGGTGATCAAAGAAAGTTTCTTTCCTTTATTGTAAGTTGTTATCTAGCATTGAGCTTCCGTGTGAAATCATATAGCAATATAATTTTCATCTGCTATGCTGTGAAGATCTTTTTTCTCTGCAATGAGGTGCTGCTTGATTGTTGGTTTTAGATATTTGACTTCACCTCAAAATGTTCTTCAAAACATGCGTTTACTAAAGTTGTGAGCTTTGGTTAGGCATTTCTTATCAGTCTCGTCTAAGTAACTAGTTATACAAGATGCTTAAATAAGAAAATACTAATCGGATTCTAATTCAAAACAAATACTTGTTCATCGGCTGGTACTCTTCAGGCTCTTATCATCTTCATTTTTTCCCCAAACTCGTTAGTTGTGAATTTGTGATTTGATCAATGGTGCTTCTGTTTGAAAACTATATCATCTGTAATGTTAATAGCTGAAAGAATTTTTTATTGGAGTCAGTTGTAAAGTTTATTTTGGATTGGATTAGTTTCAGTGGTTATAATACTACAGATGTTGTGTGGACTCCTCTAGTACTTTTGTTTTGTCTAGAAGCAATAATAATAACATTGCTCCTTTCATGTCTTCTGCAGAAAGTTTAGTGCGCAAGCTTCTCAAATATGGGTACTGTTGTTAGAGAAGCGATCTGTTTTCAGTAAAGTTTTGGACATCATCTTCATAGTTTGAATGGTATCCATGGTTACTTTGATGAGTTTATGGAGCCCTGGATGCCGAACTCACCTTGGCTGCGTCAAAACAGAAGTGTAACTTGTGGTACAACAGTCCCCTCATTGAAGAAGAAAGTTTCAAGGGGGGTAACAAAATCAAGTGTTCTTCCGAAGCTTGATGATGTGCTTGTGAGGCTGAAGCGGGAGCACAGAATCTCGTCTGGCATGCAGATGTCAACAGATCCTAACCACTTTGGGGTATTTCCACAGTCCTTCTGCAACCAACATGTGGTTTCATTTCAGACGAACGCAATTACCAGTGGATCGGGAGCCATGCCGGTTTGCCTGGACACTTCCAGTGGGATGAATGGCAATCTGGCAATGTTGAACACTACTCCTTCGACAATTGTTTCCACTGGTTCACCCAACATGATTGCTGATTCTAGCCAGAGCCTTAAGTATGGAGCACCGATGGCTGTGGATTGGTCATATCCTGAGTTACAAATGCTGAAGGATGGCCTCCATAAGTATGCTTTACTGTCACTTTATGTGAAGTTACTTACTTTTATATCACCTTTAAAAAGGAGCCTTCTATCACATGTATATAATGCAAACTTAATTCCTGTAGTTTAACATTCTGATATTATACCTGCCAATTGACACCGAACTATGAGATATGGATGCTGCCTATACTGTTTCAGAATAATGAGTGTCTATCATGTTAGTGCTTCAAGCTAGTCAGAAGTTAACCTCTTTGTCTTTTTTTACTCATTTATAAGGGACAATTCCAGTTCTGCTAAAAAATTGTTACATGAGTTCATTTGTTGGAAAGTCTAGTTCACTTTGTTTTATGAACTTGTCATTTTCAGTTCTGTTTGCTATATATGGATGCTGCCTATACTGTTTCAGAATAATGAGTGTTTATCATGTTAGTGCTTCAAGCTAGTCAGAAGTTAACCTCTTTGTCTTTTTTTTACTCATTTATAAGGGACAATTCCAGTTCTGCTAAAAAATTGTTACATGAGTTCATTTGTTGGAAAGTCTAGTTCACTTTCTTTTATGAACTTGTCGTTTTCAGTTCTGTTTGCTATAATTCTATTTGTCTAATAGAGAGAGATCTAATGCTCTTATCACAAAATTATCTTGTCTATATTCTATTGAAGTTTGCATCCATCGGTACATTCCTAATATTGTATCCTTGCATGCACTGGTGATGAAATTGTCAGGTATGCAAATGAACCGGGAATCATGAAGTATATCAAGGTAGCATCTATGTTACCGGAGAAGACAGTAAGAGATGTTGCCATGAGATGCCAGTGGGTGGCGGTTAGTACCTGGTCCATTTGATCTATTCTGCAGCATATAAATGAAAAAAAAAATCCCTTCAGATCAACGTAGCGTCTGCAGATTCTTTTTTAAGACTGAACTCGAAAATACAAAAATATGCAAGATGTTAATCCACTCTCTAGATATTTTTTCGTAGCTAAAGGAGTATGTGGTCTGGCTCACAGTAGTTTATACTTTTGTGGCTTGTCAGGATGATATCACTATAATTATACTAAACCAGTGCCGCGTATATGAAAGTAGATCATGCGGTAGATACACTTATTTGTCCACATCTATATAAATACTATAATGGTCTATTGTGGACTATAAAGTTAGTGTGGTCTGAGCTGGTCCTCCTAAGTATCCTTTTGAGCTTTCGTCCAACAGATTTACCTTTGTCTTTGTCTAGTGTGTACTAGAATAATATTATAGGGCTGCAAAGTCTCTGCTTTTGACATTTCTATCAATACTTGTGTCTCTGTTAATATTGCCAAAAGGATATCCAATCAAAAGTTGGCCTTCTCTTGTTTCACGGCAAAGCATGTTTATCTTTTGGAAGTCTTGTAACATTTTTGTTTTTAATATATTTGGTCAGTTAATACAACTGAGATGGTATCACTTAAGCTGATCGATCAATGTCTAGCATTCAACCATGCCAAACTGGCATTGTTTGCACAATAAATAAGAGTGCCGCTGTGACTTTTTTTTATTTATTGTGGAGCACATAGGGGCTGAGCTGAGCTTTGTACGTTGCGTAATTTTGTAGTTAATCTGACTTGGTGCCTTCCAGATTTATAACAAGTATTTTATTGAGGGAACATGTACAACAAATGGTGTTTTCCTTTTTCATTCTTTATGGTACTGACGATTAGATTTTGCTTACAGAAAAAAGAAAATACAAGACGACGGAAGACTGAAGAATATTATCTTGGAAAAAAGATGAAAGATAGAAAGGTATTGATCCTTTGCTCTTTCACAAAATATTCGCCTTCTCATCACCCGTAGAATACTTGTTAGGAAGCCATTTCTGCTCTGACTCCTGAGAAGCACACCCTAAACTTGGAATTGTTTTTGAATCATATTCTCAAATGTCAAATATATTTTCAGATCCACTATATATATCACTCATGTACCAGTGTTGTTACTGTTGTATGGATTGTGAAATTGATGTAGCAAAAACGAAGTTTTTAAGGTTCCTGTGGCCTCTTGTCTCTATTAATGGTCTTCTAATCAGATTAGTCCCCCAAATGGGAAAAATCTGCTTCACCCTCAAAAGTTGATGAGAAATATAAATGGCACTCTTATTCAGCCTTTGTACTTTTTTGTGCATAAAATATATTTATGTGTATATTTTTGCCTGGTGCTCATGAAGGCTGTTTTTTCAGGACAAAATGGTGGAGTCCTCATCGTGGGCTACCAATCATCCTGTTCAGACAGACATCAGAGGTTCTTCCTTTGTGGCATGTAACACCATTCAGGATAACCGATTTGTATCTGGAGGTTGGTAGGTTACTTATGGAGTTACTGTGTAATTGATTATGTTAACTGTTTCCCTTTGCTTGAGTTTATCATGTTGTATTGTCCATGTGGTAAACAATCTGAAATAAACTAATTTTATTTCCTCAGGGTCTTACCAAAAAAGTGTCAGGAATAGCAAAGACTTTCAATAAAATTCCCAAGCTTAGATCTGTAATGAAACAATTGAAAATTCCATGCATACTTGTGCAGCATATAAATGACTGAAGACATCTGAATGGTTTATGTGATTTCTATGCTTTGTGAGATATGGGCGTTTCCTAGCTTGTACACCACAATTGATGCAGCTTATAATGAAATAGCAATGTTAGCCATTTACAAAGCTTTGACGCGATTTGGGCGAGAAAAATTAGAGCAGCTGAAGTTGCGTACCTTCATTGGTTACTCTGTTGCAATTTATACTGGGACTACTTTCCATTAAAACTCAGTACTTTTTCTACATATGTGACAACGTGTATATATGTAAATGCACTATAATCTTTCTAGTTTTCAATACAAACATATGCACAAGTCCTATTGACCAATAAGACATAATTATAGGCCGTCTTCTGCCTTTTTAGTTCATTCAATTTATTCCAGCATATGACAACGTGTCTACATTTCATTATGCAGCCATCGATCGTGCAATGCTAAATATATTGGAAGAAAATGCTCAGCTTCTCAATCAAATAGAAGCAAATATTTTGACATCACAGGTTGTTCTTTTATTTCATGAATAATTGGAGTAATCTTATTAGCTCCCCCCTGATTCTAGTGTATGAGAGCATTAGTCGCCGAGGAGTAAATTTTGTTTCAACTTTATGATCCCTTTCAGGCTCAGAACAACATTGATCTTTTCCATCACACAAGAAGGAACATCAATGCTCTTCTACAAAGGTACAGTTTACTATATTACCCACATATATTTATTCATAATTCAAAGGCGCAAAGTTAGAGCTGTGCCATTAGTACCCGTGCCATATCTAATGTGATGCTCTCCTTGATAAACAGCATGAGCCAAATGCCTGGAATAATGAGCGAGATGCCCAGATTGCCAGTTTCGGTGGATGACAAGCTAGCTAGTTACATACTCCCTGGTGTTAATTTGGTAAATTTCCTTGTACTATTGCTTTTTTTTTTACTTTCCTTCTACTATTTCTTGGTGCTGCACAGATGATTAGATTTGAGTAATCAGTACCTTAGACTACTAACTATCTTTTCACGGGGCAACCTCTGAAGTAAGATTATGGATCTAAAACCTATCTTAGCCTCTGAATTAAAATTATGGATCTAACTACCTATCTTTGTGAAGAATGGTAGATTTCAGGAATTATTGTGTGTAGTCCCTTGGGACTCCCACACTCTTTATTTATAGTACCTAAGATTACAATCCGACTATAACACAACTCTCGACTCACGTACGATTTGGACTCTAATACTAACTCTCCAACACTCCCCTGAAGATGGGCATAAAATAACAATCATGACCATCTTGTTATAAATTGTAATACCATTACTATAATCTAACATTTTACCAAACCTACTACCGACCTCATAGCTAATACCATCACAAAGACCAAAAGTTGTCCAACACCAATACCACCAGGTACGTCACCAAGTCCATCTCCACCTTCTATCAGTTGCCCTGACCATAACTTCCTCCTCCTCTACCCACATGCCCCTAGCCAGCCCTGACCTCCACATCTGCCCACACGCCACCAGTCTCGGCCTTCACAACCTCTACCTCTGCCAAAGACCATTACACTTGACTCCAGTCCCAATGCTCTTCCCAATTCCCTTCTCCCTTCCGTCACTTCTCCGATTGTGCGGTCTTCTCCTCTGTCATGGCTGCATTGGCCCTGGGGTCACCCCTTCATCTTTCTCTATCTCCACCTTGACCTCCTTCAACAGATCTATTATTCCCACCACCACCTCTACTAGTGCGAGATGCCTCACACTTGTAACACTCGGTTCTCCTTGCAAAGTTCAAGTTGCCACATCTTGCGTCATGGTAAATCCAATCATCCTTGCGACCTCCAGTTCGTGAGAGAGGACATGCCTAACTCAGGTGTCATGTTTGCTTACGGTTGTAACACTCCATGTCATCAGCTATGGTATACGTTCACCTTATAGGGTTGCTACCCACCATCACTCTCTGTCGAGTTTCCTCGACAACCATAGCTGAAATAGCCTTCTCCATAGTTGGTAATAACACCTGATGACATATTGAAGCCCTCCCACTCTTAAACTCAGGGTTCAAACCTTTCAAGAAGTGAGTGACCTTCTTACGTTGCAGCCACGCCCTATCAAACTCAATATCACTAGCACACGTCAGCTGTAGTGGATCATATTGATCTAAATCTGCCCACAACTCCTGTAGCTCACTGGCATATTTTTGAACAGTCTTCTCCCCCCTGTTTCAGAGCATCTGCCTTGCCCTGAACCTCCACCATCATCATCACATTATTAGCCCCGGAGTACATGTTCCCCAGCGTCTTCCACATCACCATTGCACTTGGGATCGTCTCTACCATCCTAGCAATGGATGGGGATACCGAAGTCAACAACCATGCCACCACCATAGAGTTGGTGGTGTTCCACACCATCCAATCCGTACTCCCCCTATCTGCAGGCCCGACGCAGGTCTCTTACAGATAGTGCTCTACCCCCTTCGTCTTCAGAATTAACTGAGCCATCTAGGATCAACTCAGGTAATTCTTGCTCCCTTCTAGCTTACATCATTCGGTATCAGCTCTAGCTTCAATTCTAATGATGTCATTTCAACCCTAGAACCTACCAAACCCATCGCGATGAGATCCTGCAATATACCTCTCATTTTTACTTTTTGTGACCAAAGATGATTCTAAACTTCCCTAATCTATGGTCACAATACTCTTCTTCGTAGCTTTTTGCGCAGCTTCTTCCACAACCTTTCTCGCAGCTTCGATCTCCTCAGGATTCATCTTCTACTTTCAACACCGGTTACACACCCTTCACAAAAAAAAGAACCACCACACCTAAGAACACAACAGATTCGATGAAAAAAGAACCCAAATCGTCCTCCACCTGCCTATTGCCGCACATATTGACGATCATGGCAACCTCTTCATGCATCAACAGATCACGATTCTACGATCACAAACATAATCACCAACCGCTCCTGAACCATCATCGAAACCAAGACCCACACCAAGCCACGTCGAAACTAGGACCCACACCCAGCTAGAGCTGGCCAAACATGTTGGGCCTGTCGGGCCGGCCCGAGGTACGACACTGTAGGCCCAGCACAGTTACATCACGGCCCGTACTGTTCATGGGCCATGTCGGCCCAACACAACGGCCCGTGCCGTGCTTGGGCCGCTACCCTGGCACGGTACGCCGGCCCAGCACGACACGAACAATGTCGGACCGTGCCAGGCACTACACGAGCCCAGCCAGCCCGACACGACCCATCTGGTCCTCTATGTATGAACTGATGAACATTAGAGGAACAACTCAACAAGCACATAATCATTTCATCAGAAATCAAACTATCAAAGCAAACAAACCAAAAATTGATATCTAAGATAAAAAAATATGCAATCATCAAAATCAATCACAGTTCACACCATTCATTCACAATCGCAGTATCACACCATTCATTTACAGAACACAATATGCAATCATCAGAAATCACAATCAACCAAGAACCGCTGAACCGGAGAGGAAGAGGGGGAGAGGAGGTGGCGCGACACGGCCGGCCGCGAGCGGAGCTGGTGGGCGCCACCGTGTGGCGAGAGTGGGAGACCGGGAGTGGGAGAGCGAGGAGACGGCGGGCAATAACGGGGAAAGAGGAGCCGGGCAGGGCGAGGCGCGGGCGGCGCCAGGCTAGGCGGGGGGCAAGTTGGGCAGTGGCCGAGCTAAATGGGCCAGCTTTAGCCTGCTAGGCCAAACGGACTCGTGTCGGTCGACACGACACGAACGACCGACGAGCCGTGCCTGGGCGTCTCCCTAGCATGTGGGCCGGTATGACATTGCCCATCTAATAGCCGGGCCGGAACGAGCCAGGTTAAGATAGGCCGTGCCTGTGCCCGTGCCGAACCGAGCCAGACCGGACCGCCCATTTGGCCAGCACCGCACCCAGCCACGCAAAAACCTATGCCACACCGAATCCCAAAAACTCATCACCCACACCGAATCCCAGCAGCCAGCCTAGCCCTTCTTCCTTTCCCCTTCATGGCAGCCAACCAACAGCCTTTTTTCCTCCTCAGCGGCAGCAACCCGGCGCACGCCCTAGCGGATGTGACGGCGTCCCCGGCTCACGCCCGTGAGGCGCGGCGGCAGCAACCCGGCGCACGCCCTAGAGGTGCAGCACCCGAGTGGCGTCGGGCGGCCCGAGCGGCGGCGGCGGCCCGCACGCCCGCGAGGAGCGGCGGTGGCCCCCACACCAGCAAGATGGTGACTCGAGCCTGGGCAACGGGCGAATCGGATCTGGAGAGATTGGTGGTGGACAGGCGGCGGCGGATTGGAATTATTGTGTTAGGCTATTATACCACGTAGATTTCGGGAAGTATTGTGTGTAGTCTCTCCTGATCCTTTATTTATAGTGCCTAAGATTACAATCCGATTATAACACAATTCTCGACTCGAACGCTCTTATTAAACTCTAATACTAACTCTTCAATGAAAATCTTTTAGTTTAAAATGCCTATCCAAAGTTGCCAGTAGCCACTTTGGATTACAATCCGATTGTAACACAACTCGACTTGAACACTCTTGTTAAACTCTAATACTAACTCCTCAACGAAAATCTTTTAGTTTAAAATGCATATCCAAAGTTGCCAGTAGCCACTTTGGCCTTGAATGAACTGAACTAAAATTAAATTCCATGTTCTCGCTACTGAGAATAACATGTGACTGCTGATGGTAAAGGTTGTGACCAATCCTTCACTATTGGTCGTTCTATAATAGTTTACTCAATTTCATATTTTTCAGTTGGCAACATGCATAAATAAAACCATAACACTCTTTAATATTTATTACCCTCTCAACAATCAGGCTCTATACTGAATTTCTCACTCTTGATGTCCTTGTTATTTTCGTTTGAAGGCACAAGTTCTTGGCAGCAGCCATTTGAAAGAGGAACCAAGAGGATGGTAAGCCACTGCCGAACAAAGGTGTCTGCTCAATTTTCAGCAATGTTTGATGAAATATTTGGAGAGCCATTTGCTTCGGTGTCTGCATGGAGAAGCAAAGGTGAAACAAAGATCCTGCCTTTCCTGTATCTCAAAGCTAAAGGAAGTAATGCAAGCAAGTCGTCGTATGGCCTTCAAATACAGCAGTCAAGCGCGCTTTCTCTGAAAGTTTATATATGAATACATATTAGTGATTGAAATAGGGAGGGTTTTCGGCAATTGCAGCTTTCCTCATCTTGTTGCACATATTGATTCTTTTTGGTTCTCTCTCCTGATGTCTTTGGCTCCAGACCAAGTGGTGATCTTAACAGAGGTGTAGCATAGAAACTTGATATGAATAATTAGCAGGAAAAGCCTTTTTGTCAGTTACAAGGTAACAACAACCTTCTGTGTGTAATGCAAGTGCCCTCTGCAATCTCTCTCCACTTGATGTGCTGAGTATATCAAAACCGCAAAATTTTAGCAGAAATCTCATGAAGTGTATATATAGGTATGTTGTTATACTGTTCTTGTCAAATGTCCTTGGAATACATTCCTTTCTCGGTGACGCGTAGTATTCAAAGAGGCCAATCAGCTGGACTAGTACGGGCTACAGGCTGCAGCTACCTGCCATTCCTTCTCGTCTGAATGTCTGATCAAATGAACCTCTCCGCTACCGCGTAAAGTCTATAAAATTTGGAGATCTACGTAACGTTCATCACGAAGCAAACACAGATAAATTAAAAAGGAAAAAGAAAAACAGGAGAAAAATTTCTGGAGAGAACCACACGCTAGCTGGTATCTTTCTTGCTTTGCTTCAACTCCAGAGACGCTGTCATCATGTCTGTCATCATGTCTGCGTACACAGGTGATCGAGCAACTGCTCATATATTTCTTAAGAGAATCATAGACTCATCCTTCTGCAAGAGTTTTAGGCGCACCTCCCTTCTTTCTTGATTCCTAGAAGACGCATGTGAGGTTCTCATGCTATCTCTCTCTCCCTGCTTCACAATATGCCGTTGCAATGCAATGCAGGGGCCAGGGTCATATGATACGACCCCATCAAACTACTCCGACGGGCGCAAGGGCGGCGACCACCTCACGGAGAGCCTGGGCGGCGTCGATGTAGCGCACCTTCATGACGGAGACGCTTCTGCTTGTCACCGCATCGCCCAGCTGCCATTTATGCAAGAGCAGTCTTAAGTCAAATTAAACATCAAAGGCATCCACAAAATTAACTAGCCGAGCTGACCCCCTTTGTGTCATTGTCCAGTTAGTTTATTGCGCATAACAAGGACCAAACTACCAAACCTTGAGTTTTCCGTGTTTGACCATGAATAGTTTACGCAGTTGCTGCATTGCAAATAGGATTAAAACGCAATTGGCATCTATTTATTGGGTAATCCCAGTCAAGAACCACATCAACTTGCTAAAGGGCAGAAACATTGATGTGCAATTAATAGACATCTAGAAGATCTAACTGGTCTTTGTTGACCTGATGATGTGAGTAAGTGAGGCTGAGAAGCTTCTCAACTCTCGAGAGTATTATTCCCACCTACTACTACTTGAACAGTTGAACTTACTAACAGTGGAACGAGGTGGTCCATGAATGATGACACAGAAAAGCCAAAACAAGGGCAATTTGAAGTAGATAGCTTCCCATGGACACTGTTTATCAGAATTCAGGAACACCATACACATCGAGAGATTGCTGAATTTGCTACATGATATTAAGGCAATTCTAAACAATGAACATGAACAATTGCTAATTGAGCAAGCACTACCATGGTCCATGTATATGGTCGAAAATTGCTATTGTATTCTTACTAAGATTGACTGTAGATGGGCCCGGTGGGGTAAATTTTAAGGGCATGCCTGTCAGGGTGCCTTGGTAAGAATTTTGTAAAAAAAATTGTTGTGCGCGGTCTTTCTGTTACAGGTAAATTTATCATCTTGGTAGCCAACGAAGAAAGACACGCTTCCAAGAAAAGCTAGCTATGTGATGGTGGGGAGAAGACAAACGATCAATCACCTCATCCATGGAGTAGAAGAACTTGTTGGCGAGAAGGGTGAGAGCTTTTCTGCGCTCATCGCTCTCGCTGCGGGAGATTACACGGCTCAGATCAATGTACAGGAAGGTAACCTTCAGCCGGAGGTCCCTCCAGACCAGGTCCGATGAGTCATCGTCCAGATCAGTCACCAGATCCTCCTCCATCGACAGAAGTTCGACGGCGCAGTTCTTGATCCTGCAAACGCACCCCTTCAGCTCCATCCCTCGATCCATTGCTGCTTCTGTTCGGCTCCCTTAGCCCTACTTGCATATGACAAAAGATCAGAGCCAATGATGTGGATGTATTTATGGAAAGGCAAAAAAGAAACTGATTCTTGGAGCATGTCTAGAAGCAACAGATGTCAGCATGTGCATCAGAGAAAAGAGACCGCGTAATACAGCAACTCAGCTAGGGGCAAAGTGGTCAGTGCAGAACATTGCAAGGTTGGTTAAGGATGAGACCTTTCTGAATGTTGTTGGGGTTATTAAAATAGACAAAGAAAAGGAAGAAAATGGAAGCCAAATTTGGCCACCTTGCTCTGTTTAGAATCCAGAAAGGTGGCACAAGAAGCCACCAGGAATTGCTGACAAGGAAAATATCATGAGAGATGGTCACAACCTAACCCCTTTGCAGCCGTAAGAATTCGAGCCTTTTTTTTTATTTTTTAATCCTTTTTAAAAAATTATTTTAAAGATAGACTCATCTTAACTTTATTTTAAATTCTGACTCCTTTTATCACGTCATGACCCGTGGTGTGACTAAACTGTGCTGTCACGTCACCAACTACGGCGTGACCAAACTGTGCTGTCACGCTACCATCCCCTTTAGACGCGCCCGTTTTTGGGCTAAATCCTGTCACGCCAAGAAGAGTGGCGTGACAACACGGTTTGATCACGCTGCGGTCGGTGGCACGACAACACAGTTTGATTATATCATGAGTCATGACGTGATCAAAAGGGTCAGAATTGGAAATAAGTTAAGAAAAGTCTATCTTTAAAATAACTTAAATGATTAAATAATAAAAAGAATTCTAAGAATTCAGAGGGCAGGGAAAAAGGTCAGAAACTTGGGAGCCGGGGAAAGGGAACATCTTGGTGCCCCAAAATTAGACTGTAGAAAGAAAGAACTGCATGCCTCTGTAATTTGGAGAAAAAAAAGTTAAAAGTGATGAAATGCCAAATTATAAGAACAAACTGCGAGATGCAAATATATTATAGTACAAGTTTAGGATGACATTTTAGACACAACATATTTATCACACATGACTTCCATGTTTGTATGACCTCATGATAACGACAATTTCTCACCTGCTTTAATTGCAAGCATCGGTTTTTTTTATACCAAATAACCGAACGTAGGTGAAAAGCATAAATCTCTTGAACTCTAAACAGATACAGAGAGATAAGTGCCAAATGGGTCTATCAGATCATTTATTAGTAGCTTTTACCAATCAACAGAAAATCCCATAACGAATTGATGTAAAGTAGTGAAAAGAAAAGAAAAGAATACGAGTTGTTCAACAATGTCAAGCCCAATGTCAATGAGAGGGGCCACAGAAAGGTAACAGCATTAAGTAATTTGGCTACTAGAAACAGGAAATGGAACAAGAGGAACAGGACTGACACAGTAACACAGTAGAGAGGCAGATATTCCCGCACCCAGCTTGAAGTGACAGAAAAATTCGAGGAACAAACTGATGTAATTAAAGAGCATTGCCTACGATCAGATTGAGCGCGTCTACTAACTCCAGATTGAATTCATTTCTTCACATTTATGTTAAACCCTACACTATTTCCTCATCAAAACATCTTGATTCAACTGAATCTTTCCAAAGAAGAAGACTAATGAACTTCAAAATTGATATGCCCTTTCTTGCAAACAAAACCTGATGAGCAAGAAGGATGATCCGTAAATACAACGACGACAACAGAACAAGAGGCAGCATTATGACCACAAAAGGCAAAAGCATTCATTACGCAACGAACAAACAGAAGAATATTGAAAGACTAAGAAAATTAAAGCAAGAATTCTTCCGTAACGACCCAATCCAAGCGAGTCTGATGAAACAAGATTACCCGATCGGAGTCAGCTTCTTCCAGATCAAGGCAAGAGAAAAAATAGCTACATTAGAAGCACAGCAACCATAGATTTCCCCCAACATTGGCTATTCCACTCCACTTACCACGAATCAAATCAGGCTCTTTTCTCAATTCCCCTGCCTCCTCCTCTTCTTCCCCACAAGAAGGCAAGAAACAGGGTGAAAACTTCTAGTCACGAGTCATGACCCCACAAGAAAACAAAAAAGATCTTTCAAAGCGGGGAGAGAAAGAAAAGGGGAAATTTAATGAAGAGGTAACAAGATGAGAAAGCTCGCTGTTCTTGAAAAGAGGTGCCTCAAAAGTATTTTTTTTTGGTTTGCTCCTTTCTTTCCTTAAAAGGCTTTAGCGGTATAATCATGGAATAATTAATAGTTATTACTGATTAAAGTAATCGCAGTTAATGTTAACCCAAAAGAATTAGGTATATGTAACATACTAATTTTCTGAGTTTTAAAAATTCTTTTGAGTAGTTTAGCCACTTGGAAAAATTCACCAAAATTTATTTGAATTTAATAAAGCATAAATGAGACTTTTAAAGTCAAAACAATTTAATGTGACTAATATGACGATCAATTAATTCCAAAATTAATTTATTTGACTTCTTTGTACTTGGAAATATTTTCCAGATTTTTCTAGAATTTTTCGAGTTCATTTGCTATTTTTAAATTGCCATTTCGATTTTCTAGTATTTCTAAAATAGAAAAGTTATTTAAAATCTCCGAAGTCTTTGTGCTAAATCCTTATTCCCGGCCCAACCCTATTATCTCATCCCATTTCCAACCGCTTTACCATTTCCGCGTAGCCCACTCTCTCTCTCTCCCTTGGCCCTCCCACCTATCACCAAGACACGTGTCGACGAAACTCACCTTAGCCACTGTCACTAACATGTGGGACCCACCGTGTTACTGTTCATCGTTTCCGACTCGGTTATGAGTTGGACTCCGCCGCCGCTTGAATTTCTTGGTGTTTGCGCCAATAACTCTCTCGGCTGCCACACTATAAAGGGGGAGGTAGCCCTCGGCTTCCGCATCCCAACCGCACTACGGTCGCTCAGAATCCCAAGCCCTAGCTGTCGGAATCACACGCCGAAACCTCATCTTCGTGTTCCTCCGCCGTCGGGGCACCTCGAGCCTCATCGTCACCACCGTCGGGATCGCAAGGAGCAGATCTACACTGCCGTCACCTCAAAGTCGCCGGAGCATCGCTGGAATCCAATTTCCGTTGATGACCGTGCGCCTCTGTCGCTTCGACCTCGCCGTCGACCAATTCCGTCATCCCCTTGCATCTGTGAGTGCATCGTTGTGTTCACCATCACACCTAGGGGCGGACCCTCCCTTCGGGCATGCTCGGGCGGTCGCCCGAGCTCCCCTCCAGGCAGAAAGCCCCCCTCCCTTCTCCCAGCAATCAGCATCCACGGGTCATGGCGCCAACCACCAGCGTCCGATGAGACAGCCGCGAGCGCGAGGAGGAGATGAGGCTGCTGCCGAGTGACCTCATGGTCGTGGGCTTTATTCTGGACAGCTGGCCTATTAGTCTTACACCTCATTTTCACAGGCTACATCCTAAACGCATGGGCACCTCAATCCTCCCCAGCTCTCCTAACCCTAACCAAGCCGAGGCGAGGCATGGGCGTCAGGGCGTCTGGCAAAGGCGAGGCGAGGCATGGGCGGCGCATGGCGGCGGCGAGCGAGGCGAGGATGCGAGCGGCTGGGGTGATCGCGCGCGAGGACATGGCACGCGGCGCATGGCGAGCTGGCAAGGCTAGGCCAGGGCGCGTGGGCTACAGCTCCAACCTCCCAAGGCACGCGGCAGCTAGCATCCAACGAATTTTTTTATATTAATTAACCTTTTTTAATTTTTATTTTAAAGTTAATCTCCGGCGTACTTTATTTCCAATTTTGATCCCTTTGGTCACACCACCACCCGTGGCGTGACAAAACAACGCTGTCACGCCACCCATATCTCTTATCACGCCACCACCTGTGGCGTGACAGTGTTGTTTGGTCACGTCATGACCAGTGGCGTGACAAAAAGTGCTATTTAGCGGACTTATTTTACCGTGTGACGGTGTTGTTTTGTCATGTCATGGATGGTGGCGTGACCAAAGGGGTCAGAATTGGAAATAAAGTGCGCCAGGATTAACTTTAAAATAAAAATTAAAAAAAGGTTAATTAATAAAAAAAAGTTCGCATCCAGCTCAGACTCAGTGACGTTTGAATGGAGAAATCCGGGGTTGATGTTGTGACAAAGGCACAAATGGTGGACCACTATACCCAAATCCTCATGAAAGTGTTGGGGAAGTATGTAGTCTCATTACTCATCAGCAACCCAGCCACTATTTTGCTATCTAACTGCCCTGTGAGTGATAATACTATTGTATCTCTTCAATTTTCCAGCGAAAAGGATGCACAAGTTAGCATATATCACATTTCATGGGAGAGGTGTTATGGTTTCTGTTGTCATATTGATGAAGGTTGTGCAAAGGAGCTAGCTGGTGAGCAACTTGTGCTTTGCCCTCCTTTATAGATAATTGTGTCCTTTTTTTTCTTTTATAGGCAATTCTGTCTTTACTTAGATACACTGATAATTTAACTTTGTGTACCAGATGTTCCTGGAGTATTATCTGTTCGACCAGATACAAATTTTGGTTCTGACAACAAAGATTACAAAGGTTTGTCTCACCTCTTCTGTTTGTAATGAACCCCCATTCATTTTCTTTACGCTGGTATCTGAAATCCTACCATCTTAGTTGTTCCTTTCGGCTAATGCTGTGTGCATCACTGCATCACTGGCAACCATAATTCCCATGCTGCTGTTCAAACTGTTTTATGGTGCATTTTAATGGGGGAAAATATGAATGCTGCTGGGAAAGCTTGTGCCTTGATATAGCTTATTTTCCATGCTGACATGATATTGAAAGTTTGTTCATCTAGAACTTTGGATTACTTGAGCATAAGCAACTCCTGCAAAGTAGAATAATTGTTTTGATCCTCATTCCTCTGCGTAGTCCTTTCGCAACTAAGCAACAAAATGCACTGTTATCAGTTCTAACCCCTAAGCACTAGGTAATCATTTTTTGTCCATACTTGCGACTTCGTCCTACCTAAAATTTAGTCCTAGGTCTGCCCCTGGTTGCACCAGCTACCTAATGCGCATCTCCACTTGCTCCGCCATGGCCCATAACGCCGGCAACCATAGGTCCCCGAGCCATGCCGCCGTCGAGCTGATGTGGAGGCGGGGTGTTAGCCACGTGTCTGTGTCAGCATCCATGTTAGTCTCATATACACGTGTCCGCCACGTCAGCGCCGCGTCAGTCTCACCCGCAACCGCATTAGAGTCGGTCCACGTGGACTTGGTCCACGGTAGACCCACCCACTGACATGTGAACCCCACATGTCAGGTCCACTGTTCCATGCACCCGTGAGCCATAGTGCCAGAGCCATGGACCCAATCCATAGACTGTGGGTCCTATCTATCAGCCTCTATTCCCTATTTTCCAGATTTGCTTTTAATTCCGAAATTCATCGATGACATCACGCTGAGGCAATATTTTGGAATTTCTTTTAGAAAGAAAATTAAGAAAATTCGAAATAGTATTTCCATCCTCTTTTTCTTAGAATTAAATCTTCCAAGAGCTCGTTTTTCCTTATACAACCTCTGATTGAGCCCATTCAAGTTTCTAAATTCAAGACATACCTTCCTGAGATTTTTATTTAATTTTTGGAGTTTATTTGTTACTATTTTTTGTATTTATTTGGGTTTCCGCTTTCGTTTGCGAGTAGACGTTGATACTTTGGGAGCTTTCAAGAAAGGAGGAGGTGATCAAGCTCAAGACCAATACTCAGACTTGTTTCAAGACAAGTTGTACCTTTGGCCATGTTAAACCCAGTTTTTCAAAATTACTTTGATTCAAACTATTGCATGTTATATCAAGTATTTAATTATTTAAATATTTTGGGATTAGCTATACACTTATTTGTTTATATCCACCTTGCTCACTGTATTACCATGATCTTTTGTCACCCTAGTTTGGTTAATTATTAGTTGGTATCAATATAACACCAACGTGGGTTGGTTAGATATGAATAGTTTGCTTAGCCATGCAATGGGTTATGGATATCATTTTGAGTTGCAAAACTAAACTTGACTAACTGAATATAGAATACTTTACGGAAAGTTGTGTGCAGTATGTTGTTACTCGTTGATGGTATGTTTTGCACCTAACCAACAGGGTGAGAAAAGATTTAGACAGAGGCAAGTGGATGAAATTGTGATGTGATGGAGCTGTGTGCGATTGGAAAAATATGAATGTGATAGTCGGTAGTAATTGACAGTCTCGCCTTGGTCAATTAATGACTTAACTTTGTGCGGCATTGAATTGAGCCATAACTGTACGACCACATGCTTGGTATGGGACAATCCTAACTTAGTAAGCTACGGAGTCTTGACATTGATTACTCAAGCAGATATGTTAAACTGTGTGTCAGGGTGGAGGTGTGATTATGTGTGTGTGTGTGTGTGTGTGACGATTCACATTTATGAGTGGTTCGCTGTGTCCAGATCCAACGGTGTGCGACGGACCAACAACCTGTGTGGGGGTTTGGGGCCGTCAGTATTGCACAACAGGAGGGTCAATTGTCAAGATAAAGTTTCGAAAATATTTTGTTATGATTGGTGCTAGGTACACTGGTTATATCTTGTGGGTAAAGTGTACAAACCTCTGCAGAATGTTAATCAATCTATTTGAATAGCCGCGTCCGCAGTCATGGATATGCTCGGGGATTTCACATAAGGGGTAGATTTTCAGAAAAACATTTGGGAAGGGACAACTGTGTGGTTAAACTCATATGGCTGTGTGAAAGAAATTAATTAGACTTTGTGTTCTTTGTGAAAATAATTGTTAAACTACTATTTTTTATTCGTTTTAAATTACGTTTTCAATCTATTATTGATGTTTAATTGCAAGCGTCGCTTTTTGCAAAATAATCATGGAAGTCATTTCCTTTGGAATAAACCATCATCTATAATTGCATTCTGTGGTACAACTTATTGAGTACTCGGAGTGCTTATTCTTGCTGCAATCATTCAGCTGAAGTAGATAAATCTTCACCTTCTTTCAAGGAGGGGTTTTGCGAGGAGGGTAATCGCTAGGTCTTGATTCCAGTCGGTTGTCTGTGGTAGGTCGATGGGTTTTCGCTGGAGTTGTTTTTGTTCTGCTACCGTCTCTTTATTTAGTGTCAGCCTTGCGTGACTTAATAAGTGTAAACTCGACCATAAGGTCATAACCGTTATTTATTAATCAAGTTAGTCATTTATTCTGATATTCGCCTTGTGTAGAATGATATTCATCTATGTTGATATTATGTGCAATAGCGTGATCATAGACTAGTGTATTATACACAGAGGGTCCAGATTTGCATATTTGGATCTTGATAGTACAGGAAACAAGAAACAAAGAAATAGGGGATGTATGTTGTTTGTAGCGTACCTTGAAGGCGTTGGTAAAAGAGGAGGGCTAGAGACGAATACTGACCTAGACACGAATACTTACTGACCACAGCCTTCCCGACAGAGCCTTATGTTGGGTGTGTTTATAGTCCTACAAGAACGGTGAAGTCGCGAGGGTTATCTGAGAGGATGCAACAATAAAGCCCTCGTATGTGGTCACTGTTGTGGGTTTTGGTATCGATGGGGACTCGACCCACATTCTATTCGAGTACGGTCTGCTGGATATCACAGTAGAATTCGTTTGTGATAATTTCATATATCTGTTCAGTCAGTCCAGAGCGTGTCTAACCCGAAAAAAAGGGTTAATTTGGAGCAGGGACAGACCTAGATTCCCATGTCACCCAACAATGCTAGATCGGCTAAGAAAACCATGCAAAGCACACATTATCAAGGGAGCATTTGGCTTAGATTGCTTATTCCTTTCAGTCTGCCTCCTTGAGGGGTTTCCTCCGCTGCATTAGACGAACCCAACCGTGTTCCAAACGGGGCTTGAACCAAATTCATGGTCATCAGAATTGGTCTTGCACATTTTGCACTTGTCACATGACTTTCAGGATCCATAGTGTTTGGCACATTGGTCTTGCACATTTTGCACTTGTCACATGACTTTCAGGATCCAAAGTGTTTGGCACATAGAATTCGCATGGAAGATTCCCTACAAGGTGAATTTTTAGGATAGATTTATCTCAAATAGACCAAAGGACAAGAATAAGAGAAGTAACGAAGCTACCTCAAGAGTTGATTGGACATTCAGAATTTTTTTTTTGGGGCTGATATGACCCTGATGCCAGACGTAATAGCAAGTTTAGCGTCCTCTTGGTCATAATGTAAAAAATGGCATCACGGAGCTACCGACGGTCGACACCTAGCCAAGTCTGATCCCTAGGGGTCCAGACTCCCCTCCACCGTGCTCTAGAGGGGCAGACTTTCCCGCGTACCACGTGTTAAATCCGGTCCCCTAGGGGCCAGATCTACTTAGTTCGTGCCCTAGGGGCACGGTGCTGACGAGTGAAATGCCCCTAGGGCATGGTTTCACCATGCAAAGTGCTCCTGGGGCACAGTCTTGTCCTACGCGCGTGGGATTCTATCGGACCTGAGGCTTTGAATACCCGAAGCCCTTGTGTTTGTACCGCACTAGTCCCATGATCAGTGGCTAGTACACATATCCATAACTTTGGTATACACACACATACACAATATACATACATCATGAAACAAATATGGTACTTAACTTAAATGATTACATCACAGAGTATGATACACGGCTAACCGGCCAAATAAAATAACAAGCATCAGAAGTAGCGAATTAAACAGCGGAGGCATGACATTTATATATAAACCAAAATCTAGCGGTATGCCCATCCAAACCCTTAGGTAACCGACAAGGAATAAGATCTAGAAAGATCTGTCACCAAAACCTCTTGTACTAGATGCAAAGAACGCGTCGTCCGGCATAGGCTCATCCTCCAACTCTGAACAACAATTTAAGTAAGATTGAGTACATTGCGTACTCAGCAAGACTTATAGTGTATCGCAAAATTTATATATATGCATGGCTAACAAGGGATGCAGCTTTATGCTACAAGTTATTTTCAGCATTAAGCAAGTTTTATTTGCAATATCAATGCATACTACTTTGCAACGGAAATTTAAAGAGCAGTAAGATAGATACAGAACAACAAGTAAGTACTTGATAAATAATAAATCGCAACCCTTCTCGGCTGCGGTCAACATCTTACTTTCAGCCATAGACATGACACTAAACTCAAATATGAACAACAAAAACATTCCCTCATTTTCCAACAAGAACCATTTTTTGCAAAAATCAAGACTATACCTGGCAATACTACACTTAGAACGCTCATCACCGCGAGCACGGCTATTTAAATAGATTTACACTCTGCAGAGGTGCACAACTTTACCCACAACATATGAATTATCTAGTTTGTTTGACATCTGTCGATACCACCGCTCACTATCCTTTCATAAGCAGTCTAGAGCATGTATCGAAGCCTTTACATCACCTTGTCCTAACCTTGCACTAGCCCGGCGAATAAACACTCTCACTTCACCCGGGTACACCCCCGTCTCAGTAAGGCATTCACCGTTATATCGGAAGGCTTTGTTCCCAACGCCTCGGTGAAGGGAGCCCTTTGAAATATGCCTACACTGGTCATACTCGCACTACTACGGCCTACAATCATGCAAGGCTAATTTTTGATGACTTAATTAGCTAAGGTTGTCCCATATAGGCACATGTGGTTGTACACTTATGATTAAGTCGGATATGCCAGTGTTCGGTCCTTAATTAACCCAGGCGAGGATCTCTCCCTGTCTACTTGTGAGATACACCTCTCACACTCCTCAGATTATAATATAACTTGCCTACGTCACAAACTAAGTTTTTTATTTTTTATTTTTATACAAAATAATAGAGGTCTCTGGACTATAATTTTAAAATCTCCCAAACTCGTATTCAAGGTGTTATCCATTTTTCCAATTTTGGTAAAGACTAATGCCCAACTAAGCATTTATACGATATTCACATTCAAAAAACCCAAAATTCGAAATCATTCATTGTATAAACCATACCCTAATGGCTACAACAATAAGGACATCAATATTTCAAGGAGGATAATGCATCAAATAGGACTATAACTACTGTTACATCCAAATATAGCAATTTTAAGCAAACATACACGTATGCATAATAGATTTAGCAAAAATAAGTACACTAATTAAAATAGTAGGATCAACATGGTCAAAGAGGGTGCTTTCCTTGCTTAGGTTGCTCTAAATAAGAGGATGAAGGATCGTCATAAATTTCGTTCGATGTATCGATGTCTAATCAAAAGAGCCGATAGCAAATTAAATATAGAAAAATAATTTTAACCGAAACAAAATTCAAATATATTTTGCATATCCAGATAGAGCATGATTTTATATGAATTTGTAAAAAAATCATTTGATTTGGAGTTCATATGCAACAGTTATTAGCATTTCAATTAGCTTCGGTTTTGAAATTCCAAAAATTAATAAAAAGGGTAACGTGGAAAGCGTATTAACTGAGGTTTACGCTTTCCAACAGTGAAAGCGTATTTCCCTCTGAGTTCTACTGAGGTTTACACTTTGCAATAGAGAAATCATATTTTCCTTTGAACTAAAAGTGGGGTTTCTCATTTTTTCTGAATTTTATTAACTTATATGTGTGGCCTACTTGTCAATGACTCATAGTTTTATTTTCTAGATTTTTATTTATGAAACAGAGGTGGTCCCACATGTCATAGAATCATTATTTATTAAATAATGATTAAACCTATTTTGATTTTAATTAACTGACAGCTGGTGTCCACATGTGAGTCTCTCGGTTTTTAAAACATGTTTAAAAACCAAGAATAGTGAGTGGTCCCTTATGTTAGCGACACATAATCTAAAAATATTTTAAATTAGGTTTCTGTTAACTTTTCTACCGGTCCCACTTGTCATAGGCTCAATTCTTTTTAAGCTATGTTAATTAGTGCTAAACATCTCCTAATCACCGGCTCACCGGTGGAAGCGCAATTCTGAAGCCGCCACCGCTAACGGTGCAAGGCAACTCGCTTTCGAACGGCAAAATGGGTTCCTCTCTCAATGGCGATTCCACCGGGTGGTGGTAGAGGCCGGAGAGATGGATGAAGGTGGCGCTACGCTTGCGAGGAGCAGCGGAGTGCCTCGGGTCCGAAATGTCTTTTGTGCATGGAGCAAATCGGCGGCGAAAGATGGTGCGCATAGGCTTTAGGAGGTATCTATGATGCTACAGGCAGTGGCTCGGGGACCAATGGTCACCGGAGCGGCGACGACAACGCTTCCCACGACGGTGCCATGGGCTGCCACAGTGAAGTCTATGCTACACTAGCTAATCATCCAATTTAATACGCGCAAAAGCTCTAGTGGACTACTAGAAGGTCACTAAGGTTCTTGATGGCGTCCGGGGATGGCCGAAGAAGCGTGTTGACATTGAACAGCGGCGGTGTAGAGGAGGCTCATGATAATAGCTCACCACAGCGACGGAGATGCTACAAGGAACGTCGCATTAGTTCACTGACATCGTAGGGATGGTGTAGATGCAAGGAATTGGACGGTGACTCACCGAACTTCGAGGAACAATGAAAATGGCGGCGGTGGTCATGAGATAGAAGGATGATGGTGAAACTCGGGTTCTTTGCTATTCAAACCTTCCGGAGTGGCGGGAATGCAGCAGCTCAGATCGGGTGCACACCAGAGTCGGGGATGAAGGAGAACGCGATCAAGTTACGGGACTCCTTGGGCTGCATTGAGAAAAGGAGAGGGATGAGTAATGCAAGAGGATCAAAATGACATGAACGTCGTGGATGAGGAAGCTCACCAGAGCGGCGAAGCTACAGAGGCACACTCACCGGTGTCGAGAACAATGCTCTCGTTCCTGGCGAAGCAAAGCACGAGATGCTCTGATTTTGTGCGAGAAGCGAGAATGGCGAGCTAAGGATCTCATAACACAGTGAGGAGCTTATATGCGGCCGTGAATGGCGCGAGAGAAGCGGGTTTCTCGCGCCTTGCTTTGGTCTCGTCGTCCACACGGGATAACACCGTGTCAATGGGGCAGCTAGCATGGGCGAGGGCTGGCGGAGGTGACAGGGGCAGTTGGGGTACGAAACTGTGGGCGCTGGTTGCGTTCCGTGGGCGAGCGGCGGAGCAGACGAGGGCGCTCTGGTGCACTGGCGCAAGGTGGAAGACACCACCTGACGAGCGGGCCCAGCGTGTTAGTGAGTACGGGAGTGAGGGCACTGGCGTGGGCTGGAGCGGGCACGTAGAAATGGGCCGGCTTGGATTCAGCACAATGGGTGAGCGGGAAATTTAAATGGAATTCAAAATTTCCAGAAAAGGCAGAGACTTTTGCCAAATTTTTAAACCTATCAAACATGCTCCAAAATTTATGAAAATGTTTGTGGAGGCTTATAACACCGTGTAGTTTCATTTGTAAATTTTTTAGGTTTTCAATTGTTTTGTGATTTTCTTGAAAATTCTTACAAGTTGTTGTTTGCATGTATTTTTACTATTTGATTTATACAAAAATTCACAAATCATGCTAAAATAGTTTTCCACCCAAAAACATGCTCAAAATAATTCTCCCACTAATTTTAATTATATTTTCCCAAAATTGGCTTTTTTGGGATGTTACATACTCCCTCCCCCCGTCGCTTCCCTCTGTCCCATCCATCACCATCCATCACAATGTTGCCTCCGCTTGCAAGAAAGGCACCGTACATGCAAAGAAACAGCTCGTAGGAGGGAATCTGATTCCCTCCCATTACTCTGCGGTCGACGGAAATTGTGTTCACGTGGCTATAAAAACCTGCGTCGCTCTCGCTCTCATTCTCGAATTCATTCTCGTTCTCGCGCTCAGCGTAGAGAGATAGAGAGAATTGAGCGAGCGAGTTCCGATTTCGCTGTCGATTAAAGAGTATTTAGAGTAGTGCTTAGCGGTCATATTATTACAGTAAGGTTGACATCAAGAGGAGGAACTTTTTTTCCTATGCATTATGTTGATTAACTTTGTAATTAGTTAGTTGTAATTAATTAGTCGTAATTAATTTAGTCATAGTTAATTAGTCGTAATTAATTAGTCACAATTAGTGAAGTCCTAATTAAAGAGTCATAATTAATTAATTACTCGTAATTAATTTAGTCAAAGTTAATTCTTCGTAATTAATTACTCTTAATTAATTTAGTCGTAGTTAATTAGTCATAATTAATTTAGTCGTGGTTAATTAGTCGTAATTGCTTTAGTCATTACTATTTAGTCGTAATAAATTACTACAATTAATTAAGTCCTAATTAATTAGTCGTAGTTAATTAGTCGTAATTAATGAAGTCCAAATTGAATAGTCATAATCAATTTAATCATATTTAAATAGGCGTAATTAATTTAGCCATAGTTAATTAGTCGTAATTAATTTAGTCATTACTTTTTAGTCACAATTAATTTAGTCTTTGTTAATTAGTCACAATTAATTAAGTCCTAATTCATTCGTCGTAATTAATTACTCGTAATTAATTTTGTCGTAATTAATTTAGTCGTTGTTAATTAGTCACAATTAATTAAGTCCTAATTAATTAGTCGTAATTAATTTAGTCATTGTTAATTAGTTGTAATTAAATAGGTGTAATTAATTTGGTCATTACTATTTATTCGTAATTAATTTAGTGTTAGTTAATTAGTCATAATTAAATAGTCACAATTAATTAAGTCCTAATTAATTACTTGTATTATTTAGGCATAATTAATTTAGTCATAGTTAATTAGTCCTAATTAATTTGGTGATAGCTAATTAGTCGTAGTTAATTAATCACGGGAGAAACTTGTTCCACCCTATCCGCTGGTGGATTGGAAGGCCCACTTGGCACAACGGTTCGGCCTACCTATGCCAGACAGGGCCCGTGGTATTCCTCGGACATGGCTTAGGCATTTCAGTCATTGCCCTGTGAATGCACTTTTGCATCTTTTCGGTTGGGCCTTGTTTCGAACCACGCAGGGTGATTGGGTGTACCTCAGTTTCGGCCGCATTGTCGAGTCTTTGGCTAACGTGGAGCCTGGGGGGATGCCCCATTACAGCTTTGGATCACCCGTCCTTTGCACCACATACAGGGGGTTGTGTGATGCTTCGCGGTGCGACACCGGTTTGAAACTGGTCCTTGCCGTCTGCTACATGCTCCTGCAGCTATGGAGTTAGGAGCACTTCCCTATTAAGCGGCCCACCATCCGGAATGCAACGCTTCCGTACGCTGAGTTCTGCAACCCCATAGATGGGCTCACTATGGGCACCCGATGGACTGCTACCAAGATATGCTGGGCTAGAGACAAACCGATGTGGTGCTACCCCGTGTTCCACAACGAGTTCGAGTCGTTGCACGATGATAGCATCATATGGTCTCCATGGAGCACACATTTCGTGAACACAGTAGCACTGCACAGACAGTCCATGCAATGTACGCAGGACGCCGAATTATGGGCGACGACTTGCCACCTTGTGTTTTCCATATGGTGGAGCCTTATACGCGGCTATGCTCAATACGATAGTTTGATCTCTACCAAGTTATGCCCTCTTCCGACAGGAGGATGCTCGAGCGAGCCGTCCACTTGTGAGTGCAACTCCATCCGAGTAATGTTTACAGTTCATACCTATATCCGCTCTTCTCACATAAAATCTATCTCAAATGCAGGCAATCAAGGATGGGCCAACATTCTGAGGACTGGTAGATAGTCTAGCATCAATGGACTACGGCTTAGATAGAGACGGTGCACATTGAGGTTCTACAGGAGCCGCGGTCGTACGACGTTTGGACTTACCGTGAGTACATCAAGTTGTACGTACCACGGTCGTGTACCAGACTCACCTGTCCTCCGCCAAAGCGTCCGGAGCAGGTCATGCACGAGGAGAGGCTTCATCACTCATTCGATCGACACAGCGCTTCGCGGCATGACTATACTGTAAAACACTCACAACTTATGCTCGCTTCATTCATGATATTTTTACTGTTTGGTACTGAACAACTGTTGTATGTCACTTCAGTTCGATCGGATCCAATGGATCTCACGCGCATCGGATTCCGCCATCTACAACCCAGATCACACCGTTATGGGGCTTCTTAGTACTCTCAAGTCCATCTTGGCAGAGTCCAAGCAAATAATCAAGAACATGAGCTATGATCGGTCGAGAGATGACGTCAATTAGGTTGCGCACCGAGTGGCCCTACCGTGCTCACCTACTAGGTCAGCACAGCCTAGTGAGACTAGCAGGCGTCTTAGCGCTCCCCGTTGGTCATCTGCACTGCAAATCCGAGAGGTAAGTTATGTTCAATTTACGTCCTGATTATTTATTATGCCTTAGGTCATGCTAACATCATGTCGTCTTCCAGCCGTATGTCCATCAGGACGCATCACTTCTGCGATCAACGTCCGCACAGCCTACTCAGACTTTTGGCCGTCCAAGTGCTCCCGTCGGTCATCCACACTGCACATCGGGGAGGTACGTGATGTTCAACTTAAAGTCCTGATTATTGATTTCGCCTAACATCATTCCATCTTACAGCCTTCAGTTGAGCGTGGGGGTGATGACGAATCAACCGATGAGGAGGCAGCCATCCCAGCTACTGCCAGGGAGGAGTACATGGCGCCAGGATTTGGAGCGTACCACCTAGGGCGCCCACCCCTGGTCTATGCTCAGCAGAACTTTGTCCAGTATGGAGTACCGTACCAAGGCCAGAGCTCCGCCTCACCCGGGGTCGCTGGTATATCATATGGTCAAGGCCAGAGCTCTTTTGCACCGAGGGTCGTTCATACATCGTACCTGGGTGGCGTGTATCTGGGGGCAGATTTCTTGATTCATTCATTACGAATACGATGGTATGTGGTGGCTAGTTTGGCATGACTTTGTTGGACGACATTGATGTTGAATAGACTCAGCTGGGCCAGAGTCAGCTTACTAAAACACCTCTGCCCATTCAATGGTCTCTGTACGCCCTCCGAACCAATACGTGCTCTTCCGACAGGTTCACATATCCCACAGGACATGCTCAACTCATGACCAGGATGCGCACGCAAACGCAACAAGCAGAGAGTGGCTAAGATGAGTGAGCCATATTGTAGTCCATGTGTAATTACATTGTATACATTATGTGCGTATGTATCCAGGTTGTTGTGCGCTTACGTTGTACTATATTTGTATACATTATGTACGTATTGTCGGAGTACATCGGTACCAGAGATGACTGCAACGCCTGAGATTCAAATAAAATCATAAAACACCCGGGCTTCACATGAAATCATAAAACACTTCATGGGTGGGAGGGCGGGGGTCCGGCCCCTAGGGCCATAGCATGGCCAAACCTGCCCCAAGGGTACTTCACTCATCAGCACCGTGGCCTTAGGGCATGGACTACATAGCTCCGACCCCAAGGGCATAGACGAGCTAGGTCTGGCCCCCAGGAGACCCGATTTAACACGTGGCGTGCGCGTGGGGGGGGGGGGAGTCCGTCCCCCTAGGGCACGGTGGAGGGGGAGTCCAGCCCCTTGGGGACCATACTTGGTTAGGTGTTGGCCGTCGTCGGCTCCGTGGTGCCATTTTTGGTATTATGGCCGGGAAGGGGCTAAACTTGTCATTACGCCCGACAACAATGTCATATCAGCCAAAAACTTGGAAATTTGAACATATCTAGTTAAATATTGTTTCAATGCAAGTGAATTGTTCATAGATTACTGAGAAGCAAACCTTGGTAACTGAAATTGACTAAAAAAAATGAACTTGTGGAGTAGACAGACTTACAATGTAAAGGAAGTGTCTAAAGAATAACTGGAAAAATGTTGGACCGAGGAGGCGACTAGAAGGGGGGTTGAATAGGTGCCACACAAGCAACAGGTTTTTCAAAATCTTTTGCCTTAAGGATTTCTAGGTTCTTTCACTACAATAGCTATGCGAAGCTATGAAGATCCTAAACCCTCAGAATGAAATCTCTAAGAAAAACGAACAAAATGATCCAAAACATGCCTAGGTGGTCTGACCTCCAACTATTGGGCGGTCTGACCTCTCTTAGGCAGTCTGACCTCTCCTCTTTGGTGGTTTGACCTCTCAGGTGGTCTGACATCTCCATTAGGATAGAGCTAAAAATCATCACGGTTTTAAATCCAAGAATCAATGTAACTTTCAATCCACAACTCCAAATTACTTGAAACATTGCATACACCTTGCCTAAGATATTGTGAACCTAATCCAGGAATATATTGAAGCAAATCTTTCCAAAGTTTTAAACTTTTATATCCAATGAAAAGTTGCACCAAAACCGAGCTAAATACAAAAATGATGATTGAGAGGAGCTCGTGAGATAAATCAATCCAAGATGGATAAGGATGATTTCTCACACATCCTAGCACCCTCAATCACAACAATAGTCAAGCCAAAAGCCCTCAAGAGCAAAACCCCTGAAATCATCATTTCTTCCACCAATACTGGCCAAACTCAAGAACTTGCAATAGAAAATACCTAGATGTATGAGATCTGGTTTTCAAGAGATATCTCCATCACTTACATGTCTTAGGTACCAAGCAAGATTAAGAGGGGAGGAAGGAACACCAAAAACCAAACCAAATCATGAAATCAACACTTGAGCATATGAGAGGAAGATTTGGATGAATTTAGAGATTTGTTTTCTACTTGGAGATGGAATGTTTACAGCCACTCACTCCCTTGAGAGGACAAAGACATCAAGGAAGCACACACACAAGTGCTCTCATCTCTCCCAATACATCTCTCATACCCTAGCCTTATCTTCTTTCCACTTTCCCCAAATTTTCTAAATTAGGGTTTCAAGGCTTGTTTGTTGCAATCCAGCACCAAACCTTATACAGTGGAGGCTAGGACTAAGAGAGAAACCCTAACGAGCACTCGTTAAGCCCAGGCACAAACGGGTCTCTCACTCATGCATGCTTCTCAAAGCGTCCATCATGTCTTGCCCTCCATGGAGTATCTTTGACCTAATCCACTTAGGCCACCGTCGTGGTTTCGTACACCACCACTTTTTCGATATTAGGCAATTTTCTGAAATACCCCTCTACCGACCTTTCTCGATTCCTTCACATCGAAGCACCGCTCATGCTTCGCCATCATCCATGTGGCCCAATGACTTCCCGCCAAGCCTCTCACGTGTCTGGATCCGCTGAACCGTCTTTGCTTGCAAACGGGCCCAAGTCACTTAGCGCACCACATGACTTACCATGCACCATGATCGCCCCCGACTTCTCTGGTCGTTCTGGACCTCAACCTCTCCCTAAGCTTAGTATCAGTCCACCTTGTGATTGCTCGTCACGTTCACCACTCTGCAAGCCGTGGACATCTTCTGGCAGCACCTTGATCGTTCTAGACCTCGGCTCCCCTAGCTTAGTCCCGATCCCTTAACCGCTCTAGGCCTAAGCTTTCCTAGCTTAGTCCCAGTACCGTCTACCTCACCATGATGTAGCTCCGAAGTCCTACAACCAACACCAACAAGCAAACCGTCATGTAGCACCACACAACACAGAACATCATCAATTGACACAATTGATGAGTCAAGAACACATACCTTCTTGCTTCACACCCAGAAGCATCACTTTACCTCAAAAGGAATTTGCTCAAACTTTGTCTTCTATGGTTCTTGTCCATCTTGCACCTTGTTTGAGTCCAACCATCTCACCCAACATCCATGACCGTTCTAAACCTTGGTTCTCTTAACCAAGTCCCGGTCCTCCTCACCATTGACTATAGTTGACTCTAAGCCACCTGCACAACAATAGACCTAGTAACCATTCTCGGACACAAGTTCTTCACAACTTGACCCACATTAGTCCATAAATGTATAATGCAACACATATGAAACAATACCATAGCAGCTCATTGTGCATTGAAATGCGACAACCGATCCGACCGCCGCCACTAGGCTGCTTTCCTTCAACTGAAAACACTATCTTTGGACTTTTCGGTTAAACTCTATCTAATTTCAAGTCCAGTTTCTATTTTCAATAGCACCTAGTACAAACACATCCCCAAACAACCCTACAGAAGTGCTTGGTATCCATTTACCCCAAGCCAAGATCGCTTGTCTAATCACGATCGATCAAGACCAAGGCCTGGCGGTCAGCACCACCTATCTCTTGAATGGAGATTTTTTTTTTAAAAAAATAATATTGTTTTTAAAGATAATTACAAAAATAGGTAGTCGATTTTTTTTACAAAACTAGGTCCCTATCACCATTTGGGTTGCCGACAAGCTCCTGTCGCCATTTGGAATGGCGATAGGCTCCTATCGCCATTCCAATTGGCGACAAGAACCCTGTTAACCTACTATCGCTAGTTTGACTTCCTATCGCCATTTCAAATGGCGACATGAAGTGAACAGTATTCCTATCGCCAATTGAAATAGCGATAGGAAACCACGTTTTCCTATCAATAGTTCAATTTGTGATAGGGTCTAGCTATAAAAACCCCTAAAATTGTTGAAAAATTTCATTTTAATTCTAGAAAAAAGAGAAAGGAGGCTACTGCAGAGAGGGTCATCACAAACGGCTCCAAACCGTCATCACTGACGGTTTTTGAACCGTTTGAATTTATGTGTCTGTGATAACAGGCGGTTATCACAAACGGTTCATGAGCCGTCTGTGATAAGTCATAACACAGACGGTTTTTTGTTGAAACTATCTGTGAAGACCTACTATCACAGACAATTTTCACTAACAATCATTTGTGATATGTCGGATATCACAGACGATGATTTTTACTAACCGTTTGTGATTGGATACATATCACAGATGGTTAGTAAAAATAACTGTCTGTGATATCCGACATATTACAAACGGTTGTTGGTGGAAACCGATTGTGGTAGTAGGCCTTCACAGGCGGCTTTGACCCAAAAAAATGTTTGTGATAGTTCATTATACCTAACTATTTTTTTGATTTTTGGCTAGCTTCAGGAATTGCTAGCCTTGCCCTCTGAAAACAAGCAAGCAGAAAATAGATAAATCACAGATGAATCAATTGTTGACAACTCAAAGTGATCATTTACAACTCAAAATCATTTACAAAAGAATATGTTCAAGTATTGTCGCTAGAGTTACAATTGAATTACAACTACTCAAAGTGAATTACAATTGAATCAATTGTTTGAAGGTCATTCAGTGGTGTTGATGGAGTGAAACTCTCCGCTGGCGTTGATGATCTCCGTCTTCATGAAGCCGTAGAGCATCCCTCGAACCTCCTATATTTTGGTCATAACAAATGCATCTAAATCGAGTATCATGCCCTGTCGCTAGCAGGAGTAAAGTAGTAAGCATATATATTTAAATTTATAATTAGAAAATAATTATTGCGAGATTAACAAACCTCTGGATCATTTGTCTTAGCACTCATGATTTGCTGCATATGACGGCAAACGTAGAATGCACAAAGCTGATCTTGTTTTTGCTGGTGGTACTGCAAAAATAGAATTACATATATAGGTATAGTCAGTTCGAGATGCATTATTACAAAGTGTGATATAGGATTATTGTGTTGTAACACATACCGAAAATTGCGCCCTGTGTTGCAGTGTGGCGCTCGATTCTTTGTGTGTCCCTCCCTCGGTAACATAGGCGCTGAACGACCTACGTAATTCCAAAAATTTATCCTCGGTCATTTCAAACGAAGGAAGACTACAATAGAGTTATGTATGGAGGAAATGAGCATACCTGTCGAGTATTCCTTGCACAAGGGTGAATTCATGATTTTTGTTGAGTAGGGTATCAAGGTATATTACCTTGTTCCTCTTTGGTATAATGACTAAAAGGATCCAGTGGAACCTACTCATGTATGTCGCTATAGTCATTAAACATAAGTTCGTGCTGCGTATAAAGTATAAATGAAATTTATATAGCAAGTAGTGAAGTACTTACTTCTAGTTGTAGGGCACCAGTATGTAGTCCTTGTCGCCCTAAGCAAGCAATCCCGTCGTTATGTATTTCACGATGTAGGATTGTGGATATCATGGGGATATGCCCATGATCTTAGGATGATGAAACAATTGGCAATGTGGCTTTTGGTTTGAAGTTTCATGTGTTTTCGACAAAGTTTCAGATCTGTCAGGTCAGCGGCGGTCTGACCGGCTTTTATGCTGAATGTTGATATATGTGGTGAATTGATTTTGGGATAGGTCATATCTATATTTGTTAATGCATATGTGTTGCATACTGCATGTTTTGGCTAACGTGGGTCAAGTTGTGAAGAACTTATTCCCGGATTCGTGTTTGCTTGTCTATTGCTGTGCAGGTGGCTTGCAGATCAATGACAGTCAACGGCGAGGAGGATTGGGACTAAGCTTGGAGAGCTGAGGTCCAGAACAATCATGGATGCCGGGTGAGGTAATGTGACTCAAGCATGACGCAGAATGGACGAGGATGACCGAACGGGCGGTTCGGTGCGACTGGTTGGATCAAGCGGCGCGGGAGTCGTTGCAAGTGCTCAGTGGTGCCGGTGGGATCCGGACGGGAGAGACTTGACGACATGAAGCCGTTGATCAACCTACACGTGGCGAAGCAGGTGATTGCTTCATGATCTGTGGACTCGGTCTTTTGGAAATGATCGAGAAAGGGTATTTTGGTAATTTTACCAAATACCATCTTGGTGACCTTTTGACTAAGCCGCGGTGCGGTCGGCGCATGGTGAAGTGGTTTAGATCAATCGATGATGAAGATGGCGCTTTAATATGCGTGCGTGTGTGTTCCGTTGTTGTTGGGCCTAAACGGAAGCCCATTAAGGTTTTTAGGGTTAGGGCTGCCCTATAAAAGAAACAATTGATGGTTTGTTAGGGCTGGCCGCTTGGAAAATAGAGGGCTGCTGAAAAAAAAGAAGCTGGGGGCGTTTTTCTGAGTCTTGTGGTGGCGGCGCCCCCAAATTGAGCGTCTGTAGCTGGTCGGCAGAGAACAGCGCCCGTGAGAAAAGAGATGACCCTGTGGCGGCCTGTAGAGTGCGTGTCCTGCCTGAAGAAACCGAAGCTTGCGGTTTGATTTTAGATTATTGTATTGCTTTGGCTGTACCTTGTTGACTGCTGTTTTAGATCTTTCTATTGTTTTGCTGTGTCCGAAAGATCAATGGCCATTGTTCATGCGCTTGTGAGAGCCAAAGAAACCGGATGCTTTTTGTTTGATGCGGCTGTTTGTGGCGCTAGAAAAAATGCAGAGCCTGTTGCGGCGGTTTGATTCTTGGCTGAATGTTTGAGTTTTTTATTTGCATTGATCGCTCTTTGATTCAATCTTTTGGCTACGCTTGTTTCTGGCGCGCCTTTGATCGGTTTTGTGTGCCCGGAAAGAAAAAAAAACTGGCAGCGGCTGCTTGGGTTTTGAAGTTCTTAACTGTTTCTCCTGTCTTGCTTGTCGGATCAGTGCGGCGCCTATTGAGAATCGGCAGTTTCATTTGACCCATGCGTGTAAGAGGACAAGTATCTTGTTTGTTCAAATATTTTATTGACTGCTTCTTTGATGCGCTCAACTGTGTTAGATTCTTTGGCCTGCTTGTGGCGTCCTGTTGCATGCCCGGGAAAACCGGAGTTACTGGGCGGCGACTGGGTGCGTGCGCCGGGGAACCTGTAGAAGCCGAAAAGGATTTATGGCGACAACTTGTAGCATCTCGATAGAATGAGCTGCTATAAGATTTTTTCCGTTTCCCTTTGTTGTGTGGATCTCCAAGCATAGCTTTTAGTTTTTTTTATTACTTGTTTGCTGCTTGCTATCTTGTGGCGGCAGCTGCTTGCTCTGCCCTGTTGCTGTGTGGCTCGCTGCCCCCGTAGAAAACCGGATCTGGTGGCATGTCCCAAAGAGAACTAGCAATACCGAATTCATTGCTTGGCGCCCAAGAAAAAAATTGGCAACACTTACAAAAACAAAAAAGGAGTCAGAGTGGGTTGGCCGGGAGGAGACAACAAAAATGAGAGCAGCGGGTGTTGGCTGCCAGTGCGCCCGCAAGAAAAAAAATGATGCTACTTAATCAAGTTGCTGTTTTCTTCACTTGAGCGCCCCGCAGAAAACTGGAGCTGGCGGCGGCTGCTTGAGGTGTTGAGTTTTTTATTGCTCGTGTGGACTGCTTGTGCTTAATATCTTTCTGTGCTGATTTGAAGGGCCTTGATATTTATTGCTGGGCTTGGATGCATTGATGCGATTTGTTTATGGGTGCAGCAGTAGTCTTTGACATTGATTTGTTGTGGAGCATTGCAGCAGCAGCTTTCTTATCTTAGGCATTAATGAAAAGATGTTTTTGGTCTTTTGTTTAGGGGTTTGATCGGATTCAACACATGTTATCCGCTGTGCCTGTATACAGATCTTCATAGCTTTTATAGCTATTGGAGTGAAAGTAGTGTTGAGTTCGATCAAGGTGAAAAATAGAGAAAGCGTCTATTCACCCCCCCCTCTAGTCGCCTTTCCGGTCCTACAATTGGTATCAGAGCCAAGTTTGCTCTTTTGTGATCTTTATTGATCTTTGAGCATGGCGACTAGTGTGAGGACTTGTGAGCGTTTCCTTGCATCTTGTCGTGGTTCTTTTACCAATGGTGTTGGCCGTAACAAGATATTTGAATGTATGATAAGTCTAATGGCGATGGAGGAGGATTTTTCCTGTGATATTTGTGGCGAATCCTTTTGTTTTGATTGTTCTAGTTTCAGGGATGAGTCACTTTTGGAGCCCGAGGAGAAGAAGCCCAGTGACATATGCACAGCAGCTTTTGAGGATGAACATGATGGAGAGGATTCTGATGATGAGCTTTTTGATGATAGTGATGACTCTTATGAGGACGATCCCCTACTTGAGCTAAGCAAGGTGAGCAAAGAAAAACTCATTAATGTCTTATATTCATATGGTCTTAAACTACTTGCTCTTAGGAAGAAAGTCAAATTGTTAGAAAAAGAGAAAGGTGATTTGTCTCATGAGCTTGCCGAATTGAAAACCACCATGAATGCTTATGATTCATTGCTTGTAGACATGGAGAACTTGAACAATTCTTTTGCATGCCTAAAATCTGAAAATGAAATTTTGAAATCAAATATTTCTATGCCTTGTGATTCTTGTATTGCCTTACATCATGAACTTGACAATGCTAAATTAGAAATAGGCAATCTTAGTTCTATGGCTAGAAATAATTGTGATTCTTGTGTAGGCATGCTTGTTGAAGTTGAGAAGCTTAAATTGACTAATTCCATGCATCTTGAGCAATTAGAAAATGCTAGGGCTGAGATTATTGAAATTGAAGCTAGGCCTTGTAGCATGTGCTTAGAACATGAAAAATTGCTTAAGGATGGTTTAGTCTTTTGCAAGAATTGTGCTTGTTTAGAAACTGAAATTGATGCTTTGAACTACATGCTTAATTCGAAAGCATCATTAATTTCTTGCACATCTTGTATTTCTTTGAAGAGCGAGGTTGAGTGTTTGCGCGATGATATGAGCGCCAAATCTTGTGACTCTTGTATTTGCCTTCACTCCGAGATTGATGTTTTTAAGATTTCTCTTGCATCTTTGCATTCGGAGTTGGAGTCTTTTTGTGCTAAACGTGAGTCACTTGATGTTGGTTTTTGTGGCATCGCTTTGGATAGCTCTTCTTTGGTGAGTTCGACTCTTTCGGACTCTTCTTGTGTTGTCCAACGGATTTCAAAAGACAAATGTGCTTCTTTCTCAAATGGTACTATATCTTCAAAAAAGAAGTACCATTGCACATTTTGTAAGAAGAATGGACACACTCTTGGGTTTTGCTTTCGCCGTTTGAAACATGAGCGTCGAGTGCGTCGTCAGTATTTCTAGGAACACACATAGCCTTTCTCATGGCATGTGTGGGTCTAGTGTCGATACGAGGACGAGTCATGATGCTAGTTCTTCCAGGACTTCTTCTTTGAGCCATAATGGTGCTTCGTCCTCTCGGACCGTGTCTACTAGTAGACCTTTACACCATTGCTCATTTTGTGGGAAGAATGGACATCATGTAGATTTTTGTTTCCGACGTGCAAGACATTTGCGTCGAGCTCATGCTTCTAAGTCTCCTAGTGAGCATAGTCTTTCTCATGACATGCACACTAAAGAGCCAAGCACGAAGACTCGCTTTGTTGATGGCCTCTTTGACACCTTTTCTAGTGGTGTCGGACAGCACCGTGGATATGGTTTGCGCGGTTTTGGTTTTGGTCCACGAGCTGCCCCGAGGCAGGATTTCTGCCGTTGTCTAAGATGTGGACCTCGTTTTGTTCATCGAGGTACACACCCACGGCGAGGTTGTGTGAGTTTCTTTGATGCTTCTGTTGGTTCTCATCTTGGTGCTTTCAAGCAAGGACATCGCCGCTTTCCTAGAGATGGACCTCGTTTTCCTCATCGAGCTGTCCACTCGCGGCGTGCCTCCAAGGATGAGATTGGATTTTCTTGCATGGACCATCATTTGCATCATGCTAACTCACATAATGTTTCAACTGCTTCTGGTGGTGATGTGTCCAAGGTTTGGGTTCCCAAGCATTTGCTCTCTAACCCTTCGGGACCCAAGACTCGGACACCTTGCCTTTCTCATGTGTAGGTACCGAGAACGCGGGTTGGAGAATATGGACTTAAAGATTCTGATCTTTTGCTTCATCATGTGATCAGAACACTTGATGGTTCTCCACCTCAACGATGGCCTCCAAGAGGCATGTACTTTCATGATTGGTGCTTTCACATGTTTGGTGAGCTATCTTATACCTTCATGCATTTACTTTCATGATTATTCAAACATGGCTTGTTGTGCTTGCTTTGTGCTCACTTGTTCCTTATTGGCATGTGTCATTCCCTTGATATCTTTCACCATGCCTTTACCTTACTTGTATATCCATGTATCATATTGTTGTTCTTAATTTTCATGGGTGTATGTGCTTGGTCTTGTCTTCATGAGCCTGTGCTATCTGTACATGATTTACCTTGCTCTGTTGACTTTTTGTCTTATGTATCCACATGTTCACTTGATATCCATGTTAGCATTCTTTATCCATGTCTTGTTCTATAACATGCTTTATGCTTACATGGTTATTGTGCCTTACGATTAATTGTGGATGCATGAGTCTTGCCATAGCTTTCACTAGCATGCTTTACTTTCGACTGTATATATGATGGGTGATATGCTATGTGCTTGTTTGCTTGCTCCTATGCCTTATTGTTGATTAAGGATAGTTTGAGCTTTGTCATGTCTTGGATAGCATGTGTTGCAATTGATTTGTCTACATTCATGCTCATATCCTGAACTGTTGATTATATGCTTAAATGAGCTTTGGATCATCTTTTGCTATCCTTGCTAGTCATGTGTCTTGGTACTGTTTCTTCAGATATTGTCTCACTAACCTAGTACCAAGGCATAGACTTTTCTGTCTCTTTTGTGTAGTCTTTTCAGTTGAGAAGAAGAACATGTGGTCCTACAAGTGGTCAAAGACTTCAGCTGTTGGTTCTTCTTCATTTGTGCTTTCATGATTGACTATCACTTTTTGGAGACGAAGGAATTTGAGATGAGGATGATGAGTGAGTGCAACTACTTTCTGGAGCTTCAAGGAATGAATCTTCTTTCATCATCGCTACATCTCACTGCCAAGCAGTGCGACTCAGGTTCGAGCTTCTATACCCTACATTTGTGTATGGTATCCCTAGTCTACCTTGCATAGCATTTTAGCTTGTTGAGTTCAGGGTAGATAGGAGGCTCTGTTCTAGCACGTGTCTTTTCTAGGCACTCTTCTTATCCCATGATTTGCTAGGATGCATTCTTCTCACAGCCTAGGTCGAGCTTGTCTCCCAATCACTAGTGTTAGCAGGTTTTTGAGTTGCCTGTAAGCTTTTTAGTGTTTGTGTTTCGCTCCCTAGCTTTTCGAGTTGCTGTCCCTCGAGATCTTGTGGTGTTTGAAGTTTTTGTGCTAGTTTTTGTGGAGTCCAAGGCAGATTGGCAGATCTCCCCTCAAAGCTTTTTAGACCCAACAAGGTTTGCCACCTTGAGAAGCAAGTTAGGGATAATTTATCCCTATGGGTTGGTTTGAGGGGGAGTTGGTTCTTTTCGGAACTTTCTTAGTTCTTTTGTGAACCTTTTAGGCTTTTAAGTCTTTTGTGCATCTCATTGTATCATATTATATACAAATGAAAAATCACAAAAAGATACTTGTAATATAAGCTTTACCACTTCTTTCTTTTAATTAATGAAGCTTTGCTTATTACCCACTTGAGCTTTGGTATTTCAATTCTTGCTCAAGATTGTGTCTAGTTCTTTGACTTGCTAGAATTATCATGCTTTCACATGTGCAGCAATGTCTTTGCTAATTGAGCTAGAACTTTAATACAACTTGAACTAAAAATTGCAATATGTGGATCTTTTAGCTAGTTGCATAATTAGTGATCCTTTTGTGACATTGGCCCTGTCAAAATTGCTTTGTTAGCTCTGGAATCTAGTATTGAACATCTTTGAGCTTTCAGTTCATTAAAGAATCTAAAACAGCCCTTGTGCAAAATGAAAAATGATCTCTTTTGTGCGAAAAAACTGATCTCACCAATTCTTTCTCATGAGACGGCTTGCCATTGTACTAGGCATGAACTCAAGGGGAGTTTTGGATGACCTAGACCACTCTTTTAAGCTTTTGTTGCTTGAGATGGTCGCAGTGAGGCTTGAGATCTAGCACTTGGCTAAAAATGAATTGTCAAAATTGGTTGAAGCTTAGGAAGAGGTTGTGGATGGCTCCTAGTCCAGGACCTTCTTTACTAAGATAGACCTTTAATCAACTTGAATATTCATTGCAAATGAAAAATAGTTGAGATTTGGGCTTTTGACAAAAATTGAACTAAATGATTCATTTCAAGTCTTTTTGTCTCTAAGATGGTCTTTGCTAGCTTCTGGATCTCAAAATGACATTCTGATATGGCCATTATCACTTTAGGATACCTGTTGTTGAACTTGCTAATTTTGATGCATTGCTTACTTTAATCCAACAACATATGGTATTTACAGCTCATTAGCCTAGCTTTGCTATATATGTCTTATCATGATCTTGCTAGATTTGTCAGGCTTGTTGTATCTTGAGTAATGGTAGAAATGCTAGCCTGTTCAATTGAGTAATCTCCAAAGCTTCTTTTAACTAAAAATTGAAAAATCAAAACAAAAATAAAGCCACCCCATTGCATTTCATGCATGCTCTTTCTTTTGCTTCTTCTTTTCTTGTGCATTTGTCATCTTTAGATGAGAGGAAGGGATGATTCCTTGATGAATCCATTGTCAAAGGGGGAGAAGATATAGCAAAAATGTAATGTTAATAAAGAGCTTTTTAGTTATGGGGGATAAGTTTTGTAAGAGGGAGAAATGGAAAAATTGAAAATTGAAAATTCTCTTTTAAAATGATGATCATAGTGAGGGGGAGCATTCATATTGCATTCTTTTGGTCTTTTTGCCTTTTCTGAACTTGAATTGCAAATCTTGAAACCTCACAATGATCAAAGGTCAAATAGAACAATTGTTCTTTCATATGGACTGTTCTTTCATATGGACCTTAAGTGAGATTTTTGTCGATTCTCTGAAATTGGAAGCTTTTGTGCTTTCTTTTGCCTTATCTCACTTGTTTATGCTATTCTGAAGCCAGCTTGGTCATTTCCATTGCTTTTTCTTGCATTTGGACCAAGTTGTGCCTTTGTGCGAAAACTGCGAGTATTTTACTTTTCAAACCACAAACTTACATTTTCTGAGAAATTGCCAATGTGTTCATCAAGGGGGAGATTGTGGATATCATGGGGATATGCCCATGATCTTAGGATGATGAAACAATTGGCAATGTGGCTTTTGGTTTGAAGTTTCATGTGTTTTCGACAAAGTTTCAGATCTGTCAGGTCAGCGGCGGTCTGACCGGCTTTTGTGCTGAATGTTGATATATGTGGTGAATTGATTTTGGGATAGGTCATATCCATATTTGTTAATGCATATGTGTTGCATATTGCATGTTTTGGCTAACGTGGGTCAAGTTGTGAAGAACTTGTTCCCGGATTCGTGTTTGCTTGTCTATTGCTGTGCAGGTGGCTTGCAGGTCAATGACGGTCAACGGCGAGGAGGATCGGGACTAAGCTTGGAGAGCTGAGGTCCAGAACGATCATGGATGCCGGGTGAGGTCATGTGACTCAAGCATGGCATAGAATGGACGAGGATGACCGAATCAAGGTTGGTCGGTTGGTTGGATCAAGCGGCGTGGGAGTCGTTGCAAGTGCTCAGTGGTGCCGGTGGGATCCGGACGGGAGAGACTTGACGACATGAAGCCGTTGATCAACCTACACGTGGCGAAGCAGGTGATTGCTTCATGATCTGTGGACTCGGTCTTTTGGAAATGATCGAGAAAGGGTATTTTGGTAATTTTACCAAATACCATCTTGGTGACCTTTTGACTAAGCCGCGGCGCGGTCGGCGCATGGTGAAGTGGTTTAGATCAATCGACGATGAAGATGGCGCTTTAATGTGCGTGCGTGTGTGTTCCGTTGTTGTTGGGCCTGAACGGAAGCCCATTAAGGTTTTTAGGGTTAGGGCTGCCCTATAAAAGAAACAATTGATGGTTTGTTAGGGCTGGCCGCTTGGAAAATAGAGGGCTGCTGAAAAAAAAGAAGCTGGGGGCGTTTTTCTGAGTCTTGTGGTGGCGGCGCCCCCAAATTGAGCGTCTGTAGCTGGTCGGCAGAGAACAGCGCCCGTGAGAAAAGAGAGGACCCTGTGGCGGCCTGTAGAGTGCGTGTCCTGCCTGAAGAAACCGAAGCTTGCGGTTTGATTTCAGATTATTGTATTGCTTTGGCTGTACCTTGTTGACTGCTGTTTTAGATCTTTCTATTGTTTTGCTGTGTCCGAAAGATCAAGCCGGCGGCTGTTCATGCGCCTGTAGAGAGCCAGCAAACCGGATGCTTTTTGTTTGATGCGGCTGTTTGTGGCACTAGAAAAAATGCAGAGCCAGTTGCAGCGGTTTGATTCTTGGCTGAATGTTTGAGTTTTTTTATTTGCATTGACTGCTCTTTGATTCAATCTTTTGGCTGCACGTTTGCTCCTGGCGGCACTCTTTGATCGGTTTTGTGTGCCCGGGAAAGAAAGAAAAAAATGCAATGGCAGCTTAGGTTTTAAGTTCTTAATCGCTTTCTCTGTCTTGCTTGTCGGATCGGTCGGGCGCTTTGTTGAGAATCGGCAGTTTCATTTGACCCATGCGTGTAAGAGGACAAGTATCCTGTTTGTTCAAATATTTTATTGACTGCTTCTTTGATGCGCTCAACTGTGTTAGATTCTTTGGCCTGCTTGTGGCGTCCTGTTGCATGCCTGGGAAAACCGGAGTTACTGGGCGGCAATTGGGTGCGTCTTGTGGGGAACTGAGAAGCGAAAAGGATTTATGGCGACAGCTTGTAGCATCTCGATAGAATGAGCTGCTATAAGATTTTTTCTGTTTCCCTTTGTTGTGTGGATCTCCAAGCATAGCTTTTAGTTTTTTTTTATTACTTGTTTGCTGCTTGCTACCTTGTGGCGGCAGCTGCTTGCTCGCCTCTGTTCTTTGGCTGGCACGCCTCAGAGAAAACCGGATCTGTGGCATGTCCCAAAGAGAACTAGCGGCCTTACTGAATTCATTGCTTGGCTGCCCAAGAAAAAGGTGGCAAGAAGATTATGAACTTTACAAATTTAATCCTAAATCATTATTTAAACAATTTCCTAATTATTTTTCTAAAGGAAATTCTAATTATTGCGCAAGGTGACGCCAAAGAAGTGGAATTTCGGAATTTAAATTAATTTAAAATGATTTCTGACAGTGGGGCCTACGTGTCAGAGACACGGTCCATGTGGACCAAGTCCATGGGACCCTAGCTATAGGAGGTGGCGCGCGTGTGTGTGACGTGGTCGCCATGTCGGCACTAGAGGCGACGTGGCGCCCACGTGGTCTGCGAGGTGGCGCCACGGTGGCGCTGACGTGGACGAGCCACGTAGACCTCGACGGCGGCGGCGCTCGGGTTCCAATGAACCGGCGAACGGCGGCGATCTAGACTCCGGCGAGGGTACGAATGGACAGAGGGGAATGCGAGGGTTCTGGTGCGCTCACCCACGCGGCGAGGAGAAGACGGAGGTGGCCGGCGGCGACGAAGAAGCGGCGGCGAGCTTCGGGTTGTCGACGGCGACGAGCTCCAGGGGTCCTCCGGCGAGGGCGAGGTGCGCACCGGGATCGCGTGAAGACGGTGATGCCAATGGTGGCGACGGCGAGGATGCGGGGGCAGTGACGGCGGCGCAATCGACGGCGGCGTCTTGCGGTGGCCGACGGCGACGATCTTCAATTCCGGCGCACAGAGGGGAAAAGAGGAGGAGTGAGTGATGGTGGCGGGGTGAGGGGATGCTTGCGCACCCGGGGCTCCCATTTATAGGGGCCGGGGAGGTCCGAGGCGGCGAGGGTGTAGTGGGGTTCATGCGCGGCGGTTGCGGCGTCGTGGGTTTGCCCATGGGAAGGAGGGGAGAAGGGGGGGTCGTGGCGTCGTGGGGCGCGGTTTTTAGCGCAAGACGCGTGGGTCGAAGGCGATTGAGGCGCCGTTAGCGAAACTCACTCGGTGCGGAAATGGCGGAGTCGGGCGCGGTCCTGTGCGTGCGCGAGGAAGACGGAGACGAGGAGGAAGACAAAGGTGCGGGGTTGGATCGGCATCGGACGGCCGAGATAGCTTGGGGACGTGGAAGCAGGCTGGTCGTTAGATTGAGATCATGCGGTGGAGGAAGTGTGACGCGGGCGGGCAGTCTTGGGAAAAAAAAAAAACGAAATGGGCCACACGGAGACTTTCGCCCAATGATCTGCTTCCGAGTTTTAAATTGATTTTCTAATTTGAATATTCGATTAATTCATTTAGGCTCCGAAAATAGCAGATTAAACCTAAAAATTCTAGGAAAATTCCTAGATGATTCTAAAATTATACTGGACTCAAATAAAATAATTCTAACTTAAAGTTGATAATAGATTTTGGATTTAAATTTTCTTTTTAGCTTTCAACAATTTAAACAATAGTTTTTAAATTTCAGAAAATTCACAAATTCAAATAAGTTTTAAACTCTAACAAAAATTCAAATTTTGGGTCATGTTACAAACCTCCCCCTTAAGGGAATCTCGACCCGAGATTCGTGATTGACCAACAGAAGGTGGGGATATCCTGTTTTAATATCTTCTTCTCGCTCCCAAGTGGCTTCACTTTTCGGGTGGTGGCTCCACTGGACTTTGTATGAACGGATGATCTTGTTCCGTGTGACACGCTCTGCGACGTCCAGAATTTTGATCGGTTGCTCCACATAAGTGAGGTCCTCTTGAAGCTCAATGCTTTCGGAGGGTCGATCTTGAGCACTCGAAGGCACTTCTTTAGCTGTGAAACATGGAAGACATTGTGTACAGCGGACAAAGATGCTGGTAGCTCAAGCTGATATGCAACTTCACCTCTTCTTGCCAAAATCTTGTAAGGTCCCACAAATCTGGGTGCAAGTTTTCCTTTGGTTCGGAACCTTCTTACTCCTCGGAGTGGAGTAACTCGGAGATAGACAAAATCTCCTTCAGCAAAGGTCAACTCTCGCCGACGATTATCAGCATAACTCTTCTGTCGGGTTTGAGCTACTTTCAGATGTTCTCTTATTGCCTTAACCTTGCTTTCAGCTTTTTTGACCAATTCTGGCCCAAAGAACTGATGCTCTCCTACTTCATCCCATAGAAGCGGAGTTCTGCATTTCCTGCCATACAAAGCCTCAAATGGGGACATCTGAAGACTGGCTTGGTAGCTATTGTTATACGAAAATTCTGCATAGGGCAAATTCTTGTCCCAACTTTTTCCGTAATCCAAGGCGCAGGCTCGAAGCATGTCTTCAAGAATCTGGTTGACTCGTTCGGTCCGCCATCCGTCTGCGGATGATATGCGATCTTGAAATTGAGTCCGTTCCCAAGGCTTCATGCGCATCGCCAAAATCTTGACGTAACCGTGATCCTCTGTCGGACACGATCTTCTTGGGTACTCCATGCAGTGCACTATTTGGGCCATATACAATTCGCCACCATCGCCGGGTAGGTGGCCTTGACGGAAGGAAATGAGCTACTTTAGTTAATCGATCAATTATCACCCGATGGAATCACATCCTGACTGAGTCCTAGGAAGTCCGGTGATGAAATCCATACCAACTTCTTCCCACTTCCACTCGGGGATCGGTAACGGTTGTAACAAACCAGCGGGTCTTTGATGTTCTGCCTTGACTCGCTGACAAACATCACAACGGGCTACGAACTCAGCAATTTCCCGCTTCATGCTGACCCACCAATATCTTTCCTTAAGATCCTGGTACATCTTGGTACTGCCAGGGTGAATGGAATAAGGCGACTCATGGGCTTCCTTCAGAATCGACTGCTTTAAATCCTGCTGATCCGGTACGCAGATGCGGTTCCCGAACCACACTGTTCCTTCCTCATCTTCGGTGAATCCTGAAGCTTTGCCTCTTCTCATATTCTTCTTGATCTCCTTGATGTTTTCATCTACTAGTTGCTTTTCTTTGATCTGACTCTGAAGTGTTGGTTGAACTTCCAAAGCATTCACACATCCTTGCTCAACAATCTCCAAGTTCAGATGCTTCAATTCTTCATACAACTCTGGCTGATTCTCCTGAACCAAGATGGTATTGCAATACGCCTTCCTGCTCAGGGCATCCGCAACTACATTTGCCTTGCCCGGATGGTAATGGATCTCAAGGTCATAATCCTTTATCAATTCTAGCCATCTTCTCTCGGCGGAGATTAAGGTCGATCGAGTGAATATGTACTTAAGACTCTTATGATCCGTGAAAACTTCACAGCGGTTACCGATGAGGTAATGCCGCCAGATCTTTAATGCATGCACAATCGCTGCTAACTCAAGGTCATGAGTTGGATAATTCCCTTCGTGTGGCCTCAACTGCCGAGATGCATAAGATACAGCTTTGCCCTCCTGCATCTACGCAACCGAGTCCTTGACGAGAGGCGTCGCAGAAAATCACAAAATCTTTATGAATATCTGGTAGGACCAATACAGGTGCTGAAACTAGTCTCGTCTTCAGCTCTTGGAAACTCTCCTCGCAAGCATCTGTCCATTCAAATTTCTTCTCCTTCTTCAGAAGTTGAGTCATTGGTCTTGCTAATTTGGAGAAACCTTCAATGAATCTGCGGTAATACCCAGCCAATCCAAGGAAACTTCTCACTTCTGTGACAGACTTGGGTTGTTTCCAATCCATTACCGCTTTGACTTTGGCTGGGTCTACGGCAACTCCTCCTGCGGACACAATATGTCCAAGGAATGCCACTTGACTTAGCCAAAATTCGCACTTGCTGAATTTGGCATAAAGCTGGTTCTCCCTGAGTTTTCCCAAAATTAATCTGAGGTGGTTCTCATGTTCTTCTTCATTCTTCGAATAAACGAGGATGTCATCGATGAAAACAACCACAAACTTATCCAAGAATTCCATGAACACCTTGTTCATCATATTCATGAAATAAGCAGGGGCGTTCGTCAAACCGAAAGACATTCTCAGAACTCGTACAACCCATATCTGGTGGTGAAAGCTATCTTCGGGATATCTTCTGGTCTGATCTTCAGTTGGTGATAGCCAGATCTCAAATCAATCTTCGAGAATACACTTGCTCCTTTCAGTTGATCGAACAGATCATCAATCCTAGGTAGCGGGTACTTGTTTTTGATTGTCACTTCATTGAGTGACCTATAATCCACACACATCCTCATACTATTGTCTTTCTTCTTGACAAATAAAACAGGTGCTCCCCAAGGTGATGAACTGGGTCGAATATATCCTTGCTCCTCAATTCTTCAACTGTTTCTTCATCTCTGCCAATTCATTGGTGGCATTCTCGCAGGTCTCTTGAGATTGGAGCGGTCCACGACTAAGTCAATTAGGAACATTATGTCCCTATCCGGTGGCATCTTAGCCGTAAATCATCGGGAAAGACGCTTTGGAAATTCTTGCACCACCGGTATATCTTCAAGCTTTAACTCCTTCAAGCCGGTCGAATGGAACTTCCTCCCAGCAGTATTGGGCTTGAACTCAATCTGTGACTCCTTCCTCATTGGTGAGAGTAATAGACCTATTGGCACAATCTATCCGTCCTTGATTCTTAGCTAGCGATCCATTCCAAGTATTACATCCGACCTTGAGAATGCAAGACTATCAAGTCGCCATGAAGGAAACTCCTGATATCTCGAGGTAAGATTCGGGCATAGAGAACGGTTCTCATTTACGAGCCCGGGAATGGATTATCATAGGATTACTTAATGGAGAAATTGGTAACCCATTTTGCCCACAAACTTATTGGATACAAAAGAATGCGAAGCTCAGGAATCAAACAGGCGATCGATGCCGTATCGAATTAACAAGAAACGCATTACCAGGACGGCGTCCGTGTTGCTCGAGCTTCCTCTGCTGTGGCGTGATTCACACGCCCTTCGTGAATCGCCCGCCGCTTTGGGGTGCCGCCGGTGGCTGGTACTCCCCGATCTTGGCTTTGATTGGTGTTGCGATCGCCGCTTCTTCGGGCACTTGTTGGCATAGTGTCGATCTCGTTGTAATGGAAGCATGTCACTCTGCTGCCGATGAAGTTGGGTTCTTCTGCTGGCCGCTCGCAGATGCATTGTTGCGAGCCGGAAGAGTTGGAGCGCCGTTGCGTCTCGAGCTCGGGTGTAGAAGATCGAACCTTCCACTCGAGGTGGTGAGGCCGAGCAAAGCGAGGCTTGGGTTGCCCTCCGAGTTGAACTTCGAGCGCCATCCTCCGCTTGCAGTTCTCCATCTGCAGATGTTTGGCCTCTGGCGAAAAGCTTTATTCACTAACTGCTGGAAGTCGGTGTAGTCATTGGAGACCACCGGTGAGATCTCATCGTTCAAACCATCCATGAACCTTTCTGCCTTTCTTCATCACTAGCCACGTCTGCCGGGCATAGCGAGCAAAATTTGGTTGAACTTGTGCAGTATTCACCCACCGTCGCGGTTGCCTTGTTTGAGCGCTGGAACTCTTTCTTCTTCAGGTCATTATCCTCAAGGATATGTGCATGGCGGAAAGCCCGCACAAATTCCTTCTAAGTGATAGTCTGCGCATCGATGGGAGATGTTGTAGTTATCCCACCATTACGATGCGGGACCGTGAGTGGTGAGAGGCAAACAGACTCTCTCACGATCAAGACATCGAGTGACATCCAATTTCTTCCCGATTTCGCGGATCCATCATCGGCATCCATCGGCTCTGTCTTCTTTGGAGAAGGTCGGTGGGCGATGCGCATAAAATCCGCCATGGTCAATCTCTGCGTGGGTGGAGGTAGTGGTGCGATCCGAAGCTGTTGCTCGCGATTCTGCATTCTTGAGGGATCGAGCTAGGAGGTTAATCAGATGATTCTGGTTTTCCATCATCTGACGCCAATCTGGTCCTTCAGCTGGTGGCGGTGGTGGTTGCTTTGCACGGATCCTCCCAGTAATCTGCGTTTTCGTTGCCCGACCTCGGACAACGCCATCGCTTGAGACGGTGGTCACCATCTGCTAGAACTCCCAAGATTTAGGAGAGATAGACAGATAGAAAGTTTTAAAGGGGTAAATTCTAACAGCCCAAGAACACCAAGAGCACACAAGACAAAGAGCAGATTTTCCAAAAAGTTCCTTTATTAATTCTTTTTATTCAAAGATTATGGCTACCACAAATAAGTTAGTAGCTCATACTTCGCAACTAAAGATCGAGCTAAAGGGAAAATAACAACTATGGGGTACTGGGGGTATAATCCGGCTCACTAGAGCTAGCCTCGCCGGCCTTGTAGCTAGCTAGCTCCGCAGTTACGGTCTTCAGCTTCTCCTCCGCCTCCTGTAGTCTGTTCTGAGCGGTAAGCAAGTCATTCAGGGTGTTCCCATAGGCGTAGTCCAAGGCCTTAGCCAGATCCACCTGGTGCGTCAGCTCGGGGGAATCTTCGTCTCTAGCGGAGTTGAAGGTACTATCGAGCCGAGTCGGAATGTGCATCGGGTAGTAATGAAACCCGGTGCCTCAAGGCGATGATCGAGGTGTAGCGAAGGTGGCGGATCGCCTCTTGCCGCATCCCAATGCCATCATCAAAGGTATCGCGCGGATCGGAGCGTCAAAGACGTGGAAGACGATTATTCAGTGCGAGATTGGAGTAGATGAGCACCTCTACTCTCCACACTGTTGTTCTTCCACCGTACTTGAATCCTTGGAAAGTTGGCCTCTTCCCAGAACCAGTGTGCTGCATCATTTCCCAAAGTATCTCGGCCCAGTATCCAGTAAAAGCTCCGTGGGAAGTAGCATCCGGTCTTTCAGCCATCTAAAATTTGAGAAGGAGAGGAGTTAGTAAATATTTTAAAGAGAAGGGTTGAGAATAACTCTGGATAGACTCAAAATAGTTTTAATTTTTGAAAATAAGTCCTTAAGACAATTCTAAGGCCACGACCTACAGTCGACATGGCTCTGATACCACTTTTGTCGGACCCGGGAACGAAAGATCCCGAACCCTCTGTGTTCATACACCACCAGATTTCCGGTGTACACGATTACAAAAATGATAACATAACCAAATCTCGTATTTCATTAACAATGAAATCGAGTTCGATACAATTGGGCATGAAGCCAAATAAAGAAGTAAATAACACAAATGAAATAAAAGATAGTAGTAGGCGAGAACGATCCGCCACAGTAATCGTGCTGGGCGTAGTTTAAGCGTCTTGTCCTCACCGTCCCGATAGTAGTCTTCTCTGAAATTTTGTTGCATAAAGCAAGTATGAGCACAACTACTGTGCTCGCAAGTTACACCAATATGGAATTGTAATGCATGCATAAGGTAAACAAAGGACATTGGCGGGGTTATTTTATGTAGCAATGAGTTTAATTTAAATAATCATAATAGATTGCAAGGCCATTTTCATACAGTAATTAAAATCATATTTTAAATGACAATTGAATAATGTGGATAACCTCCAAGAAAGGTGATGGATATCCTCCAATCACAATGGCTAACCGCCCAAATTTCCCACCAGGACTAACCATCCTGAAAACATCTGTTGAAACCATTTTAAAACCAAAAGCAAGTCTAACTCAAAGTGGCTTTGCTAGCATGTCCATGACCGCGGACGCGGCTATTCGAATAGTTTTCTACTCTGCAGAGTTTGTACAACTTTACCCACACGAGATATTATACCCTTTGTGTCGGCCAATCCACGCTTCCTAAGGCGTGTGACAGAGCAAATATCACAAGGCCGTTACAATGATCTACCTCACAATACTCATGCCCGCTAAGGTTTCGCTTCCATTGACTAACCATCCTCCTAAGCCCCTCTTGCGCCATGTGGGACTCTTGTCTAACCAACACCCACTCATACAACATGGCACGAATATCTATGAGGTATCCCAAATTATTAAGCCAGGTCCTTCCCATACAGGACATGTGGTGGTACGTTTTGGCATAGCAAAGGAACGCTCAAAGGCCGGTCCTTAATTGACTTGGGCGTCTTTCCAATTAAACCCTGGGCTTTAATCCTAACCAGATTAAACCCGTGCATAAACCTGCACCCACCTTTCATCCGTTACGCCCAAGTCCAAACCATCTTTATTTTATTTAGTAAAACCACCTTTACAATAACACTATGGTAAAACAATACCATAGGTTCAAGTTTAAACAAATTTGTAATGATTTGGCTTGGCTAAATCCTCCCAAAATCAAAATCATGGTTTGAGCATTTGCTAAGCATTTCCAAACAATTTATCTATGGTGACAAGGGATGACATTTCAATATTCAAAGTTGGCCATACAACAACAAATGGAATAACTAAGCATTTAAACAAGGTATTAAAATAATTGACTAAAAATATGCATGCAATAATAATTTTAAAAACTGAATTAAATAACTTTAACATAGTAGGTGCAACATGGTCAAAGTGTAACTTGCCTTCGCTGAAGTCTTGAAATTCTAAAGCTTCGGAAGAATCAAATTCCCCGGAATCGTCGTAATCTAAACGTGAAAATACGACAATCAATTGAAATTCCAATAAAAACAAGACAATATTTTAAACTAACTCCAAATAAAATAATTATATTTTATTTGGCTAGATAATAATTTTAGAAGACTTTATAAGTCTGAAACGCTAAATTTGGAATTAGGAAATAAAAGATATGAATTTTACAAGTTTAAATCCTAAATTTGCAATTTAAATAATTTTAACTTAAAAATGACAGTTTAAACTAATTCCAAATAAACAAATTTTAATTTATTAAGCTAGATAATATTTTTATAAAATTTTAGAAATTTAATTCACTAAATTTGGAGTTGGAATTAGATGATATGAATTTTACAAATTTTAATCTAAATTTGGAATTTAAATGGATTTCTAAATTCTAAAACAGAACTAAACTGAACTCCAAATTGAATAACTATATTTTATTTAGTTAGATAATAATTTTCTAAGATTTTAGCAATTTGATTCATCTAATTTGGAGTTAGGATGCAAAAGTTATGAACTTTACAAATTTAATCCTAAATCTGTTATTTAAACAATTTCCCTAATTATTTTTCTAAAGGAAATTCTAATTATTGCGCAAGGTGACGCCAGCAGTGGAATTTCGGAATTTAAATTAATTTAAAATGATTTCTGACAGTGGGGCCTACGTGTCAGAGACACGGTCCATGTGGACCAAGTCCACGGGACCCTAGCTATAGGAGGTGGTGCGTGTGTGTGTGACGTGGCTGCCATGTCAGCACTAGGGCTGACGTGGCGCCCACGTGGCTGCGAGGTGGCGCCATGGTGGCGCTGACGTGGACGAGCCACGTAGACCTCGACGGCGGCGGCGCTCGAGTTCCAATGAACCGGTGAACGGCGGCGATCTAGACTCCGGCGAGGGCGAATGGACGAGGGGAACGCGAGGGTTCGAAAGCGCCACCCACGCGCGAGAGAAGACGGAGGTGGCGGCGGCGGCGAAAAGCGGCGGCGAAGCCGGGTTGTCGACGGCGGCGAGCTCGAGGGTCTCCGGCGAGCGAGTGCGCGCACCGATCGCGTGAAGATGGCGATGCCGATGGTGGCGACGGCGAGGACGCGAAGGCAGTGACGGCGGCGCAATCGACGGCGGCGTCTTGCGGTGGCCGACGGCGACGATCTTCAATTCCGGCGCACAGAGGGGAAAAGAGGAGGAGTGAGTGATGGTGGCGGGGTGAGGGGATGCTTGCGCACCTGGGGCTCCCATTTATATGGGCCGGGGAGGTCCGAGGCGGCGAGGGTGTAGTGGGGTTCGTGCGCGGCGGTTGCGGCGTCGTGGGTTTGCCCATGAGGAGGAGGGGGAGAAGGGTGGGGTCGTGGCGGCGTGGGCGCGGTTTTGCACAAGCGCTGCGGGGTCGCGAAGGCTTGAGGCGCCCGTTAGCGAGCTCACTCGGCCTGAAATGGCGGAGTCGGCGCGGTCTGTCGTCGCGAGGAAGACGGAGACGAGGAGGAAGACAAAGGTGCGGGTTGATCGGCATCGGACGGCCGAGATAGCTTGGGGACGTGGAAGCGGTGGTCGTTAGATTGAGATCATGCGGTGGAGGAAGTGTGACGCAAGCGGGCAGTCTTGCGAGGAAAAAAAACGAAATGGGCCGACGGAGACTTTCGCCCAATGACTGCTTTCGAGTTTTAAATTGATTTTCTAATTTGAATATTCTCGATTAATTCATTTAGGCTCCGTAAAATAGCAGATTAAACCTAAAAATTCTAGGAAAATTCTGGATGATTCTAAAATTATATTGACTCAAATAAAATAATTCTAACTTAAAGTTGATAATAGATTTTGGATTTAAATTTTCTTTTTAGCTTTCAACAATTTAAACAATAGTTTTTAAATTTCAAAAATTCACAAATTCAAATAAGTTTTAAACTCTAACAAAATTCAAATTTTGGGTCATTACACGCTGCTTACAAAAACAAAAAAAAGGAGCTGTAGTGGGTTGGCCAGGAGGAGACAACAAAAATGAGAGCAGCAGGTGTTGGCTGCCAGTGCGCCCGCAAGAAAAAAAATGATGCTGCTTAATCAAGTTGCTATTTTCTTCACTTGAGCGCCTGTAGAAAATCGAGCCGTAGCGTGCTTGAGGTGTTGAGTTTTTTATTGCTCGTGCGGACTGCTTGTGCTTGATATCTTTCTGTGCTGATTTGAAGGGCCTTGATATTTATTGCTGGGCTTGGATGCATTGATGCGATTTGTTTATGGGTGCAGCAGCAGTCTTTGACATTGATTTGTTGTGGAGCATTGCAGCAGCAGCTTTCTTATCTTAGACATTAATGAAAAGATGTTTTTGGTCTTTTGTTTAGGGGTTTGATCGGATTCAACACAGGTTATCCGCTGTGCCTGTATACAGATCTTCATAGCTTTTATAGCCATTGGAGTGAAAGTAGTGTTGAGTTCGATCAAGGTGAAAAATAGAGAAAGCGTCTATTCACCCCCGCCCCTCTAGTCGCCTTTCCGGTCCTACAAGGATGCGTCTTGGGTGATACATTGCTTAGAGACCAAGTGTAGGTTGAGGAAACCCACCGGTTCTCGCCATCCCAGGCATTTTTTTTATCATGTATCTATATATAACCAATGAGTTGTGACATTTATCGGTATTACATGAATGTAGAACTTGATTGTACACACTTACAGTGTCCAGCATCGCAGAAGTGAGGCGTCGAGGGCATTGAGGTTCAATAGGTCGAATAAGTCGTCGAAGCCCACGACGAAGTGGCCCGGCTAGTGGAAGAAATACTCCTTCGTGTATCTGATGGTGATTCCAGTATCGCAACCCTTCCCTTTGGTCTTCTGTCGAACCCGGGAGTGAAGGATCCTGGGGTCTTTGTGCATCATACACTAGTCCAAGAACAACTAGTGTACACAGTCAAACAAAAGGTGATAACACAACTATAATATGTGATTCATTCAAAATACTTCAAGTTAGATACAAAGGGGCATAAAGCCAACAAGCAAAATACAGCGGAAACAAAAGCAGTAAAGTAGACCACACGATTCACCACAGGCAATCGTCTGTAGGGCGTAGCCTAGTCATCCGAGTTCTCAATCTCCTCGTAGCACTCCTCTCCTACTCAACAATTGTATTAAGCAAGAGTGAGCACAAACAATCGTGCTCGCAAGTTACTCCCAATAACAGATTATAATGCATGTATGGATTGACTCTCCTAAATTCAGATGCCTCAATTCTTCATACAATCTTGGTTGCCTCTCCTGAACTAGCATTGTGTTGCAATACCCTTTTCGACTCAGGGCATCTGCCACTACATTTGCTTTGCCGGGTAATAATGGATTCCAAGGTCATAATCCTTTATCAGTTCTAACCATCTCCTTTGCTTGAGATTGAGTTCCGACTGAGTGAACATGTACTTCAAGCTTTTGTGATCTGTGAAAATCTCACGGCGATTACCGAAAAGGTAATGCCACCAAATTTTCAAGGCATGTACCATTGCGGCTAACTCCAAATCATGTGTCAGGTAATTTCCTTCATGAGGCTTCAATTGGCGAGATGCATAAGTCACGACTTTACTTTCCTGCATCAGGACACATCCAAGGCCCTGATGAGAGGCGTCACAGAAGACCTCAAAGCCCTTATAGATGTCAGGTAAGACTAGCACAGGTGCATAAACTAGTCTTTTCTTCAACTCCTAGAAACCTTGCTCACAAGCATCTGTCCATTCAAACTTCTTCTCTTTCTTCAAAAGTTGAGTCATAGGTCTGGCGGTTTTGGAGAAACCTTCGATGAATCTTCGATAATAACTAGCTAAACCAAGGAAACTCCTTACTTCGGTGACGCACTTGAGTTGCTTCCAATCCATTACAGCTTCAACTTTGGCGGGATCTACTGCAACTCCTCCTGCCGACACGATATGTCCGAGAAAAGCTACTTGGCTTAACCAAAATTCACTCTTACTAAATTTGGCATAGAGCTGTTGCTCCCCGAGCCTCTCTAAAACTGTCCTGAGATGCTTCTCATGCTCTCCTTTATCCTTTGAGTAGATGAGAATGTCGTCAATGAATACAACCACAAACTTATCTAAGAATTCTATGAATACTCTATTCATTATGTTCATGAAATAAGCTGGTGCATTCGTCAACCTGAATGACATTACTGTGAACTCGTACAGTCCATATCATGTGGTGAAAGCAGTCTTGGGGATGTCTTCTGGTCTGATCTTCAACTGATGATAACCGGATCTTAAGTCAATCTTGGAGAAAACACTTGCTCCTTTCAACTGATCAAAGAGATCGCCGATCCTGGGCAAAGGATATTTGTTCTTGATTGTGACTTCATTGAGTGATCTGTAATCCACACACATCCTCGTACTGTTGTCTTTCTTTTTGAAAAATAGTACCGATGCTTCCCAAGGAGATGAACTTGGCTGAATATAATCTTTGTCTTGCAATTCTTCGATCTGCTTCTTCAAATCTGCCAACTCATTTGCAGGCATTCTGTAGGGTCTCTTTGAAATTGGAGCCATCCCTGGGACTAGGTCAATTAGGAACATGATGTCCCTATCTGGTGGCATACCAGGTAATTCTTCAGGAAATATATCTGGGTATTCTTTTACCACTGGAATGTCTTCTAACTTCACTTCCTTCAGACTGGTCAAGATAGAACCTTCTCTAACTGAGGCACCGGGTCTGAATTCTACTTTAATTTCTTGCTCATTGGTGAGGATGATAGACCCATTGGCACAGTCTATCTGACCTTGATTCTTGGCTAGCCAATTCATTTCGAGAATCACATCCAATCCTTGGGAGTGCAAGACTATTAAGTCTGCCACGAAGGATACTCTTGATATTTTCAAGGTAAGGCTTGGGCATAGGGAACTAGTCCTCATTTTCGAGCCCAGAGAATGGATTAACATAGGGTTAACTAAAGGAGAGATAGATAAACCATATTTTCCCACAAACTTATTTGAAACAAAAGAATGCAAAGCTCCTGAATCGAATAAAACTGATGCTGGTACTAAATTGACAAGGAACGTACCAATGACCACATCTGGTGTAGTCTGAGCTTCTTCTGTTGTGACGTGATTCACACGTCCCTTCATGAACTGGACTGATGGCTTTACGACTGGAGTGCTACCAGGTGTTGGAACTCTCTGATTTGGTCGGGTTGGGGTTGTTGGTTGCTACTTGTTTGGGCACTTATTGGCATAGTGCCCTAATTCATTACAATAGAAGCAAGTAACTCCTGTAGTGGAGGTAGGTGTCTTCTTCGGAAACTAGCCTCTGGGAGAAGGGTTGTGAAAACTGGAGTTGATTGGGCACTGAGTTGGCACAGGTGATCTGGTCGAAGAGGACTGGAATTTCCTATGTTGAGGCGGAGTGGTGCGGAGCTTGGGAAAACCCCCAGAGTTGAACTTCTAGGATGCCATTCTTCTCTTGTGATTCTCCATCTCTAGTGCTTGCCCTCTTGGCGAATAGCCTTGTTCACCAACTGTTGCAAGTCGGTGTAGTCTTGAGCAATGAGGCGGATGGAGAGGTCATCATTGAGCCCCTTCCAAGAAATGTTCTTGCTTGGCTTCATCGGTTGCAACATCTTCAGGTGCATAGCGAGCTAACTGGTTGAACTTGTGCAAATACTCATTGACGGAGCAGTTGCCTTGGCGCAAAGTGCGGAACTCTTTCTTCTTCAGGGTCACCATGCCTGAAGGGATGTGTGCACGGTGGAAAGCCTGCACAAACTCATCCCAAGTAATAGTCTGAGCATCAGCGTGAGACTGGCGAAATTGTCCCACCACTCTGATGCTGGTCCATTCAGTTGGTGAGTGGCGAACAGAACCCTCTCACGATCAGTACACTGGACCATATCTAGTTTCTTGCTAACTGCCCTAAGCCAATCATCAGCCTCCACTGGCTCGGTGCTGCTGGAAAAGGTCAGAGGACGCATCCTCATGAAATCTGATATGTTGGCCCTTGGAGGAGGTAGAGCGTGAGCTTGAGGTTGAACTGATGCTACTGCTTGTAAGTTCTGTGCGTTGTTGATCGATTGCACGAGTAGATTAATCAGTTAGGCCTAGTTCGCCATCATTTGGCGCCAATCGGGTCCTTCTGCTAGAGGGGTTGGTGGCGATGAAATTGGGTTCTCTTGATCACCCACATTCTCTCTATCCTGACTACTAGTGTTGCCACTGTCGTTGCGAGTAGTCACCATCTGCTAGATTTCCAAAGACTTAGGAAAGAGAGGAGAAACTAAGGGGGATAGAGCGAAACAGACCACCCAGACAAAATGACTAGAGACTAGTTGTAGAAAAGGCTTACGACTAGGGGGGTGGTCGAAACAAGACTTACGACCAACTTGAAAAGCTTTTCCAGAAGCTTTAATAGCTTTATACAACGTTCTACTCATTGCTCGCGGTCTTCGGTGACTCTTGTATGGCGAGGTTCTCTTGACAATTTCATGTCTTATGGTCTTGGCCACAATGGTTAATAATCGTGAGACCATCTATAGATATTTTGAAGGGAAAGATGATCCATTTAACGTTGCAAAATGGTGAAGAGAGAATTAGGTAAGAAAGAATTGCGAAAAGAAGCTAACGATAGATAGATGACCAAGATGAGGAGATAACAAATTATTTTTCTTGTTATATAAAATAAGTTTTGAAGTGTTCTAAGTATCGGCCTTTCTAACTAGGTTACGATCTACCATCGATATGGCTTTGATACTACTTCTTGTCGAACCCGGGAGCGAAGAATCTCGGGGTCTCTGTGCTTCATACACTAGTCCAGGAACACCTAGTGTACACAGTCAAACAAAAGGTGATAACACAACCATAACACGCGATTCATTCAAAATACTTCAAGTTTGATACAAACGGGGCATAAAGCCAACAAGCAAAATACAGCGGAAGCAAAAGCAGTAAAGTAGACCACACGATTCGTCAGAGGCAATCGTCTGGAGGGCGTAGCCTAGTTGTTTGAGTTCTCAATCTCCTCGTAGCATGTAACATCCCCAAGTTAATTAATGATAATTAGTATGCATCTCATTAACATGCACAGTGTTCTTGAAACGTTTGCATCATTTATTGCACTTGGAAAATCTCAATTAAAGTTTAAACCTACAACTTAAATATAAGCTCCAAAAGAAAACAAGAACAAAAACTCTTGTTCATCTTCTAGAAATAATTTATTAAAATACTATAATAATTATCATAAATTAATATAATTTTTAGAAAATTTTTGGAACTCAATTTGACCCTCAAAAGTTCAAACTCAAATCAAAGACCTATTCTAAGTTTGAATTTAAATTATTCAAATTAAATCTTGAAAAGTAAATTTTAAGATTTTATTTGAGTACTAGGATGTCTTAGGAATCTCTCTGATTTATTTCAGAATTTTAGGAATTTTATTCCTATTTTTAAAGCCTCGGTCAAACCCTTTGTTTCTTGGTCAAATCTGAGTTTCAACTTCGGGCTCAACACTGTTCACCTGGCTTGAGCCTAACCAACTTGCCCCAGCCAGTCTGAACATCACCATTGCGCGTGGGCCATCTGATCTCAATCTGACCGCCCTGATTAGTTGGGCCGTTTGGACCAGTTCGAACGCCAAAGCGATCCAGACCGTTAAATATTGATCGAACGACCCATGTTGATTGGGACGTTCGGACCAGTCCGAAGATGCCGCGCATCTGAGCCGTCCATTCGAGATCATGTGGTCGAAATGTGGTGGTCCAAACTTCTCTGGCCCGAGCCAATTATTATTCCGACCCGCACCTCTTGGCTCACCTGGACCATCTCGCACTCACTCGCCCTTGTGTCGCCGACAGTGGGGCCGCTCTTTTGCGTACCGGTTCATCTTTGTGCCTCTGCCAACCCAGGCCCGCATGTCAAGGTCGTCCCCTACCTCCGTCACTGACTTGCGCACAGGAGCTGTGCGCCACGCGCCCGCCATGCTCTGCCGTGGTTCCATTTTCGCCGTGACGCACCGCCCTCTTCCACCTATCCACAAGCACCGCCTCTTAACGCCGCTCCATTCTCCGTCCTTGGCCTCGCATAAAACTCCCTCTTCTCCTCCTTTTTGCTCACTTCTCTTCCCGGCCGAGGAAGAGGAGGAAGCTCATTTGAGCATTCTTCTCAGGTAAACTCCGTGCCGCCTTGTACCTTGTCTCCTCCTTTGCATGACGTTTCCATTTTGGTTTATGCAAGCTTTTGATTCTTTGTGCAGTGCACACAATCCCATCGCACTCTCGGCGCTCCAGAGCATGCACCGCAAGAGCTCAACCGTGCCTTTTCATCCCCGGTGAGTATTGTCCTCGCTTAAGTGTGTCACCTGGTGCCTCTATACATAAGATTGACTTCCCATAAACCAATTTGTTCAGTGCTTTATAGGATCACTTGAATTTGGAGTTTTCCCTAAATCTTGGCCGACAACCCTATTCATCGTCCATTGTCAATTGGGTAAGTCATTTACCGATTCCATGCAATGGCACCCTCTCCCTAGCTTCTTTATTCTTTCCGGCACCTTCATTGACCTTCGTTTTGCACAGAGTGTTCTCCCCCACATTGAGCTCTTTTGCTGTCATCGCCATTAACGACGACAAGGATCCTCTGTGCTCCTCCGGCCTCTCCTTCACGTTGGTGAGCGTTAGTAGACCTCACAATAGCTCATGCATGCACTAATTTTCACTTTATTTCATCAAAGTGGCACATGCGCAAGTAACCGCAGGTCACCATCGCTCAACGTCGGCTAGCCGCCGTTTTAGGCTGGCTCAGTCACCGCCACCGCCTCCATTAGATGCGCAAGCTTATTTGGAACTCATTCATGCCTTTAGATTTCACCGCCGTGGCTGGGAACGCCAGCGAGGCACCGGTCAACCCCAAGCTCTGCGTGTCGGATTCCCAACCGCGATTGTAGCTCGTCATTAGAGTTAATCGCAATGATTAGCATTTAAAACGCAGATCTTTGTCGGAAAGACACTCTTAGTCACATTAAGTGCTGGCTATGGGGGTATGACTTGTGGACCCAAACCACTTATGCCCCGCGCCGCACCCAACGCGTGTGAGCCGTTCGATTTGAACTCAACAGCCCAGATCTCTTGAACATTCGGACGGTCCGAACGTTCACGCGCATATGGGTCGTCCGATAGAAAAAATGAACGATCCAGATCAATTGGGCCGTTCGGATCGTCCGAACGCGCAGAAATTGTGGACTTTTGGATCTTAATCGGACCATCGAAACGCATGGTCTAAACGTCCCACTCGCGCGCGCGCCGCTTCATTTCACTAACAAGGCGGGTCCACTTGTCAGCGCACGTTTGAATCAGTAAACAATTTAAGAAACGGTGTTTGTCAGGTCCCCATCGATGACTTCGCTAGGGTAGACCTTGGTGAGAAAAGTATTAAATAAGTATAGAAATTCTAAAATGGTTAATCTGCACAATGAGAAATATGAATAACTTCAAAAATACATAACTAATTCTTCTTAACTCCAAAATAAGTGAAACCAGTTTTGTTAATTTTTATTTTATATGAACTTTATTTTAAAATAGGTTTCAACCTTGTTACTATCCTAGGAAATATATTTTGTGGAGAGTGATCCAAAACTGAGTTATTTTTGAACTAGAAAAGACTTTTAACTTTGAAAATTCATAACTAATTCTTAAAAACTCCAAATGAGATAAACTTAGTTATTTTGGTCTTATAATATTTTTCTCTATTTATATATGTAATCCTTTTTCCCACCACCTCTCTACAAATTGTGGCCAAATAATTAAATTAGGATGAACAGTAATCGATTGGATTTTTCTGGATTTTCCAGAAAATCTGATCTTCAAACCTCCATGACTTCCACATGCTAAATCCAAATGGAATAATTCTTTCACCTAAATTCATCTAAAATCTTGATCTACTCACTGTATAATTTTCATGCATTTTTTAGCATTTTGAGTTTTGGCTTATTTGGTGTTAATTGCAATATCGTTCTTTCGATAGATTTTCTAGACGTGACGAACGTATTTCATGAGTGTGACCTGAGATTGAATAAGTGGTACAGACAAGGTGCGAGCACCCTCCTCTTGATCATATTGCTCCTACTGATTTTAAAATATTTTGTATGGTTTTAATCTCTCAATTGCGTGCTATTTTGAAAGGTATGTTGATGGGTAGAAGCAGTTAATTCCCTACTTGCTGCATTGGCCCTCCTTTGAATGTTGATTACACTTTATATGTCAATGGTTGCTAATTTGTAACACGTTGCTTAGCCATGCTAGTAGTTGTAGTCAATAACGGTTGATGGAGCTAGTCCATCGGCCGATGGATTGAATTGAATCTTGATGAAATTTGAGGATTATATGGATTTGATTATGTTGAATTTGAGGAAAATGTCCAGATCTCCTAATCTGATTATTATGAACTTGTTGATGGGTGGTTTTTGTTGTGTGTTGGACTTGGACGAGTGATAGGGTGATGAAGGGGTGGTCCCGGATTTGCGTAGCCCCGTCTGGGTATTTGAGGACCGGTTTGTGGTGTGATGAACCAATTCTTACGTACAACCACACGCCAGGATAATGGCGAAGGCTTGGCTTAATAATTTGTTGTGTGTTAGCTATCGAAACATGATTAGATTGACAATTGTGTTGTTTAGGTCTAATGGTTCTCTTGTCAATCTAGTGGGGGCATGTTAAATTTTTCTTTTCTTGCCCTTAAGGGTCACTTTTATGTTAGAGACTTACTTACACAACAGGGTTCCCCCGTGGTGCTAGGCGACTTCTGTCTGCTATGGGGATTCTGATCCTCGGGTGGCTTGATAGTTAGGACATGACATTGTAACGGCCTCGTTATGATATCTCAGTCACACTCCTTCGGAAGAGTGCGTGGCGACAGTATGAGGTATTCATATCGTGTGGGGAAAGATGTACACCTCTACAGAGTAACTAAATCTATTCGAATAGTTGTGTCCCCGGTCATGAACATCACTTGTGGGAAAGCATGCATAGTTAGCTTATGGGAACTTTGGTTTGGGTTATGGTTGGAAATGTTACATCATTGTGTTAGTTTGTTTAGATCTGAAATGTTATCATGAACGCGAAGTTCGCGTGTTAATTTGTTATGGAATGAATTGTGTCACGAATGGGATGTTCGTGTGTTGATTATATTAGGAGATTATACTGTTGTTGATCGTTACTTACTGTTATAAAATATTTTCTAAATGTTTTACAAATGACAATTTGAATTTATATTGTTTATCTAAATGCAAAACTTGCTTTATGCCAAAAATTGACTAGTGTGGTAGCCTTCCTTTTTCTTGAAAAGTCTCGCTAGTACAACTTTGTACTTTAACGGCTTTGTCCATTTGTTCAGGTGAGAACGACGGGTGCATCGGCTTTAACTCCAGTTGGTTGCTTGTGGGTTGTGGGCATGCCAACTCGATTATTCCCTTTTTATTCTAAGTTTGTCTTTCGCTGCAATTTGTTATTTGATATTTATTTTCGGCCAATTGGCCCTCTTATGCCAACTTGTACTTAAAAGTTCTATTTAATGATGTTGTATTTATGATTCCATTATTCTTGTATATTGTGTATGGATGTGAATACAATGTTTTGTTAGGATATGTGCATATTAGCCACTGATCCTTAGGAGCTAACATGAGACACGTATTCGGGCACTCGGAATCCTCTTCATCTTTTGTTAAGTATTATGCTTTTGGCGTAATCACTTAGCTTGATACGGGCACGATCCCGGGGTGACCCCACAGCATTGGTATCAGAGCCATACTGACTGTAGGTTAAAGCCATAGCAATGGACGTTACTAGGATTTTGATTTGTAAAGAATATTTTCAAACTATCAAAAGTTTGGCAAAAATACAAGTAATACAATTCCTTTCTTTCTTACCCATCCTAGCCTCTATTTCTTACCTCAATATTCATTTGATTTGTACAAAATCATTTTCTCTATTGCTTGTCTCTCTTTTCCAACACTAGAAACGTTAAATAGTTGCCGGTAAAGAGAATTGGGGGAAGAATGAGAAGACCATGCCTTGCTGCGATTTTAGGATTAAGTTAGGGATTATCTTTAGGTATTATACGCCTTACTTAGCTTATAGATACTGGATTTTGTGGTGATCATTTGCCCTCTTTCTGCTCCAAATAGTTGTGCATCGCCTACGGTTGGGTTGTATCACAACTATGTCGGAAAACTAACTGTATTTGCATTTGGATTTTGTGTTGTCCATCTGGACCACAACACCCCATTTCTTGTTGCATAAATGTTTTCATTGTGCATTCCTGCTAGGTTAAGTCGCCCCCTGCTGTCAATTGCTTACCTTATGCTTTTCCCTCGTTCCTTTTTGCCGGTTGCTAACGAATTGTATGGCAACAGGATGTTGGGTCGAAAAACCCGTTTGACATTAGATGTAATGGCGAACTCACAGCCCGTGGGTTCTCAAATCACCGATGATCAGCCCCCGAATCCTCAACGGTGCAATCCGGAGCACCCCGACCTGCAATTTCAGCATGTGGGTCGGCAAGAAGAATTGACTCCACCTCAACCATCCGTGGCCGAAGTGTTGGCCCAGATGGAACAGGGTCAGCAAGACCAAACTCTGATCTTACAGCAAATTGCTCAGAACACCACCAGTGTGCAAGGTGCTCAAATGGTAATGAGAGGAGCCGACCTTTTTGGCTCCTGATTTGCTAATTTTCTAAGCACGAAACCTCTCATATTCTCTCGTTCGGAGGATCCTCTCGAGGCCGATGATTGGCATCGTACCATCGAACGGAAGTTGATTATCACTCAATGTGTCGACAATGAGAAGGTCTTCTATGCCTCCAATCAACTTGAAGGGGCAGCTTGTGTATGGTGGGACAATTTTTGTTCCATCATGGGACGAGTTTCGGACAGCTTTCCGAGAGGCACATGTTCCTTCAAGCATCATGAGTATCAAGAGACATAAATTCCTCATGCTAAAGGAAGAAGATAAGTCCGTGATGGAGTATCTCTACGAGTTCAATCATTTGGCTCATTACGCTCCGGACGATGTCTCCACTGATGCAAGGAAGAAAGACCAGTTCTTGAATGAGCTTTTAGAAGTGATGCAGTTGGCACTCGCTTTAGACGACTTCTGTGACTTCCAACAATTGGTTGACAAGGCCATTGTGGTGGAACATAAGATGCAAGCGATTGTAGAATCGCGAAAGCATAAGAAGACTGCACAAATTTTAGCAAGCTGCAATTTTCAAGAACCGGGTGTTTGGCCACCCGCTCCTCCTGAATTTCAAGATCCGACACCTCTGAGAGCTTCCATATGAGTGTCTCAACCACCTCAGCAAGAAACCCAGCAAGGGCAGCACAAAAAGAAGTGTCGAAGCCGACGCCATCCAAACAAGCAAGTTACTTGTTTCACTTGCGGCAATCTGGGTCATTATGTGGCTTTTTGTCCGGAGAAGCACCAAGCTATTACCATTCGAGGTCTAGATCTTCAAGAATCCCTTTATCAGTAGTCCGATGAAACTTTTGAGAGCACCGGTCATGCTCATGTGAACCATGTCACCACCAAGGAAGCGCAGGAAGCACCCGACATCGTGTTGGGCACAGTTCTTGTCCATTCAACTCCCGCGACCGTGTTGTTCAACTCTGGGGCCTCTCATTCCTTCATGTCCAGAGGTTTTGCTACACTCCACAACCGCTCACTTAGCTTGTTGCCTGTACCTACGATGATTCAATCACCGGGATCAGAAATGAGAAGTATTCATGAATGTCGTGAAGTCGAGATTGTTATCAAAGGGGTCAAGTTTTTGGCCAATCTTATTGCGATTAATTCAGCGGGCCTTGATGTTATTCTTGGGATGAATTGGCTGTTCAAGAACCATGGTCAAATTGATTGCGCCCGCAAGTCTAGCACTCTCACTAGTACTCTTGGTTTTCAAGTCGAAATAGTGCCGAAATTGGGGCGTCCACATCTGCATGCCCTTAGCGGTGAAGAATTGCCGGAATTGAGTGAAGTGCCAGTGGTGTGTGAGTTCCTGGATGTATTTCCCGAAGAACTACCGGGCATGCCACCCTCATGAGAAGTTGAATTCGTGATCGAGCTCCAGCCTGAAACTACTCCAATATCAAAATGGCCCTACCGAATGCCGCTAAATGAGTTGGTTGAATTAAAGAAGCAACTCGCGGAACTACAAGAGAAGGGTTTCATTAGGCTGAGCTCCTCACCTTGGGGATGCCCAGCTATATTTGTGAAGAAGAAGGACCATAGTCTGCAGATGTGTGTTGACTACCGTCCGTTGAATGTGGTCGCCATTAAGAACAAGTATCCGCTTCCATGGATTGATGATTTGTTCGATCAAATGACCGGTGCCCGTATATTCTCCAAAATTGACTTGAGACTAGGTTATCATCAAGTTAGGATTAGATCTGAAGACATTCCCAAGACGGCATTCTCAACTCGTTATGGCTTGTACGAGTACACCATCATATCCTTCGGCATGACGAATGCACCAGCCTTGTTCATGAATCTCACGAACTCAGTGTTTATGGAGTATTTGGATAAATTTGTAGTCGTCTTTATTGATGACATTCTCATATAATCCAAATCTAAAAGGAAGCATGAAGAACACCTTCGGCTTGTGTTAGAAAAGCTCCGAGAACATCGACTCCATGCAAAATTCAGCAAATATGAATTTTGGCAAAAAGAAGTCGCCTTTTTGGGTCATGTGTTATCTGAGGGAGGAGTTGCTGTGGACCCAAGCAAATTCCAAGATGTGCTCAATTGGAGACAGTCCAAGTCCATCTCCGACATTCGCAGCTTCCTCGGTCTTGCAGGTTATTACCGTCGATTCATTGAGAATTTCTCAAAAATTGCAAGACCAATGACCCAATTATTGAAGAAAGAAAAGAAGTTTGAATGGTCAGCTGAATGTGAAGCAAGCTTTTAGATGTTGAGGGATCGTCTAACCACTGCACCTGTGCTAGTCCTGCCGGATATTCACAAAAACTTCGGCATCTATTGCGATGCATCCCGCCATGGTCTTAGCTGCGTTCTAATGCAAGAAGGCCGAATTGTGGCATATGCATCAAGGCAATTGAGGCCTCATGAGATGAATTATCCCACTCATGACCTTGAGCTTGCAGTAGTAGTTCATGCTCTGAAGATTTCGCGATATTTTCTTGTCGGCAATCGCTGCGAAGTCTACACCGATCACAAAAGCTTTAAGTACATTTTCACCTAGGCCGATCTGAATCTAAGGCAAAGAAGATGGCTTGAATTAATCAAGGACTATGATTTGGGACTTCATTATCATCCAGAGAAGGCCAATGTAGTTGCCGATGCCTTGAGCCGAAAATCATGATGCAACTGTGTTTTGGTTAGACCCAAGATGGAAGCACTATGCAATGAATTTTAACGGCTCAACCTAGAAATGGTTAGCGAGGGTTTTCTCGCTGCCTTGGAAGTGAAATCTACCCTAGAGGATCAGATCAAGGTGGCCCAGAAGAATGACAAGGGCATGGAAAGAATTAAGGACGAAATGAAGGCCGGCAAAGCCAAGTGTTTCTTTGAGGACCACCAAGGTGTTTTGTGGTTCAGAAAGTGATTGGTTGTGCCAAATGACCCAAAGCTTAAAGAATTAATCCTACAAGAAGCCCATAACTCTTTTTTCTCCATTCATCTGGGAAGTTCAAAGATGTATCAAGACTTGAAGCAAAAATTATGGTGGACTCAGATGAAGCGGGAGATTGCACGCTTTGTTGCCGAGTGTGATGTGTGTCAACGAGTGAAGGCCAAACACCAACGGCCAGTGGGTATGCTTCAACCCCTCCCTGTTCCCGAATGGAAATGGGATGAAATTGGGATGGATTTCATCACCAGGCTTCCAAAGACTCAGCAAGGGTATGACTCCACATGGGTAATTGTCGACCGATTGTCGAAAGTTGCTCACTTCATTCCCATCAAAACCACGTATTCGGGAAACCAATTGGCGAAGTTGTACATCTCTAGAATTGTATGTCTCCATGGTGTGCCTAAGATAATTGTTTCAGATCGAGGTACTCAATTCACCTCACATTTCTGGAATTGCCTCCATGAAGCCATGGGAACTCAACTATCCTTTAGCACCGCTTACCACCCAAAAACCAGAGGCCAAACTGAAAGGGTGAATCAAATCTTGGAGGACATGTTAAGAGCTTGTGTGCTGTTCTATGGCAAGAAATGGGATAAATGCTTGTCGTTCGCGGAATTCTCCTATAACAATAATTATCAAGCAAGCCTCCGAATGTCACCGTTTGAAGTGCTATATGGGAGAAGGTGTAGGACACCACTCAACTGGTTCGAGTCTGGGGAGAGACAATTCTTTGGACCGGACTTGATCATTGAAGCCGAAGAGCAAGTCCGTGTGATCCGAGATCGACTACGGACGGCTTAATCTCGTCAAAAGTCTTACGCTGACCGCCGTCATCATGAGTTGAGCTTTGAAGTAAATGATTATGTTTATCTTAGAGTCTCCCCGATGAAAGGAATGCAACGCTTTCAAGTCAAAGGCAAGTTGGCACCTCGCTACATCGGACCATTCCGAATTCTAGCAAAGCGAGGATTGGTAGCTTATCAGTTGGAGCTACTACCATCACTTTTAGATGTGCACAATGTATTCCATGTCTCCCAACCGAAGAAGTGTCTTCGAGTCCCTACCGACGCAACCAACTTAGAAGACCTTGATTTGCAACCCGATCTTTCTTATCGGGAGCACCCGATTCACATTCTTGAAGAAATGGAGCGCAAGACAAGGAATCGTGTCATCAAGTTCTTAAAGGTTCAGTGGAGCAACCATACTGAAGATGAAGCAACTTGGGAACGTGAAGACCGGATGCGAGCCAAATATCCCGATTTTTTTCCTTCTGTTTGAAGTGCTTTTGGCGTAATCACTTAGCTTGATATGGGAACGATCCCGAGGTGACCCCACATAGCACTCCTCTCCTGCTCAACAATTGTATTAAGCAAGAGTGACCACAAACAATCGTGCTCGTAAGTTACTCCCAATAACAGATTATAATGCATGCAATGATTCAACAAAGGGAGGCTTATATGGCTCAGTTTGCATGAAGCGATATTTTCTATTTAAATATTCATATTAAGTTCTAAAGCAGTTTACTCTATAACTAAAATTTATTTTCTAAATCCCAAGTTTTATAGTCAGATAACATTCATCAATGAGTGGTGAAGGATACCCTCCTATCACATGGCTACTCGTCCAAATTCCCTTTTGGATAAACCATTTGATAAAATCTTTTGAAAACAAAATCAAAATCTAACTTTGAGTGGCTTTGCTTAGCATGTCCATGACCGTGGACATGGCTATTCGAATAGTTCTTAGCACTCTACAAAGGTTGTACACTTTTACCACAAGAGATAATAACTCGTAATGTCCGCTTACACACTTCCGAAGGTGTGTGACTAAGAGATTATCACAAGGCCTTTACAATGCACCATCCCACCGTAGTCCCGCCTCGCTAAGGTTTCACTTCCTTTGGATAGAAACCCGCCGGATTCAAGCCCCCTCTTGCGCCATGTGGGAATACATAAAAGTAGGCCGTAAAAGACACCCGTGCAACCGAATGGCACGACCACGATGAAATGATACAGATTAATTAGCCAGGTCTCGCCCACACAGGACATGTGGTCGTACGATGGGGCTTAGCAAGATGCGGCTCGAACACCGGTCCTTAATTGACTTGGACAACTTTCCAAAATAACCGCTAGGCCTCGATCATAGAAATGACTCGATCCCGTGCATAAATATGCACCCCTCCAAACATCCATTTCGCCCAAGTGCAAACTAATTTTCATTTTTTGTTTAACAAGTCAAATTATTTTCCAAAATTTCTATGGTAATAGTAATACCATAGCATTATTTTTAAATCATAGTTGAACTTTTGACTAAATTCCCTAAATTAAACACTTTTGGTCTAAGCTTTGTCTAAGCATAATGTTTTTCAACATGTTCTAGCTCATACTAATGTATCAACTAGATTTTAACTAAGGTATCAAGGAATGACTAATTTAATAACAAAGTTTGGCTATACAAAGGAATTGGGAATAACTATAAAGCTTAAAACAGGAATTTAATTTACTTGAATTTAAATAAGCATGCAATAATAATTTAAAATACTGGGATTCAATATGATCAAAGGTGTAACTTGCCTTGCTCGTATGCTTGAGGATCTACTTCTTCAAAATATTCGGGTTCCCCAGAGTCGTCGAAATCTACACGCGAAAACGAGGCAAATTCAAATAAAATCCAAATAAATTCAAATGAACTGCAAATTAAATAATTTTTAGTGTACAAAGCTATATCTTGATTTTAGTTGAATTTAGAAGTTTGAATCGCTCGAATTGGAGCTTGAACGAAGGAGAACAGGCTCTTGGAAGTTTTGAAATCACATGATCGAAAGGAGGCTTGGACTACCTGGTTGAAGGAGGTTTGACTACGTGGTCAAAAGAGGTTCAACTGGTCGGAAGGAAGTTTGACTTCCTGGTTGAAAGAGGTTCGACTGGTTGGAAGGGGGTTTGACTACCTGGTTGAAAGAGGTTCGACTGGTCGGAAGGAGGTTTGACCACCTAGTTGAAAAAGGTTCGACTGGTTGGAAGGAGGTTTGACTACCTAGTCAAAAGATGGTGACCGGCGGTGACGAAGAGAGTGGTGGTGAGATGGCCGGTGGCTGGGCTCGGCGGAGCTGTCGAAGATGGTGTGGGCGCTTCGGTGAACTCCCGGCGATGACAAGGGGAGCTTCGGGTAGAGCGCAGTCTTGCGAAGCTGGAGGTAAAGATAATGTCGACGAAGAGGCTTTGACGGCAGTGCTAGAGGCGGTGGCGCGAGCTCCGGATGACGATGGCGAAAGTTGAAGCACGGCGAAACGAGGGGAAAACAAAAAGGAGGGCAAAGGGCTCCCTGGTGCTCCATTTATAGAGGAAGGAGGGGGACCGGGCGTCAAGATGGAGCGGCAGGATTCGCGGCGACACGGTGGATACAATGGCATTTAATGCGCACGACATGGTAGAGACAATGACATTTAATGTGCACGGCACTACGGAAAAAGAGAGAGAGGGAAAGACGCACCAAGGCGAGGGTGGTCGAAACCGAAGGGGTGGTCGAAACCGAAGGGTGGTCGAAAATGAAAGGGTGGTCGAAACCAAAAGGGTTGTTGAATTTTTTTCAAAAAGACCTAAAAACTGGGGTGTTACATGTTCCGCATATACTAGACAAGCAAAGACTGGCAACCTACTCTAGCGTGAGCTAATACTGTGTCGGGGGCCAACGGACTTCCGAGGGAGTATTTTCCTGGCTTGGGAGGCGCCTTAATGTTCTTCGATTTTGATTTGGCTTTAACAACTCGCCCGCTACACATCTTCTCGTGAGACGAATCGGGAAATGATACGGCAATTGAAGCCCACTGACATCACTTTGCATAATATCTCAATACCAATTCCAATTCAAGATATGAACCAAAACAACCCACTTATATATACACAAAGTGATGCACAAATAATTAATAGGAATACTCACCGAGTGAAGGCAATTGAAGCCAACAAGAAGAACCGGCATGGAGGAGGAAGCCGAGCGGCATGGCTCCGGTGTGGAGGAGGAGGCTGAGCGGCATGGCTCCGGCGTGGAGGAGGAGGCCGAGCGACGTGGCTCCAACGTAGAGGAGGAGGCCGAGTGGTGTGGGTCCGACGTGGAGGAGGAGTCCGAGCGGCGTGGCTCCGGCGTGGAGGAGGAGGCTTCGGCGGTGGCGGCGCTCGGGTAGGGAGGGTAACGGGCAAGAGTGGCTCTGGGTAGTCGAACGGGTGAGTGACGAGAATAAGGGCACAAACCCTAGTAGTTCCCTACTAATAAAGGGATATCATAGATGGTTCCATTATGGAACCGTCTATGATATGCTACTATGTGATAGTTCATTCTATAGTTACTATGTTTTTCGGTTAGCACAGGGCCAAATTAAAAAAAATCAGAGATATGTGCAACAAGTATTCTATAGCATACTAGTTCATAACAATAGAAATCCATAATTTAGCATGAGAGCACATGAACCTTTATAAGCCATACAAGAGCATGGAGACATTAAGTCCATCATATTTGACATATTAGGACATGAGACAAATAGGTTGTACAAGTGGATAATATTACCATTCCACATTACGATGAAGTCCACATTGACAGCAAAATCAAAGTTGACAAATCCATAACACATTAACACATGACAATTCTACATTGACATCAAAATAAGAGATTACAAGTCCATAACACATGGCGAGTCCACATTGATAGCGAAATAATAACCAAGAGTAGAAAACACAGACCATGTCTCATGTTATGGAATAAATTACAATGGAATAAATTCTTAATTAAAATATAGCCCTTCATGATTATCGGTGCGCATATAGCTAGCTTCCTCACTGGGTTCTTTCTCGAGCCTGATGTCGTCTTCGAAAGGAGGCAACTCGTCAAATTGATTGTACTCTTCCTCATCCACGACACTCTCAACTCTGACAATCCTTCTTTTTCTATGAAGAACTACGTGGCGGTTCTTATTTGTCGGGCCCGTTACATAAAAAACTTGAACAACTTGCTTAGCGAGTACGAATGATTCGTCCTTGTATCCAACACGTTTGAGGTCCACAGTAGTGACGCCGTACTTGTCGACCTTCACACCCTGTGAAAGTTTGACCCAATGGCACCAAAACAAGGGGATCTTGAAAAGTACATAGTCGAGCTCCCAAATCTCCTCTATGAACCCACAGTAGGAGTTCAACCCACGTGGTCCGGCGGTATTGAACTACTCGTGAAACGCATTTATGCGGACACCGCTGTTTTGGACTATGCTCTTCCTATCCTGAGCTGTCGTATAAAATGTGAACCCATTTATGTCGTATCCTTGCCATGTCACAATTGTAAATTTTGACCTTTTTTGCCAACCATAGCAGCGTATCATCACTTGATGACTTCCTAGTGAATCACACCTTTAACCATTCGTTGAACTGACGGTTGTGCTCTCTCGTGATCCAAACCTCCGACCGATCTGGATTCTGTTGGCGTACCATGTCTTTGTGCTCATTGATATACGGGGACACTTGGGTCATATGTTGCAAGACCGTGAAATGTGCTTGAGTGTACATATCCAGATTTGGAGTGATTGCTTTCCTTTCGATGGTCCCGATACCCTCTAGTCTCCCCTCATGACGACATAGAGGCACACCTATCAGTTCTACCTGAGCCATGTAGTCGACGCGGAACTCAATGATATCTTCCGTTGCATAACCTTCGATGATGCTGCCCTCTAGTCGAGATCGATTCCGTACGTAGGATTTGAGAATTCCCATGTATCTCTCGAACGGGTACATATGACGTATTAATACAGGGCCGTATATCTTTATCTCTTTCACAAGATGGACAATGAGATGGACCATGATATCAAAAAATGATGGAGGGAAATATATCTTAAGATGACATAGAGTTGTCATCACCTCGGCCTCTAGAGCATCTAGTCCTTTGGGATCGATGACCTCCTGAGCAATTGAGTTAAAGAAATAGACCTCCTGAGCAATTGAGTTAAATAAATAACATAGCCTCAAGATTGCCACTCGGACCTTGTTCGGCAAGATACTCCTAATTGCAATAGGAAGCATTTGTGTCATCAGCGCATGACAATCATAAGACTTTATACCAATTAATTTCAAATCTTCCATAGAAACAAGTTTCCTAATGCTGGCAGAGTAACTGGACAGAACTTTTATACCATACAAGCTCTGGCACAGTTCATTTCTCTCGGCCTTGGACAGAGTGTAGCAAGTTGGGGGAAGGTACGTTCAACCTTTATCGGTCTCTTTCGGTGCTAGCTCGGTCCTTATGTTCATATCAACCAAGTCACGCCGTGCGTTGACACCATTCTTTGTTTTGCCACTAATGTTCAGTAAGAGACCAGTCAAGCTATCACATATATTTTTCTCCACGTGCATGACGTCCATGCAGTGACGAACTTCTAAGTGCTCCCAATAAGGCAAGTCCCAATAAATTGACCATTTCTTCCAGATGTTCTTCTGACAGGTTCCCAATTTATGTCTCGTTCCAAGCACAACATCGATATCCTTAACCATATCATAAACATCCTTCCCTCTAAAAGCCCTTGGAGCTGTACCGTCCTCCTTATTTCTGTTGAACTGTTTCTTTATCTTGCGGTATGGGTGAATCCTGGGAAGGAATCTACGGTGACGTATGTACATAGTTTTGCGCGAGTTGTTCAGCCATACACTCTCAGTACCATCTAAGCAGTGCGGACATGCTTTGGCTTCTTTTGTACTAAACACTGACAGGTTACCAAGGGTAAGAAAATCATTGATTGTGCAGAACAACATGGCGTGTAAAGTGAAATTCTCTCGTTTATACGTATCCCATAATTGTACCCCTTCGTTCTATAGTGTCACAAGATCTTCCAGCAATGTTGCTAGGACACATCAATATCGTTCCCAGGTTGCTTCGGCCCTTGAATAAGTAGTGACATCAAAATGTATTTCTGCTTCATACACAGCCAAGGAGGAAGGTTGTACATACATAGATTCACGGGCCAGGTGCTATGTCAGCTGCTCATGTTACCGAAAGAATTCATTCCATCTGTACTCAACCCTAAGCTTATGTTCCTCAGTTCTGCACCGAACTCTTCGAAGCTCTGATCTAAGTTTCTCTACTGGGCATAATCAGCATGGTGTCTTAGCTTTCTATCTTTCTTATACTCCTCTGAGTGCCAACGCAACAATCTTGCCTCCCTTTGGTTCGTAAATAAATGATTGAAACGTGGAATTACAGGTAGATACCCGAATACCTTAGCAGGAGGTCCTTGCTTCACCTTAGCAGGATTATTACGCTTGTATCGGGATGCTTTGCACACAGGACATACATGCATATCTACATACTCTTTACGGTAGAGGATACAATCGTTCAGACATGCATGTATTCTTTTTACTTCCATTCCCAATGGACAAAGAACCTTCTTGGCTTGGTAGGTGGTGCTGGGAAACACGTTTTCCTTCGGAAGGATATCCGCTAGGAGACCTAACAACGCCGTGAAAATCTTGTCGGACCAACCATTGCTTACCTTCAATTTCAGCAGTTCAACCACAGATGATAACCTTATGTATTCCGGCTTGCAGCTAGGGAACAAAGGTTTCCCCGAGTCCTCCAGTAAGCCCTCGAATTTACCAAACTCTCTCTTACTGTAGTTCCCTTCTGCATCGTGTAACATCTGATCCAGATTGTTATCGTGCGACATATCCTCATTAAAAACACAGTCCACATCCGACATATCGTTGACTTTCTCGGCGATGTCGTTATTATTAACTTCCTGTATAATCTAATCTTCACCGTGACTGGTCCAACATGTATACCCCTTTTTGAAACCCCTTCGAATCAAGTGCACTTTGATCTACGCTGGGTTGTTAAACATCTTCAGATTACCGTAATCAATGCATGGATAGTACATAAATTTTATCCCCTTCTTCAATATATCCTACTCGGCGGCTCTTCTAAAAGCAGACACGCCATTAATGTACTCTTCACTCACACGGTTCTCACCGTACATCCAGTTTTGGTCCATCTACGCTACACACGTAACAAATTAGTGTTAAATTAGATTAATAAACTGCAAGTACTCTTCCTATTGACCAAACATACTAAACTTGATTAGTGATTAGCCTAGGGCAAATATAAAGGGTTACAGATCATTACCCTCAGAGCTCACGACGAAAATCCCAAATATCCCACGAGATCCTCCTCCCTTTCTTTCTCCTCTCCTTCTCCTCCCTTCCTCCTTCCCTTCTCCTCTCTTCAGCTTCCTCCTTTCCTTCTCCTCCCCGCCTCCTTTCTTCCCTTCCTTCTCCTCTCTAAGGTGGCGCAATGGGAAGGAGGCAGCAGGGGTGGAGGCGCCAGGGGCAAGGGGGTCTGTCGGGACGGCTAGGTATTTAATAAGAACCGTCTGTAATGTTTGCACTATCACAGACGGTTATTGTTAAAAACCGTTTGTAATAATTCACAGATAGTTTTTAACAATAACCGTTTGTGACGTATGTGATTATCACAGATAGTTATTCTTAAGAACCGTCTGTGAATTATCACAGATAGGTCTATTTACAAACCGTCTGTGACAAGTACAACACAAACGGTTCCAAAGGAACCGTCTGTGAAGAGGTGTCCAGTATAGCCTATTTTGTAATAGTGTGAGAGAGGAGGAGAGGGAGAGAAAAGACGTAGTGAAGCCATACCAATTCGTAGCGGAGGAGAGAAACAATGGTCATATGAGTTGCTTGACCCGGTCATTGACGCGCATCATTGTAGCTGCCTCAGTACCATCCTCCCCCAGGATGAGTTGGCAATTGAGCTTGGTGTGCTGTGGCTGCGCATGTTCCTCACCCAACCCGACTCCGTATTCCATCGTGTGGTACGTATTGAACGGTCCATACTTCTTATTTGCTTCGCAAGATATCGATTTCTAACTTGTTAATTATGTGTACAGGTCAATCTGCATCGGGAGGTGCACGAGTTGGCAGTCTCCATGCATCAGTTGATGCTCGAGGAGTGCTTCAACATGATGGCGTAGGACATCAGAGCGATCATGGCGCAGTTCCTCGAGAAGTCGAGACGGGGGATCGAGATCGCAACTTGTCGTACGCCGAGGGACCAGATGGACCCACCTATGCGTGGACGGGGGGGGGGGGTGAGCCACGGTGCGTCACGCACCAGGACTCCTCACCCGAACGCGACGAGCGGGTCCTCGTGGCACTGTGCTGGGAGTACCCGACACAGTTTGCAGGTCAGCATGAAAAACTCACGTCCGGTTCTTTATTTCGAACTCCAGTAGTTACAAATGGCAATTTTCTCTGATAGGTCCTGAGTTGCACCCGTACACAGGGCGGGTGTACGTGGAGTCGTCCTCTGGTTTTGGGCTACGAGGTATGACTATCTTCCTTGCATGCATAACGTACTACTTCAAGGCTTTAGCCAAGGTTACATGCATAACGTAATGTTTCACAGGTCTTGCACCACTTTGGGATGAGCCGGACGAGGGGACCAGGGAGTTGCACGAGAAGTCACACTTGGGGGACTACTAGTTCGCCCAGCGTGGTAGCTAGGTCTCCGTGGGGGCTTCATAGTTGCACGCCCCGCCTGGACCGAGCCAGCCGACGTAGGACCCCCTCCTAACACCCCCTGGCTACTCGTGTCAGTCAGGTACCTCAGGCGCCTGAGCCTTTGACGTACTCGCCACACCAGCGCCCGAGGCTAGGGGCAACACGTGGGGTACGCCCCAAGAGGGGCCATGAGTAGATATTTGTTCTTGTAAATATCTGTTATGCCATGTAAATATTGATTTCTGTACTACTTATGCTAGCCTCGTGTTTCGATATTTCTTTTTTGCGTGCACACCGAGATCATGTGAGGGAGTCAGCATCAGGACTCCCCATACCACACTATGATGCCAGCTTTTCAGATTGACGTGATAACACTCTATCTCACCAGCTTTTCGGACTGAATGACAATGAACTTGTGCATTAAAATATCATCTTTCATGTCAAATGGTCCATATATCTTATGCAACAAATTACATCTCTTTTTCCCAAATATCGGGAGAACATCGCGCATGGCAACCGTATACCCAAATATTTTGTCTATTCTCTACTTCACATTACATTGTCTTCTCTGATTTTGTATTCTGAACTACGCGAACACTTCAATGTATTACCAATTTTTAAAAACAAAATTTTAAAAAAATTCTGCTACACAGCAATAAAAAAAGGACAAGGCCCTCATGTCGCCATTTCAACTGGTGACAGAAACCTATCTACTGTTCCCTTTGGTGACAGGAATCTGTCGTCATTCCAAATGACGATAGGGACCTAGTTTTGTAAAATAAAAATCGACTATTTATTTTTATAATTATCTTTAAAAATAGTATTATTTTAAAAAATTCCCTGAATGGAGGCTATCTTTTGCAAAACAAAGAACTAGCTCCCCCAAAACTCTTTGACAACGATGACAATCGTTCATCACCAGATGTAAGACCACACCATATGGTCTCTACAAAAAAATATAAATAAAATGATATGAAACAATTTTGTGATGCTAAATGCTGAGCAAAAGCTCCAATATTAAATGTAAGTATAATCTAGTAAGTTAGTAAGCACTTTGTGAATAAATATATAAGTTATTCAATAAAAATTCAACATTATATACTAGAATTTGCCTGATACACGAAACACACCATTTCTTGTTCTATCTCTTCCACTGTTTCAATATTGTTTTGAGATTCTTCTAACTTAAATAACACATAAATGCTATAATTTTATGTCTTCTTAATCTTATTTTAGATATGGTTATATTTATGCCATTGTTTTATCCCTTCCTAATCTTATTTGTTTCCTTTGTTCCAAATTTGATTTGAGAATGTTCTGACTTAAATAATGAATAAGTATGTATTCCTGATCATACTATCAAGATGATGTCGCGTAAGCAACAGAGTTGGTTATCGGGGGAGGACAAGGAGATGACCGGGAGTTTTACGGAGGACCTTGATGGTGTCGGCGAGGTGGTGAGAATGTGGATTGGTGTGGCGGTGGCTGGTGGGAGAGGATTAGGAGTTGAGGGGGACTTCCGCGGAGGACACATTGTTAATTAGTGCCAGCGGCACGGTGGGAATGCTGGTTGGTGTGGCGGCGGATTTTAAGTACGGTAAGGGGTCGGAGGGGAGAATTATATATGGAAGATGGAGTTGAGGTCTGAGGAGATCCACACGATCCTAATCTAACACTTCCATATTTGAGTTTTTCTAGTAAAAACGACACCTAATATTACGCTAGACATCAATTTTTTCAAAACTTAACAAAAATGGCACTCCCTCCGGTAAAAAAAAACATTTGACGGTTTTGATTGTTTATTATATCTAAGATGCAATTTTGACTATTATTTTTCATGATACAATTGTAAAATAGCAGTGACTATATTTCATATATTTTTATTTTATGCACTTCATATATTTTTTCCACCGTTACTACTTAACCTACTAATGTAAGCAGGAGAAGTGGAAAAAATATTAGACGATCGAGGAAAAACTTGAGAAACTTTTTTAGTTAGAAATTGTTAGTACCATAGTCATCCCCTTGTAAAAATTTATAAAAGTATAAGATTATAGTTTTTTTCTACAATGAATCTACTCCTATCATATAAAAGTATAAGTTACTATTATTTCTTACAATGAATCTACCCACATCTTTTTTAGTTAAAAGTTGTTAGTACCCACATCTTTTTTTAGTTAAAAGTTGTTAGTACCATGGTTACCCCTTTGTAAGATTTATAAAAGTATATGATCCTAATTTTTTGTTTACAATGAGGGTACTCATATCATTTTCATGTGACTATCGCATACATTCACTACTACAAAAAGGCGGTTTTGGTTTCGCGACAGTTTGTGTTACCGGCTGAGCTAAAAATCGTATGTGAAGAGATAATATCACAGACGGTTCATGTTGAAAACCGTCTGTGATATTATGGTCATCACAGACGATGTTTTTTTGAAACCGTCTGTGATTCGGGCGGAAATTTTTGAATGCGTGCGCGAGAGGCGAAATATTTTGGCACCGCCCAAACTTTCAAACTGAAGCGGCGCCGCAACCTCTCAACTACTCCAGATCGGTTTGGCTACCAAAATCCCCTTATTTATACTGTTTGCACGTGCCCAACTACTCCAGATCGATTTCGCCGCCTCTCCCAAACCGAAGCGATGTGGTGAGCTCCTCCACCTCCAGTTGTGACGCCACGGTTCACTACATAAGGCACTCTTGTCGTAAGAGTGTCTTGTGCAGTGTCACTATTGTGCCACAACCGGAGGCGGACCTCTTCGTCTTCCCGCCCGATCAATGCCGCCTCTTCTTCATCGCCGGTGATATCCCGCCTCTCCTTCATCGTCGGACCTCTTCGTCTTCCCGCTCGACCAGCGCCCGCTGGCCTCCTCCTCCGCCGTCTCCTCTCCGTCATTGACCTCTCCCATGACAGCGATGGACAAGGCACCCATTCATGCAATTCATCAATACATGCACCTAACTTTCCAAATGGTGTGGCACAGTCCCCTTTTCTGCTTCCTTGTAAGTTATAACAAGGTGTTGTCCACTAACCGCTTTACTTTTGCATGTAGTGTTGGCACAGTCCAAATGGTAGTGTTGGATCACATTTGCAGGTAAAGTAAAGCATATAAATTGGTTTAGCAGAAAATTTCCTATAAAGTAAAGCCAATATGTGTGGTAAGTGTGGGTCATAAAGATCATGCAATGTGTGGTCTCGCGCTATTTCATTCATTTCCTATATTATGATTGATTCCCATAAAAAGTTCTATTGCACGATGGTGATATCGTTCTCATAAATAAGCATGCATCTGAATGTTGATGAACTGAAGGAGGCCTATTTATAAGAACAAGATCACCATCTTGTAATAGATAATATAGCTATCACAGACAGTTCTTAACTAGAACCGTACGTTTGTGATAATAGACTATCACAGACGGTTCATAGTAAGAACCATCTGTGGTAATAGACTATCACAGACGGTTCATAGTAAGAACCATTTGTGATAAAGGTTATCACAGACGGTTCAAAAACCGTCTGTAATATCCTTAGGGTATTACTGACTCATAAAAATAGACGGTTCAGAAAACCGTATGTGGTGTTGTTTCCGAACCGCTTGTGATTTGCGTTTTTGTAGTAGTTATTATTACAGATGAACAACCAGTTGGTAACATGCTTCTAGGGTGATGAGAATTTGTGAATAGACGAATCTATTCTCATCACTGTTATTAGCGGTCAACCAGTTAACAAAACAAAATTTGTGACCATTAGATTAGAGAAAATACAACTTCTGCCACGATCATCGCTACGCCAATATTTTTCGTATGATGCAGTAAAGGTGTTGAACCGGGGGTAGGAGATCGAGGCAGGAGACGACGGTGAAGCACCGAGAGGCCTTGGAGAAAAAGGTCACCGTACGTAGTTAATTTTTAGTGGAGAAGTTAAATTTGAGCACGGTTGGTCTTGTAGTAGGTATGTGGTTCGTGGGCACGTCGATGGGAAGTCCCAAACACGAAGGACTAGTGCTCCCGCACCCACGTGTCGAACAAGTGCTCTGTGACGAGTTATAGCACGGTGGCAACCTAAAGACACTCGATCATGTGCAAGCACAGTGACACGAAGCTGGCCTACAACAAGTTCATCTAGCTCGCTCGCAGTCTACCTCGCCGGGGGCTGAGCTACCTGCACTCCAAGAAGATCATACACCGCGATGTGAAGGCGGAGAACGTGTTGCTGGATAGGTAGAAGACACTCAAGATCACCGACTTTGGCAATATTGCTCGTGGGGAGTCGCGGGATGAGTACACGACCGACACACTTGGGTACATGCCACTGGAGGTGCTCCAAGGCAAGCCGTACGACCAAAAGTACAACGTCTATAGCTTCGGCGTCTTGCTATGGGAGACCTATTGTTGCGTCATGGACTATCCCAACTACAGCTTTGTCAACATCTCCTACCACATCGTCGAGCTGGTTAGTCTGTCCATTCATCTATGATATATCGCCTTAGGCGGGAAACAACTTGGTTTCGAGATCTAGAACATAAACATAAAAATTTTCATTATAGATGTTTTTGTAACTTGTAACGATCAATTATATTGACATAATTTTCTACCATAAATAGTTGTTGGTGCGTGAAATTCCTTATCTTCGAATTTCAGTCCATTATATATTTATTTGTAAAATTGTTAACTTGACATAGATTCAAGTCTTAACAACTCAACTATTACACAATGTTGGACTCAACTATGTGCTTATGTTTGCGCAACATCCTCTTGATAATATGATTAGGAAGACAAATTTATTCATTACTAGTCATCAACCCATGCACCTGCACAGGCTAGCAAATTTTTTTTAAAAAAAACATGAATATAGAAAGTTTATGATGAATATTGGCTGTATTTGTGTAATAATATGAACTGCGCACAGAGGAAAAGTTTACGACTATGCATTTCAATGTGTATTACTAAAAACACGTTGGAGCAAATTTTTATAGGGTGTGAAACTTAGTTATTTGTCAAATACGCGCACGGAGAAAAAAAGCTATAGTTACTTAAGCTTTCTAATAAACGACAGTAAAATATGTTTTCAAAAAATCTATAGTTACATATGCTTTGTAATAAAAGGCAATAAAATACGTTTTCAGTAGTTTGGAAACGTAACTTTGAATCTTACAATCGCTACAAATTACTTACAATCGCTACAAATTACTTAAGTGCCATCTTTATCCATTCACTCCTATGCATTCATGTTGCCTTCATTCATCTGCCTCCCCCAATCCCAGTTCGATTTCCTCCGTGCCAACACAAACTAAAGAAGGCGAGCTGCACTTATTGAATGGTTCTGGCGACAGACTTCGCAAGCGTGGCGGCAATGACTACCACAGCATGGTTAGGTTTTTTTTTTTGGAATTCTCCAATGGTTGTAAAATTTTAAGAAGCCTAGATGGAATTTGAAGATTTGGGCTTTCGTTTACTCTATTTTAATCAGGTTTGTCGTATTCAATGCTTAGGAATTTGGATCTCTGTGATCTTCCTCCAAATTTATGCATTTTATTTGGCAATCTTACAATCGCTACAAATTACTTAAGTGCCATCTTTATCCATTAACTCCTATCCATTCATGTTGCCTTCCTTCGTCTGTCTCCCCCAATCCCAGTTCGATTTCCTCTGCACCAACACAAACTGAAGAAGGCGAGCTGCACTTATTGAATGGTTCTGGCGACGGACTTCGCAAGCGTGGCGGCAGTGACTACCCCAGCATGGTTTTTTTTTTTTGAATTCTCCAATGGTAGTAAAATTTTAAGAAGCCTGGATGGAATTTGAAGATTTGGGCTGTCGTTTACTCTGTTTTAATCAGGTGTGTAGTATCTGATGCTTAGGAATTTTGATCTCTGTGATCTTCCTCCAAATTTATGCATTTTATTTGGCCCCTGGTATCGAGATGATGTGGAATGAAAGAATTTAGTTGTTTCCTAAAAACACACACTTTACAAACTCACCCTTTTTTTTGTACATGGTCATTCTCTCTGCTGCTTGATTGGGAAGGTGAATATTTTTTAGAATGGAAGAAGGGCCAAATTAATAATAACACTTGATTACTTTTTTTCACAAGGAATTATGGAGGTATTTACCAGTGGGAGTGGGGCTTGCTTTGGATTTTTATTTGTTTTTTTTATTATTTTGGAGTCCATGGCGTAGACGGCTAGGAGACATAAGCATTAACCTTTTTCATCCCGATTTAGCTTTGACTGCATGAATTGTGTGCGTTTCGGTAAGCCATGCTAATATCCATAGCTAATCTACACCGTATATTACACAAATAAATGGTCAGGATGTTTCTTTTTCTCCGATTAAGGTGGGAATTTCTAATATTTTTTCTTTTTCTCTGATTATTGTGGTAATTTCTAGCCTTTTATATTCTAGAATTAACGTGGTAGCTTCTAGGAGAGCCTTCAATTAGTATAGATATAGATTTAAGTTAGAACACTCTCAATTCAAATTTGAAACTATGGAAAACAATAAGAGTAGGAACAGATAAAACAATGGAAGAGATAGAACCATCCATAAATTTAGATTAGGAAGACGTAAAATTGCAGCATTTATGTTTTATATAAGTTAGAAGAATGTCACAACAATATTGAAATACTGGAAGAGATATAATCGCAATGGCGTGTTTTGTGTATCAGGCAAATTTTAATATATAATTTTGAATTTTTGTAGAATAGAAAAGGTTGTCTTCTCTAAATCATCTATGGTCGTCATCCAAAGTATCTAGATTTTTATAGATCAATTGTTATTATATACGTGATGGAATATTTAATTAAACATCTGCATTAGATTTTTAGCAGTTCATGCATCTTAGAGTTTCTAGAACAAAAATGGCACGGTAAAACAAAAACACATATTTATGGGTGCCTGTTAGTTCCCGCTGTAGTGTCCTCCTCGACTGACATAGACTTAGAATGCCTTGATGAAAGCATAACACAGTAGTTCATAGAAGAGCTGCTCAAAATAAACGTATGCAAAAAACCGTCACTCTTGTGTGTAAATAGAGTAGTCCTAAGCTCACTTCTGGAAGAAAACAAAAGAAATGCCACCCAAAAAACCCGCACAAACCAACACCGCAATAATAATTTTTCAAAAGAAATTAAAGTGGTGTCCAGATTAACTACAAGGCTATCATCTATTCATAAGGTGTCTTATCCTTTTTTTTTCTCGCCCGCCGCCGTGTGTTCCTCCTTCGGAAACCCCAATTAACGTCAACAAGGCAACAATTAACGACTAAACCCTCACTCAACCCCTCCTTCAGTCCTTCGCGGCCACCCTCAGGAGTCAGGAGGGCGTGGTCAGGCATTGGACAACGCCTACTACCGGATGCCGCTCAACGGGCAGGTCGTCTTCTCGTCGGACGCGGCACAGGCATCTGCCGACGCACCCAAGACACGGGCCTTCGTCGCGCTCTGCACCGCCTCGCGTGACTATTTCTTCACTGCCTTCGTTAAGTCCATGCTCAGTTGATGGCGCCTTCAACGCCGGCCAGGAAATCCGCGCGAGCAAACAGCCGACCCGCAAACAAATTACTCCGTAGCAGCAGTGGATCAACACTACGGATCCATCTAAGGCAAACATTATTTTTTGTCGTGCATCCAGCTAGCTAGCTAGCATACAGGTAGCGCAAATTAAAAAGAAAAGGGAAGAACACAATTAAGCCAGGGGAAACAAAAAATAATGTTACAAACACCACAAGAAAACTGTGCTTGCAAAGGATGTCACAAGATATCAATCACTGCGGACAGGCGAAACGCTTTACGGTAAACATCACTGCAAAGCCGTGATCGTAGAGGTCCGAACACTGTCAATATTTCTTCATGTTAACTTCAAAGAAGTAACAGCAAATAAATAAGGGTAAAGTAGAAACAGAGCATTGATCGTATCTAAGTTTTACAGCACCATGCTTCAATGTTTACCCAAAACTTACAAATTCGCCTCCATTTGACAGCATTTCAACCTCGTCTTGTCAGGCAGCAGGTAGTCTCCAGTCTCCCTCCCCATTGACAATAAAATTCATCCATCTAAGGATGGACACATGGTGGCTCAAAAAATTTTGTACTGGGTTGCTGTGAATCATATCAGTCACTATTTCCAATTTTACAACAGTGCTACAGCTGTGGCTCAAACCAGCTGAAACACAACGATATATGCCTAAGCGATGAACAATTTCACAGAGAATTTATGGGCTATCAACTTGCCTGCACTCCTTGCTTCTCCGCATTTTCTTCCTTTGGCAGCTCCTTCATTGTAGTCGTGTTACTCAATTCACTATCTACTACTGAACTGGTAGCAGACACTCCATCAGCAGGAGCAACTGGGGTCGATCGGCCAGAGTTGGATCCCGAGTATTGCCCCATGGATTGCTTTGATGTGTTCAGTGCATGACAATGTGGGCAATAGTATGTAATATGCGGGTAATCTTCCTTCCGGGCCAAGCCTGCACATTAGTATATTAGGTAATTCATCCATTATTTTTAACGCAATAAGTGAAAAAGATTAAAAAAACAGCTTTATTTATCATACACACCATTATGCATATGGCAATAGCCACAGATCAAAGCATACGATTGTGATGGGTCCTCCCCCACAAGTAAGGCAGCGATTTTTGCAATCCATCCACTATCACTTGCCCCTGAGCCTTCATAATGTTCTACCACCATTGGAGGCTGTACAGTTTCCAGGCCAGCACTAACAGTTGGACTAGATTCAGGTCCCTGTGCTGAAGTATGAGCAGCTGTGGTGCTTCCAGTCCTGCTGCGTCTTACATTGGGTTGCTTCCTGTTTCTCAGCCCATCTGATGGTAATATCTCAACATCATTACTCTTAACCACCGCTGCATCCAATTTTGGTTCTTCCCCAACATGTACTTTCAAGCCAGTCTCCGCCCCCAGCTTAGATGCCAAAACCGAAGCTGCCGCAGCCTTTGCAGCTGGATCAAGATCATATTTCTGCACATGTTCAAGTTTGGGAACACTTTGAAAAATGACAAGATAAAAATTTGATTACAAGTACTGAACTAGTAATTGCCACTTACCTGAATAAGCTGTTGGGTAAAGTAATAATTTGTTCTTTCTTTCAGTTCATCAATCTTGGCTTTCCTCTCAGCTCTCAGCTTTTCAAGTGTCTTCTGGTCTTTCCGCTCAACTGTGATCAGATATGAATAGGAAGTCATTTAAATATACTAACAAGGCGTACTGATTTCAGTGCCAATATCCTTCCTGGCAAAACAAATGTTATCCTTTAGACATTTGCACAGCAGAACAATCATGCAAATTTTGTTGTGGCCATTGGTTGGGTTTAGGTCCGATGACCGAAGGAAGGGCGCTCGCCCACATCTAACCACCGGCAGAGATCTTCTCTGATGTGGTAGAGAAGCTCTGAGGCCTGCTTTTAGAAGAGGATGGAGACTAGAGAACTTTGTTTATTTCTTTCTTAATCATAACCGATACAATGCTATCCCTTTTATAGGGATGGCTAGACTTGACCCTTAAGAATCCTATCTTTAAATTAAGGAAACTAATCGCTAATAATCTAAAAGGAAACCAACCCCAAATAGTAAGGAAGCTAATTATTCCAATCCTAATCTCTTATAACTTCCTAATGATTAACCACAAGGAAGCTTCCTGCTGTCCCCCTTTGCTGTGGACGCTTTTGTTGGTAAAACGTATCAGAGGAGGAGATACAAAGCTGCTGCAACACTTTTGGCCAGAGGAGCTGTAGCCATGTCGGACTCAGGAACAGTAACCGACTCCGCTACTGTTGCCGATATGGCAACAGGGATTTCGAAAGGTGGGGAGTTTGGCAAGGGGAGAAGACCCAGTTGATTAATACATAGAGTAGTCTCCTTAAGAGATGAGATAGAATTAGTTTCTCCTTAAGAGATTGAATTAGAGAAGAGGTTAGTTTCCGTATTCAATTCGGCTAGTACTTTCCTTATTGTCATTTCTGAAAATTCTGCATGCTTAGTCTATAAAAGCAGCGGATGTAAAGGAGAGAGACTCAATCAATCAATAAACAAAAGATTCCTCCACCTAGTTTCGGCAGAGATAGAGCCCTTGCGCCGCCGGCATAGTGCCATCGTGCCAAGGGGCGTTCTTCGCTTCGCCAATTATTCTTTCCGGTCGATCTTACACCTCCATCTTTTCTAACGCCATATCATTTGGTATCAGAGCTTTCACCACCACCCTTCACCTTGGAAAGCAACAAAACCATTGACAACGTGCTCCAGCAGCTCGCCGTAATGATGACAGAGATCAGCGGCATCAAGGCACAACAAGCGACACACGACCACGTCATCGCCGACTGGAAAACCGGCGGCTCGACAGCAGTCCACACGCCACCCGGGGGGTTCAGCGGCAAGATGCATGGTTGGGAGAGTCATCCGACAGTAGAGCGCGCGATGATGACGACCGGCGCACCGCTGCACTCTTCCACAAGCTTTCTTTTCCAACCTACGATGGCGAAGAAGATTCTCTTCCGTGGTTCAATCGGTGTGAGCAATTGTTCCGTGAGTAACGCACCATGGAAGAAGAGAAGGTTTGGTTGGCATCATATCACTTGATTGGTGCCTCCCAACAGTGGTACTACCAACTCGAACAAGATGAAGGCATGCTGTCATGGTCATGCTTCGCGGACTTCGTCAACATGCGGTTTGGACCGCCCATCCGAAGCAATTCCCCTGGAGAATTGGTGCAATTACGACGGACAACCACGGTGGATGCTTACCAAAGGAAGTTTTTGGCACTTCTATGTCGCACTGAACCACTCTCGCCGTTACAACAAGTGCAACTTTTCACGGCTGGGCTCGGGAAACCATTGCAGACGGATGTTGAGCCTCAACATCCCACCCATCTCCAGACTGCCATGAGTCTGGCGAGGGCCTATGAGTAGCGCCTTGAAGAAGTAACCGTGGAGCCAAAGCCACCATTAAAACACCCCAGCTCCGCGCTTCTTGCCTGTACCGGCGGTGTCCAAGCCAAGTGTGCCGACAGCTGGACTAGTGGTGGCGGCCATGCTAGCACTTCCTTCGGCCACTGACATGACAGCGCAACCAGCCTCTTGGTTCTGACGTTTGTCTGTTGAAGAGATGTCTGATCATCGTACAAAAGGGTTATGCTCCAATTGCCCTGAGAAGTTTTTGCGGAATCACCATTGTTCCATGAAAGGCATCTTTCTCTTGGAACTTGATGACGTAGACAATGTGACGGATGATGACGATCATGTGGAGATTTCATTACATGCTCTCACTGGCATCCGTACTGGCCGTACGATGAGCCTTCCAGTGGAGATAAATGGACACGAATTGATTGCCTTAGTGGACTCCGGCACCACCCACACCTTCCTCGCCGAAGCAGTGGCGCATCGCCTCGGTTTGTCGCAGACACCACAACCAGGCATGGGAGTCACGATTGCCAACGTTGACTGCATGTCTAGTGTCGGCATTTGCGCCAACACTTGTTTCTCTATTGATCGTGAGGAGTTCTTCTCGGATTGCTACGTTATTCTGCTTGATGGATTTGATGTGGTTCTTGGCGTTCAATGGCTCCGGACACTCGAGCCCATCTTATGGGATTTTATGAAGCTTACCATGTCCTTCTGGCGGGTGGATCATCGGATCACTTGGACCGGTTTGAACGGCCAGCCTTCCGATAGTCGCATGTACACCCTCATTGGTCGCAAGTTCCTCAATACTCTCCTTGACGAGTTCACTAATGTTTTTGAGGAGCCCAAGGGTCTTCCACCACGCTGACGCCATGATCACCACATCCACCTCCTTCCAGATGCCGTTTCTGTGGTTGTTTGACCATATCGCTACCCTCAACTCTTGAAGGCCGAGATTGAAAAGCAATGTAATGACATGCTGGCCCAAGGGTATTATTCGGGAGTACCTCGGCGTTTTCATCACCTGTTTTTCTTATTAAAAAACAAGATGGTTCGTGGTGTTTTTGTGTGGACTATCATGCGCTTAACGATAAGATCGTCAAGGACAAATTTTCCATCCCCGTCATCGATGAGCTTTTGGATGAACTTAATGGGGCTCGTTTCTTCACCGAGTTGGATTTGCACAGTGGATATCATCAAGTCTTGATGCATGGTCCCAATGTGGAGAAGACATCTTTTCATACGCATCGCGACCACTTTGAGTTTTTTTGTCATGCCATTCGGCCTCACTAATGCCCCAGCGACATTCCAAGCCCTCATGAACGACATTCTCAAGCCTTTCATTCATTATTTTGTTCTGGTTTTCTTTAATGATATTTTGATCTACAGTTCGTCTTAGGCAGAACATAGTTGGCTCTCAAGAGAGCCAAATGCCTCTTTGGCGAAGAGTCTGTGGCGTATCTCGGCCACATTATTTCCGGCCAAGGCGTGGCCATGGATTCTGACAAGGTCGCCACCGTTCAGGCTTGGCCAACACCGTGCTCTATCCATGCCCTTCGGGGGTTTCTTGGTCTCACAGGATACTACCGGAAGTATATCAAGGAGTATAGCGTCGCGGCAGCACCCCTCACTAAATCGCTCAAGAAAGAGCAAAAGTTAGGAAAGGCAAGTGGAAACAAAAGGAAACCTAACACCATTGATAAGATTGCACACAAACAGAAGTGCAAAGACTGGTATTGTGAGAGTCAAAGTGTCAAACTATAAGCGCTCCATATATTGAAGATGTAAAGAAAACCATGTGACGTGTTAGTGGCTTAGTGCATTACATATATTGTGAATGGTTTCGTGTTGTGTGAGTGCTTATCAGAAATAAAAAAATGGAGGTTGGAAGTTTAATTGGTTCAAATTTCAAGTCAAGAGACTTAACAAAGAAATTGACCCCAGCATTGGGGGACTACTATGACACTCTCCCTAATAAGAGCATGCTGTTAATTGTCAGAAAGAAACCAACACAGAGTTTTATACTTAACGAAACCACAGCACGAATATAGCTTACAAAGGTTCCATTGAACATACAAAAAACAGCAACACAAATTTATGGCAATAGTTTGAATATGTTGATCAATAAATAGGAATAGAAATGGTATGTTCTGAAAGGGGTTTCAAGATACTTACGCATCCTTGTGAAGTTTACAACTGTTAAATATATCACAGAAGATACAGCAGGCAAAACAAACATAGGAAGCACTCGAAGTGCCCTCATTTGCCAAGTTAGATCCTCATTTCTTGTCATCATGATAGCATAAGCAACAGCCACCACCTGAGAACAGGACCAAACTATTAAACAGGAAGAAGTTGCTTGCACATGCAGTGCAAAAAAAGAGTCATTATTGTTCTAAGATAAAATGTAAACCGCATCATATACAGTACACCAATCGAAAAAGGGAAAAGAACACTAGAATGGAAAAGATAAGAGTCATAGAGAGATGTGTTTATTTTTAGCAGCTGATTGTCAGAAGTTTCAGAATGCATCAATGATGGCCCATGAAATCCTTGAAAGACACCACAGCAATTCCTGATATGTTATAATCCCTAAAATGCAAAACTCAATTATTCACATAACTAGACGAGCACAGTGAAAAACTGCAAAATCACATGAAGGGCCCAAAAAGAGATACTCTCACTGCAGCTAGACAGAAAAACCAACTGTTCCTTTTTGGTCGATACTCAAATAAATAAACCAGTTCATCAATCCTACAAGTTTTCTAATCAAAATCTCAAATACACCAAGGTGCACCTAGACACTAGCATAATGTTCCTGTAAGGCTGTAAACGCACTGATTGCTCCATCCAAATACCTGCTTTTTATGCATCACGAATCTAAGAATGCAATTAAAATATACTAATTTCTATTTTGAATGAGTAGCACACGAGTGAACCTTTTGCACAATTGTCAAAACTCTTCTGTAAACTTCAAAAAAATTCAGCATAGACGACATTTGTTTGCTAGTGCCTCGTAGTTAATAACTACAAAAGGAATTCATGAATAGCATTGGCTTTATGAACATGAAAACCTGACAGAATAAGCATAGCCAACCATTCTATATATATTTCCAGTGAGAAGATTTCACCCTTTAGTCTAAACTATAAACATTGGAAATTCAGAGTAACTGACCATTTCTCATCATCTTAGGATGATTCCTCCACAATCCATTCTTGACAGAACTAATATTTCCAGAGAATATAGGCGTGAATCTTCCATATCATATGAGAATCCGCTCTGTGCCTCACTAGTAATCCGAATGTATCACTAGTGATCTTTTTGATTCGGGATGTCATGTACCATTTTTCATTCATTATAAACTGAAACGGAGTTTTACATAATTAGAACAGAACGGAATCATCCTCCGACCTTATCTCCAGCGCCAAGCTAATCTGGAATACCTGTTTCTGTTGTTGCTTGTGAAACTCTGAAAACACTGTGTTTACTTTGTTTCAATAAAGTTGTTTCCCTTTTACTCCATATAACAATACTATCGCATATTATGTGTTCACTGTCTCATCCTGTTCCACTTCACCCCACAAACTCATCTCAAGAATCACAGCAATAAACCACAATATGCACTCAAAATCTCCAAAGATTGATCACCGGAGCAAGAACAGATAGTGAAATCTCCAAGTTTAACAAATCGAATAACCACGAATCCAAACAACGGTAACCACAGCCCGCACCACCAAAATCATCCGAAACAGGCTAACAAGTAACAACAGTATTTTCGGGAAAAAACAGAAGGAAAGGAAATTTGGAGACCTCGGCGAGGACGGAGAGGACGATAAGGTTGCGGACGGCGCGGCGGGAGAACTGCGTCCGGCGGCGCATCCGCGCGTGCACGGCGGCCTCCTCCTTGGACAGGTACTGCAGCCGCTTCTCGTAGTCCTCGCGCCCGCCGAAAAGCCCGCGCCATATCCTCCCCAGCAGCCCGCCCCCCTTCCTCTTCTCCTCCTCCTTCGCCTTCCCCTCCGCTGGCTCCGGCGCTGCCACCTCGCCAGCCCCCGCCTCCGCCGCCCGGGAAGCCATTGCCGGGCCGCGCGGATCTGCGCGTCGCGGGATCCGATAGGAGAAGAAGTGGTGCGGCGCCACGCGACGGTGACCCCCGCGCTGCCTGCCTCTGGACGCGTCGACGCGACCGGTCTGGCTCTCGAGAGAGCTCTCGGCGCCGTGACTTTTGGGTGATTTGGCGTCCAAGTGGGGAGAGACGAGTAGACGAGAAGTAAGGCACGGGCACGCGTCCAGCCCAGTGCAGCGGGACGGGTTCGTATGGTGTTCTTGTATACGTAGTTCTATCGTTCGGGCCGGCTCGACATGGAAATCGACGGTTTGGATCGACTAAAAGCAGACCATAAGGTCACAATCTCTCGCATCCAAATACACTTGTTCGCAACTTAGCTGCTCCCAATAGGCAGTATTTTAGTGTAGTTTTTTTAGTGCATGGAAAGTGTTAGGATATTATCTTTCTAATGCATAGTTTTTTACGGTGTAGTATCTTAGATTGTTTCATTTAATTACATACATGATCTTTACTAGTATTTGAGCATTGTGGTCTATTTGTGGTATGTACTAAAGTAATACGTGTTTGTTGACACACACAAACGTAAATACATGAGATCAATCACAATAAATTTTATGCGTTGGATTTCGAGATCAAACCGGTATCCAGATTAGACACTAGAGTACCCTCTCTCTTCATTAACTATAGTGCAATATCATCATTTTACCTACATGATAGGTTTAAAATACCAGTCAGAGTAGAGCACTAGGAACAATCTATATGTATCTATCGTCTTTTGCTACAGGATTTCACATTTCACAGTTTTGGACAATCACAAGGCGATCGAAAGCAACGTTCTACTTCTAGTCTACTACTGCTTCGGTAAGGTTGCAAGACTTGGCAAAGAACTGGAGAACTACGAGTTGCGCAGCATGTGCAGTGTGCACACCTCATCTGGCTTTGGTTCGGAGGCGCGAGCAAGTCAACACGCGTGGAGACAGATCAGTTGATCACCCGAACTCCCAAAGTCATCTGCTCCGATCTACTGGCACCGGGCTGGAATTTGGAGGCAACCCACGCGTCATCATCATGCCTCCATGTTTCTTACATCGATGTTGCCGCCGCATTAAAAAAATCCCCAACCGCGCAGTACTCGGCAACCCAACTAATAACTATACGTACACGACCACAATTCAATACTCGCAAAAGCTTCTTCAGGAAAATGATCCCAAGCTCGCAGGCCGCAGCCACGGTCTTCTGACTTTTTACACACGTTGATCATCCAACTCAATTCAATGGAAGAGTTGGCACAGGTTCATTTCAAGCCTTGAATGTTCTTTTCATTTGGATCGTGAGGTGTGGCAGCTCGAAGGACTTGCCGAAGCGCAAGTAATGAATCAACCACACATACACATGTGCTCAATTTTTTTTAGAGTTTCTTTTTAGAATCATTTTTTTGGGAGTTAACCACATGTACTCTACCTAGCTGTAACCATGGCAATTGGCACGAGACGTTTCAGGAGTCAGGACGAAGCTGAAAAGCTTTTTTTAGATTACAGGTCGAAACGCACTCACGCACATGCATCACGCGTACGCTCACACACGCATAAATGTATTTTTAGCACACGCTTAATCTAGAGTGATGTCTAAATTCAATGAAACGTGGACACATGCTTTGACCACCGAACACATCTACATGTGCATGTACTATTTCTGAAGAAATAAATCCTACCAAATGAGACATGTACACCGAGCCAGAGGCTCAAACGTGGATGGACTGAACAAACACCCTTGCACCAAACCAACCGAGCATAGCTCGGTTCTCACGAAGTTGAATAGAATTTTTTTTATTAATTAACCATTTTTAAAATTTTATTTTAAAGTTAACCTCCGGCGTACTTTATTTCTAATTCTGACCCTTTTGGTCACGCCACCACCCGTGACGTGACAAAACAACGCTGTCACACTATAAGATAAGTCCGCTAAATAGCACTTTTGGTCACACCGCTGATGGTGGCGTGACCAAACAATACTGTCACGCCACGTGACAGCGTTGTTTTGTTACGTCACGAGTGGTGGTGTGTCCAAAAAGGTTAGAATTATAAATAAATTGCGTCAGAGTTAACTTTAAAATAAAAAATAAAAAAAAAGGTTAATTAATTAAAAAAAAAAGTTCAGCTGAATAGCTGGACGCCTTGACTGAAGCTTTATTTTTTAGCTTTATTTTAAGCTAAACTGGACCGAAGGTCTTGAGGAGCAGATGAGGGCTTGAGCTCAGCTCGCAGTTTCAGTCCAACCCTTTACAAGCTCAACATGCGATCCCCGCAGGCTATCTTCAGGATAAGCCCAACAGGCGACTCCCGCACGCCACACGCATCAGTTGCGCTGCGCAAGCTGTCCAAGCCCAACTCTCAGCGCAGCGCAGCTGCACAAGACAGCCCCAACATCGCAACATCTCTGGCTCTGCGCCCCAAATTGCAATCGACAAATAGCTGCCGGAGCGACGACTTCTATTTTTAGCTTCTTATTTAGATCTTATGCAGCAGTATTAAACACTTTACTTCTTAAAACCATCAGATTCTACTTCTCGCGAAGAGTTGTCTTCAAAATAAACTAGCGAGGAGAAACATCCTTCCCACAGATTCTCGTAGGAATCCAACTTTGTAGAAACAAAAATACCCCTTGAAGTTCATAGGTTTTACCCGCAAATGCCATCGAACTACCCCTTGTCTCATCCCACCGCGCGACACCCCCTCGCGTCCCAGTTGGCATTCCCCTCGCGTCGTCATCTCGTCTCGCACTCGCATCCCGGTTGGCATTCCCCTAGGCGGCACCAGCCCTTGTGTGCACCTCTGCCGGCTGTAGAGTGCGCCGTTGCTAGTATCCGAGAGACTCGAGCCTGCCCCGGAAAGCCTAGAGGCCTCCGCCAACGTTTCCTGACTTCATCCTCCCTGCGTCGTCCGACTGTGAGTTCTGTTCCTCCCCTGCACGCCGTCGCCTCCACCGTCTCACCTTCCTCCGTTCAAGATTTTCATCTGCTCCCTCCCTGTTTGATTTTTTTTTTAACTTCAACTCTGTTTGGTTCTAGTTCTGGGTCGGCTCGAGGGTTTCCCTGTGCTTGCTCGGCACCTATGGTTTTCTTGCGTCCGTAAACTTCTGTTTCTGTAAATTGCCCTGGTTCACAGATCATGTAGGCAGCCATCTAGCGCTAGCTATCGAGAATTCGTTAATTTCTTTGTTCATGAAATCGTGTGACATCGAGGAACGCGTCAAAATCAAAACCTGGTTCCAAGATGTTGAGGCTCGAACTGTTCAACGATAGCATGGTTGTATGTCAAATTACTTTCGTACTGGTAAAGAAATCGATGGTCTTTAGTCTTCCACTTGCTTCTTGTTTAAGAATTTGTTGGTTTGTTGCCCCAGTAAGCAATAATTGATTCGTCGTACTGTCCAAAGGGGGGATTTTTCTGAAAAACGCAAAATTTGATATAGCTTTGAAATTTGCCATTATCACCTCTTTTCTTCCCTTTTCTTTTCTTTTCTCCCATTTTCAATTAATTCCCCACTGAACTTCCCCTTTTGTCCCTCATATATTCCTCTCTATCCCTTATGCCCCTTCTATCCAACTCCCTTCTGAACCACGCGATGAACTAGGGCACGCTGCCCTGGTGAACAACGCCACCTCCCCTTGCTCCCGCCGGTCCTACCCCCTCCTCACCGGCCACCGCAACCCAGCCCTACCTCCCTTTGCTCCTCGCTCAACCCCCAAAGAGCCTTCAGATCTTCCCCAAAGAAGCCATCGATCCACGGTCGGCCGCCTCGAGCTCCAAGCCCCTTTGCGGCCGCCTCCCTCCAGTCAATCGCCCCAGAGCTCCAAGCCCCATAGCGGTCGCCCTCGAGCTCCAAGCCCCCAGTCGGTCGCCCCCGAGCTCCTAAACCCCAAGCCCCTCAGCGGCTGCCGCATGGAAGAATCGCATTGTAGCAGCGGGTAAATATATTTTTTCTGTCATATTGTGGACTATGTGTGGTGGAAGAAGACTTCGCTGTAGCTAACATGTTCTTCGCATTTCATTTATTTGTTGGTGTTGGTGTACAGTTGAGTGTGGTACCACATATAGAGTAGTTGCTAACTTTGCTGCGAACGTAGCACGGCTTGATGATGGCAGCACCAAATCATATGCAGCTGTAGCTCATGATTTGGTGGTAGATGATAGAGATTTGTACTCAATGTTAGATCTGAACGCTGACTTGAAACGGAAGTCAAATTGGGGGTCAACACAGGATGCTTTTATATGGTATTTTGATAGTAAGAAAGGAACACAAGTAAGAGTATGTAGCGATGCAGAACTTCTGGAGTTGTTTGATGCAAACATGGATAGCAAGTTGGTTTATTTGTTCATCACTACAGTGGATAGGTAAAAAAAACTTGTCAACTATTTGCAATGGAATTTCTAGTGCTTCGCACTGTCAGTCTTGTCGAACCTGGGAACGAAGAATCCCAGATTCTTTGTGTGTCATACACTAGTCCAGGAATAGCCAGTGTACACAATCAACAAAAGTGATAGCAAAATCATATCACATATTTATTAATTGATAAACAGAGTTTATTACATAATTGGGCACAAGGCCAAATAAGAAACAGCAGAAGCAAAATAATAAGTAGGCCACACGATTCGCCACAAGCAATCGTCTGAGGGCGTAGCCTAATCGTCCTGATCCTCACCGTCTTAATAAAATTCTTCACCTAAATAAATATTATTCAGTAAGAGTGAGCACAACTTCCGTGCTCGCAAGTTACACCTAATAACAGAATAAAGTGCATGCAAAAGTAATCAAGTGAGGCTTAATAGGGTTCTTTTGCGTAAAGCAGCATTTTCAATTTTAAATATTCATACTAAGTTTTAAGGCAATTGTTAATATATAACTAAAATCAAACTTTAAATTGTCACTTTTATAGTAGATAACCTCCATACATGAATGGTGAAGGATACCCTCCTATCACATGGTCGACCGCCCAATTTTACCACAAGGATTAACCATCTTGAAATCATGTGCTAAATTCATTTTAAAAACAAAACCAAATTCTAACTTGAGTGGCTTTGCTCAGCATGTCCATGACTGTGGACACGGCTATTCGAATAGTTTTACACTCTATAGAGGTTGTATAGCTTTACCCATAAGACATGACTTCTCTAGTTTGTTTGGCATCCATTGATACCACTGTTCACTACCTTAGGCAAGCAGTCTATAGCACGTGACAATACCTTTACAAAGCGTCATTCCACCGTAGTCCTACCTTGCTAAGGTTTCACTTCCTTTGGATTAACCATCCTCCAGATTTAAGCCCCTGCTTACGCCATGTGGGAATATATAAAAAGTAGGTCATTCTGATGCCCACACATCAACAGGGCACAACAACGATGGAATGTTGCAAATTAGTTAGCCAGGTCCTACCCACTCAGGACATGTGGTAGTACGATGGGACTTAGCAAGATGCAGCTCGAAGACCGGTCCTTAATTGACTTGGGCAACTTCCAAAATAACCCCTGGGCCTCAACCCTACCCAGATTGAGCTCGTACATAAACCTGCACCCACAAACTATCCATTTCGCCCAAGTCCAAGCTAATTTTTTATTTGATTTTATTTTTCAAAGCATTTGTAAACTTCCATGACACGCCAATGCCATGGGCACAATTTAAACAACATTTGATTTTTGGCTGTAAATTCCCAAATCAAATATTTCGGGTCTAAGCATGGCTAAGCATTTTTTTTTCAAACTATTCTAGTTCATACTATTGCATAAACTAGATTTTCATGTCAACGAGGTTTATTTCAATGTCAAGATTGGCAGTACAAAGGATTTAGACATAACTATAATTTAAAAATAGGTATTTAAATTACATTGAATAGAAATACGCATGCAATAATAATTCAAAATAAAATTCAAAATAATAGAATCAAATATGATCAAAGGTATAACTTGCGTTGCTCGAAGGACTCTTCTTCTTCTAATTCAAATTCTCTGGATTCATCGAAATCTATACATGAAAATAGGCCAAATTCAAATAAAAATTCAAATTAACTCCAAATTAAATAATTTTCATTTATTTGGCTATATCTTGAATTAATACAAATTTAGAAATTTGAATCGTAGAAATCGGTGTTCGTATGAAGGAGAACGAACCTAGGGAAGTTTAAATCTAAAGAAAACCCTAAAAAGGATTTTTCCGGACTTTCCCGAATAATTTTTCTGAAGGAAATTCTCTTTCTCTCTATGACATGTGGGCCCAACGTGTAAGGTCTGAACGGGCGGTTCGAAAGTTCACATGCGCGGTCCGAATGTTGGCGTCCACGCAAGCGGCCACGTAGGCACTAGAGCTGATATGGCGCTGAGGTGGCACCAACATGGACGCGCCACGTCAGCCCGTGGCCGGCGATGCTACGACGATGGCCTCGCCAGCACTATGCGCCATGACGAGGCAAGTGAGTGGTACCAATGTGACGAGTGTGATTGAGTATATTGCTCACCTTAGACACTAGCAGGCGTGAGGTTTTGGCCGTCGGTGACGAGGATTACCGGCGGCGTGTTCTAGGTCTCTGGCGAAGTGGCACTCCAGCAGTCCTTGGCTCGAGATGATGCACGCACCATGTTGGTGACGTCGAGGCGATGCCGATGGTGTCGTCGAAGAGGGATGGGCGAGCTTGATAGCGGCGGAATCGAAGGTTGGAGAAACTCCGAACGACGGCGAAGACCTTTGAATTCCGGCGAACACAAAGGGATTGGGACAAAGTGAGTGGTGGCGTTGGGATGAGGAGGCCAGGGCGGTCCCGGGGCTCCTGTTTATAGGGCGCGGGTGAGGCCAAGGCAGCGTAGGGCGCAAGTTGACCGCACGGCTTCGCCGGCGGTTTTTAAGGAAATCAAAGTGAGATAAAGGAAGGTGAAGGCTGTAACGGACGTGAATTGATATGGGGTTTTAAATGCGCGCGGAATCAGGGGAATCCGATGAGGATTGAGCCGGGTTTTTGGAAGGTTTGAAACGGCGCTAATGGCGGATGCGTACGGGTTCGAAATGGAGACAAAGAAGGAAAGGAAGACGAATGTGACATGGGCGTTGTGGGTCCCACGTGCAAGTGCTGCTGTGAGAGGGACGTTCTGACTATCCAAACGTCCATGGTGGGGCCCACCTAGCGGTGACACGGTGCTGTTCGGACCATCCGAATGGCAAGCGGGCTGCGTGCGTGTGAAGGTTGAATGGGCCGAGCTAGAGATTCGGCCCAAAGAGCATTTGGAGGTTTTAATTGATTTAGTAATTTAAATAATTCGATTAATTCAAATTGGCTTCAGGAAATAGCAAATAAAGTCCAAAAATTCTAGAAAAATTCAGAGAAATTCCTAGAATCATTTTAGACTTAAATAAAATATTTTCAACTTATAATTGGTAATTAATTTTGCAATTAATTTTATACTGGCTTTGAAATAAATAGGAAAAAGCTTAAAAAACAGAAAATTCTAATAAACTAATTAAATTTTATTTTTAACTGGAAATTAAAAATTGGGCTGTTACAAGTCTGTGAGTCCTTCACACATATCCTTTCATGTTGATCATATTAGTGAATAGGCAGAAACATCATAATGGCAAGAACAAGGCAGTCCTTGCGATAACTCCACGCACACCCTCATATGGGCTAGTCAAGGGGCAAATTTTGCTATTCCCCAAGTTGATCCACTTGGCCCTACTAATGTGGATGGAAATGGTGTGTACATCATGGACGACCAAATGTTTGACATGCTTAGGCTAAGGGCTGAGGAGAATGACTATACACATGTGGAGCCAAATGATGATGCTAGTGGTCCGAACAATGGTGGTATTGATACAGAGGACAACTTACTAGTGAATGACTTATTATGTGCAGGTGTAAAGAGGGTTTTCCCGGATGTTGAGCAGAGAGTGTTTTAGGCATCTTTGGGGGAACATGCAGAAGAAGTTTCATTGTCCTGTGGTCTCTAGTAACATGTGGACAGCGGCATGATCTTACAAATACGAGGATTTGCAGGAGCACATTCAAGTAATTCAAGAAAATTGTCCAGCAGCCATTGGGTACCTCAACAAGTACCACCCTCACATCTGGAGTAGGGCCTTGTTCAATACAATTGCGAAGTGTGACTGCATGCACAACAATATTGTAGAAACGTACAACTCTTGGATCATGAATGTTAAGGATCTTCCGGTGGTTGAACTCAGAGACACCATCCGGAACTTGATTATGCAGCGTTCTAATAAGAGGAGGAGGATTGGAGACAGATTGCAGGGTAGAATACTTCCGGCTATTATTCATGAACTCAATACGAGCACTAGAGGTCTTGGACACTTGAAGGCAACCCCCGGGAGCAAATACAAGTGCTGAGGTAGTGAACATGCTTGACAATAGAAGGCATATGGTCCATCTTCTCAGTAGGAAATGCACATGTAGAGAATGGCAAGTATATGGGAAACCATGCCAGCAAGCCTTGCGATTCATCTGTGGCAATCGGCAAGCTAATATGGAGGACTATGTTGATGATTTCTTCTCCTTGGCTAAATTTAAAGCTGCATACTGGGATTGTGCAACCGATGACAGACAAGTCTCAATGGCGAAAGGTTGATCCTGGTTTCAAGTTGCACCCACCTCAACTCAAAAGGTCAGCGAGAAGACTAAAGACACAAAGGTTTAAGGCTGCCAATGAGGTGCTAAAGAAAAAAAAGGCAGCAAAGTAAATAGAAGTGCAAGACTTGTGGAGAACTAGGACATCAAAGCAAGGGAGCATGCCCTCTAAAAGCCCCTAAGAAAAGGTAAATATGTGTTAAAATGCATGCTTACAATTTATTATAATGCACTAACCAATTTCATGTATGTGTTATAGGAAAAGAAACCCTCCAAGTAAGAAGAGTAAGAAGGATAGGAAAGAGTCATCTGATGTTGCTGCAGCACCTACTCCTTCCATAGGAGATGGTTTTGCAATTGCTCCACAACTTACTATGATGAGGCAACAATTGGCACTACTACAGAAAAGGTCTTCATAGACGGTTCAAAAATGTCATCACAGACAGTTTCGTGAGCCGTTTGAGTTTATGGGTCAATAATAACATGAGGTCATCACAGATGGTTTTCGAACCGTCTATGATGTATACTATCACAGACGGTTTATGGATAAAACTGTCTGTGATAGCCGACTATCACAGACGGTTTGTGGATGAAATCGCCAGATATAGGCGATGTATCATGAGCGGTTTGTGGATAAAACCGTAATAATATTCTCTATAAAGTCACCAGCGGTGGTACGCTTGTGCCTTTAAAACCGACTTCATATATGTATATTATATATATATATATATATATATATATATATATATATATATATATGTTGTTCATGTCCCCCAGCCACTTTCGTGAGGATGAGACAGCAGCCACGAGCAACTTCATCGAGCCTGCAAGTTCAAGAAGAATGGTTGCCAGGAGAGCGCGTGGACATCCAATTACCTGGATGTCATCGATAGGTAATTGAACTTTACATCAAGGAATGGTTGGTTGCTGATATATGAAGCCACTTCCTAATCGGAGTACATGCGAACATGGCGTGGACGCGTAGGTATTCCAATTGGGAAGTGGTTTTATGTATCAGCAACCAATCATTCCTTAATGTTAAGTCCAATTACCTATCGATGACATCCAGGTAATTAGATGTCCACGCACTCTCTTGGTAGCCATTCTTCTTGAACTTGCAGGCTCGATGAGGTTGCCCGTGGTCGCTATCTCATCCTCCTCTCACTAATTTCCTAAAGTGGCTAGTGACTTTAACAATATATATATATATATATATATATATATATATATATATATATATATATATATATATATGAAGCCGGTTTTAAAGGCACAAGCACCACTACTTGGAGACTTTATAGAGAAGAAATCAGGAATAGAATGTGATGAGGATATAACAATCCTCATTTAATCAATTCATATTATGAGGTAATAATAACGTCACATAACTCCTGAGTATACCCCTTAAATATTAATAAGGGAGAAGTTGGAGGTCGTAAGTTCTTCTACGACCACCCTGTAGTCGTGGGTCTTCCTGCGACTACCCCATAGTCGTAAGTCCTTATACGACTATCTCATGATCGTAAGCTCTACTACGATCAGTATGCAGTCGTAAGCTTTCCCACGACCATCCCCTGGTCGTAAGACCTTCTACGACCAAGCCCTAGTCGACAAGGCTCACAGACATGTGAGCCTAGTCGATAAAGGAATCTTCCGCACCGTATTCAAAATACGGGCAGTAAACTACGCCATTATTTTCTAAGATAATGGCACGATTTTAACTCCAGTTTATGATGATAATTGCCTTGCAACATGGGAACGTTTTAACTCCTGCAGTAATCTCCAGTAACAGCGCCACGATCCAGATGATTAAGTGACCTTTTATTAGAGGTCCAACGACGTACATTCTGGGGAAGGTATAAAAGGCAAGGATCATCAGAGCAATGGAAGGGGAGCCCCGAATTCTGAGAAGCACAATACTCTAGTTTTCTGGCTTGATCTTGTAATCCAGTATACTCAATACATATACACAGAGTAGGGTTGTTATTCTCCCGTGAGAAGGCTCAACTCAGATAAAATTCCTGCCTCCATCTCTCGTGTGATTTTGAGCCTAGAGGAACCCCGAATCAAACAATCTCTCGTAAGTTTCGGTCCTAAACACCGGCGGCTTGGCGCCGACCGTGGGGATCTTCGAGTCATCGCTTTTTCCTTCGTCCTTCCAATTTCATGCTCTCATGGCGTGAGAGTGGAACGAGGAGAACTGGTTCGATTTGGCCGATTATGCAGACATTGACATGGATGCCAGTTTCGACTACGAGCCAAGTGATGCATCCTCTGATGGTGATGTCGCCCCTGGAGATCTTTCTCCAAGAGACTTTGCCACCGATGGAGTTGAGGAGGGATCCATATCCCCCACAACTATACGCCCAGATGGGGAACCAGCTTCCTCAGAGGGCAAGGGTCAATTCGACCTCAATGAGGACTATCCCAAGGCAGACTCAGGGCATGGTGAGGTTCCCTCTCCAAATGTCCAAGTCCACCTAAGACAGTCCGACCTGGCGTGACAACTCTTGGAAGCCGTAATTCCAGGTCTTCATCAGCATCTGGTGATTCTTTCTCTCCGGCTAACCCAGCCAAGGATGCGACTGAACATGCTCTTCCTGCGTGTCCGACCATCCCAACACAGGATTTACTTGCCGACGGAGACGGTTATAACCCGGAATTCCCCTTCTTGGAGGGGTTTGCTCCAAGTCGCCAGATGGTGTCATTCGACGACTCCTCAAGCGAGGAGGCCTCTAGCGCAAGTGGAGATCATCAACGGGAGGTCTTCGTCCTGCCCTCAGGTAGCAATAACTCTCCTAGAAATAGGGCTGAGGATGCTCCTTGAAGATCACACCCTACGACCGCTCGTGGCAATGACGAGGACGCCTCGGCTGACGATTTAACGAGTCAACACTCGATGAACGCTGAAATTCTCGAGATCATCACACTCTGCTAAAGAAGGTCAAAGGTCAAGTATGGATGATTTCTAAACAATTCCGACGAAAACCGATGTCGCAACTCGAGAAAATTTCTGGGCGCGCTCAATAGCAGTCGGAGGAAGCTCAAGAACTTCAGCACATCAATGACCTGCTCGAGAACCCCTCTCGAGAACTTGCCTGAGCGCCTAGCTACGACCTTTTCGCTGAAGAGATCGCATAAAGGCTGCGGAATACGATGAACAAGCTCGAACGACCCCGCCGACATCATTCTGGAAGTCGTGGTGGTATGACTCCATCAGCTTCCAGTCGTTCGAATAATTCACGGCATGGAGATCGCCGCAAGGTACATCGCTCCCCAATCTGGAAAAGAGTTCCTCGAACGTCTGAAGAACATAAAGCTCCTAGGAGAGGTGATCATTCATTGCTCTGACCCAAAGGTCTGCAACAATAGACAAGATACGAGGAGTATTACCCTCGTAGGATCGAGACTTACCATAAGTCAGATTCACCAATGGTTGGGTATCGTCGAGTACGATCACCTGGCAACGTCAACCCCTCTTTTATGCAAAGGAGGGCATTACGACGTAATTACCGGATATTGGGCATTCTCGCCGACCTCGAAAGTGCTTCATCATCGCCGCGTTTCGACCAGAGAACATGGAGAAATTTGATGGGTCTCAAAATCCCATCAAATTCCTTCAAATCTACACAACCGCTGTTCGAGCAGCAGGAGGAGGAGAGCGTGTCATGGCGAATTACCTTCCAACTGTGCTCGAAGGGTCTGCTTGATCATGGTTATTAAACCAACCAGTCGAGTCGATCTACTCGTGGCAACATCTCTGCAATCTATTGTTGGCCAATTTCCAGGGCACCTACCATCGCCCCGAAAAGGAAGACGACCTACATCGGATGCGACAAAACGACGACGAAACATTACGTCAATTCATCAGGCGTTTCAATCAGGTTCGCAATTCGATTCCTGAAGTTTCTAACTCATCTGTTATCAGAGCCTTCAAGCATGGAGTCCGCAGCAGAAGGATCACGAAGGACATCGCTTTAAACCCTCCCGCCATCAGAGTCGAATTCTTCGAGATGGTCGATCGATGACGCTGCTGGCGATGAAGCAATGAGTGGACCAAAATCATCGATCGAGATGACCAAAGACCCTCGGAGACGGGCGAAGGTAACAAAAGAGGGATAAAAAGACCAAGAAATCCAAGAACAAGGCAAAGGGCCAAAAGCCTCAAGCCAAGACTTCTAAGGAGATCTTGGCCGAAGTGATAAGGAGCCACTTAACTACCAAACAATACCCCGATCGAGGCAAAGGTAAGCTACCGAACGGAAGAACGACAAGTTAAGTGGTGCCCTTTCCATAAAAAAGGAAGGGCATGACTTCGCAGATTGCCGAAGTTTTCTAACGAAAACTCAATACTACTACAACGGCAAAGGGCCACTCCCTGCCCTCGAAGAAGTAGGGCAAGCCAGTAGCCGTACGCAGTCGGACGACAACGAGGACATGCCATTTTAGGATCCCGAGCACACCATCGAGCACATCTTTGGGGGATCATCGGTGTATGAGTCAAGGCGACAGCTTAAGGCCGTCGAACATGAGGTAAACTCCATTGACTCCCCTCTTGTCAATAAAGTACCGAAGTGGTCAGAAATCACTATCTCTTTTGAGAAGGGTGACTGCCCGATCCCTTCGATCCGACCAGGTCGTTACCCGATCGTGGGCGAACCCACCATCAACAACTATCGAGTGAATCGAGTGTTGATTGATGGTGGTAGTTCATTAAATATTTTGTTGACGAACACCCTGGACGAGATGCAAGTACCTAGGACCAAGGTAAGGCCGGTAAGATATTCATTTCACGGTATTATACCGGGATCTTCGGCCAAACCTATTGGTCAAGTTTCCCTTCCTATTACATTTGGTTCACTAAGTAATTTTAGGACAGAGAAGATCTCCTTTGATGTGGTCGATTTCGATACGGCATATAACGCCATATTCGGACGACTAGCTTTGGCAAAATTCTTAATGGCAACTCATTATGGGTATCGATGTCTTAAGATGCCAGGTCCCAAAGGAGTAATCACAATTCATTGTGATAAGAAGATGGCGCACGCGCAGATCCACGATCCTCGAGATGGTAGGTCGATACCACCAAGAAGAAAAAGGCGCCTTCACCAAGTGCTCGGCTTCCAAAGTCATACCAAGCCGAACAACCAAGTCAAAGAGGTTCCCTCGATCGTAAGGAACCTTCAAGACTGATCAGATCGAGATACTTCCGACCCCAAGTAGGAAGACGCCCTAATCACTTTCTTCCGAGCAAACGTAGATGTTTTCGCGTGGCAAGCATCCGACATGCCCGGAGTCCCCAGGGAAGTGGTTGAGCACAGGCTAGCTTTACGGCCTGACAAAGTACCCGTAAAACAAAAATTACGGAGATTTGCCCCTGATCGACGAGACGCTATAAGGTCAGAATTAAACAAGCTACTTAAAGCAGGCTTTATAAGAGAAGTCGACCACCCAGAGTGGTTAGCCAACCTTGTAATGGTTAGGAAGTCTAACGGCAAGTGGCGAATGTGCGTTGACTTCACTGATCTTAATAAAGCTTGTCCAAAAGATGATTTCCTTTACCTCAGACGATCGCTTGGTTGACTCTCTCACTGGTTGCGAAACATTAAGTTTTCTAGATGCATATTCTGGCTATCATCAGATTAATATGTGTCTAAAAGATGAGGAAAAGTCCGCATTTATTACTCCATTTGGTATATTTTGCTATGTCAAAATGCCATTTGGTCTAAAAAAAATGTTGGCGCTTCTTTTCAATGTTTGATGCAATCGACTTTTTCACCTCAGCTAGGCCAAAATTTGGAAGCCTATGTTGACGATTTAGTCAAAAAAAGCATCAAACGGTTTGATCATGTTTCAGACTTGCAAGAGACGTTCGACAACCTCAGAAAGCACCGCTTGAAACTCAATCCTGAGAAGTGTGTGTTTGGAGTCTCTTCGGGAAAGTTGCTTGGATTCCTGGTCTCTGTACGAGGGATCGAAGCAAATCCCGAAAAGATAAAAGCCATTGTCCAAATGCGCTCTCCAACCATGAAGAAAGAAGTCCAAAAACTCACAAGGGTGTATGGCGGCTTTAAGTTGTTTCATAGCATGATTGGGAGAAAAATGACTACCTTTCTTCAAACTTCTAAGGAAGCATGAGGGTTTCGAGTGGTCGAAAGAGGCAAACGCTGCCTTCGAGGATGTCAAGAGATATCTTACGAGTGTTTCGCTCGTTTCTCCGAAACCGTAAGAGACGCTCTTGATTTATCTAGTCGCCATGCCACAGCAAGGAGCGAAGATTAGTCGAGAACGTGAACACGTTCAACGACCAGTGTACTACGTAAGTGAAGTTTTGCATGGACCTAAGGAGCGTTACCCTCAGGTCCAAAAGCTTCTCTATGCCCTCCTCATATCTTCGAGGAAACCGCGACATTATTTTCAAGCGCACAAGATACTTTTGCCATCTGAGTTTTCCTTGGGAGTAATCCTCCAGAATAGGGAAGCAGCGGGACGCATGTCGAAATGGTCAGTAGAACTTGGGAGTTTGACCTCCATTTCGTGTCCCGAACGGCCAATAAATCTCATATCTTGGCAAACTTTGTCGCCGAATGGACAAATCCTGAACCTGTTCAAGATCCCCAGTACGATACCCACGACAAGTGCACGATGTACTTTGATGGGTCATTTACTTTAAATGGCTCGGGGGCTGGGGTGGTCCTGGAATCTCTTAATAGAGAGACCTTAAAATATGCCATACAATTTAAACTTTCAAGCCACTAACAACGTGGCGAGTCTGAAGGTTTACTAGCAAGGCATACGAAGCCGCGCGCCATGATTCGACAACTACTCGTGAGAGGAGACTCTCAACTAGTCATGAATCAGGTCGGAAAAGAGTACCAGTGCTCTAACCCGATCATGTCTCGGTACTTATCGGAAGTTTGAAAGCTTGAAAAGCATTTTTTCGATTTTGAGGTACAATTCATCCCTTGAAAGGATAATTTTCTCGCAGACCAGCTTGCTCGAATAGCTTCTTCTCGATCACCAGTACCAAAAGGAGTCTTCTTGGAGCAATTCCAGAAGCCGTCTCTAGTGGAAACACCAGAGAAATCTCCTATTGAGACAGCCTCTCTAGAATGTGAGGATACTTGGATGGATCCCATTTACAAGTGTCTTCAGATGGGTTTCGTACCCGATGACGATCTCGAAGCAGAACGTTTATCCCGAAAGGCCAAAATGTATACTTTGATCGAAGAAGTCCTCTATAAAAGAGGTACTCAAGGGGTACTCATGCGATGCATACCGCAAAGAGAAGGACTAAACCTCCTTCATGACATACACGGGGGTATTTGTGGAACTCATGCTTCCTACAGAACGTTGGTTGGTGAAGCCTTTCGACAAGGATTTTACTGGCTAACAGCCCTCTATGATGCCAAAGAGATGGTTAAAAATGTGTACAATGCCGCCATAACAGTAAATACATCAATCACCAGCATTACAAACAATTCCTCTATCATGGCCTTTTGCGACCTGGGGTCTCGATATCCTAGGACCGTTCCCAAGGGCTCCAGGAGGTTTCGAGTCCCTTTTTGTGGCTATTGATACGTTCATAAAATGGATCGAAGCCGAACCTGTGATTGGGATAACAACGGAAGCCGCAAAACGGTTCATGATGAGAAGCGTGATTACTTAATTTGGAGTCCCCAGTCGAATAATCACAAACAATGGTAAACAATTTTTGAGCGCAAAATTTCAGGAATTTTGCGACGAGTTGGGTACCAAGCTCTGTTATGCCTCTGTCACCCATCCCCAAAGCAATGGAGCAATCGAACGAGCGAATGGCCAAATAATACAGGGAATTAAAACTCGAGTCTTCGACCAGCTTGTTAAGCGCTCGGGGGCTTGGGTACAAGAATTACCCTCAGTATTATGGGCACTTCACACGACCGCTAGTCGGGCAACAGGCGAAACACCTTTTTTCCTAGTCTTTGGTGCTGAAGCCATGCTTCCGCCAGAACTAAAGATCAGGTCTACAAGGGTTGAGAATTTTAATGACTCAGCCCAAGAACAATTTTGAGCGGATGACATTAACCTGCTCGAAGAGAAGAGAAATCGAGCCTTAATCCGCTCAAGAAGATACCAACAAGCCTGCGCCAAATACTACGATCGAAGGTCCAACCTCAGCTCTTGTCAGAGATAACTTGGTATTGAGGAAGATTCAATCCCAAAGATAATCGAACAAACTTTCTCCTAAATGGGAAGGTCCTTACACAAAGGGTCGGGTTATGTGTCTAGGCTCGACGACCGGGCAATGGAAGACGCCTGATTCTCTCTAATCCTTAGAATATCGACCGCCACGCAAATTCTATGTGTAAACGATCAACCATTCAATAAAGCATCGGTTCTTTCTATCTTTATTGTTTTACTTTGAGTAGCGCTTTAATAATTCTTTCAACTATAACCTTGGTCAAGGTCCGCCGCGACCAGCCTCCTAGTCGTGAGCTTTCTCACGACAACACACCGATCGTGAAGACATCCTACCACCAAGCACCAGCCTCATCTTTACACCGGTTGAAAGGATGGTAACGCCACCTAGTCGAAGCCTTTCCTCTCTGCACGTGGTCCCGCCCACTAGAAGGAACTTCCTAGAGTTGACTCGTTCCTCCCTTTTTTGCCAACACAAAGAGTTTGGGTTCAAAACATGGTCGAAATAATAACAAGCCAACTCTTAGTACCTTAGTTTATTTCTTCATTCAACTTTTTTGGAAAATAAACTTAGCAGAGTACACTTTCAAATTTGCTCAACTACTCTCGATAAACTCGGTTTGTTTTAACTGGTCGGAGGAAGTTGCAACACCCAGTCGAAGACTTTCCTCTCTGCACGTGGTCTTGCCCACTAGAAGGAACTTCCTAGCGCGCTCGCTTTCTAACTCTTGCGCCATAGTGAACATATTGAGTGCATTGAAATAAGTTAGACAAATTTTATAAAGGAACTCCGTATGTATCTAACTCAAGTTGATCGTTCTTGATTTGATTAATCTGATCGGAGATGGTAACATCACCTAGTCGAAGCCTTTCCTCTCTCGCATGTGGTCCTCGCCCACTAGAAGGAACTTTCGGTGTCGACTGTTCCTACTCTTTCGACCAAAGTCTTGAGATAATCGTGATCGAAAAACTACAAGTTAGCTAAACCGCTTCTTTTTCGAAAAACCCATTTAGTACTATTTACTCGGTTTATCTAAATAAACCAAGCAAATAGTCAGGGGCTAGGATAAAGTTATTAACTTGACTTCAATTCTTAGTCTTGCTCTTTTTTCCCATCCATTATCTTAAGAGTTGCTAACTACTCGACAAGATGATTTTTCAGGAAAAAGAAAAGATTATATATCAACATCAACAAAAAAACTTGTCTTTACAGTACTCCGGTACAAACTACTCTGGCGACGGGGGTTTTATTTCCATACCCCACGTGACTAACTCGGCGATCGGATGCATTGACGCTATCAACTGCTCTGCTTCTACTTCAGGATAGGTAAAGTCGTCTATGACAGGCTATCAACTCAGATTGGGATCATGAGATTTAAGTTTTGCTAAAGCAAATCTTATTCCCTCCTGAATCGCATCCTTTATCGAGTCGAATTGGTTAGTCCTCAGAGTAGTCACCAGCTCCTGCAAAGTCCCGACTTGTTCACCAATAGTATTCGAGTGGGTAGGCAAGGTGTCGTCACGAGGAGTAATCTCCTCAGCATGAAGCCCACCGAGTACATGGTTCAGAAGTGAAATGTTGTCTTGAAGATTAATCTTCAAAGCCTTTATTTCCTCCTAACTACGAGTTGAAGCGTCGTGAAGTCGTTTTACTTGCACTACTTGCTCTGAAAAGAATAAGGCCAGTCAAATAAAACAATCTTGAGAAGAAAACACAACCTATTACAGGTAAAGATTTGCTTACCAACAAGTTGAGAATCTAACTTCTTAACTTCTTCAAAGATGGGCTGCAAGTTGTCCTTAAAGTAACGCCGCTCCCACATCTCAACCTCTTGGTCTTTCTCTCGAAAGGAAATAAAATTGAGAAAAGGAAGAAGCGGTCGGCAGCGCTTAAGTTCAAGACTTATCGCTTAGTTGTCCCCGCAACTTTCGATTTGGCGAGTCTCGCCTCTGAAGATTTTTTCGGAGGTCTTCTTTCTCCTCCCTTAGCTTTTTCATCTCGGGTTTCTCATAGTCGAGAGAATCAGCTAGGGACTTCTCATTACTCTTAAGCCTTCAAAGGAAAAGGGTAGTTGTAAGTATAGAACCTGGTCATAAGTTTCTTCTATGATCAGTTTCTAGTCGTAAGTTCTTCTACGATCAGTACTTAGTCATAAGATCTTCTACGACAAACTTTATAAGTACTGTGAAAGTGGTCGGAACATATAAAGACTACGAGAAGCAGTTACTTACAACCTCTCTACCTGTTCGCAGAGTAGCGCTTTGTCTTGTCGCAGTTGGACAAGTTGCCTATGATATTCGGCAACAGTGACAACTTGTTCCAACGTATTCTGCATAGAGAAAGGCAGTAAGGAGCGTGAAAAGACATACATGTAAAATGCCAAGCTTAGGATACTTACATTCATGGCGACCGAAAGCAACGAAGATACCACCTTCGTTGGGGTCCTCGGTTCATCGATCTCATCGACTCGCTTCCACCATACCCTTCGAGACGCCACGTCGAAAACATCCTCTCTAAGGCAATGTCATTAGGGTGAGAAATGCGATCACGAGATCTAAACGCGCGGGAGCCCACAACGGTGGCAGGGGCGAAGAACCCTAAGGAGTGATTAAAGAGCTCGAACCCTTCTCCTCCTTCGGAGTTAACGGCATCGGTAGCTTGACCTTGGAGGCTGGGAGGATCATCCACAGCAACTTCCTTCCCGGAGCGCTGGATGGATGTGTCTCTGCCGCTACCATCTCCACCCCTGGTTCTACGACCACTCCTATGGTCCTAGCCACTTCTAACCCTACGACCGCTCCACTGGTCGTAGCCACGTTAGCTGCAACGGCACCCTCCGCCATTTGGACAGTGGTTGACCCTTCGACCACCGCCACTGTTGTTCCTTCACCTGCCGAAGAAACTACAGTGGGTTCCTTGAAAGGAACGTCCTTGATGATGAGAGGAGCCGCGCTAAGACCATAAAAAGGAAAGCACGATCAGGTAGTAAAAAAGCAAAAGGTAAAATATTGTCCTTATACTTTTGTCTCTTAAGTTTGGAAACAACCCTCCCTATGAGAGGTTTCTTTGACTTTTTCTCAACCACATCTGGTTGAGACTTAAGTTGAGGATCAGCTACGACCACGTCTGGTCGTGGGTCTTGATCGAGCACCATCGCTTCTTGGGCCCCTTGGCTTAGGCAGAAACTGCGAAGGTTTTATTGTCATAATAGAAGAGTACTTTGGCCTTGGGGGCTTTAGATTTGAACACTTCAGCTATATCTACCGCGATTGTTTCCTCTACAGTGATTATTTCCGCGGCAAGATTAGCCGAAGGTGCAGAGAGAGCAGCGGAACTCAAGCTCGCACCGCCCTTGTCAGCAACGTGCGTGGGCTTTCTCTTCCTAGTCTGATGAGCATTTGCTTGCTCAACAGCAGGACTCGAGCTCGAGCATCCCTTGTCTGCGACTTTAACGAGCCGACGCCTCTTGGAAGGGGAAGAAACAAGCTGCTCTACGGTGGCCACTCCAACGACCATTAGTTCTACCTCCTCGTCGTCCCGACGGTTTTCCTTGCCTACTTTCTAGAGAAGTCGGAAAGAGAGACATTATAAAGTGATCGTAAGTTCTTCTACGACCAATTACCATGTCGTAAGCTTTTTCTATGACAAATCTCTGGTCGTAAGTTCTTCTACGACCATAACCTGATCGTAAGCTTTTTTACGATCAGCACTCAGTCATAAGTTCTCCTATGACTATAAAGTCCTAAAGACGAAATCGACTATTGATTACCTTTAGGCGCTCAAGCTTGTCCTCTGGAAGCAGGTCAACCAGGATTGGAGGCACCACGACATGGGTAGGGGGCTTCTCGCAGATAAGCTTGACTCGGGCGTCAATCTCCTCTTGCGAGAGGTCTGCAGAAACAAGAGAACCTTAAATAAAGCCAATTCTGAAATCAACAGAAAGAAGGCTAAAGCTTAATGTTTACTTACCCTCTGCATAGTCCCTCGTCGGGTCCGATGAACCTGAGCACCTCCACATCTGGTGAGCCCTCTTCTTTAGAAGGCTGATGCGGCGCATGATGAAATCCTTCACCACATGCCATCCAGTAAGCCCCTCTTCCTTCAAGTCTGCGATGGCTTGGATGAAGGGGGCAATCCGGTGAAGGTCCTTAGGAATCGCATCCCATGAAGGAACCTTCTCTGCCGGCTTTCCAATGAAGGAGAGGTTGTCCTCATTGGTGATCTCCCAATAGAACCACCTCTTCTTCCACCCCGGCCACGACGACCAGTTAAACATCTGAATATACTCCCTCGACTTCCTGTCGTGGAGCTTCAAACTATAGCCATCGACAATTCTGCCTAACCGAGTCATTCCATAGTAATACCGAAACAACTCTAGGTCAGCTGGGATCCCCAGGTAGGCTTTGCAAAGGTACACGAATACTCCTAACATAGTGATAGAATTGGGAATGAGGTTCACCAACTCTACTTGAAAGTATTCAAGTACCAATGTAAGAAAAGGATGAGCAGGTAATCGGAGGCCGCACTCACAGAATGCTTAGAAGACGGGGATTTGCCCCATCTCCCCCGATGGCCAATGCTGCCTGGCGGCTTCGATCCATCTCACGAATTCAGCCTTCGGGATCTTCTCGAAGTCGACCAAAGCTTGAATCTTGACCGCGTCCATCTCTGATTCAACCCACTGGGAAGCAGCTCCAGCCATTTCTCCCGAAAGCTAAGAGATTGGATGTGGAAGGGTCGGAGAAGAAAGCTCGATTTGGTCGGCGACGGAGAACTCGAAAGTTTTGAACAACAAGAACAAATTGGGGGAAGGTAAAAGACCTTACCCTCACTCGCGGTGAAACTTTATAACCGCACGCCCGAAGATGAAAAGACGTGGCCACCCAACGGTTGCCAACGCTTCGGGAACTACTCCAGCAGACAACGACAAGGGAATCGATTGGGATTCTTAAAATTTGTCTGCTCAAGGAAGTCAAGTCTGTTTTTCAACCTCAAGCAAAATTACATTCTTGACCAAGTCTTTTCTGGTCAAAAGTAACAACAGTTGGAAAGTTTCTACTTCCAACCACAGTACTGCGGCCACTCGGGGACCGTTAGATCTTCTACAATCACCTTGTGAGCCGCAAGGTTATCCTACAACTTTCTTGACTAAGTAAATTTCTAGTCAAATGAAACACTAGTCGAAGAGTTTTTCCTTCGACCACCTTTTCCACGACCATCTACTGGTCGTAAGATCATCTATTGCTCCTTTCTCAAGCAAACTATTTTTTGCTTAAGCTGGGGGCCTAGATGACGAGGATATAACAATCCTCATTTAATCATTTATCCATAATTCATATTATGAGGTAATAATGACGTCACATAACTCCTGAGTATACCCCTTAAATATTAATAAGGGAGAAGCTGGAGGTCGTAAGTTCTTCTACGACCACCCTGTGGTCGTGGGTCTTCCTACGATTACCCTATAGTCGTAAGTCCTTATACGACTATCTCATGATCGTAAGCTCTACTACGATCAGTATGCAGTCGTAAGCTTTCCTACGACCATCCCTGATGAGGACATCCCTCCCATGGATACAACCGCGCCTACACACAACACTCATCCACAGCAAGTGTTACAAGGACCACTTACTCGAGCTCGTACTCGCCAACTTAATTACCAGGTGAATTCATTCCTATGTTTATATATTACTAAGAATAGACCGCTACCTAAAGCAAGTGATTTAATTGTGCTTAGGAACATGGGAAAGGACGAAGGCGAGGCATGTGGAGTCATGGACATGCATGGAAGACATAATGGAGGTCACCACGTCACTTTTGGTCCAAGACAAGCAAGAGTTCGAAGGGACCCGCTTTTGGAATCCAGCTTCGTCCTCCGTAATCAGCCCGACAAAGACTAACTTCAAACGCCCATAACTTTCACATACGGCGTCCGTTGGAGGTGCACGAGTACTTGATGGAAAGATGTTTTTGTCCTCTTTCCAACGGATATGGCCTCACCTCCAAACTCCTTCTGGGCTGATCGCAATCATCAAAAGAAGGCGTCATATCACTTGTTTGGGCCAAACTGGGCTTTGTAGTCATACTGAACTTGGCCCATCTGCCGGCGGCCCACCCGGGGTGCGGTTACTGTTCATGTGAACTGTCACCCATGGCCGTTAGTACCACCCTGCTAGTCCTTTAGTTTTGTGGCTCCTCGTTCCCTATTTAAGGAGACCGCACCCCTTTAGTTTTGCTTGGATTTTGTTGAGTTAAGGTTTAGCCATTGTGCAAACTTGCTTCTTCGCCAGTGTCGACGCACCACCCAAGATAGCTTTTCTAATCCCAACTTATCAATACTTCATAAATATTTGCAATACATCGATTATGCTTTTATCTTATTCTTGCGTGTTCTTCGATTGCATGCAGGAATAGACCTTCGTAGTCAGGTTGATCGTGCTTCCAGCAAGGTCAATAACATCTCGGAGTTGGTTCAACGATTGCTAAGGCGCAAGCGTCGTTGTACGGTTGTAGTCAGATCGCGAGAGTCACCTCCACCAAAATCAAGAGTTACCAATCTCGCCGAAAGATCGGGCCAACAAATAGAATCCTTAGGGTTCATCAAGTGGTATCAGAGCTTCAGTTCATCGGTGAGAAAATTTTTTTCCTACAGTCCAAATAGCCAAAATTTTTTAAAAAATAAGTTTAGTTCTTCGTCCAAGCCAATTTGTGCCTTTGCAATTTGTTCGTTTTAGTTTGCGTTATTGAATTGTCGTTGCATCGTCGAGTCATTGTGCTGGTTTCTTGTCTAGATTAGTCTCGTTTTAGGGTTTCTTGTTCGATCGTCTAGTCTGTTCTTCGTTTTAAATAATAATAATAACAGATTGGTCGCGTGTCTCCTGGCGACGCCTCCTGTCGTCGCCGTCCTCTTGAGTCGTGCCGGTTTCTGTTCTCTGGCGTTTCATCGCGAGGTAAAAACAGAGGGCAGCAGTAGCACCCACACCAAAAAAAAGGATCGCTTAGCGCACCAGGCCATGGTACCATTGCCTCGCCAACAGGATACACCAAGACCAAAGTACCAACCAGCAGCATCAACTCGTTCCAACAACAAGCAAAATAAGGCAACACACACAAAAAAAGAGAAGAAGCGATCTGATCCGCAGGAATCGGCGCCGCCTCGCCGGAAGCCGCTGCCTGCCGGAGCGCGCCAGCTGCCGCCGTTTGAAACCGCGCGTCCTACCGCTCAAGGCAGGACGCTGAGCCGCCCCGGCCAGGCGCCCTCGCCACCGCCCGGCCGCTCGCCGTCCGGTTCCGCCTGCATGGCTTCGGTCCCTTCGCGCCTCCAAGCCCCTTCGCGCCTCCCTCCACCGCCCGCCCTCCTGCCTGCCGCCCAGCCACGCACCACCACGCCACGCCTGCCACCGCTCGCTGCCGGCCACACAGCAGCCCGCCTTGCTAAGCGTGGAGATCCAAGCTGCTGTGTTCCCTTCGGTTTTTCAAGAGAAAGGCAAACAGCCTTTGAGTCCTTGAGGATAGGGATAAAGGGGTAAGCAAAAAAAAAAAGGAGAAAAAAAGGCCTTGAGGAAACAGCCGAAACAAGAGGATAAAAAAAAGGGGGCCTTGAGGAAACAGGCGAAACAGCCAAAAAAAAAAAGAGAAAGGAGGAAAAAAAAGGAAGAAGAGAAAAACAGAGAAAAAAAATTCAGGGCTGTTAGTTTCTTGACCTTTTACCTTGTTCAGTTTGGTATTGTCATCCATTGCTCGTTGGCGTTGATTGTTCAATTTGGTCGCCTGCTGTCACTACTAGTCGTTCTTGTGAGTGCCCTAGCTAGGCTTGGTTTAGACTAGGACCAGCACTTGTGACTAGTACTTTGAACTGCTTTTCAATTTTGCATACTGATTTGAACAATTGCTATTCCTTTGCTACCATACTTGAGCCCTCCCAGCTACACCTCTTCTACACCGTACAGGCTGAACTTCACCTGGCAATCGCTCCATCCAATCTTCGGAGATACATTGACACCGCTGGTTGCCGATCACCCCTGTTGCTTGGTAAGAATTGGTAAGAATTCGATAAAAGGCTCGAGTGTGAGCAACTTTTGAACCACCACATCCTAGTAGTCATAGGGACATATTCTTGTGATTTGCTAACAATGGCGTGTTCTCGCAGAGTGGATGAGGATACATCTCATACTCCTCGCATAAGGGAATCGTACAACATTTTCTACAAGATCATGAACCTTCGTGCGGAGGGTCTTGAGGAAGATGTCAGGATCACTAATGAGCGATTTGCTCAACTTGAGGGCGCCCAGATTGAAACAAACGCTACGCTCGCCGCGATGGAGAGAGCGCAAGGCATCACTAACACTTCTTTGGCAGGTATTATGGCACGCCTTGACGAGATTGCCCAGGCTTCCAATGTTGTTCCCCCTGCTGTCCCGGTGGTAGAGGGACAAGATGAATTCGACTATATGACTGATACCGAGGCCAATGACATGGGTAACCACAACAACGATCGCGCTCATCGACAGTTGCATTTAAATCGACAAGGTATGCGACGAGACCCCCCATGACGCGAGGTACGTGACCACGCTGATTCTTTTGCTAAGGTTAAATTCACTATACTCTCTTTTAATGGTAAATATGATCCTGATGGTTATCTTAATTGGGAACTAGCTGTTGATCAAAAATTTGCGTGCCATGAAGTTCCTGATATTAGACGAGTTAGGGCTGCTACTAGTGAATTTACCGACTTTGCTTCTATTTGGTGGAAAGAACATTGTCACAACATCCCAATAACATACCTAACACTTGGGAGGCTTTAAAATTGCTTATGCGGCATCGATTTGTTCCTCATATTATGCTCATGATTTGTTAAATAAATTACAACGCTTATGACAAGGTACAAAGTCTGTGGAAGACTACTATCAAGAATTACAAATTGGTATGTTATGCTGTGGTTTAGATGAGAATGAGGAGGCTTCAATGGCTAGGTTTTTGGGAGGGTTGAATCGAGAAATTCAAGACATCTTGGATTATAAAGATTATAACTCCATTACTAGATTGTTTCATCTTGCTTGCAAAGTGAACGTGAAGTGCAGGACACCGATTTAAGACACGATCTAACTATTCTGCAGTCGCACAAACTCATGGACGCCACGAACCCCTCGCCCGGCCCACTAGTACACCACCACCGACATCATCCAACATCAAGCAATACCACTACCTCCAGATTCAAGACCACGAAGTTTACAGGCGGCCAAATCAAGACCACAAGCTTCGCAAAAAGCTCTTCTTCGTTGTTTGACAGATCTAACTAAGGACATTCAATGTCATCGTTGTAAAGGCTATGGACACATGATGCGAGATGTCCAAACAAGCGCGTATTGATTATACGCGAAGATGGTGGGTATTCCTCGCTAGTGATTTTGATGATGAAACATATGCTATGCTTGCAACCGACCCTCAGGACATGATGATGAATCGATCACGAGGAGGAACATGTTGGCGCCAAGATGCCGATAAGTATTTGAGCCTTATTGTGCAACACGCACTAAGTGCTCAAGTTTCTCGTCTTGAGCAAAATCAGCGCCATAATTTGTTCCAAATCAAGGGCGTTGTCCAGAACGCTCAATTCGCATAATCATTGATGGTGGAGTTGCAATAATTTGGCGAGTATGGATATGGTGGAGAAGCTTGCTTTGTCGACCAACCCTCATCCCCACCCATACCATATTCAATGGTTCAACAACAAAGGGTAAGTTGAAGGTAACACGATGGTCGAGTAAACTTTTCTATGGGATCATACCATGATTATATTGATTGCGACGTTGTTCCTATGCAAGCTTGTTCATTGTTATTAGGAAGACCTTGGCAATACGATACTGATTGTGTGCATCATGGTAGGAATAATCAATACTCTCTCATGTTCAAAGGAAAGAAAATTGTGCTGCATCCTATGACTCCTGAACAAATTGTTAAAGATAAACTTGCTAGAGCTAGTAGAGAGAAGAATCAGGAGACTGCTAAGAGCGAAAATCAGATGGTAGCAAAAGAGCTTGAACCACATAAGAAGAAAGCATATGAAACTACTCATGGAAAAATAAATTAATTAAATTGAAAGGTGCTAGTTTTCTTGCTACCAAATCTGATATGACTGAATTGGGTGCTAGTAATTCTATTTGCTATGCATTAGTTTGCAAAGAAGCTTTATTTTCATTTGAGGATACACCTTCTTCTTTGCCTCCTGCTGTCACTAACATTTTGCAGGAGTACAAGGACGTCTTTCCAAAGGACATACCGCCGGGGTTGCCACCGCTTCGAGGCATTGAGCATCAAATTGATTTAATTCCCGGTGCATCATTGCCCAACCGCGCACCATACAGGACCAACCCAGAAGAAACCAAAGAAATTCAGCGCCAAGTTCAAGAATTGCTTGATAAAGGGTATGTGCGCGAATCTCTTAGTCCTTGTCTTTGTTCGGTCATTTTAGTGCCTAAGAAAGATGGATCATGGCGCATGTGTGTAGATTGTAGAGCAATCAATAACATCACCATTAGGTATCGCCATCCTATTCCTAGGTTAGATGATATGCTTGATGAGTTGAGTGGCTCATTGTTTTCTCAAGGTTGATTTATGAGTGGATATCATCAAATTCGCATGAAATTAGGCGATGAATGGAAAACAGCTTTTAAAACTAAGTTCGGGTTATATGAGTGGTTAGTAATGCCTTTTGGGTTAACTAATGCACCTAGCACCTTCATGAGACTAATGAATGAAGTTTTATGCTTTCATTGGTAGATTTGTGGTGGTTTATTTTGATGATATATTGATATATAGCAAATGAACATCTTGACCATTTACGTGCTGTTTTTAATGCTTTACGTGATGCACGCTTATTTGGTAACCTTGAGAAGTGCACCTTTTGCACCGATCGAGTCGCGTTCTTGGCTATGTTGTTACTCCACAGGAATTGAAGTTGATCAAGCCAAGGTTGAAGCAATACAGAGTTGGCCGACTCTAACACGGTCACACAAAAGTGCGAAGCTTTTAGGACTTGCAGATTCTACCGCCGCGTGAAGGATTTCAAACCATCGCCGCACCATTGAATGAGCTCACCAAGAAGGGCGTGCCATTTGTTTGGAGCGCCAAGACAGAGAACGCCTTCACTACGTTGAAAGATAAGTTAACACATGCACCACTACTCCAACTCCTGATTTTAATAAGACTTTTGAACTAGAATGTGATGCCGTGGAATTGGTTTAGGTGGCGTGTTGTTACAAGATGGGAAACCTATAGCATATTTCAAAGAGAAATTGAGTGGGCCTAGTTTGAACTATTCTACTTATGACAAGGAGTTATATGCACTTTTTCGAACTTTAGAAACTTGGCAACATTATTTATGGCCCAAAGAATTTGTTATACATTCTGATCATGAATCTTTAAAGCATATTCGAAGTCAAGGTAAACTAAACTGTAGACATGCAAGATGGGTGGAATTTATTGAGTCTTTTCCTTATGTCATAAAACACAAGAAAGGAAAGGAGAATGTTATTGCTGATGCTTTGTCTAGGAGATATACCATGCTTTCACAGCTTGACTTTAAAAATTTTGGATTAGAGACTATTAAAGAGCAATATGTGCATGATGCGGATTTTACGAATATATTGTTGAATTGTAAAGAAGGGAAAATGTGGAAATAATTCGTCATTAATGATGGGTTTGTGTTTAGAGCTAACAAGCTATGCATTCCAACTAGCTCCGTTCATTTGTTGTTGTTACAGGAAGCGCATGGAGGTGGGCTGATGGGACACTTTGGGGTGAAGAAAACGGAGGATATACTTGCTGATCATTTCTTTTGGCCAAAGATGAGACGGACGTCGAGCGCTTAGTTGCTCGCTGCACTACATGTCAAAGAGCTAAGTCACGACTTAATCCTCATGGTTTATACATGCCTCTACCTGTTCCTAGCGTTCCGTGGGAAGATATTTCGATGGACTTTGTTTTAGGATTGCCTAGAACAAAGAAGGGGAGGGATAGTATATTCGTGGTGGTTGATAGATTTTCTAAGATGGCCCACTTCATACCATGTCATAAGATCAATGATGCTACCAATATTGCCGATTTATTCTTTCGTGAAGTTGTTCGCTTGCATGGTGTGCCTAATACTATAGTTTCATATCGTGATGCTAAATTTCTTAGCCATTTTTGGAGAACCTTATGGGCTAAATTGGGGACTAAGCTGTTATTTTCTACTACTTGTCATCCCCAAACTGATGGACAAACTGAAGTTGTGAATATAACTTTATCTACAATGCTTAGGGCTGTGTTGAAAAAGAATTTAAAAATGTGGGAAGAATGCTTGCCTCATATTGAGTTTGCTTATAATCGTTCATTGCATTCTACTACAAAGATGTGCCCTTTTGAGGTTGTTTATGGTTTTGTGCCTCGTGCTCCTATTGATTTAATGCCTATTCCATCTTCGGAGAAATTGAACTTCGATGCTAAACAACGTGCTGACTTGATTTTAAAAATGCATGAGACAACTAAGGAGAATATAGAGCGCATGAATGCTAAATATAAAATTGCTGGTAGTCAGGGGAGAAAACATTTAACTTTTGAACCTGGAGATCTTGTTTGGTTGCACTTGAGAAAAGATAGGTTCCCTGAATTGAGAAAGTCAAAATTAATGCCTAGAGCTGATGGTCCTTTTAAAGTGTTAGAAAAGATTAATAATAACGCATACAAGCTTGAACTGCCTGCAGATTTTGGGGTTAGTCCCACATTTAACATTGCAGATTTAAAGCTATACTTGGGTGGAGAGGATGAGCTTGAGTCGAGGACGACTCAAATGCAAGAAGGGGAGGATGATGAGGACATCCCTCCCATGGATACAACCGCGCCTACACACAACACTCATCCACACAAGTGTTACAAGGACCACTTACTCGAGCTCGACTCGCCAACTTAATTACTGTGTGAATTCATTCCTATGTTTATATATTATCGAGAATAGACCGCTACCTAAAGCAAGTAATTTAATTGTGCTTAGGAACATGGGAAAGGACGAAGGCGAGGCATGTGGAGTCATGGACATGCATGGAAGACATAATGGAGGTCACCACGTCACTTTTGGTCCAAGACAAGCAAGAGTTCGAGCGGGACCCGTTTTGGAATCCAGTTTCGTCCTCCAGAATCAGCATGACAGCACTGACTTCAAACGCCCATAACTTTCACATACGGCATCCGTTTGAGGTCCACGAGTACTTGATGGAAAGATGTTTTCGTCCTCTTTCCAACGGATATGGCCTCACCTCCAAACTCCTTCTGGGCTGATCGCAATCATCAAAAGAAGGCATCATATCACTTGTTTGGGCCAAACTGGGCTTTGTAGTCATACTGAACTTGGCCCATCTGCCGGCGGCCCACCCGGGGTGTGGTTACTGTTCATGTGAACAGTCACCCACGACCGTTAGTACCACCCCGCTAGTCCTTTAGTTTTGTGGCTCCTCGTTCCCTAATTAAGGAGACCACACCCCTTTAGTTTTGCTTGGATTTTGTTGAGTTAAGGTTTAGCCATTGTGCAAACTTCTGTTCTTCAGTTGTGTCGGACAACCACCTGTCAAGACAGCTTTTCGGAATCCCAACTTATCAATACTTCATAAATATTTGCAATACATCAGATTGCGTTTTATCTTATTCTTGCGTGTTCTTCGATTGCATGCAGGAATAGACCTTCGTGGTCAGGTTGATCGTGCTTCCAGCAAGATCAATAACATCTCGGAGTTGGTTGAACGATTGCTAAGGCGCAAGGGTCATTATACGGTTGTAGTCGGATCGTGAGAGTCACCTCCACCAAAATCGAGAGTTACCAATCTCGCCAAAAGATCGGGCCAACAAATAGAATCCTTAGGGTTCATCAATCCCCTGGTCGTAAGACCTTCTACGACCAGGACCTAATCGACAAGGCTCACAGACATGTGGGCCTAGTCGATAAAGGAATCTTCCGCGCCGTATTCAAAATACGGGCAGTAAACTACGCCATTATTTCCTAAGATAATGGCATGATTTTAACTCCTGTTTATGATGATAATTGCCTGGCGACGTGAGAACGTTTTAACTCCTGCAGTAATCTCCAGTAACGGCGTCATGATCCGGATGATTAAGTGACATTTTATTAGAGGTCCAACGGCGTACATTCTGGGGACGGTATAAAAGGCAAGGATCATCAGAGCAATGGAAGGGGAGCCCCGAATTCTGAGAAGCACAATATTCTAGTTTTCTGGCTTGATCTTGTAATCCAGTATACTCAATACATACACACATGAGTAGGGTTGTTATTCTCCCAGGAGAAGGCCCGAACCTGTATAAAATTCCCGTGTCTCCATCTCTGTGTGATTTTGAGCCTAGAGGAACCCTCCGAATCAAACAATCTTTACGTAAGTTCTGTCCTAAAACACCGACAGAATGGTAGGACGTACCTAGGACGCAAGGGAGGAGAACTTGACCAGCCATCCACCCACAAAGCCTATCACTCAGGAGCCCCATTTACCCTCCTAGCCAAAGGCTAGCACAAAGCAAGGAGCACAAGCCTAGCTCACTGCTTCCACAAGACAAACAAGAGCAAGCAAAGCCAACAGAGCAACCACCTCCCAAGCAAGTCCACTTTTCCATTCACAAGCAAGCAAGCCTCCACCAAGAACACCCACTGCCCCTCCCAAGCCCAAACACCATTGCCACAACCACATAACCCACCCATAGAGGGTAACCGGAGGAGAGGAGCAAAGGCATTGAGGAAGATCGATGGAGTGGGAATGACAAGCGTGGACGGCACCGGTAATGACCACAAGGACCAACACCAAGCCGACAACGTGGACCAGACCGACCAAGCCCAACAAGGTAAACCACCATCCTTTCACCCACCATTATTTTGCCCCAAACCAAGCCACCATGCGAACCAACACCTTTTCATAGAGAACACTCCCAATAATAATCCCATCACCAAACCCACCATTTCCCCATTGCTATTTTGCCCAAGCCGAACCCACCTCAGCAGCCCACATCATCATCCATTCCATCATAGAGCACTAGCCATTTTCATCACAGAGCAGGGGTAGAGACAGAGAGGGAGTAAGGGAGGGTGATACCTCACTACAACGCAACCACGGCGGTGACCCCACCACCAGCTAGCACAACCCTCATCCATCTTCTTCACCTTGCATAAATCACACAAACATCAGGACACATCTTAAGGCTCAAGCATAAAAATCAAACTCAACAAAATACGTTAAGCTAACAGATAGGAGAATAAATGGGGAAAGCAAAGCCCCAGGGGCCAGGGCCCGAGCGCAGGAGGTCGAGCAGGCGTGGGCCACGCTGGAGAACCAAGCCAGGGACGTGGGCAGGCAGTAGGTGCAGGTGGCGGCGCAGGCGACACGCAGGGCCAAGCCTAGTGGCTTGGGTGGCGGCGTCACCGTAGTTGTGGCACGACCCTAACACTGCATAAGACACTCCCACTACTACAGGAACCGACATCACAGACGGTTCGGAACCGTCATCACAGACGGTTTCCGAACCGTCTATGTTTGTTGGTCTGTGATAACAGGATATTATCACAGACGGTACAAAACCGTCTGTGATACGAAATATCACAGACGGTTTTATTAAAAAACCGTCTGTGAAGTCAAGTATCACAGACGGTTTGAACAGAAAACCGTCTGTGATAGGAGAATATCACAGACGGTTCTAAATAAAAACCGTCTGTGATTTCTGAATATCACAGACGGCTTTTTTGTAGAACCGTCTGTGATATTCTCCTATCACAGACGGTTTTTATTTAGAACCGCTCGTGATATGCTCCTATCACGCATTTTTTCGTTCAAACCGTCGGTGATACTTGACTTCACTGCACGGTTTTAACGTAAAACCGCTCGTGATAGCTCGCACTTCGCCCACAATTTGGTGTTTTCTGGCTAGCCTCGTGAATTGCTAGCCATGCCCTCTCAAAACAAGCATTCACGTAAATGATTCAAGCATTCACAAAAAGCAGATTCAAGGAGCCATGACAACTCAAAGTGATCATTACTCAAAATAAATTACAAAAGATCCGCATTTGTTCAAGTATTGTCGCTATAGTTACAACTAGATTACAATTGTTTGCGTTGAGAGGTTTTAGTGGGGTGATGCTCGGGTTGGCGACGAGTGAAACTCTCCGTTGTTGTTAATGATTTCGTGTTGATAAAGGCGCAGAGCTTCCTCGAATGTCCTTGATCTCTTCCGCAACGAGTGAATCACATTGTAAATTCAAGGCCCGCCACTAGCAAGAGTAAAGTGGTAAGATATATATATTTAAATTTATAATTAGGAAATAATTATTTCGAGATTGACAAACCTCGTGATCCTTCTTCCTAGTCAGAAGGATTAGTCGCATATGATAGCGCACGTAGATTGCACATAACTCATCATCTTTTTGTCAAGCGGCACCGCAAAAAATAGAATTACATATATAGGTATAGTCGGTTCGAGACGCGTTATTATGAAGTATGATATAGGATTATAGTGTTGTAGCGCTGCATCGAAAATCCATCCTGTGTTTAGTTACGCTTTTTCCATTGTATATTCCTTTGTTGGCAACATAATTGATGAACGACCTACATGATTCAAAAGGTTATCCTCGCCATTTCAAACTAATGAAGACTACAATAGAGTTATGTAAGGAGGAAATGAGCATACCTCTCAGTATTCCTCTTAGAGTGTCAAGTCGTGCTTGTTGCGGTTTAGGGAATCAAGGTATATCACATGGTTCCTCTTGGGTATAATAACTAAAAGGATCCAAAGGTACCTACTCATGTATGTCGCTATAGTCATTAAACCTAAGTTCGTGGTCACAGATAAAGTACAAATGAAATTTGTATAGCAAGTAGTGACACTTACCCTCGGTTGTAGGGCACCACTATGTACTTCATGTTCGTCTGACGAAGCAATGACCTCCTTATGTATTTCTCGGCGAAGGAGGAGTCTTGTTGGATGGTTTGCAACGATACCACATGTGGGTCGAGGAAACCCACCGTTCTTTCCATTCCGGACATTTTTCAAAGATGTATCTATACATAAGCAATGAGTTGTGATATTTATTGGTATTACATGAATGTAGAACTTGATTGTACGCGACTTACAAAGTCCAACATCGAGAAGCGAGACGCCGAGGCCAACGAGGTTGAATAGTTGAAATAAGTCATTGAAGCCCACGACGAAGCACCTCGTCCCATTGAAGAAATGCTTATCCTCAGATTCGACGGTGATTCCAAGATCGCACCCTTCTTTTGGGTTCGCCAAGTACCGTGCATGCAAAGCCCGACAAGCATATCCAACGTGCATTATCTTGATCGGAGCACAATGGTTTTCCGATGATGTATTTCCTGTATCGCGGACTTCCGGACTTGGGAGGCGCTTTAACGCTTGTGGATTTTGATTTGGCCTTAGCGATTGGCGGCGCTCTTCTTGTGAGATGACTCGAACGGATACGGCGGCACGCTTTTGTCGTTCCTTCGCGCCTTCTCCACGGAATCAAGAGGTGGCCTTATGAGGCTAAACATGAGGTGGAGTTATCGAGGGTCCCGTTGGAGAGGAATGGTCGTGTCCAGATCGCAAGCATCCTTCTGGGTCCAGCGATGTCCTTCTTGGGCCATCGGATAAAAGAGAGGACGGCATCCCCTAGTGTTGTGATCTCTTCGTTCGGGCAAATCTTCACGGACGGCTCGAAATTGACATGTACCATATCCACTGACCTGGCGTGAATCGCGGCGCCACCGGCACCGTGTCAGACCGCCTCTTCCTCGTATGGATACACCATCCCTGCGCAGCCTCAATACAAAGGACCCATCCATCCTCACTTGGAGCTTCAGTATGCGTCGGCTCCTACAAAATGATACGCAATTAGCTAAGGCGCCCTATAGGTCTATCTTTGGTGCGATCCATAGATGTACGCTACCTTGATGTCGCTTATCGGTGTCGGACGTCGCCATGTTCACAATTATGCGCGACGCGACGCTACTCCGACGCCGAGGAGGACCGCCTCCCAATTAGCGGGGCGGTTTATGACCACCGCTCATGAGTATATCCATTTGACTCGCAATGTCGCCATCTCTACTTGAAATTGGTTAGTAATCATCTGCACTAACCGGTTGTCGTGCTCGCCTTGGATCTCTTCCTAGTCCTATACGTGCGAGAGTCGTCCGCGAATCCATGACTCCAAGGCACGTTAACCCCAAAGCCTCGCGTGCGACCCGGTGCTCCTTGTTTCCCAAGGCCGAGATAGTATATCATTCTCCTGCCTCGCATGGAAGGAGCCTTGGGAAGCTTGGGCGATCAAGTCACGCCGCAAGAGGTCATCATGTTATTATAGGCACTATGAAGTGATGGACTTATTAACAACTTAGTAGTTCGACATATTTACCACACGCTGGGACACTTCCCGGTCCGCCGGGTTTGTGAAGGAGATGTCTGCCCAAGACGAGACTTGTGCCCTCGCTTAACCAAATTTTAGGGAACACGGTCTGTGACATCGAAACGGGTTCTCCTTCTCCCGCCCATTCCTCAGATTTACCGCGCATCAGCCGGTGCCGAAGTCTGTCTTGGTGAGTGTTTCGTGTCCGAGAGCTTTGTGCGCCGCACTTTGCTCCTTAAATTCGGCCGCCATTTTCATAGCCACAAAGGTGTCCCATGCTTCCGCGCCAAGAATTTGTATTTGCGAAGGGCGCTTTGACCCGTGTTCACGCATTTCCCGACAAGAATGCTCTTGAAGGTCCTCCACGATTTACCCATCGTGAGCATCGCCGTCCGTCGCCGCGCGCTACATGTGCTTCGAATAGTGCACTTCTCGAAAGTTCTGTCCACAAGCGCTTTCGCTTCTTTCGTCAGTCCTTCCACGCTGGTGTGGTGATGAGGACCCGCTCCTTGCAAGTATCCCGCAGATGGTCCGGAATCTCGCCACGATCTCTTGGGACTCAGAGGGACCCCAAAGTCACCGACCTCGTGATGACCACCGCCCGTAGGCATTTTCGATTGTCCTCTGCCATCTCGCTCCGTGTCATTATCGCCGACGGTGACGGCGGCCTCGCCGGCGCCTCTTCCATCTCAAAGGCGTCGGTGTCGGCGGCCTCGCTTGGCGCTTCTTCCATCTCAAGGCGTTGGTGATTTGGCGAAGACGATGTCTCGCCATCTCGCTTACTTGCTATCTATATAAGTTACATATGCAATAAAATGGATTGCAAGTGTCCCAAATTAACATATACATTGAAACTTAATAATATGCTCAACATGTGCAATATTAGCAAATAATCATAAATAATTCCAAAGATAAATATGAAACAATTAATCTCGTGAAGAAGTACAGAGGTTGACTATAGAGATCAAGATGGCAAATGAAAAGTTGAATGAGCTCATCAGAGTACTAACATTCCTTAATCCACTAGCTTCTATGAAGCCTACTATCGAGGAGGGCGACACATTTGAGTGTGCATTTGTTTCATGCCGTGGAGGACTGGCATGAAACAAAGGTACACTCAAGTGTGTCAGATCGACGAAGGAAATGCTAAGCAAAGGTTTAATCTCAGAGGGCTCGCCGCCTCCTGCTCCTATTATGTGCTCTCGAAGGAGAGTAGCTAAAGAACAAGTCTTTGCCATCTCAATCTTATTGTCTATATCTTCATCGACTTCGACACATTGGAGTGTACCATATGCTTCTTGCATTGGAGGATTGGCAAGAAGTAAAGGTACACTCAAGTGTGTCAGATCGACGAAGGAAATGCTAAGCAAAGGTTTAATCTGAGGGCTCGCCGCCTCCTGCCTCCTATTATGTGCTCTCGTAAGGAGAGTAGCTAAAGAACAAGTCTTTGCCATCTCAATCTTATTGTCTATATTTCATCGACCTCGACACCGAGTAAGCATTTGTTTTATGCCGTGGAGGACCGGCATAAAACAAAGGTACACTCAAGTGTGTCAGATCGACTGAAGGAAATGCTAAGCAAAGGTTTAATCTGTAGGGCTCATTGCCTCCTGCTCCTATTCTAACACTCCTAACACTCCTTAATCAACGAAGCAAAGGTTTAATGCATCATGTGTAGAAGACTAGCCTTTAATGAAGACATAGAAACAAAATAGAATCAAGTAAAATAGACATAGCAAATAATCATAAATAATTCCAGATAAATATGAAACAATTAATCTCGTGAAGAAGTACAGAGGTTGACTATAGAGATCAAGATGGCAAATGAAAAGTTGAATGAGCTCATACAGACTACTAACATTCCTAACACTCCTTAATCCACCAACTTCTATTCTAACACTCCTTAATCCACCAAATTTCTTATGATCTTTGTATAGATAGAAACTAGTGATACAAATCTTTGCTCGAGCCTACTTCATCGAGCTCGACACCTTTGAGTGTACCATTTGCTTTGTGCCGTGGAGGATTGGCACGAAGCAAAGGTACACTCAAGTGTGTCAGATCGATTTAAGAAAATGCTAAGCAAAGGTTTAATGCTTCATGTACGTAAGACTAGCCTTTAATGAAGACATAGAACTAGAATCAAGTAAAATGATCGATTTAAGGAAATGCTCACCAATAAAAGGTCTAGAGATTAACAAAGGTAGTACAATTATTCCAACATATTGATTCATGATATTATATGCTCTCGTAAGGAGAGTAGCTAAAGAACAAGTCTTTGCCATCTCAATCCTATTGTCTATACTCTTCATTAAATGAATATGATAATATAAATTCAAACTATGAGCTCTAAACAATACTTTGCTTAACTGTCAAACGATCTCAACTGCTAATCTAAAACAGATTAAACTTCCAACAAACAGAGGTTGACTACAGAGATCAAGATGGCAAATGAAAAGTTGAATGAGCTCATACAGACTACTAGAAGAATCACAAACTAGTCATTAGATTACCAACGAAAACTGAATACTCTCAATGAATCAACATGAAGAATCGTAATAACTAGCTTTCAACCGAAAGTAACCAATTAACAATACATCATATTGATAGTAGCAAGTAATACAATAGAGCTCAAGTATGAACTAACTATCACATTCAATCTCAAGATAAGATGTAGTTCATCACAGAGCATGTCAACAAAGCCCACCGATCAATTTGCAATGTAACGATGAGCTCAACCGAAGTAACCAATTAACGAGATCATATTGACAAGAGTAAGTAATACAATAGAGCTCAAGTATGAACTAACTATCACATTCAATCTCAGTATAAGACATAGTTCATCACAGAGCATGTCAACAAAGCCCACTGATCAACAAAGCCGAACTGCCACAGAGGAGCAATACTCACAGAGAGGATGCCGCACAAGAACTCACGGTGCAAGGAGGAGGCCGACACGGGGAGGAGGACGGCGCGGGGAGAAGGCCGGTGCAGAGGGAGGAGGCCCACACGGGGAGGAGGACGGCGGCGTCGAGGTCGGAGGCGGCGACGTCGGGGCTTACGGCCAGGGAGGTGAACGGGCGCCATGGTCGGGGGCGGCGGCACCGAGGTCGGCGGCGCCGAGGTCGGGCGGCGGCACCGAGGTTGGGGGGCGCGCCGAGGTCGAGGTCGGCGGTGAAAACTACTGGCAGCCCTAAACCCTAGAGGAGGCGAACGAGCGCGAGAGCCTAAGGGCGCGAGAGAGAAGTGACAAGTGAGAGCAAAACCCTAGCGCTTCCGCTTATATAGTATATCACAGACGGTTTATAACAAGAACCGCTCAGGATAATATCCTGCACGGTTCTATAAAAGAACTGCTCAGGATAATCACAAACGGTTTTTAACTACAACCGCTCGTGATATGAACGTATCACGACGGTTTTAAATAGAACCGCTCAGGATTCCTTTTCACGACGGTTATACAACGGAACCGTCTCGTGATAACTCTTCTTCATTTTCCCGCGTGCCTCTTCGTCTCACGATCACACGGCGCGGCTTCATCTCTTCATTTTCCAACGCCGCTCATGCCTCCCCAAATATCTCTTCGCCTCCGCTCCGGCTTTAGAAATTGTTCTATATATAGATGTGTCCCTTCTACAATGTATTTCACACAACCTCCTTGATCCCTTTCTCCACAAAAACAGAAATGGCTGCCTCCTCTTACAGACACGCATCAGACGCGACCTCTCTCGCTATACGCTGAGTCGCGGTTGCTGAAGAACACTATTTCAACAATGTCTTCACTCCTCCGTCCGAGAATTTATCGGAGCGGTGACGGCCACCTTCCGCCGCCTTGACATTCTCCTCCGCCGTGTCTTCCGGTGATCTCCCACTTTCGGCGAAGTTTATCGTGTCATCGACGTGGTCCTCCAAAATGAAGTTGCACGCCTCGTGAGGCTTGTCGCCACTTGACCGCTAATCGAGGCAAAGAAAGCGATCGAGTCGACTGTGCCGAGACCCCTCATAAGAGAAGAGAGCCTATGGGCTCTCTTCAACTTGGTTCAACAAACCGAGGGTCTTGGGACACACTCGAACGAGGCCACGGAGTGGACGATTTCAGATTCGCTCGATCTTAAACCGTCCGCCCAAGACGCCGCCACGGTGTTGAAGACGGAGATAGCACCTACCTCCACCACTAGATAGGTTTCTAGTTTTTAATCTTTTGTAAGCTATCGCCACGCACGTTGTTTGGCTATATATATATGAAAATTCCAAAATTTAAAAAAGTTTGGAGGAGAAGTTACAATATCTATTTGCCCATAGTAAGAGCTAGATCCTCATCCCATCTGATCAAGTGTGGAGGTATGTTGATCTCGAGCCGCCGGCAGGGGGGCAGGGTTGCTCCATCGCGCGGCAAAGGGCAGAGAGGTAATCCGCCCATCGCGGCAAAGGGACACTGACGCAGGCGTGGCGAGGGATCTCGCGACGGTTCTTAATAAGAACCGCTCAGGATAATTCAGGATCACGCACGGTTCTAAATAAGAACCGCTCAGGATACTACACGCACGGTTGTAACGTAAAACCGCTCGTGATTAGATTATCACGCACGGTTTGTGAATAGAACCGCTCAGGATAATTCACTGCACGGTTCTATTTCTCAACCGCTCAGGATAGTCGACTATCACGCAGCGGTTCTAAAAATACCGCTCTGTGATAGTTGTTCCCGCCACCCCATGTTCGACAGATTTAATACGACGGTTCCAAAGGAACCGTCTGTGATGAGGCGTCTACTATAGCCTATTTTGTAGTAGTGTCCTATGTACGAGTGTCTTGTGCAGTGCAGAGTGGTGTCATAACTAGCGGCAATGGGAAGAAGGACGGCGTAGGCGACGGGGTCAAGCGGTGGCGTCGAGGTCGGGGGGCACTCAGGTGGGGAGGGGAACGGACGAGAGTAAGTGCGCTAGGGAGTGACGAGTTAGGGCGGGCACAAACCCTAGCGGCTGGGCTCCTACTAATAAGGTGATATCACGGATCCATAATAGAACTGTCCGTGATATGTCCCATATCACAAATGGTTCTATAAAATAGCAAAACAATAGCAAAAAAATCCTAAAATAATTTAGGGAGGTTCCTGGGATGTGCTAATACTGAAATAAAATTTGAAACCTCATTGTTCAAGTGTTATTTGCTTAAACTTAATTCAAACCTAGCTTAGGTTGTTGAATAGAGTTTGAATTTTGTGTGGGTTGAATATAGAGTTCCAAAAAATTGGGGAAATTATATTTAATCATGATAAATATTATAGTATTCACCTAAATTCATCTAAAATCATCATCTAGCTTCAACATATAAGATAGTAACTTCACTTCCAAACTAGATTTTTTTTTCATCTTGGAATTTTCATATATGGCCAGTCGTCTATTCTTACAAAGATTAAAAAAAAGTAGAAACCTAAATAAACAAAGTTTTTGTAGTGGCAGAGGTAGGCGGCGGCATCAGCATCGGACGGTTACTGATCATCAGTGAACAAAGCCTAAAATACATCGACCCGCTGACACGCTCATTCGAGTGTCTCTCGAAGACCCTCGGACTGTTGAATCAAGAAGAATTGAGCCCATAGGCTCTCTTCCCTTACTTGAGGGTTCTCGGCATGGTCGACTCGGTCGCTCATCACCTCGATTAAACAGTCCAAGTGACGGCAAGCCTCCTGGAGATGTGCAACGTCATTGTGGAGGATTACATCGATGACACGGTAAACTCGCTGAAAGTGGGAGATCACTTGGAAGACACGACGGAGGAGGATGTCAAGACAGCAGAAGGTGGCTGTCACCTGCTCCGGGAAATCCTTGGACAAAGGAGTGAAGACACTGTTGAAACAGTGTTCATCCACAGCATCTGCCAACGTACGATCGGAGAGGTGCTCGTACAATACGACTAGGTAGGCCATCAATGCTGACGACAAGGAAACAGAAGAGGATCCCATTTCTGTTTTTTTTAGAAGTAGTAGAGTTATATGTGGGGATGATCATTTTCGATGGCGGATGATCCTTTTTATAAAACAAGGAATAAATTCGGCGCGTGAGACGAAGAGACGCATCGGGGAGCCGAAGTGGCATTGATGCAATGAAGAGACACATTGGCGTGGACGAAGAAAGCTGAAGCGATATTATCACAGATGGTTATAATTAAAAACCGTATGTGAAGTACAATTATCACAAACGGTTCGTGTTCAGAACCGTCTGTGAAGTATCACAGACGGTTTTTAATATGAACCGTCTGTGAAATTACCTCTTCACAGATAGTTTTTAGCGCAGGCAGTAACACAGATGGTTATAAATATGAACCGTCTATGATTGCATGTAATACAGACAATTTTGGTCAACCATCTGTGATGAGGTGTCTAATATTAGCCTTTTGTAGTAGTGTGGATCTCACATCTGCACATGTTCTTGGAGGTTAACCATCTTCTTCTACCCCACAAAAGATGAGATCGCCAGTTAAGAAGCTAACCCCTAAGAAGAAGAAGTAGGTCATTCCTATGTAATGTGATGCTTTTGTGATGACAGAATTCATGCATGTTCCTATGTAATGATAGACTTGTTGCATCTTCCTTTATTTTGCTTTATGGTTAAGACTTGATGTTAGACTTGTGTATGGTTCATACTTGATCTCACTGATACTCTTATGTATGGTTGGAAGATTACTGTTACATGCAATGGATGAACTATTATTTTGGCTTTACACTTCTTTGTTTCTGTAAATGGGCATATCTTGATGACAAGATTGGTTGGAAGATTATGAATTTATGGTTGTGATTGCTCTCACTGATACTGTTGTGCATCATTTTGCATGTTTGAAAAATTATGAATTAATGGTCTGGAGTTGCATTTTGGATGTTGAAGTGGTCTGGAGTTGCATTTTGCATGTTTATGAAGATTATGGCTGTCATTTTGGTACTAATGCTCTGGAGTTGTAGTGCCTTTTTCTTTGGAGTTGTAGTGGTCTAGAGTTAAGTGGCTGTCACTGATGCAAAATACAACTTCTGATCGTTTCAGCAAATTTCAGCATCCTTCTGAAGATTATGGCCGAATTGACATCACCTTGCTTTGTGATGGTATGGATGCTGCTGAAATAGCACACATGCATCCAAATTGACTCACATTTCAGCAATTTCAACATCCATTCAGTAAATCCAGAAACACACTTGGGTCTATATTTCATCAATTCCAGCAATCACACACATGCATCCAAATTGACATCACATTTCAGCAATTCCAGTCAGCAATTCTAGAAACACACATTTTTCTACATTTCAAAAATTCCAGAAATCAAACACAAGCAGCCGAATTGACATCACATTTCACATTTCAGCCAAATTTGTCAGCAATTGACATCACATGCAGCCATTTCAGTGTGACTCTGCTACTGCACATGCAATTAACATCGCAACTAGAGCGACGACGCAACATCTTCAAGAGGGTGGCCCGGAGACGCGGCGGCCGGCGAGCTAGGATGGCCTGGAGACGCGACAGCCGACGAGCTGGGGGGTGCCCTAGAGATGGTGAGCCAGGGGGGGTGGGTGGCCCGGAGACACGGCGGTGATGGCTGCCTAGTGGGTGGGCCCGATGAGGAGCTCCAGGGAGGCAAGCTTGGACTCTCATGGAGTTTGCGTGGGGAGGCGGGGAGGGACCGGAGGGGAGCTCAGGGGAGATGCGACTGGGTGCCGGCACCGGAGGCATGGGTGGGATGCGGCGGTCGACTAGGGGCAGGACCGGCGGGGAGCACTAGGGAGGCGGCACCGTCTCACGGGGGAGCTCGGATGGATGCTGGTTCTTCAATAGGGAAATGAGACGATTGAATCTGAAGGAGCTGGTTATTCAGAAGGTATAGGGGCAAAATGGATAGATCACAAAGGAATTGATGGAAAATGGGAGAAAAGAAAAGAAAATGAAAGAAAAGAGGTGATAATGGCAAATTTCAAGTGTGGGAGAAACTGGAGTGACAAATTTCAAATTTCATAAAATTGAGTGGCGTATCTCGAAGTGGCAACTTTCTCAGTGGTATATATCCAAATTTGCCCTGAAAAAATCTCCAAGAGTATATCAAGAATTCGATGCTTTTTAGAATTCAAGAATTGCATCCTTTTTTATGATCATGTTGTGTGACTGTTCCTTTTTGGAAAAAAAATGTTTTAGGGATTTAGGCAACTCCAACATCTCTGGCTCCATTGGCCCTAAGCTTGGTTGTCTTATGAATGTCCAATACTTGTATTTTCCCATATGATGAATTCTAGTTTTTCTATTATTCGAACATAAAATAAAAAGCCATTTGATCTTGATTTTCTATTATCCGGACTGACCATAGTTTGAGGGCTGGACTAACTAGACCTCTGGGTCAATGGTGTGATCAGATTTTTCTAGAGAAGATTGTTTTTGCGACTTGCTACTGATTTCTCCTTCTTTCGGTCGATCATTGTGCTTTCACCCACGATCGAACCCCGGACTGACCGACGCGGTCAGCCTTTTCTAGTAGCATGTTTCTTCTGGTTTGGAAATTTTTGAACCCGGTCTGACTGAACCTTGTGTGGGAGGACTAACCGAACCTGGAATAACGGGTAGATTCTGTAGCAATGATTACTGGAGAATTTACTATTACTCTGTATCCCGGTCTGACTAGCCCTATGCCTGCAGTTTGACCGGCCTTCCTGCTTTTGCATAGATTCTCTTCCAACGGCTAGTTTTTGTGTGTGGGTGTATAAATACCCCTTATGGCCGGTTGTGGTTGAGGTGCTGGTACCATTTTCATTCTCCTAGAGCAAAGAGCAAGCCCTCTCCTCTCCATTGTGCATGTGTTGCACTTAGTGAGCTAAGATAGCAAAAACCTAGTGCATGTGTTGCATTAGGTGTTGGATTTAGTATCAATTGAGCTTAGACACTTGATTCGTTCAAGTGAGCATTTTTGACTTGTTACTCTTGGTGTTTGCCGACACTTAGACGGCTTGGAGGAGTTGTGCTAGTGATCTTCTCAGAGAAGGTTGTGAGAAGACCCGAGCGGTTGTGAGTGGCTTGGTGCTCGCCATCTTTGGAGTGGAGGAAGAGCAACTCTGAGTGGATTTGAGGTGTAGGCTTTATTTGTGGAGCTAGTCCAATTCATTTGGGCTTACCTCAACGAGGACTAGGGAAAACCGCAAGTTTTTGATTATCACGGGAAAAGTTCAAGTGGTCTTGTGGTTTGCTTTCTCAAGCTTTACTTTCTTGCAATTTACATTTATAGAATCAAATTGCTTGCTTGTCTCCTTAGGATCGCAATCATTGCCTTAGTCTTAGTTTGTTGGTGCACGTAGTCAAAACTAGTTGATTTAGGTTTTAATTGAGCAAAACCGAATTGATTTATATTTCCGCATAAAACTCGGCTTTAGCTAAAAGAATTTTTAAACCGTCCATTTGACCCCTCTAGTCGGCCTCCTCAATCTTAGTTGGAGGGCCAGACTGACCTCTATTCTCCCCCTCTAGGTTTTAATTGAGGCCAACTAGGTTTTAGAATTTTTAAACCGTCTATTCGCCCCTCTCTAGGTTTTAATTGAGGCCGACTAGGCTTTATTTGTGGAGCTAGTCCAATTCATTTAGGCTTACCTCAACGTGGACTAGGGGAAACCGGCAAGTTTCTGATCACCACGGGAAAAGTTCAAGTGTTCTTGTGGTTTGCTTTTTTGAGCTTCACTTTCTTGCAATTTACATTTATAGAATCAAATTGCTTGTTTTTCTCCTTAGGATTGCAATCATTGCCTTAGTCTTAGTTTGTTGGTGCACGTAGTCAAAACTAGTTGATTTAGGTTTTAATTGAGCAAAACCGAATTGATTTATATTTCCGCATAAAACTTGGTTTTAGCCAAAAGAGTTTTTAAATTGTCTATTCACCGCCTCTAGTCAGCCTCCTCGATCTTATAAGGGTGCAAGAAGGGAACCGGTGGGATGCGCACAAAGGAAGGTCTAGAGCTCACCACTGACAGCGCCGTGTCGACCATGGCGGTGCGGGAGCTCCAAGGCCCTAAAACCGAAGACCAATCGGAGGGGAAGAAGAACTACCAAACAGGGGAAAGAACTCACTGATCTCAAGGACAAGAAAGAGGAAGTCGCCGGCCACCATATGAAGAAGAGAGGAGTGGGTGACGCGTTGGCTGCGAACGGCCGGTGCCCAAAGCGCCTGGGCCAGTTCGCGCCTCTAGTGCTGCCGCCTCACTCGCCAAAACTATCGCCACGCTCGGGTGAAGCCCAAGCCGCACGCGCGCATGAGAATAGGGTTGGAGCTGAGTCTCCAGCGTTATCCTCTCCCTCATCTAACACCGACAGGTGGGCCCGCCACCCTTTTCTTTTCTTTTCCATTTTCTTCTCTCCAATTGAGAAATTGCCAAAATGGCCTTCAAATAACATGTAGAGGAGGGGGGATTGTGAGGGGGGTGGAGGAGAAAGAAGACGACGGGGGTATTTTGGTCCAAAATAGCATAGATCCAATTTTGTCAAACTTAGGAGTAACATATGTCGAAGAATGAATTTTGTAGTGGTATATTTCGAAAGTGTGGAAACTTTGCTCAGGCATTTATCTAAATCATTCTTTAAAGATTGGTTCGGCTACTTCCAGCCTATTTGTAGGCCCGGTCTACTCCAAGGTTAGGAGGATAGCGCATAAGGATTGGGGCTTTCGTTCGGACCATCTGTAGGCCCAAATGGAGGCTTTCGTTCGGACCATCTGTAGGCGCAAAATGGAGGGAGCGGCTTCCTAAAAAGTGCCGAGTGATCAAAGGCGAATCCTCGCTCGACACTCCACAGGACGTGGCAACGATTTTTCTTATAGACGTACCGTTGTCTTAAACACGTCGTAGCATTTGGTTCCAGTGACGTCCTTTAGGCTCTCAATGGTGACCTTATGTTATCATCAACTAATTGTGCCAAGCAGGGCTCATCATATATACGGATAAGACAACAAGACGTTGGAAAGAGCAGCTGTTCCCGAGCGATCAGTATGTCGGGGATTATATGCCCTAGTCCTGAGGACTAGCACCTTTGAGCGATAATTGTTTGTTGGAAGCTCCAACTTAGAACCCAAGAATCAAGATGGGTGATCGACCCACACGTTTTATGCTCGGTCATCAGCGGAGTACTGTTCAGCTTGGGAACGAACACAGATTCGCAATTGATGTTTACTCCGAATGGACCGGTGCAAGGGAGGAAACAGGGTATGACCGATGAAACATGAAGGAGAAGATGTCCTATGTACGAGTGATCAGCTTATTGCCAACATAGTTATATGCCTTGGTTCTAAAGGATTGTTTCGGAGGCTAGCTAGCATTGGAGCAATGACCAAAAGTGGTAGAAAATAAGGCCCACGCTTTATTCTTGGTGAGCAGCAAAATGTTCCACTACACGCGGCGAGGAAGGATTAAAGGCGCAGCTGATGCTTTCCCGAATGGACTGGTGACACCTGCGAGGAAACATGCATTGTTGGCCCGTGAGTTTTATGTAGCATGAAACTAAGGAGAATGGTAGAAATATGAGAGGTTATATTAGTACTTAGCAGGCAGGGGTTGATATTCAGCACAAAGTTGTGCAAAACTGAAACTAAAATAAATTTTAACTTATGTGAAGACAGGGTCCAGCTAGCTACTTCAATACTACATATATGTTGTAAGCAATATTAAAAGCTAAACAAAAATTTAGCGTACAAAAAACCAACCAAATTAAAAGTACTACTTCCAGAGGAAGATGAAGGGCTCCATTTAAAGTAGGAAAATGTACAAATTTCCAACGAAGTGCTCTTTTGTCTTGAAGTAGTTTGAGATGTTAGCATACTTCCAGAAGCTAGTTGTGGACTAGTGGTTGGTAAGCAGTGGCACCAATCTATCTATCTATCTATTATATTATTAAAACAAAGACAAAATAATCTACCAAGTTCGCTCTTAAGGACTATAAACTACCATATTAATCGGAGGAAAAAGAGAATGATATACACATTCGGTTTTGGTGGGTGTAGATTAATCACATAGAACTATAAAGTTGTATAAGGAGTAGATACCAAAGGCTATAAATTATCATATTAAACGGAGGAAAAAAGAAAAAGATCTACACCTTCAATTTTGATGAGTGCATATTATAACAATGCAGATTTATCACATATGTAGTAGAGCTGTACATTTGTACAAGGAGTATATCTATATGTCCATCATAAGCATTATAGTCGTACAACAAGTACACCTACAGTGCAATGTAGTATCTAGCAGCACAATTTGCGAGAGAAGTTAAGCTAGTTTCATATAAAAGAATAGTGACGAAGATAAATGATTGCTATTACCTCATATTGACGATTTTTTTAATAATATTATTTTAAAAGTAATTTACAAAAATAAATAGTCAATTTTTTTAATAAAACTAGGCTACTGTCACTATTCCAAATAGCAAAATTATCCTATCGCAATTCCAAATAGCAAAATTATCCTATCGCAATTCCAAATAGCGACAGTAGGCCAGAATAGTACAGAGAGGTCCCTGTCGCCAGTTGAACGGGCGATAGTGCCCTATCGCCACTCCGACCAAATATTTTGTGGACAAATTACAATGATATTACAAAACATTCAGCACAACGTCATTACATTTTTAGTTGACAAATTACGATGATATTACATAACATTCAGCGTAATCTCCTCACATATTTTGTCGACAAATTACACTGATATTACAAAACATTCAGCACAACGTCATCATCTAGTTTTTCCAACAAATCAAAGTAATATGACAACGCATTGGACACCACATATTTCAACAAGACGAGTCTTCCCATGGCCACGGCCTCAACGTCTACCATGTTGACCGCCTCGAGTGGGGCAGTCGGATAAGGTCCCCGCGTGTAGGATCAAGGATGACCGACTAGAGGGGGTGAATAGGATGACCACCATTGATCGGCCGGTACTACCGCAACTACTATTCAACGGTCAACTTTTGTTCATTTAATGCTTACGAACTAGCCGTTACATAAAGGTACGATACTACCACACTCACAAGGTCCAGTACTACCACACGGCGGTTGTACCGCTTGGTTCAATTGGTACTACTGATTTGCAGGGGAGGAAAAACTCCCAAAAACACGCTCTCTGGAATATACATACCGCCAACTAGAATTCAGTCATACCGCACTGGGGTACTACTGTTTGTGCTTAAAGACTTTTTCTAGAAGCTGTTGTAAATGCAATGCATGACTCTTAGTTGATCAAGTTGGCACAAAATAAATTCTCAAACTACTAGCCATGATCCCTCTTTATAGTACGACATTTATCTTATAAATCCGGTCTTTTCATTAAACTCTAAGGCCTACAAAAACTTTAAAAGGATCCTTAGGCTTCATAATACCTATGCCATCATTCAAACTCCGGAACTAAACCTTTAAAACATCTTGGCACACATATTAGTCCCATAACTCATTGTTGTCATTAATTACCAAAATCATTTTTAGGGGCCTAGATGCTTTCACCGTGGTGACGTCCGGACTACCGATGTCTCCTTTGTCCTGTGGATTTCTCGTAGGGTATTTCTTGAAGGTGTGCCCAGTCTCCCTATAAAGGGAGCACTTCTTCGTACGATGCCCAGCTTCTAGTTCGTCTATGTCGTTCCTGATACACCGTACCTGTCACTGTGCAACCTTTCCCTTTAGCCTATCAATGTCCGCGACCCAGATAAGTTGCTCCTAGGTCAGTTGGCCAGTGAAATGGCCAACCACATTGTAACCATATAGCTCTACACTCCAGGTTTGCATCACCTCCTCCTTGTAGAAATAATCAGAGAGGTACTAACTGGGATGCTGCGCCACCGTCGAACATGTGGCCATGACATGTGGGCAAGGCCTATGCAGAAGAAGAGGTTTGTTGCAAGTGCATATGCAATTAGCACGGCGTAGTGTGCACTCGTGGGTGATCTTCTCGCGGTTCATCCGACGGCGTTCTTTATCCTTGCACAGTATCTCAAAGCGAAGCTCCCTTGTGCCCATCTTGAATGCCTGGTGCATCTCACCCTTCTTGCTCTTCTCCTCCATGTACTTGCCCATCTTGAATACATTCATGTTTGTGTACTCTTTATGGTAAAGGATACAGTTGTTCGGATATGTATGTATTCTTTCTACTTCCATTCCCAACAGACAAAGAACCTTCTTGGCTTTGTAGGCGGTTTTGGGCACCTCGTTTCCATCCAAAAGCATGTCTGCTAAGAGACCTAACAGCATCGTGAAACTCTTGTCGGACCAACTGTTACTTGCCTTTAATTTTAGCAGTTCAAGCACGGATGACAACCTTGTGTATTCTGGCTTGCAGCCCGAGAACAAAGGTTTCTCTAAGTCTTCCTTCAGACTCTCGAATTTACCAAACTCTCTCTCACTATAGTTCCCTTCTACATCGCTAAGCATCTGATCCAAATTGTCATTGTGCAGCCTATCCGAATCGGAACCACAATCGACATCATCCAGCGGCATATCAATGACTTTGTCGGCGATGTCGTTATTACTACCTTCCTATATAATCTGCTCTTCACCATCACAGGTCCAATGTGTATACCCCTTTTTGAAACCCCTTTGAATCAATTGTGCTTCGATCTACACTCAGTTCTTAAACATCTTCATATTCTCGCAGTCAATGCATGGATAGTACATATATTCCACCCTCTTATTCAACATATCCTTCTCGGCAGCTCTTGTAAAAGCAGACACGCCATTAATGTACTATTCACTCACACGGTTCTCAGCATACATCCAGCTTCGGTCCAACTACGCTACGCATATAACAATTTAGTGTTAAATATTGAATTGATTAATTAGTATACTATATATATATATATGTGTGTGTGTGTGTGTGTGTATGTATATATTGTTGGGATACAGGTAGGCTACGCTAGCTAACAATTCAAAAATTCTACCATGTAAACCAGGAAACCATGCAAGTAGAAGATCACAGATCGTTATCACTAGACGCGCAGAGCAGCGGAAGAAGAGTTGGAGCAGCCTGGTCCAACGTAGAGCGCATCGATGTAGTGGTCGTAGTCGATCGTCCAGCGTCGAGGAAGTCAATGCAGTGGTCATAGTCGATTGTCCAGCATTGAGCAAGTCGATGCAGTGGTCGTAGTCGATCGTCTAGCAACCTCTGCACTTCCTTACGAAGATCGCGGATCGTCCTCAAGCGCAACAGCAACCATAGTAGCACCTCTATGGCATCCACACGTCCAGGGAAGGAACAACCGTACGCCGGTGTGCTAGCACCAAGTCACATGGCAGAGCTCTCAGGAAGATGGCGGCTAGGGTTTTAGTGAACCAACTCGCTCTTCGCCACAACCTCAAGCATCTCCTTATATAGTGCTCATGATGGATCCCATCTGAACACGTTTGACAAAATCGTATCCGTACTGGTTTGTTCCAACCCATTACGTGTGGCCCGCTAGGTTTATGCATAATCAGTTGTGACTTGGAAACTCTTTCTGACCACAAATCGTTAGCGGTTCCTAGCAAAACATAGCGATTCCCGAATACACACAAATTATATCGAACGAACCTTAATGCAATATGATCTACGACCAGGTCCTCGTCACTTACGGCCAGGTCCTATCTTTATACGACCAGTTTGTATTTGGTCATGACCAGTTCGTAACTCCTTACGACTAGGTTACGACCACTCTGTGATTACATTCGACCAGTCTACGACCAGCTCGTATCTCCATACGACCAGTCTGTAACTGATCGAACTAAGCGACCTACTCGTGTATTCTCCCTTTGCCTCACGATAACTGGTTGAACTCCAGGTGAGATGTTGTATCATCCATAGACTGTTCAATACTTTCTCGATCGAGTGTTGGATAACTTCACGTGGTCGAACACTTCGACCACTAGTGGCATGGCCATGCACTTTCTTTATCCGACCACAACGAGGGGCCCAGAGACATCTCTCCTGTTATGTTAGGAGGGGCAAATCCCATATCCGACCAGTCACATTCCTCTACATGTTTCATAGCATACCCGAAATCTACCTTTAGAGCTACCCAGTTACGAGCAGTGTTTAGCAACCCCTAAGAGTGCTATTACACATGTAGGAAACCATGCTGATCTCGGGTCTAAGGATTATACATCATCATTGCTTGAGACCAACTAACGATACATAGAATCATAAAAATCTCAATAGTGTCTCGAGGTGGGTCTTATCCAACACCATGTTCTCTAACATGTGTCCATATTATTTGTTTGATATCTCCATATCCATGACCTGTGAAACATAGTCATCAACCAATATATATGCTAGTCTATTCATATGTGTCCTCATATGTTTACGACTAGCGAACGTTTAAGAATAATCATCGCAGAAATATAGAGTTTCACAGTCAAGTCACATACTTGATAATAAATATTAACAATATTATTCTATGAACAAGATAACATATTATCCAATGTTATGAACATAATGAAATATGATCATCTCTATGATTGCCTCTAGGGCATATTTCCAACATATATATATATATATATATATATATATATATATATGATCAAAAGTAACTATGTGTAGCAAGAATTAATTAAATTGAATTAAGTAGAAATGGACTATGAATTGGCTAAACATACCCTAAACCCTAAACCATGCTAGATGTAAATAATCTTCTCTTTACATCAAGCTAGATCTAAACCTTCTTCAATTCTCCCTTTACCAAGCTAGATCTAGAATATAATGCAATTAGGAATTACAAATTACTAACCATAGATAGTAAAGAACAAATGGATCTACAATCACTCTTCCTTTAAAGGAGTGAACTAATAGAGAGAATGTGTTTGGATTAGGATAGTGAGCTAATAAGAAAAATTAAAAGAATGTAAGAATAGAGAAGGTGCTTGAATTAGAACAGTGATCTAATACCATGCTAGATGTAAATAATCTTCCCACCTCCTCCGCGTTCTCCTCTCACCAAATCGCCTCAAAGCCCCACCTCCTCACGGCAACAACCTATGACAACAAATCGAGAATTTTAGACAGATCTGTGTGGGTCGGGTCTGTAATAAGTGAAATTATCATAGACGGTTTTTAATACAAACCGTCTGTAATGAGTTAAGAAAAAACCGTCTGTGATATTTTGTAATATCATAGACGGTTCTTATTAAGAACCGTCAAATACTTCACAAACGGTTTTCAACATGAACCATCCGTGATATTACCTCTTCACAGACGATTTTTAGCGCAGTCAATAACACAGACGGTCTCTAAACCAAAACCGTCTGTGACTGTATTTAATACTAATGGTTTTGGTAAACCGTCTGTGATGAGGCGTCTAGTATTAGCTTTTTTGTAGTAGTGTGCATTGATTGATGACCATGTTTCATCGGTCATAGATATAGGGATATCGAATTAATAATGTGAACACATGTTAGAGAACATGGTGTTGGATTGACCCACCTTGAAACACTATTGAGATTGTTATGATTTTATGTGTCATCAGTTGATCCCAAGCAAAGATGATATATAATCCTTAGACCTGAGATCAACATGGTTTTCTACATATGTAATAGTACACCTAGGGGTTGCCAAATGCTACTCCATAACTAGGTAGTTATAAAGGTAGCTTTCGGGTATGCTATCAAACATGCGGAGGAATGTGACTAGTCGGATATGAGATTTGCCACTCCTAACATAATAGGAGAGATATCTCCTAACATAACAGGAGAAATATCTCTGAGTCCCTCGATGTGGTTGGATAAAGAAAGTGCATGGCCATGCCACTAGTGGTCAAAGAGTTGACCACATGAAGTTATCCGTCACTTGATTGAGAAAGTATTGAACAGTCCATAGATGACAAAATATCTCACTTGTAGTTCAACCAGATATCGTGAGGCAAAGGGAGAATACTCAAATAGGTCATTCAGTTCGATCAGATACAGACTGGTTGTATGGAGATACGAGCTTGTCATAGATTGGTCGAACATAATCACTAACTGGTTATAAACTAGTCGTAAGGAGTTACGAACTGGTCATGACTAAATGTGAACTGGTCATATAGAGATATGGGCTGGTCGTAAGTGATAAGAACCTAGTCGTAGATCATATTGCATTAAGGTTCGTCCAATATAATTTATGTGTATTCAAGAATCGTTATGTCCTACTAGGAACCGCTAACGACTCGTGGTCATAAAAGAGTTTCCGAGTCACAACCGATTACGCATGAACCTACAGGGTCACACACTTAACAGGTTGGAACAAACGAGTTTGGATAGGATCTATCATGGGCTCTTTATAAGGGGATGCATGAGGCTGTTGGGATAGACGACGTGAGTTGCATCACCAAAACCCTAGCTGCCATCTTCTCAAGGGCCCTACCATGTGAATTGGTGCTAGCACACCGGTGTACAGCGTTTCATCCCTGGACGTGTGGATACTATAGAGGCGCTGCTGCGATTGCTGCTGTGCTGAACAAGGACAATCCACGATCTTCACAAGGAATGCGATTGGTTGCTAGAAGAGAGGATCGGCATCAAGGACGTTGGACGATCGACTACGACCACAACATCGACACACTTGATGTTGAATCAGGTTGCTCTAACTCTTCTTCCGTTGCACTGTGCGTCTAGTGGTAACAATCGATGATCTCTTGCTTGTATGCCTTCTTGGTTTACGTGATAGAATTTTTGAATTACTAGTTAGTGTAGCCTACCTGTATCCCTTCAACTAGAGCACTTTCCCGTGGCTTATATGCCTTGTGAACTGATAGTCGTGCTCCACAAAAATGTGTCTTTCTCATGACTCTATTATTCTTAGATGAAGCTATCTCCCCGATGATTAGATCAACCACATCAAATTTTCTTCCATTCATGATATACTCAATGATATTCCAAGTGTGCCCGCGAACAGCATCGAAGTTCCCACTCTTTGGAAAGAAGATGTGGTTTATCATTCAATTTATCAAGCTTGGCAAAGGAAGCAAACCAGCAATCTTCCTAGGTGTATATCTCATATTTCCATCATAGAAGTTACACCACGTCGGGGTCTGAAGTGCTCTACGAGAGTAGACTTTTTCTTGTGAGCCTGAGTATGTCCTCAAAGCTTGCTCAAAATCAGCCTTAGTAGCTTCCACTCTTTGAGTTCCCGTCATCCATACCAAGTAATCAAAATCTGGGGAGACATATACCGTGGCATACACCTGTCGAATCATTTCTTCGTGGTAATCACATTTTAGTGCAACTATTTCTTGTGTCACTTTTTTCCTCTTCTTCATATTCTTGAGATTTCCTTGAAGACTGTCCTTGATCTCGTGCTCTCATAGTTAGCTAGAAAGAGTATGTTTCTAAGTCACTTTCTTCCCTTGAACGTGTAGGAACTCTAACTGATGCTGACTTCCGGGAGGCCGCCTTGTGGTGAGAAGATCCAGCATGAGATGCTAGAGGGTCATAGTGATCAACTAGTTCACCGTCAGAGGTTGCATTTTTGCGAAATGAGGTTTTCGTCCTTGACATTTTTGCTAAGATAAGAAATAACAATTAGGACAATATAGGATAGGATTGAAGTTAAAGAGCATGATTGATTCAATATTTCTCTACTAGAGCGGAAGTACTATAGTTGGCACTCCTAAGATATCAAGGCGAGCGGTAGTATCAAGAGCCTCTAAGCAGAGTACCGCACCTGACAGGAGTTCTTAGGGGATTTGATCAAATTTGCAATTTGTAGGTATTTGGCATGAGAAAAGTCATGGAATAGACATAATATGTCACCAAATACCAGTTCCAATCATTTTGCCCAAAAGAAATTGATTAAATCATGCACATTTTGTTCAAACCCTAGAAATTGAAAAAGGTAGCAAACAAATAGGAAAGAGAGGGTTCCAATGAAGATTACCTGGGGGAATGGAGTAGGAGGGCTGCTAAGAACTTGAGAATGGCAGGGATTTGAAATCTCCTCTAGTTCACTTAAGGATTTGAGATTGGTACTTTGAGGAAGAAGAGAGAAGAGAGAAGAAATGAGTGCGAGTGGTTTCTGAAATGAGAAGGCCGGTGGGACTGAGGTGAACAAGGAGACCAAGGATAAGGGTTCGGTCACAACCATTTTTGGGACCGCCAGTCAGGAGCGGTACTACTGCACTTAAGGCGCGGTAGTACCGGCGGTAGAACGAGGTATTACCGTTTTTCTTGGAAAAAAATCAGGGGCTGAAAGGGATGCAAATGATATTTTATTATAACACTTAAATAAATATTCTTCAGGATCATTATGCATGAGATAGACAATAAAAGCCCTAATTGACATAGTTTTTATCAAATTAGAGAATTTTGAGAAAGTTTTTAAAATAGTTTTCATAAGAACTTCAATAACTCCAGATGAGATCAAATAACATGAAGCATGAGTTTCAAGCAATATTAGAATGATGTATGACATTTAACTCATTCCTTAGATTGCAAAACCGGCTCTTATCTAATGGTTTGGTGAAGATATCGGCTAATTGATCATTGGTCCTTATGTGGCTAATTTTTAAATCTACTTTGCTCACATGATCTCTCAAGAAATAGTGGCGGATATCTATATGCTTGGTTATTGAGTGTTGGACATAATTATTTGCTATCTTCACAATACTATCATTATCACCCAAAAGAGGCATACTATCAAATTTAATTCCATAATCCATCAAGATTTGTCTCCTCCATAGCAATTGAGCACAACAACTACCCACAGAAACATATTCGGCTTCGGCAGTGGATAGGGCTATGGAATTTTGTTTCTTAGATGACCATGAAACTAAAGATCTTCCTAAGAATTGACAACCACCCAAGGTGGTTTTTCTATCCACTTGGCAACCCGCATAATCATAATCCGAATATCCAGTTAAATCAAATTTTGCACCTTTGAGATACCATAAGCCAATGCTAGAGGAATACTTTAAATATCTAATAATTCTTTTCACGGCCACTAAATGGCACTCTTTTGGTGATGCTTGAAATCTTGCACACATGTGAACACTAAATATGATATCAAGCCTAGACGCGGTAAGATAAAGCAAACTACCAATCATTGATCTATAAAGCTTGAAATCTACATGTTTACCTCCCTCATTAAGGTCGAGATGATCGTTGATAGATATGGGAGTCTTTATGGGCTTTGAGTCTTCTATACCAAACCTTTTGATCAAGTCTTTCACGTATTTTGTTTGGCACACGAAAGTCCCATCTTTGAGTTGATTGATTTGAAGTCCAAGGAAATAGCTTAGTTCTCCGATCATGGATATTTCAAATTCCCTAGACATCATATCACCAAATTTCTTGCAAAAATCTTCATTAGTAGATCCAAAAATAATATCATCAATATATATTTGACATACAAAGAAATCAACATCTAAAACTTTTGTAAACAATATTGTGACAACTTTTCCGATTTTGAAACCTTTTGGAAGTAGAAAATAACGAAGATGTTCATACCATGCTCTAGGAGCTTGTTTAAGACCATAAATCGCATTGGAGAGTTTATACACATGATTTGGATTCTTATGATCTTCAAAACCGAGTGGTTGTTCAACAAATACAAGTTCAGATATTTTACCATTTAGAAAAGCACTTTTAACATCCATTTGACATAATTTAATATCAAAACATGATACAAAAGCAAGTAATATCCGAATAGATTCAAGTCTAGCTACAGGAGTGAAAGTTTCACCAAAATTCAAACCTTCGACTTGAGTGAATCCTTGAGCGGCCAATCTTGCCACGTTTCTCACAACCATTAAACTTTCATCTTGCTTGTTCCTAAAGACCCATTTTGTACCAATTATGTTATGTTCCTTGGGTCTATCCACCAATGTCTAAACGTCGTTTCAGGTGAAGTTATTTAGTTCTTCATGCATTGCATTCACCCAATTCGGATCGACGAGTGCTTCATCTATACATTTTGGCTCAAAAAAAGGAGACAAAAGAGTAATATTCACAAAAAGAAGCAACACGAGATCGAGTTTAGACACCCTTACTCACATCACCCAATATTTGGTCTATTGGATGATCTTTTGCAATTGCATTGTGAATCTTTGTGGGTAAGTTTGGTGGTTTTTCATCTTCCTTGTTGTTCTCTTCATTAATTTGAATTTGACCTAGCGTGGAAGAGGTAGGAGGTTCAACTTGGGTGGAAGATGGTGAGCCATTTAAATCTTCTTTTGGCTTGATGTCGCTTATTTGCATGTTCTTCATTGATTGCCTTAATTCTTCATTACTTACATCATCCAATTTTTCTTACTCTTGTTGAGAGCCATTAGTTTCATCAAATTGTACATCATGAGTCTCTTCAACTAAACTGGAGTTTTTGTTGAAGACACGATGAGTTTTACTATTTGATGAATAGCCAAGTAGGAAACCAACATCACAACGACTTGTAAATTTTAAAAGACGAACACATTTCATTAAAATGTAACATTTGCAACCAAAGACACGAAAATAGGAGATGTTCAGTTTTCTTCCAACAAGAAGCTCATAGGAAGTGTTTTTTCAAAAGACGATGCAAATAAAGACGATATATGGCATGAAAAGCGGTATTGATTGCTTCCGCCCAAAAACTATCGGAAGTGTTATACTCATCACGTATTGTCCTAGCCACTTCAATTAATATTCGATCTTTTCATTTCTATAACTCTATTTTGCTCCGGAGTGTAGGTAGTGGAGAGTTCATGCTTTATTCCAAGTTCATCACAAAAATATTCAATTTAGTGTTCTTGAACTCGAAGCCATTATCACTACGAATTTTCTTGATTTTAAAATCAAATTTATTTTGGGCCCTTTTAGCAAAACTTTTAAAAATGCCGGAGGTTTTGGCTTTGTCATGTAGAAAGAAGACCCATGTATATCTTGAGTAATCATCCATAATGACTAAACAATAGCTATTTTCTCCAAAGCTCTTATAGGTTGTTGGCCCAAACAAATCCATATGTAAGAGCTCTAATGGCCTAGAAGTTGACATGATACTTTTGGAAGGATGAGAGTTTACAACTTGCTTTCCGGCTTGACAAGCGCTACATAATTTATTTTTCTCAAACTTCACATCTTTCAAGCCAACTACTAAGTCATGTTTGAAAAACTTTTTGAGTTTCAGCATACCAACATGAGCAAATCTTCTATGCCAAAGTCACCCCAAAGAGGTTTTTACAATTAAACAAGTTTTCAAACACGAATCATTTGAAGGGAAATCCACTAAATAAAGATCGCCAAATCAAAATTCCTTGAAAACCAAAGAGTTATCTTTTTTCATTTGAAATGGAAACACCTTATTGAGAAAAAAAATGCAAGTAAAACCAAGATCATAAATTTGAGCAATGGATAGCAAATTAAAATTGAGTGATTCAACTAGAGATACATTAGAAATTGAAAGGTCATTTGATATAGCGATTTTACCTAATCCTATTACATTTCCTTTGCTATTGTCACCAAATGTGATCTTGTCATTTCCTTTTCCATTCTCGATTGCGGTGAGAATTTTTCTATCCACGGTCATGTGTTGGGTACAACCGCTATCAAGTACCCAATGTTTTCCATCGGTCTTGTAGTTCACCTACAAAATAAGAATCAAGTTTTTTTAGGTATCCAAATTTGTTTGGGTCTTTGGAGGTTAGTAAACAAGGCTTTGGGCACCCAAATAGTATTCTTTTTTGCGCCTAAAATTGAGATGCCGATAAATTTAGCTACAATCTTGCCATCTTTAGATCTTCTAATCATGTAGCATGAATCATAAATGACATATGATTTAGTTTTAGCAATTGAGCATGAGTTTTGTAAATGTCCTACATTATGACATTTGTAGCAATATTTTTCATTTTATTTTACAAACCTTGCAAGCTTGTAAATTTGCTTCTCACCTTTCTTGGGAATTACCCCAAGTCCATCTTTATTGAATGAACACCTTTTCTCACTCAATAACTTGTCTCAGGGTAGCTTTTCCCTTAAAGCATCTTTTCAAGCTTTTGCTTAGCTCAGTGACTTGTTCTTTTAATTCATTGTTTTCAACAATGAGCAATGGATCACAAGACTTAGCCATACTAGAGTTAAAATCAATTTTAGAACAACATGACATAGTTAATAAATCATCACAAGAAGTAGAAGTAATAGTCATTGAAATAATATTTGGAATGACTTCTACACTAGGCATCCCATTCATAATATCACAAGTAATTCCAACATTTGAATGAGATTTGTTTATATCCTTTAGTAAGAGTAAGTCATGAGCTTCCTTTAGCTCCTCATAAGTTCCTTTTAGAGAGAGATATTCTTTCTTCAAGACATTAAATTTTAACTTCTCTTTTCTAATGTATTCATTTAATTATCCAAGCATGTCCATTAATTCATCATATATAGGTTCATTATCATTAATGGATTTTACCTTATCTCATTTTGCCATAAGGCATGTAGGAGTGGAGAAGAGTGACGACACTTTCTTGATGGCAATGCCGACCTGCCCCTCTTCTTAGAGGACCCATCATCATCGGAGTCGGAGTCGGAATACTCCTCATCGGAGTCCCATTCTCCAACACATGCTTCATTCTTGCCATCTTTATGAAGCTTCTTGAATAGCTCCTTCTTGCCATTAAATTCCTTCTTCTTTGATGACTTGACCTTGTCATCCTTCTTGTTTGGGCAATGAGAGGCAATGTGTCCATTCTCATCGCACTCATAGCAACGAATATTGCTATAGTACTTGTTGTCATAGGAGAAATGCCTCTTTTTGCTCTTGTCAAAATTAGCACTCTGGTATGAGCATCTTCTCATGAATTTGTTCATTCTCCTCACAAGAAGAGCGAACTCCTCTTCGGAGTCATCTTCTTCATCCTCTGTTTCATCACTTGATTTCGCTTTTGCTTTGAAAGCTATAATCTTCTTCTTGGAGGAGGATGGCTCCAAAAGCTCCTCCTTATCCTTCTTGTACAAAGCATTGGGCACCACATATTTCAACAAGACAAACCTTCCCGTGGCCACGACCTCAACGTTTGCCATGTCGACCGCCTCGAGTGGGGCAGTCGAATGAGGTCCTCGCATGTAGGATCAAGGATGACTGACTAAAGATTTTTAGCACAAGTCAATAGTTATTCAAGTATTTCACTAAGGCACCCCAAGGCGATACTAAAAACAATTCTAGCTAAGAAATTCTACACAAGTAAGAGCTAGAAAAGTAAATGCGGAAAAAGTAAAGCCAAGAGAGAAAACCGTAATGAAGACAATCGATGTTTTCCCATGGTATCAAAAACTTGCTGGTCATAACTAATCCATGTTGGGGTAAGTCCAAACGAATTGGACCGGCTCCATGAATTAAGCCTCAACACCTCGATTTCACTAAGGTTACTCTTCTTCCTCTCCGGAGATGGTGAGCATCAAACCAATCACAAACGTTGCCAGGCCTCTTCACAACAGTCTTGAAGAGATCACCGCGCAAACCTTCTCCAAGCCATCTAGGTGCCGGCAAGCACCAAGAGTAACAAATCGCAGCACTTGCTTGAAGATTATCAAGTGCCAAAGAGATCAACTAATTATGTAGTGCCCTTGAATGCTCTCAACTACCTCAAAATGTAAAATATGAGCAAATGAGTAGAGGAGCGTGCACCAAAAGCTCAAATGTACTCACTGAGGTCCAAGGTTTCGAGCTTGGTCCTGGTGAGGGGGTATTTATATCCCCAACCAAAAATCTGACCGTCTGAAGAAGATCCCTGAAAAATTTAGCACATGCGGTACTACCGCCATTGATCGGCCAGTACTACCATAACTACTGTTCAACAGTCGACTGCTATTCATTTAATGCTTCTGAACTAGCCGTTACATAAAGGTACGGTACTACCGCACTCACAAGGTCCGGTACTACCGCACGGTGGTAGCACCGCTCGGCTCAATCGGCACTACCGATTTCCAGTGGAGGAAAAACTCCCAAAAACATGCTTTCTGGTATATACATACCGCCAACTAGAATTCGGTCATACCACACTATGGTACTCGCGTTTCTCAGATGCGGTATTACCACTTTTGCTTAAAGACTTTTTCCAGAAGCTGTTCTAAATGCAATGTATGACTCTTAGTTGATCAAGTTGGCACAAAATAAATTCTCAAGCTACTAGCCATGATCTCTCTTTATAGTACGGCATTTATCCTATAAATCCGGTCTTTTCACCAAACTCCGAGACCGATAAAAACTATAAAAGGATCCTTATGCTTCATAATACATTTGTCTTGAGCCATGTCGATCTTTTATCATCTTTCCATTGCCATTTTCATGTCATCATTCAAACTCTGGGACTAAACCTTTAAAACATCTTAGCACACATATTAGTCCCATAACTCATTGTTGTCATTAATTACCAAAATTATTTTTAGGGGTCTAGATGCTTTCACCGCGGTGACGTCCCGGCTGTCGATGTTTCTTTTGTCCTGTGGATTTCTCGTAAGGTATTTCTTGAAGGTGTGCCCAGACTCCCTACAAAGGGAGCACTTCTTCGTATGACACCGGGCTTCTGCTTCGTCCATATCGTTCTTGATACACCGTACCTGTCGCCTGCTAACCTTTCCTTCAACCTATCAATATCCGCGCCCCAGATAAGTTGCTCCTAGGTCGGATGGCTAGTGAAATGGCCAACCATGCCATAACCTTACAACTCTGCACTCCAGGTTTGCATCAACTCCTCTTTGTTGAAATAATCAAAGAGGTACTGACTGGGATATTGCGCCACCATTGAACATACGGCTATGACATGTGAGCGGGGCCTATACAGAAGAAATGGCTTGTTGCAAGTGCATACGCAATTAGCGCGGCGTAGCGTGCACTCGTGGGTGATCATTTCGTGGTTCGTCCCACGACGTCATTTATCCTTGTACAATATCTCAAAGCGGAGCTCCCTTGTGCCCATCTTGAATGCTTGGTGCATCTCACCCTTCTTGCTCTTCTCTTCCATGTACTGGGTGATCATGCAGAGTACAGTACACTATCATTTGACATGGTAAGTGATGTGTTGTTGCTTCTATCAACAAAGTAATTTATGGTACCATGGAGAATTGCCTCCACAATAGCAACCAAAGGGAGGCACCTTGCACCGCGCATGATCCAATTGTACACCTTAGCTAGATTGGTTGTCATGACACCATATCGAGCACCACCCCTGTCATGTAGAAGTGACCACTTCTCCTTAGGCTCGTGCTAAATCCTGTCCGAGAAGCATTTCACCCACGTCCCCGTCTTCCTCGCCACACTAGGACCATCTATGGGTAGCTGTGGCAATGCTTTGGGGGCCTTGTTAGCGCTTGTAGTGGCCTTTTTTGTTATCTCCCTTCTGTGTGTCTGGGTCTGCTCATTGAGAATCTTCCAGAGTACGTCAAACTTTCGCTATTGGTTCTGGTTGCATAACCACTTGAGCAGGTTCATCAAGTCCTTAATGCGGAACTATGTGTAGAAGTTTGCACCCAAGTGGCTCATGCACCACCTGCTTTGTATATCCACCTATGGAAGTGGTTCGTTCTCTCCTTATTGTACTTGAGTTATTGACTCAGCAGGCCCGCTTGCCAATCATGTATGACGTATACGTTAGGATGACCCTATACAACAGAAATCCTCAAATTCCTCAGGAACCACAACCAGTTGTTTATGCTCTCGCTTTCAATGAATGCGAATTGCGCGGGAAGAACTTGATTGTTCCTGTCCGTCGCTATTGTAGTCAGTATCTGGTTCTTGTACTTTTCAGTCAAGAATGTGCTATCCATGCACAAGATTGGACGGCAGTGCTGGAATGCATTGATGCATGGACCAAAGGCAAAGAATGCTCGCTTCAGTACCCTCTTATTGTCCCACTTCGGATACGTGGAATCTTAAATGTCGACATGAGTGCCAGGATTCCTATCTTGTATGACTCGGAGTTGGCTAGAGAGTTTTGTTGGAGATATGCCCTAGAGGCAATCATAGAGATGATGATATTTCGTTGTATCCATGATTTAATAAATGTTCCTTGAATATTACCTTTGTATTGATTAACAAGTATGTGACTTGTTTGTGAAACTCTTTACTTGTATGGTTATTCTAAAGTTGTCCCTAGTCGGAGTTCATGTGAGGACACACGTGAATGATGGATTAGCACATGTATCGGTTGATGACCATGTTTCACAGTCATAGACATGGAGATGTCAAACCAATAATGTGGACACATGTTTAGAACATGGGGTTGGACCGACCCAACATGAGACATAACAATTATACTTATGGTTCTCTCTACACAATGTGTACGCCTTTGTCCTTAGACCCGAGATTGTCGCATGTACTTGAGATGTGAATCGACCTACTTAGGGGCTATCAAACGCTACTCTGTGAATCGGGTAGTTATAAAGGTAGCTTTCGGGTTTGTCATGAAGCATGTCATGAGGCATGGTCACGAGATGGGATTTGCCCTCTCTACCGAGAGATATCTCTGGGCCCTCGAGTGATCGGATCCGAAATGCATGGCCATGCTACTTAAGGTTAAGAGTTAACCTAGTAAGGGATTCCGGATCACGGATCGAGAAAGAGTGGTCACTTGGAGCTCGACCAATATCGTGAGGCAAAGGGATTGGCATGTACATAACGCTGTGATGGTTCGTCCGATATGATCTTTGTGTACGCTTAGGAGTTGGCACGCCTTGCTAGAGGCCGCTACCAACTATTGACCAAGTATGTATACTCGCCATGTCTAAACATACGTGAACCTATAGGGTCACACACTTAAGGGGTTGAAGCCTAATTCGGATTGGATCCGAATTAGATCGGGCATTGAGTCCTAATGGGCCTCTATTAGTAGAAGCCCATTGTAAGGACGCCTATAAAAGGAGGGCAAGGGCGCAGTGATTGTGAGATGAGTTTTTCGTGACATCCTCAAACCTCGCCGCCACCCTCCCACGCCCTAGTCACTGCCATGATCTAGTAGTCCGCGTGCGCCGCTTCCTCCCGTGCGTGTGGATACCTTTGAGGCGCCAGATCAGAAGCGCTTTGGACGAACCGCAAGAGAGGAGCAGACGTGGGGCGCCACGACGAGGACGAGGAAGTAATACGACTACTCGCCTGACGTCTTTGCATCAATTTCCGCACTCAAGGCGTCTAGTGGTAAGACCGTGATCTATAACTGCAGTGATCTTGGTTTACGGGTAGAATTTTTATTATTTTGCGCTAGTGTAGCCTACCCGTAGCCCTTCAAGTTTGTGGTAGGAGTCCTCGAACATACCGAACCTTCATTCCAATGCCTTCTCTTTTGCCCTCCACATCTTGGCATAAATGATTGTGTACTGGAATCTTATCTCAATCGCTCGAATGATGGATCATGGCTCAAAATCTAGATTATACACAATCTCACTATATATGATGTTCATGATGAAGCCTAATGATAGGTTCTTGTGGGACTGCATTGACTCAGCGACGACACATATGTGAGGAACCACTATTGAGCATTTCCAATAGGTGTCCCACTTAGGCTGAAATGCATGCACTTGCCAAGGGCATCCTTCTATGTCGCACTTCACGTCGTAACATCTTGGGTTAGACTTGACGACTGTGAATGCATGTCGCACCGACAAGGCCCAGAATTTGATCGCCTCTTACACGGCCTCCTTGCATTTGTACATAGCTCCACTACTACAGAAAAGGTCTTTATAGACGGTTCAAAAACGTCATCACAGACGGTTTCATGAGCTGTCTGAGTCTATGGGTCAGTGATGACATAAGGTCATCACAGACGGTTTTCTAACCGTTTGTGATGTATACTATCACAGATGGTTATTAACTCAGAACCGTCTGTGATAGTTGACTATTACATATGGTTTATAGATGAAACCGTCTATGGTAGCTTAAGTATCACAGACGGTTTATAGATGAAACCATCTGTGATATCTTATGTATCACAGACAGTTTGTAAATGAAACCATCTGTAATATCTGGTTGCATCATAGATAGTTTGTATATGAAACTGTCCGTGATAGATGATGCATCACAGACGGTTTGTCCTAAGGAACCATTCGTGATAGATGATGCATCACAGATGGTTTGTCCTAAGGAACTGTCTATGATATTCTTTTTGTATTGCTAAATCTATTTCCATTTATTGGCTAGCCTCAGGAAATGCTAGCTATGCCCTCTGAAACAAACAGAAACACAACAAGTACATATCCAATTCACATTCATTTTAGAAACAAGCACATCCAATTCACATTCATTTTAGAAACAAGCATATCCATTTCACAAATCAATTAACTCAAATGAACTAAAATTAACCATTCATGAACAAATATACACACATGTTCCATAAAGTTCAATCTTATCCCAAGCAAGTTCAATCTACATTGTGGAACTTCCCTTGTGGGCTTATGACCTCACGCATCAAGAAGGCCGCAAGCTGTCTTCGAATGCGTTCGAGCTGGGTCTGTTCCAACGGAGTTTCAACAATGGTTGTAACCTGTCACTAGGAAGATTAAAGCCATGCATATATAAATTAATAAGTATGAAATAATTGTTGCAAGATTAGCAAACCTAAGGATCTTTGGTCGTCGGGGAACCGAGGAGTAGTTCCATATTGTGGCAAATATAGTATCCATAGGTGTTGCCCGGTGGCTACTAGTGGCACTGCAAAAATAGAATTGGTTAGTTCGAGAGGCATTACTACGAAGTGTTATATAAGATTAATGTATACTAGCGAATACCGGGAATTTGAAATTGTGTCGTAGGTTCACTCCCTTGCATTTCCCTCCCTTTGCATAGTATGTGATGAACAACCTACGTGATTCCAAAAACTTAGACTTAGCCATTGCAAAGGAAGGATAGACTACAATAGAGTTATCTATGAATGAAATGTGTTTACCTGTCGATTAAGTTTTTGACAACTGTGAAATTGTTATTATACCTCTTTAGGGAATCAAGGTATCTTACCTAGTTTCATTTTGGTATAATTACAATTAGAATTTAGTGGTACCTATACAGGTATGTCGCCATGGTCATTAAACCTAAGTTCGTGTTGCTTATAAAATACAAATCAACAAGTATAGCCACTTGTGTGGCACTTACCCTTGGTTGTAGAGAAAAAGTATGAAATCCTTCTCGCGGTGATCCAGCAAAAACGTCACCATGTAATCCTCGGCAAAGGTTGCATTAGCGTTGATGCATTGCTCAGAGATCAAGTGTGGGTCGAGGAAACCTACCGATGTTTTACTTGATGTGGTTTCTACCATCATGTATCTATATATATGTACAAAAGCTAGAAGTTATATATGACATTTATCGGTATTACACGAACGTAGACTGTGATTGTACACACTTACAGTGTCCAGCATCGCATGAGTGAGGCGTCGAGGGAGTCAAAGTTGAAAAGTAAGAACAAACCATCGAAGGTCACCGTGAAGACACAGTCTTGAAACTCATGGTTAAAATGAATTTTCTTGAACTTGACGGTGACACCCGAGCACCGTTGTACACCCGTCTTTTTGGCCTGTTCCATGTACCATTCATGCAATCTCTGGGAAGCCAATCCTAGGGTTTTGAGGTCCTCTTCCAGGACAACCAACGGCTCGCCATGCATGAATTTTTGGGCCAATGGCAAGAAGGGGATATCATCAGGCTGCTTCGATTTGCCCTTGCCGCCTCGCTTTTTAGAGGTCGACCGGGCACGAGGTGTATATGCATCTGATGTACCGGGTCCTTGCCGCATCGGTACAGGTAACTCTGGTGCAGGTAGTTCTGGTGCATATACTTCCCGTGAAGTTGACACCGGTGCAGGTAGCTCCAGTGCAGAGACTTCCCGTGAAGTTGACACTGGTGCAGGTAGCTCCAGGCAGATGTCTCTCTTGGGCCACTTGATGAATGCTCCAATGGCTTGCCCTAAAGTCACGACCTCGTCGTTTGGGGGCATCTCCAGCTGGACAACCTCGACATTGGCATAAACACCATCCACATTCACTTTTGCGAAACCCAGTGCTATATTTACACAGGGCAGCAAGGCCCCGACACCGGATGGATACGCCTGGCCCCAAGCAGCATCCAGGGCAACGGAGGCACATCTCACTTGGAGCTTGTATTTCGTAGCCACCTACATAACGATACAAAATTAGCTTCTCCAACAGGCCTATCAATGGATCAAGCATTTCATGGATAATAATTATTACCAACAGTCATCAACAAAAATTCTGTTAACGATTTTTAAGTTATGGTTGGACGCGCAGCTACTTGGACATTTGGCGGCCTGGCTAGCAAAGTAGCGGCGGGGGCTTCCAACTGATTTGTGAGGGATGCACGAATCTCCTCTCGTGCGACATCCCGCATCTCTTCTATGAGGGATGCACGAATTTCCTCTCGTAGCTGTGATTCCTGCTCGGCTTTGGCTCTCTTCTTACTCTGGTATGCCCTGGAGTCCGCTGCGAATCCATATTTCCATGGAACATAAAGACCAATGCCTCTCGTGCAAACCAGATTCTCCTTGTTTCCCAGGGCTTCGGAGAGCATATTTCTCTCCCTTACTGCCTGCAATGAACCTTGGAAAGATTGTGCAGTACTCAGCTCTTCCTGCAAGAGCCCGACATGTTATTTCACTTCCTATGAAGTTATCGAGTAATTACAAACTAGGTAGTTCGATATCTTACCAAGCACCGGGACACTTCCTCGTCTATGGGGTTTGGAAAGGAGACGAACCCCGAAGACGCGGTAGATAACCTCGCTCTTAGCCACTGTCGGGCGCGCTCATCAGAGATCTCGGCAAATGACGGGGAGGCGTCCAACCGTCTTGCATGCTCGTCCTGATCCCTCCATTGCGGGAGTTTACCTGCATAACCAGCGGTGCCGAGTCTGTGGGGGTGCGTGTTTTTTTTTTGCCTAGAGGACCCTGTGCGCCTCACTTTCACTCCTAAAATCACATGTCATCTTCTTCGCCACAAAGTCTCCCTAGTACTCCTCCACGAACGGATACTTCTAGAAGGTCGTCAGATCCTTCTACACATAATTCAAGCGTGCTCTTGAAGTTCCTCCACGCTTTGCACGCCGCTAGCAATGTGTATCGTTGCACGGAGGCCTGATGTTGTTCCGGGATCAGGAACGATTGTAAATTTTTTGTCACCAACACATCCTTCTGATCTTTGGTCAACTCTTTCTATGAATCATAGGTGATCTTGACTCGTTGGCGTGTAACTATTCCAACTATTGTCCGAAATGCAGACGCTGCTCGGCGAGGACTCAGAGGGGTCCCAGACGCATCGACTCTCGTGATGGTAAATCGGCCCTTGGGCCTTTTCGATAATCCTCTTTCTTTGCGCTTGGATTTTTCACAGGACAACACATCAGACTTATGAGGCGACGATGACGAAGAATGAGCGGACGACATCTTCACGAGAAATAGAAGTTCTGACATACATGAACATATTATCATAAGATTCTCTATGTGTATGGGTATACACACCAATTAAATGACATAATTGACATATAAATATGTAAATCCTCCAAGTCAGCCAACAACACTTGATCTACTAATAGAATAGCATGTATTATGAATTGGATCACAGAACCTAGAGGTTCAACCAATTAACCAACCGAAAGTAATAGACCAAATGCTAAAGATCAATCAATAGTAGTAAGCATTCTATTCCAATTAGAGCTCAAAACAATTTCCGAACAAGACTATTATCATCACAGAGCATTCATCTCAAGCCCACTACACCACATTGCAATATGAACATATCAAATGCAAAGGGGTGATTAAATTAAAATGATGTGATACTCACGAAGCAGATGGCAATCAAAGCCACTGAGCAATCTGAGCAATGTGTGAGGGGAAGGGGTGTCGGAGTCAACAACTCGGCATCTATTACCTTTGGGCGTCGAGGGGAAGGATGAGCAGGGAGCACTGGAGCAGCAGGGTGGCATCGAAGGGGAGGTGCACCAGGCTCGGGGGAGGAGGAGGTGACGCGTGCTCAAGGGAGGGGAGGAGGCAGGTTCAAGGAGGAGGGGCGTCGGGTTCGGGGAAGTGGTGGCTCGTGCTTGGGGAGGAGGTGGTGGGCTCGGGGGAGGAGGCGCCGGGCTCGAGGAGGAGGCGACATCGAGGACGGCGACGACGGGCTCGAGGAGGAGGCGACGACGGGCTCAGGGAGGAGGGATGTTAGAGAAACTTAATCGTTTGAGTTGGGGGCGGCAAACCCTAGAGTCGAATATAAATAGGGTTGGACATCAAAGACGGTTCCAATACATAACCGTCTGCGATATGTATGTATCACAGACAGTTTTTAGATGAAACTGTCTGTGATATCTGATGTATCACAGACGGCTTGTAGATAAAACTATCTGTGATATATTATTTCCACAGACGGTTCTTTAGATGAAACTGCTTGTGATAGATAATCACAGACGGTTTTCCCTAAGGAACCATTTGTGATATTCTTTTGTATTGCTACATCTATTTTTGTTTATTGGCTAGCCTCAGGAAATGCTAGCCATGCCCCTGGAACAAGCAAAAACGCACCAAGTACATGTATACATCCAATTCACATTTATTTCAGAAACAAGCACATCCATTTCACAAATTCAGATATGACACATTCTCATATACATAAATGCAAATTCACATATGAAACATTCTCATATACATAAATGCAAATTCAGAACATATGACACACAAACATTTCATTCATCATTCCACTTGCTTATCTCCTTTAAAAATTATCACTTCATGATGATCGACACGTATGTAGCTAGTTTCGTCACGTTGTTCTTCCTCGACCCTTATGTCGTTTATGAAAGGTGGCAACTCATCAAATTGATTGTATTCTTCCTCGTCCACTATATTCTCAACTCTGACAATCCTCCTTTTCCCATGAAGAACTACGTGGCACTTCTTTTTTGCCTAGTCAGTTACATAGAAGACTTGAACAACTTAGTTATCGAGTACGAATGGTTTGTCTTTGTATCTGACACATTCGAGGTCTACGGTAGTTGTAACATCCCAAAGTTCTGTTACCAAAATAAAAATTAATAAAGTTATTATTTTATTGGATTTCCTGAAATTTGAAAGAGTTTTATTACTTTTCTTGAATTTCTGAAATAAAATTTATTGAAGTCTTTGAAGTCAAAAATAAAATTTATTGAAGTCTTTGAAGTTTTATTGATTTAAATTGAAAAATAAAAAGTTAATTAATTTCTGGAATTTTAAAAGCTTTTCCCTAATTATTTTAAAGCCAAAATAAATTATGTGCAAAAACTATTACAATTTTAAGTTGGAAATATTTTATTGAAGTCCAAAATAACTCTAGGAATTTCTATAAATTTTTCTAGAATTTTTGGATTTTATTTGCTATTTTCTAAAGCTTAAAAGAGTTAATTAGATTATTTAAAATGTTAAATCTATTTAAATCTCCCAAACAGTGTTGGGCCGAAACCTTAACTCGGCCCATTCTCCCCACGCTTTCAGCCCGAGCCAGCCGCTCCAACCGCCCGCTCTCTCTCACCACCACCTGGCCCCACCCGTCATTCTCTTCTTTCTCGCCGACGCGTGGGCCCGCGCCTATCTTCTTCTTCCCCACTCCTTTCTTCTTCGCGCGGACACGCTCGAACCAAGCCGCCATGGCTACACGCATAGAGCTCAACATCACCACCATTTTCGCACCAACTCCTCACGTGAATGCACGCATTCAAGCCCCCATTCACCACCGCATTCACTCCGGCCGTTTCCCCTTTCCTCGCGCCCGTTTTACCGGGATCTCGCGTAACGGCCGCCGCCACCTTCATGCCCGATCTCCTCCCTCACCCCTCCCTAGCCCCTATAAAAGGGAGCCTCGGGAGCCCTCTTCCTCACTTATTCCAAGCTCATCACCCACTCCTCCTCTCCCCTCTTCATTTTGCCGTATTTCGCAGTTGAAGTTTTTCGGTCGGGTGCCCTTTCTTCTTCGTCTCCGGCGCCGTCCAAGCCGCCCCATCGTCGCCAACCCCGGATTCGGCATCGCCACATCCTTGCCCACCTGGTGCTCACACTCACCCGAGCCCAAGATCGCCGGAGCTCCACCGCCGCCACAAGCCCATTTGCGTCGCCGCCAAACTCCACACCACCGCCATTCTCTTCACGCCCGACCGCCACCAAGGTGAGCACCAGGGTCCACGCGTTCCCTTCTTTCCGTTGGTGCCATCGCCGGTCGCCGGTGAGCCACTAATCTCCGGCGAGCTTGACGCCAAGCTACCGCCGGCTCTCTGTCTACGTGGCACGCTGATATGGCTACCACCTCGATGCCATCTGGCGCCACCTCAGCTCAAAGTGCCCACGTGGCGATGACGTGGCTGATTTCTTTAACCGAAAAGAATCCGGCCGCTGACGTCATTAATCTAGTTTTCCTTTAGAAAAATAATTCCAAAATTCCGAAATCCCTAATTCATCATTTCATGAGAATTATAAACTTCCAGGGGTTCGTTCTCCTTCATATGAACTCCGATTTCGTCGATTCAAATTTGTAAATTCATATAAATTCAAGATCTATCTAACTAAACTAAAATTATTTAATTTAGAGTTCATTTGAAGTTTGTTTGAATTTGGCTTATTTTCGCGTATAGATTTCGACGACTTCGGAGAGTTAGATTTTGACGCTGTTTGAGAACATCGAATAATCAAGCAAGGCAAGTTACATCTTTGATCATATTTGATTTCATTATTTCCAATTATTTAATTTTTTTTAAATTATTACTGCATGCTTATTTTTATCCAGTTATTTAAATTCTTGTTTTAAATTTATAGTTATGCCTAAATCCTTTGTAAGGCCAATATTGTATTGAATCAAACATATTGTCACCCTAGATAACACCTAGTTGATACGATAGTATGAACTAGAACCATTTGAAAATGATATGCTTAGTGATGCTTAGACCCAAAAATGTTTGATTCAGGGAATTTCAGCCAAAAAATCAAATGGTGTTTAAATTGTAACCATAGCATTGGTGTGTAATGGAAGTTTGTAAATGACTTTGAAAAGTGAAATAAAATGATGTTTTGTACTTGGACGAGATGGATGTTTGAATGGTGCATGTTGATGCACGTGATCGAGTCATTTCTATGATCGAGACCCATGGGTTTTATGGAAGTCGAGCCGTATCTTACTAAGCCACATCGTACTACAACATGTTCTAAGTGGACAGGACCTAGCTAACTAATTTGTAACGTTTCACTGTGGTCGTGCCATCCGGTTGCGTGGGTGTCTTTTATGACCTACTTTTATGTATTCCCACCTAGCGCAAGAGCCTGCACTACTACAAAACAAACTATAGAAGATGCCTCATCACAGACGATTCCTTTGGAACCGTCTGTGATGAAATTATCACAGACGGTTCTTTTGGAACCGTCTATCATATGTAACTATCACAGACGGTTTTTAAATAGAACCGTCTATGATACATCATGCATTTATTCTTAACAAGAACCGCTCAGGATATCTCTCGATCATCACATTTGTTCTATTTACAAACCGCTCGTGATGTTCTCCATATATCATAGACGGTTTATATTAAAAACCGTCTGTGACTTTGATTTTACAATGGCTTAAAATTTGAAGCCATGGTAAAATCAAAAGGTAAGAAAAATTTGAAGCCATGGTAAAATCAAAAGGTAAGAAAAATTTTAAGCCATGGTAATATCAGAAAGTAAGAAAAATTTTAAGCCATGGTAAAATCAAAGTCACAGACAGTTTTTAATACAAACCGTCTATGATGAGATACTTATCACAGACGGTTCGTGATACAAACCGTCTATGATATGTCATCACAGACAGTTTTTGTCTGAAACCGTCTGTGATTCGCAGCGCGGGAGTTCAAAAAAATTTGAACGCTTGCGCGGGAGGCAACATTTTTTGGGGCTGTGCTTATATATTTCCGGCTGGGACGTGCTGGGGCGAGGCTAACTACGAGTTCAAGCATATTTTCATCGAGCCGCATCATCTGCTCTATTTCTAGCCGCTGTCGTCATTTTCCTTTGTCTCTCCCCGTCCGGTGAGTTATCCTCTAGATACTAATACTCTCGTTACCTAGTTCTGCCTCAAGCTCGTAGTTACCGTGAACCATGCTACTGGAAGGCCACCAGCACCGACAAGCCCATCACCCTCTCCTCCGTTGGCACTGAGATGATTGGTGTCAAGAAGGTGCTCGTGTTCTACAAGGGGCGTTCGCCCAAGGGCACCAAGTTCAACTGAATCATGCACGAGTACTGCCTCGCCGACGCTCTCACCTCCGTCGTTGCCAACACCTACGTCCCCATGAGGTTCAAGGCCGACTAATTTCTTCTTGTTGTTGTTGCATGTTTACTATTACGTACTCACCGCATTTGCATATATACGATCTTCTTCTCTCTCTTTTTCAACTGCGTGCGCGCGTGTAGCTGGACAAGCAATGAGGAAGCTGCTTAGTTCTCATGCAAGTTTGAGCAACAGCAAGCAATCCGATTTTTTTTGCAATACAAAAAAACTATCACAGACGGTTCTGAACAAGAACCGTCTGTGAAAATTACTATCACAGACAGTTCTTATTCAGAACCGTCTGTGATAGCTATTTTCACAGACGGTTTGAAAACTGTCTATGATGACCGCCTGTTATCACAGACACATAAATACAGACGGTTCACAAAACCGTCTGTGATGATGGGTTAGAACCGTCTGTGATGACGTTTTGTGTAGTAGAGAGGGGGCTTGAATCCGGCGGGTTTCTATCCAAAGGAAGCGAAACCTTAGCGAGGCGGGACTACGGTGGGATGAAGCTTTGTAAAGGTCTTAACACATGCTCTAGACTGCTTACCTAAGGTAGTGAGCGATGGTATCAACGGATGCCAAACAAACTAGATAATTCATGTCATGTGAGTAAAGCTGTACAATCTCTGTAGAGTATTAAGAACTATTTGAATAGCCGTGTCCACGGTCATGGACATGCTTGGCAAAGCCACTCAAAGTTAGACTTTGATTTTGATTTCAAAATGATTTGACACAAATGATTTTGGATTTCTATCCAAATGGGAATTGGGCAGGAAGCCATGTGATAGGAGGGTATCCTTCACCATTCATGTGTGAATGTTATCTGACTATAAAACTTGAGAATTTATAAAATGAATTTTAGTTATAGAATAACTGCTTTGGAACTTAGTACAAATATTTAAAGAAAATATTGCTTTATGCAAACTCAACCAATAAGTCTTCCTTTGATATATCCTTGCATGCATTAACTCTGTTATTGGGTGTAACTTGCGAGCACGGAAGTTGTGCTCATCCTTGCTTGATGCAAATAGATTTCAGAGGAGAAAGGACTTCGCTACTGGTGTGGATCTCGATGACTAGGCCGCTACCCCAGTCGATTGCCTGTGGCAGATCAGCTGGACTCCACTACTTCTTCATCTTCCGCTGTGTTCTTTATTATTGGCTTGTAAGCCTCTTTTGTAATAAACTCCGTTGATTATTAATATATTTGTGCGATTTATGGATGTTACCATATCTGTTTAACTGTGTGAACTAGCTATTGATCATGGGACTAGTTCAGAAATGCACAGAGGATTTGGGGTGTTACTCCCGGGTTCGATAGTAGTGATGTCGTACCTGTCAACCTTCACCTATGGGAGATGGACCCAACGGCACCGAAACAGGGGGGTCTTGAAAAGCACATAGTCGAGCACCCAAATCTCCTCTATGAACCCATAGTAGGAGCTCCTCAACACATCGGTACTAAACGCATCTATGTAGACATTGCTGTTTTGGTTAGTGCTCTTTATATCTTGAGACTGCATATAGAATGTGTATCCATTTATGTCGTATCCTTGCCATGTCACAACTATAAAGGTTGGCCCTTTTGCCAACCATGTCAACGTATCACTTGACGATTTCCTAGTGAGTCGCTCCTTCAACCATTGGTTGAACGGACTGTTGTGCTGTCTCGTGATCCAAACATCCAGCCGCTCCAGATTTTGTTGCCGAAGCACGTCCTTGTGCTAGTCGATTTATAGTGACACTTTAGTCATGTGTTGCAAGACCGTGAAATGGGCTTAAGCATACGCTCTCATCTCTGGAGTGATTGCTTTCCTTCCGATGGTCCTGATACCCTCAAGCCTCCCCTCATGGCGAGATCGAGGCACACCTATTGGTTCGACATGAGCCATGTAATCGACGCTGAACTCAATGACCTCTTCGGTAGCATAACCTTCGACGATGCTGCCCTTCGGCTGAGATCAATTCCGTACATAGGACTTGAGAATTCCCATGAACCTCTCGAACGGGTACATGTTACATAGGAACACGGGCCCGCACATCTTTATCTCCCTCAAAATGTGAACAATGGGATGGACCATGATATCAAAAAATGATGGAGGGAAATACATCTCAAGACAACATAGAGTCATCACCACCTCATCCTGCAGAGCATCTAGTCCTTCAAGATCGATGACCTTTTGAGCAATTGTGTTAAAGAAATAATACAGCCTCATAATTGTCTCTCAGACCTTGATCGGCAAAATACTTCTAATTGCAACAGGGAGCATCCGTGTCAACAGCACATGACAATCATGAGACTTCATGCCAATTAACATCAAATCTTCCATCGAAACAAGTTTCTTCATGTTGATAGAGTAACCGGATGGAACTTTTACACCATGCAAGCACTGGCACAATTCAGTTCTCTTGACCTTGGATAGAGTGTAACAAGTAGGGGGAAGGTACGTTCGTCCTTTATCGGTCTTTGTCGGTGCTAACTCAGGTCTGGTGTCCATATCAACCAAGTCAAGCCGTGCATTGACACCATCCTTTATTTTGTCACGAATGTTCAGTAAGAGACCAATCAAGTTGTCACATATATTCTTCTCTACGTGCATAACGTCGATGCAGTGGCAAACTTCTAGGTGCTCCCAATAAGGTAAGTCCCAAAATACTGATCTCTTCTTCCAGATGTTTTTCTCACAGGTCCTCTATCGGACCCGGATTTTCTAGAATCCAAGTCCTCTGTGAAAGACACTATGATATTCCCTAGATCAGTAGATAGTACTCATAGATACATCACTGAATCATTTCATACATGACATAAATAAAACCATATCATTCATTAATTTAACACATTAGAGTTTACATAGACCGCATCGGGTCAAGTTTTACAATAAGGGCCGAATAGGCTAACCTGATTACATTACAAAAGTAGAGGAAGCGACAATGGAAGCAAAAAGGGGTGAGAGCACATCTCTCCGCAGGCAAGCGACTAGGTAAATCCATGTGCGTCCGATATTACCTGAAAACTCAGGCAATATAGGATGCACGCAAGCACCAACGGAGTCAACTAGACTGGGGCGAGACTAGAACAGCTAAAGACTAAACTAAGCTTCTTCATCTCCTGGGCCTCCAACTTCTGGATCCTCGTAGTAGTCATAATCTTTAGGATTTCCTGCTTTTGAGGGTTTTTTGGGGAAAGAGCGAGAATGAGCACAACTTCCGTGCTTGCGAGCCAACACACAAGATGCAATAATAATACATGCAAGGTTCGTTTATTTGCTAAAGCAATGTTTTCAATTATCATAATTACAAATTTCTATCACTTAGCATTTTAACCTAATTGCATTTTATTAAAGAGGGTAACTGTGCAATAATTATTTCAGTAGAGGTCCCCTCAGTCGGAACCTATACCGTATGCTTCTTTTGATTGGAGCTATCTCCAATTATTAACACCACTGAGCTCGACGACTCAGGTAAAATCCAACCTCAGGGCTAGGTGAGCCCGTCCTGATTTTCATACTACCCACAAAGGTTTTTGAAATAGAACTAACTCATGCAAAGTTCCCATGTCCGCCTTTGACCGTATGCACGGTTGTTTAAACAATTTAGACTCTATAAAGGTTGTACACTGTACCCACAAGAGATAGTCATACTCGTTACCCCACATGATTCCTTAGTCATGTAGTTGAGTGACCGTCACAGTGACCTTTCAAACTACCTTGCCCTTTCCGTCATCTCACCCATATGGGGTTATGCCCATACGTTGTGCAGGATTGTTGTACCACGATGTTTGGCGTAGTTGGACTACCCGCAACGACTGGCAACTTCACCTTGTATCGGTGTCCCATTCAAGCTGGATGTACTGCACGCTTGCACATTCCCTTTCTCTACCCAGTGAGATACATTCAGGGTTTAATAATTTTACTAAGCCAAGTTACAGTTTGCAGACTTGTGGTTGTACTTGTTTTACACAGGATGTCGTGACAATATTAAGTCCTTAATCCATCCGGGCGGTTCGTACCACATACCAACCACTCTCATGCTCCGTAAGCATCCATCGCCTTGCCATCCGCCCAGATGTGGTATTAGCAATTATTAGGGTTTTGAGGAGTAAAACCAAATTATCTCATTCATTTCAGTCATGGACCACCAATGACTTCCCAAATCTATTTCATGTTTGAAGAATGATGATTGGGGTATTTTAATACCCCGGTACTTAAGCAAGACTAGCAAGTACAACCTATAACTAGTAATTACCACATAGCTACTTGGGTGACATGGAATAATGGATTCAAATATCAATAGATGGCATATTAATTAATTAATCATCAAATGGGTATTTAACTACCTTAAGCTTTAACATACATTTGATTAAAGAATTAAGCATGCAATTTTGGTAATTTGAATGAATATAATTTACATAAAATGTAGGATCAATATGATCAAAGTATTGACTCACCTTAGTTATAGGTAAGAGAGTCTTGAAAATCTTGTGCTTGATCAAGTTGGAGATCTTCCGCGTATTTGAATCCTAATTGGATGAACGTACCGGAAAAAGGAACAAACAAGCAAACACAACAAATAAATAATAAAGAATAATAAATGAACTCCAAATTAAACTAGACCTATTCCATTAGCAAGATCTTGAATTTACAAAATTTTAGAAACAAATTTCACTTGAATCGGAGTTACGACGGAGGAGAATGGAGCTTCCAAAGTTCGGATTGGAATTAAACCCTTAAGAAAATACAAGAAAAAGAGGGAGAGAGAGATGGCCGGTAGTGGGACCCACGGTGCAGTCATACTAGTGCACAGGGAACCACGCGTGGATATGGTCCACACAAGCGCGCACGAGACGTGCGTTAACCAGCCGGGGCTAGGCCCATTTGGCAGCCAAAGGAGGGGGGATTAAGAGCAAATGACATGTGGGCCTTTTGAACAAAGAGGGAGAGAGAGGGACATAAAGAGGAAGCAGGGGAGCAGCCAGGGGAGCGCTCAGGCGACATTGGGCGGTGGCGGCGCTGGCTAGTGAGGTGGTGAGGCGGCCGATGACCGAGCGGAACGGGTCCCCAAAGGGGCAACGACTTTCTGGGCAGAGGCGGCGGCGCTGGGGAGGGCCTGGTGTGGCGGCGGCGCGGCTAAAGGCGGCGGTGGGCGCCACGAGCATGCAAGCTATGCAGCAGCGCCGGCAGTGGAGTGGTGCTGCGGCGACAAGAGCACGCGCACGAGCTGCACGTGGCCACGAGGGAGGCATAGCGACGGGCAGGGAGGTCGGAGGTGGTCTGATGAGGTCCAACAGCGGCGGTCGGCAACGAGAGAGAAAAGGCCACAGTGGTGGTGTGTCTCGGCGGCGGGGCAGGGGCATGGTGGCGGGGGATGGTATCCTCATGTTGTGGGGCTTCTCATGACGCTATCGGTCGGGCGAGGTGCTCACCGAAGCGGCGGTGTCTGCGTGGCCCGGCAAGACAGAGCGGAGTTCGCCGGTTTTGGCTTGCTCGGGTGCTCTCTGGTTTTGTGCTCAGGGAGGAAGGAGATGAGATAGGGGAGGCCATTGGGGGTGAACCGAAGGAGAGGAGGGACTCTCTTATGACCACAAGGGGAGGGAGAGCCGTTGAAGGTCAAGGCAGCGCGGGGAGCTTATGCATTCTCGAGGCGCTGCAGAGGGGATGACGGCAGCGGTGACGACTTCGGTGGCCTAGCAGGTGGTGGAGGTGACGGGGCAGCCCAGGCGGGCACGAGGGGTGGCGTGGGCGTGCAGAGCACCCGAGAGAGGGCACGAGGTTGTCCTCGGTGGTCGTTGAGGTCCTGCAACTCCGTGAGGACCTGCCACTCTGCTGGAGTGTTTCGTACGATTATTGGCTTGCGCCCCCGTGCGCCGAAGTTATTTGCTTCCTCCTCTAAGGCCTGGTTTGGGCACAGTGCAATGGCTCTGCCAGCAGGCCCTCGGGTGGTCGGTGCCGCGTGTAGGATCAAGGATAACCGACTAGAGGGGGGGTGAATAGGCGGTTTTTAAAATCTTTTGGCTAAAAACTAATTTTACCAATATTAAAGCTTATGAAAGACAAATTCACAATTTAAAGCCTAAAAAGTCTAAGGCTATCTAAGAGTACTACACAATCAAGACAAGCTTAATAATCTAAACAAGATAAACAAATAGCTCATAATCATAAATGCACAAAGTAAAGAGCAAGAGAATAAACCACACTAAGGAGACAAGCGATGTTTTTCCCGTGATCTCGGAAACTTGACGGTCTCCACTAATCCACGTTGAGGAAGCTTGATCAACTCAAGCTGACTTCACACAAGCACTTCTCTCGATCACTAATGGTAGCTCTTCTCCACTCCGGATAGGCGAGATCCAACCTTCACAAATGCCCAGGTCTTCTCACAATCTCCTTTGAGAAGATCACCGACGCAACACCAAGCCGTCTAGGAGACAGCAATCTCCAAGAGTAATAGAACAAGAATTCTTCACTTGAAGATGCTCAAAAGCCACAATGATCAAACCCTAATCAATGCTTTTGGAAAAACCTCAACAACCTTTGCCAAAGGAAATAAATGCTCTCAAAGAGTAGAAGACAATGCAAAGGGCTCAAGTGTGTTCAATGAGGTTCATCAAAGCCTTCTAGCTACAGTGGGTGAGGTATTTATAGCCTCCACCCATTGTACTAGCTGTTGGGGCACGAAATCCCCAAATTACCAAAAAGTACGATCAAACCGCACGCAAAAGCATGGTTAGTCTGGCCTGGGATAATGGTCGACTGTTCCTCTCTGAACCGCATTAATTGCACTGAGAAACTAGCCGTTACTTGGGGCCCGGCGGATCAAGAAGATAAAGCCCTACGGACCGACTGCCAAAAACCACATTATGAGAAAATGATGCTATCAAAAAGTCGACTCGCCTTAGACCCGGACCCGTCGATCCGGGACTTGACCTACGTTCAGTCCGGCCATACGAAAATAGGTAGCATTCTAAAAAACACGCCTCTTTGGAAAATGTTGACCGGGTCCTTAACCTGGGACCCTGGTCAGTCCGGCCCTTAGCCGGCGGTTAGTCTGGCCCATATAATTTCCAGCAAATCAAAGAAAATTACCCTTACGAAAAAGTCGACCGCCCTATTATCCGGGAGTCTTGGCCATCCGGCTAACCAACGCCGGTTAGTCCGGCCTTCAAGATTTTTCAGCAAATTCAAATTAAGGCCAAACCAAATCAAATAAATCCAAGATTTAAACCAAGTATGATTTGAGCATTTCTGGCATCATTCATTTTCAAGCTACTAGATTTTTAAACCCTCTTCATAGTAGGGCTATCTACGCTGACAATCCGGTCTTTTAACCTTCATTCTCCTAGACCGGTAAAACTAAGAAAATGTCCTATCAACTGGATATCTTTACCTTTAGTGAGATGAGATCCTTTAGCGCTCTTCCATCATAGTCCAAGAATAACCTAGTAACTTCTTGATAAAGCGAGTTAGTACAAAACACATGGTTGTCTATAATTACCAAAGCACCGCAAATGGGGCCTAGATTCTTCAAAGAGGCATAGGCGGCGCTGGCACTTGACCAGGGCACTGGCAAAGGAAGAAAAAGGGGGCTCAGGCGACTCATGGCTGGCGTCATGTCATGCTAGGAGCAACATGGGGGCATGGCAGGCACTACCAGGGGAGCTCATGGTAGCAGGCGCACGGGTGCCCAAGATGGCAGAGAATGGTGCAGGCGGAGCTGGTGGCGGAGGTGACGCCTCAAGCATGGCCAGCATGGGCATGACCCGGTGGGGGAGGAAGGGAAGTAGGAGGAGGCATAGGAGCTCGTGGGTGCTGCCAGGAGCTGGCGTCACACGGCGGCAGAGAGCACGAGGGAGAGAAGCAAAAGGGGAAGAGAGCCGGGCGGCGTGGTCGGGTTGACCGGGTGGGGAAGAAGATGGCAAAGGGGGAGCTGGGCCAAAAATGGCCGAGAGGAGTAAAGGCCGGGGTTGGGCCGAGAGGCTTCAGCAGGAAATGGGTCGGGTAGAGGTGGGCTAAGCCTGAGGAGGAAAGTGGGCCAAGCCTAGAAGGGGAAGAAGAAATTCAAACCGAGGTTTAAATTCAAATTTTGAATTCGAGTTTGAACGGAGAAGCAAATTTGAGGAGAGGCTCAAATTTGAAAAGAAGAATTCAAATCCAAATTTTTAATTTGGGAATTGCAAAAAGGTTTGAAACACAAACCCGAGCTTAGCGGAAGCTAGAAGTTTTGAAATTATTTGATAATTTGACATAACTTTTGAAAACCAGGAACCGAAAGTAATTACTATTCCCATTTTTGAAAACAGGATGTTACATCCTCAATTTACGTCCCTTTCCAAGCACAACAACTAAATCCTTAACCATATCATAGACCACTTTTCTGCTTAAATACCTTGGAGCTGAACTGTCCTCCTTCTCTCCATCGAATTGTTTCTTCATCCTGTAATATGGGTGAGCCCTCCGGAGGAACCTACGGTGACGCATGTACACGGTTTTGCGCGAGTGCTTCAGCCACACACTCTCGGTATCATCTAATTAGTGAGTACATGATTTGGCCCCTTTTGTACTCTGGCCCGACAGGTTAGCAAGGGCGAGATAATCATTTATGGTGCAGAACAACAAAGAGCGTATAGTGAAGTTCTATCGTTTGTACGCATCCCATACCTATACCCCTTCGATCCACAGTATTTTTAGATTTTCCATCAATGGTGCTAGGTACACATTAATATCATTCCTAGGTTGCTTCGGCCCTCAGATAAGTATCAACAACAAAATATACTTCCGCTTCATACACAACCAATGATGAAGGTTGTAGATACAGAGAGTCACGAGCCAGCTACTATGTCAGCTGCTTATGTTACCGAAAGGATTCATTCCATATGTACTCAATCCAAACCTTATATTCCTCGGTTCCGCACCAAAGTCTGCAAACCTCCTATCGATGTTTCTCCACTGGGTGGAATCAGCAGGGTGTCTTAGCTTTCCATCCTACTTACGCTCCTCCGAGTGCCAACGCAGCAGTTTTGCCTCCTTTGGGTTCGCAAAAAACTGCTTCAAACGGGGAATTACAGGAAGATACCACGCCACCTTAGAAGGAGATCCTTTCTTTACCTCGATTCCCTCGTCGTCATCTGATTGATTCTTACGCTTGTATCGGGATGCGTTGCACACCAGACATACATGCATGTTTGCGTACTCTTTACGGTAGAGGATACAGTCGTTCGGACATGCATGTATTTTTTTCTACTTCCATTCCCAATGGACAAAGAACATTCTTGGCTCTGTAGGTGGTTTTGGGCAACTCGTTTCTATCCAGAAGCATGTCTCTTAAGAGACCTAACAGCATCGTGAAACTCTTGTCGGACCAACCGTTGCTTGCCTTCAATTTCAGCTGTTTGACCACGGATGACAACCTTGTGTATTTCGGCTTGCAGCCCGGGAACAAAGGCTTCTCCGAGTCCTCCATCAAGCCCTTGAATTTACCAAACTCTCTCTCATTATAGTTCACTTCTGTATCACTTCTGCATCTGATCCAGATTGTCATCGTGCAGCCTATCTGAATCGGAACCACAATCGACATCATCTGGCGGTATATCATTGACTTTGTCAGCGATGTCACCGTGACTGGTCTAACGTGTATACCCCTTTTTGAAACCCCTTTGAATCAAGTGTGCTTCAATCTACATTTGGTTCGTAAACATTTTCAGATTCTCGCAGTCAATGCATGGACAATACATATATTCCGCCCCCTTATTCAACATATCCTCCTCGGCAGCTCTTGTAAAAGCAGACACGCCATTAATGCACTCTTCACTCACACGGTTCTTAGCGTACATCCAGCTTCGGTCCATCACACGGTTCGTATTGAAAACATTGGAAATAAATAAAAGGGTGACTTCAAAAGCGTATTTTCTAAGGCTTACGCTTTCCAACAGAGAAAGCGTATTTTTCTCTGAACTAAAGGTGGATTTTCTCATTTTTACATTTTTCGGATTTTATTAACTTTCATGTGGGCCCTACTTGTCATTAACTCATCTTTTTATTTCATGATTTTATTTATAAAATCTATGACGGTCCCACATGTCATAGACTCATTAGTTTATTAACTAAATAATTAAAAGCAGTAAGATTTGAAGCTCAAATTGGGCTCGGGGGCTTCACTAGCGATTTCGGCGTAAACGCCCGAAACTACTCAAATTAAAGGATGTTTAGGCTCTAGTAGCTCACCTCGATCACAAGGAAGGTGTCAATGAAGTCGGGGAAGGTCCAAGGTGGCTGGTCATCGATGAACAGTGGTGACGGTGGCAAGCTCCTCGACGACAGGTCTTCTCGTTGGAAATAAACTGAAACAAAATACATGCACAGCTTTAGGGGGACATATAGGTGGGGAAATCGACCTTCGTGGGGTCGAGGACTCACCGGAGAAGAGTTGGCGTCGATGGCGGCAGTGGTGACAAAGAGGTCCACGGTGACAGCTCAGTGTGGGCGACAATAGCTGAAATGGACCACACGAGCGGCCTCAGTGAGGTGAGGCGATACTCAAACCGGGCACGGAGTGGACTCACCGTAGCGCCAGAGATGGAGAAGAAGACACTGTTGAGGATATACACTAATGCACCGGATGATTGGTAAGAGAGCAAAATGGTGCACCGTCTGTGATTTGTAGTAATATCACAAACGATTATTTTTAAGAACCGTCTGTGAGGTATCACAGACAATTATTTGTTGAAAACCATATTTGATATGTAGAATTATCACAGACGGTTTTCATTATGAACCGTCTGTGATATTACCTCTTCATAAATGGTTTTTAGTACAGCTAGTAATACAGATGGTCTCTAAACAAAAACCGTCTGTGATTGCATGTAATACAGACGGTTTTGGTCAACCGTCTGTGATGAGGCGTCCAGTATTAGCCCTTTTATAGTAGTGCTCCTTGCCTGACCACACACACTCTGGTCGTACTTCCACGGTACACAGGAGCCTTCGTTAACAATGAGGTTGTCGAACTGGTATGTGTTCCACTCAGATAGAACCGCCTGTTGTTCCATAGCATCCTCGTTGTCGGATCCTTTATCTTCTGACAATGCCAGTAGTCCTGGTCTTCGAGATCCATCCTTTGGACTAGGGCTTCCAGCTCCTCGCCCTCGTCAACAAGCCCACTAGCTTGCCTGACTGATGGAGCTCCTTCCACAGGGTTTTTTATCGACAGGATCAGCAACTCTCGAACCTTCGACCATTGTGTGCACCGCGCTGTGGCTAGAGTTCCCGACTTCTTCTTCGGTATCACCACCCCCTTCTGGTTCAACCGTCGATGCAGGAGTGGGCTTGGCATATGCCTGGGCTAGAAGGACCAAATCCCACCGTTCCTCCCTCGCCCTGCGTACATATGACTCCCATGACCTTGTTCCCTTGAGTTGCACTAACTCCTAATATGTGCCTTGTGGTGCTCGGTTGGCAAGGCAACTCAATCTCATATCATACATAGCATGGACCAAATCAAATGTGTGGAACAACTACCGTATCACAGCACCCCATGTACATTGCTCTAGTCTTGTTAGGGTCACAGTCACCAATTGGAAATAACGCAAATCAATCCCCTCGGGACACTCAAGAATAGTCCCCTGACCGTAGTAAATTTTGAAATTGGTGGCGTCTAATATATTTGACGTACTACATCGCAAACAAGATTTTCACGATTAGCCAAATATCTAAAACTAAACTACCCACTAAAAAGGATTATGTACAACATACTACACTACGTAACCATACATCTAAAACTATGTAATCCATTCGGTTAAAAAAATTACCTGAAAGGTCGACGACCGGATAGACAGCGCTTCGCTAGCTTCTCTCTTCCCCTCTACTCCTCTTTGCTCCTCTCCGTTCCCTCCCCTCTTTCTCTTTTTTCTAAATAAAAGTGAGTTATACCAGAATTTTGGGGTCTTTTATAGGGTAGATTATGTCGCCATTTGAAATGGCGACAAGGACTTGTGGGATCCCTGTCACCATTTGAAATAGGGGTTTTCCTAAATTTTAATATTAAAAAATTTAGAGACTTGCGGGATCCCTATCGCCATTTGAAATAATGGTTGTCCTAAATTTTAATATTAAAAAAATTAACCGAGGGTGTCTCTATCGCTAGTTGAAATGGCGACAGGGCTCTATCGCCATTTCAACTAGCGACAGGGACCTATCTGCAAGACCGCAGTCTCTGTCATTATTTCAACCGACGATGGACCTATCTAGATTATTAAAATTCTTGTCGTTATTTGGAACGGCAGCATGATAGTTTCGTTATTTCAAATGACGACAGTAGCCTAGTTTTGTAAAAAAAAAATTGACTATTTATTTTTGTAAATTTATATTAAAATGATATGATTTCAAAAAAAATCTCATATTGACAATATTCAAGAAAAGGATTGAACGATCTCGACACCCTTATCTTGAAAAGATACTCCAATAGAAATACAATTTCTTATTCAGAAGGAGAACAATCTTCTTGCTCACATTCTTGACATTCTGTAGAAAAAATAGTCAGGGTGATGAATCAGTGCTGGCCATTTGGGCACTCTTGAGGTGCAGATGCAATCTCCGCGCAAAACCGCTGTTCCAGGTCATCGAGAGAATCTCCAAGACTCCAATATTTAACTTGAACAAACATGTATATCAAAAAACTTTCCCATTCACTTTAGGAGTGGGTTTTTCGACTGCATATTGCCCTTGACTATCATTACTAGATAAGAATCTCAATATGTGCTAGCCTACTAATTAATCAAGTTGCACTACTGCTGTGTAGACGTGTGCTTTGCATGCAAGGAGTGGTGAGGAGTTCCTATCCGAATTCAACAGGCGTACAGTACTGCAACCAGTGCTCACGACTTTGTAGGCAAGTGTACAGACCACATGAAGAAAAACATGGTGATGCATGCTGCACTGCAACTCTCTGCAAGTCCGGCCGGCCGGCGTGCAGTTGCAGTAAAAAAGATCAGAACTGGCGGCCGGCAAGAAAGCATGCACAGCATGCATCACAGTCAGCGAGAAGTATACACTGTTGGAATTTTTCCTTGTCCTTTGCTCGCTGTCACTGCTTCTTCCAGAGAAAACGTATCAGCGTCATGTGAGACAGCACCTCCCGTGGGACCCGTTGGTTAAATTAATTTTGGCGAAATTTCAACGAAATTTTGGTGATTTCATCTCCTCCGAATATTTTTTCAATTCGTTAAAAAAATGGAAATATTTGAATTTAGACAAATTACATCCTAAATTTGGTTTCAACAAATTTTGTCCAAATTTCAAGTCCAAATTTCGCCCTGTTTGAAAATCCATCGAAATTTTAAACCGAAATTTCGGTAATTTTGTTCAATTCGTTCCCATCTGAAAAAAAAATCAAAACGAAATTGTTTTCCCTAGTCCTTGCTCTCGATGACTTCACATGATTCTGCGCCCTGCCTTGGTGCTTTTCTTCTAACTGGAGAGAACAAAGAAATGTCAAGACAAAATGGAAAAACAACGCCGAGAACCCAATCGATTTCTTTCGGGAGCATCAAAATACTGCCCCCTTTTTTTTTGTCTTTTATGTATATTTATAGTCAGAACTTTACAGAGTTAGAATCAGTATATAATTCTCCATCTCACACCCCAACCCGTAAATAAAACTAAGGAATTATTATATAACTTCCGGCAGTTTTTTGAAGCCAAAAATGTCATTTTCCTGTTCGTTAGATATACTATAAGATTTGTGTTGTTGAATCAGTCGTCACAGCCTAATTACTCCCGTGCAAATTGGAACTATAGAGGCTCGTCTAGTCAGGTTGCAGTGCTACGGTATGGAATGGGGATAGATGCAGCACTGCTACGGTATGGAATGGGGATAGATGCAGCACTGGAGGAAGCAGTGATTCTGATGCAACCAAGAGAAGAATGTGGATGAGTTGTGATACAATCACTGAGCATGGATGGTGAAAAGCAACGTAGATAAGAATAAGAGATTTTGCCCATTTGTAGTTCAGGTTCTCTCGCGAAAAAGACAAGAAAATACAACTCGTGGGTATCTTCTCAATGGAATAAAATGTCATGTGAATTGCTTTGAGATTTGCAATTTTTTTTTCTATATGATGAATTGGATCCAAATTTATTATGATTTTTTTCTTTGGAACATAACGGGTTCACCACATTGTCGTATTTTGTTGGTATATAATTTTATTTTTTTTGTTTTTGTTTTTTCTCAACCTCTCAAAGTACATGTAAAGAATATAACGGGTTCACCACATTGCTGTAGTTTGTTGGTATATAATTTTTTTTTTATCTTTGTTTTTGCTCAACCTCTCAGAGTACATGTGAGAATTTAAATTATGTGATGGAAATATGAGTTATTAAGACTTTCAAGAATAATTATAGTGACTAAGAACAAAACATTACATAAATAATTTACTATAATTTATATATAATAGAGTTGTAAATTAACTTTCAGAATATAATAGTTTTTTATAGAGAAATTTGTTGAATTCTATATAAATAGACCTATAAAACTACTTAAAAACAATATTAATTCCATCGGCACTAGACCCGACGCCCCGACGGGAGTATATCGAATCGTACTTTCTTGGCTAGTGGGCTAGACATGGAGCCGTCCCAAGATACCCCGTTAATCTCAGTCACGTCGTGTCGTTATCTCCTGCGCGCTGACAACTTGTCATTGGAGAGCTGAGTCCCAAGATACCCCGTTAATCTCAGTTTCTGGATGTGGGAGCACGCCGTGTCGTTCTCTCCTGCGAGCTGACAACTTGTCATCGGAGAGCAGCCAGTGACGGATCTTGGTTAGATCACGGCTAAATTTTAATAGACTAACATCTTAAAACTAACGCTAATTTCTACCAATAGCAAAACATAATAAAAAATAAGTTATAAATATTTCATTGACATGAAACTTTATCAAAAATACTTCAACATAAAATATAATAACAAAAACATGACAAAATATAAATAATATAGCATCTTATGACTAGCTCCAGTTCCAACTGTTTCTAGAAGAGATTGGTTGGACTGTTGTGTTTGTATTGAAAAATAAGATGACAGTGTCTTGCTCCTCTTCATTTTGTATATCTAATTCCTAAATAAGCAATACACTTATTAACAATATGCAGGCAACAAGTTAATTTTACACAAAGAAGTAAGGAACCAAAGCAGTATAAGTCGAGCAACTACTAACTACAATTCTACAACCATATGATCCATTACTCTATTATCCGCACACGGCACACTGCACAATGCCCCCGAGTCCTGAACAGAAGAACTACAAGTCTACACTCTACATTCTACAAGACTATAAGTCTACAACTAATCAAGTAATCAACCATAGTCCATATGACCTGACCATATCCAACATTGATTCATTGAACATCTTCATATAGACAAATCATATTTATTTAGACATCACATAACACCACCCGTCATCACCATTCACCAGATCTCACTAGTCATTACCTCAATTCCTAATTTTAACACGCCGGCATCGAGGAGCCAGAGGGTCATGGCGGTGACGCAGAGAGGGGCGAACCGGCGCAGGAGCAGTCAAGGCGAAGCGGACGGCGAGAGCGCAAGCCAGCAATGGCGAAGCGACGAGGCGAGTCAGTCAGCGAGGCGAGGCGCGACGCCAGCGGCAAGCGCACGGGGCCGAGTGGCGTAGGGAGGCCACCACCAAGTCGGAGCACGGCGCGCGGCCGCGTGGGGCCAAGAGTGAGGGAGCGGTGGAGTAGGCCTAGAGCCTAGAGGCACTTCCGCCGCCACATCGAAGGAGGCAGGGAGCCCTCACCGGCTCACCCTGGAGCCTGGAGGGGCGCTATGTTGAGCTATCGAGGATGGCACGGGGGTTGCGCCAGGCGAGGACGGACCGACGGAGGGCACATGGGCGTAGCGCCGAACGCGAGGGAGGGCGCGGAGGAGCCGGAGTGGCGGCGGCGGCGGCGAGGTCGCTAGGGCCGATGGCGCTATGTCGAGCCATCGAGGATGGTCGCGGGATGGACCGACGGAGGCGGCGGCGCGCCGCGTGAGGGTGGGTGCGGAGGGTGCCGGAGGGGAGGCCAAGGCGAGGGTCGCGAGGGCGGCGAGCAAGCCCCGGAGCCGCCGATGGAGTGGGGAAAGGGGATTAGATCTGGATGTGGAATTGTGGATGGATGTGGATGGAGTGGGTCAGTGGGGGAACCGGGGAAGGAGGCTTCAACGTGTCTGCACGTGGGCTGGGCCAGCTCGGACGGCTGGGCCTTGGGCTAAAAAGCTGCATCCATTTTTTTCCAGCCTATATGTAAAAAAAAAATTGCACTACTATTTTTTCTGGGCATCGAGCTATAACCCACCCTGTTCGAGGCCCAGATCCGCCCATGAGAGCAGCTGAGCTACAGGATCGCTGTTGCTAGCTTTTCTGATCGGCCGTCGCGTTTTGTTGCCTATCCAAAAGCCATGTGATGAGTCTTATCTTTTTGTACTGCGAGACGAGCTGACTAACTCTGAACAGTAATCCATATGATTCACTGGTTTAACTCTTTCGCGCAAATACGCGACTAGCTACTACAATACACATCTTTTATATTTGAAGATAGAACTATACTAGGCACGGTAGGCGTGCTATGCCGTGCGCAGGGGTGTAGCTAGCGCTAGGCCAGGCCTCAGACCGACCCAGCTAGTTTTGGTCCAAAGCCAATTTTCTGTGGATTTTTGGCCACTTTCACGTGGTAATTTTACGCTGGGCCTCGGGCCATTGTCTTGGAAGCCCGAGGCCTAGCTCCGCCCCTGGCCGCGCCTGTGTAGGTCATTGTGGACCAAGGGAGTCATTGTGGACCAAGGAAGAAGTATGGTATGAGGGTTTTCTTTGGTCCAATATGGACCAAGGAAGGAGTATGATATGAGAGTTTGCTTTGGGTCACAAGGGACAGATGTTCACAATTACTTTGATCCAAAAACTTTAGCCTATATAGTTCATTTAACCATGAGCTTTTTTAACATAAATATGTAATAAAATGAATAGAGTAACAGCAGTATGACAAAAAAAAAAGTAACCCAATAGTGTGCACTCAATCTACATGAAAATTTCACCGAAGACAAAGAAGAAACATGGCAAAGAAAAGTTTTTCATATTATTTACAGAAGTACAATGTACTTTGTATATCAAACTACAGTTTACTTTCTCTGAAATCATCAAAAATAGATAACGTAAATATTCAAATCCAAGATGAAAGTACTTTCTAACGGTATCAGTGAACTCACGGAAAAACAGAAGACAAATAAAAATTGTAAGATAGAATTACATAAAAATAGATAGGCTAAAAATCCTAGGATTAGTGGACTTCAGCAAAGACAAACAGGAAGAAAAAAAAGTTCTAAGTAGACAAATAACGGCTATAATTGTTGAAACCCCACAATAACAGAAGACAATTTGGATGATTCAAAGATGTAGTTTTCATACACCAGCTGTTCTTCAGAATATTTTGTGTGCAGCTAACAGCATTTGTTCAAGGACTTGAACCCATTCACAGTGCACTCAGCAGTGTAGATGGCAGCGAACGACAGCACTGACGGCCGGAATCTGAGCATCTCATAATCGACAAGGATCAGCTCAATTATGAAGAAAGATAGGAGCTCGAGTTGATTCAGTAGATGGTGAGCACATGTGTCAGAGAGGCAATGCACTCACATACAGCAATGCTATAACATACAAGATCAATATACCAGTGTGTATCTTACCTTCTTGTAGATTGTGCTGCCTTAAGGAACCTTCTCATGAAGCGATATGGTGTCAGAACCGACATATCGAATTGAAGTGTGTTCACAATCATCTTCTCACTACTACAGAACAGCATATATTGGACGCATCATCACAGACGGCTCCCTAGAATTCATCAGTGATGTAATTATCACAAATGGTTTTACAAGCGTGACCATCTATATTACTAGCGATGGCTAGAACTGTCTGTAATACATAATTATCACAAACGGTTCTTTTGATTAACCGTCTGTGAATCATTACAGACGGTTTTAAATACAAATAGTCTGTGATGTATCCGATTATCACAGAAGGGTATGGAGATGAGAACTTTAACAAGAAATGGAAGTAAGAAAAGATGGGATTGTGAGTGATTTTTTTCTTAGTTCCACCCTTCTGATGGTTATTTATAGGCCAGCAACTTGTGGCAAGATTAAACGAATAAAGATGGAAATCCAATTGATAGGATTTATTAGAATATGCTCCTAATAAATCGTTGGTAACCAAAGCATCATCGTCTTTTCGGGAATTGTTTTTCATAAATACAGTTGACGCTCATTTTCCTATCTTTACAACTAAAAGACTCATCACAAACTGTTTTTAACAAGAACCGTCTGTGATTATAGATGTCACAGAGGGTTTTTAAAATATAACCACCTGTGATAATTCAATGCTTCGGCTCATGTGCGCTCAGTTGGACGGCTCATCACAGACGGTTTTTAATAAGTACCGTCTATCTTAATTCCCAGACGGTTCTAAACAAGAACCGTTTGTGATTACATATGTCACAGACGGTTTTGAAATATAACCATCTGTGATAATTCAATGTTTCGGCTCTCACGTGATGCGTCTCTTTGTCTCGCACACCAATGAATGATGCGTCTGGTGCACCGATGTTACGATGCGTTTCTTTGATGTTTTATAAAAATGATCATCGCACGCCATGGTGAGCACGCATGGTATTGAATACGTACACCATGATGAGCACGCGAAGCATGACGGCGAGGACCGTGGCGAGGAGGTCCTCGATCACCGTCCCTCTTCCTCACGATGTCATCGTCCACATCGTCGGCCTCGTGGCCGCGAGCTCTCCTTAGCCCATGGTTGACCTCTACAGCCTACGAGCCACGTGCGTATTCTGTTCTTTTGTTTTTTGTAGGTCTAAAAGGAGTCAGTATTCTGTTTTGTTTTTGTTTAGAGTCAATTTCTGAAGATGACTGTAGCATATCACATCCTAGTTGTCGAAAAGCTTTAGATGTTCGTTTTTGTTTTAGGTTTCGATAGAGAACCTGATTATAATTCCTATGAAAATCTATAAAAAGGAGAAAAACTGAAAAGTCGTATCAGTTGATATGGCACAAAATAATCTCATGTTGATTTCATTTTGTGTCCAATATCCAGTTTTGAACTGAATTTGACTAGCAACAACGACCTTAATTTGGTCTTTTAATTTTCTCTTATGGAGTAATTCTTGTATTAAGATTCTGTCGTCTTGAATTTTAGTTGCAAGGCCATGTACAAGGCGTCCAAGGAGCGCGCCGTAGGGAGGCGCATGGCATTGGAGGGGAGGGGGCGATGAAGTGGCAAAACAACAAGCGCTACCACGCTGTCGTCAACCGCTTGGCCGGCGCCGACAACCCGGAGGCCTACTTCATCATCGGCCTCACACTTGTCTTCGCGCCCCCAAGACATGTAGCGTGGCCTCATGTTCCTTGAACGGGCGGCCGTCGCCAGCCACAAGGCCGTGGCCTACGTGCTTGGCCTCCTCCTTTATACGGCCGGCGAGACACGTGACGTTGGGAAGCACTACATCAGCCAAGTCAAGGGTGAGCTAGCCGGCGACGAGTGCGAGACGGCCAAGAGGACCAACCAGGAGTGCAGGTGGTTCTGGAGGCTCGCTGCAGATATGGTCCAGGAGGCGGTGTGGAAGAAGATGGCCGGGTTGCTGGGCTGGGTGTGGGAGCTGTCGGAAGACGGCCACCGGTGCATGAGCACCGACTGCAGTGTGATGAAAGGGTGGGATGACTATGTTGTCTTCTACAGCGATGACTACAGGATTAGGCATGAGTATGCCAAGTTCTTTGCAGAGGTGTTGAACTACTTGCCGTAAAATTAGCGGTTTAAGCATAGTTTTAGCAAATATTCATATATAATTCTTTACTAATATGTGAATGTATCATATGTTCTGAATTTCCATTTACGTATGAATATTATCACAGACGGTTATTTATTTGAACCGTCTGTGATAAATATTTATCACAGACGGTTCTACTTTAGAATCGCCTGTGATGTACATTTATCACAGATGGTTCTACTTTAGAACCGTCTGTGATGTATATTTATCAAAGACAGTTCTATTATAGAACAGTCAGTGATAAGTATCACTAACGGTTTCATAATAGAATCATCTGTGATATCCCTTTATTAATAGGAGCCCGCTAGGGTTTGCGCCTAACTCGTCACTCCCTAGCGTCCTTACTCTCGCCTGTTCCCCTCCCCACTCGAGTGCCCCTGACCTCCACGCCGCTAGATCTGCCTCTCCCCCCGACGTGCGCGACCCCGGCTACCTCTCCACCAACCTCCGCCGGCTACCTCTCCACCGACCTTGGCCTCGCCTACCTCACCACCCACTTAAACGATTTAAGTTTATCCTCCCTCGAGCTGATCGCTGTCGTCCTCAACGCCGCCTCGTCCTCGAGCCCGACGCGCCTCCTCCCCCGAGCACGCCTCTCTCCCCTGGTGGTTGCTTGCTTTTGCTGAGGTTTCCGCATGGGGCTCTCCCTCTCTCCCTCCAGCAGCTCGCCCCCGGGCGGCTCGGCTCGGGCTCACCCGTGTGCCCGTGGCTCGGCCCTTGCTTGGCTGCCGGTGCCGCTCGCTCGCCTCTCCTACGGTTTGATTTTTATGCTTGAGCATTGAGTGGTGTTCTGATGTTTGGTTGATTTATGCATAGTGGCGAGATAGATGTCGATTGTACTGGTGGTGGTGTTTGCCGTCGTTGCCGCGTCGCACTGAGGTAAACTACTCCCCTCTATTCTCTATCTCGTTCCCTCCCCTTTGCTCTATGGTGGTGTTGGTGATGATATGGATGATATTGCTAGTGTGGCATGAGCCCTTGAGCCCCACTCAAAGTGATTTTTTGTGGGCTCGTGAATTGCTCTATGATGAATTGATGTCATAAATGCAATTGGATGTGATATTGTGTATAGATTGTGCCTTGAGCTGTTAGATTACCTACTGTTATGTATTGTTTCGAGCATACAATTTATACATTCTGATATACTTGCTGTTCTACATCACAGTTGATAGTATCTTGATATATTTTGTTCCTGTGTACATCAAAGTTAATTTTGGATGATTTGCTTGAACTAGTATGAATATATTAGCCAGTTTTATTTTTAGCTCAAGGCCTAATCTATAAAGTGTACATTTGTGATTACATTTCGCATGAGTGCTGTGATGGACAAGTTTTAATCTTGTGCAACTAGCCTTCTGAGAGCAATAATCAATCTTCTTAATCTTACCTTTGTCTATGTAATCAACTAGCCTCTTGCCATTCATTTTACCTTTGTCTATGTAACCTTGTTCATGCCGGTCAAGTTCCCCTCCCTTGCGTCTCAGGTACATCCTACCATTCCATTCTAAATCTCTTCTCTCGATAAAATCTCCAAGCAGTGGCTGCTTGTGCTTGTGCCTTTAAAACTGACTTCATATATATATATATATATAGACACACACACACACAAAGGTAGGACAGACGGTTTCATCTACAAACCGTCTATGATGACCTCATGTTATTACTAACCCATAAACTCAAGACGGCTCACGAAACCATCTGTGATTACTTTTTTAACCATCTGTGAAGACCTTTTCTGCAGTAGTGGATTTAGCTTGGTAGTTTGCTGAAACTTAAGAATGGGTCTCGATACTCCTTGTCTGCTTCAATATATTCTTGCTTGATATATATATTCTTGGATGAGCGTAAGAAAGACGGAAAGCTAAGACGCCCTGCTGATTCTGCCTAGTGGAAAAACTTCGATAGGAGCTTCGAAGGCTTCGGTGCGGAACCAAGGAATATAAGGTTTGGATTGAGTACAGATGGAATGAATACTTTTGGTAACATGAGTAGCCGACATAGCACTTGATCCGTGAATCTATGTATGTACAACCTTCCTTCTTGGCTGTGTATGAAGCGGAAGTACATTTTGAGATCACCACTTATGCAAGGGCCGAAGCAACCTAGGAATGATATTGATGTATACCTAGCACCATTGCTAGAATATCTTGTGAGACTGTGGAACGAAGGGGTACAGGTATGGGATGTGTACAAACGAGAAAACTTCACTTTACGCGCCATGTTGTTTTGCACCATTAATGATTTTCCTGCCCTTGGTAATCTGTCGGGGTTTAGTACAAAAGGAGCCAAAGCCTATCCGCACTGCTTAGATGATACCGAGAGTGTGTGGCTAAACAACTCGTGCAAAACTGTGTACATGTATCACCGTAGGTTCCTTCCCATGTATCACCCATACCACAAGATGAAGAAACAATTCGATGAAAATAAGGAGGACGGTTCAGCTCCAAGGGCTTTTAGAGGGAAAGATGTCATGATTTGGTTAAGGATATTGATGGTGTGTTTGGAAAGGGACATAAATTGAGGACCCGTCAGAAGAACATCTGGAAGAAACAATCAATTTTTTGGGACTTACCTTATTAGGAGCACTTATAAGTTCTTGCTGAACATTCGTGACAAAACAAAGGATAGTGTCAACGCACAGCGTGACTTGGTTGATATAAATATAAGGACCGAGTTAGCACCGAAAGAGACCGATAAAAGACGAACATACCTTCCCTCAACTTACTTCCAAGGTAGAGAGAAAAGAACTGTGATAGAGCTTACATGGTGTGAAAGTTCCGTGCGGTTACTCCGTCAGCATGAAGAAACTTGTTTCTATGTAAGATTTGAAATTAATTGGTATGAAGTCTCATGATTGTCATGTGCTGATGACACAAATACTTCCTGTTGCAATTAGAAGTATTTTGTTGAACTAGGTCCGAGTGGCAATCATGAGGCTGTGTTATTTCTTTAACTCAATTTCTCAGAAAGTCATCGATCCCGATGGACTAGATGCTATGCAGGCTGAGGTGGTGACGACTCTAGGTCATCTTGAGATATATTTCCCTCCATGATTTTTTCAATATCATGGTCCATCTCGTTGTTCACCTTGTGAAAGAGATAAAGATATACGACCCTGTGTTCCTTTGTTATATGTACCTGTTCGAGTGGTACATTGGAATTCTCAAGTCCTATGTACGTCATCGATCACGGTAGGAGGGCAGCATGATCAAAGGTTATGCAACTGAAGAGGTCATTGAGTTCTGCGTTGACTACATGGCTCAGGTGGAACCAATAGGTGTGCCTCAATCTTGTCATGAGGGGAGATGGGAGGGTATCGGGACCATCAGAAGGAAAGAAATCACTCTCGATCTGGATACGTACGCTCAAGCTCATTTCACGGTTTTGTAACACATGAATGAAGTGTCCCTGTACATCGATGAGCAAAAAGACATCAAGTCTTTGTTCACCGTGTGGGATCATTTTAACTTGGCTATTTCCTTCAAAAAAAATAGCCAAGTTAAAATGATCCCACACGGTGAACGCCTATTTAGAAATTGTTCCATTGTAATTAAGAAACTCGGCATGTAATTGAGAAATTATTTCATTGTAATTGATTCAGTAATGAAGAAATTATTCCATCTGTAATTGTATCTGTTTTCTTGTTTTCAGAGGGCATGGCTAGCATTTCCTTAGGCTAGCCGAAAAACAGAATATTTTTTAGCTATAGAAGGAACTATCACAAGCGGTTTAGTGAACAAACCGTCTATGATATATATCACAGACGGTTCTAAAATAGAACCATTTGTGATATGGTCGCATATTATAGATGATTATATTATGGAAACGTCTGTGATACTTATCACAAACAGTTCTGGAATAGAACCGTATGTGATATAGAATATCATAGACGGTTCTATTAAAGAACCGTTTGTGAAATCTCTTTATTAGTAAGGCCCCGCTAGGGTTTGCGCCCTTACTTCTCACTTGCTCGTCCCCTCCCCACCCAAGTGCCCCGATCTCAACGTCGTCACCCCCGACCTCGACGACGCCGCCCCCAACCTCGACGCCGCTGACCCCCGTCCTCCACGCCACGGTCCCGTTCGGACGATGGACAGCTATAGGCGAGCCTCCTCGTCCTCGTCCTTAACCTCCCTCTGTCTATGTTTCTTGCTCTAGGGTTAGGCTGACAGCTATAGGTGAGCCTCCTCATCCTCGTCCTTAACCTCTCTCTGTCTATGTTTCTTGCTCTAGGGTTAGGCTGAAAGATCTCGAGATCTGGGAGATTGGGATGGTGTGGATGGCTACTTCTAGATCGGTTGGTTTGGAGATTGCGGGAGGGGAAAGAGGTGGCATCTTGTTGACCAAAACCCCCAATTTTTTGTGCGATGCTGCGATTAACCTCTCTTTTTTTTAGCGAAATAACAAAAATAGATTTATAATCAACCCTAGCACCCACCAAATAAGCCTCCCTCTCCTCCACTCTTCCTCCTCGCCGCCGCCGTCGGCGGCCGCCGACCGGCCTACGGCGGCGGTGGGGTTTCTTCTTCTCGGTGGTGGTGCCTGATCTGCATCGCGGTCCCAATGCCCGATGTCTGTCCACCGATTTTCAACGGTGTGGACTTTCGTTGGGGTTGGATCTGGGGCCCTTCTCCACCGGCTTGTCTTCGGGCGTGGTGATCCAGGGCCCTTCTCCGCCGGCTTATTTCGGCGATGTGGCTTCGTCGATGGCATGATGACGGAGGTGGCGTGGTGCAGATCCAGATTTGACGCAGTTGGTAGGGATCGCGATGGCTCGGTGGCGGTGGCTTGTGTGGCGCTCGACTCCTCCACGGTGGATGGCTTTTTACCGGTCGACGCGTGGGCCGCGATAGACGTTGCCTTCCTTTGGTGCAGGCGGCGGTTGGTCATTGGGGATGTTGCAGACGTCGTCTTGGCGATCTGGCCTTCATTGGTTGGATCCCGTGACGAGGTCGTGCTGTGGCGTGGTCTTGGAGTGCTGGTACCTTCGATCTGGGGTGAAAGCTCTTGATTTGGCTTTCACTGGTTGGATCCGGCAATGACATCGACCTGAGCGGTGTTACCTTCTTGAAGGCGTTGCTTTGGAGAACCGGTACCTGAGCTTCGGAGTGAAAACTCCTGATCTGACCTTCACTGGTTGGATCCGGCGATGACGATGTGAGTCGTATCCCTTCTGGGAGGCGTCGCTACGGAGATTGGCCCATCATCACCTGTTTGTTGCGTAGCTACCGTTCGTATGTTGACGATCTCCTGGTTGGTCCCGGAGGCGGGGCTAGGTGGTCTTTTTTTAGGCTAGCCTTTGTATGACAGTTTATTTGTCATTGTTGGCTTTTGGCCGTTTTTTGTTTTAAGCTTTTAGCTAATGGTGGTGTAATTGCTGTGTGCATCCCTAGTTGGTGCAGACGCCGGGAGTTGTGGTTCCATTATCTAAAAAAGTATTGATGTCTGGATTTTGCGCATCGTTCCTGTATTAGCTCGTTTTGATGCATACATTGGGATCAGGGGGATAATGATTTGGATCTTCCTTTTAAGATTTGGGCTTGTTGGAGATGTTGCACAGCAGCATAGGGATAAGATATTTAGGTCCGTGATAGTTTTTTTCTATTGCAAAAAAAAAAGGATTCTGAAGCCTTGTTGGCAGTGACGAGAGGTGGCGCGAATGGCACAATTGCGACAGAGAAAACGAATGAATACGTGTGATGACTCCGGGAAGCAACCACAATGCTATCGGTAGCAGCACGACGACCTATGGTCATTGGAGTTGTGCCGGCGATGAGCGGCAGCGGCAACGGCGAGAACCTAAATGGTGGCAGCGAGCTAGAAGGCGCGGGAATACTATTTAAACCTCACACTTCCACTCACGAGGGTCCAAGAGCTCACGAAGGTGGATGACGATGATGGAGCCACTCCGTGACAGCTTGATGGCGATGAGCGGATATGACAGAGCATGGTTCACCTTAACTGTGAGCTTGAGGCAGAACTAGGCAACGAGAGGCGAGTATTAGTATCTAGATGATCTAGATATGATATAAAGCCAACGAATCAAACGATAACTCACCAAACGGGGAGAGACATTGGAAAATGACGACGGTGGCCAAAAATGGAGCAGATGACATGGCTCGACGAAAATATGCAAGAACTCCTAGTTAGCCTCGCCCCAACGTGTCCCACCTCGACTCGGCTATAATATATAGCACAGCGCCAAAATATGTTGCCTCCCGCGCACGCGTTCAAATTTTTTCGAACTCCCGCACTGCGAATCATATACGGTTTCAGACAAAAACCATCTGTTATGACATATCACAGATGGTTCATATCACGAACCGTCTGTGATACTTCACAGACAATTTTTGATACGAGCCGTCTGTGATAAGTACCATGGTTTGAAAATTTTCTTACTCTCTGATTTTACCATGGCTTGAAATTTTCCTTACTCTCTGATTTCAGGCCATGGTAAAATCAGAGAGTAAGAAAAATCTCAGGCCAAGGGAAAATTTCAAGTTACAAACGATTCTTATTAAGAACCGTCTGTGAATTATCACAAATTGTTCTATTTACAAACCGTCTGTGAATTATCACAGACGGTTCCTTAAGAATCGTCTGTGATAACTACAACACAGACGGTTCCAAAGGAACTATCTATGATGAGGCGTCTAGTATAGCTTGTTTTATAGTAGTGAGGCCGGGAGGTGTAAGATCGAGGAGGCCGACTAGAGGGGGGGTGAATAGGCGTTTTAAATTCCTTTAGGCTCTAAAACCGCTTTCTAATGCGGAAGCTAATATAAATACGGTTTTGCACAATTAAAGCCTAAATCAACTAGTCTTTACTAAGTGCACCAACAATACAAGTCTATTGAAGAATATAGTAATTAAACATATGACTTGAGCAATTCAATTCTAGCAATGGTGAATAGCACAATGAACTATTGCAATCATACACAATGAATATAAATGTAATAGTGAGACACAAGAGATCAAACCACAATTGACACGGCGATGTTTTACCGTGGTGATCGGAGACTTGCCGGTCTCCCCTAATCCACGTTGAGGGAAACCCAAACCAATTGGGCCGGCTCCACGAATTAAGCCTTCCTCCAAGGTAAGTCCAACCACTTGGACCGGTTCCAAAACGAACCAACACCTCGCTCCACTAGGGTTGCTCCTTCCTCCTCTCCGGAGATGGCGAGCACCACACCACTCACAAACACCGGGCCTTCTCACAAGCTTCACTTGAGAAGATCACCGGACCACGACGCCTCCACGCCGTCTAGGTGTCGGCAAACACCAAGAGTAACAAGACTCCAACTTTCACTTGAACCAATCAAGTGCCAAAGCTCTATGGATACACAATCCACAACCTAATGCAACACATGCAATAGGATTTGCCTCTCCAACCTCTCTAAGTGCAACACATGCACAAATGAGTGTGAGAGGGCTTGCACTAGCTCAAAGGAACTCAATGGGGCACCAAAGAACTCTCCCTCACACGGCCAAGGTGGGTATTTATAGCCCACACACAAAAACTAGCCGTTGGGACAAAGTCTGTTTGAAAAAGTTAGGAAATCGGACGATCATTGCGTTATGGGGCGGTCGTGCATCCCTTCCTCCAACGGCTATAAAACTAGCCGTTGGTCACCAAATCGAACGACCGCCAACCAAGGTCGGTCGTGCAAGCACTAATCGGTACAACCGCACAAACACTGCGGTCGTGCGCTCCACAAAGGAGCGCCAAATGCGGCTAAGTCCCACGAACACCTGTTCTGGAATTTTACAACCGCCACAGAGAAAACGGAACGACCGATGTGCGGTCGTATCGCACCAAGAAATCGGTCGAACCACAAATAGCGGTTGTACCGCCCAACACCGCGTCGGTACTCTCGCTCCAAGGGTTTCTCAAAACAAAGATGAGCAACAAATGCATCTTCTCTGAAAAATGAACCGCTAACAAATAATCGGAACAACCGGCCTCGGTCAGTACCAAGATACTGCCGCCGGTACTACCGCTCCACAAACAGAGCAACACATGCTCATAGGTGCGGTCGTCTTCTTGCACAAGAGCCGGTCATACCCTTGTGTGATCGTGCCGCTCTTTACACGTCGGTTCATCCGATCTTCCTGAGAAAACACAGATTGCATTCGCTTCAACTCAAATTGCAAAACACATTTGCCAATTTGATGCGCAATGCAAACAAGGGTTCAAAGGTAAGATTCTCAACAAGTTGCAAAGCACATTTGCAAACTTTTAGAATCACACTCCAAGGAATAAGGTACATGGACTTACACCATTTGCAAAACACATTTGCAAACTCAAGTCACATGCTACAAGGATTATCCATGAGTCACAACTATTTGTAAAACACATTCACAAATATTGGCAACATGTTAAGGTGAGCTAGAGCAAACACAATGAGCTATCAACACATGACAAACTCAAGCTACTAGTCAAAGACCCCTCTTAATAGTACGGCAAACCTATACTAGCAATCCGGTCATCCAACCAAACACCAAGACCGGTAAAAGACTAGGAACAAATCCTTAGCCCTAGCTAGTCATACCTTTGCCTTGCGCAAACACTTGAAGCTTGATGACGCACATCCTTGCTTCAAGTCCGGGTTATTGACTTGATATGCATCAACTCATGATGCATCCTTCACTTGACCTTCATCAACACATGATGAAGCTTCACTTCGGGATTTTGACATGATGCTCATCAACACATGATAACATCCTCCATCCCGAGTCTTGACATGCCTCACCACATGATGCACTCTTCACTTGACATCCATCAACTCATGATGGGTCTTCACTTGACTTGATGACTATCAACACATGATATCATCCCAAGTTGTCAACCATATGGAACATAACCTATTCATCCAACTCATGGAAAATGTTAGTTCCACAATATGATTATCATTAATTACCACAACATACCATTAACTCATAATGGCGGGACAAGATACCACAATCTTTCCCTCATTGGTAATTGATGATAAACACTTCAATAGCAAATAATTGAATAGAGTTTGGTATGAGTATATAAGCACTACATAAGTTATATATACTCAACATGAGTGTATACTGAACTACACAAGTTGTATTAACTCAAGAATACATGAGCATATATAAACTACATAAGTCTCATATACTCATATGAATATATTAACTACACAAGTTAAACATATTCAAAGATATGTGAGTACACATGAACTACACAAGTTATGTTCTACTCACATATAAGTATATATAGACTACACAAGTCTTATACACTCTTATGAATAGATTAACTACATAAGTTAAACATATTCAAGAATATGTGAGCACACATAAACTACACAAGTTATGTATACTCACATAAATATATTAACTACACAAGTTAAATATATTCAAGGATATAAGTATATACTGAACTACACAAGTTATATATATACTCATATGAATATATTAACTACACAAGTTAAATACATTCAAGAATATATGAACTACACAAGTCTCATATACTCATATGAATAAATTAACTATGCAAGTTAAATATATTCAAAGGACATGTTTCAAAGTAAAGATCCCAATTATATATGGACAAGGAAATATGGATCAATACTAATGAAACCACAAAACATATATTGAGCTCCCCCTAAATGTGTGCATACACAAATGTGTAATGGAAACATATGCACATATTCAAGTTAGACTTTTGGTGGAGTTCAACATATATTTTGGATCCGAGGAATGCAACAAGATATATGAATACAAAGTAGAATGCATACCTCTTTTGATCTTTATATCCAAACGAGACTAAACAAGAGATAAGGCAAATAGAATGGTTAGTCTCACAAATAGATTTATCATTATAAATGCATACCTATTTGGATTTTCCTTTTGTTTATCCAATGAATTGGATTTGTCATTAAGAACTTGCATGCCTTCATGATTATCACCTTTATATCCAAATAAGACTACACAATATGTATATCAATGAAAGTGTTAGTCTCACAATTAGATTTGTCATTAATCACCAAAACTCCATTAACACATAATGGCAGGTCTAGATCCTTCAGGAGGAAAGAAGAGGGCGACATGGAGCATGAGCATCCAGGCGGAGCTCGACAGGAAAGAAGAGGCCAGGAGGAAAGAAGAGTGGATAAGAACGAAACCTCTCGCAAGCGCTCTGGATACGACTGAAACCTCTCGCAAGCAGTGTTTCGTGTGCACACATGGGCTGTGCTTAACGGAGCGGCCAAAACAACTAGCGCGAGGCGGTACATGCACGCGGGGCGTGGAACTCGCGGGAACACAGCACACGACGCGCGCACAATGGGGTAGGAAAAGAACGCAACCTTGAAACCGAAAGGTGCAGGCGCTAGCCAGTTCACTTGCGGAAGCGATGGAAGTTATGGACGCGTGGAAGCATAGGAGCGGAGGACTAAATGTACGGCTTCGTTCTCAGAGCGCCAATTCCACGCGCCTTAAGAGAAGGTAAGGTTCGTTCTACAAGTCTACCACCTGTAAGTTTTACATATTACGAAACTTGAGTAGATATTTGATTAAGGAATAAGTCCACTTTATCCCCCCCCCTAAACTATGGTCCGAGTCCAAAAAAATACCTTGAACTACAAAACCGTTCACTTTACATCCTTAAATTATGAAAACCAGATCAAGTTACACCCTACATTGGTTTCATTGGTGGTTTTGACCATGTTGGCAGGCACGTCACTGGTTTTGGCTTATGTGGCATCTGAATCATCTTTCTTCATTCCTCTTAGATTTCTTGCTTCTGGTCGAACTCCCCATAGCGCCGCCCCTCTTGCTCTCGGCCAGGCACCTCCCTGCTGTCGCCGCCGGCGGGCTTGGCCCCGCACCCGACCTCTGCCTGGCTCTCTACCGTGCTCTCGTCCTGCCTCCTTGTGCTCCGTCCGCCCCGCGGCTTGCCGCCACCGGCTCAGCCCGTGTGTGCCTCCCTACACCTGCGCCTCCCCTCACCATGGCCGCCCGCTTGGTTGCCTGTTTGTCTCTGCTCCCTCTCGATCAGTGCTTTCGGTCATAGCGCCCGATCCCAGACTCCTTCACCTCGGCCATCGTCTTCTTCACCAAGTTGAACAGCTCCACCTTGAGATTATCAGCACCGGCGTGCACCATGCTGGTGTGCTTCTCCACCTCGAGCTCGAACTCAAGGATGGCTGTCTCGGTGGGTGTTCCCATGACGATGGTCTCACCGTCCTTGCCATGGACAACCTCGAAGCCGAAGCAGTGGATCAAGCATTCGTGCGTCGAGATCAAGCATCTCGTGCGGCAGGGTCCCCGCCATGAGGTTGGCGCGGAGGCAGCAGTTGAAGAGGTCGACATTGGGGCGGTTGGGCTTGCTCGTTCCGACGTTGAGCGACCGCATCCAGAACTCGAAGAGCTGCTTCATGTCCTCCCACCGCTGCTCCGCCATCCACTCCGCGGAGGTTTCCTTGAGCTCTGTAGCGCCGATGGTGGCGGAGAAGGCGGCCATGCGGTGGTGCACCGCGAAAATTTGCGATGACAATGGCGAGTGGAGGGAGTAGGGCGGGTTGGATCTTGGCGAGGTTGCGCCGATTCTCTCCGTAGAAGGGCCGCTCGAGCTAGGGTTTGGGGAGGCAGGCGAGGAGGAGGGGCCTGAGGTGGCGGTTGGGGCGGGGAGAGCTCAGTCACTCTGAGAGCGCGTGGGAGGTGGAGATCCTGGCGCGGAGGAGGGGGTGGAATGGAGAAGACGGCGGCTGAGATCAGATGGGTGGGGAGGTGGAATGGAAAAGAGGAGCGGTCGTGCCCAGCGTGGGAGGGTGGTTTTGTAATTTCGCCCTATGGTAAACCGCGCCAGCGTGGCAGAAAAACCGGGTGGTTTCAGCTCAGGGGGTTGGGTGACCTGGTAACGACAGTTCGAGGGTGTAAACCAAACGATATTAGAGTTCAGGGTGTTTTTTGGACTCTCGCCAAAGTTCAGGGGTGGAATATAGACTTATTCCTTTGATTAATGTGCACCATGTTATAATCAAATCTCAAGAGATATGGTGTATATGATTTTTTTTCTTTTTTTTTTCCGAAAACTTTGAGGAATCTTTCTTTGTTCTGATTTAAGGGTTGTTGAGATGCTTTTATTCTCACATGTTTGGAATTTAGACCTTCCATCGGTGTTGAATATGGTGACTCATATCCTAATCAACTAAGACTTGGAGAGTTGTGCTATATGGATATCTAGATGAATCCTAATAGGATTAAGATTCGTACTTCTCTTTGGAGTAGGATGCATACTTCTCTTTAGAGGATGACTAGTGGGGCACTATCAAGGTTGCAAATAGCGTATAGCGACATATAGTGGCGGGTTCGCTTAGCATTTCGTGATATAGCGATAAATATGCCGATAAATGTCAAAAATTGTGATTATAATATCATTTCCGCAAAATTTCGCATAGTTAAAAAATTAATAGAACGCACAAGATGGCATGATACATCTACAACATATAAAACTATATTTTTTACCAATGATAAGAGTGAAATACTGACATGAGCAACTGAAGTTTAACTAGCAAACTCAATGTATCGTTACGAAATAGGCAAATACGGTTTTAAGTTCAACAAGATACATGGGCAAATGAAGTTTAACTAGTCGTCAGATTGGTTGGACCAAGGAAAAGTGAAGTGGTTAAGGTTATAAGGGAGAAGTGAACTTGATATTGGTATATTTCTATTGGGCCTTAGTGGGCTAAGTAGGCTAAGCCGAAACTCCTACCACAAAGCTGAAAAAGAGAAGTGATGGATATCGGTGATATATCGTGTATAGCGCCACACGATATAGCACCGAAAAATCGTCAATTGCGATATATGCATGAAATTATAGCGCTGAGCCTAATTTTGACAATATAATGTCATATCATTGCTATATCGTCAGTATTTACAACCTTGAGTACTATATAAAACCATAAGAGGTGATTATAAAAAATTCAAGCCACCAACCAGCTTATCCAAAGAAAGATGTGCATGAGAGGATTAGATGTTAGGTTATTCTTTAGTACTAAATTATTGTATAGGGCAAGGATCCAAGAGTCCTAAAAGGATTGAGATGGTTGTGAGAGAGTGATAATTCCTTGTACTCTTTTTAAGGTTATACTTGAGGAATTTTTTGCAGCCGACTTCGTCAAATCTTTCTCTCTCGATATTATTATTTTGCCGTCGTTATTTTGGTTATCTCTATGAGATTCATTTACTTTATTCTTAATACTGTGCACGTTTATACCATATCTCGCAAAAATGATCTAATCTAAGACGGTACTGTGGATAAGGAGGGGGTATTCGATTATAACAATCAGAATTTTAGAAGAATTATAGAAAGCTGCTAGGATGCTCGTGAACTTTGCATGATACAATGTTCTAAACAGGGCCTTAACCAGAACTTGGTGCTAGATAATAAATATATAGCATAGGAGCGATCGTGTTCATCACTTCGCATGCTGCCCCCGAGCAGCCGAGCCTGAGCAGCCTTTGGATAAGCCAGCGTAGGAAAGGTCATACTGAGCAGCGCACATGTCTACTGCTCCGGTTGGTTAGCAGAAGGACATGTCTCATCACTTCGCATGCTGCGCCCGAGCAGCCGAGCCTGAGCAGCCTTTGGATAAAGCCAGCGTAGGAAAGGTAATAGTGAGCAGCGCACATGTCTACTGCTCCAGTTGGTTAGCAGCAGGACATGTCAACTTGCTACTACTTGAGAGCAGTACAGCGAAAGCTGCAGTTGGTTAGTAGAGTAGCATGGCAAATTGTTACTAAGGTAGCGTTTGGTTGGTGGGATGTGATTGAATGGTATAGATAAAATTGTTCTAGATAGGATTGTTCTAGATAGAATTTTTCAAGCAGTCTATTTGGTTGGTTGTATGTGATGGTACAAGATTGTGTTTGGTTGGTTGTATAAGATGATACACGAATTGAGTTTATAAATTGTTTTGAATTTAAATTCAAGTTTGGAAATAGTTTTGCACACAATTAACTTGAGTTTAGTACTCATAAACTAATCACTCGGCATGGTTCAGACGTTTAGTACTAGCAAGGGAGAGAGAGAGCACAGCGTAAGCAAACGTTGAACGGTGTGGTTATGTGTTTTTGTTGAACCAAATCGTTTGGTATCACACTAGAATATTCTCTTTGCTGGAACGGCTTCATCCAGGACCAATTAGTACAGCTCATCCAACCAAACACGCGCACACGCTATTTTCCCTATCCGTCCGGTTCAAGACCGCTGGAGTCCAGCATCTAATCACAGCCTAAAACGACTGCAGTGTTGTTCTATTATGAGTGTACTACATGTTATTTCTACGTATAAGTATAACGCATTTGAGGACAGGGGCGGATCTAGTATAGGGACATGGGTGTACAAATGTACACCCATTATTTTTGAGAAAAAAAACCCAGTATTTATCAGGTATATTAGGTATATATACTAAAAAATATACTTAAAATACATATTTGTACTGTGCGTGTCCAATTCAGCCCGTCGCGTACTGGCCACCACACCCTCTCGATCCTCATGACCCACTCATTACGGCCTAACACCCTGTCCGTAGTCGGCACTCGCCACTCGGGCACTCGGCCGCCCACGGCCCCAACCCCGTTCCCGGTTCCCCCACTCCCAGGGGCGGAGCTGGGCCTCGGGCCTCTCGGGCCATGGCCCGAGGCCCAGCGAAAAAACACCAGCTAAAAAAAAACAAAACGTGAAAACCCAGTGTAATTTGATACTTGGGCTGAAATCGTGCTGGGCCAGCCCGAGGCGTCGGGCCACGCTGGCTCCGCCCCTGCCCACTCCCCACTCCCCACTCCAAGTCCCCGCGAGGCGGCGAGGCGGCGACTAACCCTATCATTTCCTCCCCTTTCTCGTCGGGCGCAAGGAGCTGCTTGCCGCCAAACAAATAAGCAGCCAAGGACGGCGGTGCCAGGGGGCGGGCGGGCAGGGGTGAGCGCCGGAGCCAGGGATGGAGGATGGAGGATCTGGCGTGCGCAAGGGAGGGAAGCCTCAAGCTTGCGAGCGCCAAAGCAGCAGGGCAAGATCGAGGCCGAGCTTGAGCTTGAGCAGAGCAGCACTCAAGACGGCGGCACCGACTCAAGGAGCGGTGGCAGCACGCAGCGAGGGCGAGGTCAAGGTGAGCTACTGCCTTCTGGTTTCTTGCTGATTGAGGATTGGCTGATTGGGGAATGGCCGAGCCGAATGGGGATTAACTGATTGGCAGCGCCAAGGGTGAGGAGAAGGAAATCACGATTCACAGATGGTTCTTGGGTGATTGGGGATTGGCAGGCTGATTAGCTCCTTACTACAAAATTGGTTGTGCACACTACATTGTGCTTCTTAGCTTGTAGTTGTATGTATGCTCTATGCAATATATGGAAATTGGCACTGATTGGCTCCTTAGTCCTTACCGCAAAATTGCAAAATTGGATGTGCATTATGCTTAGTCCTTACTTCAAAATTGCAAAATTGGCACTGAATGGAGGATTTAGAAATTGGCACTGTACTACATGTGTATTGTGTATTTGTTTATGTACTGCATGTGCATTGTGCATTTGTTTATGTTTGATTACATTGTGTTAGACTGTCAGTGATCTGTTATCATCCATGTACTGCTACTATTTATTTGGATAGAATCATAGAATGCTCTTCATGTAGATATGCTTAGAGACTTGTGTGCTTCAGTTGTTAGATAAAAGAGAAGAGTTGTTAGATAAAAGAGAAGATTATTCTTCTTAAATGTCCAATTATTTATGTGAAACTTTTGTGTAATTTTCTTAATTATTTTGTAATTTTTCTAAATTATTTGACATATTGTCTTTGGTGAGAACAATTTATACTTTATTATTTTTATACTATGAACCTTTATATTTTACATTGAACAACTTGTTTGTAACTCCGAACACCTATTCTGAAAATCCTGAATCCGCCACTGTTTGAGGATATCATCCAGCTGTATGAGTCTGTGCCTATTTTCTATATTTTATTTGGGAATCTGTATTTATAAGATTGATTTTTTTTCTTAGCTATAAGTCACCGTGATGAACATGAAAATCAAACAACACTAAAACAATCGACATAGATTTAAGAAAGTATCAGGCAACTTAAAAAATAGTAAAACCGTTTTATACTTTTATAAGCAAAGGGATAACCTAATTTATTTACACAAAGAAGAAGGAATTCCTAGCAATATCTTTCTATATAAATCCTTGCCAACTTTGAGCTCAAAGAGAGTGTCCACGTCGGCAGCTTTTTCCCGTCTGCTCGATTACGCCTTATTCAGACGCTGCGCCGCTGGATTGCGCCGCCCAGAAGCGCTGCCTCTCTCTCTTTTTTCTTTTTTCCATCCGATCCTTCTTTGTTGGCCTTCGGAGAGCGCCTCCTCGGCGCTCCCTCCCTTAGAGCTTCCCTCCTCGGCCGGCCTCCGCCTTCCCCCTTCCTCGGCTCTCCGTTGTCTCGACCGGGCCGCCTCCGCGCCTTCCCCGCCTCGGCTCTCCGCTCCTCGACCCGACCTGCCTTGCCACATGGCGGGACGCCTCCTCAGCCTCCCCTTCCTTAACCCTCCCTTCCTCGGTCGCGCCGCCACTCCCCTCCCTCCTCCCACGACCACCCTTGCCCTTCCTCTCCCTCACCTCTCCGTACCCTCGACCGGGCCCTCCGCCTTCCCCTCCCCTCGGCTCTCCGCTCTCTCGACCCGACCAGCCGCCGCCTAGCGGAGGCAGCCAGACCACCGACCTTGTCACCTTCCTCCCTCGGTCCGCCGCCGCCCGCCTTGGCCTCCCTCCTCGACCACCGCTGCCTTCCTCTTCCTCACCATCCCTCCCTCTCCCTCACCTCTCCGTACCACAGACCGGGCCGCCTCCCCGCGTCTTCGCCTCCCCTCGGCTCTCCGCTCCCTCGACGACCAGCCGCCGCTTAATCTGAGAGGCGGCGCGCCATCAGAGCCTTGTCTCCCCGCGGACCCGACACGCGCCTCCGCTGACAACTCTCGCCGTTGCGGCCCTCTTCTCAGCCGTCATTCGATCTTCTCATCAGCCGACGATTAGCCCAACGCCCGGATCTGCGCTGCGGTTCGGCGCCGCCAGCGTTGTGGCAAGCAGTGCGATGTCTTTAGGCGCTACCGCCACTGGTCGCCCTAACTGCGATCGGATGCGATCCCGTTCTCAAGCGTCGCGATGTCTTGAACCGCCTCGCTGGTGGTCGCCCTATTGCGATTCGCCTTGGGGTCTCTGGCTTACCACAACAGGTTGCTCGTACTCTTTTCTCCTTTCTATCAATTCGGTTGCAACGATTTAGAGGTCGACCCTGCTTGCTCCTTTCTCCATTCTGATGATTCGATTATTACGGTTTAGAGCTCGATGCATTTACTGATGAGCTTAATAAGCTTTACTTGTTGATTTTTTCGTAGAGGATCTTGGAGCTTACCATTTAGAGCTCGATACATTTACTGATGAGCCTTATTTGTTGATTTTTTCGTAGAGAATCCTGGAGCTTAGCACAGCAGGCTGCTCGTGCTCTTTTCTCTTTTCTGTTGATTCAATTGCTACGATTTAGAGCTCGATCTGCTTGTGCTCTCTTCTCCTTTCTGTTGGTTCAGTTATTACGGTTTAGAGCTCGATGCATTTACTGATGACTCTATTTTGTTGCTTTTTTCGTAGATAATGAGGCTGGTTGTGGATTGGGGTCGGATGAAGGTGCCACCGATTGCTGTGGCTTCTTCCAGGTAACGTCTGCCCTATCTCGAGAGCTCGATGCGTTCGTATGCACGATTGATAGACCGCGTATTCTTCCTGTTTTCGTTGATCTGTCTCGTGTTTGGTCGGATTGCTTGCGTTCTTGTGATGTGCTCCAGATTAGAGATTTTGTTAGTGCTTGGTGGTGCTGCAGTGCTTCTGATGACCCTGCTTGTATTCTTGAAACTGCCGGTTCTGTTTGTTGCTCCGGTTCTTGTTCGTTTCTGGTTGTCCATTTTGTGCTGTCCGATCAGGGTCATGCTTTATTCCTCACTCTTGGATCTGGTGTATCGATGTGCTCGGGAGTGGTCGCAGCAGTTCTACCCTATAGCTCGAACTATGGTTCCTGTGCGCCATTAATGGCCCTCTCTGTTCACCATCGTTTCTGTCACCTAGCACAGGTCCGTCGGACTCGGTTCATTGCTCCTACCTCTTTATATGCCTGATTCCAGGACCGTCCGCTTGCCTCCTCGCTTTGTCCGCTGCTTAGTTTGCATCGTCCCTTTGCAGTGCATCTTCTGCCGTCAGCTCCTCGGTTCCCCTCCTCGGTTCCTTACGTTTTTTCGGTTCTTAATCTTCAGTGCTGCCTTCCTTTTTCCTTAGACCGTATCTAACTTCACCAGATTTTCTTTACAGGTTTATGCGCTGTGTTCTGGGTAACTAGCTTTGTTTATACGTTGTCTTGCCGTGCCTGTGTTGGTCGAGATGGGTGCATATGGTTAAGGTTTGTCTTTGTCTACGCCAGTTGCCACACTACATATACGGCTTAGCTTTTTCGGCGCTTCATCCGTGTGCTATTGTGCTCTGGTTTTTCGCTTACTTGTGATGCTTCCTTGTCTTATTTGTTGTTGCCTTATTCCGTTTAGATTTGTCATCTTTTTTCAGTTCTTGCTTCCGTGCCTATTCACGTTTGTTTAACTTTGATCCTGCCTGTGCTCTCTGCCTGATTGTGTTTTATTATCGCTGTATTGAGCTGCTCTTTCTTTAGTTGATGTATATCCCATACCCTATACACAGGTTGACAGCTTATCTGCCTGCTGTTGTCTGGTGATTGTCCAGCTTCTGCGCTCTTGATTCTGCCTTCCACCGATTAAGGTCTGTGAACGTCTTTTATGCTGGTTTTATATTGTTGTGTGCTTTGTAGCAGGTTCTTACGCTTTATTCTTGTGTGCTGTGATCTGTAGCTATATTATTTTTCGTTGCTCCTTATCTGTTTATTACCTTGCTATACATCTCTAGCTGCTTGTATTTGGTTCGTAACCTCTTCGATAAAGTTCAGAGTGTATGGTACTGCCACTACACCCATGGCTGTACTCCTTTCTTCGGCATGTCGCTTAGTGTGTTACCTTGTTAGCAGATTTTTCATTGCTTATTGTCGAATGTATGTTGCTATAGTACGATGCATTATTGCTGTTCTCCTAAAGCGTGTGCTTGCTGTTGGTCGCCTATGTGTGCAGCGATCTCCTGTCATCCGCCATGTGCTCTACACGCTATTCATCCCTCTCAGATGCTTATATCTTCTCACCGTCTGTCTATACAAAATATTTTAATGCTCTTGGTTGCTGTGTGGTTATATCTTCTCACCGTCTGTCTATGCAAAATATTTTAGTTGTCTTGGTTGCTGTGTGGGCGGCACGTCCAGTTTCTGTTATGCTTTTCCCTCTATATACGCCTTTCATCTTGGCATGCTTCCTTATCCTCTTCCTTATCCTCTTTTTTCCACGTTCATTAGTGTTGCTGCAACGCACACGGCTTGTATAGATGATCCCTGGTCGCCTTGCTTCATCTTCGGGTTCGACCATACCTTCTTCACATGCTGATACTGGTATTTTTTAACCCAACTTATTGTTGTCTTGTTCAGAACTTTGCTTCTTGCCTCTCCTTTGGCCTTCTAGCTGCTGCCTTTATCTAACTCTTCACTCCCATTTTATTACCTCTTAGCTTCTCTTGCTTTAGGCCCTGTATTCTCACCTCTTGTGCTTGCTTTAGGTCCTTCGTCCTCAGCTCTTGTCCCTGTTGCCAATGCTCGGTACAATAGAGAAAAACGTCGGAAAGTCCTCTCCCATCGTCGGATGATCCGATCAGGTGCTTTGTTTGATTTCTTTGTGCCAGCTTTCAAATTAAATAGCTACTTATTTAGATTGGTTGCTATTTTACCTTGCAAGCGATTAGCTTCGCTTTTAGAGCCATAATTTGTTGATCTGTATTGGTTTATTATTCTCCTTCTTCCCCGATATTATAGGGATAGATCCCTGGGCTGATCATAGCCTAACACCTTCTTGGGATCGTCTCCCACAAGAATACATTGAAGCCTTAAAAGGTCTTTCCTTCATCTACTGTGTACACCCCCGTTCTTTTGCTCCTTGTTTACTGCTCGTTGTTAGCGCTAGCAATATTCCTACTCCTGTTACCTCGTACGATATCCTGTTGTCTCCTTACCGTTATAGTTCCACTCTGTTGTGTGCCCCTTGATTCTTACTTGCCTTTCTCTCCTGTGCCCATACACAGCTGCTTATCCAGGTAAATCATACTACGGTCCTCCTGAGTATGAATGCTCGCATTGCTCTGCGGTTTTCTGGTACCATGAAAGAACAAAAAAGATTCTTCTCTTCGCAGACACAGGTTTGTGTATAACAACTGTTGCAAAGGAGGTAGAATATACATCCCCTCTTTTAGACAACCTCCGCCGTTTCTAGAAGAGCTCTTAAAATTCGATGGAGATGCTCGTTGCAAGAAATTCCTTCGTAACATAAGACATTACAACTGCCTTTTTGCATTCACATCTATGGGCGCTAATATAGACCACTCCATAAATAGAGGTGGAGGCCCACATGTTTTCCGAGTTAATGGCCAAGTGCATCATCGTATAGGCTCATTAGTTCCTCCTACCGATGGTCATCCAAAGTTTATTGAGCTATACATATATGATACTGATAATGAGGTTAACAATAGAATACGTGCGTTGGACTCTACCGACAATATGGAAGGTGATTTAGATCCTCTTATAGTTTCTGGTCTTATGCACATGCTTAACGAACATAACCCTTTGGTTCGACAGTTCCGCCTTGCAAGAGACCGTCTGCAGGAATCAGACGGTGCCTCTCTGGGTATAAGAATACTAGGAGCCAGGCCAGGTGATCCAGTTCAATATAACTTGCCCAGCTGTGACGAGTTGGCGTTGTTAGTTGTTGGTGATTTTTCAATTGAGACATACAAACGAGATATAATCGTTCATAATAAATCAGATGGCCTACAACGAATATCTCCTTTGCATCCTGCCTTCATGGCTCTGCAGTACCCGCTCCTATTCCCGTATGGTGAACGTGGGTTCCAGGTTGACGTGCCGTATATTGGTACAGCCCACGATGCACCGCATGCCCGGCAAAAGATGACGATGCAAGATTATTTCCGCTACTGTTTCCATTATAGGAAGCACCAGCCAAATCCTTACCTGAAATGCGGCCGCTTGTCTTCACAAATAAAGGTTGATGCTCGAGCCTGTATTGAGGAATGTAGGCTCCAGTATATTTTAGATCACCAAGATGAAATACGTGTAGAAAGTTTGCAAGGTATAGCCGATGCTGTTGCAAACGGATCTATAGACGGTAGCGATGTTGGCAAGCGTGTTGTCTTACCTGCGAGCTACACTGGTGGTCGTCGATACATGATCCAGAATTATCATGATGCTATTGCGATCTGTCGCGTCCATGGTCCACCCGATCTGTTTATTACTTTCACATGTAATCCTAAATGGCCTGAGATTTACGATGCACTGCGATTTGAGCCTGGACAGCGTGCTACTGATAGACCAGATATTGTTGATAGAGTGTACAATATGAAGTTGGAAGAAATGCTAACAGATATCAAAGATGGCACTGCCTTTGGACCCGTTGATGCATGTACGTCCTTGCCCATGCTAGCTGCAAATTGCTTGTCCTTTTCATGTGCATGTCTAACTCCTCTTTTGTTTTTCCTACTAGTGCTGCATGCCATCGAATTCCAAAAGCGTGGCCTGCCACACGCTCATATAATTGTTTGGCTATCTGCTGACACTTCCGAACCAACAGCTTCGCTTATCGATTCTTTTATCTGTGCTGAGATCCCCGATCCTGAGACTGATCTTTTAGGATATTCCTTGGTTTCCGAACATATGATGCATGGTCCATGCGGTCCTCTCAATGAGAGGTGCCCATGCATGAAAGAAGGGTCTTGCTCGAAATTTTACCCATAGTCGTTTCAGAATGAGACATCAATTGATAAAGACGGTTTTGCTGTTTACAGGAGACCTGACAATGGCCGTTTTGTCATGAAAGGAAATGTCCGCCTAGACAACAGATGGGTCGTACCATACAACATGTTTTTCTTAAAGAAATATTGTGCGCATATTAACGTAGAATGGTGCAACAAAACCAAAGTTCTAAAATACCTCTTCAAGTATGTCACCAAAGGACAAGACTCTGCTAAGATCTATCTAGCAAAGCTTTCTAAGGGAGAGGATGCTCCATATGACTCCACCACCTCGTCTGTAAACGAGGTTAAAGAGTACCTTGATTGTCGTTATATATGCGAGCAAGATGCGGTCTGGAGAACCCTTGGTTTTGATATCCATAGACATTTCCCGTCCAGAGAACGCCTTGTCGTGCACCTTCCTAATATGAACAATGTTTCATGAATCCTAATGCTAATCTAGCACGTGTTGTTTCCAATACTTTCCTTAGAAAGACTACACTCACTTGAATGGTTTGCTACAAATAGAACTTACTCAAGGCCATAATTTAACCTATTGCGAATTCCCATCCGAATGGTGTTGGGATGATAGTACTCGATCTTGGAAAAAAGGCGAGTGGAGCAAAGATAGGCCGACTATACTTTGTCCATCCATCGGCTGGTGAACGATATTTCCTTAGAATGCTTCTTATGGTGGTTAAAGGCGCACAGAGCTATGAGCATCTCCGTGCGCTCCAAGGCATTATCCATGATACGCTTAAAGGCGCTGCAGCAAAGACGTGGGCTTGTTGGGTGATGATAGCGAGTGGCAACACGCATTTCAAGAGGCTTCCATATGGGGCACGGCTTACCAACTTAGACATTTGTTTGTCACGATGTTAGTTTTCTGTGATATTAACGATGAGCGTTCTTTTTTTGAAAAAAACTGGCTAGATATGTCCGAAGACTTCCAATATCGTTTGCGTAAGTCTTTGCATGATCCTTCATACAATATGCCCCCTTCTGATCTTAGAGATTTCCTGTTAGACGAACTTGCTACTCTATTGTCAAAAAGTGGAGCTAGAATAACTGATTTTTGTTTACCCAGCAGAAGTCGACGTGCTGATCCAATTTGTATAGATAGTGTTGTACACGATGAGACATCATACGATATTGATAGCCTGATTGATGAGTCTCGCAATCTATGTGCGAAACTTAATCCTGATCAAAAACATGCTTTCGATTGCATAGTTTCGCGTGTCGTACAAAATAAACCTGGTTTCTTTTTTGTATCGGGATGTGGTGGCACAGGCAAGACATACTTATGGAATGCGCTTGCATGCTATTTAAGGTCCGCTAAATTGATCGTCCTAACAGTTGCTTCTTCAGGGGTTGCTTCATTGCTGTTACCAGCGGGAAGGACCGCGCATTCTCGTTTTAAGATCCCTCTTGATATTGACGAGACAAGTGTCTGCGATATTAGAAGAGGAACTATATTGGCTCAATTAATTGTATCTACGTCTTTGATTATTTGGGATGAGGCTCTTATGGCTCATAGAAAATGCTTCGAAACATTGGATCGCACATTACGTGACATTTTTGCTCTAAACAATCCGCTTGCCTATGACACTCCATTTGGCGGTAAAGTTTTAGTACTTGGGGGTGATCTTAGGCAGATTTTACCTGTTATTGAGGGAGGAACCAAAGCTCAAATAATCAACGCTTCGATCACAAATTCGCCTCTATGGAAATTTGTTGAGACCCTACCACTAAACATTAATATGCGCCTTTCTTTCCAAGGTGGAGACTTATCACAGAAAAATGCGGCTGCTATATTCAGCCAATGGATTTTGGATCTTGGTGATGGCCGTTTGCCTGTTACAGCTCATCCAAACGAGACTGAACCTACCTTGATAGACATACCTGATAGAAACCTTATTATAATGTATATTATAAAATCAAAGCTATATTTAATGCAGTATACGTAGATTTCCATAATAGTTACCTTGATCAAACTTACTTACGTACTCGAGCAATACTATCGCCAACTAATGAAGTTGCTAACGAGATAAATGCATTTATTTTAACGAGAGTCCCTGGTGAAGTTAAAGAATATCTTAGCTGTGATACAATTTCAAAATCCGCAGACACAACAAATGAAGCTGATCTTCTTTATCCTATAGAACTATTGAATTCTATTGATGCAAACAACTTCCCTACACATAGATTGGTCCTCAAAATAGGCGCCCCTGTCATGCTTCTAAGAAATATAGATCAGCATGCTGGTTTATGCAACGGCACCCGACTTGTCGTTTCAAAACTTGCTAATTTTGTTGTTGAGGCTGTTATCATGACTGGCTCTGCAGCTGGCAGATCTGTTTACATCCCTCGTATAACTTTAACAACTAGAAACGCAAAATGGCCTTTTGTACTACAACGCCGACAATTCCCGATTAAAGTTTGTTATGCAATGACCATTAATAAAAGCCAGGGACAAACACTTGACGTTGTTGGAGTTTACCTTAGAAAACCTGTCTTTACTCATGGACAATTATATGTTGCTGTTTCGCGAGTTACGTCAGCAGATGGCCTTAAAATTCTCATCGAAAATGATGATGGTTCATGTGGACGCAGCACAAAAAATATTGTTTACCATGAAGTGTTGCGACCATATAACGCTTTGTCCCATCACATACTGCTCATACAAATCCTAGCCACAGGTCCATCTTATACAGTCTATTATGCACTCTGTACACACATTTCTCACTTCACTCTTGCAGACGGTGCATATTTAGTTGTCTTTGTGCGATGTTTCCTTTACTATTCTGTCCTGTCAACCTCCGAAGAACTTGTCCGCTTAGTTCCACGATAATTTTGGAAAACAAGAGATGCCTTTTGCTTCAGATAGAAACGTCATGCTTTAAGCCACCCATGTCTTTGCCACACGTGCTACATGATTGTCTACATAGGCTGCTATTCTATTTATACATCCTTTATGATCAGCCTTGATCACATGCTGCTTCACCCGTACCAACAGCCTTCTTAATATTACTACACACATTTCGTGTTGTACCACTCTATATTCTATTAATCACATCTCTTCCACTTGTACGTGCAGATGGCGTATAGTATGCTAGCAGACATTAACCCAGCTAGCAAACACTTTTCCTTTACTATTCTGTCCTGTCAACCTCCGAAGAACTCGCTGCTGCTTAGTTCCACAGATACTAAAAAAAACCAATAGATGCCTTTGATTATGTATTAGAAACGTACAGTTTCAACCACCCATGTCTTTGTCACACATACTACATGATTCTTTCAATAAGCTGCTATTCTATTTATACAGCCTTTATGATCAGCCTTGGTCACATGCTTCTTCACCCGTACCAACAGCCTCGTTCATATTACTGCATACATTTCGCGTTGTACCACTCTATATTCTATTAATTACATCTCCTCCACTTGTACATGCAGATGGCGATAGTATGCTAGCGACATTAACCCAACTAGCAAGCACTGGAAGATTTGCGTTAGGGTTTCACGCTTATGGGAATACCGTGGTAATGTTGAGGGTGGTAGTATTCAACACCTTGATCTTGTCTTGATTGATGAACAGTAATACATGCTTTTACGATTCGTGATTTATCTATATTTTCCGCTTCTTTCATATATTATCTTCATCATGTGTATAATTTACCAAACATTTGTTTCGTGGAGGTGCTATATACTGTTGAAGTACCGCAGACTATGTCGGCTAAAAAGCACAACTACAAGAAGGGCAGATCTACACTCTTAGTCGATTCTTGGTATCTTCTAACAAGCGGAAATTCAGATCTATTGATCGTGAGTATATGATTGAGCTTACCTACTACACTAAAATAGAAAAGCCAATCAAGATCGCCGCTAACTTCCCGATATACACGCATAAGCTTACTCCATTTGTCGACTTGTCATGTGTGTTGGTGAAGATAGATCTTTTCTTGGTTAGATAATTTGATGTAAACCTGTTTATATCTTTTCCTTTCCTACCTGCTTTTATTTAAAGTCCACCGCTTTCCAAACAAATTACTTACATATTCCATTTCATATTGATGATGTAGTAGGTCTGTGTGATCTCTGCTTCAAATGTCGCTTCTATGCAAAGTGCAAATCAAAGTGTCCTTCACGTAAAAGAGAGATTGTACTCAGAATGCGACGTCTTAATCACTATTACTACTTTTCCTAACACATTTATTTCCCATTTGTTGCTACTGCTCTATATTATTCAATTCTCGTTTTATATACAACCTTCATTTGTCTATAGCAATAATGAAGTCAAGCTCACGCTTTGGGGACAACGCTACTGAATTTGATGCCGACTCAGCTTCTTAAAACAGCCAAACAAAACTGTAATAATTCTCTTTGTCGGAGTGCTTATGAAAAGATATGGATGTAAGTTCTCTTTCTTCATAAATATTTACACAATCTCCTGTTAACTTTTCCTTTGTGAAGCTTCCCTTTGTCTTACTGTTTCTTAATGGCAAGTGTTAGGTTAATTATATGCTACATTATAGACTTAGTTTTCAAGTGGGTGCCTTCTTTACATCACAAGTAGTTATGAAAGTTTACATACGTACGTGAGATATCTTCCACACACAGAATCCTCAAATTAGTAGTGGGGATTAAAGTATTTTGGTCCAAAACCCCATCATGTCTTTCTAACATCTGTCACCTTCACGAAAAATTCGTTCTGATTATAGTATGTGTGTTATTCCACTACTCACCCAAATTTTGTTTGAACTTTCTTCTAACATCAACTAACCCACTCGATCCAATCTTTCTTTTGACCAAACAAATTTCGATTTGAGGAATTCTTATGATACAGCCTATAGTACTTCCTTTTAATTTACAAAAAAATTCATACTTAAGATGTAGAGTTCGGTATCTAACTAGCTATAAGCTGACCAAAATCCGCCTTTAATGCGTGCCTTTGGTTATTTGTAATTACATGAGTCACCATAATCAAAAGATGCCTTCTAATAATATCCATAGATGGTGGTCATGAGCGCACAACGTTCCAAGATGTTGCTAGTGCTGCTAGTGTCCAGCCTTTTCTTCTTCTCCCACTAAGCACACAAAACTAAATGTCACCATCAGCTTGATCCAGAGTATCTTAAGCATCATCTTCCTTTGTTGGACTCTGCCTTGGTCCATTGAAATGTTAATCATTAAAAGTCCAATATACTTTTTGCAAAAAATATTCTCACAGTGATAGAGCATCAAGAACAGGAAAAGAAGATTTGAAGTGCAGAAATGATCAATGTCTCTACGTTGAGAACATAAAAAGTTAACTGATCGATAATTACACGGGGATAAGAGAATCACTCTGAGTTGTCAGCTAGAAAATTAATTGCTTAGTTGAGAATCTTGCAGTTTTTGCTTTAGTCCATTCATATTACGTAAAACTAATAAATTACGTAATTAGTGGTAGGGAAAGTTCAAGTTAGGCCTATTCAGCGAGTTCAATATATGTACAGCCAGCACTTAGTTCTGTAAGGTTAGAGGGAAGACAAGTTCTTAAGCTGGATGTGTTTCCATAGGTTTGTTCTGCTCTCGAGCCCATGCATGCTCAACATTGTTTGTGATGTTACATCTATCTTATTTAGCTAGGTGAAATCTACAGATTTTAATACTTCTTTTCACAAATACACCTGTCCATTGCTTCTCGTGTTGACTTTCGAATTATATGTCCCTTTTACGGTGCATGTAGCCTAGAGTTAATTGTTATAGCCGGAACAAGACTGCAATCTGACACAATATTATTGTATTACTCGTTTATGCTACTTAAACTGCAATTGCGCTATAGAAAACCTCAAATGGCTATACAGTTGCTACTTATCTAGCCTCTGTTAGAGAAGATGCTTAGACAACGTATATATTTTATCTAATAAAAAACGCAAAATACGTTTCTCCAGATTTAACCGGCTGCCTACAAACTTTTTCTGCCTATTTTCCTTCTTAGTCCGTGCTTTCTTTGCTCTCATCTCTAAGTTTTCTAAGCTAGCTCTTACATACTTTATCTGCATGTATTTGCGCTTTCTGTGTTTCGATCGTTTCTACATCGACCATATTTATTCCTTCTTATTATCTACTTATTGTAGATGAAGAGGGCCTCAATGGGAACGCAAAGATGCCGCTGGTACATTTCTCCGTATATTATCAAGTCGCAACCATCCAATCTAGGTGAATGTCTCTAGATTTGAAATCCTTTTTTTAAGACCCACATTATAACTCGTCTTATATATATGAAAACACAATAATCCTTTTACATATTCCAGTATGGTCGTCCAATTCCAACCGATATCACACGTCGTTCTACGCAACCGCGTTCCACCAATTAATCCTGTTGCAGGACAAACTGAAGAAAAAACATTACACGAATTAATTGAGATCAATCCTTACGATTTCCCAGTAAAGTCTTTTGCCCTCCTTATCATCCCCACGCTTTGAATACATCTTTATTAGTCAAACTGTTAACACATCTCTAATGTGCACACACAGCGGGGTGGCCTGACATGCACTGTGACCATTAGTAAACTTGCCCCTGCTCAGAGTTGGTGGTTCTTCTCATGTAACAAATGCAGTAGAAAATCAAATCCAGAAGGCAGCTCTTATAGATGCTCATCTTGCCTTTGTAGAGCCGCCAAACCAAGGTAGCTAATATGTTACTGTTATATGCCAGTCTCTAACTCTATTAATATCTTACATACCTTCTTTTTTATCGATACATATGCAGATACAAGCTATGTGTAATCGGAACTGATGGAACAGCAAGTGCAGAATTTATGTTATTCGGGGATATTGGCCAACAGGTAGTTGGGAAGCAGGTCGGCGCGGTTCTTAGAGCGAACCGTGGAGGAGATGATATTCCCCCAGATATAGCGCAGGTTGTAACCAAGAAATTCACATGGCATGTTACCATTACTGAAAAAAGCTTCCAAGGCCCTAGAAAATCTTATCAAGTGAACCGTATCATAGTATCATTAGGCGCATACCGCAATTCCACGACATCGCCTATTAGACCTCAGATCATCTTCGTCCCAGATTACCTCTTCTAATCTGCATTCGATTATTCTATAGAGGTACCAAAATACTCCCGCCTCCTTTTATTCTTACAAAGAATTTTATGATGCCTCATGTACATTGTTTTACATTTTACGCCTACTTTATTCTATTCATAATACATTGATGATGTAAAGGTTAAATAATCTGCTCTATCTACCCGCTACTGCTTCTCATTTTAGACATAGCCTTTGTGAAAAGCCCAGCGATTCAGATAGCGCCATACTAGATAGCCAACTTCTAGCTTACAAACAAATACAGAAACTACACATGGTAATTTCCGGTTGACAGATGTACAGCACCTATCAGTCATAGCAATAAGACACTTAACTTTAATCTATTGATAATACATTTATAATACAGAAGCTAGATGACCTGCTTTATCTACCAACTGTTGTTTCTTGCTCTAGAAATGACCTTTATCAACAAAGTAGAGGGCCAAATAGTGTCATTCTAGCTAACCAGCTTCCAATCTGCAAACAAATACGGAAACTGCACATAGTAATTTCTGTTGACAAATATAGAGCGCCTATCAGTCGTCACGATTTAGCTGACCTGTTAATAACATACTATCCTTACCTCTCTTATTCTACGCCTCTTACAACCTTACTTTAAAAACGTGTCTAGCAACTGCTGCACACACCGCCTCATCCACAGCTGATACGTTACACTGGAGTCGAAATACATGAGAGGTATAGTTCCTATAATGCTCTCCTTGAGTAACTGGTCCAGCAGTTAACAACTATGCCCCTATAGCTAACCTAATACGCTAGCTGTGTTTTGTTTGCAGTGTAAAGGATGTAGGTGCCACACCTGCTTTCACTCGAAAGAGACTTTTCGATGCAGCATCTGGTTCTACTGAGGTAAGGAATACCCCTGTGTTTTCCTCTCATACTTTATTATTCACAACACAGCAGTTCCATAGCTATGCACCATCTCCATATATCTAAAAAAGCTTATTCTGTTAAGTTATCGCACCAAAAAAACAATCAGTTTTACCGTTACCTGCTTCTACATATGTCCACAGTTTGAAAAACAACGCTCATATCATCTTTTGTCTAATCGTCACCCGCTTATAAAACATGCAAAGATGATGCCCTCAAAAAAGGGCTTCATCGGAAGACGAGACAAATTTCACCTAACACTCTTCGTAGCAGTAGCGACCCACACGTGCCACACTATTCATGCTACCTTACAACTTATTATTCTTGTCTGTTCACGGTTTCTTCTATCTTATTTACAGTCCATTTAGATGATCCTATTGCCCTCTCTAACTGTACTCAGGATCACAGATTAGCACAGCTGACTGCCAATAAAAACACACAAAAATCCTTTCAAAGCAAATACACTTATTCATATATTTTTGGGCAACCTTTCCATACCCACGGATCTATTATGTACCTACCTCTCTACATTCTTCTACTTTGTACAACCTCAGATTTTGTGCTACCCCATTATAAATTCTATTTTCCTACCAAAGAACAAAAGATTTGCACTTACAGATTATATCATTTAGGATCCACCACCCATCATCTCTACGAGGTTGTACATCTACAAGAGCTGCCTCTTATATTCCTTTCCTATGTACTCTTATCATAAAATAAGTATGTGCACACTACTATATAGCCAAGGTTCAACGCTATTGATCATCGACTTTTTATTACACAATAGCAAAACAAAGAATATGTTGTATACACCAACTCTTTATCACATACTCTATAACAAATTGCCCTAGCTAGGCAAATGTATTATTCATAGACTTCAAGTAAACACTTACTTTACAAACTTTTTACCAATAATATCGCATAATTCACTAAGGAAAAAAACTTACTACCACATGTCGCCCTCAGACGATACCTTTCTTACATCCCACGCCTACTTTCCGTGCCAAAGTCCATCGGATACAACTAAAAAAGCCTTGGCAAATAAGACAAAAATAAAAACAAGTATACAATACTTAGTATTACATTATAGTTCTAATAATTTTCCAATGCAAGTTATCCACCGCCCCATCTATATACACGTTTTTCCAGCTGATCAGTGTTTCCTTTTTCTAACAGGCCATGATATAAACCAGCTGTTCTGCTTGTCGCATAAAGCACGTCTGTTTTCCTTGTCACATGAAACGCCAGTATTTTGCTTGTAGTCTACCCGGCTAGATCAAAGCATATAATATGCTTTGCTTAATATTGTGTAATCTTAATGTGTATATTTCCTATCCTATCGCCTCTACAACAGCACCAATATACTGCCCTTTTGGAATCTTCATGAAACAATGCTTAACTGCACTCATCCTAATATAGACCGTTTGCTCTACCTACTTTAGTATATATTCTTTATTCAACTACCATAGTTTATCTTTGATTGGATTACATTTACTGCAGCTACACAGACTAACTATAACAGTTTGTGCCCATGTTACTGTCTTACTTAGGCCATCTTTCACAGCCTAATAGAACAAGTCATACCCAGCCAGCAACTTATTGTACACATAAACAGATTTTATTGTTGTTAACATAACCATGACTATCTACATAGATTAATTTTGTTAGAGTTATCATACTCATCACTGTCTTTCGTGATCAGGTTTATTATCGCTGTCTAGATAACTTTTATTACTCATGGCCTCATAATCCCAGTAATACTCGTCCAGTTTTCATTCGGCGCGCTAATGCGCGCAAGGGTTTCTAGTAATAACTAAAAAAGGGTATATCCTTGTATTGCTGGAGTCCAACTCTTTACTTTATCAGTCTTTCCCCAATCTCTCCTTTCTCAGCTTCATGCATGCCGACTGTAGTTTGATTGACACTGGTATCGTCATGTTTATTTTAACTATCCACATATTGTTTATTTAAAAACGACGACTAGAATTTTTTTTTTCTTAAGGAGAACGATTACTAGAATTAAGTAGTGTATTTCCATGTACAGAAAAATGGGGCTGTTTGTTGTGTCAAATTTGTCCCTTCAGTTCGTACGAATCATGCACCACTACTGCATGGTGAATTTTTGCTGTATTGCCGCGTTTCGTCTTGGTATTTACAGAAATAGTCGTTCCATTTTTTTTTTTGCAAATTTGGCCTCGTCTGCACGGCCACCGTGGTGGCGCCTTTTTTCCACACCACATCGCCACTATCAAGACCACCATCGGGCGGTAGCGCCTCAAGACGGCCACCGTGTGGTGGCCCGCTAGACCGCCACGTGTCCCCCTCCCCCGGTTAGGGTTTAGATTAGGGTTAGGGTTTAGTTTAGGGCTTCGGTTTCGGCTGTAGTAGTGAGATTTTTTAAATATAGCAAGCGAGTTCAAAAAATTATAAAATTTTATGTGAATGCTCCTAATATGGTGTTCTTTCTTGTGTAATTTTTAATATAATTTTACTCGTTCTGAATTTACCTTGCAATTTCATTTAAGTGTACTGATTTTATCCCGCCACCACACCCCTTCCCTCTCAGACGATGGCCCCCTCTCGCCAAATTTCTCTCCCCCTCCCAAGATGCCCCCTCCGGTGGCCACCTTTCCAATTGTCCATCATCCCTCCTCCGCACATCTGTCGACTCTCGGTGTCCTTCTTGTCATTGATGCTACACGTAGGCAATGCATACGAAATTCCCGGCGCCAACGCAGTGGCTCCTCCTTCGCTTGGCTATAAATACTGAAATTTCACAATCGCTCTTCGCTCATCCCAATTGTGTGTCTCACGTAGGATCCTACACCCTTTATTTATAATCTAAAGATTGAATCCGTCTCTAGCACAAGATCGACTCCGACTTTAACACAGCTCTTTCGTAGATTTCGATACTAACTCATCAACAAATATTCTGTTGTGAATGGTAAAAGATGATTACTCCTGACCTGTATGTATATCCAGGCTGCATTGTACTAGTGGAGCTCTAACACAATTGGAACTTCCTAGTAAGGCAAGTGTGTATTGGCGCAAGAATTCTCTTTGCAATAGCCTCAAGTCGGATTTATCTATGTGATAAATTTCTAATTACATCTATATTGGACTTTATATCATGCAGCATGTCCAACTCCAACATGGATTGTATCAGCATTCCTGTAGATGCAACTGGAGTTTTATTTCCTTGTATTAACCGAAGTAACACTGGACTGTATCAATATTCCTGTAGAGAAAGCAATGTGTCTAGAAAACGTGGAATGTTGGAATATGCTATAGGATAATGGTCATGTTTTGTGCCCTGAACATGCATCGAAGGTGCTACTATGTGATGAGGTGTGCTCACCAAGAAAAGAGATTGCCACGGAGATTACACACCTATTTTTTTTATGCTATAAGACGCTCTTTGTTAATTTATCAGTTTTATGTGGATGATATTCTTTAATATTGTATCGTACCACATGCTAGATAACATTGTGCATGAACCAACTGAAGGAATGTGTGGCATGCAGATCATATAACGATGTATCGTAGCCTTCGAAACACACACGAGTCAAAGGTTACGGTACATCGTTATATGATCTACATGCCACGCATTTCCCTCTATTGGTTCATACACAACCTTATCTAGCCCGTCGTACAATACAGTATTAAAGAACACCATCCACATTAAACTGATAAATAAACAAAGGGTGTCCTATTTGATCGGGTTACATGTGATAATACCCCTCCTCCTTCATCCCGATTGTAATAAACCCGCACGTGTTTCATGTAATGCTTGTAACGCTTGAAATATCGACAATTATCTGTATGAAAACGTACATTACAATTTCATTGCAAACCCTAATTCATGAAACCCTAATTAGGATGTGACCTCGCTTTGCAAAGCAGGATGTGACCACACTCTGCAAAGCAGTGCGTGACCCAACGAGACAGCTTTTGCACAGTGATGTGACACAACGATGCAGCTTTGCGGAGCGACGTGACCCGATGAGACAGCTTTGCGTAGTGACGTAACGCAATGAGGCAGCTTTATCCAGCGACGTGACCTGACGAGGCAGCTTTGCACAGTGACGTGACCCAACGAGTCTGCTTGGAAGGGTGTGTCGCAGGTCATGACTTCTCTCTGCAAAGTAGGACGTGACCACTCTCTATAAAGTAGGACGTGACACACAGACGCGAAGCACATCCGTGCCTCATCGTAATGGAGCCACTACAGCTGCGTCCGCTCCTGCTATAAATACAGTGCTACTCTTCCAGCAACTCCACACCAATAACACTACCTAGATAACATGGACGTGACACTACCTTCAAAAAAATTTGTAATTTTTGGAGCTCATTTTCTACATTTATAAATTCGTGCAAACAGTACACTTATATGAAATTGCGAGAAAATAAAATTATGGCAAATTTACACAAGCAATTACACTGTGTCGGAAGGCTCCATGTAAAATGTCATAGTTTTTTGAACTCATTTGCTATATTTAAAAAATACCATGACCATAGCCGAAACCAAAACCCTAATCGGTGTTAGGATCATTTACATAAAATAAGAACAAGTAAAACTATGGAAAAAATAACAAAAAAAGTATACCATGTTAGAAGCTTTCACATAAAATTTTATAATTTTTTGAACTCATTTACTATATTTTAAAAATCCCACGACCGCAGCCGAAACTGAACCCTAATAGAAACCCTAACGGGGGGAGAGGGGACACGTGTCGGCCAGATGGGCCACCGTACGGCAGTCGTGCGGCAGCGCCACCGCACAGTGGCCGTGCGGTAGCCACACCACATGGCGGCCGTGCGGCAGCGGGTGCGTGTCGGGCGAGGGCGGCTGCATGGTCATCGTGCGGCAGGGCGCTATTTTCAAAAAAAAAATGCCGACAATCATTTCTGTAAATGCGACTCAAAAACATGCTAATATTGCCCAAAAATTCCTCCTGCATGGTTGATACCTGGTTGTAGCCTGCCCGGGAGGTTATACACAAGTCACATAGCATCACAGATTCAAAGCGTGCATGCCTATAGATATAGATATTTAGATATGGATTGAACCTAGTACGTGGCACCTAGGCATATGGATATGGGTTTTACGTTGAGAAAGGCCGACATGGCGCGCCCCAACCGGCCAGTCGGCGTAGCTTGGCAGTTGGCATGCGCGCAGGGCCAATCTGACGATCTATAGCCGGTTTGATTTATGATAATTAAGCTAACTAGCTAGCCCTGAACCTGCCAACGGTGAAGATCTAGTCATCTAGATCATGGTATCTTCCCCAGTATTGTGCCGCATGAAATCGCTACTCTCTCATGAAAGCGGTACATTTAGTCCTCTTATCGCACCGTCACGCATGTCCCCATTTCGCCTATTCGCGCGAACGACGGACTGCATGGGAACGCCTAGCCGGTTTGCCGGTCGTTTGCCGCATGTGCCGGTCATCGTGACGCTGTGTGCCGGTTTCTGTCTTTTGCACCTCACCGATCTTCAGCCATTAATTGCCAAAACTGTTTAGTGATGTCAGCTTTTCTTCCCCTCCAAATCTCCGATCTCTATCTCCGCCCCTCGATCGCGTCGTTTCTTCCCCCTTCCAATCTCCGTCTCTATCTCCGCCCCTTGTGTCACTGGTTTCCCCTCCCGATGAACGTCTCGACCTCTGCCCCTCACGTCGCTGGTTTCCTCTACCAATCTCCGTCTCTATATCCACCCCTAGCGTCGTTTCTCCACCTCCCAATCTCTGTCTCTATCTCCGCCCCTCGTGTCGCTGGTGAAACGCCCTCGCACCCGTCTCCTCCGCTCCCCCCTCACCCTCCGTGACCTACTCCATTTCGACGCCAGCCTACAGTTCTTTTTTTTTTGTCAATGCCTAAAAATATTATGAGTTTCTCAAATCTTCATTTTGATAGTATGGACCTATGTAGTTCCTAACTGAAAAGAAGTAAATTGTCTCTCTCTTTGAATTGCCAAAAGAAGAGAATCTGCTGAACTGTGTGCCGACCTTTTTTTTGTTAGGGATAAGTGAAAAAATTTCTTCATCGGATCAACACTCAACGGTGAAGCGCATGCATATCTTTCGATGCAACTTAACCCTGAGACTTTGATGCATCATCATATAATATATCGGAAAGGCAGAACTTTTGTGCGCGGAGATATGTCGAAAGTTAAACCAAGAAATCAATCAACCGTTCTACCTAGCTAATTAGGACATCGATCTCACTAAGCGTGCGCTCGCTAGCTGTTGACGTTAATAATCGTGGCAAGTCGATCGGACGCTAGACAACCTCATTTGGGGAAGGGTGCTTGTGCAAGCGCGGCGGGACCAACAGCATGCAAGTCCTAATTGGATCGCGAAAGGAGAGCAAAAAGAAGCTAGCATGCATGCATCGATCGATCTATCGATCCCTAGCGCTGCAAGTACAAGAGGACCGAGCCCGGTGTGGTGCTGGGCTTACCTAGCACTGCGCCAGCTGCCCCCGGCCGGAAGAGGCTTCTAAAAGCTAGCGATCTGAGCGCGCGTTGCCGTTGCCGACCTAGAGAAGGCATATCCTTCACGTTCTCCTGCCGTGGATTGATCATTTCATTTGAAGCTGGCCTCCGAAATAACAGTCGAATACTACTACAAAGAAAGTTATATTGGACGTCTTATCACACACGATTCCTTAAAATCCATCAGTGCTGCAATTATCACAGACGGTTTTACAAATACGACCGTCTATGTTACTAGCGATGGCTAGAACTATTTGTGATACATAATTATCACAGACGATTTTTAACACAAAAAAAAACCGTCTGTAATAATTCACACATGGTTCTTAACAAGAATCGTCTATGATAATTGCAGACGTCACATATGGTTTTTAATTAAAACCGCCAGTGAAAAATTCACAGACGGATAATTTTGTATCACAGAAGGTTTGTGGTTGAAAGTGTCTGTGATATGTATCTCTTAAATGTATCAATACCGCTTCAGCTCCCTGATGTGTCTCCTCGTCTCACACGTTGAATTTATTCCTTATTTTATAAAAATGATTATCCGCCACCGAAGATTAATCATCACATCGCTCTACTCTCAAGCACAAATGGGTACAATTTTAAAGAAATGGCTTCCTACTCTTTTTCCTTGTCGCCGGTATTGATGGCCTACCCGTCATCTCAGACGAAAGCACCTCTCCGCCATACCGGGCGGATGTCGCGAAGGACACTTGTCGCGAAGATGTTCTATCTCCTCCGCCGGAGCTTATGCCGGGGCACGTGACGGCAACGTTCCGCTGTCTAGACGACCGCCCCCGCCGTGTCTTCTAGGTGGTCTCCAGCTTCCGGCGAGCTAACCTCACCATCGACGTAGTCCTCCAGAATGACGTTGCACGTCTACAGGAGGATTACCGTCGCTTCGACTGCTACATCGAGGCAGCGGGCGACCGCGTCTACCAAGCCAAGACCCCTCGAGCAAGAGAAGAGAGCCTATGGGCGTAATTCGATTTGATTCTTCAGTCGAAGCGTCTTTGGGCAACTCTCGGACGATCACGTCAATGGTTGGTTGTGTTTTGGGCTACCTGCGCTGATCCTAAACCCTCTGATGCCGACAACGTCACCTACGAAGTTTTGAAGACGGAGATAGCAGGCTACTTGGGCCGCTAGAAAAACTTGATCTTTTCTATTTCTACTTTTTTTAAATTTTTTTGTAAGAAACGACTGGCCACGCTGTTTGGCCATACTCCCTCCATTCTTAAATATATGACGTTTGACCAAGCGTGCAGTCAAACTTATCTAACTTTGACTAATAATATATGAAAAACTATTTAGATTGATCATGAGTGAATAGTATCATTAGATTTGTCATGATAAATATTTTCATAATATAATAATTTTGTAATTTTTTACTAACAAAATCATATGAAAAGTAATGGTCAAAGTTATATAAGTTTGACTGTACGCTTAGTCAAACGTCATGTATTTAAGAACGGAGGGAGTATATAAATACAAACAATGATTAAAAAAATCCAGTTTGGAGTTGAAGTTACTATCTATGTTGAAAATATTTATTGAATAGCATGTTTATCTTACTGTATTCTATGTAAATGGTCTCGGTATAACGACATGACGGCATTACTGATCGGTGAAAAACAAGTCATACATATTACTCCTGAGGCTATCCGAAAAACCGAATATTTTTTTAGCTATAGAAGGAACTCCCGATCTGGATACGTACGCTCAAGCTCACTTCACGGTCTTGCAACACATGACTGAAGTGTCCCCATACATCGATGAGCACAAAGACATGGTACGCCAACAAAATCCAGGCCGGTCGGAGGTTTGGATCACGAGAAAGCACAGCCGTCGGCTCAACGAATAGTTAAAGGTGCAATTCATTGGGAGGTCATTAAGTGATGATATGCTGCAATGGTTAGCAAAAGGACCAAAATTTGCAATTGTGATATGGCAAGGATACAATATAAATGGGTACACATTTTATACGACAGCTAAAGATTGAGCACAAGATAAAACAATGTGTCCGTGATAGATGCGCTTTCACGAAAGCGCTCAATACATTGGGCCAAACATAATGAAACGTAGGTTGAGCTCCTATTATGGGTTCGTAGAGGAGATTTAGGAACTCGACTATGTACTTTTCAAGATCCCCCTATTTCGGTGCCATTGGGTGGGTGTGAAGGTCGACAAGTACGGCGTCACTACTGTGGATCTCGAACATGTTGGATACAAGGACGAATCATTCGTACTCGCTAAGCAAGTTGTTCAAGTTTTTTATGTAATGAACCCGGCAAATAAGAACTGCAACGTAGTTCTTCATGGAAAAAGAAGGATTGTTGGAGTTAAGAATATTATGGATGAGGAAGAGTACAAGCAATTTGACGACTTGCCTCCTTTCAGAGACAGCATCAGGCTCGAAGAAGAACCCAATGAGGAAGCTAGCTATATGCCCGTCGATCATCGTGAATGACTATTTTTAAAAAGAAAATAGCCAAGTGGAATGATCCCATACGGTGAACACCTATTTGTAAAATTGTTCCATTATAATTAAGAAACTCGACATGTAATTAAGAAATTATTCCATCTGCGATTGTATCTGCTTTCTTGTTTTCAGAGGGCATGGCTAGCATTTCCTGAGGCTAGCCAAAAACTGAATATTTTTTAACTATAGAAGGAACTATCACAGGCGGTTTAGTGGAACAAACCGTCTGTGATATGTATCACAGACAGTTCTAAAATAGAACCGTCTATGATATGGTCGCATATCACATACTGTTTTTAAGATAGAACCATCTGTGATATGGTCGCGTCAAGCTCACTGTGCCTATGTAGGTGTTTTATTCTCCATATGAGTAGTTTGTCATAGTACTTAGGATTCCTAGTACTTTTTAGTACACGCAACAAATGAAAGGAGGCAAGTTGGATTTTTAAAGCAAGTTTAGTTCATAAGGTTGATTCTAAAATTAGAACAGTCCTGAAATTTGTTCTAGTACTATATTATGTTGATGCACATTATTTCCCAGAAGACCATGATGTGTAATATACTTGCATTTTTTTCAAGTGATTTACAACCTGCATCCTTGATGGTGATAGAATAGAAAATTGATTTATGTATTATTTTGCCATGTTCTTTCCTTGGTGAAACATGAGCATAAATAAAAGTTGCTACATGCTATATTTGAAATAACATCAGGCTTTGCACGATATAATCCAATACAAGAAAAAAATGGTGGGATGGGATGGCCAAATTTGGCAAGGCTATTGATTTTCATCTATCATGGTGCAGGAGCCTTCATCATGGGTATCTAATATTGTGAATGGGTAGAACTTGGTTTGCTTATATGCTCAAGAAATTGCTTTGCATCTCTTTTTCTTCCCATTCTCTGGGGACAGGAGGATTAATCAATGTCTCTTGATGTAGCTCCTCACATATCTTTTGTAGCATTTGTGATTAAGATCCACGCCTTTAATTTCTTTTTTCAAAATCCCCTGTTCAAGGAGATTGCCTTCATTCATGTTTCTTTTATGTTACAAAGTTTATTGTGGGGAGGGCATCAGTTGATTTCTTCCTATGTCGAGTTGCATTATATTCCTAGTTTTAGACAAGAAAATTTTCTTAAGAAAATTTTCAATCAAGAAAATTTTCTTTTGTCTTTTGCTGAAAAGTTTCCATATATAGCAAGTAAGCGAGATGGCATCCGCACAGTTTTCGCCGCCATCATCGACGTCGTCGAATGCGTCTGGCGCTCTGATGAAAGGGGTACCTAAGCGAGATGGCAGAGGAATATCAAAAAGACCTAAGGGCAAAATAACCATCGTGGATGTCACTCCCGTTGGGGGTCCCTCTGCATCCCAAGAAAGCAGCGTTATCATTTTGGACCACCTGCGGGATAGTTGCAAGGGAACGGGTCCCTATCACCACACCAAGCTGGAAGTCTCTAACGGAAGAAGAGAAAGAGCAGCCGTGGGATGAAATTTCAAGGTCGTTCGAGATCCCAGCAGAAGTCTAGGGACTCGTGCGATGTCAGATGTTCCTCGCGATGGGAAAAGCGTGGAAGACCTTCAATAGCACGCTTGTCACGGAGTACATGAGCAAGGATTGAACGCCCTTCACGAAGTATCCTTTCGTGTGGCTGGATACATGGGATGCCTTTGTGCGGATGAAGACGACGACCGAAATTCAGGAGCAAAATACGACACACAAGGCTATCCAGACATAAAACACTCACATCCCATAGACTCGGCACCACTGGGTACACAATGGAGGAGGGAGGACGAGGAAACAATCAAGTCGAAGGCCTCCCCGTTATTTTCCGAGATCATAGACGTGCGCGTCCGAAATTGGTTAAGAGCAAGGTCATTAACCACATCTTCGAGCGCCATCTCTTTCTTAAACCTGGCTGACGAGGAAGTGTCCCAACGTCTGGTAAGATATGTCGAACTACCTAGATGTTAATAAGTTCATAACTTCATAGGGTCTAAAATAACATGATGGCCTCTTGTAGCAAATATTGAATACCGAATCTTCCCAAGGCTCCTTAGAAGTAGCCAGGGAGAGAGATATACTATTCACGGCCCTGAGAAACAAGAAGCACCCGGGTCGCACACAAGGCTTTGGGGTTTACATACCTTGGAGGCAGAGATTCCCACACGACTCCGAGGCATATAGGAGTAGGAAGAGATCCAAGGCCGAGCATGAGGAACAGTTGAAAGAAGAGATTCGTGTAGAATTTCGAGGACCGATAGCATCATTGTATGAAAAAAATGAATCAAGTCCTCAACCAGTCGCAAGCCGTCCCTGTTATTTTGGGAGCTAGTCCCACTCAACGTCAGAGTAGCTGCGCATCCATGTCACTTTCTAAACATAGCGACGTCGAATTACCTATCCATGACATCCAGGTAATGTACATCCTTTGGAATGCTACATAGATAGACATGTTGGACACCTTAGCTAATCGTGTATTGTTTTGTAGGAGCCGACGCCGAGCAACCTCAGAGTTAGGCTTGTTGGCTCCATTCCCGTTGAGGCTGGGTGGGGGATGGCGTATCCATGCCTGCTAGGGATGCTAGTGCACGATGCCTAGTTAGAGACTAGTTTCGTGAAGGTCCAGGTGGACATGATACATGACATTTTCAGGGCCGTCCAACTGGAGAAGCCCTCAAACGACGAGATCATGACACTAGGGGATGTCATCCGCACATTCGTCTAGTGGCCCAATAGGGATATTGCCCTGGACCCTTCCGTGCTGGCATCTACCCAGCATGAACAGCTGGCCTCTCCACACGACCATCTAGAGCCTGCAGCCTCTCCAACCCTCCCTTCGATGTCCCAACGTGCACCTGGTCTGCGTCGGCAGGCCACCATATCGGCTCCCATGAAGACCACACCGAGCATATACGAACAACATGCCCATTAGTCTCCCATGAAGAACACATACCAGCGTGTCAGTAAGACCAAATCAAAGAAAATCAATGCGCCTAAAAAGCCCTAGACATTCTCGCTAGGAAAGCCGTTGGTCCCAGATATGCTCTTAGTACACAGCGGGGCATTTTCTCCACAAGCCTTGCTTCTTCGTGGTGGGCTTCAATGACTTGTTCAATCTCTTCAACCTCAACGCCTCACTTTTAGGATGCTGGACACTATAAGTGTGTACAATTACGGTCTATATTCATGTAATAACGATAAATGTCATAACTCTTTACTTATGTATAGACACATGATCCTAGAAGCCAAATGAAGAAAAGAATCGGTAGGTTTTCTTGACCCACACTTGATCTCTAAGCAATGCATCAACGATAATGCATCCTACATCGAGGATTACGTAACAACGGGACTGCATGCTCACAATGACAAGGAGTACATACTTGTACCCTACAATCAGGGGTAAATGCTTCACTCATTGCTATTCTCTTTGATTTGAACTTCACATGTAATACGAACTTAGTTTTAAGGACTACAGCGGCATACATGTGTAGGTGGCACTGTATTCTAATTGTCATTGTACAAAAGTGGAACAAGGTAATATACCTTGATTCCCTAATCAAGAGCCATCACGATTTCACACTTGTGCAACAATTAATCGACAAGTAAACTCATTGCATCCATAAATAACTCTATGTACTCTTCGTTTTGCAATGGCTGAGGCTAACTTTTTCGAATCACGTAGGTCATTCACCGCGTACATTGCCAAAGGAGGGAGACACGTGGAAGGGAACACCATACTACGATATTTGACACAATTTTCAGTACCCGCTAGTACACAATAACCCTATATCACACTTCGTAATAATGCCTCTCAAGCTGAACAACACATATATATGTAATTCTATTTTTGTAGTACTACCAGCAGTTACAGGGCAACGTATGTGGATTCTATGTTTACCGCCATATGCAAGAAATCATGGGTGGTAGGCCTAAGGATCTAGAGGTTTGTCAATCTCACAATAATTATTTCCTACTTATCAATTAGTATATATAAGTGCTTACGACCTTACTCTTCCTAGCGACAGGACATCAACATCCCTTTAAGTACAGTCCAAATGAATGAACTTTCTGAAATTCGAGGACGGATCGCCACCTTCTTAGTGACGGAGTTCATTCACCCAAAAGGAGAGTTTTACGCGGGCGAGACTGAATAAAATTTTTAGTGACAAACAATGTTTTCTTACTGTATCTGTAAACATATTGTAAAAACATTATGATAATTTATCTGATGAGGACATCAACCCTCCGGATACGACCGCTACTCCACATCATGGCACAAGGAAGGTTCTCACGTGAAAGCATCTAGGCCCCTAAAAATGGTTTTGGTAATTAATGATGATATGTGAATATGGGATTAACATGTTTATTGAGTATTTACAAGGTTAAGTCCCATTGGTGAGTTTGATATCTTGAAGATGCATGCTAAAGGACAACATGAAGATCTTTTGGATAAAAGACAAGATACAAGTAGTCTAGGATCCTTTTTATATTTTACCGGTCTTAGGAGAAATGGTTGGAAGACCGAATTTTAGGATAAATATCGTACTATTAAGAGGGATCATGACTAGTAGTTTGATAGCATGTTCTTGTGCCATTTGGATCAATTTAGGATCATGCACGCATTTGAATTTAAATTTGAAAGCTCTCTATGCAATTGACAACTCAAACGGTAGTACCGAAGGCTAACTGGCGGAACTACCGCTTAAAGCGGTATGACCGCGCATCCCTTGGTGGTATTACCGTAGGACGTTTGGACCGTTCGAAAGTTCAAGATCGTGTGGCTAAAACGTGTGGTCCGAACGATCCAATCAATCTAGGCCGTCCACGTAATTGGTCCAATCGTCACAGCCAACTGGTCGTTAAAGCAGTACGACCGGCTCTCGGTGCGGTACTACCGCATTGCGGTCGTTTTGAATTTTAGTTGGCGGGACTACCGTGTGCCGTTCGGACCGTCCGAACATCACCTGATCATGTGGTTTAAACGTATGGTCCGAACGGCCCAATCAATCTAGACTGTACACGTATACAGTCCAATCGTGCCTGTTAACCTATTTGCTGAGTGGTACGACCGCCTCATGGAGCGGTACGACCGCAACGCGGTTGTTCCATTTTCTAGTTGACGGTACGTAAAATCCAGAGAGACTCCATTTCGGTTGAAATTGCAAAACCCTTGGAACGGTAATACCGCCGTTATTTAAACAGTACTACCGCTCTACGGTACTTCCGGAAAATGGAGCGGTACATATTTTCCAGAGAGCACCCTTTTTGGATCTTTCGTGAAATGGTAGTACCGCCCGTGTAAGCGGTATGACCGGGCTTAGCGGTATGACCGTGTGATAGTTGGCAGTAGTACCGCGCCACAGCTCAAACGGCTATGTCAGAGGAAGCTAATGCTTCTGTTATAGCCGTTACGGAGCAGTTGGTAGGATGCGGTAGTACCGGCCCTTAGCTGGCGGTAGTACCGCATTTCACTGAAAAGTTGGGGTTTTGTCTTCAACGGTCGTTTTTGTTGGTGGGGGTTATATATACTCCCCCCTCCCAACTGCTCAAGGGCTGAGAGCTGGACCACATTTAACATCCTTAGAGCCTTGAGCTTTTATTCAACACCTCAAATACACTTGTGCGTTCATTATGAGGTAGTTGAGCCAATTCAAGTGCATTCACTCATTCTAGTTGATCCATTTGCACTTGAGTGACGTCAAGCAAAGTTCATTGGTTTATTACTCTTGGAGTTTTGCTGAACTCCTAGACGGCTTGGCGGTGATCGCACGGTGATCTCTTCAAGAAGCTTGTGAAGAGGCCCGGTGCCAAGATTGTGAGAGGTTTGGTGTTCACCATTTCTGGAGCGGAGGAAGAACAACTAATACTGATCGAGGGAAGGCTTAATTCGTGGAGCCAGCTTGATTCGTTCAAGCTTCCTCAACGTGGACTAGTGAAGACCGGCAAGTCTTCGATACCACAGGAAAACATCGTTGTCTGTATTGTGGTTAATTCTTGTATTTACTTATTCCGCATTTATAATTCTAGCATTTATCTTGTATTAAATTGCTTAACTAGAATTATATCTAGTTTAGACATAATTCATAATTAGCTTAAATTGTTAATTTACTAAAAAGTTTAAAAACCTCCTATTCACCCCCCTCTAGTCGGTTATCCTTGATCCTACATCACGTCACTTTTTTGTGCAAGCCAAGCAAGAGTTCGCGTTGGACATGTTTTGAAATCCAATTCGGCCTCCGGATATAGCACCGACTTTAAACGGGCATAGAATTCACATACAGACTCCGATTTTGGTGATCTTGTGCTTGTTGGAAAGATTATCTCGTCCTCTTTTCAACGGATCTAGCCCTACCTCCAAAATCTTTATGTGCATGCCGCAATCATCAAAACAATCCGGTGTTATTTTCTGAGCTTGAGACAAAAGGGTGCTGCACCACCTACACTTGGGCCCATGGGCCTTGTAACCCTATGGGAGTGCTCCACCCCCCTGGCCGTCACCCTCTCCCGCATATATATTCATGTGTGGAACACTTTAGGGTTTGGATTTTGTTTAGTTAAAAGTTAGTTGCATTTCAACTTCGTGTATTGGTTTGTGTCGATTAGACCAACCATAATACCGTTTCAGAATCCCACCTTATTGAGTATTTAAATTCTATTTGCAATTTCAGATTGCTTGTTATCTTGTTCTTGCTTGCTCTTCGGTTGCATGTAGGAATAGACATTCGTGGTTAAGTTGATCGTACTTCTAGGAAGGTCGATAACAATCACGGAGTTGGTTCAACGATTGCCGGACATATTGGTCGTGTACGATTGGTAGTCGAATCGTGAGAGTTGTCTCCGCCAAATCGAGTTATCCTTCTCATCGAAATATCAGGCCACCTATTGTCGCATCATCATCTATAATCAATCTGTAAATTTGTTTACCTGTGATGTATATGTGTATCTATGATATTTCTATGTATTTGTGTATTTGCTTGTATCTGTTATCTACATATTGTTTTCAGAGGGTATGGCTAGCATTTTCCTGAGGCTAGCTGAAAAACAAAAAAAATCTATATATATAGCGAATTATCATAGACGGTTCTGTGATATAAACCGTTTGTAAACGTCTACTATCACAAACGGTTTTGTGCACTAACCGTCTGTGATATACAACCCGTCACAGATGGTTGGTAAACACAATCATCTGTGATGACCGACATATCACAGACGACTGGTGGTCGAAGCAGTTTGTGATAGTTAGCGTTCACAGACGATTATTTATACGAACCGTCTGTGCTGTGACTTATCACAGATAGCTAAAAAACCATCTGTGATAATCGTATGTTATCACAGACACAATAAATTAGACGGTTCAGAAACCATCTGTGATGAGGGTTTAAAATGTCTGTGATGACCCTGGCAGTGGAAATAGACCACAACAGGTGCTGTAGCGAAATCAAATCGTAAATAACGATGTAAGCATGCGCGCCATTGCTGAGTTATTTTCAACTCGAGTAGCTGATGCTAGTTGTGTACGAGATCGAGCTAACTAAATAAAGAGATAGTATAATATGCAGTATCAATATAGAGTGGAGATTTAGCTATTAATAACATGCATCATTAGACTGCGCGCCTTTCGCTACGTACTCCTTGATTATTTCCCAAAAGAAATTGTAGTGCTCGCAAATTTAGATTAACATCGTACCGGCCGGCCGGCCGGCGGCCGGATCGAAACTACCATCATCATTCATCAGTGGGCTAAAAAGTAAAAAAAAAAAAGAATTTACCATGAATACATGCGAGCGAAAGGTAGGACTTTCTGGAGTTGAGGAACAATGTAACATGGCATGTTGCTGGCAAATGAGATCGACGATGCGTCTAGGCTCTAGCTCCGCGTTTACATAACCAGAAGCAGTAGTACAGATATCGAGCTATTTAATATTATTTTATTTATAGTTTAAAAGTTTTTTTTTAAATCAATTGAAAGAGCTGAGTCGAGTTAAGTCAGAGTGAAAACCAATTTTATTCGAAATTAACTTATTTCAACATTTAACTAAATAATAAGTTTAGTTAAAATAATTATAACCCGAACCAACAAGCTATCTAACAGCTTTTTTTCCACACCTCTGTGAAGCTGGCTGTTTTTTTTTCCACACCTCTGGAAGCTGGCTGTACAAACGGTCGAGTACAATATGCATCGCCTGCGCGAGATCCCATGCGTGTGAAACCATTGACTTCTCTCTCTCTCTCTAGTTTTTTTTTTCATAAAGAAAAGAGAGGGACCATTGGATCTTGTACCAAATCTTAGATCGGCTAAAGAACAGTGGTACAGATTAAAAATACTTCTGCTTGTTCTGTATTAAACTATGGAAAAGCCGCTGTTAGAAAGTTTGTCTGGTCTACTGGAGGAGGAACAAACTGCCGCCCTTGACAATTCCTTTATTCTAAAACGTTGAAGGATGGAGTATGTTCCTTAGTCAAACTTATTAAGCCAGCCAGCAGTGGCGGACCGTGCACCTACTGTAGGTGTTTTTTTTTTAAAAAGCAATTAGGTGTTTTACATAGCTGCAACTTTTCTGAAAAACAATCTCCATTGGGCTGAATGGCTAAATGATTGAGTTAAATATATTTGGTGTTTGACAGTCTATTTTTAGTTAGGCTAGCTGTCTTTTCCAAGTTTAAAAAAATGTCTCAAATGCCTTTGAGGCAAATGATGACTTGTTTAATGTCATTTCAAGGACATTATGAGTGAATTTGATTGATTGATTTATTGCACATGACATACAAATGTAAATATAAGCGTTAAATGTAATACGTTATTAATTGCCAAGTTAATTGAACACCAGCATACTTTAATAAGGATTCAACAAATTTGTTGATTTTTCTCAGAAAACATCCATACAGGTTAATTTTACATTCGACAACTCAATTTAGTACAGATGAACAAACTTAAGCTATATACAAGCTAATGCTAGTTGCTTGATGATTCATGAATATTTCAAAGATGTCAGAGCACCAACAGAGCAGAGGATTCGCCAAGAGAGGCGGGCGGGACTGGGCGGCCAAGAAACCCTCGCCTCCTGCCTCCCCAGGGCCAAATGGGTGGGCGTAGGGCACCAAATGGGTTGGGGAGAGGTGTGGATTGGGCTTTTATACATGGTATGTGTGGGTAAATAACTTGAACTTTCGAGGACAAAGATCTAATACCAGCCCACAAAAGCCACAGGAAGCTAGTCAGGGGCAGCTACGGCTTTTGGGTTCTCCTAGTTATGAGGGGATTTTGGCTTCTCTGAAAGCCGCGTCGGGAAGCTAGGTGTTTGGAACGACTTTTGACTTTTCGAAAAAAAAGTTTGTAGCAGAAGCTATCCTAAACGGGGCCTTTGACTGACTACCAGTATATATGGTCATGGACCCTTAAAAAAACTACCAGTATAGCACATATGGTCATGGATGGTATTGACAATTGTCTCTCGTGCATAGCAATACGGCTACACACACAGTGTTCTTCCTAATCTAAAAAAAATAGTGTCATGCATGCATCATGAATTTCTGTCGTATTACCAGCAGCTTGCATCAAACCGGAGTGTGTAGTAGTAACTTGTTACCAAGCCATACATATAAAAGCTTTCACTGAACAAAACTATCTCAGTCTAGCAAGCTCATATATAATTAGCGGCATCGACCGATTGGTTCTGGGATGCTCCCACGGTGTTTTCAAAATCTGTCATGTGGCGTTGTGCCTTTTCTGACGCGGAGGTCAGAACCAACTCAATCTGCAGAAGCCAACCACCAAATCTTGCTCCAAACTGCAGACTAACCCATATGCCCCACCCAGCCGAAGGAACAGCATGAAGCAAGACGGCATGGCCTCTTGTCCCTGAGGGGAGCAGGATTAATCAAAGTAATTCACAGAGCTCTCACAGAAAATTCAAAATGTATCACTTAAACTTTTCGATTTGTTGGTTTTGGTACCAGAGCTTAGACTGCTCATTTTCATCAACGCTGGCATGCCCACACTGCCAAAACGAGAAGTGGAATTTTAGCTTTTACCAATAGTTGAGGTCCACTTTCGAACTTTTGCCACTATTTATTTCCCCATCTCGTTTCTGCCACTCATCCATTAGTGGCTAGTTTGTTTTAGCCACTCTGGCTAGTTTCCGTCAATTCCATCCGCCAGGGCAACACGAAAGGACCAAAATGCCCTTACTATCCACACCTCCCTCTTATCTTCGAAAACTCTCTCTGAGGACCGAGGCAGGGGAAAAGTTGTAGATGCAAAGGGGGTTGAAGTTGAGGAGGTTGTAGTCGCCGGTGATATGGATGCGGTCGCCGCCGTCGTCAAGGATGAAGGGGCAGGAGGTGCGGCTTGGTTTAGTGGCTTGATGGCGGATCCTCGCGGCTAGCTAACCGAAGCAATCGTCGGCGACGGCGAGAAGCAGGGGAAGGCGGCGTGACGAGGATGGAGGGTGGTTGAGGCCGACGCTAATAGAGGTGGGCTGCGGTTGGATGTGTTCGCAGTGGGGCATTGCGTGTGGTTGTTGGCGGTGGAGTGGTTCGGGGCTTCGTAGACGCGTCTGGCTGCCAGTGATGGGTGGGTGTGTGAGTGGAAGGCGAGAGGTGGAGGGAATTGCAAGCGGCGGTGTTGGTGACGGCCGTCGGGAAGGAGGAGGATTGAGGGGTAGAACTGTCATTCTATGTAAAATTTGACAAGCCCTTTTTGGTCCAGTGAGTTTGACCAGACGGGAATGGCGAAAACAAACAAACCACAATCAGGTGAGAAGTAGACCTCAGCTGGTGGCAAAAACTAAAATTTCCCCAACCAGAATAAGGCTGCATGCCCTATGGCCAAATATTTTCGTGTATACTAATGGTAAAAGTCATTGTTTTTCTTCTTTTGCACGGGAAAATGTTTTAAAAAATTAACTGCACGTAGTCTAAAATAACATTACAGGCGGGCAAGTAAATAATAACGATCAGCGGACATGAAACAGACCGATTATTGAGTAGCAAACGGCCGGAGTAACAAATGTGACATAATAGCAGCTAGCAGAAGCACAGTGCAAACGCGTACGGCGACACTGACGAGGTGTGGGAGCCAAGCGCGGAATTAACAATGGTATACAACCTTCGAGAAATCCCACTGTTGCATACGTACGCGCACGCACTGTATAACGAGCAATAGTAGTATGATAAATAAAACGGATCAAACAACATTTAAACTGTCCGCGTCGCCATGCACGCGCAATGACAGCCACGGTTCGCTCGCTCGCTCGCTGGCCCGTCGTTGGCCCGGTCAAACACGGACCCCCCTCCCCCCTATGCATGCTGCTGTGCGCATCGCCCCTACCGCCTCCAAGTGTCCGCCTGTACGAGCCCGAGCCCGAGCCCTTAACCCTGTCGCGGCGCTCGGTCGGGCCAGTCCCATGCATGTCAATTAAGCTCAATCGATCGATCGATCGCCACGACGCCACGAGTGCGCAGCTGCACGCGGCGCGTACAATGCCCTGGCCCTAGCCCACAGAGCCAAACCACGATGCCTCGCGCGCGCTCTATATAAGCGAGCCTGCTTGCATCCAAGAAGTTCGCACAAACAGGCAGGGATAGCTAAGCTAGCTAGCTCTCGATCAGCGCTTGCGCGTGTCCAAAGAATTTGAACAGCTTGGTGGTAATCATGCCGGCCGTTGCGGAGAGCGCTGCCGAGCCGCCGCTGGCGGAGAGCTACTACGCGCTGCTCCGCCGCGGCGGCGGCGACGGCCGGCACGAAGACGCGTGCACGACAGTGCCGCCGTCTTCGGTTCAGGGCCTGCTGCCCGTGGCGGAGTGCGAGCTCCCGATGATCGACATCGGGTGCCTTACGAGCGAGGCCGGCGGCCGCGGGGGCACCGAGGAGAGGACGGCCTGCGCGGCGGCCATCGCGCGGGCCGCCGCGGAGTGGGGGTTCTTCCAGGTGCGCAACCACGGCGTCGGGCAGGAGCTCCTGCAGGCGATGCGGCAGGAGCAGGCGCGCCTCTTCCGCCTGCCGTTCGAGGCCAAGGCCACGGCCACGGCCGGCCTGCTAAACGACTCCTACCGCTGGGGCACCCCGACCGCCACGTCGCTCCGGCAGCTCTCCTGGTCCGAGGCTTTCCACGTTCCACTCGCCGGCATCTCCGGCAACCACTGCAACTACGGCGAGCTCACCACCCTCAGGTACGTGTGTGCAGTGTGCACTTCATCTTGCCCATTACTGTAAACCCAGTGTCCAGTAGCTAGCTACTTCCTCCGATTCACGAAAAAAAGTTGTTTTGGAATACGTGCAGTCAAATATTAGAATCTTTGGCTATTGATATCTTCTTAAATATTTAGATTAGATATATTAAACTCATATGTGTAGATTCGTCTCGAAAAGTAATATCATAATATTATAAATTTATTGGGTTTTATAAATATACTATAATGATAATTAGTAGTCAAACTTATATTTTGAAGACAGTGTTGATATTTAACTTGTTTTTGTGAACTGGAGGGAGTATTACTCTATCGCTATGTGTGCCTCCTGAGATTCAGTATATCGGCATTTCTAAGTACCGGGAATAATATCGGAAAGCTTTCCCGTCCCAGATGGACTAGTAACTAAAATATATTCCATCGGGTTATATGATTGCGACATAGATTAGTGCGGCGGAATAAGCACCCGGGAAAAGGAAGGGGTGGTTTAATTACGGCGATTAAACTGGCCTAGCAACATCACCTTTGGAATGTTATGGCTTGGTAAAGAAGTAGATCCAAAGCCGCGAACTGCGCCTGATGTGGAAAATGCAATAATTCTAGCTTTTTAGTAAGGCGGAGACACAACTAGTCCATGTACGATGTCGACAACTATATATCAACTATGCATATGATGGCTGACGATTAGATCATATATGATTCATGAGTGTGTCTTGTCATGGTGAAAAAATATCCATCGAGAAGTGTAGTACAATCTCTGTTAGTTAAACATTCGTATCTACTATTTTATTTTGTTTTGATCAAGCAAACTAAGAAGCCAAGAACTAATCTACTACGTTAGTTATATATTGCATAGGAAATAGCAGGAAAGCCTTCAGGTCGGCAAAACAATAGTAGTACACTATGAGACAAGTTGCTGTGTGTGGACGCTGCAGGGATGTGACGCGGGAGGTGGCGGACGCGATGTCCAAGCTGGCCAAGACGCTGGCGCGCGTGCTGGCCAAGAGCCTGGGCTACGCCGGCGAGCACTTCCCGGAGGGGTGCGACGAGACGACGTGCTTCCTCCGGCTCAACAGGTACCCGCCGTGCCCGTTCTCGCCGGACGCCTTCGGCCTGGTGCCGCACACGGACAGCGACTTCCTCACCGTGCTCTGCCAGGACCAGGTCGGCGGCCTGCAGCTCATGAAGGACTCCCGGTGGGTGGCCGTCAAGCCCATCCCCAACGCCCTCATCGTCAACATTGGAGACCTGTTCCAGGTACACACACGCACGTTAATCACTGGCCGGCTGATCGATCGCTTGTACATCGATCTAGCTAGCTACATGCATGCTGGCCTAGCTAGCTATCAGCTTTCCTTTGCGCACGAGAAGAAATTAAGATCCGTCATTCACAAGGTACACAGGTGTGTGGCCGGCCGGCCTCCAGTACTTGAAGAGCCAATACCCGGATGTGCTCTCTCCGGTAGCTGGCTGGCTGGCTGTCTGCGTACAAGTACAGCATCTGTGAACATATTCGAGTGCTCCAACTCTCTAGTGGACGTTGCCGCGTCATACATGACCGCAACTTGCGTACTTGTGTGCGCCGTGCCTGTGTGTACTGTCGCTAACAAAAAGCCTACGAATTCCGCTAAGTTCAAGCGACAGGAAAACATTGCGCAAAAGCGAGAGACATGTCCATGATAGTTACGTGGTACATTGCAACTTTTGCAAGGGAGCCGAGGGGAGGAGATCACAATAGTACATATATATGTAGTACTACTACTAGACTAAAGTTTAAGTTATCTGACAAGTCTTTAAGAAAAAAAAGCTATTTTTCCAGCATCTAAAACGAGAAATTACATAATCTAGATTACTTACACAACAATCAGAAAAATGCGCATATATGTAGGAAGTTATCCTTCTGTTTTTTGAGTATATTTTCTTCAATCACAGGATTAATTCTGATTTGAAGGTCATATCTTTCCTATCTTTGACTGTATAATATCGAAGGCATGGAGCAACGACAGATACAAGAGCGTGGAGCACAAAGTGATGACCAACGCGACGACGGAGAGGTACTCCATTGCCTACTTCCTTTGCCCGTCGTACGAATCGCCTATCGGCACGTGCAAGGAGCCTTCCCCTTACCGGACGTTCACCTTCGAGGAGTATAGGAGAAAGGTGCAAGAAGACGTCAAGAAGACGGGGAAGAAGATCGGGCTGCCTAATTTTCTCCTGTAGATTGTTGTTGTTGCGTGGTTATAAACTTCATCATGCATGCAAATTGGGTCTCGGTCCATGTCAACGCGTGTTACTTTCTGTATACCATCAGTGTACAATTAAGAATACAGTGCCTTAATTAGTTTATTTGTAGCTTAGTTTGGTAGAGTACAAAAAAAGTACTAGTAGGAGAGCGTGCACCTAGGAATAGGATAGGGATTGATACAGTTTATGTACGGGGCTACCTTGTGCTTGCCCTATTGATTGTTTTGCTTGTCCTTTGTTTGTTCATTTTCCATTGTTAAAACGTGTAGTACGAATGTTGATGAAGTATTTGTGGATGAAAGTTAGTTTGCTCTTTCTAGCAGGGTTCTGATGAATTTTCTCTTTATATTTCTTTCCTTTGAATATAATGGGACTAATTAGCTAGGATGGGTGCATATCATGGGAAAATGCACCAAGTGTTGCAAATGTCGTGAAATCGGTCTAGAAGTTTTGAAAAAACAGAATATTACCAGAGAAAGGGTAGATCATGCTATATAGCCATGAAAAAATTTCATAGCGAACTCAATTTAATGCGCAAGATACAAAAAAGACGATTACTTAGTGAATAGTGATTCACTAAGTATTTGTCTTTTTCATATCTCTCAAATGAGATTGAGTTTGCTATTAAAATTTTGTGGAGATGTATAACCTCATCTCCCCTAACTCTGGTAATATTTTAAGAATTTTTGAAAACTTCTATATCGATATTCATGGTATTTGCAACACTTACAATATTTTCACCGAATATGTTCCACGTATCGATATATTCTAATCTAATTAAAGCTGAGTGCAAACAATGACGTATGAGAGTGCCATGTTATCACATGAGAGTGCCAAGTTATCACATTCTCCTTACAGTCTGATTTCCATCCAATAGACAAAAAATGCATGCAGAAAAGAGCACCAGTGCACAGTAAAAGTCTAATTCTAGAAACTACCACATTCAGAATACATTGCTGATTCTTTTGAAACGCGTAGGCAAAAGATTTGATTTGCCTACGATTTAATTAAGAGCGAGGCAAAAGGACAATAACAAGAATTTTAAAAAGACAGTCTTTAGAAAGGAAACAAACGAAAAACACAGAGTCTAAGTTCCAGGAATGATGGGCTTTAATTAGGCATGCCGCACTCGCTATGCATCAAGCTCTCACCTGGTCTTTGATCTTTAAAAGAAAGGTTCATGGTGTGGAACTCCTGTTTTTGAAAACCCTCTCATTGTGCTCCTTCTAGATCTCTCATGTAACTAGGATGATCAGACTTGTTGTGGCCTTTCTCTTTGTCTATGTTTCCCGTGCATTGAGAGTTGCAGTCCACCAGCCTTTGGTTGTGGAAGGGGTCACCCATTGGGACTTTTGAAGAGTTGTCAAACTGTAACATCCCAAAGTTCTGTTACCAAAATAAAAATTATTAAAGTTATTATTTTATTGGATTTTCTCGATCATTAGTTCTTTCTTGATTTTCTGTAATTTAAAAAGAGTTTTATTTATTAAAAAATAATTATTTAATTTCTTGGTTTTAAAGTCAAAAATAAAATTTATTAAGTTTTCTCGGGATTTTATTGGATTTAAAGTTAAAAAGGAAAATCTAATTAATTTCTGGAATTTTAAAAAGCTTTTCCCTAATTATTTTAAAGCCAAAATAAATTATGTGCAAAAAATATTACCAATTATAAGTTGAAAATATTTTATTTAAATCCAAAAATGTCTCAGAGAATTTCTGTGAATTTTCTCATAATTTTTGGATTTATTTTGCTATTTTCTAAAGCCAATTTGAATTAACAAGATTAATTAAATTGCTAAATCAATTTAATTCTCAAAACAGTCCTTGGGCTGAAACCTCCTCAGCCCAATCCTATTTTTCGCGCACGCACGGCCCAGTCGGCCCGCTTCTTCCGCACGTTTTCACTCAAACCCATTTCAGCCATAGGATCAAGCTTGAACGGTCCGATCTTGATGGCGCTTTCGGACAGTTCGAATGTCCCAGCTAATGTCGACCGTTGGATCAAAAACGGACGGCCCGATTGCAATCGCCTGTTCAAAGTGGTCCGAACGTCACCGCGTTGTGGATCGTTCGATCTAAATCGAACGGGCCACAGACCCATGCTCCTTTTCTTTCTTTCCTCTCGCTGCCATGTGGGGCCCACTCGATCCCGTCACCTCCTTCCTTCTTTTCTTCCTCGTTGGTCCTTTCCTTTTCTCGCCGCACCATCTGCCATGAACACGGCTCAGGAAGCTTCCATACCCGGCAAAACATCGATCTAATCGCTGACTTCTCGCGTGCATTGAAAACGTCTGTTAATTCCGCACCCGATCGCACCTCTCACTTTCCTTTAGCTCGCCCTGAATCCCCCTAATTTCTCCGGCAACGCCGCACGACCTTCGTGATCTCCACGCTGCCTCGGCCACGCCCGTGCCCTATAAATAGGAGCATCGGGAGCGCCTCCATCGCCTCATCCCAACGCCCCAACCCACCGCTCTCCTCCTCTCCCCTAGTGCCTAGATTTCGAAGTTCCTCGCCGGCGGTCAAGCTTCGATCTTCATCTCCTTCGGCGTCGTCAAGCATTCCCCGGCCACCCCGACCTCACCATCGGCATCGCCATCACTCGGGACACCCTGTGCACGCATTCATTCACCCCGAGAGCCACCGGAACCCCTACTTCATCGGAGACCGCACATCGCCGCCGGCCAGCCAACCTTGCCGCCGAGCATCTAAGGTGAGCACTACGATCAGTGAAGCCCCCTCTCTCGTTTGGACCTCCCTCTCAATTCAGACCTCCTTCTCGGTTGGACCTCCTTCTTAGTCTAAGACCTCCGGGTGGTCCTAGGAGACCTCTTGGGTGGTTATGGAAGACCTCCAGATGGTCTTGGGAGACCTCTAGGTGGTCCTAGGAGACCTCCAATTGGTCCTGGAAGACCTCCGGGTGGTCCTGGAGACTGGCCAGGACCTCTCCAATGATCACGACCACCCCTTTGGTCACGACCACCCTATTAGTTGGACCACCGTTCCAAGTTTTGACTAGCCCCACCTGTCATAGACTCACTGATTTCCATTTAAAAGTAAATCCGGCAGAAAATCGGAAAACCCTATGGGCCGACGTCATCAGTGTGCAGTATTTCGATTTTCCTTTAGGAAAATAAATCAAGAAATTCTATAAAATCCAATTTAGGGTTTTATTTGGGCTTTAAATTTCCAAGAGCTCGTATTTCTTCAGACGAACTCCGATTTAGGTTATTCAAATTTCTAAATTCATATAAAATCAAGATCTAGCTAATTAAATAAAAATTATTTAATTTAGAGTTTATTTGAATCTTCATTTGAATTTTGTTTGAATTTGGCTTATTTTCGCGTATAGATTTCGACAACTTCAGAGAGTCAGATTTCAACGCCGTTTGAGAACATCGATTAATCAAGCAAGGCAAGTTACAACTTTGATCATATTTGATCCTATTATTTTAAATTATTTAAATTCTGTTTTAAATTATTACTGCATGCTTATTTATATTCAGTAATTTAAATTCTTGTTTTAAATTTATAGATATGCCTAAATCCTTTGTATGGCCATTGTTGTTATTGAATCAAACATATTGTCACCCTAGATAAAACCTAGTTGATACGATAATATGAACTAGGACCTTTTGAAAATAATATGCTTAGTGATACTTAGACCCAAAAATATTTGATTTGGGGAATTTCAGCCAAAAATCAAATGTGGTTTAAATTGTATCCATGACATTGGTGTGTTATGGAAGTTTATAAATGACTTTAAAAAATGAAATAAAATGATTGTTTGTACTTAGGCGAAATGGTTGTTTGGATGGTGCATGTTGATGCACGGGATCGAGTCATTTCTATGATCGAGGCCCATGGGTTTTATGGAAAGTCGCCCAAATTAGTTAAGGACCGGCCTTTGAGTGTATTTTGCTAAGCCATACCATACTACCACAAGTCTGGAATGGGACAGACCTGACTAACTAATTTGCAACATTCCATCGTGGTCGTACCATCTGGTTGCGTGTGTGTCTATTATGATCTACTTTTATGTATTCCCACCTGGCACAAGAGGGGGCCTGAACCCGGCAGGTTTCTATCGAAAGGGGGTGAATCCTTAGCGAGGCGGGACTACTGTGGGATAAAGCATTGTAAAGGCCTTGTGATAATCTCTTAGTCGCACACCTTTGAAAGTGTGTGAGCGGACAATACAAGTTGATTATCTCTTGTGGGTAAAACTGTACAACCTCTGCAGAGTGTTAAGAACTATTCGAATCGTCGTGTCCGCGGTCATGGACATGCCTAGCAAAGCTGCTCCAAGTTAGAACTTTGGTTTTCTTTTCAAAATGGTTTAACGCAAATGATTTTGGATTTCTATCCAAATGGGAATTGGGTGGGAAGCCATGTGATAGGAGGGTATCCTTCACCATTCTTGTGTTAATGTTATCTGACTATAAAACTTGAGAATTTATAAAATGAATTTTAGTTATAGAATAACCGCTTTGGAACTTAGTACAAGTATTTAAAGAAAACATTGTTTTATGCAAATTTAACCAATAAGCCTTCTTTTGATATATCCTTACATGCATTATAATATGTTATTGGGTGTAACTTGTGAGCACGGAAGTTGTGCTCATCCTTACTTAATGCAAATAAATTTCAGAGGAGAAGGACTTTGCTATCGGTGTGGATCTCGACAATTAGGCCGCTACCCCATTCGATTGCCTGTGGCAGATCAGCTGGACTCCACTACTTGTTCATCTTCCGCTGTGTTCTTTATTGTTGGTTTGTAAGCCTTTCTTGTAATAGATTTTGTTGATTATTAATAAAATTGTGCGATTTATGGATGTTACCATATCTGTTTACTGTGTGAACTAGCTACTGATCATGAGATTAGTTCAGAAATGCACAGAGGATTTGGAGTGTTACTCCTGAGTCCGACAAAAACCTAGTCAATTGGAGACCATATTCCATATACATGCCAAAAACTTGCAAGCAGAGAAGATGTGCACTACCGTTTCCGGTAGTTGTCGGCAAAGGACGCAAGGGCCATTGTTTGGCCATCCACATCGCTGAAGCCAATCCAATATCCACAATCTATTCTCGATCGTCAGCTATGCAAAGAATTTGCATTTTGGAGGAGCCCAAGAGTTCCAGATTGTGGGAATATGGCCTATTTTAATCAAACCCAGAAATTAAGCCTTGCAGGCCGAAGCCACCATGTAGGAGCCATTTGTCGTGAATTTCCAAGTTGTCTGGTCCTCGACACCGGGGACCAGCTCTACCGCCTGAAGTTGCTCCAAAGGGACATTAAGTCTGAGAGATGTTGAACGGTAATTTGAGCTGTAAGGTCGATGTCTTTTATCCGGTTGTCACGGGAGCGACTACACGCCGCGCGCCACCGATATGCGGCCGTCGGCCTGGCGGGTGGTGAGGCCACGGACCGATGCTATTCCTTGGGCCGCGTGCAGGGAATTGGATGTTGGATATATGGTGGGCAAGCCTAGCCATGAGATTAGCGATAGTTATAAATCATCTGCGTTCTAGACGTGATAAATGGGTTCATGGGTTCCATATAATATTTTTGGGCTCACGTTAGTAATTCGCAAGACATTCCATATGAGCATCCCGTGATCGGTAATCAAAACTGTATTTCAACCTTTTGAGTACGTAGTATTTTTTTCACGTGTTTGTTTTTGTAAGATATAGCGGTTGCTAATCAATTTTGCTTATGGGCTTCCTTATAATATGTTTTCACAATGTTCCGATGATTATCTTTTGGAAAGGAATTGTGTGAGTGTTAGATCTTCTGGTAGGTAAAATGAAACGTTCTATGTATTTGGTTTCAATGTTCCAATAATTTACCGACGATGTTCCACAAATTAAGTTATGTAGAGGATTGGCCATGTTCCACAAATTAAAACCCAACATTGGTATCAGAGCCCGAGCTGATCCAATCGCACCGCCACTCAAGCTCTGCTTCTTCCGCCCCGTGTCGAGGGCAAGCCGCTGCTCACCACGTGCTCGCCCGCATCGGCGCTCGTCTTGGCCGACGCGTCATCCGCAAAGACGTTTTTTTTCCGCTTGGCCAGATCGCCATCGTGGTTGCCGACAATACAAGGTGGATTTTCTTCGCTTAGGACTCCGCACGACGCTGCGTGGTCCGTTCGGCGCCTGCAGACTTCAGCCGCCATCCATTGCGTCGCGACGGTCCAAGATTTCACCAAACCAAATTCAGTGCATCAACTTGCTGATTGATTTCACGCGCAGCAAGGAAGACATCAACTTGTTGTTGATTATTTTATTCACACGCAGCAAGGAAGTCTTCATATTGTTTTGATTATTTTATTCACTAAATGATTCATTGGTCTGGACATCAATTCTTTTGATCAGATTGGTTTTTTCTCTATTGGGGACGTCGCACTAGAGCATCTACTGCAACGTCAAATCAATAGGCAATTTTCTGCGTTAAATCGGCCGATCTGCGGCATCTACCGAATCTAAAATAGCAAGCACTTCAAATTCGGTATCTCGAATGGCAACCAACAAAGTATTTTCGTAATCGCTAGATCTTACAAGTTGGATGGCTCAAATTTCACGGTTTGGAAAAGAAAAATCACGCTTTTGCTTTCTCACGAAAACATTGATTATGTAATAGTCAAAACGAACCTAAGAGCCGTAAAAAATGCCACCGTTGAGGAAAAAGAAAATTATGCGTAAGAATATGAAAATTGGACAAGGGATAATAAAAGGGCACGATTTTTATGTTGGGATCAATGACCGATTCTTTAGTCAAATATGAAGGTGAACGGAATGCAGAAGATAATGCGTAATCTGAACAAGATTTTGGTGAGGTATCTCTTATTAAAGTGCTTAATCTTGTTAATCGCTTTCTCTCCACCAAGATGTATGATGGTACTTCAATTAATGAGCATCTCAATAAACTCAGACTTTAGCAGAGGAATTAAAAATGTCGGCTATCCTTTTTCTCAAGAAGTGCAAAGTTATGGTTGTTTTGAACTCTTTGCCAAATTCATGGGAACAATTTAAGATATCTTTCTGTCATTCTGAAAGGATACTCAATATGCGACTCGAGGCATCATTTGCTTATGGAAGAAGATAGAAAACTCTCTCGGGGAAAGAAAGAAATACTCACAATTCGAAGTTACACCTTGGAGAGGAAAAAGGTACTAATAAAAGGAATTGGCAAAAGAGGAAGTCTAATGGTGATTTGAGAGAAAAGCTTAACAAGAAACGCGACGGATGATCGTGGAAATTTTAACTCAGTTCAGAGGAATGATAAGTACAAGAATTTCAAGTGTCACAACCGTGGTCAAGATGGGCATTTCAGAGTGATTGCAGGGAAAAGAAGAAGCAGAATCAAAGAAAAGAATCAAGACAAGCAATCGCTTGAGCGTAAAGGCGGTTCATCGCCTAACTAAGATGTCTAATATTTTGTATGCACTGAATCTTTATTTACTACTACTTTTCCAAATAGTTGGGTTATTGATTCGGTGCTACATCTCATATTACTAAAGATAATAGAGTTTTTACTTCTATGCTAACAATTCCAAGGGAAATAGATATATCTTTTGGGCAATCGATGCCAAAACCGATGTACTTGGAATTGGAAACTATGCCCGAACTCCCTAATGGAGGAAAATTATTATTACATGACACTTTATATTCACCTAGCATGAGAAGGAATTTAATCTCTTGCTCAATTAGAATCTATTGGTCATGATATACTGTTTGGAAAAGGAAGAGTTAAAATATTGCTCAATGGGAAATTAGTGCATACTGGAACTCGTCATGAAGGTCTTTATTTTCTTGATGAGCTATCACATGATGACAATATTGATTGCTTGGTTGGTGAAAATAACTCCATAGTGAGGAATACTAATAATAGGAACACATGCTCGGAATCTTATTTATGGCATTTACGACTTGGTCATATATCTAAAAATAGAATTAAGAGGCTTATTAATTCTGGAATTTTGCACTTTAAGTGGGAGGATTTTGGTATTTGTGAGGCATGTATAATGGGTAAGATGACCCGTGCGTCTTTTCCAAAGGCGGAAAGATCAAATGAGCCTCTTGCCATTATTCATTCTGATATTTGTGGTGAGATGTCTACTCCCACTAAAGGACAAAAGATTTATTTTATCACATTTATTGATGATTATTCAAGATTTGGTTATGTGTATCTTCTTAAATATAAGTCGGAAGGATTTGATGTATTCAAGTCATTTAAAACTGAAGTGGAAAATCAATTGAATAGAAAGATCAAAGTTTTGAGAATCGATCGTGGAGGAGAATACACTTCAGAATCTTAAATGATTTTTGTAAAGAGCATGGAATTATTCATCATTATACCATGCCTTACACTCCACAACAAAATGGTGTGGCCGAAATGAGGAATAGAACACTTATGGATATGGTTAGATCTATGATGGCTTATTCAGATCTTCCTTTATCTTTTTGGGGTGAAGCTTTACATATCGCTGCTTATTTATTAAATCATTCGCCATCTAAAGCAAGAATACCACCCCTTATGAGTTGTGGATCGAAGAAAACCCTCACTTCGCCACTTAGTCGTTTGGGGTTGTAATGCACAAATTAGAGTGCCAAATCAAAATCGCATAAAATTGCAACCTAAAAGCACGCCAAGAATTTTTATTGGTTATTCTTGGAATCAAAAGGGTATAGGTTCTATGACCAAGAAAAGGATAAACCGGTGGAAAGCGAGGATGCAATATTTTTAGATCAAAACACACCTCGCCGTGCTAAGCGGGCTAGAGGGAATTATTGGCAACTCCACTCAAACACGATGGATACATCCGAATTGATTCTCACATCAAGGAGGTTCACTCAAGAAAATGCAAACCAAACTCCCAATACTAACATGCTTAGGAGAAGTGGGAGGAATTTTAGTACACCCCAATATCTAGATGATTATTATTTGTTCTTGGGGGAAGTTTACTCTAAAATTTCAGATTTAGAGGAGGAACCAAAGACTTATAAAGAAGCAATAAGCTGCTTCAATCAAAACTATGGGTGGAAGCAATGCGGGAAGAATTAAACTCGATGAAAAGGAATAAAGTTTGGGAACTTGTTGATTTACCAAACAACCGTAAACCCATAGGTTGTAAATGGATTTTTAAAAGGAAATTGAATGCAGCGGGTTTAGTGGAAAAAATATAAGGCTAGGCTTGTTGCTAAAGGCTTTACACAAAGGGAAGGTATTGACTTTGTGGAAACTTTTTCTCCTATTGCAAAGTTTACTTCAATTCGTATTATTAGTGCTTTGACGGCTTATTATGATCTTGAACTCCACCAAATGGATGTTAAAACTTCTTTTCTTAATGGTCATTTGGAGGAGGAAATATATATGATACAGCCGGAAGGTTTTGGAGAAAAAGGGAATGAAAATAAGGTTTGTAAGTTGAATAGATCAATTTATGGTCTTAAACAAGCTTCACGTCAATGGTATATTCTTTTTGATAATGCTATCACGTCATATGGTTTTTCAATGACGGAAGGTGATCATTGCATATATACAAAACTTATTGGTAATTGTTTTGTCTTACTGTCTTTATATGTTGATGATATTCTCATTGCTTCTAATGATAAAAATACATTGATGGAAGTGAAAGCTTGGTTGTCTTCTAAATTTGATATGAAAGATTTGGGAGAAGCTTCCTATGTATTAGGAGTTGAAATACATAGAGATCGGAATAAAAGGATTCTTGGATTGTCTCAAAAGGCATACCTTCGAAGTGTTTTAAAACGATTTTCTATGGAAAATAGCAAACCTGTTAATGTACCTATTGTAAAGGGAACTAAACTCAGTGAGGAATTATGTCCAAAAACTCCTGAGGAAAAAGCTAGAATGAATGGTATTCCGTATTCTTCAGCTTTGGGATGTCTTATGTATGCTATGTTATTTACACGACCTGACCTTAGCCATGCCATTGGAATTCTTAGTAGATATCAAAAGAATCTCGGGAAGAGCATCGAAACAAATCAAATATGTATCACGTTATATCAAAGGAACTATGGATTATTCATTATGTTTTAATGGTCATAATCTTTAGCTGCAGGGTTATACTGATGCTGATTGGCAAGGGGATCCAGATGACCGAAAATCAACTTCTGGCTATCTATTTACTTTGGCAGGAGGTGCAATTTCTTGGTGTAGCAGGAAATGTAATTCGCTTGCTTTTTCTTCTATGGAAGTTGAATACATTGTCGCATCTGAAGCAAAGAAAGGAAGGTGTATGGTCGAGGGAATTTCTTGCATCAATTAAGGTCGTGGAAAGCGATCACAACCTCGTCACCATTTTCTCTGTGATAACCAGCAATGATCAAGGTCTCAAAGGATCCTAAATTTCATAGTAAAAGTAAACACATTGAAGGAAGGTATCACTATATTCGTGATGTAATAAATAGACTCAAATCTATTCGTTTGGTTTATTTGCCTAGCATTAATATGGTTGCAGATCCACTGACTAAGCCAGTTAGTCAGGAATCATTTTCTAAGCATGTTAAAGACATGGGACTTCAGTTTATTGATTGAAATGTTTTCAGCCAAGTGGGAGATGTTGGATTTTTATGTGGCTTTCAACATTTATTTTGGTTGTTATCTATTTTAACTCAATGTGGAATATTGATATATGTGATAGGGAATTATTTGATGCGAATCTAACTCGAGGATTTTAATACTCGAGGTGCCGAGGACTACTGCAGGCCGGAATAGGTAGACATATTTTATTTTGAGATCGAGTCTCATCGAATTTAATATGCATGCGTATGATAAATCCGGATCTGAAAGACAGTATAAATAGCCGGGTTTGTTTTGCGTGATCACCAGAAGTTGTTGACCCACATGATCGATTGGAATTGATCTCGTAAACAATCGATCATGGCACATGACTCACACATGTGTGCTAGGGATCGATATATTTTAGACTCATTAAACCGCCTGCTTGATCGTGGTTGGTGACATGGCTCAGAGTCTTACTGCAAATTAAAGCAAAGTGGGTCAATTATAACACTCGGAAGTAGAGTCTATAATAGGTCCCTACCTCTATCCTCATTATGCAATTGTGAGCGGCACCACTAAAAGGCAGAGGAATAGAGGTAGACCAAAATAGACACCACAAAACCAATCTAGGGTTTGATTAAAACCCAACAAAGTTTGGTTTCAATGTTCCAACGTTTCATCGATGATATTCCAACAGTTCATCAATAATGTTTAGTGAATCGAGGGTGCTCGTGGAAAAACTCAAGATTATTAGTGGAACAAATCAAAACTTCTTGTGGAACATTTCAAGACTATTAGTGAAACAAATAAAAAATATTACCAGAGCAAATCAAAATTAATCGTGGGAGCTTTCATGAAGATTAGTGGAACAAATCAAAACTACTCATGGAACAATGAAAGATTATTACTATAATAAAAAAATATTAGTAGAACAAATCAAATATGCTCATGGAACAATTCAAGACAATTAGTGGAACAATTCATAGCACATAAAAATATTGGCGGAAGAAATCAATGCAATTAGTTGAACAAATAAAATAAAATAAAAATAGTGGAACAAAGATATTAACATAAAGAAAAATCTGCAACTAGCTAAAAAGGGGAAACTGAAAAGGGGAAAAAGAAAGAACAAATAAACGAGAGTACGTTGCTTTCAGTGGATGAGTTGCCAAATCAGCTTCGATTTACTATCGGGCCGCGGTAGCAGCGCTTCCTCCGATTGGGCCGCAAGAGCAGCGCTTCCTCCCATTGGGCCGCGTCATCCAGTCACAGCCAAACGGGCGGTGGGAGGCTAGGATTGCCGGTGGCTAACGCGGCACGTCCTGGGCCATCCCGGCTACTTCTGCGCGGCTCACGTCTACACTCTTAGGTCTTAGCCCCTTCGCCTACGACGAAAATCTGGCCTGGTCCTCGGCTACCGTGACCACACGGCGCGCAGTATGCATCCGGCGAGTTGGACGCTATGACGCGAGACGCGGCAAATGAGATGGTGAAAACAGCGGCACGCCGTTGGCCACTAGAGAGACGAGACACGAGAGAGAGAGAGAGAGAGAGAGAGAGTTGCAATCACCCATTCACCCCGGCTGGCCTAATAAGTGGCTCTTTATTGGGCTGGCCTGGAATTCGTATGGGCCACATGACCCCAATCCCTCCTATGGCAGATCCACCCTTTTACATCTTTTCTGGATGGCTACGTAACAAGAAACATAGAACTCCCATACACTTGACTGAGCGTTCATACATACTAGAAGGTACCCGCGCCAATTGGCGCGGGCGGCAGGATGGAAATAATGTAACGACGTAGTGCTGTAATCCACGAAATAGATAATAAGCTCGTATTGTGGCTGTGTATAAAGTACGCAAGACATGATTAAGTATTTAAGCATATGTAACCTACCATGTCAACTAAACAGGAGTGATTGGAATAAATGAGTAACTTTGTTAGAACATAAAAAAATCTAGTGATTTTAGCCTGACAAACTTATAAGTAATGTGTAACTTGTAGGTTGCTAACAGTTTATAAGTATCAAAGCATTGCATATTTCTTCACTTCAAAAGCTGCAGTAAATTAGGAATTAAGAGCTTCTACCAGGACAATAGCATGTGATTTTACATGTTAGTATTGACAACATGGTATTACATGCTGTGGTCTGTTCTATCAAGATAGTAGCATGTAATCTTAGAGCATGGTTAGAAGGAAGAAGTTAAATGAAGACTCAACATGGTTAACCAAGGCTAAAATATTAAGAAAAGACAAATGAAAACAAAAAATTATCGAATCAAGGAAACTTTAAGGTAGTGGATATGGTATGTACATATTTTAGGTGCAAAAAGGTCTAAAACTTTTTTATCCCTTAACATTGTCCCCACTCATATTTATAGGATGACCACTGGATAGTTTGAAAAGTATGTGTAAAGTGATAAACTACATACACGTGCGGATGCACCATACTCAATCAATTTTAAAGATAAAATATAACCATATTCTTCCTAGTGTTCTAAAAAAGGATAACCTATTTGATCACCACCCGACTCACCCCAACTTTTTAGCAACTATACAAATTTAACTAGCCAATTACATAGGAATCGAGAACGCGACTATTTCTTGTATGAGGTCGGTTTTTGGAACAATGATTCTTCCAAGGCATACAAAAGTAATGAGACAAATATGGGGAACGAATCGTAAGAGTTACCTCCTATAACTTGGTGGAGGATTGAAGGAAGAAAAACAATGTCAGTCCACGATTTGTTTTTGATGGTGCAGATGCCAATAAATTAGTGAAAGCACCAAGAGTGTCCTCCATGAAATTTAAACCATCAAGCTCCCCGATTAACACTTTTTCCAAAGATCTCGCTTTGGGGGAGGGGAGCAAATAAGATCTATATCAACATCAAAGTTGTAATCAAACTTGTGTGCAAATTATAGTACTACTCGTAGAACAAGAATAATCGCCGTGGTATTCGTACTAATATAGAATGTTATCAAGAAACCTACACATCAAATGAAGAACAAAATCAAGTACTGCATTTTTTTCCTGGTAGACTCTTCTCAGAGAGCCGAGGCGGTGGATAGTGATACATGAAGACTGGAAAGAGATAATAATTCCTTGACACAACGCATATGCGACCTAATAGATCTCTCATCATATATTGCAAATACCTTTTTTGCAATTCAATTGTATCAAATTCTCATGGGAACAACAAAAATAAGAATCTATAAAATGTCTACACTACATACCAGCAATCATCTCCAATGAACAGCTGCCAGCAGCGATATCTGTAACCTCTGAAATTTCACTGTAGTCCTCGAACTGATAGGTGCTGTGATGGGTGGTTCGATGACTCAGATATCTGTGCGTCTTCATATATAGCATACACTGTCATTAGCTCAGTAATGGTAGAAGGGATGCTTTGTTGTATAAGAGATTTATCTTCTGTGCTGGATGGATGCGAGGAGGAAGGACTCATTTAGAAAAGTGAAGTGTAGATGTCCACCAAAAGCAGTATCAACTATATGAACATGAAATGACAGTCACTGCTGCAGGAAATTCCTATCAGCCTGAGCTCAGGCTTGTTTGTCATGTGGACAATGAAAATATGACAGGGAGGTTATACACAGATGTCTAATAAGAGAGAATATTAATGAAATGTGTACGAACAACAGCTAGTTAGATGCAGTTGAACATTTTTTTTTGGCAGAGTTCTTACAAAGATGGCTATGGTTATGAATGATAGCTTGCTAGGGCCAGAGGAAAATATCAAAGCTATTGAAATAGAGATAATCTACTATTATGTAATAAAAGTGCATCACACGTGGTAAAAAGGTGTAAATAAAAGGATAAAAGATTAGAATTCTAAAACAAAAACATACTATGCAAGAGAATCACGCCCATGTTCAGAATTGATTGGAGCTCTGACCAATAGAATTCAATAATTTTAATACTCCGACTTTGATTGTCCATCTATCCACTTTTGCTATGAATGACTGAATACGCTTAGCATTGTACGCTATATTGTCCAGGACTGTAAAAGTGGAAACAAAGGGGGTAAGAGAATATAGTAAAGATACAACGACCGATAATAGATAGTAGATAAGTCGATATAGAAAAACCTACCATAAATGGAATGATGAAGCTTAGTTTAGGTAGAAAATGATATGAGCCATTAGCACTCTTTTTTTTTTGTCTCCATCTTGCTAGTAATAAGCCAACCATATGTAGCACCTGCATTAGACAACCTCAAACAGATAAATAACCAAACCTTACAATACCATATGTATGCAATTGAAGAAATATGATTGTATTTGATTAATACCTACTATAAGCATGAAAAAAATATTGCAAAGTAGAAAGGTAAAAGGAGGAAGGAAATTAACAAAAAAACCACACCATCAAATATCTTAGAACCAAATAAGGAAAAAAAATCTGAAAGGATAGGATGGTACATAAGGTGTGACTGCTTACCTACTCAGGCTGTAGACAGTGGCGACCACATATGCATATATTTAGGCAATCTATATTCATCCCAATTAGTTTATGCACAGGATTTCCTAGGCATCTCGTCGAGCATCTAGTGTACATCAGTCATGCCAGTGCCAATAGACTTTTGTAGACATTTTTTCAAACATGGCATGGGCAAAAAGTGCATGATTCATTATGAATAAATGTCAACAGAGACCAACACAGTGGCTGTCAACAGAGACCAAATGCGCTGGTTGTGTTATGCCAACGTCACAAAGATTTGTATGTTGAATTCCTTCGACAGTAGCTATATACCACGCTACTACATTCCCATGCTGCGAATACTACCAATAAAAAATATGGTGTGTGGTACCTGAAATTTCTGCACTTGCCTTTGTGGCTCGTCCTTCCACTGCCCCCACGAAGCTCACTACCTCATTGGAATCAGGGCTCCTGCCATTGTCCTCATGATCTAAACCCCTATGTGGTCTATTGAGCTCCATAATCTACATACTGAACTGATGAAAGCAATGAGAAAAGGAAAGATTGAATTGTTCGGTTCCACTAACTTTCTGAATTCCACCTAATCCTTGAAACCTATCCCTTTAGTAACTATTATTAACAAACACTATAATGAGTATAGAACATGAAGAAAATACTACCACACATTTTTAAATCTTGTGGTATGTAAAAAACATGATTTAGCTCTATGAAAGAGTCCATTTTGTTATCTGCTCACCGTCACCTACTATACTATACAAACTCACCATGCTATCTCTCGATCCTACCTCCGTAAATCCCAAATCTCTTTATGGCATTGTATTCAAACACAATAACATCAGGAGCGATAAAAATAAACTCGAAGCTTCCAATCCCCATACCACTTCCTGGCGACCTGAACCAACGACTCAACGCCTCCACTTGCCACCGTCATCATCTCCGCCGCCACCTACGCCTCCACCTCAGGCTTGTCCTTAGCCACTTTCTGCGCAACCGGTGGCGGCTCGAAGGGCAAGGGCAGAGCCAAGCAGCCGGTCGATGGAGGCGACAGCGAGAAGCTGAGGCTGGGTGCCATGAGCTGGTGGGAGCTTGGGGAGCAGAGGGGTGATGGCCGAATCCAGAGTGGAGGGGTTAGATCCGGGCATTGACGATTGGATCCAGGCGGGGACGGTCGGAGTTGGTCAGGCAATGAGGAGCTGGGTCAAGGCGGTGGTACAAATGGCGAGTCGGCCGCTAGATCCGAGTGGGAGCGACCGGGTCTGAGGAGGCACTACTACAAAAAGGCTAATACTGGACACCTCATCACAGATGGTTGACCAAAACCGTCTGTATTAAATACAATCACAGACGGTTTTGGTTTAGCGATCGCTATTATCGGGCTGCGCTTAAAACCGCTTGTGAAGAAGTAATATCACAGACGGTTCGTGTTGAAAACTATGCGTGAAGTATCACTGAGCGGTTTTCAACACGAACCTTCGTGACTTCCGCCTCATCATGCATTTCGGTTCATATTAAAACCGTCTATGATAAGTATTTTTGATTTTACCATGGCTTGAAATCACTAACACTCTGATTTTACCATAGCTTCAAATCACTAACGCTCTGATTTTACCATGGCTTCAAATCACTAACACTCTAATTTTACCATAGCTTGAAATGCCTAACACTCTGATTTTACCATGGCTTGGAATTACTAACACTTAGTGTTAGTGATTCCAAGCCATGGTAAAATCAGAGTGTTAGTGATTTCAAGCCATGGTAAAATCAGAGTGTTAGTGATTTCAAGCTATGGTAAAATTAGAGTGTTAGTGATTTCAAGCCATGGTAAAATCAGGGAGTAAGAAAAATTCCAAGTCACAGACGGTTTTTAATACGAACCGTCTGTGATAAGATACTTATCACAGACGGTTTTTAATACAAACCGTCTGTGATAAGATATATATCACAGACGGTTCTTAATACGAACCGTCTGTGATAAGATACTTATCATAGATGGTTCATATTAAGAACCGTCTGTGACATGTCGTCACAGATGGTTTTTGTATGAAACCATCTGTGATTCGCAGCGCGGGAGTTTGAAAATTTTTGAATGCGCACGCGGGAAGCAAAATGTTTTGGCGCTATCCTTATATATTATAGCCACCCTAACCTTGTTTTCCATCAGTCTCTCCCTCTCCCCTCCCCACACCGAGCTCCAGCAACCACCCTCGATTCCCGTCATGTTCAATGAGGAGACACAAATGACGAGGAGGAGGAGGAGGGATGGAGGAGCTCCTTGTGCGCCTCAGAGGTAGATCGGGAAGGTACGTGTATATCCCCATAACATACATAATTTGTTGGCTGTTTGTTGTAAAGAAAATTATCTTAATTTTGTGTTACTTAAGGTCGGAGCGCCGTTGGAGGTTTTTCAGTCGTCTCTCCTTGCCGACGAGCTTGAGTCGAACTCGACGACATGCAAGAATAACTTGTGATATGCTGGTGAGGTACAGAGAGGAGCTCACACGACCAATCCAAGAAGCCGATGAGTTCTTCAGGAGCTTGGAGGCATAGATGGTTTCTAGCTAGTTTAACTTTGTAATTTTATTCTTTTTCCCATTCGGAGGGGACGCTAGAAACCTTTTGGTTTCCTTTCCTATAATGTGTTTGCCATCAGAATTTTAATTGAATTTTAGTTGTCTTGCTAGAGATTGCATATGGAAACTACTGTCTAGAAATTGATTGGTTTAGCTCAAAATCCAATTTTTTTTGTAATAGAAAAAACCATCACAGACGATTCTGAATAAGAACCATCAGTGAAAATAGACTATCATAGACGGTTCTAAACAAGAGCTATCTGTAATAAGTAATTATCACAGACGGTTCTTGTTCGTAACCATCTGTGATAACTTTTTCCTGAGCGGTTCAAAACCGTCGATGATGACCTTATGTCATCATCGACCCATAAACTCGATTTGGCTCACTAAACCGTCGTGATGGCGTTTGAGCCGTTTGTGAAGACCTTTTTCAGTAGTAGTGAGGGTTGGGCGGGATTCAGAGACGAAGGTCGAGGCGGGCGTAGCGGCTCGACAACAAATGCGTTGGGGCAAGGTGACTAGATCTGAGCGGCGGCGGGCGACGGAGAAGGGAGAGGGAAGGGAACGTGACGCGAGGAGGGAGAGAGGTGTGGCCGCGCGGCGTCGGAGCGAATGGCTGCCAGGCTCGATAGAGAGAAAGGTGAAGGGAGAGGGAGGGGAACAGGATGCGGGGAGGGAGAGAGGTGCGACCGCGCGACGTCGGAGTGAATGGCTGCCAGGCTCGATGGAGAGAAGTAGCGAGAAGAGAGATAGTGCAAGAGGGGATAAGGAAACGGCCACGCGCGCGCGAGAGAGAGAGGCGCTCGCCCAGGCGCGGCGCGACGTGGGATGCCCTCGACCGTGGAAATGCACGAAGCACAGGCGCGCGCGAGGAGGGCGCGATTGGGCGTCTTGTGATTTTGGGGTGACGTGGCTGTGGTGAGATGGCTAGAATTCCTTCAGCCTTTAAATTAGGTAATGCACAATGATTTCAGAAAAAAGAGGATACACGGAGTGTGTACACAATGTAGAGTTGAATTTATGTAGTAGTCCAAATAGATGAAGAATTCTTTTTTCTTTGCGCGCCTCATACATTCTTTCGCGCAGCTCATACTTCATAGTTCATACACTATGGTCTTAAGGCAATGGTAACATGATTCCTTCGTGTGTGTGTGTGTGTGTGTGTGTGTGTGTGTTTTGCGACAAAACATCATTTCAGTTTGCAAACTGTGTCGAATTAATTATCAGTAACACAACAACATTCCGTGGGGAAAAAAAACCCTTCACAACATTGCAATGAGCTTAAAGTCATTTACGAACACACGATTTCATTTCTTGCCCCCCCCCCCAAAAGACCCAAAATCTCAAAAGAATTCAAAACTTGTTTGATTTTGGTATGAATCTGGGTTTTTGCCAAATTCAGAAAGTTTCTATCGCTTTCCCTTTTCCGTTTTCCCTACTCGAACCCTGAAGGCGCCTTTCCTCCCACGAGCCTCTCCCTTGTTCTTCTTCCTCACTGTGTCGCCTCGCTGTTCGTCCGCGCCTCGCACCACCTTCATCTCCGTCAACCCTTCCACCACCTTCGCCTACGCCACCTCGCCTCCTGCTTTCCCCTTCCCCAGCGCCGAATGCACGCAGCCGCACGTGTCATTGCCACATGTGCGCTTCGCTCTGCTACTGTCGACACTACCTCAACCGGCTATAAAAGCCTCCATCGTCGCACCATCCTCTTCATCAGCATCCTTACCACCCTACAGACACCTCCTTTCTCCCCCAACTCCGGTCGAGAGCCCAAATCACCTCCACACATAAAAAGCCCACCGTGAGCTTCGCCTTGCCACCACAAACCCATCCCTCACCTCCTTGTCCAACCCCGTCGCCTCTAGCTCATCGGCACCGAGCCCCTCCGCCGCGCCACCCACAGTCCACGCCGCCAAGCCGCCACAGGGCACCCTAAGCTCCACCGCCACCACCACTGGACTCCCCTTAGCCTACTGGTGCTCAAGCATTGGTCGCCTTGGCTGGAGCTTGGCCAGAGCGCTATTTCCCTATTTCGGCCGAGCGCGACCACCTTTGCTCGTCCCTCACAGGACCTCCTCCGACCGTGCAAAACCCCAAAATGGATTGCTCATGCAACGAGGGTGCCCACTGGACCACCCGACGCCACCACCAACGAAATCCTCGTGGCCACCCCTTTTTCTGCTCGGCCGCCATAGGAAGCGAGCACCAGCTCGCTTGGGATGAGCTGGGCCGCTTGCCACGCTGGTCCACCTAATCCGCCCACCAAAGTCGGCCCAGATAGCTTTCGGGCCTAGCAAGTAAAGTGGGCCGACCCAATGCTGTTCATTTGGCCCAACACTATTCAACCTGTTAGCCACAACCCAAACCCACTACTATTCATCAAACCCGACCGCTCTAAATAGTGCTAACCCAACACTATTCATTAAACCCATTACTATATATATATATATATATATATATATATATATATATATATATATATATATATATATATATATATATATATATATATATATATATATATATATCCATTTCAATAGTTTAGAGCCTGTGAACCCCAATTTCAACTTCGTTTAGTCAAATCAAGCACCCAATAAATCCCAACTACCCACACCACCTTTCTTTTCAATTCTTTCTGAATTTATTTTAATTCATGTTGTTTCCAGCTCACCTCCTGTTGAGCCCGAACTTATTTATTTGATTTTCTTTCACGTTAGAACTCGATGTTGTTGATCACGCTACAGGGGAATTGATTAAGACACAGGATAGAAAAATCCAGTCAAGGACTGCAGTTATGGAGGCAAGTCACATTGATCATTTTGAGCATATATTTTATGTACTTTTATTATTACTTTCATTACCATATTTATGCCAATTACTTTAATATGAAATAATACTTTTGAATGCCATGATGATTAGATATATCCTATCACCCCACATACAAGCCCTCCTATTTTTTGTAGGCCATAATCACCTTGTTACAAGCCATCTTATTTTTTGTAGGCCATAATCACCTTGACAAGTTTATGTCACATAAAATGATAGCTAACTATTTGGCATTGTCACAAAATGTGTTTATAAATTCTGAAAACAATATTGGCTAACCGCTAATGGTTTTGGTGGAAAGTTGAGGGTTGAGACCAGGAGGTTGGACAACCCAATAGACTTGATAAAAGTGAGTCGAAGGTGAGATCCGAAGGTGGATAGCCACGAGTTGGTGTTGGTCCATCGTCTCACTGTAAGACAGGTAAGGACAAGAAACTTGTGTCAAGTAACAGACACAGAAATCGTTCAACCACAGGTTTGGTCATTCCAACTTGGCTTAGTACACTGCTCTTCTAATTGAATATCTACAGGGTGAACACCTACTCTTGTGTGATAGAGCAACAGTAGCTTTTGGGGGTGGGACAGAGGGCTCAAGGACACTCATTTGGTCTACACAACCAGTAGGTATCTTGTCGACATTGGGCGCGAATTCTACTATTGGCTGGTGGTCTCCTGAGGGCTGTATGGTCCAAGAACCTACCGAGTAGAGTCTAGAAAGGTTGAGCAGTGAGAATGCCTTGTTATCTCAACTCAGTCGTACGCTATTGTGTTGCGTGTTTATAGCTTGATAGTATGAGTTTGAGGTATCTTGTGAGTAAAGTTGAGCAACTCTGTAGAGCATAATCAATGGTATTTGAATACATCGTGCTTTCAGTTAATGAAGCTGTGTTCATGGGTGATTCCAGTATATGACGCACAAGTAGAGATTTTGATATGTTTATATGGTAATTTCAATTGTTGAGTAAACATCTGATGTTATATTAGCATGGTTTTACTGTTTTAAAGATAAGCCGCTTTAACTCAAAATGCATCCACATATACCTGATATGGTAAACCTCTAAACAATTCATTGAATTCCTAGCATGTAGTTAATTAGCTTTTCCATGTGGCTTGCTGAGTATGGTTGTGTACTCAATCTTGCTAAATTTTCATCAGAAGGTATATCAGAAGATTGAAGGACACCTTGGAGAACGTGTTTGGGTTGCGACCGCACTCAAGTTTTCCTATGGAAGCCTTTGGTTCTTCTGAATGTAAGTTTGGGCTTAAGATACCTATTTTGTTGCTGCAAAATAGCCGTTAGGCCATAAGTTAATCCGGTTAGTTAAAATTATATCTATCGTATGTGGACCCTCGCAGTCCCACCTGTCGCTCATGGAAATTCCTTGATAAATAGAAATTAATAAAGGAAAATGTTAAATGAACTAGACCTCATGTATAAGTCGTGATGAGGTGTTCTCAATGAAACAACAGTAATTAAAAAACAAATCAAAGTCGAGTTGATTCAATCTATCACCCACCATTATTCGCTTCCAATAGAAAAACATTTCGTAAAATAAAAAAAGATCAGCCGATATACTTGTTAGCATAATATCTCCCATCTAAATGACCTAAGAGGAGTATTCATGAGAATACTCTCTCTCTCTCTCTCTCTTGCTCTACTCTAATGAATATTCCGAGAGCTCGATCTCTCTCGTCCTAACTCTGAATCAAATAATTCCTGATCCTAAATTCATCTAAAACCCAAATCCGCACCCTGGTACCAAGTATTTTAATTTTGGGTTTTATTTGAGTTGGTTTGAATTCTTTTGGATCATATTTTGTGTAATTAAAATTTGATGTCGCGAAGGGGTAGCAACTCGAGTAAGAGCAAGAACAAGACCAAGATTATCAAAACATTGAGCAAGACAAGTCACCATTTTGATCATATTGCACCTACATTTTGAAAGCAAAGTATATTGTTTTAAATTATCAAATGCATACTTTACTTTGATTACAACTATATTTACATTAGCTCGTAGATAATGCCATTATGTTAAATGAGATATTAGATTCCCTTGATATTGGACACTATCCTTTGTTGCCCTAGGAATAATGGTAAACTTAATTAGTCATTAAGACAGTATCTAAGCGCCATACTTAGCCTTGCTTAGATACATTGACATGTGGGCATCATTTTGTCCCGACATCATTCAAACATCAAAACTTGATTTAGGTAGCCATTGAGTGGAGGTGGGTGGTATATTGAACTTAAAAAAGATGTTCGAAGCAAAACTCAAACACTTTTTTAGACTTGAGTGGATGGTAAGCGAGGCGGGTGTAGATAAAAGCATGAGGATTGGTAATGTGGTAGCGTTGTCCAAGTCAATTAAGGACTGAATCTTGTGATGACTTCTTGGGCACTAACAGTACAACCACAAGTCTATAATGTTGTCAACCTTGCTAACTAATTTTCTTTGCCTTAGCGTTAGTTCCACCATCTGGTGAAATGTGTGGGTGGTTGGAGACACTAGCCCACACGACACAAGAGGGGGCCTCTTGTAGGGTTGTAGCCCCAGCGGTTGAAACATTAGCATGTGGAGATGCATTGGAGTGGTGCATTGTAAAGGCCTTGTGATGATTTTTCATAGCCGCACGTCTACGGTAACATGTTGACATTTCAAGATGGTTGTCTCTTGTGGGTAAAGTTCTACAACCTCCGCATAGTGAAAATGACCAGATAGCCGTACCCACAGTCATGGGTGATGCACGAGAACTTGCTTGGTTAGTCTTTGTTTTTGTAAAACAATTTGTGGGAGGGATAAAATGTTGGGTTACAGTCAGAGGTGTTGATTTGTCTTGGTTGTAGTGAGTGGAAAGTGTGGGTAGTAGCCCAATGCTTTGATCTTGTGGATATCATGGGGATATGCTCATGATCTTAGGATGATGATACAATTGGCAATAGTGTTGAGGGTTTGTCGAAACACTCGTTTTCGATGAAGTTTAGTAAAATCGGTTTGACAACAATTGAGGAACGGTACTACCATAGCGCGGTATGACTGCAATTGAGAAGCGGTACTACCGCAGTGCGATATGACCGGATTTTAATTGGTGGTACTACCGCAGTGTGGTAGTACCGGATTTTAGATGGTTGTACGATTTTACCAGAGAGCATGTTATTGGGAGTTTCTTCTTCCCTGAGAAACGGTATGACCGCATCTCTTGAGCGGTACTACCACAGTGCGGTAGGACTAGAGTTTACTGGCGACATGATCGATTTTGTTCTATTCGCTGGCCAGCTTGGCGGCGATGTTTGTAGGTTAGGTCAATTTCATGGGTTTCATTGCATATGTCTTACATGATACATGTTTTGACTAACGTGGGTCAAGTTGCGAAGAACCTATTCCCGAAATTGATTTCTTTGTCTATTGTTGTGCAGAAAGCTTGCAGGTCAATGACAGACAATGGCGAGGATGATCAGGACCACGCTTGGAGAGTTGAGGTCCAGGACGATCGAGGATACCATGTGGAGTTAGTGGACTCAAGCATGGTGTAAAATGGACAATGATGACCGAACGGGAAGTTCAGTGCGACAGGTTGTATCAAGCGGTGTGAAGGTCGGTGCAAGTGCCATGGTGGTTTTAGTGGGAGCCGGATGGGAGAGACTTGCTGACATGAAGAGAGTCATTTGATCAACCTACACGTGGCGAAGCACGGGATTGATTCATGAAGATTAGACTTGGTCTTTGGAGAAGGATCGAGAAGGGATATTTTGGTAACTTTACCAAAATACCGCCTTGATAGCTTTGGTCTAAACCACGGCGCAAGATGGCGCAAGGAAAGGTGGTTTAGGTCAAATGAAGTTAAAGATCACAAAGAAATAGATTTAGGAAGCCCGATTCGTCATCCACTTTGAGAAGCGTGCGTGAGTGTAGACCCGTTTGTGTGTGGGATTAATGGTTGCCCATTAGGGTTTCCTCTCATGGCATAGCCTCCACTATAAAAGGGGGGTGCTGGTTGTGCACCTCTCAACCATTGTACCTAGAAACCCTAGTTTATGTTTTAGGGATAGGAGAGGAAAGTGGAGAGGTTAGGGTTCTTGAGAATTGGATTGATTGTGTGCTCAAGTGTTGAGTTTTGATCCTCCATGATGGAGTAGCTGTAAACCAACATTAATATCAAATCAATCCAAACAAGATTCCTCAAGATGAGTCTCCTTTTGTTCTTGCTCTTTCTTGTTGACTTTTGGATTTTTGATGATCCATTGGTTTTCCTTTGGTTTCTTGTGGTGATCTTGCTTGCTATGACATGTGGAAGTGTATCGAAGATCATCTTGATCATCTTTTACCCACAAGCAAGTATTTGGATCAAAGTTTGATTTTGGCCCAGTTTTGGAGCAACCTTCACTCAAACGGGAAAAGGTCCAAACTTTGACATGATCTTTGAATAGAATAGGTTTCTAACATCTTAGAGAAGGTATGTTTCAAGTTTCATGAAGTTTGGAGTTGTGGATCAAAAGTTGTGCCAACTTTGGATTTTGGTTTCGGGATGATTTACTATTTATCGTGCTGTTTTTACTGTACACTGGTATTACCGTTTTTGCAATACTACTGCTACTATTCAATAGTATAACCGGCATTATTCATCATTACTGTTCAGCGTCGCGCTTTTGTGTTTTTTTGTTTTGTGCTTTGGGGTTTTGATTGGATTCAAAACAAGACTTCTGCTATGCTTGAACATTGATCTTCATAGCTTTTATAGCTATTGGAATGAAAACTGAGTTGAATCCGATCAAGGTGAAAAAGAGATAGTGCTCCTATTCACCCCCCTCTAGTCTTCGTTGTGGTCCAACAAGTGGTATCAAAGCCCGATTAGTTCATTCTTGATCTTAACCGGTCTCTGAACTTGACGATGGAGAAGTACTCAACTAAGCCGCATAACTTTGATGGGCTCGACTATACCTATTAGAAGAATCACATGCATGTCTACCTTTAGAGCGAAGGACCAGCCATATAGGAGGTTGTCCGAGCCCCGCTTATCTTGCCCGAGGTTGCTACGCCAGCTTCAGTAGCCCTCATGGCTAACAACAACAAGGCAAAGAACCTCCTCTATACCAGGCTTGGTAGACAAAAGTATAACAGGATCTGTCACCTTGAGACCGCGTACAAGATTTGACACACCCTCAAAACCTACCACGAGGGTTCGTCCCAAATCAAGCAAGTACGTCAAACGGTCTTTAAGCGAGAATACAATAAGTTCGAGATGCATCCTAGAGAGAGCGTCGATGATGTATTCACTCGCTTTAACAAGGTGCTCAATCAGTTGAGAGCGGTCGACATCGAGTATTCTCAGTTTGAGAATGCTACATATCTCTTGGCTGCAATCAACACTAAAGAGTGGGAGATGAAAGCTACTGCCATTGAGGAGAATATCAATCTCTACAAATCTCACTTTGGTGTTGCTCTATATCAAGCTCAAGACTCATGAGATCAAGAGGGTCGATCATCCTAAGAAGGAAAATATGGCTTTAGCAGCTGACCCTCTTAAGAGAACTTCTGATGGCTCTTCTGAATCTTCTTCTGAATTTTCACTTGCTTGTTTATCTGCAATCCATGAAGAGGAACTTGAGACTATCCCAAAGCCTAAGTTAGCCCTCCTAGCCAAAAAATTCACACGAGCCTATCACAATGTGAGAAACAAGAAGAGAGGCGGCCCTGTGACATGCTAGGAGTGTAGAGAGCTCTACCACATCCAGACGAACTGTCCCAAACTGAAAGGGAAGAGCAACCACAAGGAGGAGAAGGTGGCTTGGAGGAAGCCTCAAGGGAACAAGTCTAAGTTTGATGCTGCCAAGCTTGTGAAGGCTGCTCACCGTGTCATTGCCGCTTTTGGAGAGCAATCCATGAGCGATGTGGACTCCAGGACTGAGGAGGACAAGGAGGAGGAGCTCCCTAAAGAGAAGAAGAAAGGAAAGGCGAAGGACTTCACCGGCATGTGATTTATGGCCGACTACGCCGATGATGACATCGATGAGGTACCTCCATCCTATGAAGTTCTCTCAGCTAGATGTGATACCATCTATGAGCAACTGCTTAGTCAGGATAAGGTGTTAGAGTTCACCATGGCTAGGAATAAGGACTTAGGATCACAAATTGATAATCTCACACTAGAACATGTGAATACTAAGAATCTTGATGTTGATGAATGTTCATTCTTCCATGCTTTACACTCTGAACTTGCTAAGTTGTAAAATGCTCATGATGTTGCCTTGTACCAACCAGAAAATGTTAGGACTGAGTTGATTAACTTTAAATCTACTCCATGTGAAAAATGCTTAGAATCTAGCAAGTTGGTAGCTCCTAATAAGGCTGAGTCTAGCACTTGCTCTTTCTTCTTAGAACGTGAACGTGAAGAATGACATGTTAGAAGCAGTTAGAGCTAAGTATGCCAAGCTTAAGGATAAAATTAATTCTGCTCCTTGTACTTCATGTGAAGTTCTTAAGCTTGAAGTTGCTATTCATAAGGAGAAGCATGCTAGAGTTATTAAGGCTAGAACTTGTGAATCATGTCTTAACCATGAAAAAGAAAATGCTTATCTCAATGACACATTAGAAAATTTTTCTAAGGGTAAGAAACAATTGAACATGATTCTTAACGAGCCCAAAACTTCTTATAAGAAGCAAGGGTTAGGATACAACTTTGTCTAAGACAAATCCAAGCCAAATGTCATTCAAGTCTTGGAAGATGGCTTAGTTGAGATCAAAACCCAAACTGCAAAAACTCTTTCAAATCTGCAGGGTTTACCCAACCACCTTCTGAGTAAAAAGGTGCATCTCCCAGTGGTACCAAGTACCATTGCACCAATTGCAAGAAGGATAGGCATTTGCTTGAGTTCTGTTGGCGTAGGTTGAAAAATGCTAAGAAAAACCTTGCTAGACTTTCATCTCATCAACCTAGAGCCTTCATGAGACATAGTCATCTATAAAAGAATAAACATGGACTAGGATTTATTTTATATGCTCATCATCATCATGTTTCTAGACAGGATGCATCTCATGTTCTTGTAACCATTGCTTATGATAGAACCTCAAATAGAATCAAGGCTATCAATTCTGCTTTACATACTTCTTGCAGACATGTGTCTCAGTACTAAGTTCCCAAGTCATGTTTAACTAACCCCAGTATTGAGACACATCGATCTTCTATGCTTTGATTTTCAGGATCGCCACGGAAGGGGGAAGAACATGCAGTTTGTCAACTCCAGCTATTCACGCCACATGATTGGAGACTCAAGATGGTTCATCTCCTTCACGCGGTCGACGGGTGATGACTTCATCACCTTTGGAGATGACACACAGGGGCAGATTGAAGGAATGACATCGATCAGGGTGAATGACAAGTTTATCCTAAAGGACGTCGCTCTTGTGGACAAGCTAAGGTACAACTTGCTCTCTGTCTCGCAGCTTCTTGATGATAGCTACAAGACTAGGTTTAAGAAGAATGCTTATCGTGAGCTTGATTCAATTGGTGAGCTTGTCTTTGGGATTTCTAGAGTTGGTAGGATCTTTAGAGCTGACTTTTCTGAATCTCTTGCTGGATCTCTCGAGTGTTTGATTGCATCTTCTTTTGAGTTCTGGCTTTGGCATCGTCGTTTGGGCACATTGGTTTTGATCATCTGACGCGAGTTAGTAGTCTTGATCTTATGAGAGGTTTTCCCAAACTCAAAGCCGTCAAGGATGCTGTATGTGTGCCCTATAGGCATGGCAAGCAAGTTGTCACCTCACACCCTTCATTGACTATGGTCATGACTGACAGACCGGGACAGTTGCTTCACATGAATACTGTTGGTCCTGCTAGGGTTCAGTCAACCGGTGGTAAATGGTATATTCTTGTCCTAGTCGATGATTTTTTGAGATACTCTTGGGTGTTCTTTCTTGCTTCGAAGGATGAAGCCTTTAATAACTTTCTGTTGGATTACGGGTAGGCTACGATAGCACAAAACAAAAAATTCTACCGCGCAACCAAAGAACCTCCGCTAGTAATAGATCATGAGATTGCCACTAGACGTGCTGACTCGTAGCAGAAGTAGGTTGATGTAGCGAGTTGATGCAGTTGTAATCGTACTCGCCGCACGTCTTTAAGTTGATGCAATAGTGGTCGTACTCGCCGCGCGTCTTCTCCTCCTACTCCTGTGATCGTCACGAGTTGCAGATCGTCCTAGTGCTGATGCTTCGCAACAACACCTCCAAGGTATCCACACATACGGGCAGAGACACCATGCGCTGGAGTGCTAGTGCTGGTAGCGTGGTTGAGGAAGACGTGGCTATTAGGGTTTCGGGAGTTCTTTCAAAAGATTGATCTTTTCACCCCATGCCACCGCCCCTCTATATATAGGCATCCATAATGGGACTCAAACTTGAGGCCCATCAGGAACTCGTGGCCTACAAGAATTCGGATCACCATTCAAATCAAATCCTAGCTCTTTAAGTGTGTGACCCTATAGGTTCGTGTGTAATCGGTTGTGACTCAGAAACTCTTTTTTGGCCACGAGTCGTCAGCGGTACCTAGCAGGACATAACGATTTCCAAACACACATAGAATATATTGGACGAACCTTAATGCAATATGATCTACGACCAGGTCCTTATCACTTATGACCAGCTCATATCTAGTCATGACCAGTCCATATTTAGTTACAACCAGTTCGTAACTCCTTACGACCAGTTAATACTTAATTACGACTAGTTCGTAACTGCTTACGACCAGTTAGTGATTATGTTCGAGCAGTCTACGACTAGCTCGTATCTCCATACGATCAGCTTCGACTAGTATGTATCTGGTCGAACTAAACAACCTGCTTGTGTATCCTCCATTTGCCTCATGACATCTAGTTGAACTTCAGGTGAGATAATTTGTCATCCATAGATTGTTCAGTACTTTCTCGATCAATTGTCGAATAACTTCATGTGGTCGACACTTCGACCACTAGTGGGATGGCTATGCACTTTCTTTATCCGACCACAACGAGGGGCCCAGAGACATCTCTCCTGTTATGTTAGGATGGGCAAATGTCATATCCGACTAGTCACATCCCTCCGCATGTTTCATAGCATACCCGAAAGCTACGTTTATAACTACCCTGTTACGAGTAGCATTTGGCAACCCCTAAGAGTGCTATTATACATATAGGAAACCATGTTGATCTTAGGTCTAAGGATTATACATCATCATTGCTTGAGACCAACTAATGACACATGAAATCATGACAATCTCAACAGTGTCTCAAGGTGGGTCAAACCAACACCATGTTCTGTAACATGTGTCCATATTATTGGTTTGATATCTCCATATCTATGACCTGTGAAACATAGCCATCAACCAATACATATGCTAGTCTATTCATATGTGTTCTCATATGTTTCTGACTAGGGAATGTTTAAGAATAATTATCGTAGAAATATATAGTTTCACAATCAAGTCACATACTTGATAATAAATATTAACAATATTATTCTTGGAACAAGATAACATATTATCCAATGTTATGAATATAACGAAATATAATCATCTCTATGATTGCCTCTAGGGCATATTTCCAACAGTCTCCCACTTGCACTAGAGTCAATCATTTAAGTATCGAATACCGATAGCTCTTGTGTGCGCCTCATGGTTGGACTGTGTGAGAGGCTCTATCAACAGATGAGCAACATTTAAATTTGTATAAACTTTGCATATCTTAACATCTCCTCTATCCACCAATTCGCGAATAAGATGATAACACCTGAGTATATACTTAGACTTCTAATGGGATCTAGGCTCCTTAGCCTGGGCAATGGCTCCATTATTGTCATAATAGAAATCCATTGGACTCGAGGCACTCGGAACCACACCCAACTCAGCAATGAAATTCCTTATCCAAACACCTTCCTTCGCAGCTTCAAAAGCCGCAATGTACTCAGTCGCCGTCGTAGAATCAGCAAACATCTCTTGCTTGGAACTTTTCCTATTCACTGCTCCTCCATTCAAAATGAATACAAAACCAGATTGCGAACGTTAATCATCTTTGTTGGTTTGGAAGCTTGCATTGGTGTAACCATTTACAACGAGCTCTTCATCGCCGCTATAAACTAGGAACGCATTCTTAGTCCTTCTCAAGTACTTAAGAATGTTTCTCGCAGCTGTCTAGTGTCCTTCACCTGGATCAGCTTGGTATCTGCTTGTAACACTTAGAGCGTATGATACATCTGGTCGAGTACATATTATGGCATACATGATAGATACAATAGTTGAAGCATATGGAATACCATTCATACAGTCTCGCTCATCAGTTGTCGAAGGACACTGACTCTTGCTAAGACTTATGCCATGTGACATAGGTAAGAACCCTTTCTTGGCATCTTACTTGTTGAACTGAATCAACACCTTGTCAATATAAGTACTTTGGCTTAATCCAATTAGCCTTCTTGATCTATCTCTATAGATCTTTATCCCTAAGATATATGTTGCCTCTCCTAGGTCCTTCATAGAAAAACTATTTTTCAATGACGTCTTAACGGATTCCGGCATAGGAATGTAATTCCCAATCAATAATATGTCATTCACATATAAGATTAGAATAAAAAGCGTACTCCCACTAACCTTCATGTAAACACAAGGTTCTTCTTTGTTCTTGATGAAACCAAACCTTTTGATTTCCACATCAAAACGTAAATTCTAATTCCGAGATGCTTGCTTCAACCCATAAATGGATTTCTGAAGTTTGCACACTTTACTAGCATTCTTTGGATCGACAAAACCTTTAGGTTGTGTCATGTACACATCCTTATCTAGGTTTCCATTAAGGAAATCTGTTTTGACATCCATTTGCCATATCTCATAGTCGAAATATGCAACAATAGCTAGAATGATCTGTACAGATTTGAGCATCGCTACTGGTGAGAAAGTTTTATCGTAGTCAACCCCTTGAACTTGTCGAAACCCTTTTGCGACTAGTCGAGCTTTATGAATATGAACATTTCCATTCATGTCAATCTTCTTCTTATAGATCCATTTGCACTCAATGGTTTTAACACCATCAAGTGGATCAGCTAGGTTCCAAACCTAATTGTCTCTCATGGAGCCTATCTCAGATTTCATGGCTCCAAGCCATTTCTCAGAGTTTGGGTCCATCATTACTTCCTCATAAGTTTTAGGCTCATCATTATTCAATAATAATACGTCATGCCCATACCTTATAGGCAATTGACGTGGTCTTTTAGATCTACGTGGGGCTGATGCCTCATCTACAGGTTTAACAATATTTTGTTCATCCTGTAGAGGTTCAGTAGGATTTGAAATACTTTCAGACGTTTCCCGAATTTCTTCGAGTTGCACCTTTCTCCCACTAACTCCTTTTGAAAGAAACTCTTTCTCCAAAAAGGTACCATTTTGGGCAACAAAAACTTTGCCCTCTTCTTGGTTGTAGAAGTAATATCCTTTGGTTTCCCTAGATATCCTATAAAAAAGCATTTATTTGACTTGGGTATGAGTTTATTAGACATCAAATGTTTAACATAGACATTAGATCCCCAATTCTTTAGAAAAGACATTCCCAGTCCATATCTCATATGGTGTCTTATCTACTGATTTAGATGGTAGCTTATTTAAAGTGAAAGCGGCAGTTTCCAGAGCGTAACCCAAAAAATACAACGGCAGATCCGATTGGCTCATCATCGATCGAACCATGTCCAACAAGGTTCGATTACGCCTCTCGGACACCCCATTCTGTTATGGAGTGCTCGGTGGTGTAAGCTGTGGAACAATTCCACATTGTTTCAAATGATCACCAAATTCATGGCTCAAAAATTCACCCCCACGATCAGATCGTAAAGATTTTATTGTCTTGCCAAGTGGATTATGTACCTCACTCTAGAACTCCTTGAACTTTTCAAAGGATTCTGACTTATGCCTCATTAAATAGATATATCCATATCTACTATAGTCATCGGTGAAAGTAATGAAGTACTGAAAACTACCTCTAGCTGTCGTGCTCTTTGGTCCACACACATTAGTATGTATGTGTGCCAACAAGTCGGACGCCCTCTCAGCTCGACCAGCGAAAGGTGTCTTGGTCATCTTTTCGAGTAGGCAAGATTCGCACGTTTCAAATGATTCCAAATCAAATGAGTTTAGAATTCTATCATCATGGAGCTTCTTCTTTTGATTCTCACATATGTGACCCAAACGACAATGCTAAATAAAAGTGGAATTTATATCATTAGGTCGAAGCCACTTCGCATTAATATTATAGACAGGTGCATCATCAAGATTTAAAATAAATAACCCATTCATAACAAGAGTAAAGCCATAAAACATTTCATTCAAAAATATGGAACAACCATTGTTCTCAATAATGAATTTATAACCCTCTGCCATCAATCATGAGGCAGAGATGATGTTTCTACTTATGGCTGGAATGTAATAATAATTATTTAATTCCATAATAAATCCTGAGAGCAAAAGTAATGGCAAAGTCCCGACGGCTAATGTAGCAACTCTTGTTTTATTCCCGACACAAAAATCTATCTCGCCCCTTGCAATTCTCCTACTCCTTGTTAGACTCTGTATCGAATTACAGATATGAGCAACTGATCTGGTATCAAATACCCAAGAGTTAACAGAAGAATCAGTAAGAAAAACATCTATAACATTAATACCTAAAGTGGAAGGTTTAGTTCCACCATTCTTTTTCAGATCAGCCAGGTATTTCTTGCAGTTCCTCTTCCAATGGCCTGGCTCCTTGCAGTAAAAGCATTCATTTTCTTGAGTAGGACCGGACTTAGTCTTAGGCTTAGGCTTATTAGTTTGGATCACATCCAAAACTTTAGCCTTGCCCTTACCTTTGACCTATGTCTTAGCCTTTTTTTTGAAGCTTGTACTCTTTTGCACCATCATCATATTACTGTTGCTTTTCTTAATGCTGTCCTCTGCAGTCTTGAGCATCATATGCAGCTCGGTGAGATACTTGTCTAAGCCATTCATATGAAATTTTAAAATGAACTGCCCATAGCTTGCAGGAAGCGAAACAAGAATCAAATCTGTAGCCAACTCTTGACTAAGTGGAAAACCAAGTTTTTCCAAGTTCTGTATGTAACCAACCATCTTGATTACATGTGGGCTCACCAGACTACCCTCAGCTACCTTACTCCCAAACAACTTCTTTGAGATCTCATATCTCTCAATTCTTGCTTGTGTCTCAAACATGCTTTTGAGCGCCACGATCATATCGTAAGCTTCTATGTTCTCAAACTGTTTCTGAAGGTCTGAGTTCATAGCAGTAAGCACGAGATAGCTAACATCAAGGGACTCATCACATGCCTTTTTATAGGCGGTTTTAAGAGTAGCAGTAGCATTTTCAGCAGGCACATCAGGAATTGGTTCCCCTACAATATGTTCCTTTTTATCTTGCCTAAGAACAATTCTTAGGTTGTGAGACCAATCCGCAAAATTTGTTCCATTCAGTTTTTCCTTATCAAGTATCTAACGTAAAGCAAAACTGGATGTAGGTACATCAGATGGTGTCATGATCTACAACATAAAATATACAAAACTAAGACATATGTTCAAGAAAAGTAACTTCTATTAAACAATTTAACAAAGATACTCCCATTAAATACCATGGCCCTCTTATGACATTTAGTGATTCAAGACCCACAATCAATTAATTTACTAGTGAGCTTTGGCATCACTACTAGAATATTAGTGAAATTGGTAAGCAACTCTTTGCTAATCATATCTCTATATGACTCTTGTTGTTGGGCAGCATCTCTATGTTTCGGCACCCAACCCTTATGCCCTAAGGTCCATAACCGTTATGATGACCTTGTCAAGTTAAACCAATGCTATACGTGTAAGTGTCCGACACAAACCCATCTAGTCAAGGAATATTAATGGCACTCTACTTTAGCAAGACCTACCATTAAAATACATGACTTTTGATTGTGCAGCTAATTGGGAGGGCATCAATTTAACTTAATATTATGTGAGGGAATTTTACTTCTACCATGTTAAAAGCATTTAAAGCAATTAAATAACATGATAGAAATAAATGAATAGGAATATAAAGGCATTCATAGACAATCAAATTGCATTGTGATATAGTATGACCCTTCCCACATGGTGATCTCCATTGCTGTGCTTCCTGTTCGCCATGTCTCCAAGTGGCCAATTTCTCCAAGTACTCCCACTAAGCCATTACTCCTAATAGCATTAACAATAAATTACAAGGAGTGAAGAAGCATCACAAGTCGACACGCATGCCGTTATACAAATATAGATAGCCTTGGGCTGCAATAAGCATGACACGCAGGTCATGAACATTACACACACACACACATGCATCTCATACATCATGGGTCATACTATTCACAAAATCCTGCAAAAACAAGTTAGGCATAGAATCACATTCTATCTAATGGAGGTCCTTTTCGGTGGATCCGCTCGCCAGTGAGCGAAGCGGGGTCACATGGGCGGTAGCCCCTATTGCGAAATTTTTCGGACTACGTAGATATAATCTACTATTCCGCCCATGTAAATCGCATTGGATTAATCACATTAACCCTTTACGATCGCAACTCCGATTCGATCAACCAGATTGATCTTCGCATGTTCCATGGATTTACGATCACTGTTTGCCCCGATGGTGGAAGCTGACTAGTAGAGGCAGGTCATGATACGACCATGAACATATGATCACGGAATAATGATCATGAACCCATCTCTTGATCATCACGCATGGACGATCATATCGACCATCGCCAAAAACAATCTACGACCAACAAAACAGAAATAGATCATATCTAAGACTCCCACATATCACTATATGCATCTAATCCAAATCTAAAACTAGACGAGATGGCTCTGATACCACTGTTGGATTACGGGTAGGCTACGATAGCACAAAATAAAAAAATTCTACCGCGCAACCAAGGAACCTCCGCTAGTAATAGATCACGAGATTACCACTAGACGCGCTAACTCGTAGCGAAAGTAGAGTCGATGTAGCGAGTTGATGCAGTTGTAGTCGTACTCGTTGCACGTCTTTGAGTTGATGCAGTAGTGGTCGTACTCACCGCGCGTCTTCTCCTCCTGCTCCTGTGATCATCACGAGTTGCAGATCGTCCTAGTGCTGATGCTTCGCAACAACACCTCCAAGGTATCCACACATACGGGGCAGGGACACCACACGCTGGAGTGCTAGCGCTGGCGGCGTGGATGAGGAAGGCATGTCTATTAGTGTTTCGGTAGTTCTTTCAAAAGATTGATCTTTTCACCCCATGCCACCGCCCCTCTATATATAGGCATCCATAAGGGGTCTCGAATTTGAGGCCCGTTAGGAACTCGTGGCCTACAAGAATTCGGATCACCATCCAAATCAAATCCTAGCCCTATAAGTGTGTGACCCTATAGGTTCATGTGTAATCGGTTGTGACTCAAAAACTCTTTTTTGACCATAAGTCGTCAGCGGTACCTAGCAGGACATAACGATTCCCGAACACACATAGAATATATTGGACGAACCTTAATGCAATATGATCTACGACCAGGTCTTTAACACTTACGACTAGCTCATATCTACTCATGACCAGTCCATATTTAGTTACGACCAGTTTGTAACTCCTTACGACCAGTTAATACTTAATTACGACCAGTTTGTAACTGCATTTACCGCTTAGTGATTATGTTCGAGCGATCATGCGACACTCAGATCTCCATACGACCACTTTCACCACCTCAGATCTGGTCAAACTAAACAACCTGCTTATGTATTCTCCCTTTGCCTCACGACATCTGGTTGAACTCTAGGTAAGATAATTTGTCATCTATGAACTATTCAATACTTTCTCAATCAAGTGTCGAATAACTTCATGTGGTCGACACTTCGACCACTAGTGGCATGGTCATGCACTTTCTTTATTCGACCACAACGAGGGGCCCAGAGACATCTCTCCTATTATGTTAGGAGGGGCAAATCCTGTATCCGACCAGTCATATCCCTCCGTATGTTTCATAGCATACCCGAAATCTACCTTGATAACTACCCAGTTACGAGTAGCGTTTGGCAACCCCAAAGAGTGCTATTACATATGTAGGAAACCATGCTGATCTTCAGTCTAAGGATTATACATCATCATTGCTTGGGACCAACTAATGATACAAGAAATCATAACAATCTCAACAGTGTCTCAAGGTGGGTCAAACCAACACCATGTTCTCTAACATGTGTCTATATTATTGGTTTGATATCTCCGTATCTATGACCTGTGAAACATAGTCATTAACCAATACATATGCTAGTCTATTCATATGTGTTCTCATATGTTTCCGACTATGGAAAGTTTAAGAATAATTATTGCAGAAATATAGAGTTTCACAATCAAGTCACATACTTGATAATAAATATTAACAATATTATTTTAGGAACAAGATAACATATTAACCAATGTTATGAACATAACGAAATATAATCATTTCTATGATTGCCTCTAGGGAATATTTCCAACACTTTCATGATCTCGCTCTTCGCTTGGCTTATAAACTTCCTAGTGCCCTGAGAGCAATCCGCAGTGATAATGGCACGGAGTTCAAGAATGCCTCATTTGCCTCTTTCTATGCTAAGCATGGTATTAAGCATCAGTTCTCTTCTCCACACATCTCTCGACAAAATGGTGTGGTGGAAATGAAGAACATAACCTTAGTCAAGATGGCTAGGACAATGCTAGATGAGTATAGCACTCTAAGGAGGTTCTGGGCCAAAGCTATTGTTACAGCTTGCCATATTGCCAATCGTGTCTTCCTGAGACCATCTTTGGGAAAGACATCATATGAGCTTCGGTTTGATAGAAAAACCTATGTTTCTCATTTTCGATTTTTTGGAGCCAAGTGTTCCATTCTCAAGAGAAGAAACCTAGATAAATTTGAGTCAAGGAAATCTGATGGTTTATTTCTGGGTTATCCTGTACATTCGAGCAGTTTTTGGGTTCTGAATGTTGATACTAACATTATCCAGGAGATATGCAATATCACCTTTGATGAGACTAGCCCTGGAGCTAGATCCGATGCTTCAGGAGACACACAAGCGACATAGAGCATCTTTGTGGAGGAGGATGAGGATGAAGCTGATATTTGTCTCTCGCCTGCTGCTGCTACACCACCTGATCCAAATGAAGAACCTACTTCCACTACTTCACCTTCAGTTGAGGCTCCCGTTGCATCTTCATCATCAGTAGTACCTATGGAGGTCGAAGATGTGCTATCCCCCGGGCGCTCCACTTCACATTCAGAGATGTCATCCTCCGAATAAGATGATTGATCATCTTCATGAGTGAGTCACTCGCTCCATGTATCACGATCCGAGTCTCTACTCTCATTCTGTATTTGTTGCTTCTTTTGAACCCCATGATATATCACATGCTTTATCTGATTCGAGCTGGGTCAATGCCATGCATGAGGAGTTAGAGAACTTTAAGAGGAACAAGATCTAGAACCTAGTAGAGCCTCTTAGTGGTCATAATATGATAGGAACCCGTTGGGTGTTCAAAAATAAACAAAGTGAGGATGGTTCTGTGGTTTGAAACAATGCTAGATTGGTAGCTCAGGGTTTTAGCCAAGTTAAGGGATTAGACTTTGATGAAACCTTTGCTCCTGTTGCTATATTAGAAGCCATTCATATTCTGCTTGCATTTGCTGCATCTAAGGGCTTTAGGCTGTATCAGTTGGATGTCAAGAATGCATTTCTGAATGGTTATATAGAGGACGAAGTGTATGTTAGGCAATCCCAAGGCTTTGAGGATCCCAAGCATCCACACCATGACTTCAAGCTATCCAAAACCTTGTATGGTCTTAAGCAAGCCCCTAGAGCTTGGTATGATAGACTTAAGACATTCTTGCTTAAGAATAACTTTGAGATGAGTAAGGTAGACAAGACCATGTTCATTCTTAGGTATGGCAATGACTTTCTGCTTGTTTAGATTTATGTAGATGATATTATCTTTGGTGGTTCCTCTCACGCTCTTGTTTCCATTTTTTCTGAAACCATGTCCAGGGAATTTGAGATGAGTATGATGGGAGAGCTCAACTACTTTCTGGGGCTACAAATCAAGCAATGCAAGGAAGAGATCTTCATCAGTCAGACCAAGTACACCAAGGATCTGCTCAAGCACTTTGAGATGGGTGAATGCAAGCCGATGGCCACTCCCATGGTGACTTCAACTTCTTTGGATCTAGACGAGGAAGGAGAAGCTGTGGATCAACGCGAGTACCGCAAAATGATCGGCTCCCTCCTATACCTGACAGCCTCAAGACCGGACATCCACTTCATGGTCTGCCTTTGTCCGAGGTTTCGGGCGTCTCGAGGACTTTCCATCACCAAGTTGTCAAGCGTATCTTCAGGTACCTTCACTCTACCCTCAAGTATGGCATTTGGTATTCCTGCTCATCTTCCTTGTCCATTCGAGGGTTTTCTTATTCTAATTTTATGGGTTATCGGCTAGATAGGAAGAGTACCTCAGTCACTTGTCACTTCTTAGGTACTTCTCTCATCTCTTGGTCTTCTAGGAAGCAGTTCTCTGTAGCTCAATCCACTGTAGAAGATGAATATGTAGCTGCCGCTAGTTGCTGTAGTCAGATTCTATGGATGATGTCCACCCTTAAGGACTATGGGTTAGGTTTTGCTAGTGTGCCGATCCTCTTCTCTGTGATAACACTTATACCATTAATATTGCTAAAAACCCTATGCAACATTCTAGGACCAAGCATATAGACATTCGCTATCACTTTCTTAGAGACCTTGTAGAAAAGGGTGATATTGTGCTAGAATTTGTGGAGTCTAAGGCTCAGCTAGCTGATATCCTCACTAAGCCTTTAGACCTAATTAGTTTTTCCACCTTGAAAAGTGAGTTAGGGATAATTTATCCCTATGGGTTTGTTTGAGGGGGGAGTTGGTTCTCTTCTGAGCTTTCCTTGTTCATCTGATCTTTCCTTGATCTTCTTTTGAACTTTCTGATCTTTTTTAACTTTTTAGGCTGTTGAGGTTTTTTTTCTCATATCTCGTTGTATCATATTGTATTCATATAAAAATCACAAAAAGATGCATTGTAATATAAGCTTTACTGCTTGTCTTTTAAATTGATGAATCTCTGGTTATTACCCTTTTGAACTTTAGTATTTCAATTCTTGCTCAATTCCATGTCTAGTTCATTGACATGCTATAACTATCATGCTTTCACATGTGTAGCTTAGTATTTTCTTGATGAGCTAGAACTTTAAGACAACTTAAACTAAAATATTGCACTTTGTAGATCTTTTAGTTAGTTGCACAATTAGTTATCTTTTTGTGACATTGGCCATGTTAAAATTGCTTTGTTAGCTCTTGAATCTAGGATTAAATATCATTTGAGCCTTCTATTCCTTTGTGAATCTACAAATTGCTCTTGTGCAAAATGAAAAACCAAATTTTAAGGCTCTCATGTGGTTAAATTGTGTAAAACTATTCTCACGAGACTACATGTCAAAGACATGAACTTGGAGATAGTTTGATAATCCAGACGATCTCATGGGGACTGTTTGTCAAAATTGACATGAACCTCAAGATCTGTCGCCCTGATTGAAGCTTAGGAAGAGTTTATGGATGGATCCTAATCCTTTTAGTCATACGATAATTGTACCTGTTAATTCTACAGAAGCTTCTTCAGATTCCCACTGTTTCAAGCTGTAAGTCTGGGATTTTCCAAGTGTTGATTCACAGGTTAGTGTTTTCTTAAATCTTAGCACGCTCAACCTTTTTTAAACTGGTATATAACAACTTGGTAAAATGTCCTTATTTTAGATGTACATCTTCTCAAATACTCTCTTAGCTATCCAAACACTATCAAGTGGGTAATCCCCTTTGAATTGAGTAGCTGATACTTGTTGCTGTATGCTTGTGGGATTTTTGTTTCTTCAATTTCTGTATGCAAACAATTTATAGCTGAAAGAGCAACCTCCTTGGTTCTGACACTTGTTCTGATGCCACTCTAGTCCATTTTATATTGTTTGCTTGGTTCATATATATTGTTTGCTGCCTGATGCTTGGTTCTGATGCAACTCTAGTTGTGATACTTGGTCCTGATGCTTGGTTCAACTTCTTCTAGTGTGGTTAGTTTAAATTGATGCAATTATGAATGTTACAACATGCAGATGGCATGTTCTGCTGAGTGGAATGATGAACACATTAAGGTAGTGTGTGAGTTGTTTGCGGAACAAGTTAGGATTGGGAACCGACCAAACACCCACTTGAACACTGTAGGATATGCCGAGGTAGCTAAGGGGTTTAAGGATATAATGGGGCTCGAGTACACTAAGACACAATTTAAGAATAAATGGGATAAGTTGAAGTCCGAGTACACCATTTGGAAAAAAAAACTCACCACAAGGGAGACCAGTTCTGGCTGGGACAATGAGAAAGACACAATTTCTCAATCCCGTCCATGGTGGAAGAAGGTTAACATAGTAAGTGTAGTTTCATTCTTTTCACTTTGGGCAACACATATTTTTTATTTTTCCTAATCGGTGTCCTATTTTTCCACAAGAAATTTCAAGGGCAATAAAGTTTCGCAAAAAAGGTCTTTAAAATGAAGGCCTTCTAAGGTAGATGTTTGAAGATATCACCAATGATGGTGCTGATCATTGGTCTCCGACAATGGGTATATTGCCTCAAACACAAGCTGAGAATACTAAAACTGTCAACCTTGAAGCTGAGAATGACATCAAGGAGATGGATGAGACTAAGCATGAGGAGGAACCCCCTCCAATGGCAAAGGCAAAAGAGTAGCTCATGCACCTATTGGGACGGGCAAAAAGCCTAAGTCAAGGTCAGCTCAAGTTATGCAAGACCAAATCATGAAGATAGCCAATATGGCTGAGAAATCTCAGTCAACATTGGAGTCATTTGCAATGAAAGATGACCCTTGTTCCATAGATGTTGTGATGAACTTGGTGGAAGAATGTGGTGCCTCTCTAGGTAGTGATGAGCACTTCATTGCCACTGAGTTGTTTTTGAAGAGGGAGCAAAGGCAGATGTTTAAAACCTTGGGCACCCCACAAGCTCGTTTTGAGTGGCTTAAGAGGAAGTAAAAGAAAGAGTATGGGAATTGATTATGACATGTTGCGATATTGTATGATCTTTATGTTTGTTTGCCATTTATGTTAGCTCATTCGTGAACCATATTCTATCTATGTAAGACTGAGAACCCTATGTTGGGATATTGTATGAACTTTATGTTAGCTTGCTTCTTATGTTACCTTCCTTCTTATGTTGTCGTATTGGCTTCCTTTTTTTGTCTTTTTATGTTGCTGTCCATATATTGTTTGTTGTCCATGTATTGTAACTTTATGTTTGATTGCTTCTCACGATTGTGATGAAATGTATAGATGTCGTCTTGCGAAAGTGATAGTGATGAAGAGACCAAAATTACAGAGAAGATCATGCGAGCCAAGCATGCTATGGATGTCATTTCTCTAGCCGGGGCATCCATTGTTGTGGAGTACTATTCAACCTACATGGACAAGGCCAAAACGCGGACTTCACGCCTCAGTGGGATGGGTTGGTTGAAGGAGACATTGGCTACTCCGGGAGAGACTCGTAGGATGCTTCGTATGAACCAAACAATCTTTTTTGACCTACATGACTTGTTGGTGAGTTGGTATAAACTCAAACCTACCAGGAATATGATTACACTAGAGGCACTTGCAATCTTCTTATGGGTATGCGGTGGAGGTGAATCGAATAGGAAAACACAAAACCAGTTCAAGCACTTGGGTGAGACCATTAGTAGGAAGTTTCAAGAAGTGCTACAATGTGTGGTTGCAATGTCTGTAGATTATGTGAAACCAAAGGATCCAAACTTCTCCACCATCCATAGTAGGATTAGAGATGATCGAAGGGCTTGGCCACATCTTAAGGATTGCATAGGTGCTCTTGATGGGACTCATATACGTGCAACTCTTCCACTAGAACAACAAGTGAGATACATTGGAAGGTCCGGAAATACCTCTCAGAATGTGATGGCAGTTGTGGACTTTGATATGTGTTTCACTTATGCATCCATTGGTCAACTAGGGGCTATGCATGACACTAGTGTGCTATATCATGCATTGAGAGTAGACCGAGGTGTCTTCCCACATCCTCCATTGGGTAACTCTCTTTGCTCTTGGATAAATTACTTCTTCCTAAACCATGTATCGTCATTAACTTTATATTACTTTTGATTCAGGCAAGTATTACCTTGTTGATGCTGGCTATCCTAATCGACCGGGGTACCTAGCCCCATACAAGGGCGAAAGGTATCATGTTCCTGAGTTCCACAAAGGTGTTGAACCAACTACTGCTAAGGAAAAGTTCAACAGGGTACACTCCTCTGTGTGTAACATAGTTGAGCGAACATTTGGTGTATGGAAGATGAAGTGGCCAATTCTACTCAAGATGCCAAGCTATCCAATGACCAAGCAAAAGATGATTGTTCTGGCTACCATGGCGCTCCACAACTTCATACGTGAGCATGAGCATGGTAGCGGGGATTGGCATTTCCGTAGGTGCGACCGAGATTCTAACTATGTGCCTACCATTCCTTCTAGAGACCGAAAATATGCAATTTCTCAAGATGCTTTGGATGGGTCAACATCACAATCAAATGATCAGTCTATGGATACATTTCGGGATGAGCTTGCTACTGGCATAGCTACTTCTTGGTGACTTGGTATGGTACGAAAGCGAGTTAGCAAAGATAATGTGACCTCTCATTTATTTTCTATCGAAGACATATGTTAGTCTTTGTTATGGACTTTTGTTATGATACTCATCGAATTAGAACCTTTGTTATGAACTTCATATGTTTGAGTTTATGGATTTTTCTCTATGATACTCATTTATATTTATGCAAAATTAACGACATTTTATCAATCTATAATGATGGTGCCCACAGACTACTAGCACTATGTTCCATGTCACCTGATTCGGTGTGCATCCGCTCCTCCAAATGAAAGTAACCAAAGCTATTGTTTGCTAGTCGTTGCAATTGATACAAGTTACAGTGCAAAACAAAAGAAAAAATTGATTGAAGTTGTATGAATTGATTGGGACTTGTATGGCATATTTAGCATTCCTATTACCCTTATGCGTGCCATCACAGGTAGAAACCTAGAGCTAAAGACACCTCGGTCTTCTGCTTCAATCAATATGCAACTTGATAGTACGATATCAAGCTTTATCGTGGATGAAGAACATGACCACATGTCTGCACACTGTTTAGTGTTTGGAAACTACTATTTGGACAAAGATAGCACACATCTTTATGTGATGCCGTGTAACGTGTACATGATGGCGTGTAACATGTACGTGATGGCGTGTAACGTATACAATCACGTATGAGTACAAGTATAACAGGCAAGTACAGATGCTACAGTAAAAAATACCAAGTGAACAGTAATCAATCTGGAAAAAAATACAAGTCACGAATCCAAGGGTGCTCTCGTCTTTTTACATAGATCATTCTCATTCATGGAGTGGGAGTTACCTTTCTAACCAAACACCTCCTTAGACTACTCCAACTTCTCAGGGGAGTAGATCCAAGAGTGAAGCTGGAGTTGTAAAAACTTGGAGCGGAGTCATACCAAATAGGGTCTAAGATAGACCTTCAATCAACATCAACATTCATTGCAAATAAAAATTGCTGTTTTTTTTAATAAAAAATACGGTGATTGAGGTATATTGAGCAAAATGATTCACTTTAGGACTTTTTGTCTCTATAATTGTCTTTGTTAGCTTCTTGATCTCACATTGATATTCTGACATACCCATTATCACTTTAGGATCTCTTTTGACGAACTTGCTAATTTTTGAAACTTTGCTTAAATTGTTAAAATTCATTGCTGTATCTTGAGCCTTCTAGCTTAGCTTTGATATATATGTCTTAACATGATCTTGCTAGCACTTTCATGCTTGATATGTCTTGAGTAATAGTAGAAATGCTAGCTTGTTCTTTTGGATAATCTCCAAAGCTTCTTTTACTAAAAATTGAAAAATACAAAAATAAAGCCACTCCATTGCATTTCATGCATGTTTTTTCTTATACTTTTTCCTCATTTTTGTATTTGTCATCTCTGGATGAGAGGAAGACGTGACTCCTTGATGACTCCATTATCAAAGGGGGAGAAGATATAGCAAAAGTGTTAAGAGGAGGAGCTATTTGGAGAAAAATGAATAAAACGAAAATCTTTAAAATAATGATGATCATAGTGAGGGGAGCATCTAATTTGCATTCTTGTGATTTTATTACCTTTTCTGAACTTGAATTGTAATTCTTGGAACCTCACAATGATCAAAGGTCAAATTGAACAATTGTTCTTTCATATTGACCTTAAGTGAGATTTTTTGACTCTTCTCTAGAAATTGAATCTTTCTTGCTCTCTTTTGTTTTATCTCACTTGCCTATGCTATTATGAAGCCAACTTGATCATTTCCTTTGTATTCTCTTGCTATTGGATCAAGTTGTGCCTTTGTGTGAAAACGTTGAGTGTTTTTTCGTTTTCAAACCTCAAACTTCATTTTTGGGAAATTGCCAATGTGTTCATTAGTGGGGAGATTGTAGATATCAAGGGGATATACTCATGATCTTAGGATAATGATACAATTGGCAATAGTGTTGAGGGTTTGTCGAAACACTTGTTTTCGACGAAGTTCAGTAAAATCAGTTTGATCGCAATTGAGGAGCGGTACTACCACAGCGCAGTATGACCGCAATTGAGAAGCAGTACTACCACAGCGCGGTATGACCGGATTCTAGTTGGCGGTACTATCGCAGCGCGGTAGTACCGAATTCTAGATGGCGGTACAATTTTACCAGATAGCATGTTTTTGGGAGTTTCTTCTTCCTTGAGAAATGGTATAACCACATCTCTTGAGCGGTACTACCGCAGTGCGGTAGAGCCGGAGTTTACTAGCGGTATGACCGATTTTGTTCTATTTGCTAGCCAGCTTGGCGGCGATGTTTGCAGATTAGGTCAATTTCATGGGTTTTATTGCATATGTGTTGCATGATACATGTTTTGACTAACGTGGGTCAAGTTGCGAAGAACTTGTTCCCAGAATCGATTTTTTTGTCTATTGTTGTGCAAAAAGCTTGGAGGTCAACGACGGTCAACGGTGAGGATGATCGGGACTAGGATTGGAGAGCCGAGGTCCAGGACGATCGAGGATGCCGGGTGGAGTCAGTGGACTCAAGCATGGCGCAAAATGGATAAGAATGACCGAACGGGAAGTTCGGTGCAACGGGTTGCATCAAGCGGTTCGGGTGTCGATGCAAGTACCATGGTGGTTTCGGTGGGAGCCGGATGGGTGAGACTTGCCGACATGAAGATAGTCGTTTGATCAACCTACACGTGGCGAAGCATGGGATTGCTTCATGAAGATTGGACTCAGCCTTTGGAGAATGATCGAGAAGGGGTATTTTGGTAACTTCACCAAAATACCGCCTTGATGACTTTTGGCTAAACCGCGGCACAAGATGGCGCAAGGAGATGTTTTTGGTTAAATGAAGTTAAAGATCACAAAGAAATGGATTCGGGGAGCCCGGTTCGCCATCCGCTTTGAGAAGCGTACGTGAGTGTAGACTCGTTTGTGTGTGGACTTAACGGGTGCCCATTAGGGTTTTCTCTTATGGCCTAGTCTCCACTATAAAAGGGAAGGGTGCTAGTTGTGCACCTCCCAACCCTTGTACTTAGAAACCCTAGTTTGTGTTTTAGGGATAGGAAAGGAAAGTGGAGAGGCTAGGATTCCTGGGAGTTGAATTGATTGTGTGCTCAAGTATTGAGTTTTTATCCTCCATGATGGAGTGGTTGTAAACCAACATCAGTCTCAAATCAATCCAAACAAGATTCCTCAAAATGAGTCTCCTCTTGTTCTTGCTCTCTCTTTAGTGACTTTTGGATTTTTGATGATCCCTTGGTTTTTCTTTGGTTTATTGTGGTAATCTTACTTGCTGTGATATGTGAGAGTGCAGCTAAGATCATGTTTTACCAATGAGCAAGCTTTTAGATCAAAGTTTGATTTTGGCCTGGCTTTGGAGCAACCTTCACTCAAACGGAAAAAAGGCCAGAATTTTGGCAATGATTTACAAGATCTTTGATTATAATAGGTTCCTGACATCCTAAAGAAGATATGTTTCAAGTTTCATGAAGTTTGGAGTTGTGGATCAAAAGTTGTGCCAATTTTGGATTTTGATTTCGGGCCACTACTATTCATCACACTTTTTTACCGTTCGTACTGTTCACCGATAGTCCCACACTGTGCTATTGTTTACCGATGCAACTGGCTCTTTTATCAGTACTGTTCATAGTACTGTTCATCGACGCGTTTTTGCGTTTCTTTGTTGTGCACTTCGGGGTTTTGATTGGATTCAAAACAAGACTTCTACTATGCTTGAACATTGATATTCATAGCTTTTATAGCTATTGGAGTGAAAATTCAGTTGAATTCGATCAAGGTGAAAAAGAGATAGTGCTCCTATTCACTCCCCCTCTAATCGCTGTTTCGGTCCAATAAGTGGTATTAGAGCCTGGTTAGTTCATTCTTGATCTTAACCAGTCACTGATTTTGACGATGGAGAAGTATTCCACTAAGCCACATGTCTTCGATGGGCTTGACTATGCCTATCGGAAGAATCACATTCGTGTCTACCTTCAGAGCGAAGAACCAGCCATATGGGAGGTTGTCCGAGCCCCGCTCGTCTTGCCTAAGGTTGCTATGTCGGCTTCAATAGCCCTCCTAGCTAACAACCACAAGGCAAAGAACCTCCTATATGCTGAGCTTAGTAGACAGGAATATGACATGATCTATCACCTTGAGACCATATACAAGATTTGGCACACCCTTGAAACCTACCATGAGGGTTTGTCCCAAATCAAACAAGTATGTCAAACGGTATTTAAGCGAGAATACAACAAGTTCAAGATGCGTCCTAGAGAGAGCATCATTGATGTATTCACTCACTTCAACAAGGTGCTCAATCAGTTGAGAGCGGTCTACATCGAGTATTCTCAGTCTGAGCATGCTACCCATCTCTTGGCTGCAATCAACACCAAGGAGTGGGAGATGAAGGCCGCTGCCATTGAGGAGAATGTCAATCTCTCTAATCTCACTTTGGAGTTACTCTATAGCAAGCTCAAGACTCATGAGATCAAGAGGGTTGATCATCCTAAGAAGGAAAACATGGCTTTAGTAGCTGACCCTCTTAAGAGAACTTCTGATGGCTCTTATGAATCTTCTTCTGGATTTTCACTTGCTTGTTTATCTGCAATCCATGAAGAGGAACTTGAGACTATCCCTGAGCCTAAGTTAGCCATCCTAGCCAAAAAAAGTTCACACGGGCCTATCACAATGTGAGAAACAAGAAGAGAGGTGGCGCTGTGACATGCTATGAGTGTAGAGAGTTCTACCACATCCGGGCAAACTGGTCCAAGCTAAAAGAGAAGAGCAACCACAAGGAGGAGAAGACAGCTTGGAGGAAGTCTCAAGGGAACAAGTCGAAGTTTGATGCTGCCAAGCTTGTGAAGGCCGCTCACCGGGTCCTTGCCGCTTTTGGAAAGCAATCCATGAGTGATGTGGACTCCAAGAGCGAGGAGAACAAGGAGGAGGAGCTCCCTCAAGAGGAGAAGAAAGGGAAGGTGAAGGACTTCACTAGCATGTGCTTTATGGCCGACTACATCGACGACGACATCGATAAGGTACCTCCATCCTATGAAGTTCTCTTAGCTAGGATAAGGCATTAGAGTTCATCGTCACAGTTACTGTTCATCGTCGCGTTTTTGCGTTTTTTGGTTGTGTGCTTCGGGGTTTTTATTGGATTCAAAACAACACTTCCGCTATGCTTGAATAGTGATCTTCATAGCTATTGGAGTGAAAATTGAGGTGAATCCAATCAAGGTGAAAAAGAGATAGTGCTCCTATTCACACCCCCCTCTAGTCACCGTTTCGGTCCAACAGATCTGCCCTGGTTGTAGCTAGTATAAAATGCGGGTAATAGCCCGATGAGAAAGGTTGAAGGTGGTTGAAGCCACTCTATGGTATTGGGTGGTTGAAGCTAGTATTTTACAACATTACTAAATTTCATTAAAACTAGTTTAGTCAAAATACTAGGTCCTCGGACCTTCTATTTAATCTAATTCAAATGTGGCTTCTGCAAATAAAAGAATTTTAAGCCTTCCCACGTTCAACATTGCATCTATTATAATTGCATTATGTGTGGTGGCTTGCTAAGTACATTTGTACTCATTATTGCTCAATTACTATCATCCGGTCACTGTGGAAAGAAGAAGGCTCTAAAGGTGCTTAATCCTGTTTGACAAGATCGGAGATCAAAGAGGCTAAAAACTAGGTCGTAAGCCTCAGCCGATTGCCTGTGAGCATATCTTGAGGGTCCAACTTGGGTGTTTTTTATGTTTCCACTTCCACTGCAGATATTTAAGGTATTTAGCCTGATCAATCCGGATGTAAGTCAAGCGACCGCACAGTCTATATACGCACTGTTTAATATTATGCAACCGTTTTACTTTTGCAAGATATGTGTTTGATATTCAATGATGTAACTGTGTGCACTAGCTACTGATCTATTGACAAATACTGGTATACACAGAGGGTTCTAGATGGTAAATCCGGGCCCGACACGGCATTGCATACTATTGCAACTGTGCAAGATGCATTGGAAGCATTTGTAGTATATATGTGAAGTATGATCGCTACACTATTCGCAAGTTACATAATCGCATGTCTAGTATTGCCTTGAAATGCAACCACTGATATGCTGTCCATAAGGTATTGAACCATCATAGAAAAAGACTTAAAAAGAACAACAAAGATACAGAACTTTAATTAACTCCGCTGATTGCGTCACACTATTGCGTAGTATGTTCTAAAACTCAAATTTGACATACAGCAGGTATATGTTAAAGAGTAGTTTGTATGATTCAGAACTATTTCTTGTATTTTTATTGGATTTAATTGATATATACCACTGCAAAGGTGATGTTTTATAAATGTGCCACTGAAAAGTTTTTTCTTTTAGTGTAAAGTTTTACACTGGGGAATGGTATTTTTAGAATTAAAAACTTTTTAGTAGCATATTTGAATTCATGAACTCTGCAATGATATATATCAAATTTTCCCATTTTTATTTCATACTAGCCGATTGACTCAGCGCAATTGTGCGGTGTAGTGTTGTATAGTCTAGCGTATAGGAAACAAATTAAGTCATATATATATAACCAACATGATGGGATCATATTCGTTTACACTCCTTCGTGATTCCATCATGTTGGTGCTTCGGTCAAGATTTCCTTTAAGGCCCCGTTAAGAACGGAGGGAGCAGTGATTATTGGAGCTCCAGAAATGACATCTGTTTGTCTCATGCATTTTTTCCCCAAAAAGGTTGCCAGGAAGGAACAAGTGGTTCTTACAAATCAAACAAGCCAGGACTGTAAGGATAAAAACCGAACCAACTGTAGTGGAAGAAGCGACGAGGTGGCGCCGTATCTTCCCAGACCACCGAAATCTGTTGGTCCTCCACGTCGTAAGACAAGATCTTGCCGGGTATTCCGAACAGGAGCACGCCATGCTGCCCGCTCGCCGCCGTCCCTCGTGTAACATGCAACGGCCAGAGAGCCAGGTAGTCGAACACCTTGCCGCCACGCCCCCTAATTCGCTCCCATGATTTCCTTTGGATATCCGGATACAGTTCCTTCACTCGCGTGAGGTCGACACGGTACAACACCGACCACTCGGAACAATCTCCCGCATCTCCAGCACGTCCAAGCAGGCGGTGAGCCTCTCCTCCTGCGTGTAACCGATCATCTGGAGGTGGCCACCGGACTCCCCGATGTAACCACAAATCCAGCCCTTCTCCGGTCTCGGCGGCATCGGCAGTTGCTCAGCTCCTCTCCGTCGATGACGAAGCGGAGCAGAGAGTGCGACACCATCCACACCAACGAGCCGTTCCAGAACACGCTCCGGGAGTGATGGAGCCCGGCGAACGGCTTGTTAGAGCGCTCGTACTGGAGCACCATCCGCCAAGACCGTGTCTGGGAGGAGTACACATGCACGTTGACGTTGAACTTGAACCCCAGCGCGATGATCTTGTAATGCTGCGACTTCGATGGATCGTACGCGAGGTTCATGTCGTAGCCGGCGCTGTCAGGTACGTCTATTTCGATGCACTTCTTTGTTACCGGGTTGCAGACGTAGCAACGTGCTTTGTAAACGACCGTGTTATTATCGATTGGCCGGCGACAGATCAGTAGTCCGTTGCACGAAGAGGTGACATAAATTTTGCCTGGAACGGTGTCGGGGGTTTGTGGGATGAATGAGAGGTCAGGGGTGAGATTGTTGCTGGTGGTGGTGTGTAGAGGGTTGTAGCTGAACTTCCTGTAGGATTCGTTGTTGAGGAAGAAGCCGGCAATGGAGTGACCGGCTCTGTTCCGCAAGAAGTTTGTGTGCATGAAGTGGTGTTCTGATGTCAGAGCATGCCATTGCTTGCATACGACCCGCACCCGAGCGATATGCTTTGGAGGAAGCCATGCGAGGATGTTGGCTATGATATCATCGGAGAATATAGTCTCTCCTGCCATGCGAGAGGGCCGCAAGAGCACAAAAATTGATAACAGAAGAGGAATAATACTGTAATTTCAATGAGAACAGGGTATATATAGTAGTTAACTTGTAAAGCCGGCATTCCGAAGTCTTTCAAAGAGGGCATAACACGAACAAAATAAATACCTTGTTATGCCCCCATTGGAGCGTCGTTGGTGGATTCGTCGAGAAAACTGCACAACATTTTTCTATTCAGGGTTGTTGTTCTCATCCGGCTGGCTAGCAAATTTCTTGGTTGCTACGACGACATAGGGCAATAATCAAAGAGAACAATAATAATACAATGACGCGCTGTCGTGTTGGCTTATTATCCAGAAGTCTCCTATTATCTGTTTTGTTGTTGTCAACGGTGATAGAGCTAGAAATTAGATGATAAAGATACACACTGCACACTCACAATTCTATAGTTCGTATAATAATTTCTTAATATCTTAAATCCAACACATGGGTTTCAAATTTATCAAAAACACAATGCAAATAGTTCAAATATGGTCTTGGTGGGTGTGAATCTCCTCTCCATCTTGGAAGATGGAAGGAGTAAAAGGGGATGGCATCATTGAAGACCTGATAGCGATGCCCAACAACTAGCCATACTATGCCTTAAAGCGATGATCAAAACCAAAGTTTAAGAGAAAGTACACATACCTCTGTCAAGAAGGCCTCTTCTGACCACCATTCATCTCCAACATTGTACCAAGGACTCATCTTTCTCTTCTCTGTCGCAGCTAACATGGGCAAGCTATGCTACAGCAACAAGTCAGAGGAAGAGGCAGGCTTCAACCTCATGGGGCTTCTCGTCGTGGCCATCATCGATTTGGTGTTGATGCTCCATCTCCTCCAAGTTTGAAGTCTCCAAGACTCCAACTCCAAATCAAGCAAAGAAAGCAACGGCTCCAAATCTCCAAGACTCTAACTCCAAATCATGAAATCAAGCCGGTCGCCTGGACACAGGATGCTTGCTCCCACACCGCGCGTCGCCGACGGCCGACCGCCTGGCGCCTGCTTCGGTGCTCCTAGCCTCCCGCGCCTGCTTCCCTTCCCAAATCGTGGTCTGCTAGTCTGGGGAGGAGAGATTAGTTGATTAGGGTTGCTGGGTTGGGGATTTGGGGATTTGGGGAATGGGGAGCCAGTTCAGTAAGGGAGGAAATTAGGAGAGGCACTGAACTAGCCACTAGGGGTTATGGTGGACTAATTTGCCTGCACATCGACCATCGTCGTCCGTCGAAGAGCAAGTTGCTACTGAAGAGATCCCTACTGGTTTTTTGAATTTTGGGGGGGGGGTGCCGGTGCATACCTAGCACCCCTTGGTTCCGCCCCTACTTGTCAAGGTGAAGTGTCATGAAATATCTCTACTACTTAAATATTGGAGTTTACGGTCGTCCATCCTCTTTCATGCGATGTGAGCCATTGGATCTGCCCTCCTTCATGCGATGTGAGCCGTTGGATCTGCATCTCCTTTCTCGGTTTCTCCGTGTGCATGGTTCGACGAGCGATCGTCCCCTCCCCAACCGCGACTCACCTCACTTCGACCCCCACTTCGCCTCTGCGAACCACCGCCTGACCCTCCCCCCATCCGCCCTGCTCCTCCCTTGCCCCTCGCCTACCTTCCTCGCCTCCGCGCCCTCCCCTCGCCCGCCGCTGCTACCCCCTCTCTCACCTCGCCGCCTCTCCTCTCCTCCACCTCCACTACAACATGAACACCCTTTTACCAACGCATACGTCGCAACGCTTTATGCATACGTTAAGAAGTAATATTATGGCTATGCATAATATGTGTTGCAAAACCTATTCGTCATGAATAATGTGGATGGCTACAGATAACATGTGTTGCAATCTTATTCGTTGCAAACATTTGAAATGTCTAGTTTTTTATTTTTCTTTTTGCTGAAAATTTTACAGAATAGAATCGTTTGGTACTAAAGTTCGTTGAAATTACCCACAAAATATCATTAACGATAAATGCAAATCCCCTTGTTTTTTTTCCCCGTTACATCGTCCCCTTCCCCATTATATTCCAACTGCCCTTCGGTTTTCCCCACCCACGCCGCCGGCTCCCCTCCCCTCCCCCCCCGCGGCCCACTGCCTCCTCCTTCCCGGTGCCCTCCTTCCCGGCGCTCTCCTCCCGGCTCCCTCCCCACCCACGCCACCTACACCTCCTCCTCGCTCACATGAAAGCACGCCCAGATCCGGATCTGGATCTTGCCTCGGCCGCCTCCACCTCCCTCCTCTTCCGACGGCCGCCTCCTCCATCTCCTTCCTCTTCCCGTGCCGCCCACCTCCTCTTCCTCACTGGCCGGCCACCGGCCTACTCCGTCGACCCCGCCGCCCAAGTCCCTCTCCTCCCCGTCTCTCCCCCGAGCGACGCCGCCCCGCTCCCCTTCTGCTCCTCCTCCTTCCACATCCCATGCCGCCGCCGAGCTCTCTCCTCCTCCCTCCTATCCGGCGTCGCCTCCCCATCCAGCGAACTCCCAGCGCAGATACAGCATCAGCCCCCCCTCCGGCTGCCTCCCTTTTTTGTTTGGCAAATTGTACAAATCTAATGCTTTTCTTTGACTATGAAGTGCTTATTTTGGGAATCTTTTGATTAGGCTCATACAAGGGAGCTTGAGGTCGAAGTGAAGCTACTTGAGAACAGAACCTCACCCCAACATTGTTGTGAGTAGATGCTACATTGTAAATTACTTTGATGAGTTTATCACTGAAGAGTGGTTTTGATTCAATGCATTTGTTTATCAGATCATCAGGAAGTACACTAAGAATCTTTAGCATGCCCTGAAGTATTTACAACACAATGGAATCATACACAGCGATATAAAGGCATGAAAACCGGTCTAGTATTATAATTTTGTCTCCTTGAATGCTTTTGTTGCTCTGGTTATAATGTGGAATTTATGATAAAGGGCGTTGGATGCCCTGCTCGCTTTCTAGCGAGCGGCTGATGCTGATGCAGCGAGGTGCGTGTCTACATGATGCTACGTCATTTGCTATTGTGCTTCTGATTGTTTTTCGAATGATTTGTGGAGTTGGTCTATCCCAGGCACGCCAAGGAGGTGTGCGATGCAATCGTAGCAAAGTGCCTTACTGGTTTAGTGTGGTTTCTTATGTAATTACCTATTTTGAATTTAAGGCACATGCGGGGCAATTTGTTATGATGTTATAACCTTCTTCAAGTGGAAATATTTTAAATTAACATTTGTTTTGTCATTGATCCGATGTTCTCTTCGGGCTGGTGGTGTGTGTGTTCAGATCTTAGCGATTAAAAGTGTTCTCCGAAGCCGCTTAGTGTGATTCAAGGTCCACAGCCATTGGAAAACCATCACATCTCTTTGCAATTGTGTATCGCATGGCAAAACAAGGTCAAGGACAGGTATAAGTGTGCATGGTATTTGTCATGCTGATATTGTTGCGAAGTATTGTTGAACCTCTTGTCTGTGTTTTGAAATTTTAGGTCCTTGTATGTGCACCAAGTAATGTTGCAGTTGATCAGTTGGCAGAGAAGATAAGCTCAACTGGTCTCAAGGTAAATGGTGAATTTACCATTTATTTCAATTTTCTACAGTTTCCCAACTGACCTTTTTCGGACTTGTCTACTATCTATTGAGTATGGCATCTACTGTGAGTGCTAAAACCATTATAGGCAGGTAGACGTTTTCAAATTACAAGCTTGGCCTCAGCAGATGTTGATACTGTTTAGTTAGTTTTCATATGCTTTAGCTGATTGCAAGAGTAATTGAAAACATGACTTGCACAGTTGGATGTGGTACCCAGTACTCACATTGTGAACTGGTAAAGTACGGTATTTCTATGTTTTTGGGCACGCTTTCTTTGTGATGCTTCAATTAATTACTCATGAATGATCTGTTATTATAATAAACAACAAAATCTTTTTTTTTTTTTCTTTTGCAGCTTTGATATTGATGGTGGGTCGCAGCAAGGACTTCCATTGAGTGGACTTTGAATTCTTTCTGCATAATACACGTTCTCAAGCTTGAGTAGTAGCATTTTTTTCAGCAGAACTAATTGATGTAGGTATCTCCTAGATCGTAAACATAATTATCCTCTTCTTTGTGTAGCATACAACTTATAATAACTTTTTGTAGCTACTAAGTGTCTCAGAGTATAGTGATCCCTAAAATATATATCCTATGTTGCTAAATTTGTTCGGTGGATATCGAGCTCAACCAATTTATCAAAGGTTATTCAGATGGTCACAAGGGAAAGATGGCCGATTAATGATGCTGAAATTGAAAGAGTGGCCTCCACCTAGTGTATTAGAGGAGTTTCACAGTGCCAAAGGCCGAGTTTATTGTCAATTTTCCGTTAGTTGATTTTATTCATTCTAGGCGGGTTTCCTAAATCTTGTCGCTAAGTTACCCCAGATGCCCTCTGACTGAGGTAGGCCTGAAGTCATTGATTGCATATGGAAGGCATCCGAACTTGGTAAAGGTGATTCAAAGACAACTCGATGGTTAACATGGGTGATGTGGTAAGTTGGCTTTTGCTATATTTACACTTCAAATTTCTTGTCATTTCATTGAAAGTGAGCATTTGTTTTACAGGGAATGTTGGCATATAGAACAACTTGAGTTTTTCACCTGTTCCTTGGCAACTTACTAAATGAATAAAAGTTTTGTATGTGACCGTGTGTTCTTAAGATGGATTAAGCCATGGTAGTAATATCATATATCCAAGATGCAATAATATTTGATCAAATATTTGTTGGTCTTTCTGCAGTTATTAATCTTTTATGCTTGAGGATTGAGCAGAAATGGAAAAGCTTGTGCTTCTTAGCCACCATTCAATTTATTCTAATACCATTGTCGAAAAAAGAAAACTCTAGTGAGATTCTATTTTGATACTTACATGAATGCTATGTTATAGTCAGAATTGATTCAGAAGAGTATAGTCAGTGGTTGATTCAGATATAGTACATTTTTTCTTTCTTAATTCCAATACTTTTCTACCTCTGTTACCTACACGTGCAAGGCTTATTCAGATTAATTCAAAAGCATGGAAGCCATATTACACCCTGGTTGTGCACTTTAAAAGCATTTACTTTTTCATACGGTCATTCTTGAAACTGAAAATGTTGATATATCACTATTTGTTTGGCTTTTTCATACTCTTTCTGTTTGGTATATCACTGTCTGTTTACTCTCTTGTTTGATACTTGAAAATGTTGATGTTCCAGGCTGAAAGGATCGATTGATGATTTCAGATATTATAATATTTGCTTGGGAGACGATGAAGGACAATAAATGAAGCAAAATTGATAGAAATACATAGAATTTTACATTCTAAGGCTAGATGATGTATGAAGTGGTGTATTGACAAATTCGAGTTGTACGTATGAATGATGCAAATAATGTATTCTGAGATTTTTCTCAAATAATATTTTCTGAGTTATTTTCTCTATGCAATGGAATAATTGTTTTATGGTACCTTTATTGTGATTTATTAAATTGGAATATTTTGAAGTACCAAAATATCCCGGGTAGAAAATAATGAAATGGGTTGAAAATAAAGAAACATGTTGCAACGCTTATATATTTTGCAAATAAAATAATTTAATCATTTGCCTATAGAAAGTACCAACGCATACAAGTATTGCTACAACCTTATATATGTGTTGCAAGGTAGCAACGCTTCTTCTTGTATGTTACCAACGCTTAAATATGTGTTGTGATAGACCCTTGCAACGGCAGTAATAACAACGCATAGACAATGCGTTGGTATAGACCATTACAACGCTTATGTGGACTATTAGCAACGTATGTATGCGTTGGTAAAGGGGTGTTCCTGTTGTAGTGCTCCCATCCACGAACCACACACCAAACCACTGCCTGACCCTCCCCCATCCGCCCTACGCCTCCCTCGCCCGCCTCCTTGCCTCCGTGCCCACCCCACCCCACCCCAGCCGCTGTCGTCCCCACCCCACAAGGGCTACTTTCCGAAGCGCGGCGAGACCCTCGAGCTCACCTGCGAGGGCTCGCATTCAAGGGAAAGGGTGTCTGTAAGGTCGCCGGATCCACCTTCGTGCTACTCTATGACAGCACTCTCCCCAGTGAGCGCCTCCTCGCCCGCGTTCTCCGCCTCCACCGTGGCGCCTTTGCCGTGGCCACCAAGCTCAGGACGCTTGAGCCCTACGACGACGCTGTGGAAGCCCCTTGCCCCCTCGCCGCGGACTGCGGGGGTTGCAAGACCTAGTCCCTCTAGGTTCGTGACTTGCTTGTAAACTTCGGCAAGTTTGATCCCAAGAACTGGGAGAGCTCGGAGCCCGATGCCATCCTCAAGCCCATTGTGTTTGTGCGATAAGATATTTCAGACAGAACAAGGTGAAGTTTGGGTGTGGTGGTTATGAGGGCTTTTTGGTGCGAAAGATGACACCTTTTTTGGTTGTCGTGTTTGCAGATGGAGTTCTCGTTTGGGACAAAGAGGTGGATGCAAAGGGAGTGGAAGGGGGAGAAGGAGGAGGTGGTGAAGGGGGAAAAGAGGGAGGTTGGTAGTTATGCGCTTGGATTGCACGCACCAAGGTCTTCGACAAGGTGCTTCACGTCGAGAAGTGTTTGCTGCAAAGCGAGCCGGCAGATAAGGTGATGAACTGCTCGATGATCATGTATTAGATTCACTTCGTTCAAAATAAAATGATGATGTATTGGATCTAAGTGTTTATACTAAATTTAAATTTTAGATCGGTTGAAGTGTGGTGGTAGAGGTAGCCCCACACTTTTAGCTTGATGGTTGGATCATTTGGTACTTTTCTGGTTGTATTGGTTGGTTAGCTTGAAGCGTTAAAGTTTAGTTTTTAATTTGTGTGCATTTTTGTAATACGTGACTCTGTAACAAGGGTGGTTTAGGTAGTGTCTCTTGTTGGCACTTATTAATTAGGTTGTGCATTAGAGTTAAACATTACATTCAAGAGATCTGAGGCGTGCATTGCTAGGATTATGTGCGTATATATTGCTAAATTCTTATGATCATTCTGCATTTGAGAAGTCTAGAACTATGCAACTCGGTGATTGTGTAAATGGCTCAAAGCTTGACTACTTGTGCCATATTGCATTGCTTATGCTATGTTGTTGTGGAGTTTATGAGGTTGGGTGCATTCCTGGGACCATCCTGTTAACTATTAGTGGTGGAGGTCAGTTTTTGTTTGTTCGTTCAATTTTGTGTGATTATGTTACTGTACTATTATTGAACTGGTCAACACATAGCACATTGGTTCTTACTGTTTGATTACAGGTGATGGAATGCTGAATTGATTAGGTGCTAATTTCCATAGGTTCTTGTAGTTGTTCAAGAAAGTTGTATGGATCCGTCTCTTGGCCTCACGCCGCATTTATGTCCACAAGCACATTGGGTTTCTCAAGCATCTTATGAAAAGAACTGGAAGGTATGGTGGCCCATCTGATTGTGTTTTTCACTTGTTCTACCAGTGATGTTGTATATCTCATTTTTCATGTCTAAAACCTGAGTGTATTGTATTGCATTCTGATTCATAATATGCTATTATATCTTAATTGCTAAAACTTAGCAACGCAATGACACTGATGCAATGGACTCAAACAAATTAAGATAGCATTATAAATTGGATTGATATATGTTGCTTTTTACAATAGAGCAACATAATATGGTTTTGGTATTTAAATGGTTACTCAAGTTATTGCCTTTGGCTTCATTAACTGCTTGACCATATAGTTATATCTAGAACGACATTCTGCATAAAGTTGTGTGGATCTGTCTCTTGGCCTCACGCCTTACGATGTCCACAAGCACATTGGGTTTCTCAAGCATCTTATGATAAGAACTGGAAGGTATGGTGGCCCATCTGATTGTGTTTTTCACTTCTTCTACTAGTGATGCTGTATATCTCATTTTTCATGTCTGAAACCTGAGTGTACTGTATTGCATTCTGATTCATAATATGCTATTATATCTTAATTGTTAAAACTTAAGAACGCAATGACACTGATGCAATGGACTCAAACAAACTAAGATAGCATTATAAATTGGATTGATATATGTTGCTTTTACAATAAAGCAACATAATATGGTTTTCGTATTTAAATGGTTACTCAAGTTATTGCCTTTGGCTTCATTAACTGCTTGACCATATAGTTATATCTAGAATGACATTCTGTATAAAATTTTTAATTGAAAAAAAGTATAGCTGATAAGGCAGGGACAAATCATGTAGTTGTTTCACACACAAACAAAGAAACTATTCAACCTCTTGTTGCCTTCTGAGCAATTCTTTTTGCATGATGAGCACTTTTAAAGATTCCATTTTGTCTGTTATTCTAGAGATATCAACACTGGTGCTCCAAAAGTGATGGTCAATATTGTGACATCATATTATAAACCAGAGCTACTGGCGCCTCTTGTTAACAATATCACAAAAGTACCACTTCTCCTTCTTGTTAGATGAATACAATTTTTCACATAATAGCATTCATCCTCACGTAATGAATTGACACTTGTATCAGTTAATGCATGTTTCCTCATGCTATTTATAGGAATTTATAAAATTCGATCATATTCGCTTCGTTGCATGATCTGAAATTCTGAACCTTTAGATGTTTGCTGAGGTCTTAGGAGAATTTCCTCTTGCTTCTGCTCGTGGAGTGCCCAGGTGCTACAACAACAGGAGTCATCCAATGCAAAATATTAAGAGATGATCGATAGTGATGTTCTATGGATCTATCACTTATACATCATACTTGTTTCCTAACTGAGGAAAATGTGAAAATTAATGTTCTATGGCTCCTCAGGGTAGATCATTAGATATCTGTAAACACTCATTTACCTGACTTAATCTGATTATATAAGCTAGAAAAAAAAAGGAGAAGCTAGACATTTTATGATACGATTATCAATTTTTCTGCATGTTTGCACATTACCCAACGTTGTATTATTCATCAATTTGTTTGTCATTCTAATAATTCCTTCGAATTGATAAATTATCCATATCCTGTATTAGGGGCACATGGATACAAAAACTAAATGATATTGGGAGGCAGCAAGCTATTGCGGTATGGTATGAGTTAATCAGATTATCATAAGATGTTTCTAGTAGCATATCTTATGTGGAGCTTGTTTGACGTTAATGTTAAGGTTGCTCATTGGATGTCTAAAGAAGCCAAGCCGACTGCCATATACTCATCTGATCTGAAGCGAGTGGTACAGACTGCACACAAAAAATTGCAATTTACCAAATGTATGTTTATTCAACTTTTGCCTTTTTACGTTGTTTGAACTTTAAATATCTCAGGCTGATGATCCGCGTTTATTCCATGTCTAGCAATGTATATTTTCTAATTTGTACAAGATTATTTTGTAAGTTGTACAATGAAGACCGATGGAGCTTGCAGACAAGTAGGCTCGATCGATTAGGGACTCTAAGTAGTTAGTATACTGTTATTATTTTCGAATAATCGCACGCAATATGCCTCTGTCTCTGACAATAACTGCTAGGCGACGTGGAGGAGTTACTACTCTAGCAATAACTACCATCAACGTGGCCATTATATGAAATGATGAGGCTCTTAGCCTAGAGAAACGGTGTCGGGACCCAAAATATGCAATCGACCCTCGTGTATAATGCACTAGTCCAGATCACACTAATGCACACAAGGTCAACACGGTGAATATCGATCCACACAAGCGATTAATAACATAAACGAGTAATTTGATAAAAAATAGTTGTTTTGACCTTATGGTCGAGTTTACAATTATTAGGCCACGCAGGGCTAGCAAAGAAATAAAATAGCAGCGGAACGAAGAAACTTCAGCAGAATCCCATCAATTCACCACAGGCAACTGACTGGGATCAAGACCCTACGATCAAGCACCTTCGATGAACTCCTCCTCGAAACCAGGTGAAGACTCCTCCTCTTCTGTTGCATGTTTTACAACAAGCATGAATACACACCGTACTCGCAAGTCATACCACATAAATGCAATTATAGATGCAGGCTTATTCCAAAGGAATGGCTTCTGTGGTTATTTTGCAGAAATGCAACATTTGCAATTTAAATACAAGTAATAGATTGAAAGCATAATTTAAAACAAATAGCCAATAATAATTTGACAGATTTATTTCACAAAGACACATAGCCTAAACAAGTTATTCACATAGCCATATGACTTAAGTCACACACTCCTTCCCAAGGTTTTCACGAAAATCTACCCCTTGTGTGAAATCCCGAGCATTCCATGATCATGACGCGCTATTCAATAGATTGTTTAACACTCTGCGAGTTTGTACACTTTACCCACAAGATACAACTAGTGTAGCTAGCACTAGCCGTAACAAAACAGTTCGAAACTTCATCTTAACATTGACACTCCCAAAGTGCTTACAAACCGCTGACAACCCGACACAGAAGTCGATCGACACACACCGTTGGACAGTGGGACATGGCGAACCGCCCGTGATGTGACTACTTGGTAGCACACCTCCACCCATGCACACAGCCCTAACCTACTACCCGAGTAATTAATGTCAAGACTCCATAACTTACTAAGTTAGGCCCGTCCCCATACCGGGCATGTGGTTGTACGAGAGGCTCACCAAATAGCGCACAAAGTTAAGTCCTTAATTGACCAAGGCAAGACTTCCAAATAAACTACAAATCCCTATGCACACAGGTTATTAAGCCCATGCACATAGCTCCACCAAAATATCACACAGTCCACTTGCCTCCGTCTAAATCCTTTCCCACCCTCTTGGTTAAGTGCAACATATGCCATCAACGAGTAATAGCACATAGAGCACACAGTTTCTATCACATAGTTCCATAGTCACTTAATCAAGTTTATATTTGCAACTTACATGAGATGATGACTCGTAGCATGGCTAAGCAAACTAATCGCATCAACCAACCCACGTTGGTAATACACTAGCACCAACTAAATTAACCAAACTAGGGTGACAAAAGATTATGGCATACAATTAGACAAGGAGGTCATAACAGATTGGATATTAACTAATCCCAAAAGCATTGAAATAAATAATTAAAGTAAATGCAATACTTTGAATCAATATAACTTTTAAAAACTGGGTTCAATATGATCAAAGGTATAACTTGCCTTGGAAAAGGTCTAAGTACTGATCTTGCTCTTGAGGTACTCCTTCTTCTTCAAATCTTCCCGAAGTATCGACGTCTACTCGCAAACGAAACAAACAAACAAACAAAATAAATAAATAAAAACAGAGGCAAAACAAACTCCAAAAATTAAATAAAAATCTCAGATAGATAGATCTTGAATTTAAATGAATTTAGAAATTTGAATGGATTGAATCGGAGTTCGGATGCAAAAGATATGGGCTTGGGAAGTTTGAATCTAAAAGAAAACCCTAAAACTGATTATTCCAAATTTCCGAATTATTTCTTAAAAGAAAAATTGGATTATTACGCAACGATGACGTCATCACTCAGAATTAAAGAATTAAAAGAAAATCTGACATGTGGGACCCACACGCCAGTGAGATGGCTCACGATGAACCAAGTTCACCGAACCGATTTGGACCTGGCTCAGGCTGGCGTGGCGCACCCGCGCACGTGGCGCTGACGTGGCGCCGACGCCGGCGCCTACATGGCTGACACGATGTGCCATGGGAGCAAGGTCGTTGAGGTGGCGGCTGATGTGGGCGGCGGCAAGGACGGTGGCGCACGGGAACCGAGGGTTCCGACGAACGGTGGCGACTCACCGGCGGCGGATGCTACAGGGAGGTAGAGGGTGAGACGGGGAACTCAGGGGTGGGCTCACGGGTGCTCAAGGACGATTGTGGTGGCCGGCGGTGAGGTAGAAGCGGCGGCGGGGCTTCGGGCTTGACGGCGACGGCGCTAGAGGGCTTCTCCGGCGAAACGAAGGTGACCCTGGGGTTTCTCCTGCTCGTGCGATGCCGACGGTGCGGATGTCGAGGCTCCAGTGGCTTCGGGTGCGACGGAATCGTTCGTCGGGGCAAGCGGCTCCAAAACCCTAAAACTCCAAATTCCGGCGGTGCTAGGGCTCGAGAGGGGCGGTGGTTTGAGGGTTTGAGGTGCGGGGCGACGGCGATCCCGAGGCGCCCTTTATAGGGTCCGGGGAGGCACGGATATGGAAACACCCAAATCGTATTCGAGATGAACACGAAAACAAATCCAGGAAATCTTGAAGATAAGAAGCGAATTGAGATAAGATTTCAACAGAAACGATTGCGGGAGAGATAGAGACACGATTTTGACACGGTTTCTAGAAGAAAACATTTGAAAACTCCATTTTCATGGCGAGCTTTGAGGAGCTTCAATGGCGGCCGTGACGAGAGCTCCGCGGAGAAGAAACCGAGTCGGAGACGACGACTCTGGGCGGGCCCACCTGTTAGAGGGACACGGAGGCGGATGCGCGCGGGCGTTGATCCAACCGTTCCACGTTGATCCAACGGTGGGGAAAGAACGGGCCAGTTGGGCCGCGCGCGGAAAAGGGAACTGGGCCAGAGAGATTCGGCCCGAACTGTTTACTGAGATTTTAATTACTTTTTCTTTTTAAGAAAATACCAGAAATCCAAATAAGCAATAGAAAATAGCAAACGAACTTGGAAAAATTCCAGAAAAATCTGGAAAATATATCCAAGCCCAAAGAATCCAAATAAAATAGTTTTGACCATTGTTGATGTTGACTTTAATCATATTAAATTGTTTTGATGTACAAAGTCCATATTTAAGCTTTTGAATTAAATTCAAATAAAAGCAAATGGTGAATTTTCTCCTACTAACTATTTAAAAGATTTTTTTGAAGCTCAGAAAATTGGGATGTTACAAATGGCCACCTCTTTGCACACTATATAATGGCTACAGGCAGACAGAGACAGGGAGGGAGGATCAAGAACATAAGACATTAGACTTTAGTCTTTCTCTTGATTTGTAACCAGCATACTCAATATAGCCATCCAGGAGTAGGGTTGTTATTCTCTCCGGAGAAGACCCGAAGCTATATAAAATCCCTGGGTCGTTCTCTCAACGTGATCAATCTTGGAGACCCCCCCTCCCAATCAAACAATCATATGTAACATCGGTTCTAAAACACCGACAAGGTGAAAAAGAGATAGTGCTCCTATTCAACCCCCCCTCCTTTAGTCGTCGTTTCGGTCCAATAGATCTATCACCTTGTAGCTAGTATAAAATGCGGGTAATAGCCCGATGAGAAAGGTTGAAGGTGGTTGAAGCCACTCTATGGTATTGGGTGGTTGAAGCTACTTTAGAATATTTGGAGGTTGAAACATTCGCTAATATTTTACAAAATTACCCAATTTCATTAAAACTGATTTAGTCAAAATACTAGGTCCTCAGACCTTCTATTTAATCTAATTCAAATGTGGCTTCTGCAAATAAAAGAACTGCAAGCCTTCCATTGTTCAACATTGCATCTATTATAATTACATTATGTGTGGTGGCTTGCTAAGTACATTTGTACTCATTGTTGCTCAATTACTATCATCCAGTCACTGCAAAAAGAAGAAGGCTTTGAGGGCACTTAATCCTATTCGACAAGACCGGAGATCAAAGAGGCTAAGAACTAGGTCGCAAGCCCCAGCCGATTGCCTGTGAGCATATCTTGAGGGTCCGACTTGGGTTTTATTTATGTTTCCACTTCCACTGCAGATATTTAAGGTATTTGGCCTGATCAATCCGGATGTAAGTCAAGCAACCGTACTGTCTATCTATTCACTGTTTAATATTATGCAACCATTTTACTTTTGCAAGATATGTGTTTGATATTCAATGATGTAACTGTGTGTATTAGCTATTGATCCATTTACTAATGCTGGTATACATAGAGGGTTCCAGATGGTAAATCCGGGTCCCGACACGGCACTGCATACTATTGCAACTGCGCAAGATGCATTGGATTTTAGTATATATGTGAAGTATGATCGCTACACTATTCGCAAGTTACATAATCGCATGTCTATTATTGCCTTGAAATGCAACCACTGATACGCTGTCCATAAGGTACTGAACCATCATAGAAAAAGACTTAAAGAGAACAACAAAAATACAGAACTTTAATTAACTCCGCTGATTGCGTCACACTATTGCGTAGTATGTTCTAAAACTCAAATTTGACTTACAGCAGGTATATGTTAAAGAGCAGTTTGACAGCGCAATTGTGCGGTGTAGTGTTGTATAGTCTAGCGTCTAGGAAACAAATTAAGTCATATATATAGTTGATTTGAGAGGCATCCAATCCAAAAGAATCACGAAGGAGTGTAAACGAATATGATCCCATCATGTTGGTGTTTCGGTCAAGATTTCCTTTAAGGCCCCGTTAAGAACGGAGGGAGCAGTGATTATTGGAGCTCCAGAAATGACATCTTTGTCTCATGCATTTTTTCCCCAAAAAGGTTGCCAGCAAGGAACAAGTGGTTCTTACAAATCAAACAAGGCAGGACTGTAAGGATAAAAACCGAACCAACTGTAGTGGAAGAAGCGACGAGGTGGCGCCGTATCTTCCCAGACCACCGAAATCTGTTGGTCCTCCACGTCGTAAGACAAGATCTTGCCGGGTATTCCGAACAGGAGCACGCCATGCTGCCCGCTCGCCGCCGTCCCTCGTGTAACAAGCATCGGCCAGAGAGCCAGGTAGTCGAACACCTTGCCGCCACGCCCCCTAATTCGCTCCCATGATTTCCTTTGGATATCCGGATACAGTTCCTTCACTCGCGTGAGGTCGACACGGTACAACACCGACCACTCGGAACAATCTACCCGCATCTCCAGCACGTCCAAGCAGGCGGTGAGCCTCTCCTCCTGCGTGTAACCGATCATCTGGAGGTGGCCACCGGACTCCCCGATGTAACCACAAATCCAGCCCTTCTCCGGTCTCGGCGGCATCGGCAGCTTGCTCAGCTCTTCTCTGTCGATGACGAAGCGCAGCAGAGAGTGCGACACCATCCACACCAACGAGCCGTTCCAGAACACGCTCCGGGAGTGATGGAGCCCGGCGAACGGCTTGTTAGAGCGCTCGTACTGGCGCACCATCCGCCAAGACCGTGTTATTATCGATTGGCCGGCGACAGATCAGTAGTCCGTTGCACAAAGAGGTGACATAAATTTTACCTGGAACGGTGTCGGGGGTTTGTGGGATGAATGAGAGGTCAGGGGTGAGATTGTTGCTGGTGGTGGTGTGTAGAGGGGTGTAGCTGAACCAGGGTTTTGGATTTCGTTTCGGTTAAAAATTCGGCTTCAACCGAAATTGGCAAAATTTCGAAGTTTTCGGTTTCAATTCGTCCAAATTGGCGAAATCTGAATTTGAAATTTCACCGAAATTCGTCCAAAACGCCACTCCCGCCGTCCCGCGCAGGATGCGCTGCAGGCTGCAAGCCTGCAGCCCGCGCGTCGCCGCCGCCTCGTACTCCCGCCGTCACGCTGCAGGCACGCCGCCGCCTGGTGCTCCCAGCCTCCCACTCCCGCCGTCCCGCTGCCGCCTCGTGCTTTCGCGCTGCCGCCGCAAGGCTCCCGCCGTCACGCTGCTGCGAGCACGCCGCCGCTGGTGCTCCCAGCCTCCCACTCCCGCCGTCCCGCTGCTGCCGCCTGCGTGCTCGCGCTGCCGCCGCCGCGCGCGCTCCGCCGTCACGCTGCTGCGAACACGCCGCCGCTGGTGCTCCCAGCCTCCCACTCCCGCCGTCCCCGCTGCCGCCTAAGTGCTCGCGCTGCCGCCGTCGCCACGCTGCAAGCGCGCCGCCGCTGGACCAGAGAAGTTGGGGATTTTGGATTTGGAGCCTGGAGGTAGCTAGGGCAGCACGGGAGGGGGTAGTAAGGGCAGGCGTTGGTGGGCTTTTGGGCCGTGGGGGGGAGAGGCTGCAGTAGGTCGAAGCAAGATTCAAATGGCCTCGAATTTTTTTGCTCGAAAGGCCTAAATTTCGGATCTGAGCGAAATGTGCGAAATTTCGCGAAATTTCGACGAAATTTGGAACCCTGAGCTGAACTTCCTGTAGGATTCGTTGTTGAGGAAGAAGCCGGCAAGGGAGTGACCGGCTCTGTTCCGCAAGAAGTTTGTGTGCATGAAGTGGTGTTCTGATGTCAGAGCGTGCCATTGCTTGCATACGACCCGCACCCGAGCGATATGCTTTGGAGGAAGCCATGCGAGGATGTTGGCTATGATATCATCGGAGAATATAGTCTCTCCTGCCATGCGAGAGGGCCGCAAGAGCACAAAAATTGATAACAGAAGAGGAATAATACTGTAATTTCAATGAGAACAGGGTATATATAGTAGTTAACTTGTAAAGCCGGCATTCCGAAGTCTTTCAAAGAGGGCATAACACAAACAAAATAAATACCTTGTTATGCCCCCATTGGAGCGTCGTTGGTGGATTCGTCGAGAAAACTGCACAACAATTTTCTATTCAGGGTTGTTGTTCTCATCCGGCTGGCTAGCAAATTTCTTGGTTGCTACGACGACATAGGGCAATAATCAAAGAGAACAATAATAATACAATGACGCGCTGTCGTGTTGGCTTATTATCCAGAAGTCTCCTATTATCTGTTTTGTTGTTGTCAACGGTGATAGAGCTAGAAATTAGATGATAAAGATACACACTGCACACTCACAATTCTATAGTTCGTACAATAATTTCGTAATATCATAAATCCAACACATGGGTTTCAAATTTATCAAAAACACAATGCACATAGTTCAAATAAGGTCTTGGTGGGTGTGAATCTCCTCTCCATCTTGGAAGATGGAAGGAGTAAAAGGGGATGGCATCATTGAAGACCTGATAGCGATGCCCAACAACTAGCCATACTATGCCTTAAAGCGATGATCAAAACCAAAGTTTAAGAGAAAGTACACATACCTCTGTCAAGAAGGCCTCTTCTGACCACCATTCATCTCCAACATTGTACCAAGGACTCATCTTTCTCTTCTCTGTCGCAGCTAACATGGGCAAGCTATGCTACAGCAACAAGTCAGAGGAAGAGGCAGGCTTCAACCTCATGGGGCTTCTCGTCGTGGCCATCATCGATTTGGTGTTGATGCTCCATCTCCTCCAAGTTTGAAGTCTCCAAGACTCCAACTCCAAATCAAGCAAAGAAAGCAACGGCTCCAAATCTCCAAGACTCTAACTCCAAATCATGAAATCAAGCCGGTCGCTGGACACAGGATGCCTGCCCCACACCGCTGTCGCCGACGGCCGACCGCCTGGCGCTGCCGGTGCTCCTAGCCTCCTTTGCTTCCTTCCCAAATCGTGGTCTGCCGGTGCAGGGAGGAGAGATTAGTTGATTAGGGTTGCTGGGTTGGGGATTTGGGGATTTGGGGAATGGGGAGCCAGTTCAGTAAGGGAGGAGATTAGGAGAGGCACTGAACTAGCCACTAGGGGCTATGGTGGACTAATTTGCCTACACATCGACCATCGTCGTCCGTCGAAGAGCAAGTTGCTACTGAAGAGATCCCTACTGGTTTTTTGAATTTTGGGGGTTGCCGGTGCATACCTAGCACCCCTTGGTTCCGCCCCTACTTGTCAAGGTGAAGTGTCATGAAATATCTCTACTACTTAAATATTAGAGTTTACGGTCGTCCATCCTCTTTCATGCGATGTGAGCCATTGGATCTGCCCTCCTTCATGCGATGTGAGCCGTTGGATCTGCATCTCCTTTCTCGGTTTCTCCGTGTGCATGGTTCGACGAGCGATCGTCCCCTCCCCAACCGCGACTCACCTCACTTCGACCCCCACTTCGCCTCTGCGAACCACCGCCTGACCCTCCCCCATCCGCCCTGCTCCTCCCTTGCCCCTCGCCTACCTTCCTTGCCTCCGCGCCCTCCCCTCGCCCGCCGCTGCTACCCCCTCTCTCACCTCGCCGCCTCTCCACTCCTCCACCTCCCATCCACGAACCCCACACCAAACCACCGCCTGACCCTCCCCCATCCGCCCTACGCCTCCCTCGCCCGCCTCCTTGCCTCCGTGCCCACCCCACCCCACCCCACCATGTCGTCCCCACCCCACAAGGGCTACTTTCCGAAGCGCGGCGAGACCCTCGAGCTCACCTGCGAGGGCTCGCATTCAAGGGAAAGGGTGTCTGCAAGGTCGCTGGTTCCACCTTCGTGCTACTCTATGACAGCACTCTCCCCAGTGAGCGCCTCCTCGCCCGCGTTCTCCGCCTCCACCGTGGCGCCTTTGCCGTGGCCACCAAGCTCAGGACGCTTGAGCCCTACGACGACGCTGTGGAAGCCCCTTGCCCCCTCGCCGCAGACTGCGGGGGTTGCAAGACCTAGTCCCTCGTGTGCGCCATGCAGATCCAACACAAGTACCTCTAGGTTCGTGACTTGCTTGTAAACTTCGGCAAGTTTGATCCCAAGAACTGGGAGAGCTCGGAGCCCGATGCCATCCTCAAGCCCATTGTGCTGTGCGATAAGATATTTCTGTACATGAACAAGGTGAAGTTTGGGTGTGGTGGTTATGAGGGCTTTTTGGTGCGAAAGATGACACCTTTTTTGGTTGTCGTGTTTGCAGATGGAGTTCTCGTTTGGGACAAAGAGGTGGATGCAAAGGGAGTGGAAGGGGGAGAAGGAGGAGGTGGTGAAGGGGGAAAAGAGGGAGGTTGGTAGTTATGCACTTGGATTGCACGCACCAAGGTCTTCGACAAGGTGCTTCACGTCGAGAAGTGTTTGCTGCAAAGCGAGCCAGCAGATAAGGTGATGAACTGCTCGATGATCATGTATTAGATTCACTTCGTTCAAAATAAAAAAGATGATGTATTGGATCTAAGTGTTTATACTAAATTTAAATTTTAGATCGGTTGAAGTGTGGTGGTAGAGGTAGCCCCACACTTTTAGCTTGATGGTTGGATCATTTGGTACTTTTCTGGTTGTATTGGTTGGTTAGCTTGAAGCGTTAAAGTTTAGTTTTTTAATTTGTGTGCATTTTTGTAATACGTGACTACAGAACAAGGGTGGTTTAGGTAGTGTCTGCTGTTGGCACTTATTAATTAGGTTGTGCATTAGAGTTAAACATTACATTCAAGAGATACAGACGTGCATTGCTAGGATTATGTGCAGAAGTATATTGCTAAATTCTTATGATCATTCTGTACGAGAAGTCTAGAACTATGCAACTCGGTGATTGTGTAAATGGCTCAAAGCTTGACTACTTGTGCCATATTGCATTGCTTATGCTATGTTGTTGTGGAGTTTATGAGGTTGGGTGCATTTCTGGGACCATCCTATTAACTGTTAGTGGTGGAGGTCAGTTTTTGTTTGTTCGTTCAATTTTGTGTGATTATGTTACTGTACTATTATTGAACTGGTCAACACATAGCACATTGGTTCTTACTGTTTGATTACAGGTGATGGAATGCTGAATTGATTAGGTGCTAATTTCCATAGGTTCTTGTAGTTGTTCAAGAAAGTTGTATGGATCCGTCTCTTGGCCTCACGCCTTACGATGTCCACAAGCACATTGGGTTTCTCAAGCATCTTATGAAAAGAACTGGAAGGTATGGTGGCCCATCTGATTGTGTTTTTCACTTGTTCTACCAGTGATGTTGTATATCTCATTTTTCATGTCTAAAACCTGAGTGTATTGTATTGCATTCTGATTCATAATATGCTATTATATCTTAATTGCTAAAACTTAGCAACGCAATGACACTGATGCAATGGACTCAAACAAATTAAGATAGCATTATAAATTGGATTGATATATGTTGCTTTTTACAATAGAGCAACATAATATGGTTTTGGTATTTAAATGGTTACTCAAGTTATTGCCTTTGGCTTCATTAACTTCTTGACCATATAGTTATATCTAGAACGACATTCTGCATAAAGTTGTATGGATCTGTCTCTTGGCCTCACGCCTTACGATGTCCACAAGCACATTGGGTTTCTCAAGCATCTTATGATAAGAACTGGAAGGTATGGTGGCCCATCTGATTGTGTTTTTCACTTCTACTAGTGATGCTGTCTATCTCATTTTTCATGTCTGAAACCTGAGGGTACTGTATTGCATTCTGATTCATAATATGCTATTATATCTTAATTGTTAAAACTTAGGAACGCAATGACACTGATGCAATGGACTCAAACAAACTAAGATAGCATATAAATTGGATTGATATATGTTGCTTTTACAATAAAGCAACATAATATGGTTTTCGTATTTAAATGGTTACTCAAGTTATTGCCTTTGGCTTCATTAACTGCTTGACCATATAGTTATATCTAGAATGACATTCTGTATAAAATTTTGAGTTGAAAAAAAGTATAAAAAGTATAGCTGATAAGGCAGGGACAAATCATGTAGTTGTTTCACACACAAACAAAGAAACTATTCAACCTCTTGTTGCCTTCTGAGCAATTCTTTTTGCATGATGAGCACTTTTAAAGATTCCATTTTGTCTGTTATTCTAGAGATATCAACACTGGTGCTCCAAAAGTGATGGTCAATATTGTGACATCATATTATAAACCAGAGCTACTGGCGCCTCTTGTTAACAATATCACAAAAGTACCATTTCTCCTTCTTGTTAGATGAATACAATTTTTCACATAATAGCATTCATCCTCACGTAATGAATTGACACTTGTATCAGTTAATGCATGTTTCCTCATGCTATTTATAGGAATTTATAAAATTCGATCATATTCGCTTCGTTGCATCATCTGAAATTCTGAACCTTTAGTTGTTTGCTGAGGTCTTAGGAGAATTTCCTCTTGCTTCTGCTCGTGGAGTGCCCAGGTGCTACAACAACAGGAGTCATCCAATGCAAAATATTAAGAGATGATCGATAGTGATGTTCTATGGATCTATCACTTATACATCGTACTTGTTTCCTAACTGAGGAAAATGTGAAAATTAATGTTCTATGGCTCCTCAGGGTAGATCATCAGATATCTGTAAACACTCATTTACCTGACTTAATCTGATTATATAAGCTAGAAAAAAAAAAGGAGAAGCTAGACATTTTATGATACGATTATCAATTTTTCTGCATGTTTGCACATTACCCAACGTTGTTTTATTCATCAATTTGTTTGTCATTCTAATAATTCCTTCGAATTGATAAATTATCCATATCCTGTATTAGGGGCACATGGATACAGAACTAAATGATATTGGGAGGCAGCAAGCTATTGCGGTATGGTATGAGTTAATCAGATTATCATAAGATGTTTCTAGTAGCATATCTTATGTGGAGCTTGTTTGACGTTAATGTTAAGGTTGCTCATTGGATGTCTAAAGAAGCCAAGCCGACTGCCATATACTCATCTGATCTGAAGCGAGTGGTACAGACTGCACACAAAAAATTGCAATTTACCAAATGTATGTTTATTCAACTTTTGCCTTTTTACGTTGTTTGAACTTTAAATATCTCAGGCTGATGATCCGCGTTTATTCCATGTCTAGCAATGTATATTTTCTAATTTGTACAAGATTATTTTGTAAGTTGTACAATGAAGACCGATGGAGCTTGCAGACAAGTAGGCTCGATCGATTAGGGACTCTAAGTAGTTAGTATACGCTGTTATTTTCTGGAATAACTGCACGCAATATGCCTCTGTCTCTGACAATAACTGCTAGGCGACGTGGAGGAGTTACTACTCTAGCAATAACTACCATCAACGTGGCCATTATATGAAATGATGAGGCTCTTAGCCTAGAGAAACGGTGTCGGGACCCAAAATATGCAATTCTGGACCCTCTGTGTATAATGCACTAGTCCAGGATCACACTAATGCACACAGTGTCAACACAGGTGAATATCGATCCACACAAGCGATTAATAACATAAACAAGTAATTTGATAACAAATAGTTGTTTTGACCTTATGGTCGAGTTTACAATTATTAGGCCACGCAGGGCTAGCAAAGAAATAAAATAGCAATGAACGAAGAAACTTCAATGAATCCCATCAATTCACCACAGTAACCGATCCGATCAAGACCCTACAATCAAGCACCTTCGATGAACTCCTTCTCAAAACGGTGAAGACTCCTCCTCTTCTGTTGCATGTTTTACAACAAGCATGAATACACACCGTACTCGCAAGTCATACCACAGAAATGCAATTATAGATGCAGGCTTATTCCAAAGGAATGGCTTCTGTGGTTATTTTGCAGAAATGCAACATTTGCAATTTAAATACAAGTAATAGATTGAAAGCATAATTTAAAACAAATAGCCAATAATAATTTGACAGATTTATTTCACAAAGACACATAGCCTAAACAAGTTATTCACATAGCCATATGACTTAAGTCACACAGCTCCCTTCCCAAGGTTTTCATGAAAATCTACCCCTTGTGTGAAATCCCTGAGCATTCCATGACCGCGGACGCGGCTATTCGAATAGATTGTTTAACACTCTGCAGAGTTTGTACACTTTACCCACAAGATACAACTAGTGTAGCTAGCACTAGCCGTAACAAAACAGTTCAGAAACTTCATCTTAACATCGACACTCTCAGTGTGCTTACAAACTGCCAGACAACCCCACACAGGAAGTCAGCCCGACACACACCGCTGGACAGGGACATGGCGAACCGCCCCGTGATGTGACTACTTGGTAGCACACCTCCACCCATGCACACAGCCTAACCTACTACCTGAGTAATTAATGTCAAGACTCCATAACTTACTAAGTTAGGCCCGTCCCATACCAGGCATGTGGTTGTACGAGAGGCTCAGTTCAATAGCGCACAAAGTTAAGTCCTTAATTGACAAAAGCAAGACTTCCAAATAAACTACAAATCCCTATGGACACAGGTTATTAAGCCCACGCACATAGCTCCACCAAAATATCACACAGTCCACTTGCCTCCGTCTAAATCCTTTCCCACCCTCTTGGTTAAGTGCAACATATGCCATCAACGAGTAATAGCAAATAGAGCACACAGTTTCTATCACATAGTTCCATAGTCACTTAGTCAAGTTTATATTTGCAACTTACATGAGATGATGACTCGTAGCATGGCTAAGCAAACTAATCGCATCTAACCAACCCACGTTGGTAATACACTAGCACCAACTAAATTAACCAAACTAGGGTGACAAAAGATTATGGCATACAATTAGACAAGGAGGTCATAACAGATTGGATATTAACTAATCCCAAAAGCATTGAAATAAATAATTAAAGTAAATACAATACTTTGAATCAATATAACTTTTAAAAACTGGGTTCAATATGATCAAAGGTATAACTTGCCTTGAAAAAGGTCTAAGTACTGATCTTGCTCTTGAGGTACTCCTTCTTCTTCAAATCTTCCCGAAGTATCGACGTCTACTCGCAAACGAAACAAACAAACAAACAAAATAAATAAATGAAAACAGAGGCAAAACAAACTCCAAAAATTAAATACAAATCTCAGATAGATAGATCTTGAATTTAAATGAATTTAGAAATTTGAATGGAATGAATCGGAGTTCGGATGCAAAAGATATGGGCTTGGGAAGTTTGAATCTAAAAGAAAACCCTAAAACTGATTATTCCAAATTTCCGAATTATTTCTTAAAAGAAAAATTGGATTATTACGCAACGATGACGTCATCACTCGGAATTAAAGAATTAAAAGGAAATCTGACATGTGGGACCCACACGCCAGTGAGATGGCTCACGATGAACCAAGTTCACCGAACCGATTTGGATCTGGCTCAGGCTGGCGTGGCGCGCCACAAGACGTGAGCCGACGCTGGCGCTTACATGGTCGACACGATGTGCCACGGAGCAAGGTCGTTGAGGTGGCGGTGATGTGGGCGGCGGAAGGACGGTGGCGCCGAACCGAGGGTTCCGGCGACAGTGGCGACTCACCGGCGGATGCTACAGGAGGTAGAGGTGAGACAGGAACTCGGGGTGGGCTCACGGTGCTCGAGACAATTGATACGGCCGCATGGGGTAGAAGCGGCGGCGGGCTTGGCTTGACGGCGACGGCGCTAGAGGGCTTCTCCGGCGAAACGAAGGTGACCCTGGGGTTCCTCCTGCTCGTGCGATGCCGACGGTGCGGATGTCGAGGCTCCAGCGGCTTCAGGTGCGACGGAATCGTTCGTCCGGGCAAGCGGCTCCAAAACCCTAAAACTCCAAATTCCGGCGGCGCTAGGGCTCGAGAGGGGCGGTGGTTTGAGGTGCGGGGCGACGGCGATCCCGAGGCGCCCTTTATAGGGTCCGGGGAGGCACAGATATGGAAACACCCAAATCGTATTCGAGATGAACATGAAAACAAATCCAGGAAATCTTGAAGATAAGAAGCGAATTGAGATAAGATTTCAACAGAAACGATTGCGGGAGAGATAGAGACACGATTTTGACACGGTTTCTAGAAGAAAACAGTTGAAAACTCCATTTTCATGGCGAGCTTTGAGGAGCTTCAATGGCGGCCGTGACGGGAGCTCCACGGAGAAGAAACCGAGTCGGAGACGACGACTCTGGGTGGGCCCACCTGTTATAGGGACACGGAGGCGGATGCGCACGGGCGTTGATCCAACCGTTCCACGTTGATCCAACGGTGGGGAAAGAACGGGCGATTGGGCACAAGGTGGAAAAAAGGAACGGGCGAGAGATTCGGCCCAAACTGTTTACTGAGATTTTAATTACGTTTTCTTTTTAAGAAAATATCAGAAATCCAAATAAGCAATAGAAAATAGCAAACGAACTTGGAAAAATTCCAGAAAAATCTGGTAAATATATCCAAGCCCAAAGAATCCAAATAAAATAGTTTTGACCATTGTTGATGTTGACTTTAATCATATTAAATTATTTTGATGTACAAAGTCCATATTTAAGCTTTTGAATTAAATTCAAATAAAAGCAAATGGTGAATTTTCTCCTACTAACTATTTAAAAGATTTTTTTGAAGCTCGGAAAATTGGGATGTTACAAATGGCCACCTCTTTGCACACTATATAAAGGCTACAGGCAGACAGAGACAGGGAGGGAGGATCAAGAACACAAGACATTAGACTTTAGTCTTTCTCTTGATTTGTAACCAGCATACTCAATATAGCCATCCAGGAGTAGGGTTGTTATTCTCTCCGGAGAAGACCCGAAGCTATATAAAATCCCTGGGTCGTTCTCTCAACGTGATCAATCTTGGAGACCCCCCCTCCCAATCAAACAATCATATGTAACATCGGTTCTAAAACACCGACAAGGTAAAAAAGAGATAGTGCTCCTATTCAACCCCCCCCCCTGCTTTAGTCGTCGTTTCGGTCCAATAGATCTATCCTGCTTGTAGCTAGTATAAAATGCGGGTAATAGCCCGATGAGAAAGGTTGAAGGTGGTTGAAGCCACTCTATGGTATTGGGTGGTTGAAGCTACTTTAGAATATTTGGAGGTTGAAACATTCGCTAATATTTTACAAAATTACCCAATTTCATTAAAACTGATTTAGTCAAAATACTACTACTACGTAAAAGGCTTTCCTGCACGGTTCAAAAACGCCATCACGCATTTGCTTCGTGAGCCGTCGAGTTTATGAGTCGATGATGACATGAGGTCATCATGCACGGTTTTGAACCGCTCGTGATGTATACTTTCACGAGCGGTTTGTGGTTCAAACCGCTCTGCGATAAATAATATCACGCAGCGGTTTCATCCACAAACCGCCTGTGATAAGCACATATCGCAGACGGTTCCAGACCACAAACCGCTGCATGATAGCACATATCACGCACGGTTTCATCCACAAACCGTCTGTGATAAGCACATATCACGAGCGGTTTGTGGCCGGAACCGTCTGTGATGACTTTTCTCTATAAAGGCCCAGCGGTGGTCGCTTGTACCATTAAATCGGCATCATATATATATTACATATATATTGTTACGTAGTCTCTCGGCCACTTTGGGGATCATCCACGACATGAGAAGGATGAGGCGGTAGCCACGGGCAACCTCATTGAGCCCATGCAAATTCAAAAGTATGGATGCAAGGAGGCGTTAGGACATCAATTACACGATTGGGCGTCGCTATGTTGAGAAAGTGTCGTTGATCTTGTGGTACTCGATCGAAGTGGCATCATATATTAGCAACTATCCATTCTTGAGTATGTAATCGTTTTAAACCCAACAAGAACACTAAGCAACCATTCTCATATTTCAAAAGAATTCTCAACTTGTTGCTTGTTGTTCTTGTTGGCTTTAAAGACAATTACATGCTCAAGAATTGTTGGTTGGTAATACATGATGCCACTTCCCAGTCGGAGAAGTTAAGATCAACGTCACTTTCTGAACATAGCGACGTCCGATCCGTAATTGGATGTCCGACCGCCTCTTTGTATCCATACTTTTAAACTTACAAGGGCTCAATGAGATTGCCCGTGGATACTGCCTCATTCTTCTCATGTCATGTGACTAATTTCCTAAAGTGGCCGAGGACTACTTAATAATATATATATATGATGCCGGTTTAATGGCACAAGCAACAACGCTGGAGACTTTATAGAGAAGAGATTATGAATGGAATGGTAGGACGACTGCACGCAAGAGGTAGGAGAACTTGACCGGCATGAACAAGGGGACTATTAATATGAACTAATTATCAATTCAATTTCAGCATAAGACTATTGACACCATTACATCACAGAGCAAGGGGACTATTAATATGAACTAATTATCAATTCAATTTCAGCATAAGACTATTGACATCATTACATCACACAGCAAGAGGACTATTAATATGAACTAATTATCAATTCAATTTCAGCATAAGACTATTGACACCATTACATCACAGAGCAAGGGGACTATTAATATGAACTAATTATCAATTCAATTTCAGCATAAGACTATTGACATCATTACATCACACAGCAAGAGGACTATTAATATGAACTAATTATCAATTCAATTTCAGCATAGGACTATTTACATCATTACATCACAGAGCAAGGGGACTATTAATATGAACTAATTATCAATTCAATTTCAGCATAAGACTATTGACATCATTACATCACACAAAGAAGAGGACTATTAATATGAACTAATTATCAATTCAATTTCAGCATAAGACTATTTACATCATTACATCACGAGCAAGAGGACTATTAATATGAACTAATTATCAATTCAATTTCAGCATAAGACTATTAACATCATTGAGCGGTTCATCGACAAGAGAACAAGACCAAGGGTGTCCAAACCCACCACACAAGTAGTAGCCCTCGGATCCATCGCAGAGCACTAGCTAGCCATTTTCATCACAGAGCAAGGGGGTAGAGACAGAGATGGACCTTAGTACAACAAGAACCACGGTGGCGACCCCACCACCAAAGACAACCCTCATCCATTTCCTTTACCTTACATAAATCACACAAACATCGAGGACACAACTTAAGGTTCATGCATAAAAATCAAACTCAACAAAAGACATTAAGCTAACAGATCTAGAGGAGAATAGAGGAGGATGGGAAAGCAAAGCCGGCGGGGCCCTAGCGGCGCAACGGGTCAGGCGGCGTCGGCGACAGGTCGGCGGCGGCGTCGAGGTGGGAGGGAACAGAGTTAGGGCGGGCGCAAACCCTAGCGAGCCGGGAGTGACGAGTTTGGGCGTCACCGTGGTTGTGGCTCGGTGACGCCGCAAAAGACACTCTTATCGTCTGAGTGTCTTTTGCGGTGGTCACCAGATGCTGCTAACCGTCGGCAACGGAAGAATGGCGGCGTCGGCGGCGGACGGGAGGGAACGGACGAGAGTAAGGTCTGCTGGGAGTGACGAGTTAGAGCGCAAAACCCTAGCGGCAAGTCGGGCTAGCTCCTACTTATAAAGAGACTTATCGAGACGGTTCTATTATGGAACCGTCGGTGATAATTATCACGACGGTTCCATAATAGAACCGTCGGTGATATGGGAATATCACGAGCGGTTCCATAATAGAGCCGTCGTGATATGGGACATATCACGACGGTTCCATAATAGAGCCGTCGTGATATGGGACATATCACGAGCGGTTCCATTATGGAACCGTCTGTGATATATCCCATATCACGACATTTCCATAATGGAACCGCGTGAAATGGTTTTTCTCAAGTATATATACACACTTACATGACATGAAGAAATTACATGTTTATATTAAAAAGCAAAACCTATAATTAAACAAGGTTTTTCTAGTGGCGAAGGTAGGCTGCTATCTCCATCTGCAATACTTCATAAGCGGCAGTGTATCAAGATCGGACGGTTCTCGATCATCGTGACGAAGCTCAAATCGTCCACCCATTGACGCTTTGTTCGAGTGTCTCCGAAGACCCTCGATCGTTGAACCAAGAAGAATTGAGCCCATAGGCTCTCTTCCCTTGCTTGAGGGTCTCGGCACGTCGACTCGATGCGCTCCGCCTCGATTTCCAGATCAAGTGACGGCAAGCCTCACAGAGACGCAACGTCGTTTTGGAGGACTACGACGATGACGCCAAACTCGCCGAAAGTGCGAGATCACCCGAAGACACGGCGGAGGAGGATGTCAAGACGGCGGAAGGTGGCCGTCACCGCTCCGCAAATTCTCCACCGGCAGAGGAGTGAAGACACATTGATCAAACAAGGTTCTTCCGCAAAGACGGTTCAACGTGACACCGAGAGAGATGCTCAGACAAAGGCCAGAAGGCCATCGATCTGCGGCGACAAGGAAGAGGCAGCCATTTCGCTTATTTTATAAGTATGTGGGGATGATCATCTTGGATGGCGGATGATCCTTTTATAAAACAAGGAATAAATTCGGGCGTGAGATTTAAGAGACGATCGGGAGCCGAAGCGGATCGATGCGATGAAGAGACGCATCGGGAGCCGGGCGGATTGGCGACGAACAGAGCGCGCGGGCGATGAAGAAACTCACGCTGGAGCGATATTATCACGACGGTTATTGTTAAGAACCGCTCGTGATACTAATAATATCACGACGGTTCGTGTTGAGCCGACCGCTCGTGATAAGTCACAGACGGTTGTGTTTTAAAACCGTCTCGGATATTGATAATATCACGACGGTTATGAACAAGAACCGCTCGTGATACTTCATGACGGTCTTCAACATGAACCGCTCGTGATATTGCCTCTTCACGAGCGGTTTTTAGCGCGCCCGTGAGTACGACGCCTCTAAACCAAAACCGCTCGTGATTGAATGTAATACCGACGGTTTCGGTCAACCGTCTGTGATGAGGCGTCCAGTATTAGCCTTTTTGTAGTAGTGTAGGTCCTCAGACCTTCTATTTAATCTAATTCAAATGTGGCTTCTGCAAATAAAAGAACTGCAAGCCTTCCATTGTTCAACATTGCATCTATTATAATTACATTATGTGTGATGGCTTGCTAAGTACATTTGTACTCATTGTTGCTCAATTACTATCATCCAGTCACTGCAAAAAGAAGAAGGCTTTGAGGGCACTTAATCCTATTCGACAAGACCGGAGATCAAAGAGGCTAAGAACTAGGTCGCAAGCCCCAGCCGATTGCCTGTGAGCATATCTTGAGGGTCCGACTTGGGTGTTATTTATGTTTCCACTTCCACTGCAGATATTTAAGGTATTTGGCCTGATCAATCCGGATGTAAGTCAAGCAACCGTACGGTCTATCTATTCACTGTTTAATATTATGCAACCATTTTACTTTTGTAAGATATGTGTTTGATATTCAATGATGTAACTGTGTGTATTAGCTATTGATCCATTGACTAATGCTGGTATACATAGAGGGTTCCAGATGGTAAATCCGGGTCCCGACACGGCACTGCATACTATTGCAACTGCGCAAGATGCATTGGATTTTAGTATATATGTGAAGTATGATCGCTACACTATTCGCAAGTTACATAATCGCATGTCTATTATTGCCTTGAAATGCAACCACTGATATGCTGTCCATAAGGTACTGAACCATCATAGAAAAAGACTTAAAGAGAACAACAAAAATACAGAACTTTAATTAACTCCGCTGATTGCGTCACACTATTGCGTAGTATGTTCTAAAACTCAAATTTGACTTACAGCAGGTATATGTGCGGTGTAGTGTTGTATAGTCTAGCGTCTAGGAAACAAATTAAGTCATATATATAGTTGATTTGAGAGGCATCCAATCCAAAAGAATCACGAAGGAGTGTAAACGAATATGATCCCATCATGTTGGTGTTTCGGTCAAGATTTCCTTTAAGGCCCCGTTAAGAACGGAGGGAGCAGTGATTATTGGAGCTCCAGAAATGACATCTTTGTCTCATGCATTTTTTCCCCAAAAAGGTTGCCAGCAAGGAACAAGTGGTTCTTACAAATCAAACAAGCCAGGACTGTAAGGATAAAAACCGAACCAACTGTAGTGGAAGAAGCGACGAGGTGGCGCCGTATCTTCCCAGACCACCGAAATCTGTTGGTCCTCCACGTCGTAAGACAAGATCTTGCCGGGTATTCCGAACAGGAGCACGCCATGCTGCCCGCTCGCCGCCGTCCCTCGTGTAACATGCAACGGCCAGAGAGCCAGGTAGTCGAACACCTTGCCGCCACGCCCCCTAATTCGCTCCCATGATTTCATTTGGATATCCGGATACAGTTCCTTCACTCGCGTGAGGTCGACACGGTACAACACCGACCACTCGGAACAATCTCCCCGCATCTCCAGCACGTCCAAGCAGGCGGTGAGCCTCTCCTCCTGCGTGTAACCGATCATCTGGAGGTGGCCACCGGACTCCCCGATGTAACCACAAATCCAGCCCTTCTCCGGTCTCGGCGGCATCGGCAGCTTGCTCAGCTCCTCTCCGTCGATGACGAAGCGGAGCAGAGAGTGCGACACCATCCACACCAACGAGCCGTTCCAGAACACGCTCCGGGAGTGATGGAGCCCGGCGAACGGCTTGTTAGAGCGCTCGTACTGGAGCACCATCCGCCAAGACCGTGTCTGGGAGGAGTACACATGCACGTTGACGTTGAACTTGAACCCCAGCGCGATGATCTTGTAATGCTGCGACTTCGATGGATCGTACGCGAGGTTCATGTCGTAGCCGGCGCTGTCAGGTACGTCTATTTCGATGCACTTCTTTGTTACCGGGTTGCAGACGTAGCTGTTAGAGAAACACTAAGTCTACTTAACGAATCAACGCAGGGAACAAATTAGCACAGAGAAGTATTTCTGATTTCTGTTTGCTAATGGCGTTAAAAAAACAATGCTTCACTGTACATGGGGTTTTATACTAATAGAAGGGACGTGACTTTTGATCAAGAAACGCATCACTTGGAAGTAACGCGTTGTTTCACTGCACTAACTGCCTGTCCCTAACTGCACAAAGATTATTCTAACAATCACTCCCTAATCTTTGTGCACTAGATTTCGGCAACGCCGATCTTAGCCCGAAGCTCCTGGAACTTGACGCGTCCCAGCGCCTTAGTCAGAATGTCCGCGAGCTGCCCTTCGGTGTTGATGTATTCGATCTCAACTCGTCCATCCTCAATGCACTCTCGAATGAAATGGTACCTTGTATCTATATGCTTGCTTCGGTCGTGGAAGACAGGATTCTTGCTGAGGGAAATCGAAGACTTGTTGTCCACCTTGAGCACAATGCGGTTGGCCTCTTTGTTCTGCAGTTCACCAAGGAGACGAGCGAGCCAGATGCCTTGACAAGCCGCCGTTGTAATGGCGATGTACTCTGCTTCACAGGAGGACAGTGCCACAACCTTCTGCTTTTGTGACTGCCAACTGATGAGGCTCTGGCCAAGGAAGAACAGAACGCCGGTGGTACTCTTGCGGGTATCGACATCTCCCGCCATGTCGCTGTCGCTGTAGCCGACCAGCAGGGGCTGTTGTGTCCTTCTCGTGTACCGGTACCCGAAGTGCCGTGTGCCGGCGATATAGCGGAGTATGTGCTTCACGGCTGCCAAGTGTTCAGTGGTAGGAGCCTCCATGAAACGGCTCACGTACCCCACTGAATATGCGATGTCCGGCCGTGTGTGTACTAGGTACCGGAGACTGCCGACGATGCTCCGGTATGTCGTAGCGTCCGTTAAAGGGGCGGTGCTTACCTTGCTTAATTTGAACCTTGGTTCCATCGGCACATGGCAAGCGTTGCACCCTTCCATGCCACTTTTCTCAATAATCTTCGTGGCATATGCAGCTTGGTTCAAGGTGATGCCATCGGCGGTTTGCTTCACTTCAATGCCGAGGTAGAAGCTGAGCAATCCCAGGTCACTCATCTTGAACAGCTTCATCATCTCTTCCTTGAATCTCGTGATCTCCTTCGGATCGGTGCCAGTGATGATCAGGTCGTCGACGTACACTCCCACAAGAAGCCGTGCGAGACCGTCGCCGCGTGCATACACAGCGTGCTCGGATGAGCTCTTGTGGAATCCAAGTGACACCAAGCAGTTGTCAAGCTTGGTATTCCATGCGCGAGGTGCTTGGCGTAGGCCATAGAGCGCCTTGTCGAGCCTGAGCACCTTGCGTTCCTTCCCTTCGACGATGAATCCGGGAGGTTGTGCGACGTAGACTTCCTCTTGTAGCTCGCCATTGAGGAATGCCGTCTTCACATCCATGTGGTGCACCGGCCACCCTTCATGTGCGGCGAGGGCGATCAACAACCGGACAGACTCGAGGCGCACCACTGGCGCGAACACTTCCTCAAAATCCACTCCCTGCCGTTGGACGTAGCCCTTTGCAACAAGCCGCGCCTTATGCTTGAGGATGTTCCCGTGCGCGTCCTTCTTCACCTTGAAGACCCACTTTAGGCCGATCGGGCGATGGCCTGATGGGAGATCGACGAGGTGCCATGTGCAGTTCTCCTCGATGGATGCAATCTCATCAAGCATGGCTTGGCGCCAATTGTGGTCGAGCTCTGCCTCAGCAAAAGTGCTTGGTTCCTCGCCTGTCAGAAGATGCAGCTCCTCAGCCGCAGTCGTATCATAGATGCTTGCCAAAGTGCGATAACGTCGTGGAGCATCGACAGCGGTGGCGTCGAACATCTCGGTGTCGTTGGAGGGAGGCGAGACGAACTCAACCCCTCCTCTGGCTGTAGGCGTGCACCGTTCGCCACCAGGTGCTAGCGTCAGTGGATCTGATGTTGGTGCCGGATCTTGTGCACCCGACGATGGACGTACATCACTGTCATGTGCCGCCGAGGACGAAGAAACTGCATCCGGTTGTGCAACCGGTATATGATAGACAGGGAATTCGACGGTGAATCCAGCGTCAGTATGTGTCATACCTGACTCACCATGCACGCCCCAGTCCCATTGAGCTACTTCATTGAAGACCACATCACGTGTCACATGCACGCGCTCACCGATGGGGTCGTAGACACGGTATGCCTTCGATCCGGGCTCGTAGCCGATAAAAACCATCGGCTTGCTACGATCGTCGAGCTTGCCGAGATGTGGCTTGATCACCTTGACGTGTGCCACACAACCAAACGTGCGGAAGAAGTGCACGTCTGGCTTGTGTCCGTGCCAGGCCTCGTATGGCGTCATGCCATTGACGCTCTTTGTCGGAGACCGGTTGAGCAGGTAGACGGCCGTCATGACCGCCTCGCCCCAAAACAACCCTGGCATGCCCTTTGCCTTCAACAGACTGCGTGCCGTCGCGATGACGGTCTGGTTCCGGCGCTCCACGACACCATTTTGTTGCGGCGAGTATGGTGCCGTGACATGCCGGGCGATGCCGTGATCGGCGCAGTATGCACCAAAATCCTCCGAGGTGAACTCTCCGCCACGGTCCGTGCGGAGTGTGCGTAGCTTGCGCCCAACTTCGATCTCAACACCGGCCTTGAACCGCTTAATTGCGGTTGTTGCCTCATCCTTCGTCTTCAACAGCGTTAGCCACATATAACGGCTATGATCGTCGACGAGGAGGAGGAAGTAGCGATTTCCCCTTGGCGTAGCCGGCGTGACCGGCCCACAGAGATCGCCGTGTACGAGGTCAAGTAGACCCTCAGCACGGTACTTGGCTGCCTGAGGGAATGACGCGCGCCGCTGCTTCCCTGCAAGACAACTGTCACAAATCTGGTCGACATGGTCGATCTGTGGCAGTCCTCGCACCATGTCGTGGCGAGCCAACCTTCGAAGTGCATCGAAGTTGAGGTGCCCGTAGCGTGCGTGCCACCTCCAGGCGATGTCGTCGTGATGTACTGCCAGGCAAACAGGCTGTGCAATGTCCAGAGTGACAATATATAGCCGGTTTCGGCCACGGTTCACCTTGGCGAGGAGGCGGCGTTGTCGATCCCGAATCTGGAGAACACCATGTTCGATCAGCACTTGACAGCCGTTCTCGTCTAGCTGCCCAAGACTGATGATGTTGCTTTGCAGACGAGGGATGTAGTAGACACCGGTAAGCGCGCGGTGTTCGCCGTTCTGGCACATGAACAGGATTGTGCCGCGCCCTTGGATGTTGACCACGGAGCCATCGCCGAACTTGACGGTGCCCGTGACGGCGGTGTCGAGCTCCGCGAAGACACTCTTGTAGCCCGTCATGTGGTTGCTGGCGCCGGTATCGAGGAACCACGAGTCGTCGCAGTGGTCGTCCTCGCGTCCAAGGTGGACTTGAGCCCGTTCCTCGTTCAGCGTGACATGCTCAGTGATGGTGCTTGCTTGCGCCATTAGCAGTGTCGGCTCGTCGTCGTCGACCTTTACCAAATTGGCGCGTTCCTTCGCGACTCGACGCTGCCTCGGCAATTCTGGCGAATGACCCATCTTGTTACAATTGTAACATTTTACCTTGGTCATGTCGCGTTCTCCAGAGTTGTCGCCGTCCTTGGTTTCGCGACCTCGGTTGTCGTTATGGCCGCCAGATGAGCCGCGGGCCTGCTCGCGCTGTCGTACGCGTGCAGCCCACTCCTCCTCCGTGAGGAGCAGACGGCTCGACTCTTTGCGATCGTCGAGGCCAGAAGCGTTGTTCCACCGAGCGCAATTTTACCGTCGGCTCTTCAATCGTCATCGTATCTCGACGATCGGCGGCGTCTCGATCGCGATTACTACTGCGCGTAGCGAGGGGCACTACCCGGAGAAACTTCGACCACCTTCTCCTCGGTGATGGCGCCCCGAAGCGTCGTGAGATTGTTAACAAGCCCGCTTATGCGCATGGTGAACGATCCACGGACTCCCCATCCTTGAAAGAGATGTCCTCGAATTCCTTCGCAACTTCGGCGTTAGCCTCGCGCACGCTCCACCCCAATCCTCATCAACTTGATGGCGTCCCATGCTTGCTTTGCCGTGTCCTTCACGGCGAGCGTCGCGAGCATGTCAGGTGGGACGGCGCGGAGGATGGCCGAGAGCGCCATGCGATCGTCGCGGAAAGAAGCATCCCCGGGGTCGATCGCCTCCCAGAGCCCTTGCGCTTGGAGATTGACGCGCATTACAAGCGCCCACTCGGTGTAGTTGGTGTTAGTCAATATCGGGTAGACGACCGTGCCGCTGGATTCCCTCATGACGCGCTCCTGCACCAATGGCTCGCGTCCGCCCCTCCGTGTCCTGCTCCGCCCACGGAATCTCGGTGGAGAGCGTGAGCCAAACTGGGACTGCGCGTCTTCGTTGGCCATGGTCGCCAGAGCTCTGATACCAAATGTTAGAGAAACACTAAGTCTACTTAACGAATCAACGCAGGGAACAAATTAGCACAGAGAAGTATTTCTGATTTCTGTTTGCTAATGGCGTTAAAAAAACAATGCTTCACTGTACATGGGGTTTTATACTAATAGAAGGGACGTGACTTTTGATCAAGAAACGCATCACTTGGAAGTAACGCGTTGTTTCACTGCACTAACTGCCTGTCCCTAACTGCACAAAGATTATTCTAACAGTAGCAACGTGCTTTGTAAACGACCGTGTTATTATCGATTGGCCGGCGACAGATCAGTAGTCCGTTGCACAAAGAGGTGACATAAATTTTGCCTGGAACGGTGTCGGGGGTTTGTGGGATGAATGAGAGGTCAGGGGTGAGATTGTTGCTGGTGGTGGTGTGTAGAGGGGTGTAGCTGAACTTCCTGTAGGATTCGTTGTTGAGGAAGAAGCCGGCAATGGAGTGACCGGCTCTGTTCCGCAAGAAGTTTGTGTGCATGAAGTGGTGTTCTGATGTCAGAGCATGCCATTGCTTGCATACGACCCGCACCCGAGCGACATGCTTTGGAGGAAGCCATGCGAGGATGTTGGCTATGATATCATCGGAGAATATAGTCTCTCCTGCCATGCGAGAGGGCCGCAAGAGCACAAAAATTGATAACAGAAGAGGAATAATACTGTAATTTCAATGAGAACAGGGTATATATAGTAGTTAACTTGTAAAGCCGGCATTCCGAAGTCTTTCAAAGAGGGCATAACACGAACAAAATAAATACCTTGTTATGCCCCCATTGGAGCGTCGTTGGTGGATTCGCCGAGAAAACTGCACAACATTTTTCTATTCAGGGTTGTTGTTCTCATCCGGCTGGCTAGCAAATTTCTTGGTTGCTACGACGACATAGGGCAATAATCAAAGAGAACAATAATAATACAATGACGCGCTGTCGTGTTGGCTTATTATCCAGAAGTCTCCTATTATCTGTTTTGTTGTTGTCAACGGTGATAGAGCTAGAAATTAGATGATAAAAATACACACTGCACACTCACAATTCTATAGTTCGTACAATAATTTCGTAATATCATAAATCCAACATATGGGTTTCAAATTTATCAAAAACACAATGCAAATAGTTCAAATAAGGTCTTGGTGGGTGTGAATCTCCTCTCCATCTTGGAAGATGGAAGGAGTAAAGGGGATGGCATCATTGAAGACCTGATAGCGATGCCCAACAACTAGCCATACTATACCTTAAAGCGAAGATCAAAACCAAAGTTTAAGAGAAAGCACACATACCTCTGCCAAGAAGGCCTCTTCTGACCACCATTCATCTCCAACATAGTACTAGGGACTCATCTTTCTCTTCTCTATCGCAGCTAACATGGGCAAGCTCTGTTGCAGCAACGAGTCAGAGGAAGAGGCAGGCTTCAACCTCATGGGGCTTCTCGTCGTGGCCATCATTGCCTTGGTGTTGATGCTCCATCTCCTCCAAGTTTGAAGTCTCCAAGACTCCAACTCCAAATCAAGCAAAGCAAGCAACGGCTCCAAGTCTCCAAGACTCCAACTCCAAATCATGAAATGAAGCCGATCGCCTGGAATACCCGTGGGTCTTATGTGTATACTGTGCTAGTCCCAGGATTAAAAGTTAACACACACATTCACATCGTTTGGCACCATTTCCATACAAGTCGATATTATTGAGTTGAATTACCCATGTGCGGCGAATCCCGCTTAGTACAAGTTATTGATAGAGCTTACTAACCAGGGCACACATGTTGTGTCGGGAATGCCGATCCAATGAACTAAATCTAATACTGTGCTCACCCGCATATATTAAATTGCAATCAGAGTCCTACGAAACATATGATCAAACACACATGTCCTCACTCCACCAGTTTTCAATTCAATAACATCTTCTCCTTACTTAACCAAGCAGTGCCCATACACCGCATGTGGAAGTACATAAGGTACTTAAATTGACAGTCCAAAGTTCGGTCCTTAATGATCTGGACAAGACTACCACATTACCTAATCTCGTGAACGAATGCACCATCACTATCAAGCACTTCTCCAGATCTAAAACATGTCTTTAATAAACAAATTTTAACTTAACTTTCAGTTTTAACAATTTGAACAAAGAAACCAAAAATAGAATTCATTTAGTGTTTCCCATGACCGACAAGATAAGCTTTTCAATCAAACTAGCGTTCTACTGACTTGCATGGCTAAGCAATTATCTAAATACCATTTTACTAACACAAGATTTCTATCTTAAGCATAAGTGTATGAATTTGATTAAGAATAAGCCACAAAGATTGGGATATATAACTAACTAACTCACAAAGTATTGATACTTCAAAATAGCATGCACACGGTTATCACTGCATTTCAAAATACTAAAATATCAAAACTGGGATCAACACAGTGCAAGAGGATGCTTGCCTTGTTAATAAACCACTTGTTCAACCTCAGGTTGCTTAGTAAAATATTCACTCACGTCGGGTAAATCAGAACCTAAAAGAATGATAGCAAATGAATAATCGAGAAAATACCAAATGCTAAAATGCTGAAAAGATGCATGTCAAGTTTACAGAAGTGGTTCTGTTTTCTAAGTGGACTTAGCTGAGAGTTTTAGTTCAGAAAATAATAACAGTTATAACTAACAAAATACTTATGTTTTAGACTATTTTTAATAAAGGATTAAACTAGTTTAAATAGTCATTAGTACTAGCCGATTGTGATTAGCGACTAATGGCCTCCTTTCTGTTGTTGTCCGTCTGACAACAGAGCAATGAGGTCAGGAGCTTTGCTGATTTGAATGCACACTGAGTGAACTAGCACCTACTTAAGCTACTAGTAGATAGTAGGAACCTACCTGAGCTGAAAAGGGTGGTCTAAGAAGCTCTAGAGCTCACCGGCGATGAGAGACTGAAAACGACAATTTAGAGATCCATGGCGACAAGATGATCTGAGCATGGAAACGAAAAGTGAGTGGTCGGTATAGGTTCCTTAGGCATAGAAGAAGCTCACAATGAAAGGAATTGAGAAAAGACCCACCCAATCGGAGTTGGAGACGAAAGGGGGCAAACTTGGCCGAAACAGAAGAAATATGAAATCCGACAATCCTGTATAACCAAAGATGAAATTAAGAGAGAGGTTTTACTCCCTAAAGTCTAAGACATGAATTGACACGAATGGAACTACAAAAATCTTACTGAATGTAAGATTGACCCGAAGTGGGCATTCAGTGCGCGTTCTGGTTGCTCAAATGACAACTCTGAGGTTCCCGATCTGCAAGCAATGCCAAAAGCTTCCATTAACAGGATGAGCAAGGCATCAGGAGAGATGAACAAAGGTGCAAGAGAGAGAGGATACGCCGTCGAGCGGAGGAAGAACCCAGTGCGGCATCAATTTGGCCGAGAGAGTGAGTGAGGGTTTTTATGGCTTTCCTGCCGAGGGAGTCCATGTGTGGCGATGAGAGACCAAAGGTGGCAGCAATGTGATGCCAAGTGGCGATTACATGTGACGAACGCGTGGCGCAACGCCACCTCGCCTGCGATGCGCTCGGAGCTGGCGCAATGGCGCGGAGAAGATGAAGAAGAGAGGCTGACGAGTGGGTCTAGGCTGTCAGCCTTAGTGGCGAAATGATGCGATCGACTCAATTGCATGTGGATGGTCCGATCGCAAATGAACGGCTCAGATTGAGTGGGGCGTGCGGATGGTCCGAACGTCCCAGCTCATACTGACGGTTCGATCAAAATCTAACGGTCACGAAAAATGCGCGCTTTAGTTTCAAACGAATGAAAGTGGCACCGTCCGATCCAGATTCAACGGTCAAGATCAAAGGGTTGTTTTGATGGTCCAAACATCCCACTCGATGCGGACGGTCCGATATAGATCTAACGGTCCAAAGGCAAGGTGCGTTCGGATGGTCCGAACATCACCGCTCCATCTGGTGGTTGAGTTTAAATCGAATGGCTCACGCGCGTTGGGCTTAACCGTTTGAAAATGGCACGGTCCGATTGAAAATTGGTGGTTCGAACGTCACAACTGATCTGGTCCGTCCGTTTCAAATCGAATGGTTCGCACGAGATGGTTCAACCGAGGAAAGCAGCGCGTCTGATTAAAGATTAACGGTGTAGATCACGTGGGTTGTTCGGGTGGTCCAAACGGCCAAATGGATCTGATCAGTCCGGTTCAAATCGGACAGCTCGCGAGCATTTCCAAGGGTTGGGCTGAGCCCCACATGGCTGGACCTAACCAAGTTGCTAGGATTTGAGTCGCCACAGTGCCAAAAGGCTTGGTTGGGTCTATTTGGTTGACTAGAACCAAAATCAAACTTTAAAAGTTTGACCGGAGGGTTAAAAATACCAAATAAATTTATAAAAATATGAAATTTTTCAGAGAAGCTACTGGGATGATATATGTCCTATATAAATTTTGAAAACTCACTATTCATGGTTTAAATACTTACTTTAAATTCCTTAACCGAATAGGTTTTAAATAAGGAAAATAGGTTTTTCTTAAGGAGTTTTCTTTTCAAGTTTTAAGTTTGACTTAAATTTGAAATGTTCAAATGCAACAAATTGTGCAAGTGACCTAGAATACCATGTATGCTTATGAAATGCATAATATTACTGTTCACTAACTTGAGGCTGTTACAAAGTTTGTGTGCATGAAGTGGTGTTCTGATGTCAGAGCATGCCATTGCTTGCATACGACCCGCACCCGAGCGATATGCTTTGGAGGAAGCCATGCGAGGATGTTGGCTATGATATCATCGGAGAATATAGTCTCTCCTGCCATGCGAGAGGGCCGCAAGAGCACAAAAATTGATAACAGAAGAGGAATAATACTGTAATTTCAATGAGAACAGGGTATATATAGTAGTTAACTTGTAAAGCCGGCATTCCGAAGTCTTTCAAAGAGGGCATAACACGAACAAAATAAATACCTTGTTATGCCCCCATTGGAGCGTCGTTGGTGGATTCGTCGAGAAAACTGCACAACATTTTTCTATTCAGGGTTGTTGTTCTCATCCGGCTGGCTAGCAAATTTCTTGGTTGCTACGACGACATAGGGCAATAATCAAAGAGAACAATAATAATACAATGACGCGCTGTCGTGTTGGCTTATTATCCAGAAGTCTCCTATTGTCTGTTTTGTTGTTGTCATCGGTGGTGGAGCTAGAAATTAGATGATAATAGTACATACTTATAGCGTCCCGTGTCATTACCCCGGAGGGTAATCACACTTAGACATACGGATTACTAATCGTTTGTCCGGTAGGACACCGTTCTGACGAATAGTAAGCCTTACCAAAGTCTACGCAACAGAACAATAAGATAGAAATTGTACTTTATTCCAGTATTTAGCCACGCAAGGCTATGGTCTGCAATACTAGTAGTTTACAACTAATAAATGGGACTAAGTCCCATCGCTTGCCTTCCTTGCTCCACCGGCCTTCTACTCGTGCCACGCGCCAAATGAGCTGCCCATCTCGCCTTGGTCCTCGCAGAGTCGCATCGCAGTCACAGTCAACGCCCTTGTCTCCTGCGGCCTCTTCTGTACCTGCGTGTCCTTCGTCCCACTCGGGATAGTCCCTGACCGGACTAGAATCTAACAAAGAAGAATAATAGCAAGTTTGAGTACTAGTGTACTCAGTAAGCATTAATAGCAAAAATGCACTGGATGACTCATCTCTGTTCGTTATCACATTTTCTAATTCATCTCTTTTTCTGAAAATAAACAACTCGTCAAAACATTAAGTGACATATTTTAATACTGAAAAGACTATTTGTCATTCAGAGAGAAGATAGACCCTTAGCGATTCCCGTAGACTCCAATCTAGGAGACTGACATGAATTCATGATTTTATATAGCACTGCGTGAGCTTGTACCACTTTACCCATAGCTATTTTGAGCTCTCTCTGAGCTAGGTCCCCTGCATTTCCTTAGATGCGGGTTCGAGATCAGAATATAGAACGTTTTTCAAGTTACGTGATTGATTTCTCTACCCATTACTTTTCATCGGTACTAACCTTGCCACAGTGTTGACCTTGTCATCCACCAAGTTCTAGCAATGCTAGTTGGGGCAGCTTCTATCCTGCACCCAACACTCCATCTTAGTGCTATAGTGCCTTGGTTGGGCCGGCTTTCCCTCCAGACCCACACCACTCATCCATATTACTTACCTAATGTGGAGACATAATAACGTAACAAGGTAGCATTTTCTGTCTGCCGAAATGGGAAAACAGTTGGCACTTAAATACGGCCTCAGATCCGGGTGAAAGTTTTGTTGGTCCTTATATATTAACCATATATAAAGGGGTCCCACCTCTTCCCTTATCTCTATCCTGCCACGGACATAGTTTTGATGCATGGACTTATATATGACACATCAATATACAGTTTACATTTAATATAACTATATTGATGATCAAAAAATAAGTTTGCCTTCATAGTCGTAGAAAGGATTGGCGTCGAAGAATTCTAGATCAGCTACTCCGGTATGCATTGGTTCATCCTCTGTAATTATGCGGCAGCACGAATAATAAATAAATAAATACTTAGTTTATTTTGGGTGATATTATGCGTACATAAGTTAGTGGATTTTATTTTGTTAGCATACTTTGATTTAATAACAATTTTTGAAACCCCCGCTAAGTTAGCACTCTCCGACTGCGGTCGTTCTACGGTCTATTCGCTCTAGGGTTGAAGTTTCCGAACTCGCGTTTTATTGCACGAAATGAACTACTACACACGCTTGCATGCAATTGTGTTTATCTGGTTTTATTCGGGTGCGTATGCCTACCATTACTTCTCTAATTAAACCCGGGGTTGCTTTAATTTAATAACTTTAACATGATTAAAATATTTCTAACTCGCCATACTATTTGTCAAATATTTACAGGTTTGTTACTCATGCATACTCACTTTTTATTAACAAATTTTATGGCATTTTATCCTATTTTATTTTACTATGTACCAGACTGATTTATGACTGCTTATCCCTATGCGACCTAATTAAATTCATTTGGTCGAATAACTACGTAATGCTAACACTTATTAATTTTATTGCTAACCTCTAATGTTACATATATCCCTTAAATTCACTATGACTTACACATTTTTCCTATATCTCTATTTTTCTAACCCTAATCCTACTCCCACCAAATCCCTCTCACATAAACCCTAATCACTCTCTCCCTTATCTCTTCCACGACCAACACACCAGACTCACTCATCCTTTCCCCATTCTATTTCTCTACTTCTCCCCGCATTTCTTCTCTCTTCCTTCCATGGCTCCTCTCCTGGGATAGCTCCGACCGGAGCTAGGCTCCTGCCGCCCCGCGCCTAGTGCCGTCACTAGGCCCGCCACCTCCCCCGGCTCACACTGTGTGCCCGCCTTCCACGGCTTGCCGGGACGCTTCCTCTCATCGTGTCTTGTTGCTATGCCACCTCCCACTTGCGCCTCCTCTGGCTCCTTGGCGTTGCGCCGCCCCGGCTCGGCCCGCCTCCCGTGCCCCTGGTTCTCCCATGCTTTCACAAGCCCCAGCTCCCTATGCCTCATACAGTCACCGCCGGCGCTTGGCCTGCCCCCATGGTGCGGTTCCAACTCAGTCCTGGCCTGGCCCCGGTGCCGCTCGGCTCACATGCTGGCTCAGCTCTAGCTCCAGCTCGCCATCACCTCGCCCTGCTCTGCCCCCCCCCCCAACACGGCCTAGTGGCCAGTGCCGGCGCTCGGCTCACACCTCCCCTCGGCCTAGCGTCGCCCCTACGGCCCGCATGCACACCTGTGCGACCCTGCCTACCCGCTTGCGTCCCCTCGGCCCAGCTGCTCCTTACCTCCTCCCCCAGGCCACTAGAGACTCGCCGCCACTAGTTCGGGCTTTGTTCACCGGCACCTCTGCTCCTATTACCCTCTGGCCGAAAAAAAACCCCCTTATGCTTTGGTTTTACATGTTTAAACTTGATTAATTCTTTTGATGCTTGTTTGTTATACTGATGTGTGTGGTTGATGTTCATGCATATACATTTACGACGAAGGCTGGTGCATAAATATAGTGGGATGGATGGAGGTGGCTGCTACCATGATTGTGGTGGCTAGTGGTAAATGTTCTCCACCCTCTCTACTCTCCCTATTGCTCTGTGATGTGGTTGGGTGATGTTGTGTGCTAATGGTCATGCTATGGTGAGGTTAGTTTTGGGCAAAAACAAAATTGAGGGAGAAAAGGGGTGGATTTGAGATGGTGCTAACTCCCTCTGTGTTGGATGATACTGCACTATTTGTGTTCTTATGAAGAGCTAGTTCATAATGGGGGTTTCTTATAGGGTAAAAGGACAGTGGGGGGTTTTACCTTGGGTTGGTTGGTTTAGTTCGGGAAGGGCAGTGGTGGGGCGTGTAGTTGTCGCTGTGTTCTCTGGTGCTCTGGTCCTGGTTGATCTTGTCGGCTTGGTGTTGTTGATGGTTGTTTATGGTTTGAAGTCGTCACCGTTGTCGTCCAAGCTCCACTGGCTTCCCTTTCTCCTTTGCTATCTTGTGGTTGGGTTGGATGGGGTACTGGTGGGTGATGGCATGGCTTGTTGATCTTGGCTTGCTTTGTTCTTGGTTGCATTGGAAGGTGGTGGTGTTGGGCTTTGGCTTGGGTTACCTTTGGCTGGTTTGCTCTTGGATGGATGGGAAGCTCTTGTGAGCTTTGTCTGTGAGGCTGTTTTGTGGCTTCTGTGAAGTGTCTTGTGAGGGAGTGTTATATGGGGAAGGCTTCGGCTGTGAGGCTTGTGAGGGTGGCAGTGAGGGGAAAAGAAGGCTTTATGTAGGGGGAGTGCACTTGGCTATGAAGTGCAATGACTTTTGCCTCTGCCCAGTGCCTTTATCCCTTAACCTCTCACAGGCTACTATTAGGCCATGATCCAATGGTCCAAAGGGTGTGTCTACGGCTATACTCGTAAATGTGGGTGTTGGGTTTTAATAAACACCAAATGAGGAGACCCACGGAAGTGATACAGTGCTAACTAACCTAGGTTGGCCTGGTATTTTGATGATTAGGGTGCCAACTGACTGAGGTGGGTTTGGGAACCCTGATGATCATGGTGCCGGCTGATTTAGGTTAGTTTGGGAATTTGGCTGTACTTCGTGAAATCTGACGGCAACCTCCTATACTCTAATTTCTATTTACTGCTCTCAATTGGCTTGCTAAATATTTTCCACATTTCTTGATGAGCGATGAAAAATGTGGATCGAGTGATGGTTCTATGGACTGGCATTTAATGGATAGATGGTAAGGAGGGCTTCAGTGATATGAATGCAAGATTTATTTTATCTTTTGTAATCTAATCAAAGTTGTACTGTTTGTATTTATTATCTGATGTTAATTAATTCTTGCAATTCATTTGAAAATGACATATTGTTGTATTATTACATTCAAATTCATTGTAATTCTTGGAGATGGATTCTTGTAATAAATTCTAAGTTTGAATTAATGTTTTAATTCAGCTTGTATGTAATTTTTGTAAATGACTCTGGGTTGTGATGTTTCACCATGGCTTGCAAAGAATTCACATTCTTGTATATAACTCTGAGATTGTTTTAATGTGGCCTGTCTGTTTGCAATGAATTATTGTGATTGACTTCGAGTTGTACTGATGATTTATTCTTGCGTCTAATAATTCGGTTGTATATTCTGTTGTTAGATTCTAATTGTATTAATTTATATGAGATTGCAATGGCGATGTGTTTAATATTAATTTGAGATTATGATTTGCTCTTGATTATAATATTTTAATTTATTGCTAATAAGCGATTTGCATTGTTTAAATTAGTTTAAATTTTTCCGAGTTGTCACAACACTTCACACTCACAATTCTATAGTTTGTACAATGATTTCATAACATCATAAATCCAACACACGGTTCCAAATTTATCAACAACATAATGCAAATAGTTCAAATAAGGTCTTACATGGATAGAAAATTATAAAATATGGACTGCGACAAATCACCAGTAGAGACTGGCATTGCAAGGTTGAAGAACAATTTAAACATTCCACACTGAAAGAAAAGACCAGATCCATTTGCCAAATATATCTGGGCAGTTGATCAGCCTTAACAATTTCATCCTAGGCTTGTGTTAGTGGCGTTGGTGGGTGTGTGTCTCCTCTCCATCTTGGAAGATGGAAGGAGTAAAAGGGGATGGCATCATTGAAGACCTGATAGCGATGCCCCCAACAACTAGCCATAGTATGCCTTAAAGCGAAGATCAAAACCAAAGTTTAAGAGAAAGCACACATACCTCTGCCAAGAAGGCCTCTTCTGACCACCATTCATCTCCAACATGTACCAGGGACTCATCTTTCTCTTCTCTGTTGCAGCTAACATGGGCAAGCTATGCTGCAGCAACGAGTCAGAGGAAGAGGCAGGCTTCAACCTCATGGGGCTTCTCGTTGTGGCCATCATCGCCTTGGTGTTGATGCTCCATCTCCTCCAAGTCTGAAGTCTCCAAGACTCCAACTCCAAATCATGAAATCAAGCCGGTCGCCTGGACACAGGACGCCTGCTCTTGCGCCGCGCACCGCCGACGGCCAACTGCCTTGTGCCTGTTCCAGTGCTCCTGGCCTCCTGCGCCTGCTTCCCTTCCCAAATCGTGGTCTGTCGGTCTGGGGAGGAGATATTAGCTGATTAGGGTTGCTGGGTTGGGGATTTGGGGAATGGGGGAGCCAGTTCAGCCAGGGAGGAGATCTGGAGAGGTACTGAACTAGCTACCGGGGGCTATGGTGGACTGATTTGCTTGCACATCGACCATCGTCGTCCGTCAAAGAGCAAGTTGCTACTGAAGAGATCCTGCTGGTTTTTTGATTTTTTGGGGTGTCGGTGCACCTCTGGCACCCCCTGGTTTGGCACCCCCTGTTCCGCACTTGTTGTCATGGTGAAGTGTCGTGAATTATAAAGTGATAGAAACAGAACGTGAACATCCACCTTGTACTGGTATCGAATTTCTAGTTCTCCGCATCACCCACAATCTGGTCAGCGTTTCCGTTTTCTTGTTAGTAGTACTTTAATAATCTAATTTGATGCAGAATTCTCGATATCATCATCACATCATATCCAAAACATCGTGGACGCGGGGTGCGTTGCAGAAAACTTTTGGATGCCATGCGGACCGGCCCGCCAGTCACCTTGTTGCCGTGAAGGCAACTGCCACAGTAGCCCACCTAGGACAAGGCTAACCGGTGGGACGCGAAGAAGCTGCTAACCTGGGCCGCCAAAAGTTCTCCGTTGCGCGGGCGTAAGCACGCGCGCGGGGGAGCGTCGGACGATTTCTGGCCGGTTCGCGTTGAACTCTCAAGAGTTGGATACGGCCCGCTCTCGCATGGAGGGACATGGCCGGCGGGATATTAGGTCGCACGCGGGGGGAGGATGCCAGTAGGGAGCTGCCACCTGCCAAGTTAGGCTGCAGAGGGCGCGCACGCGGCACGGAGGTGGCACGTCGCTATGCACTATGCATTATGCACCTTATACTAGTGCTTAGGCCGGATTAGCGGGCCATGCTCCGCATTGACGACCGTGTGGATGCCGCAGAGTTCAGACCATAAACCCAGGGGGCCGATGGGTGTAACTGTGACGCCCAACATCTGAAGCCCATGATTTACTGTTCGCGTCTTCTAATATGTGCATTCATCCATCAAATAAAATTCAAACAGAACGGACTCTAATTCCATGAAAGACTATTAGTCTTATAAGGAGCAGCAGGAGAACGACATCTATTCCCTCGAGAAGAAAATTGTTACAAGATGGTGCGTAGAAGTAGCTGTGCAGAATGGCTTCCTGCGCCTTTGTCCCAAAGGCAAAGCGCGTGCTTATTAGGGAGCAAACAAGCTAGGATTGTACGGATAAACCATGAAACAATAGCAATGACGCGAGGTCGAGGCGTCACAACCCCGTGCATAAGTGGCACCTCCCGATCCCACTCTACAAAAACCGATACCGTCTGATCGTCCGCGTCGTAGGACATGACCTTCCCAGGTATGCAGAAGAGCAGCACGCCACGCTTCCCCGCCACCCCTCGCGAAACCTACACCGCCTGATAGGCACAGGTAGAGGTGGGAGTCGGGCGGGCCATTCTATGCCCGCCCAAGGCCTAGCCGGCTCGGTACGGCCCAAGCATGCTACGTGGTGGTAGGGCTAGCACAAACACAAGCAATGGGCTAGGGCACGGAAGACTGATACGACAAGCGGACAAGACGATCGGGCGTCGCGTCTGGTCTCGAGCCGGCCGACACGGCCGGGCGTGCCAAGCACGCCCGGCAGACGGCAACGGGCACGCAGCGCCGGCGCACCACCTCGCCTCCCGCTGCTCCGTGTCACCTCCCACTACTTCGCCGCTCCACCTCGCCTCCTCCGCCTCGCCGCTCCACCTCCTACTCCACCTCGCCTCCTCCACCTCGCCTCCTCCGCTTCGCCCCGCCACTCCACCTCACCTCCTCCGCCGCACCTCCTCGCCTCCCGCGTCGCTCAGCCTCCTCCGTCGCGCCTCCTCGCCTCCCGCCACGCCGCTCAGCCTCCCACCTCCCGCGTCGCTCGACCATGTGGTGGGCAGGTGGGGAATCAATGGAGATGGGGAGTTGTGGCATAGGAGCACAGGGGAGAATAAAAGGGGAAAGTGAAGATGGTCTTTATTTTATTATTTCCTTTGACACTTTCGTCTATCTGGAAACTAACTGGCTAATGGGACCAACTACCAAACAATAGAGTTTGCTTCATTTCTATTGATTTATTAATAGTGAGGCTTCTTTGTTAAATAAAAAAGGAATAATACTAAGGATTAATCGATAGTGTATGTTCCAGCACTAATAATATATGAACTATTAACATAATCATCATGGTAGAATTATAACTATTAAATCTGATAATTATTCACTCTGGGATGTTTAGTGCTTAGGTACCATACCATATGACCCCGTAGTATGTTATCACTATTCATAATAAAAAACAGTGATGACAACAAAATCTCTCTATATAAAAGGAGGCTGGGATGGGGCTTCTCAGGGTGGCTACATCCTTTTTTTCTTGTTTTGTTCGATTTCGTCATGATTTGTTGCGCGCCGTCTGATTGTTGTTTCGTTCTTGCATGTCGCTATCGCGAGGTGGGACCGTTGGATTTTTGTTTGGTTGCTGTGCAGCATTTGATTGGCCCGTGCGATGCGCTCGGATGCTGGTTTCGCGAGTTGCCAGCGTGTTTTGCTGTTTCGGCTGTTATGCCGCTTTTAATGCCCAGTATGGCTGGAATGCGCAATTGTCGGGTGGTCACGTCAGTTGTTTTTTCTCCATCATCTGATCCTGTTTTCTTTTGTTCCCCATCATTCGATTGTGGCGGATGTGCCGTTCGCACGTTTCTCCTACGAATCCGGGCCGTTCGAACGGCCTTTTTGGGAAATAGAGGGGAAAATAGAAACCGAGGCAGGTGGTATGGCTTCTCGCAGCCCACGGGTGGAAATAAAGCGGAACAGTAACCGAGGCTGTTAGAGTACCTCGGGACTCGCTAAAAGGCTGTGGACACCGTTCGCACGTTGCTATGTTCGAACAGCCTTTTTGGGCAGCGAATTTTAACTAGGTTTTTAACGAGGCGGGCTCGAGAGGAATGAAGATAGCGGTCGCCACCACCATCGTCGCCGTCACCTCCGCCGTCTTTAGTTACTTAAGGCTGGGTTTAGGCCAACACAGCACGACCCCAACACGGTGGGATTTGGGCCGTGCCTAGCCTGACCAAAGGCAAGATGGGTCGGCACGGCACGATACAGCGGAGTGGTCAGGTCGAGCCAGCACGACATGATGTGACCCGAAGCACAGCGGGCCGTGCCGTGCCGCCCAACGCCCCGCTCTAGGCACAAGAGCCAAGCTGTAGCGCAGGTCGAATCCACCCAGTGTGTTGGACACCCACATTCTCCTCTGCACCCCCGGATACACCTCTTTCACCCTCCTGAGATCGACGCGGTACAGCATCGACCACTCGGAGCAATCTGGCGCCGTCTCCAGCACGTCGACGCACGCGGTGACCTTCTTGTCGTCGGTGTAGCCGATTATCTGGAGACGCACGGCCGACTCCCCAATGTACGCGCATTTCCATCCTTTTGGCCGCGGCGGCATGGTCATCTCGCTCAGCTCTTCTCTGTCGACGCTGAAGCGGAGTAGGAGAGACCGTGGTGGCGTGGACATGGCCCATATATATCAACGAGCCGTTCCAGCAGACGCCACGCCGGTCGTGGTAGAACTGTCCTGCAACCGAACTGTTGGTGGAACGGACGTCAGGCGGTAGGATGTCGGAGGGGCAGGCGGGCAGCCGCGGTGTTCGGCCGCCTTGCTCGACGACCGCGTTTCGGAAGAGTAGACGTTGTACTGTGGCGACTTGGATGGATCGTAGGCGAGGCTGAGGTACAGTGCGTCGACTCCGGTCAGGGCTGTTAAAGAGTATATCTCCTGTTGAATATCTTTGAACTCTGTTTCTGTAATCCAGGATTCTAGAGTCAGTTGTTGTGTCATACCCGGATTCTCTTTTGTAATCTATCTCTCCGATTGCTTACAAATAAAGTAAGGAGTTGTATTCTCCTGTAATTACTATTCGCTGTAATATAAAAGGAGAGGCTCTATCACCGATTTGGTGTACAAGGGCAACCTAAGATTATTTTCTTAATTCTGTTTTACATGGTATCAGAGCCTCCTCTTCTACTACATCAATCTCATCATGTCGCCTTCATCCTCTACCTCATCGGTTTCTGTTACGTCGACCACGTCATTGGCGATCTCTTCTTCAGCAAGATTGCTCTCACCAAGTTTTGGCCATCTGGTCAACATTCGATTGGGCCGAGAGAACTATATTCTTTGGAAGGCTCAAATCTTGTCGTATCTTTGTGGGCAACAGCTTCTGGGGTTCGTTGATGGAACGAATACATGTCCGCCAGCATTGATCATATAGTCTGGCGAATGAGAAGTGTAGCAAGTACCCAATCCGGCGTTTCAAGCATGGATTCAGCAGGAGCAGCTTGTTCTCAGCTCTCTCCTGTGAACCCTCTTTACTAGAAATGCTTGCACAGGTCACATCTATGTCCTCTACAGCAAATGTCTGGAGGGCTTTAGAAAGCATGTTTGCGTCTCAATCTAGAGCTCGAATGACGCAAGTTCGCATGCAGTTGGCGGGCACACCCAAGAACAATATCACATGTGTCGAGTATTTCAGCAAGATGAAGGCACTGGGAGATATCATGGCATCTGCGGGTGCACCCCTTCGAGACGACGAACTAATTTCTTATATTCTTGCAGGATTAGATGATGAATATAATCCTTTGGTGGCATCGATCACAACTAGGGTAGATTCCATATCCCCCTAATGATCTATATGCACACCTCTTGAGCTTTGAGACGTGTCTGGATTTTCAAAACTCTAGATTACTATTTGGAGTCTCCTCGGCAAACATGGTGTCCAAGAACAACTGTGGTGGCCATGGTCAAGGCGGTCGTGATGGCGGTCGAAAAAATCAAAGTGGAGATACCAGGGGACAGAACACCAACAATCATAATACTAGCAACAGCAAGCCAACTTGTCAAGTTTGTGGCAAAATTGGCCATGTCGCCCTTAGATGTTATCACCGCTTTGACCGTTCTAATCAAGTCGATGAACCTCGAGTACCTGCTGCTGCCTCCACGAACAACTACAACGTCGACACCGATTGGTATACATATTCTAGTGCCACGGAGCATATCACTAGCGACCTTGAGAGGCTTACTGTACATCAGAAGTATCATGGGAAACATCAAGTGCAGACAACCAATGGTGCAGGTATGTTTATTAGTCATGTTGGACACTCAAAAATTAATTCTTCTAGTCGAGATTTGCATCTTAAGAACGTCCTCCATGTTCCTAATACATCTAAGCACCTTCTTTTTGTTCATCGTCTTGCATCTGACAATGATGTATTTCTTGAATTTCATCCTAATTGTCTTCTTGTTAAGGATCAAGCAACGAAGAAAACTCTTCTTCGAGGCAAGTGTGAGGGCGGCCTCTATCCTCTCCAATCAAACCTTAGCCATCACAGAGAAGTTCTTTTGGCTGTCAAAGTCACACAGGAACAAGGGCATGAGCGCTTAGGACATCCTTCTTTTTCAGTCGTTCAACAAATCCTTAAGTCAAGTAATCTTCCTTGTTTAGGTTTATCTAGCAAAGAGTCGGTTTGTGATGCTTGTTAACAAGGGAAAAATCATCAACTCCCCTATGATGTTTCTAATAGTTTGTAATCTCGTCCTTTGGAGCTTGTATTTTCTGATGTATGGGGTCTTGCCCCCTCTTTTGTTGGAGGATACAAATATTATCTAAGTTTCATTGATGACTTTAGCAAGTTTACTTGGATATACCTTTTAAAAAGCAAAGCTGATGTCATGTGTCTTTGTTGAGTTTAAAAAATGTGTTGAATGACTCCTTGATACAAAAATTATTCGTATGCAAACTGATTGGGGAGGTGAGTACCAAAAATTACACACCTTCTTTAATCAAGTTGGCATTGCTCAGCTTGTTTCTTGCCCTTATGCTCACCAACAAAACGGTGCAGCAGAACACAAACACCGTCATATAGTTGAAGTTGGTTTGTCTCTTTTAGCTCATGCTCATATGTTAGTCAAATTTTGGGATGATGTTTTCCTAACATCAACCTATCTTATAAACCGTCTTCCTAGCAAAGTCATTAACTTTGTTACTCCTTTGGAACGACTGCTAGGAACTAAGCCAAATTACTCCTTTTTGAAAAATTTCGGTTGTGCGTGTTGGCCTCATCTTCGACCTTACAACACTCGAAAACTTCGATTCCGTTCTAAACAACATGTCTTTCTTGGCTATAGTCCCCTTCATGAAGGTTACAAATGCCTCTGTCCCAATACAGGTCGAGTTTATATTTCTAGAGATGTGGTGTTTGATGAGACAATATTTCCTTTCCTTCTACGCTCATCTTCCTCTAATTCTCCTCAACTAGCCGATCTGATGCTTCTTCCTGTTATGTCCTTGCAATCTCGCACTAGTTGGAATAATGGGGATGATTCTACTATGACGAATGAACATACTGTTCCTTGTAATATGGATGTTGTTTCTGCTGATGTTGTTCTACAGTTTAATGGGGAACATATCTGGTGCACATAGGGGCTTTGGTGGACATATGCACATACACGATCTGGCCCCTCGATTCACAAATCTACGGCCGAGATCAACGATGCAATCCCACCTCCCACTTAAACTGAGTGTGTTTCAATCTGGCGGGCGAGTTTTCGCAAAAGTACGTTTAAGTGGGAGGTGGGATTGCATCGTTGATCTCGGCCGTAGATTTGTGAATCGAGGGGGCAGATCGTGTATGTGCATATGTCCACCAAAACACCCATGTGCACCAGATATGTTCCCAGTTTACTGATGGTTCACAGGTTCTGGACAGCAATAGCAGCAGTGGAGTTTTATTGTCGGACGGTGAACATGGTGTCACTGTTGTTGAGTCGATTGAGGTGTCTACCATAGCACAAAACCCTGCTGTGGCAACACAAATCTCTGTTGCGACAGACCTATCACAACAGAGTGCACAACAGATTGCTGCTGATTCATCTCGTTGGCCAAGAACTCGAGCACATAACAACATATATGCTCCTAAGGTGTATAAAGATGGGACAGTACGCTATGCTTTCAGCAGCTCAACTGAACCTAATTCTCTTGGTTCAGCTCTTGCAAATCAAAATTGGAAAAATGCAATGGATGAGGAGCATGCAGCCTTAATAAAGAATCAAACCTGGCGACTTTTACCACCCAAGAGTGGATAGAATATTATTGATTGCAAATGGGTTTATAAAACAAAGAGAAAACCTGATGGAAGCATTGACAAACACAAGGCAAGACTAGTAGCAAAAGGATTCAAACAAAGGTGTGGAATTGACTATGAAGATACTTTTAGTCTGATTGTTAAAGCAGCAACTATCCATCTTATTTTGTCAATTGTTGTGTCAAGAGGATGGAGTTTGCGATAGCTTGATGTTCATAATGCATTTCTTCATGGTCTTCTTGAAGAAGAAGTGCTCATGAAGCAACCTCTTGGATATGAGGATAAGAAACATCCACATTTTATCTGCAAGTTAGACAAGGCGTTTTATGGGTTGAAACAAGCACCTAGGGCTTGGTACGCAAGGCTGAGCTCTAAATTGCAAGAGCTTGGTTTTGTTCTTTCAAGAGCAGATACTTCATTGTTTGTTTACAACAGTGGTGGAATAATTATCTATATTCTCATCTATGTGGATGATATTGTAGTAACAAGTTCATCAAGTGATGTTGTTACAAGACTCCTTCGAGATGTGCAAGAAGATTTTGCACTGAAAGACTTGGGAGAGTTGCACTATTTTTTGGAAATAGAAGTGCAAAAGACAACTAAAGGGTTGTTGTTGTCACAATGTAAATATATGACAAACATTCTTGATAAAGCTGGGATACAGCAGTGCAAGTTGGCTACTACATCTATGGTAGTTTCAGAAAAGTTGTCTGTACAAGAAGGAGAGATACTTGGTCCCAAAGATGCTACGAAATACCCAAGCTTGGTAGGAGCACCTCGATACCTTACTCTAATGCGTCCAGATATAGCATACTCAGTAAATAAGGTATGTCAATTCTTACATTCACCGACGACACAACATTGGACAGCCGTAAAAAGGATCCTACGATATTTAAAGTATACCTCAATGGTTGGTCTAAAGATACAAAGGTCTGATTCAATGCTTGTGACTGCTTTTTCAGATGCTGATTGGGCTGGTTGCCCAGATGATTGAAGATCAACAGGGGCTTCGCTGTGTTCTTCGGGTCGAATCTTGTATCTTGGAGTGCTCAAAAGCAGCCAACGGTTTCAAGATGAAGTTCATAGGTAGAGTACAAAGCACTTGCTAACGTGACAACATAAATTATTTGGGTGCAGACGATACTTGGAGAACTCGGTGTATACCAAGAAAAGATTGCATGTTTATGGTGTGACAACCTTGGAGCTACACACATGTCAACTAATCTTGTTTTTCATGCCAGAACAAAGCATATTGAGGTAGACTTTCAGTTTGTTCGAGAAAGAGTAGCTTGCTAGGTGACGATGATCTAATAATCCTTAATTAATTAAGCTACCTATCTATAGTATTTATAGATAATAATGTCGCTTATACAACCTTCAAAGGTACCCCTAAATATTAATGATGATGGAGATCATACACACCTAGTGGTCGTATGTTATTTTACGACCACCCTATATGGTTGCAAGTTCTACTATGACCATCTATTGTTTGTAAGTCTTACTACAATTACCATATATGGTCATAAGTTTTTCTACGACCACCTATTAATCGTAAGTTCTACTACGATTACCTCATGATCGTAAGTCTTACTACGACCATGTTATCTATGACCACCCTATGGTCAATAAAGCCTACAAATATGTGAGTCCAATCGACTAGGGATATTTGTGCGCTGTGTTTAATACACATAATAGTTAATATATGCCATTATTTTTGAGATAACTACACATATTAAAACCTTTTGTCTTTGACATAACCGCAACGTGACGTGGGGGCCGGATGCGTCTTTGACAATAACTGCCCTTAAAAGTACGCATTGCATCAAATGACAAGGTGCCGCTTGGCATGCCATTCATGCGTTATATAAAGAGTAAAGTCAATCGACAAAGACAGAGATAGACACACAGAGACATAGAGAGACGACGAGACAAGAAAGAAGGATCAAGCCCTAGTTTTAGTAACTTCCTTCTTATTGTAAACACAATCAATACAACAAACACAAGAGTAGGGTTATTATTCTCTCAGTAGAAGGCATGAACCTGTATAAAATTCACGTGTCTTTTTCCTGTGTAATTTCGCTCCAAGAGAGCCCCAACATTCACTCATAAGATCGATACTAAACCATCAACAATTGGTGCTGTCCGTGGGGAACTCCCAATTTCTCCTTTCCTTTTCGAAAAATTGTCTTCATTTTTCAACTCTGATGCTTTCATGGCAAGAGAGTGAAATGAGGAGAATTAGTTCAATTTGGCAGACCATGCAGGACTTGACATGGATGCTTGCTACGAGTACGAGGAGAGCATCTGTTCGTCCGATGGTAATGCCGGTTCCAGGGATCTTTCACCAGACCCAGGGAACCATGCCATAGAAAAGGTTGATGAGGGAGCCCTCTCCCCCACAACACTACCCCCAGAGGAGGAACTAGAACCCTCAAAGGGCAAGGGTCCAACCGACCAGGATCCGTATTGCCCCACGGCGAGTGCAAAGCACAGCGAGGGTTCCTCCTTCAAATGTTCAAGCCTATCTAAGGCCGTTCGATCTGGCACAGCAAGTCCTGGAATCTATGATTCTGATACTCAATCAACACCTAATAACCATCACCCTTCAGTTACCCCCACAAGGTGTGTGGTCGAGCAGGCTTCACTTGCAGATTCGACCATACCCCCCATAGGGTTCACCTTCAACCGGAGATGGTTATAATCTGAAATTCCCCTTCCTAGAGGGGATTGCCCCAAGTCACGAGCTACTCTTCAAGTCAGGAGGACTCAGCTACAAGTGGGAATAGTAGCACCTATGAGGTCTTTGTCCTCCCCTCAGATCCTAATCTCTCTCCAAGAAGCAGGACTAGGGTTGCTTCCCATCGCACACTCACTTTGGGCTCTCGTGGTGATGGCGAGAACGCCTCCAGTGACGACCAAGATCTCCACATTCATGAGCGTGACCTAAATCCTAGAAGTGATCGCTCTCCACTAAGGCGCACTCTTGTTGACTCAGATGTTGATGATCCTGAAACCATTCGGAGAAGAAGAATTGCTACCCAGAGGTCCTTACTAGGGCGCATCCAATACTAGTCAGAGGAAACTCAAGAACTTCAACAAATCAATAACCTGATTGAAAACCCGACTCAAGATCTGGGACAAGCACCAAGCTACGACCTCTTTGCTCAAGAGATCACACAAAGACTTCGAGACACAATGGTCAGGCTCAAGCGGACTCGATAACACCGCCCTGGTAGTCATACCAGGACAACTCCATCGAATGCTAGTAGTTTGGACGACTCTCCTCGTGGAGAATGACAAGACAATAGGTCTGGTCGATGTCCTAACCATGACCTTAGTTGGAGAAGAGTTTCATGAATAACTGGTGATCGATAAATTCCTATGGTAGGTGGTCGTTCACCACTTCTACAAAGAAATCTGCACCAGCAGATGGAGCATGAGGATTATTACCCTCATATGACTGAGATCTATGATAGGTTAGGTCCACTTACCACTGGGTATCATAGAGTATGATAGCCTGGTGATATCAACCCTTCTGTCCCGCAAAAGGCATTATGGTATTATTATGGATGTCAGGCGTTCTCGCTTGATTTTCGAGTAATTCGTTGGTCACCCCGGTTTCGACCAGTGAACATGGAGAAGTTTGATGGGTCACAAAATCCCATCGAGTTTTTTCAAATCTATACCACTACAATTCGAGCAGCAAGAGGAGGAGAGCATGTCATGGCCAACTACATTCCTACTGTACTCGAAGGATCTGCTCGATCGTGGCTATTAAATCAGCCACAAGAGTCGATCTATTTGTGGCAGCACCTTTGCGACCTACTACTAGCCAATTTACAGGGCACTTACAACCACCCAGGAAAGGAGGACGACCTACACAGAATGCAACAGGATTCTCATGAGACCCTACGCCAATTTATCAGGTATTTCAGTCAGATTCGTAATTCAATTCCTGAAGTTTCTGACATTTCTGTCATCAGAGCATTCAAGCAGGAGTCCACAATTGAATGATCACAGAGGATATCGCTCTAAATCCTCCAGCTACCGTCGCCGAGCTCTTTGAAATGGTTGACCATTATGCAACTACAGTAGAAGCGGTCGAGTGGAATCGTACGATTGATCGTGACGACAAGGATACTTGAGGAGTAGGCGAAGGTAGCAAGAAGATAAATAAAAAGGCTAGAAAATTCAAGAGCAAGACTAAATGCCAAAAACCTCAAGGCAAAAGCTCTAAGGAGGTCTTAGCAGTGAGCGTCAAGGAGCCTCAAAGCTCTAAACCATACTCTAACCAGAGCAGAGGTAAACGCCCCGTACGGAAGTACGACAAGCTTATGTGGTGTCCTTTTCACAAAAAAAGAAGGACGCGACCTTCGCAATTGCCGAGTTTTTCAACAGAACCTCGATGATTACTACTCTGGCAAATGACCACTTCCTACACCTGAACAAGTGGGACAAACGAGTGGTCGAAAATAGTCGGATGATGAGGAGACATCGTTCCAAGATCCAAAACACACCATTGACCACATCTATGAGGGATCTTCAGCACGTGAGTCGAAACGACAACTCAAAGCTGTCGAACGTGAGGTAAATTCCATCGACTCTCCTCTTGTCAATAAAGTACCAAAGTGGTCCGAAATCACCATCTCTTTTGAGAAAGGTGACTGTCCGATTCCTTCTACTCGACCTGGTCGTTTTCTAATCGTGGTCGAGCCCACCATCAATAATTGTTGAGTTAATCGCGTGTTAGTTGATGGTTGAAGTTCGTTAAACATACTCTTTACGAGTGCTCTGGATGAGATGCAAGTTTCTAGGATAAAGATCAAGCTTGTACGATACTCATTTAATGGGATCATACTGAGGTCTTCGGCCAAGCCTATTGGTCAACTTTCCCATCATGTAACGTTTGGATCACCAAACAATTTTAGGACGGTGAAAATCTCATTTGATGGGTTCGATTTCGACACAACATATAATGCTAGTCTTGGTCGACCAACTCTGGCACGATTCCTAATGGCTACTCATTATAGTTATCAATGTCTTATGTAACGTCCTAGCTATGCGGAAGCCAAGATGTAACTAAGAATTACAAATCCAAAACTGAACTTACATTTAACTTAAGTAAATAAACATCGGATGACAGCTAGACAATGATTAAGTTAATCTACTAACAGTAACAATGTAGAAATTCCAGCAAGAGACTAAACTCAAAGCTACAGTTAAAACATCACCATCAAGGTTATAAGCATTATGAATAAGTTCCAACAAGAAATAGACATCATCTACTATCTGAAGTTATGAAAGGAACCAATTTAAGTATCAACAGGCCATTTATTACAATAATTGAGTCTCATTGAAACAAAGTAATAGAAATATTAATTGGTAATGGATGTGTGCAGCATTGTGATATGCAATCATGAGCTATTTTCCCCCAATGAATGTTATTCTCGATGGTCACCTAAACAATAAAAATAAGCGTGAGTCTAAGACTCAGCAAATACAATTGAATGTCACAAGAAACATCGAATGAAAAACAGTTCATTCTCAATATATCGAATACATAAGAAGATGCTATGCAATTGATGCAAATGCGACTATGACATATACCGGTATAGCCAGTGATACACCCGTCGGTGCTCACTCAGGCCCGCATTATCCAAACTGTGGGGATCCAAGGCCCGTATGAAGAATCTTTCATACGGGGATCTATTTGCCCATATTGGAATGATGGGACTCTCAATACCCACTCCCGTGGGTGAGTCATGAATAATTGAAATGAAGGAAATGAAATGAATGCATTCTCTCATAGTAAGAATTTTGATATCACCAATGAACAAAATCATGTAAAGGAAGGAAAATACTCATAATTCATAAGAATTACTCATGTCATAATCATATAACCAGATTGAACAATAACCATACAAGACGATCCAATTTGTACTTGCCTTTCGCGTTGCAACACGTTGGATGGTAAAGAAGGTGTAACTAATCCCAAAGTCACTCCTCCTACAAGAAGTAATTTACTCAAAACAAGTTCTTGACAAGAGGAAACAACACTAATCGCAACACTCTCATCCGCACTCCTAAAACCCATACTTCAAATAATTAATCTACTCAAACGAAACGATAACCTAACAGTAACTCAAAACTGGACAGCGATCTTCTAAAATACATGTCTCCCAATATGCTTATCATAAAAATCCATTTCAGTCTCTCTAGAAAGTTTACGACTTGGTCTACAAAAGTTTAGTTGGTAAGATCCCTTAATTCTGTATTTAACTAAATTTAACAAGCAGACGAATAAACAAAGACAGAGACTGACCGATAGTTTGGACAGCAGCATTAAAATAGCTATAGCTTTCACTAAGATGATCCAAAAATTGTGTTATTTATCATTATGGAAAGCTAATATAATGTCCTACAAAAGTCATGTTGGTGGACAATCTTGCTTCGACCATTAACAAGTTCTAATCTGCCAATTACTACAACTGCTATAACTTGACGGAGTTTCTGGACAGCAACATTGCGAATATCATAACTCACAAACTACAACTCCAAATATTGTGAACTTAGATCCTACAAAAACCTAATGAAATATCCCACAATTCTTTAGGAGATTATGAATCCTAATTTCGTAGTTATCAATTTCAAAACTACAGTACAACGAACAGCAGTAAAAACCCTATCTATTACCTGAAACAATCGCATGGAAACAAATTAAACACAAACATCAAAGAACTACGAAATCACCCTTGAAGATCCGCTGTGACTCGCTGAAATCCCCATGAGAAACTACTCTCCCCTTCCTTCTCCTTCTCCCTCTTCCTCTTCCTTTCTTCTTCTTCTTCTTCTTCTTCCTTCCTCTCCTTCCTTTCTCCTCTCCTCCTCCTCTTTGCATAGCAGCAGGGAAGGGGGCTGCTACAGTACCCACATGCTATAGTGTGGTTGTGGTACTATAGCAGGGATGCTAGGGTTTGGTTGATCCCTCCCCCTTGCCTTCTAGTGAACAGTCATGAACTTTGGGCCACAATGACCAGTTTTCTCCCCACTTGAAAAATGGGATGGCGGCCCATTCCTTTCCCAAAATTTTGAAATTTTATTTCTAATTCTATTTAATTTCAATACTAATCACTTATTTATTTTATGTTTAAATGGGATATTACATCTTAAGATACCAAGTACCAAAGGAGTAATCACGGTACGCTGTGTTAAAAAGATGACGCTTACATGCGACTGCAAATCCCTCGAGATGGTCGGTCAAATACCAACTCGAGATACGAGCAAAGTGCAACATTCGACCAAGCAGTCGAAGTCTAAAGTTGCCCCGAAGCCGAACGACCAAGTCAAAGAAGTTCCACTGAGTACAAAGGAGCTTTTGAAGATCGTTCGCATTTGGGGTCGCTCTCGATCTCGTATAGGAAGATGCCCTCATCACCTTCCTTCGAGCAAACACAGATGTCTTCGTGTGGCAAGCATCCGACATACCCGAAGTCCCTAGAGAGGTGATAGAGCACATGCTAGCTCTACGGCCTAACAAGAAGGCCGTAAAACAAAAAATACGGAGATTTACACCTGATCGACGAGATGCTATCATATCAGAATTGGACAAGCTACTTAAGGCTGGTTGCATAAAAGAGGTCGACAATCCAGAGTGGTTGGCTAACCCTGTAATGGTTATGAAGTCTAATGGTAAATGACACATGTGTGTAGACTTTACTGATCTAAATAAACCTTATCCAATGGATGATTTTCCCCTTCCTTGTATCGATCAATTAGTTGATTCTACTACTGGTTGTGATATATTAAGTTTCCTAGATACATACTCTGGTTATCATCAGATAAGTATGTGTTTAGATGATGAAGAAAAACCATATTTATTACACCATTCGGAATATTTTGCTATGTCAAAATGACATTTGATTTAAAAAATGCTGGTGCTTCCTTCCAACGCTTGATGCAAAAGACCTTCCTTTCTCAACTTGCCCGAAATTTGAAAGCCTATGTTGATGATCTGGTCGTGAAAAGTATACAACATTTTAATCAGATTTTTGACCTACAAGAAATATTCGACAACCCCAAAAAAACACTAGTTGAAATTCAATCATGAGAAGTGTGTGTTCGGAGTCTCTTCAGAAAAATTGCTTAGATTCCTTATCTCTGCGTGAGGAATCAAAGTAAATCCTAAAAAGATAAGGGCCTTTGAACAAATGCACCCTCCGACCACAAAGAAAGAAGTCCAGAAACTCACAGGATGTATGGTGGCTTTAAGTCATTTCATCGCATGACCGGGAGAAAAAGGACTCCCTATCTTTAAACTTCTGAGGAAACACGAGGGTTTCGAGAGGAGACAAACAAATCCTTCGAGGATGTCAACAGATATATTACGAGTGCCCCTATTCTGGTTTCTCTTAAACCCGAAGAAACACTCTTGATGTATCTAGCTGCTACGACATAAGCAGTAAGCATAGTATTGGTCACCGAACGTGAAAAATTTCAACGACCAGTTTACTACGTTCGCAAAGTTTTAAATGGGCTTTATAAGCGTCACCCTCAAGTTCAAAAAATTCTATATGCCCTCATCATGTCTTTGAGAAAGCTGAGGCACTATAACCAGGCGCACAAGTTAATCATGTCATCTGAGTTTCCCTTAGGAGAGGTCCTCGAGAACAGGGAAGCAGCGGGGCGCATGGCAAAGTGGTTGGTTGAACTTGGGGAGTTCGACATCCATTTCGTGTCTCGAACGACCATTAAATCTCAGACCTTGGCAGACTTTGTCGCCGAATAGACAAATCCTAAACCTGTTCAGGGACCCAGTACGAATCCCACGACCAGTGGATAATGTACTTTGATGGGTCACTTACGCTAAGTGGCTCGGGGGCTGGGGTGGTCTTGGTATCTCCTACAAGAGAAACATTAAAATACGTTATTCAATTAAACTTTCCTGCTACTAACAATGTAGCGGAATATGAAGGTTTTATTGGCTAGCATATGAGCAGCGAAAGTGCTCGGGATTTGACGACTACTCATGAGAAGAGACTCTCAACTAGACGTGAATCAAGTCAGAAAAGAGTACCAATGCTCTAATCCGACCATGGCTCAGTACTTATCAGAAGTCAGAAAGCTTGAAAAGATTTTTTTTTGGTTTTGAGGTACAATATATCTCTAGAAAGAATAATTTTCTCGCTGACCAGTTAGCTCGAATAGCTTCTTCCTGATCACAAGTACTGCATGGAGCCTTCTTAGAACAGCTCTAAAAGTCATCCCTGGTCAAAACACCAGAGACATCTCCTATTGAAACAACCTCCCTAGAATACGAGGATGCTTGGGTGAACCCCATCTACGAGTATCTTCAGAAGGGTACTGTACCCAATGACGAGCTTGAGGCTGATCATTTATCCCATAAGGCCAAAATGTATACTTTGATCGAAGGAGTCCTTTACAAATGAGGTACTCAAGGGGTTCTCATGCGATGTATATCGCAGAAAGAAGGATTAAATCTTCTTCTAGAAATACACAGAGGCATCTATGAGACTCATAATTCCTATAGAACGTTGGTCGAAAAAGCCTTTCGATAAGGTTTCTACTGGCCAACAGCCCTCCATGATGCTAAAGAGCTCATTAAGAAGGGTGTACAATGCTAGTTTCGTAGCAGGAAAATACACTAACCAGATCAAGCATTACAGACCATAACTCTTTCTTGGCCTTTTGCAACCCGGGGTCTCGATATCCTAGGACTATTCCCAAAAGCACCAAGAGCTTTGGAGTTCTTTTTTATGGCTATTGATACATTCACAAAATAGATTGAAGCCGAACCTGTGATTGGGATAACAATGGAAGCAGCCAAGAAATTTATGATGAAAAATATGACCACTCGATTTGGTGTGCCAAGTTAGATCATAACAAATAATGGTACACAATTTTTGAGCGCAAAATTCTAAAAATTTTGTGAAGAATTGGGTACTAAGCTATGTTATGCCTTTGTCGCCCATCCACAAAGCAATGGGGCAGTCGAAAGGGCAAATGGCCAAATTATGCAGGGAATTAAAACACGAGCTTTCAACCAGCTTATAAAGTGCTCGGAGGCTTGAGTAAAAGAATTACCTTCGGTATTATGGGCAATTTGCACGACCGCTAGTTGGGCTACAGGAGAAACATGCAGAACTTCTGATGGAAAACCATCAGATACGTCTCACTGGGATGATGGTTGTGCCTAAAGCACACGCAAATGCTCAGTAGGCTAGCAAAAGCCAGGACCACGGAAAAGGTCCAAAATAGAATGGGGACAAATAGAAGAAAGTTGGAATGCAAAGAGGCAGGGGTAAACCCCATGGTAGAGGATGAGGCAAAGGGAGGCCCAGAAGCAAGAATCAGACAACAAGACTACTCATCCTCTCAAAACATGCTTCAGATGTCGTCGCACCGGCCATTGATCGCGCACTTGCCATACCCCACAGCATTTGGTGAATCTCTACATGCAATCCACGGGTAGAGTTAGGGCTGGAAACTAGCCGAGCCGACTAGAGCCAGGAGGGTGGCTTTACTCGGCTCGAAAGGAAGCTCGAGCTAGCTTGCGAGCTCTCATGAGCCGAGCCAGAAATCAAAGTAGAAACACACGTCTTGACTCTTGAGGCTTCCGCTGTAAGCGTAGGGGCTCTCGAAGTTCTTGGCCAGGTCCTCCTCTTGGCAAATGCGGCACTCCACCATCTCAATCAGCGTCGCTGCTTCCTTCTCGCCGGACTCGGACTAGGACGCCACGAGCCCCCCAACGTCGCAACATGATCCCCCATTCAAGCAAATCACCCAAAATTTCACACCCAAAGGCCCAAACTTTTGCATGATTTCATTCCCTATAATCCAAAAAACACCCCTAAAAATCGTCAAAAGGAACCGAATTTTACCACAAATCAAACGGGAGATTCTTGGGTCAAATTGAAGCTTTCTCCCCTGGGAAATCCGACAAAATGGAAGCATCAAAGAGAACACCAGCGATTGGCAATGGGGAGGAAAGGTGTCGACGTCTGGGACTCTCGTCACAGAACATACAAACAAGAATATAAAAAGGAAAATAGAGATTACTATCTGTTCACCAAAGGACTCAAGATGGTGAATGTGTATTGCAAAGGATATGCTCTGATTACAAGGAAAGTGGCTATGAATACACGCGGATTAGGGCTTGGATGTGAATCTATCTTACAAAGGCATGTAGGCCGGACTATTTATAGTATTACAAGCGTCGGCAGTTAGTAGCAGTGATGCCCCTTAGCGCCAATGGTTGCGTCTGTTCACGCCAATAGTCGTGTCCCTTCGTGATGATCGTTATTGCCGATATCTCCACGTGTAACTATTATTAACCACACGTGGGTAACCGCTTTTTAGGACCTCCTCTACGGGGGAGAGATCCTGGAGAGGTCCTGGATAGATCCTAGAGGAGGTCCTGGAGGAACCCATAGAGGAGGTCCAACTGGGCCTTCGGGAGTTTTCGGGAACAGTCAAAGGAAAGACTTTATAGGCCCACCTTCCGACTGCCTGATTGATCTTGGGCCCAGGAGATTAACTCAGGCCCAGTAAAAATCTAGCTTATCTATTAATAAGTAAATAAAGATATACCCGAATAATTGACTAGTCAACAATCCTCGTCAGTTAGCCCCTCAACTTCAAGTGAAAATAACTTACTTGAAGAGGTTTTTGACCAGAACTGGACCTCGTCAAGAAGATAGTTTTACTTGAGTTGTAAATAACTATTTCCTTTAAGAAGCATGAGCATTAGTTGTATATATTTATGAAAGCAATTCTCGAAGGGACGATTATGCTTTATTCTTCATCGATTTATTAGGAAAAGACTCTAATAAAATCTTATATGTTAGACTTCCATCTGGTTTATTTAATTCCATCGTAAGTTACTGGTTTATAAATAACCTCCAGAAAGGCAAGAAGAAGAAACATTCCTTTAGATACTGTCTATCTTTCATGTCTCCACTTTATCATAGAAAGCTTATCCTCAAACTCCCATAGTTTGAGTAGATGATATATCATGATGGTAGAGATCATGAAAAAAAAGATTTTATAGAATAAATTTGACTTTTTGAAAACCTTGATGTTATAATCTCTGGATTTTATGCTTCCAAGGTGTTCAAGAAGTCAATTCATTCTGCGAAATCTTCAAGAAATTGGTGGAAGGAAAATCCTAATGATCAGGTGATCTTCTCTTGAGATGCATATCGAGGTAACTTCTACGTTTAAGTAGTTTTGTATCCTTCCACCCACGATGGATACGTGATGAAGATAACTTTAAGAAAATAGAAAAAGAAAAACTTGGCAACCACTTTTTCTTACACATCTTTGACGCGCGGAACAACCTCCTTGACCAAACGTGACGTGTCGTGTCACCGCCAATCGAGACGCAGTTGTTACATCCTTAAGGTAGTGGGTTTTAAATGCACCAAGGGTATATATATATATATATACATATATATATATATATATATATATATATATATATATATATATATATATATATATATATATATATATATATATGGATCTTTTACATCTCCTCGAGCACGTTTTACCTAGTTGCTTTTCACCGAGTACTTTTTGTCCTCCACGAACCTTCGAAAAGAAGGATCTCCCAGTCCGCCATTGAACCAAAGCAATGGTGGGATGAAAATCATCAATGTTGATAGCGGAGGAGCTTGAAGGACTGGAGCAAGACGGACATCTACTGGAGAAGGCTCTTATCAAGTGGCGTGCACCTAGGAGGGAGATTGAACCAAATCCTTCGGCTGGTTTCACGGTACTTTTCGTGCCCTACCTCTGGGCAGGCCTCCGCTTGTCCGAGAGTGATGTGAGAACCCGGGGTATTTAACTCGTAATACTTAACCATCCAATTGGCCCTAGAATTACAAATCAAATATCCCGACTCTCGGTGCATATGTACTTCCCAGAATTGCAGTACACATACCCCATACAAAAATTAAGCATCCATTCCATACACAAGTCATTACATTACCAAGTCTACAAGCTTACATCATAAAGGACATACAAGTTCATATTACAAAAGTAGGGCCGACCGGCCAAATGACAAGGTAAATAACCAAGGCAGCAGCGGAAACATAAGCAATAAGATGGCGATAAACAAAAGCCAACCGGTTTGCCCTTCCTTACCCACAAGGCAACCGACCGGACCACCAAGCTAGTCGTCCTGCACGAAATCGGTCTCACAATAGTCGATCCCTTGGGGATCAACCTCCTCTGCAACAATTAAGCAATGCAACTGAGTACAAAAACGTACTCGCAAGACTTACGAGTAACAAGCCTATACATAGCTACATGCAAGCTGAATCAAAGGAGAAAGTTATATGGTTCATTTGACGCATAAAGCAATTTTTCATTTGCAATAATGTAATAGATTGAAGGCAGTTTGGCAAATCTGTTTTATTTGATTAAATAACAGCGAGACAACATTTATAACATAATTAACACCCTAAAGGTGACTTTCCAATAGCCACCACAACATAGCATGAATTACCCATTCGTACCACCCGAATTCAAGTTTTATCGAAAAGGTTATAGTCTAATTCTTGCGAGAAATAACCAAGCGTGTCCATAACCTAGGACGAGCTATTCGAATAGATTATACCATGCAGGGGTGTACAACTTTACCCACATGTCAGACCGCCTTTTTTCCAAGCTAATTAGCACACTTCCTTTGGTATGCCGGCACGACTAAGTCCTACGAGACGTTTTCCAATATTGTGTATTAACTACGAGTTGCCCGCATGGGTGAAACCCTCCTTGAACCGCCCTTGTGTGTGCAGACGGGGTTCCCACAGAGGACCCACACATTGTGTCGGGACATCGGCCCAGCCGTAGCAACTGCCGATGCCCCCCGAGGTGGAGAACCTACCGGGAACTCTACCACCGCACACCCAACACACACATGGAACATTCCTTTTTCAACACAACACACACAACCTCCTGCGACTCGGAGCTAACACACGCCAAAGTACGAAGTCAAGAGAGGTCCCATATCCCCCTCATGTGGTTGCACGCAAAAGTGCTTGGATCAATGGCACAAGTAATTCGGTCCTTGTTGACTCGGGCACCGAGCACACACCCCACAATCACACCATCTTACCAATGTGCCCAAGTCTAAAATATTTTATTTTCAATTTTAATTTTTCAATTACAATACATACATGAGTACCCTGACTCAATTATTTAGAGTGATGATATACTGACCATCGCCGAGGTGATGATCCCCATTCTACCGTTCTAAGCATTGCTAAGCGACACAACTCGTATCCTACAAGTAAAGTGATTAGAGCCCATCCATCGAGCTCTAAACCACAGCGGACATAACCTAGGCTTAGTAGTAGAGGATGAACATTTACCTACAGTTTATGCAACTATAACATCACTACTCGCTCGATAATTTAACATCAAAATAAAGCATGCATACATACACTTTGCAAACAAGATAATAGACTTTGAAAGTAATGGGATCAACATGATCAAATGGAAACAACTGCTTGCCTTGATGGATATACTCGACTTGCTGTAGAGGATCACTCTCTTATACAATAGAATCGTCGAAACCTAGCGAAAGAATCAAAAAGAACCAATAAGAAAGGATAACACCGAAATACTCAAAAATTCAAATTCATCCAAAAATCATGAAATTTTCACAGAAGGTAGAGCATGATTTTAAATGAATTTAGCAGCAAAAATCAATTGATTTGGATGTTCTATGCAAAATTTATGGCAGTTTGAAAATCAGGTTTCAAGAAAATCCAATAAAATTGCTATCTGTTACTGTTCATCCGAATTAATGTTTTGGTAAAAATTTCCAGAGAGGTGGTGTACATGAAAATTTTATGGTAGACAGAGCACCACATGAGATGAACAATGGATTTTGATTCACCTCATTTGGAGCTAAGATGAATTTTCTATGATTTTCAAAGTCATGAAAGTAGTGCACAACTCATATGTAGAATAAGATTTTCAGAGATAGTAACAAGCTCAAAACTTATTCTACATTAAAGTACAGTAACATAGGAATCCAACAAAATTGTTTTCACTTATTTTGGAGTTACAGAGAAATACTTATGCATTTTTGAAGTTAAAATAAATTTTAGTGCAACAATAATACTAATCCTAAAGTAATTTTGCCAAAAGTGATTTATGGAATAGTAACATGGTTCAACCCATTTTTATATTAAAGTACATGAAAAAAGGAAACTAACAAAATTTGAATCATCAAATTTGGAGGTAAAATGAATTACTTATGAAATTTTGAAGCTTAAAGCAATTTTCAGTACACAAATAAACATTTCGGATTTTATATAAACATAAAATACTTTTTATACCCAGCCTAACCTAGCCACAGTCACTGACCCGTGGGACCTAATGAATAGTGCCATTTTCTATTTAATCTACGGATTAACCGAATTGACAGGTGGGGTCCGCTTGTCGTAGACTCATACTCGTGAACTTGGTTCACCAGTGTATGAGCACAGTGCATAGCGCACTTAAGTGGCTCGGGCCCACCTGTCATCCACCGTTAGCTATTTCTTAACGCAGCTAATCTAGCTTTTCCGACAAAGCTAGAGTCATTAAAAGCTAATCATTGGTTAAGCCCTAATGGCGAGCTACAGGGGCTGTCGGAGCGTCCGACAACGAAGCTCTGGCTTCGTCGGAGCCTCGCCGGCGTTCTCGTCCACGGCGGCACGAGCCAAGGGTATGAATGGATCCACAGTAAGCTAGCACACCTAATGGTGGCATTCACAACGACTGAGCCGGCCTGAAGCGGCGGCACGTCGGAGAGAGGCGATGGCGCTAATATGGCAACCATGCAAGAACGAGTAGAGCTCCGCGTTGTCCAAGGAAGCAGGTGCCACAGCATCTATGAGGTCAAGTGAAACTACCTGAAAGATGGAGAGGCTCAGGAATGGTCGAAGCTGAGCCGACATCGGAGAGGTCCACGGCGGCGGCAAGCTTCACGAGGAGGGGTCGCTCTGGTGAAAGAGACAAGGAGTGAGTGGTCAAGAGAGCTCAAGTGAAGCCCACAGGTGGCGTGCGAGCAAGGAATCGACGAGTGGCTTACCACACTAGAGATGGGGAAGAATACGAGCTTTGCGGCCAAAAATGGAACAAGCTTCAAATTCCCAGGCTCCTGTCAAGCAATGTCGAAATTGGGTGAGGGGAAATCATCGTCATGCTCAAAGGCACGATATGACGTGCAAAGGCAAGGACAAACTCACACGGACACAAAGTTGCCACGGCGGCGGCTTCGGGTGCGTGCTCTGAAAGCCGAAAAAGACACGACGATGGACCAAGAGCTACAGGCTAAGACAAGGGCTCACATTAGCAAAAATGGAGGCGGTGATGAACGGAGATGGAGAAGGAGGTGGAAGCACGAAGCTTACCCGAGAGGGAGCCCAGTTCTTCCCTCCTTTCCCTCGGTCACCGAGAGGGAAAGTGAGGGATTGCGAGAGAACGAGGGCAGGTTATAGCGAAGCAACGGTCAGTATGCAGGTGGCATCAACGGGCGAGTCCCCTGGTTGGGCCGGCGGGGCGGTGGATTGACGGTGTGACCTGGCGAAGATGGAGGCGTGCAAGAGCGGCGCGGACGCGTGGCGCACGGCTTCTGCCCGATGAAGAAGACGATGCTGACCGCCTGGGCCTGCCCTGTCAGCGACTCAAGGTGAAGTGGTGCGGTGGCGATTGAACCGGTGTGAAGCTCGGACCATTGGATTGGAAATGGACAGTCTGGATGCGTGGGAGGATCGGACTGGTCCGAACGGCACACAAGATCTAGGCTGTTGATTTTCAATCGGATGGCCCAAAATGAAAGGGTGCGGTGCAAGTTAGCTGGTTGGGTTCGGCTGGACCGAGCCGGGTCGGGCTCGGTCAGAGGAGCAACGCTGAGCTGATTTTTGGAAAATAAGGCTGAGAGGATTAGAGAATTTTTAGAGGTAGCTATGAAGCTCCAAACATTCTGAAATTTTTATGGAAGCTTGATGGATCTAAGGAAAACTTTGTGTAATTTTTCTAGAAATTTTCATGCAACACATTTCCTTCTAGAAAATTCACAAGCTGCTGCCCTAGGGGTTTGACTAAGGGTCTAACTGGTTTGACTAGCCCTTAAGAAATAGAAAATAAAATCTAAAAATTATGAAATTTCTCAAAGGGGTCACTAGGGTGATCTAGAAGCTAAGAAAAATATTTGCAGAGAAGAATCACAAGATTTTCTTATGGAGTTTTCAAGGACTATGCTTCCACCAATTGAAACATTGATCTTTGAAAATAGGAAATCCTTGGGGGAAAATCTCTAGAAAATCCAAATGACACCATGAGGCAAAAAAAGTTTAAATTTCTCCTCATTTTTATACATTTGAAACACAAACCATTGTTTGGGATGTTACAAGCGATGATCGAAGTTATTAATCATTACGGAATTGAATTGGTTCACCTTGTACCAAATTTAGTTCTGGTACTTAGTGTTTTTGCCCACATGTTAAGGCGTTCTTAGGGATAGCCCCCTAGTCTGCGTCTGTTTATGTTTTATTACCAAATCATTCGCAACAAGAAAGGTGCTGGTGCTTTGGGCTCTTTTTATTTTAAATTTCAAGATGCCAGCAAGAGGATGTTCTCCTTCTTGGCTACCAAAGATGCCAGCTAGACATGGAGCAACGAATGGTTTTATTCCGAAGTTCTGAAAGAAAGTAGAATTACTTACAATCGCAATGCACCACTAGAGTGGTCCACCAAAAGCCAAGCTGCTGACAAGGAAATTAAGCTCTCAGATGATGGAAAGAGAGCGGTCCTGGTGATCAGTAACCTGGTCGAGGGAGGTCTAACTGGACGAAAGATCGTTCATGACTTCCTCAAGAATAAGATTTTTCCTCTTCAAAAGAGGGAAATACTATCCTGTAATCGTAATGTCCCTGAAAATGGTAACATCTTACTCATCTTTTTACTCAAACCGAATTTTCATAGTTAAAGTAAAGTAACTTTTTATTATATTGCAGCTCTCTCAAATGATGAGGTCCTAGCTAGGACCTCAATCCTATTAAAGGATCGGGTTCTAGAAAAGGAACCGATCAATATAGAGGAGCAGCCCCCAAGCTTGATTGGGACGACTTTATCACTTAGGAAAGATCGCACAGTGGTAAGTATTCATAGAAATTAACTAGACATAAGAAGTAAATTTGCTCATGCCTAATTTATCGTTTACGACGAGCGACATCAAAAGCGTCCCATCTCAGATGTCAGTGCGAGCTCTTCTCTTTGTTTGGCAAAGAGTGCAAGGATTACGTCCAGACCTCCTATTGTGCCAAAGAAGATAAAACCCACACCTGCTTCAACTTTAGCTTCTCCAAGACCTCTTGCTTCAGTTCCAAATCTTCCAAGATCTTCTACCCAAGAGGTATTGAAAACAAAAGTTAAGACTTCTATTTACCGATATGTCTCTAACCCCAGCCAATGTCTTCTATATCAACTTTCTTGGCTGGGGTGGTCCAGGGTGAAGGATTGTCAGAAGAGTCCGAAGAGGAGGTCCCTCTTCTGAGGGTTCCAAGGCCAAGGACCTCCCTGGCCTTAGTTCCCTCCTCGTCAGAGCAAAGGAGAGAACCCACTTTCACTGTAAATGAGGATTTTATGTCACTCTTTAGCGAAAGCAGCTTTGAGATGGAGTAAGTTCTTCAATTATACTTTTATAATTTTGGCTCAAAAATGACTAATCCATTTTTTTAGCCTTTCTTTGTCGTCAAACTCGGAAAGGGGACATCTGACTGCTCAAGAACAATTTTCGCCACCAATTATATTGGTGATAGTGGAATCCCTGGCAAAAGAAATTCTACTAATGGAAGGACCTCCTAGGACCACTGAGGAAGTGGTCCAAAACGTCCTGGCGACAACTGTTGGGACGTCCCAAGGTGCACCACTGGACATGGAGGTCCAAACGGAGAGGTCCTCTTTAGAGGATCGGATGGAAGAGGTGGTCCACGAGACCACCAGTTCAGAGGAGGTGGTCCATGAGACCATCGAGACTTAAGATGAATATGATCATACCTTTGTAAGATATTTATTTCTTTCTTTGAATTTATCAATATAAATCTAACTCATAGGATATCTTAGGAGCCACGAAATACGATCTTGATCCAACGAGAGGAGTTTTTAAATGCGGTTCAATTGGATCAACTTTGATGATATTCCTCAGGGAAGTCTTCATGCAGGCCCGAAAAGAAGGATCTCTAGGACCTCATGACAACTATCAAAAGGTGCTGGAGAGTCAACATTGACATGGTAGAAGAGATAAAAAAAACTTTTGCAGAGGAGAAAGAAAAGTAAGTACAAGAAATTATTATTTAATCATAAGATTCTAATTAAATAATTAACTTATGCCTCTATTTACTTTAAAGGGAATGCTTACTGGCAAAAGCCGGACAAGAAAGTGCTGAATCTGTACTTCATGCTCTTAGATTGAAATTATCGGAGGCGGATAAAAGAACTGAGACAAATGTGGTGGTCATGGCAGAGAAGACCAAAGAGATCCGCCTCTTGACTCAGAAAAATGAAAAGTTACAAGAGATCCTGAGCAGACAATTTAAAGAAAGTCATGATCTCTTTGAACAGAACAAGATGCTCCTTAAGGTAAAAGACCTCTCTTTTTTATTTCTTGCAGAGTATTTGACCTATTATTTGCAATGCAAAAAATTTATTCTCTTTTTTGTTCCTTCTTAGAACTAGAAAATGCAAAAGACAATCTTCAAAAGACCTCTTCTAACAAAGATATTCAAATTCAAGACATGAAGGTGGAAAAGAACTTGAAAAGAAGGTGGAAACCTTAATGAAGGCTGACATGGAAATTACAACAGTTACTGGAAATAGCTTTTGTCAAATCTCAGCTTCTCTACGAGAGATCGCAGAACATCTAAAGGCTCTAGTAACTCCTCTTGCAACCAAGATGACCTTAGAAATGATATCTATACTCAAATCAAATATATTCAAAAACACATACCTGCTATGAAGAATATCATATATCAATCTTTGACAAGGGCAATGAGTCAAGCTTTAAACCGAGTTTTATTGAAGATTGATCTCCTTTATGGGGATTCCGTCGATCTCCAGAAGCTTGTCCCTGCACCCAAGTTTAAGACAAAAGAAGTAGGTATTGTGGCTCAAGTCAAGATCACACCAGTGGTGGCAAAGATCATCAGAAACATTGAAGCTAATGCTCCTGCCCTTCCCTCAAGTGCTTCTGGCTCAAGTATTCAAAAATGACATTGCAATGATACATATATTTTGTTTTAAATTATATAAGATAATGAAAAGTTTTTGTGTATGATAATTGTGATTATTTATCAAAAGTTGACTAACTTTGTCTTGCAAATTTAAATTTTTGCAAATCAAAAGTCGTATATTTTACTATGTGTAGCCCCCCGCCTGGAACACTTTGTCCGGCAATGGGAGAAGTGCTTCGGGCGAACAATTGTGCTATGATCAGTATATCTATTACAAAAGAATGATCCGAACCAGTGTATATTCAGAAAGATGAAATCAGACTATTGGACTCTTATGCAATGAGAATTGGCTTACAGATGAGGTCTCAGACAGTTGTCATTTCCTAAATGTATACCGATGGTCATTTGATGAGTAAAGACACTATGATCCATGAGCAAAATTGATCAACCGTAGGCACTTACAAAAGCTGGTGGTCACGTATGCGAAATAATATGAAAAAATTTATGCTAAAAAAATTAACATAATATTATCAGTAAAATAACAACTGAACCTATATAACATAGAAAAAAAAGATACTTAGAATTTTTGAAGATGTTCAATGTTCCATGTGATAGATAAAACACGACCATCCTCCATAGCTAATCTAACTGATCCTGGCCTAGTGACAGAAACTACAGTATATGGACCCTCACATCTGGAGGACAACTTGTTCAAGTTGGCTTGGTTCTGGATGCATCTTAGGACCAAGTCTCCCACATAAAGTGTTTTTGGACGAACCCTTCTATAAAAGTAGCGTCTCATCCCTTGCAGATAGGTAGCCGATTTCAATAGTGCACGATCACATCGTTCTTCTAGCATATTGACATCATCTTCACGTAAATCTCCCTGATTTATTTGATCTAGGAGGTCTATATGTGTGGAACCTAGCTGAATCTCACTAGGTAGCACTGCTTCTACACCATAGACTAGTACGAATGGTGTTTCGCCAGTTGCTCTACTGGTCGTAGTACGCAATGCCCATAGAACAGAAAAAAGTTCTTCCATCCAAATTTTTTAGCATGCCTTAAGGCGATTAAAAACTCTCTTTTTAATACCTTGCATAATCTGTCCATTGGCCCTTTTTACTGCTCCATTGCTATGTGGATCTGCCATGATAGCAAAGCATATTTTAGTGCCAATTTCATCGCAATAATCTTAAAACACATCACTAATACATTGGCTCCCATTGTCTATCATAAGACGACTGGGTACTCCAAATCTCGTAACAATATTTCGCACAAGGAATTTCTTTGCTGCCGCTGCCGTTATACGAACGACTGGCTCAGTTTCTATCCATTTAGTGAATGTATCGATGGCCACAAACAAGAATTTATACCCATTGGGTGCTTACGGTAGTGGTCCAACTATGTCAATACTCCAAGTCGAAAAAGGCCATGACAAGGGAATGGTCTGTAATTGATAAGATGGTTGGTGCACTTGCTTGGCATGGAACTGACACTGCTCACAGATCTCAACAATGCGCATGGCATCTTGTAAAGCGGTGGGCTAGTAATAGCTTTGCTGAAAAGCTTTACCAACTAATATTCTACAGGATGCATGTGTACCACACAAGCCCCCATGGATTTCTTTTAGTAATTTTATCCCGGAGTCTTGGGATATGCAACGCATAAGAACACCATGTGCTCCTTTCCCATACAATGATCCCTCGACCAACTTGTACATGTGTGCTCTTCGAATCAACCTATCCTTCCGTTGAGGATCATCGGGCAATGTCCTTGATGTGAGATAAGTGGTCAATGGTTTTATCCACTCCGTATCTTGCTCGATGACTCGGACCTCTGAGGTGGTCGAACCCATTTCTATTGACGATTTTGTAAGGTATTCGAGAAAAACACCTGTTGGAACAGGCGTTCGTGAGGAACCAAATTTCAATAATTGGTCCGCTAAGGAGTTTTCCTTGCACGGTATATGTTGGATTTCGAAGTCCTTGAAGTGTTTTTTCAACTTCCTCACTTCACCCAGGTACTGAGCCATTATCTCATCAGAACAGTTGTATTCCTTTGATACCTGGTTTACGACTAATTGCGAATCTCCCTTCGCTAAAAGCCGACGGACTCCAAGGGATTTGGCTACTCAAAGCTCGGCTAGAAATCCTTCATAATCTGCCACGTTGTTAGTGGCAGGGAACAAAAACTGTATGACATATTGGAGTTGATCACCCTGTGGTGTTATTAACAAAATCCCAGCCCCTGAGCCTTTAAGCTCGCGGGAGCCAACAAAATACAATATACAATGATCGTTTGGCCCTAAACTTTCCTATGGTTGATCCTTGGTATTTGTCCATTCAGCCACAAAGTCAGCTAGGACTTGGCTTTTTATGGCTGTTCGGGCAGTAAAATGAAGATCAAACTCCCCAAGTTCTACTACCTATTTGGCTATGCGACCTGTTACCTCTTGGTTATGAAGTATATTTTCAAGAGAAAAAGACGAAGGTATTGTGATTTTGTGAGATTGAAAATAATGTCTCAGTTTTCTGAAAGTCATCAGAAGAGCATAAATTAGTTTTTGGACCTCAGGGTATCTCTCCTTTGGTCCGTGTAAGACCTCACTTACATAGTAGATGGGTCATTGAGACCCTCCTCTTTCTACAATAAGCACTACGCTGACCACATTTGGCGTTGTTGCCAAGTAAACTAGTAAAAGTTCACCTTCTAAAGACGAAACCAATACTGCAGGATTTGAGAGATAAGACTTTAAGCCTTCAAAGGCTTTGTCAGCTTCTTCGAACCATTTAAATCCCTTATTACTCTTGCGGATCACCTTAAAGAAAGGTAAACCACGTTCTCCTAATCGAGAAATGAAACGACTAAGAGTCATCATTCGACCAGTTAAGACTTGGACCTCCTTCACTGTGGAAGGTGGTCGTAATTGTTCGATGGCTCGAATTTTCTCGAGATTAACTTCAATCCCACGAATGCAAACAAGGAAACCAAGCAATTTGCCAGAACTAAACCCAAAAGTACACTTTTCAGGATTAAGCTTTATTCCATGTCTATTTACATTTTCGAAGGTCTCTGTGAGATCCTCCAAATGGTCATTCTTAGTACTACTTTTTACAATAAGTCATCGACGTAGGCCTCTAAATTACGCCCCAACTTATTGCTAAAGGTTTTTTGCATCAAATGCTGGTATGTGGCCCCAGCGTTTTTTAACCCGAACGACATCTTGACATAGCAGTAGATACCGAAGGGAGTGATGAAGGCAGTCCTTTCTTCATCTTCTTTCGCCATGCTGATCTGATGGTATCTGGAATAAGCATCAAGAAAACTCATTAGTTCACAATCCGTAGTGAAATCAACTAATTGATCAATACGAGGCAAAGGGAAGTCGTTATTTGGGCAAGCAATATTTAAAATGGTAAAATCTATGCACATGCAACGCTTACCGTTAGATTTATTGACCAGGACCGGATTTACAAGACACTCGGGGTGATCAACCTCCCGAATGAAACCAGCTTGAAGGAGCTTATTGAGCTCTACTCTGTAGCTTCTTGACGATTCAGGGCGATATGTCTCAGTCTTTGCTTGGTGGTTTTTCTCGAGTTTGAATGGCTGCTTTGTGCTCAATCACCTCCCTTGGGACCCCGGGCATATCAGATGGCTTCCACGCAAAGACATCTGTGTTGGCTCGGAGGAAGGTGAGGAACTCGTCTTCCTATTTCTCACTTAGTCCCGCACCAATTCGGACTGTCTTGGATTGGTCATCAGGGCTAAGTGGTACGATTTTTACCTCCTCATTGGGTTGAGGAGTGGCCTTGACCTTCGTGTACTTCCCTGTCTTATCCTCCAAAGTAAGATCTTTCAGAGGCAACTGATCGACAAATTCTAATGACTTACAATCAAATGAAAGTGCGATGGCCTGGTCACTTTGCACCACAATCACGCTCTTTGGCCCAGGAGTCTTAATCTTCTGGTAGGCGTGGTGTGTAGCTGCCATGAACTTTGTCAGAGGTGGTCTTCCCAAAATAGCATTATAGGCAGACTCAAAATCAACTACTTCGAAAGTAATTAACTCAGTTCAAAAATTAGTAGCTGTACCGAAGGTTATTTATCGGTAAGACTACCTACCCTATTGGCGTAACTGACATACCCGGCACTATCCCATAGAAGGGACTTGTCATTGGTTTAATCTTAGAACGAGTAATTTGCATCTCATCTAAGGTTTTAATAAATAACAGGTCTAAAAAACTACCGCTATCTACTAATACGCTCCCTAATCTACAATTACTTATGGTAGGGGAAACAACTAGTGGTGATTTACGAGAATTAGACATACCTTTAGGGACATCCTCCTTAGTAAAGGTTGGGGATGTCTCTGATCACTTGTGGTATTCCGGATGACCAGGTGGGACCTCAACGTTGTTGACGTCTCTCCATGCCGCCTTATACTTCTGCTTGGAGGTATAAGTGGCGGAACCCCTGTAAATGATGTTAACATGGTGATCCATCCTTTGAAACGGTATTTCCGTGTCCTTGTCATTACCTTGGACCTCTGGTGATCCGCAATCTTCTGTTGGGACAGGCATTGGACTTTTCCCATTGTAGTAGTCCTCCATCTGCTTTTGCCAAGTACGACAGTTGCGGAGGTCATGACAAGAAACTTTATGCAATGGGCACCAGCACTCATTGCTTCTGGACATACTCGTAGATTGTGGGACGGTTTGGTCATTTGAACGACCTCCTTGCCTCCTTTTGGTCCAAGGACCTCTGTTTTTGTCGTAGAGTGGTCGTTGGTCAACTACTGCGACCTCCCTGATGGACTGCTTGGACCTCCCGTTCTCCTTCTTTTTAGGTTTTCCTCTGCTACTCGTGGAGCCTTCCGACCTCTTGGATTTCTTTTCTTTGACATCCTCGAGGCTTGGCTGAGGAGGGGTGGTTTCCTTATCTACCATTCAGTTCCACTCCACTACCTCATGGGCATCAGAGTACCGGTCGGCCATGTCGAAGAACTCTAACACGGACCCAAGCGGATTGATGTTGAGGTCTTTTGTGAACCTTCGATATCTCACCGCCTATTTAAAAGCTTGAATCACAGAGTCATCAGAAACATTTGGTATAGTATTACGGACTTCTATGAAACGTTTTACAAATTTTCGTAATTTTTTTTCGGGGGTTTGACGGAGTCGATGCAAATTATCCTCCTTCTCTGGCTTTGCATAACAACTTTTGAAATTGTTTTGTAAGGCGTTACTGAGCATCTCCCAGATATATATGGATCCCTCAGGCTGGTTAAATAGCCAGGTCCTGGCGAAACCCTTCAAAACTGTGGATATATAATTAGTCATTACCTTATCATTGCCTCTAGCAGCTTGAATTGTGGTAGTGTATACTTGGAGAAATTCTGATGGATTTTGCGTTCTGTCAAAAGTATCCATACTCCCAAGCTTGAACTTCTCCGACCAGGTAACATTTCTCAGTCCGGGAGAGAAAGCTTTGTACCCTGCATAAGGTCCGACACATTGTCGTGTATTACGACGATTATCATGACTAACAGGAGATCTGGGACATCTACTATGTCTCGAAAAATGGGTGTCATGCTCACCTCGGCCTTGAACATGACGGCCAGGAGCACCATAGTTTCGATCTTTCCTTCGTCGTCCAATCGAGGACCCTTCTTGGTGTGAGTCCATTTGGGAAATTACAGTAGGCGATCGGGTAGAAATTTTCTCCCTCACATCCTATAGCTCTTGTGCAATGGCACACATCACTTGCACTCCTTGCTCCAGAGTTAATCCATCTGGAGGTCGTGCGATAGTGCTTGCTAAGTAGCGAACGCATTCTGCAGGGGAATCCTCCTACATGGGGGTTGGTAAGGTATTTGGTTCTCTTACCATCGTTGCCCGCAGCGGTGGCGTATGCATCACCAGCGGTGGCTTCCTCACTGACGAGCTAGGGGTGTTGTGATAGTAGTGTTCACGAACCTACGAGATGTGCACTTGTGTGGCGGCACGTATCTCGGCTTGTCGGGTCTCTTCCTCTCGTTGGAGGCGTTCCCGTTCTTCTCGCTCCTAGCGTTGCCCTGATGCATTGGGATTATCGCTAGGATTGGGTTAGCGTTGCCCTGATGCATTGGGATTATCGCTGGGATTGGGTTGATTGTCACCGATGGCGGTAACCTGACAACCGTTGGAACAGGCGGAAGGGGTGAAAATGCCCTCGTCCTCTTAGGAAGAGGACGAGTTGTATTGTAGGGTGAATAGAAGATTCTCCCCAGATGTTCTCTTCAGGCCTTCAGTGTGGAGGCCTCCAGCAAGATCATCACGGTTTGCTGGGCTCTAGGGACCTTCTGAATCTCCTCCCCCAAAGGAGACAGGCTCAAGATGGTACTCGTCCACAGCGAGACTTGTGGACGAAGGCACGGTCGACGTGGAGCTTGTGGAGGCAAGAGATTCGGTGGGTGATGGTGCCTTAGCAATGGCCCCAGAGGAACCATGGGCATTGCTGGATACGAGGACGAAGTTTTCCTCCATGTCGTCATTGTAGTCGGAGATGTCGAGGATGCTTTCTTCTCTCCAAGCAGGAAAGTTGTGATTCATCAGCAAAGCACGAGACACATTACCATAATTGAGTAGGCGAAGATGATGACAGCGCTCCCCACAAACGGCGCCAGCTGTCAACGTCTGGGACTCTTGTCACAGAACGGACAAACAAGAATATAAAAAGGAAAATGGAGATTACTATCTATTCGCCAAAGGACTCAAGATGGTGAATGTGTATTGCAAAAGGTATGCTCTGATTACAGGGAAAGTGGCTATGAATACATGTGGATTGGGGCTTGGATGTGAATCTATCTTACAAAGGCACGTAGGCCAGACTATTTATAGTATTACAAGCATCGATAGTTAGTAGCAGTGATGCCCCTTCGCTCCAATGGTTGCGTCTCTTCACGCCAATAGTCACGTCCCTTCATGATAACCGTTATTGCCGATATCTCCACGTGTAACTATTATTAACCACACGTGGGTAACCGCTTTCTAGGACCTCTTCTGCAGGGGAGAGGTCCTAGAGGAGGTCTTGTAGGAACCCATAGAGGAGGTCCAACTGGGCCTCCAGGAGAATTTTTGGGAACGGTCAAAAGAAAGACTTTATAGGCCCACCTTCCGACTGCCTGATTGATCTTAGGCCCAGGAGATTAACTCAGGCCCAATAAAAATCTAGCTTATCTATTAATAAGTAAATAAAGATATACCCGGATAATTGACTAGTCAACAATCCTCGTCAAAAGGAATGTGATTTTACCTCGACGAATGAGCGATGGGGATGAGGTGGGTGATGGGGAGGAGGATGGCTCGGTTCCACACTCGCCTTCTAGTGCTGAGGGGGAGGCCTTGACGTCAAGAGCGACGAGGTGGCGGATGGAGGAGGGGCGGCGGAAGGACAATGGCACTGCAGACAAAGGGGGTAAGGAGCGGTAGTGCTGCGAAAGGAGAGGCGAAAGGACGAGGTGGCAAAAGGAGGAGCGAGGCAAAGGAAGGGGCGGTGGAGGAGGGCGGGGCGGCGAGGTGGCAGAGGAGTGGCGGGGAGGCGGAAGACTCGATCTGGATTGGGGATTTGGAATAGGCAGAGGCAGTGGGGATTGGAGAGGAAGAGGAAGGGGATCGGGATCGGATCGGGAGTGCGTGAGTCAGAGAGGGAGAGGAAGGGGATGGGATGGGATCTGGATCATGAGGCAAAGGCAGTGGGATGGGATCGAGAGTGCAGTGGGGAATGGCTCGCGAGTGGGCTCGAGCTCAGCTTGTTTTGTTTGCGAGCTAAACACGGGGCTCAACTCGGCTAAAAAATTCACGAGCCCGAGCCGACTCAATAAAACTTATTGGTAGGGCACACTTACAGAATTGTAGGCTGTCCGCCGGCTATTTGGGTCACGCAGTGCTGCACGCTGCTGCATTAATCCAAATAGACCAACTGCATATCATCCAATTTCCCCCTTGCCATTAGTGCGTGGAAAAGAACCAAGTATTTTCTATCTGCAAAAATTTGGATGTGTTGAATACGTGCCGATTTTACCACCGCAACGTACAATCATGGGCCCTCACCGGAATTGGGGACCTATGTAGGTTTTGAATCTCCGTTAATTATTAAATACCTAAAGCCAATGACAGGGGAACTACACACGGCTCGGTACGCTGATTGCATTTTTGATGAAGATAATTTCCCGGCATTAGGTGGAGGAAGGTACCACTCTAGAGAATGTTGAGAAATAGATTAGAATGTGACTGGCATTTAGCCCTTAGATCCACGCACCAAAGATTCATTACTAGAAGTTTGGCGAATAATTGATTTGCAACAAATAACTAATAATCTGCCAGATGCCATCACTAATCTTAAGGGAGTGATAAAATCACAAATACCTATAGTAAATGCACTAAAGAGAGTGGAAGTACCCCGGAAGAATACTAAACCCACTCACGCCCCTCATGCAAAGAAGAGGGGAAGACCTTCAGGCGCACGAGACTTAATTATGCAAAGATGTCCGCAAAAACAAAGGACCGAACAAGATAAATCACTCCATAAGATAGTTGAAGAACCTCAACCTAATGTTGAGAAAATCCCTAAAGTGGTCCATCCTAAGGATGGTAACCCCAGCGAAAATTTGCGCACACAATCTGACACTGGGAGATCGGAACACCTAGACTCCATCGTTGTGGGAAATCACGAGGAGCTGAAAGAAATAAATGAAGAAATTTTCAGAAATTATGGAGACTCAGGAGAGTCATATGAAAGAAAGACTACAGTTCTCGACATATACTTCGCCTCTAGAATTGCTAAAAGTATTGAACTGGATCCAGAACCTAAGTCCATAGTAGAGTGCCAGAAGCGTTCAGATTGGGTCAAATAGAAAGAAGCAATTGAGGCAGAATTGCACTCGCTAAATAAAAGAAAAGTATTCGGATCTGTTGCCCAAACACCTTATAAAGTATTCCCTGTAGGATCCAAATGGATTTTCATCTGGAAGAGAAATGAGAATAACCAGGTGGTAAGATATAAAGCGAGGCTTGCAGCACAATGGTTCATGCAGAGACCCGGCATCGATTACGATAAAACCTACTCACCTATGATGAGTGCAACCACGTTCCGATACTTAATATCAATGACAGCTTACATGAATTTAACAACGCGATTGATGGATGTAGTGACCGCATATTTATATGGGTCATTGGATACAAATATCAATATGAGAGTCCTCGAAGGAATCAAACCTCCTGATCCTAATAATACTAATCACAACATGTATAGCGTCAAATTGCAGAGGTCGCTGTAAACAGTTGGCAAGAATGTGGTACAACCGACTAAGTGACTTTCTCCTAAAGAAGGGTTACTAAAATAATGATGATTGTCTCTGTGTATTTATAAAGAAGTCCCAGAATGGATTTTCTATCATCTGAATATCATCAGAACCGCAAAGGATATAAATGAAGCAAGTTCTTACCTTGTGACGGAGTTTGAGATGAAAGACTTGGGTAAAACCAAGTATTGCTTAAGCCTGTAGCTAGAGCACTTCCATGAATGAATCCTAGTACACTGGTCTACCTATACCAAGAAGGTATTGGAGAAATTTAACATAGATAAATCTCATCCTTTAAAGACTCCTATGGTAGTAAGATCACTAGATGTGGATAAAGACCCTATCAAACCGAAGATGGAAAATGAGAAAGTTTTAGGATCAGAAGTTCCATACTTAAGCACCATAGGAGAACTAATGCACCTTGCGAATTGCACCAGGCCTGATATTGCATTCATAGTTAACTTATTGGCTAGACACAGTGCAGCTCCAATTAGAAGGCATTGGGCTGGTGTTAAGACTCTTTTCAGATACCTCCAAGGTAGACAAGATGTTGGCTTATTTTTCGGAAGAATCAAGACTTGTCCATGGTGAGATATACGGATGCTGGCTATCTATCTGATCCCCACAGTACCAAATCTCATACTGGGTTTGTATTTCTATGTGGTGGTGCAACCATCTCTTGGCGATCATTTAAGCAGACATTGGTAGCTACTTCTACCAACCACTCAGAAATTATTGTACTATATGAAGTCTCACGTGAATGTGTTTAGCTCAGACGTGTGATTAGCTATATCCAGAAGTCATGTAGCATTAACACCATTGATACCCCCACAATTATCTATAAAGATAATGTTGCTTGTGTTGCACAAATGTAAATGGGTTATGTTAAAAGTAATATCACGAAGCATATTGCTCCCAAATTCTTCTGTCCTCATGAACCCCATAAGAATGATGAGGTGAAAATCCTGCAAACTAGATCTTGTAAAAATCTAACTGATTTATTCACTAAGTATTTGCCTATATCCAGTTTCCAACGATGCGTTTGTAGTATTTGAATGAAGCGGCTTGGAGAGTTGCAGGGATCGAGGGGAGAATCCCCTGAATCATAATCCACTTAAGGTCCTGAAGTTTTACCATAATCCTGAAGATTAACCCAGAAGGTAAAGATGTTGCACTCTTTTTTTCCTTAGTGAGTTTTTCCTGAAGATTTCACACATAAAGGGTTTTTAACAAGGCAACGGTGCAATATAGCTTGCAGATGCAATGTACTCTTTTCTCTGATCCTTTTTTTCCCACTGGGTTTTGGGAGGATTTTTTAATGAGACATGTGCATGACGTGATATTCGCCCAAGGGGGAGAGTTTAGAAACCCTAATTTAAGGGTTGATGGGCGTAATACCGAAACTGCACCCAGTGTGTTTTAGTCTTTAAATAGGACCTCATTGTACTCAGAAAGAGATCAATCTATTAATAAAGAGGTTCCCCATATTGTGCCTCCATCTATTTTATATCTCTGTCGATTTTCTATTGTGTGGTGATTGGTTGATTGTTTCCTGCGATTACTACGTTCTTCAACAGAGAGGAGCTAACCAAGCGCTGCCTGTCCGGTCGTCCACCGTGTAGGTAATTTTTTTAACTGAATGGATTAGATAGTTTTAAATGTATGGTTACGTAGTGTAGTATGTTGTAGTGCATCCTTTTAGGTGTGTAGTTTAGTTTTAGATATGTGGTTAATCATGAAAATCTTGTTTATGGTGCAGTACGTCGAATATGTCGGACGTAATCAATTTCAAAATTTACTATGGTCAAGGGATTGTTCTAGATGGTCCTGACTCCCGAGGGGTTGATTTGCATTATTTCCAATCGATGACCGTCAGCCTAACTAGACCAGAGCAGCGTACATGGGACGCTGTGATGCGGTGGTTGTATTACACCTTCAAGTTGGACCATGCTTTGCACGATCCGAAATTGAGTTGCCTTGTCACCTGGTTACCACATGGCACACATTGGGAGTTATTACAGCTCAAGGGAACGAGGTCATGGCAGTCATACCTAAGCATGGCGAGGGATCGCGGGTGGGATTTGGTCCTTCTAGTCTAGGCATATGTCAAAGCTATGCATGCATCAGTGGCTGAACAATGGGTAGTTGGTGATGATGCCGAAGAAGTTAGGGACTCTAGCCACATCGCGATGCACACAACAACTGAAGGTTGGGGAGTTGATGATGTCTCTGATGAAGACTGGGTCAAAGAAGCTCCTTTGGTCTGGGAAGCTAGTGGGATTGCAAAAAAAATGTGAGGAGATCGAAGCCCTAGTTCAAAGGATGACTCTCGAAGACTGGAACTATGAGGCATTGTCAAAAGATAAAGGTTCGGATGATGAGGATGGTGGGGAACAGTAGGCGTTTCATTCGAGTGTAACACATACCAATTCGACAACCTCGTCATGGATGAAGGATCCCGTGTACCGTAGGAGTACCACCAGAACGAGGTCAGGCAAGGAGCCTTGTACAAATGCAAGGGGGCGGTCCAAGAAGTTCTGAAATTCTGGGCCTTGTAGCTGCAACACACATTCACAGTGGTGAAGTCTAACCCAAGGTGCTACGACATGAAGTGCAAGATACCAAAATGCCATTGGCAAGTGCACACATTCTAACCTAAGTGGGACACCTACTGGAAATGCTATATTGTAATCCCTCACACATGTGTTTCTCTGAATCAATGCAAACCCACAAGAACTAGTCATCAGACTTCATTGTGAATATCATGTACGACGATATCATGGATAACTTGGACTTCGAGCCATGATCCATCATTCAGGCAATAGAGTCAAGGTTCCAGTTCACACTCAATTATGCTAAGGTGTGGAGGGCAAAGCATAAGACATCGGAAGCAAGATTCGATACGTTCAAGGACTCCTACCATAACTTGACCAGATAACTCCGAGTTATGCAGGACAGTAATCCCGGTACTCATGTCAACATTGTCGATTCCACGCATCCGAAATTCACCGGGAAGAGGGTACTGAATCGAGCATTCTTCGCCTTCGGTGCATGTACCAATGCATTCCGATATTGCCATCCGATTTTGTGCGTGGATGGCACGTTCCTAACTGGGAAGTACAAGGGGCAGATACTTACTGTAATTGCGACAGACGGGAACAACCAGGTTCTTCCCGTGACTTTTGCATTTGTCGAAAGTGAGAACACCAGCAGTTAGTTGTGGTTTATGAGGAACGTGAAGATTTCTGGTGTACAGAGACGTCCGAATGTATGCCTCATACATGACCAGCATGCAGGTCTGTTGAGTGCAATAACTCAACTACAATAATGGCAACACAAGCCACTTCCATGGATGGATCTGCTGAGTTGGTGGTGCATGAGGCATATAGGTGCAAACTTTTATAAGCAGTCTCACAACAAGGACTTGATGAACCTTTTCAAGCAGCTGTGCAACCAAAACTAGCAGAGAAAGTTCGATGCACTTTGAAAAACTTTGGATGAGCGGACGAGGACGCACAGAAGAGAGGCAGCGAAGAAGCCTACCGTAAGCATTAAAAATCTCCTCGATTCATTGCCCGAGTTACCCATAGATGATCCTAATTTGATGTGGAAGACCGATAGGCATGTGAAACGCTTCTCAAACTGGATTGACCTCACGCCTAAGATGAAGTGGTTATTGCTACATGACAAGGATGATGCTCGGTATGATGTTATGGCAACGAATCTAGCTGAGGTTTACAATTGGGTCTTACGCGGCGCGAGATGCCTCCCTTTGGTTGGTATTATGGATACAATTCTGTGTGGCACCACAAAGTACTTTGTTGGCCAAAGCAACATCACATCGCTCTCCATGGCAAATGATAGAGTATTGTACTCCTCCATGATCACCAAGTACATGGAGGAGAAGAACAAGAAGAGTGAGATGCATAGTGCATTCAAGATTGGCAAAAGGGAGCTTCGCTTTGAGATACTCTGTAGGGAGAAAGGACTCCGTGGGACGAACCATGAGGATCATCCACAAGTGCACGCTTTACCGCACTTGTTGCATATGCACTTGCAACAAGTCACTTCTTCTACATAGGTCATGCTCACATGTGTTGGTCGTATGTTCGACGTTGGCAGCATCTCGGCCAATACCTTTATGAATATTTGACCAAGAAAGAGGTGATGCTAACATGGAGTATAGAGCTATATGGTTATGACGTGGTTGGGCATTTCACCGATCATCCTACGTAGGAGGAGCTGATCTGGGCCGTTAACGTTGATAGGCTAAAGGGAACGGTTGGCCGGCGATAGAGACGACGTATCAGGAACAATATGGATGAAGCAAAAGCCAGACGTCGTACGAAGAAGTATTGTATTTGCAGGAAGTATTGCCATACGAGAAATGAACAACGTAAAGGAGATGTTGGCAGTCCAGACTGCACCACGAGGACCTCATCTGACCATCCCACTCGAGGCGGGCACTGTGGAGGCCGACATGGTGGACGTGGATGTGGCGGCCACGGGGATGATTTATCTTTTTGAAATATATTCTGATGAATGTTCTGCTTACTATCATTGTAATTTATCGAACAACTATGTGATGCATATGTTCTATTTAGTTGTGTTGTCTGATGTACTGATGTTATGTCGTGCGTCGAATTATTATGTGTAACCTATGCACTACCGCTAATATTATTTCTTATTATTTTTTGTTTATGTTTCTTACTATGAACAATGTAACCACCTAATTTTCTATTTTTTGTTTAGCGTTACTTTCATTTCAAAAACATTCCAGGTCCTGACGCAAGTTGAATTGGTGACAGGAGCTTGTCGTCAATTCAAATGACGACTTAAGTCTCTGCCACCATTTGGCACTATTTTCATGGCGACAGCAGCCCTGTCACCAGTCGAAATGGCGACTGGGCTATTTCACCATTTGGAATGACGTCAGAAGCTTATTTTTGTATTTTTATTAAACATACATTTATTTATGTAATTCTATTAAAATGTATTATTGAAAAAAATCGTTGTTTTTGCTGTAAAGCGTGCACATTGCGTGTCTTAGTCATAGGCCTGGTAATGGGCTAGGACCCAGCCCAAGTCCTATCCTAGCCCAAGAATTCTAATAAACAGCCCAGCCCCAACCTAGTCCAATCGATTTTATTAGAACCCTACCACGCCCAGCCCAACATGGCCCGTTTCAACCCTAAGGGTCAGCTTGTAGTTTAGTAATGCAATATGGCCCATGTGGCCTTTTCATGTTGCTCCCCTACTGCTTCATGACTTCATGGGAAGTAATTAGGGAGAAGAATAACTTAGTTCTGAACAAGTCCATCTAAAAGAAGACGCCAAGAACCAGACATGATTGTGCCATCAGGGAGTTCAGGGTGCTTACGAATCCCCATCCGCTCTTGGTGAACTCCTACCCGACCGTCTTGAACTGGCAGTTGGTGGAGAGGAAGAGCTCGACGTAGGGCAGCTCGTCAATGATGGCGACCACCTCTCCATTCTGCGGGCCGAGCTAGAGGCTGGTGGCGTACTCGTCGATGTTGAGCTCCCTGAGGCACGACTTGGGCACGTTGAGCTCCTACATCATGTAGTTCTTAGCGAAGGAGCCAACCTGGTAGCCGATGGGGTCAAAGCTAGAGATGAGGCTGTCTAGCCCCTAGATCCCTGTCGACAGTCAGGGGCGGAGCTACAATAGATGCATGGGGGTACAGTTGCACCCCCAAAATTTTTGCATAAAAAACTGGTATATACCCCCCTTAATACATAAAGTATACACTACACATACTAACATACATACTCCTCAACTCCTAACAGCCCATTTAGCATTAGACCCAACAGAATATGAGAATCAAGCCCAAGTCAACTAGTCAACTAGTCAAGGAGACGTCAGGCCTAGTGTCATCTGCTCATCCAGCCATCTTTGCTTCCTACAAATACATTTGTTTCTTATGACAGGTTTGGTGAAGTTAATACAGAGCTACTTCTTTTGCATGACATCTTTGCATCATGATGATTTATTTGCTTCATATGATAAGGATAAAGTTCTTAAACTTGCTAAGTTTTATCCTAAAGATTTCTCGAACACATATTTGATCCAACTTTCTTTGTAACTTAATATGTTTATCACTGACATGCATCAAGATACAAGGTTTCAAAAAGTGATGAATCTCAGTGAGCTCTCTATTAAACTTGTTGAAACAAAGAAGGATGATCTCTATAAACTTGCTTATGTGCTACTTAAATTGGTATTGATCCTTCTTGTGGCTACTGCAAGGGTAGAGAGGGTATTTTTGGCGATGAATCATGTGAAAAACAAGCTAAGAAATAGCATAGGTAAATAATACTTGAATGATTGCTTAGTTACGTACATTGAGCGTGAATTTTTTCTACAAGTTAGTGATATTGTTGTCATCAATCGCTTTCAAAGTATGAAGGAATGTTGTATCAAGTTGTAATTTTTTAAAATATTTTGTGATGTTAGTTATAGTGTGAATATGTAATTTGACACATTTGAACTTATGTACTATGTCATTTGAACTTATGTTGGAACGGATGTGTCTTAAGTTCGTATCCCCATTGTTAAAATCCTGACTCCGCCACTGTCGACAGCTGCTGCACCGTCAGGTTCGACGTCAGGCTCGCCGTGTAGCTCGAGTTGATGATCAGCACCATGAACAGCCAGATGATCAGCACGAACCGACCAAGAGTGCTCACAGTGTTCTCTCCTAATCATTTCACCCATTGTTCAGTTCAGCTTAGTTCAGACATGGATGGACATGATTGACTCTGACAAGTGCACAAGTGCTTACTGTTCGTGAAGAACATGGTGGCGAAGCTGAACCAGAAGATGGTGACGATCTGCTTTATGGGCGAGCCTCGGAAGTCCGGGTTGAAGCGGTGCTCGAAGATCCAGACGACGGCGCCGACGAAGAGGAAGAAGGTGCCGGTGATGGCCCACATCCCCAGACTAAAGGGCTTGAGGAAGGCCCAGGCGTTGGAGCTCTTCTCATTCACGGGGGACACGATCACCAGCCCCGACTCCACGTACGGCTGCGTGAAGTCCACGATCCTCGTCCGGCTCCTCACGATCGAGATGTCGCCGACCGCAGCGTCGAAGTACTGAAGAAATCAGAGCTCAAGTTGTTATTAGCCATGAATTCTCCATGATCAAAACAAGAAACCATCTAGTATAACTGAAGCTGAAAGTGCTCCCTGTACATTGTCTGCGACCTTCTACACGAGGTCGTTGTAGCTGGGGTTCTTGACGCCGTCGCCAAAGAGGATGAAGGAGACGGGCACCGGGTACGGGAGCAGCGCCACGGTGGCCTTGAAGACATCGATGCAGTACCCACTGGCGCCGTCCGAGCTGGCGTCCTTGGACACGAACTGCTTGTACATCGTCCGATAAGGCACCCTGATCCTCAGCGGTCTGCCGTTGTTCGGGAACACCCACCTGCGCGGCGTCGCCGTCGTCTCCCCCGGCTAGATCACGCTGTACAGCTGCTGCGGCTGGCTGCAGTTGGAGAGCGATCTTGTAGGCGCGGCGACCGACAGGTTTAAGTCCTTCTGCTTCCCAAAAAAACAACAACCCATTTCAATACTAACCCAACCCTATTTAAAGGCCGTCCAACCCTATCTTAGCCCAATTTTATTTTAGCTCATTTCATCCGACCTAAAGTCAGCCCATACAAGGGCCTAGCCCTCTTGGCCTTTTAAATTTTGGCCCATTACCAGGCCTAGTCTTAGATGGGCCATGCCAACTTATGTGACGGGCCATCAGGAGTTTTAGTCTGTATCCTTCGGGTTGTGCCTGTATACTCGACTGTGCTCGTTTTATACGAGAGCTCTTTTACGGTACACTCAATTTAATACATGTTATCTATTCTCTTTAATCCAATGATTTAAATTAGTTGTGATTTAGTTATACTACAACAGGTAGTATGAGTAGTAGAATCCCGATAAGGATAGAATTGTAATTGACCATGTAGAGATCACATGGTAATGAGTAATATTTTCAACCCTAATTGAAAAAGCTCATAATACTCTCACAAAAAAATATAAATACAAATAAAAGTCTATTATACTCTTAACAAATCAATTATCAGATTTGATTTATACTACCATGATATACTTACTAGTAGAATGTACCGTAAAATTTCTATTATATGAATCCACCTCCCCTGGTAGTTCGAATCGTCTTGCTGTTCGTAAACCCTTGCTCATGGGTCATGAACCTTTGGATCAAGAAGACTTTGAGAAAACCTTGTCTTCTTCTTCTCTTCTTCTTCTTGAAAATCTTGTTTATGTACATTGACAACAACTTGCTGCGTTGACAGAGTAGGTCCATAAAGAAAACTAATGAAGTTCAGGCTGCGTGCAGTGGGACAGATAGGAGCATGAGAGCATGAAGTTATCCGCAAACGGGGTTCACTGGTTAGTGGTGAGTTTAGTACAGTTTCTCTCTGAAGATGCTAATTTAACACGAAACGATCACACACAGGTACAGTACATCTATATTGATATGAGGATCTTACAGGACAGCAGCATCTTGCACAAACACGACGAAAAAATAAATTACCACAACACCGATTGTAACTTGATTAAACTATACCAACCTCCGGATGCAGATCAACAATACTGAGAGGTTTTGCACGCGCAAAATCTCTTGCAGAAAGCATGGACAAGGCATCCGAGCACAAGTACCAAGTCTACTTTATTCTAAGCGGAGGAAACAACAAACTAGCCGGAACAGAAGCGCGCGCGCAACATGAACAACTGACGAACGTACGACAACAGCAACCAGCAAGAACACGAGATGGCCACGGATGAACAATTTGATGGCGACGTCCCCGGCCAGCAGAGCGGCGCTGACTAGCAGACCTTCTTGCAGAAGCACTTGCGCTCGACGCCGTGCGACTTGCACTCGCCTCCGGGGAAGTTCTCCGTCCTGCACACGTTGGCGCAATTGTTGCTGCTGAAGCACGTGCCCTTGAACTTGTGGCTCTGCGACAGGCAGTGCCTCGCCTCCGCAACCTTCGTCGTCCCCATATCTGCGTGCACAACCATTAGAATTACTACGACGCGTTGTAACATTGCGCTAGAGATTAACAGGACAAATTTACGATGCGACGTTACATTGCACTGCAAATTAACAACGCAAGCTAGCGTGCGCGATGCGCTAATGTTTCTTGGCAACAATCGACGAGAAGCACCTGTGGCAACGAGAAGGACCAGGAAGACGAGGACGGATGCGGCAATGCGACGAGAGAGAGCCATCTTCTTAACCCGGAACTGAACAACACTCACCGAGTTCACTGCCGCCACTGGCTGTCTTAATTCTTAGCTAGTTAGGTTGATGGACACAGGAGTGATTGTGAAGGATGGATTGGGTGGGTTTATATAGGGAAGTCGAGGTAAGATTAGTTAATGTTTAATTAGTAAACTAACAAAAGCTAGTACTGCATCTAATTACTGCTAAGCCGTTCCCATAATAAATGATATCGGGACTGATCAAGATTCTACGGGAGCAGAACGCGACTGGAAAACGGAGAGTTTTTGTGGCTTATTTGACACTCTTTTGTGTCGTAATAGCAAAAATTGTCTCCTTCCACGCGAAATGATAAAAATAGTACCACAGAAGCGACGACAGGCAACACGTGTCGCCTGCCGCGTGCCTGCCGCCCGGAGCCCCCTCTGCCGAGCCATCCCATCACCTAGTCCTCCCACACTCTGGACTCCCCGAATCGATTCCCCTGGATTCCCGTGTGCCCCGAATGCTTTCCCGCAGCTATAAAACCCGTCGCGTGTTGCTCTCATCCTTCGCACCAACCATTTCGCTCGGTGTAGAGAAAGAGGATCGAGCGAGCGAGAGATAACACGATCAGTTGAAATTAGTTCCGATTTCGCTGCCGATTTGAGAGTATTTAGAGCAGTGTTTAGCGGTCGTATTACTACAGAAAGTTCAACATCAAGTGAAGATCTTCTAGAACAGATGTTTTCCCACATGCATTATGTTTATTAACAGTGTAGTTAGTATTAAATTAATTAGTAGTAATTAATTTAGTCATAAATAATTAGTCGTAATTAATTTTATAAGTAAGTAATCAATAGTAGTTAATTAGTCATAGTTAATCGATCGTTGTTAGTTAGGTGTATTTAATTAGGCATAATTAAATAGGTCATAGTTAATGAGACATAATTAATTAGTCGTAACTAAGTAGTCCTAATTAATGTAGTCGTAATTAATTAGTTCCAGTTAATTAGTCGTAATTAATTAGTCGTAATTAATTATTCATAGTTAGTTAGTCGTAATTTTTTTTAAGGGAAGGTTAGTTAGTCGTAATTAATTAGTCGCGGTTAAATTTTTTAAGAGTACACGTAGGACGCATGCTCACGCACACACACTACACGCACACCCACACACATGTGGGTGCATCCGTAGCACACGTCTAATCTAGAGCGGAGGCCTACACCTCACGGAGCGCGGGCACACGCTTTGACCACTGAACTCACCCATGTGTGCATGTACTATTCCTACCTGGGAAACAATCCCAGGGAAATTATTGGTGAGTGCGAGCGTCGAAGCTTGGCTTCGAACGCTGGCGGGTGAGAACGAACCACTCAGCTCTCACCAACTGAGCTACGCTCAATACTCTATTCGTAGTTAATTAGTCGTAAGGATTAGTCACTACTACAAAAAAAAAAATAGGCAATACTGGATGCCTCATCACAAACGGTTCCAAAGGAACCGTCTTTGGAACCGTCTGTGATACGTAACTATCACAGACAGTTTGTGAATAGAACCATCTGTGATAATTCATAGACGATTCTTAATCAGAACCGTCTGTGATAATTGCAGACATCACAGATGGTTATTGTTAAGAACCGTCTGTGAATTATCACAAACGGTTCTATTCACAAACCGTCTATGATAGTGTAACATCACAGACGGTTCTTAATAAGAACCGTCTGTGATATGCAGGCATTATATAATACACGGCCGTCCCGAGAGACCCCCTGCCCCTAGCACCTCCACCCCTTTCCCGTTTGAGCCACCACCCCTGCTGCCTTCTCTCCCATTGCACCACCTTAGAGAGGAGAAGGAAGGGAAGGAAGGAGGCAGGGAGGAGAGGGAAAGGAGGAAGCTAGCTAAAGAGAGGAGGAAGGGAGAAGAAGGAGAGGAGGAAGAAAGGGATCTCGCGAGATATTTGGGAGTTTCGTCGTGAGCTCTGAGGGTAACGATCTGTATCCCTTTATATTTACTCTAGGCAAATCGCTAATCAATTTTAGTATGTTTGGTCAATAGGAATAGTACTTGCGGTTTATTGATCTAATTTAACACTAATTTGTTACGTCTGTAGCGTAGATAGACCGAAACTGGATGTACGGTGTGAACCATGTGAGTAAAGATTACATTAATGGTGTGTTTGCTTTTAAAAGAGCCGCCGAGTAGGATATGTTGAAGAAAGGGATAAAATTTATGTTCTGTCCATGCATTGATTGCGGTAATTTGAAGATGTTTAACAACCTAGCGTAGATCGAAGTGCACTTGATTCGAAGGGGTTTCAAAAAGGGGTATACATGTTGGACCAGTCATGATGAAGAGCAGATTATACATGAAGTTAATAATAACGACATCGCCGAGGAAGTCAACGATATACCGGATGTGGACTGTGTTTTTGATGAGGATAGGTCGCATGATGATAATCTGGATCAGATGCTATGCGATGCAGAAGGGAACTATAGTGAGAGAGAGTTTGCTAAATTTGAGGGCTTAATGGAGGACTCGGGGAAACCTTTGTTCCCTGGTTGCAAGCCGGAATACACAAGGTTGTCATCCGTGCCTGAACTATTGAAATTGAAGGCAAGCAATGGTTGGTCCGACAAGAGTTTCACGGCATTATTAGGTCTCCTAGCAGACATCCTTCCGAAAGGAAATGTATTGCCCAGTACCACCTACCAAGGCAAGAAGGTTCTTTATCCATTGGAAATAAAAGTAGAAAGAATACATGCATATCCGAACGATTGTATCCTTTACTGTAAAGAGTATCCAGACATGCATGTATGTCCCGTGTGCAAAACATCCCAATACAAGCGTAAGAATACTGCTAAGGTGAAGCAAGGACCTCCTGCTAAAATGTTGTGGAATCTACTTGTAATCCCACATTTGAAACGTTTATTTGCGAATCGAAAGGAAGCAAGATTGTTGTGTTGGCACTCGGAGAAGCGTAAGAAAGATGGAAAGCTAAGACACCTTTATGATTCTGCCTAGTGGAGAAACCTCTATCGAAGCTTCAAAGAGCTTGGTGCGGAACTGTGACGACCCACCCCATGATGTACCGCAAGAGGTCCGGGAGGACCATTTTTTTTTGTTCTTGAAGTCACCACGGAAGGATGTGGTAGCACCGCATGGAGCTTTCCGAGGAGGTCTCGGGACCTCCCAGAGGTCTTATGGACCTCCCGGAGGTCTTGTCTCGCCACCGACCTCCCAGAGGTCTTGAGGACTTCTGGAGGTCGTGGCCGCCACCGCCATTAGCACCTCGGGCACATCACCAAGAGAGGTCGGCGGGACCTCCCTAAGTCCCGTGGGACCTCCCGGTGGTCCCCTTACATGCATCTGAGCTAGTCCCGGGACAATCGAGCTAGCTCGCACAAGAACACAAGCCAATACCACAACCACGAGGTCAAACAAAGATGAAGCGCACAAATTAAACTTTATATAATAGGACCTTATGGTCAAGCTTGTTAACAAGAGGTCTCGCCATTGAGGGCTTACAAAACCAACGAGGACTTACAATCTGGCGACAAGGAGCTCTAGGGCTCAAACACCAAAACACGCAGAAGCCATCCAACAAGCACCACAGTCAGTCGGGTGGAGGGCGTCCTAGGAATATTAGTCGTCAAGAATTCCTCCTCGAAGAGGTCTTGACCGCTCGCACTTGGTCATCCTCATAATCTGCTTTGACACAGGGCTTAAGCCATGAGTACTTGGAATGTACTCGAGAAGTCACGAGAGCAAAGATGCAATAATATTCATGCAAGGACTTACCAATGGAGAGTCAGTATGGTTAATTTGCGCAAAGCCAAATTTGACAATAATAGCAATAATATATTGAAAAGCAAAGAAGGTAAAACCATAATACATAATACTTTTGATGTTTTAATAAAAGGTGGTGTGAGCACCAACTCACGGCCACAACCAAAAATTGGGGAGGTCTGATCACACCAAAGGCAGTCCTCACCCAAAACCCACTCGAACACCCATTCCAGAGGTCCGAACCAACCTGGACCACTACCCGAGCCAACCTTGACCCCTCCGAGCCGGCCAAGGTCTCTTGAGGCAAAGCCAAAGCATCTCGCGGAAGTGTCGATGGCACAAGCTTTTGAAACATCTACCCCTTGCACCATTTCATGAGCATGTCCATGACCAAGGACTTGGCTATTGAATAGATCTTTTACTCTGCAGAGGTGTACAACTTTACCCACAATCCACGATCTCTCAGCGGATGGGTTCAGGCACCCTTGCTCACTTCCGGGTGAGCGATCTGGAGAGCGACAAGGCTTTTACAAAGCTTTGAATTGACTAGAGCTGCCCGCTAAGGTTTCGCTAATCCCCTTTGGTCTAGAAGTCCACAGGTTATGGGGTGCCCTCTTGCGCCAACTAATCACACGCTCAACCCAAAGCCCCAAGCCAATCCATTGCTAATTATTCAGCCTGCACCATTCCCATAAAATGATCTTGTGGTTGCACTAATTGGCCCGATTAAACAGATACAAAGTGAAGTCCTTAATTGTGCTAAGGCAAGACTTCCACAAACCAAAGTGTGCACAAGACCACTACTCACTCCTGCCTTCTTGCCTTAGCAAAACAATTGTATTAGCCCATGCCGAAAGACCACCCACCTGGCACACAAATTTTAACCAAGTGGTCTCACACCACAGTACACAGCAACTTAGGCATCCCGCCATAGCTGCTCAACAATGGCACCAACCACACATTTCATAACTTATTAGTCAAGATTATTGGAGATGAAGCATGATACGCTCAAACCACATTTTCTAAGCGAGGCTATATAAGACCCACGGCCCCAATGTTGGCAAATAACAGAGAACGCCAACTAAAATTATCCACCCTAAGGCTCACAAGGTGAATCATGACAACATGATGGAGACAAGGTATAAAGGAGGCATAACAGCAAGTAGGTAAGTAACTATAGCCCAAACCATTTTCTTATAAACATAGCCATGCATGATAATTTAAACCAAATAAATTTGCAAAGCTTGGTTCAAGATGATCAAAAGGAGGTCTGTGGCTTGCCTTGGTCAAGCAAAGGAGAGCCTTCTGCAAAGAAGAGTCGGGTCCAAGATCTCCTCGAACTCGTGATCTACACGTTCGCAAGAGAACCAAATAAGCAAAACCACACTAAGCCAGAGAACAACAAAAGAACCAAAAAGGAACTCAAACCAACTCAGCCAAAAGGAAACCAAGAGGCTTAACACCGCCTCAAAGAGCTCCTGGGGAGGGTCTTGCGCAAGAAAGAACCGAGCAGAGGAGGCAGGGAAGGAAGAAATGAGCAAAAGATTACAAAAGCCTGCCCTCCCAGGCTATATATAACCGGAGATGGTGGTGTGCACCACAAGGAAACCTAGGGACGTGTTGGCAATCGGGACTACTTGGCGGGGCTTGCCCAAAAGAATTGAAATAAAGTACCTCGGATGGGATTGCATTTAATGTGACCCGACACCTATTAAATGCGCATGAGTTCTGAGGCAAGAGCAATAATTGCAAGGTGGAGAGGGCTGGTAAGTGGGGCCACCAAAAGGGTGTCTGATTGGTCAAGGGTATGGTCCCACCGCAAGGGTCATTCCCGCCAAAGACCACCGCGAGGTCTGGGCAAGAGGTCCAAGACACTCAAAGGGGAGGTCTGGGACAGAGGTCCAAGGACTCAAGAAGAGGTCCCGGTCAAGAGGTCCTCAAAGCTCACAACGAGGAGGCCCTCGACACTCGGACTGCACAAGGGAGGTCTAAGGGTCAAGATTTCAAGGGAGGACCTCAACGGTCCGGATCAAAGGGCGCGAGGAGGTCTGACGAGTAGATCTCCAAAGGGAGATCTAACGGTCAAGATCTCAAAGGGAGGACCTCAACGGTCCAGATCAAAGGGTGCAGGAAGGTCGACCAACAGAATATCTGATTTAGGAGGGTGGTCCTTACAAAAGACCAAAGAAGGACCGGGAGGTGGTCTTTGCAAAACAACCAGAGGAGGTCCTGAAACAAAGGCAACGCAAGATCAAAGCGAACCGCTCGATTGGAATCCAAGCGGTCGAGAAGGAAAGGAACGTTCGGACCAAGCGAACAGACCAACGAGACTAGGCCATCTAATTAAAATCGGACGGCAAGGAGGGAAAGGGGACGTTCGGACCAAGCTAACGTGCCCTTAGGATCGGGCCATCCAACCCACATCGGATGGTCCTAAGGTTAAGAAGGCAAGGCCTCAAGCGTCTGACATGAGAGTCAAAGATGGGTCCAAGCGCTAAGGAGGTCTTGGACCTAAGGAGGTCGGAACCTTTGGATCCCACTAAAGGAGAACACGGACGGCTAAGATCTCAACAAGGGGAGGTCTCGAGCGGCTAGATCTCAACAAGGGAGGTCTGAGCGGCTAGATCTCAACAAGGGAGGTCTCGAGCGGCTAGATCTCAACAAGGGAGGTCTGAGCGGCTAGATCTCAACAAGGGAGGTCTGAGCGACAAGATCTCAACAAGGGGAGGTCTGAGCGGCTAGATCTCAACAAGGGAGGTCTGAGCGGCTAGATCTCAACAAGGGGAGGTCTTAAAGGACACGGAGGAGGTCCGAGGGACACGAAAGGTCTCAGAGGACAAAGGGAGGTCTATTTGAACACAAGGGAGGTCCAAATAGCCACAAGGAGGTCTAGAAAGGTCCCAAAGGGGCCTTTGGGAGGTCCAGAGGAACTCGAGTGCCCAAGAGAACTCGAGAGGTTCCGAGAGGGCGGGAGAGGTCCACAGGAGGTCCAAAGAAGCAAAGCCAAGCGTGGCTTGAAGAGACCAAAGAGGTTAGAAACACCAACCCGAGCCGGTTCTTAACAAGAAAACCCAAACACGGAGGGGTCCCAACAGAGGGAAAGATGAGAGAGAGAGAAGGGAGGTCTGAGTCTCAAAGAGATTCAAGCCAACAAAGGAAGTTAAAAGAGAAGACAAAACCTGTGGCACAGGGAGGCTCGGGGACACAAAGAACCCAAGAGCAAAGAAAGACACAACAGAGAGCTACAACCGCAAGGAACACCAACTAAGAGCTTAGTTAAGGTTTGATTAATTCCAATTGAACTCTCCAGATTCAAAAAATCTCGTGTTAAGCTTTGGATTCTCAATAAAGCCAAATGGTTACTTTTATTTTGAAAACTTGGCAAGGACTTAAAAGAAAACGGACGTTACAAACCTTCACCCCTTAAGGGAATCTCGACCCGAGATTCAGCCGAGCTAGGGAATAGGTGGGGAACTCCTTCCGAGGTCCTCTTCTCGCTCCCATGTCGCCTCGGCCGAGTGGTTGCTCCATTGCACCTTGCATGCCTTGGTGGTCTTGCTCTGGTAACTCTCTCGACACATCCAAAATCTTGATGGGGTGCTCTCTGAAGTGAGGTCTTCTTGGAGGTCCACACTTCTAAAGGCATTTGGTCCTCTGGCATTCGCAAGCATTTCTTCAAGCTGTGACACGTGGAACACATTGTGAACTCCAAAGAAGTGAGGAGGAGGTCCAAGCTGGTAGGCTACTTCACCCCTTCTGCAAGGATCGAAAGGGTCCAATAAATCTTGGAGCAAGCTTCCCACTAACTCTGAACATTGCAGATACCTTTGAGAGGTGAAACTTTGAGGTAGACTCGGTCTCTGGGACAAAAGTTAGGTCTCGACGCCTAACATCTGCGTAGCTCTTTTGCCTAGTTTGGGCCGTCTTTAACTTCTCCTAATTGATCTCACTTGATCCTCGGCTTCTTCAGAAGTCAGGCCAAGAACTTGGCCTTCACCCGATTCTCGATTACAAGGGAGTCCTACACTTTCTCCCATAAATAGCTTCAAAAGGACATTTGGAGACTCGCTTGGTAGTCAAGTATTATAGGAAAATTCATATGGTAACATCTTGTCCCAACTAGATTGTCTTTCTAGAGCACAAGCTCTCGGCATGTCCTCAAGGACTTGGTTAACTCTCTCAGTTTGGCCATCTGTTTGAGGGTGGTATGCTGTACTAAAGTTGAGGTCGGTGCCCAAGGCATCATGTAGCTTTTGCCAAAACTTGGAGGTGAATTGAGATCCTCTATCCGAGACTATCTTCTTTGGAACACCATGAAGGCACACCACTTTTGCCATGTAGATTTCGCTAGCTTGTCTCCGAATAAGTAGTCTTCACAGAATAAAGTGAGCCATTTTTGTTAATCTATCCACTATGACCCAAATAGAATCAAAACCAGCTTGGAGTGCAGGATAAACCAAGAATAAAATCCATGCCGATCTCTTCCCACTTCCACTCGGGTATGGGTAAGGGCACTAAAAGTCCTCCGTGTCTTTGGTGCAATCGCTTAACCTTTTGGCAAGTGTCACATTTGGCCACAAAATCTGCTATCTCCTTCTTCATTTTCGCCACCAAGACAATTCCTTGACATCTTGGTACATTTTGTAACTCCCGGATGTATAGAATACAAAGCTTCATGGGCTTCTTTAAGTATTATACCCTTGAGCTCCGTGTTATTGGGCACACAGAGCCTCTTATCAAACCAAACCGCACCTAGGTCATCCATAGAAAACCTTGCACCTTCCCTTCTCTTATGTTGGTCTTAATCTCTTGGATGCTAGCATCTCCATCTTGGGTCCGCCTTGATCTGTTTTTGCAAGGTAGGTTGCACTTCAAGAGTTGCCAAAACCCTTCTTCCACTAACTCAAGTCTAAGCTTCAAGAATTCTTCATACAAGGCAAAGTTGGCTCTCCTTAACCATCAAAGTATTGACATAAACTTTTACGCTCAAAGCATCTGCCACCACATTGGCCTTGCACGGTGGTAGTGAATTCCACATTGTAGTCCTTAATAAGCTCAAGCCACCTTCTCTCGCCTCAAATTCAAATCCGCTTGTGTAAAGATGTACTTTAGGCTTTTGTGGTCAAGTAAATTTCACACCTATTACCAATGAGGTAATGGCGCCAAATTTTAAGGCATGAACCACAAGCACCAACTCTAGGTCATGAGTAGGGTAGTTTGCTTCATGAGGCTTCAATCTGCCTTGAAGCGTAAGCTACCACTTTTCATCTGCATTAGAACACACCAAGTCCTTGCTTTGACGCATCACAATAAACTTCAAATCTTTCCCGACATCCGAAGAACCAAAAGCGGGCAGAGGTCAACTTTCTCTTGAGCTCTTGGAAGCTCTGCTCACAACTGAGGTCCAAAGGAACTTTTTTCTTTCTTTAATAGCTGAGTGAGAGGTTTTGCAATCCGGAGAAGCCTTCAATAAACCTTCAGAATAACCGCCATGCCAAGAAAACTTGAACTTGAGGCACGGTCCTAGGGGTTCCCAATTGAGCACATCTTGAACCTTACTAGGGTTGACAGACACTCCTTCTTTTGACAAAACATGCCCCAAAAGACCACTTCTTTTAGCCAAAACTCACACTTACTAAATTTGGCAAAGAGTCGATGAGCTCTCGGCTTTTCCAAAACCGAAAAGAGATGGCTTGTATGCTCCTCTTCACTCTTGGAGTACACTAGAATGTCGTCAATAAAGACAATGACAAACTTGTCTAGGTACTCCATGAACACTCAGTTCATCAAATTCATGAAATAGGCAGGGGGCATTGGTCACCCAAAAGACATAACAAAGAATTCAAATAACCCATACCTAGTTGAAAAAGCTGTCTTAGGGATGTCTTCCTTGCGAATCTTAAGTTGGTGATATCCTCGTTCTCAAATCTATCTTGGAAAACACAAGACCCCTTCAATTGATCAAATAAATCATCAATTCTTGGCAAAGGATACTTGTTCTTGATGGTGACATCATTGAGAGCTCTGTAGTCCACACACATCCTTTGAGTGCCATCCTTTTTAGGCACAAAATCACCGGGCTCCCCAAGGTGAGGAGCTAGGTCTAATAAAACCCTTGCTCGCAAGTCTTCCAACCTTTTTCAACTCCACATGATCATCAACATGCAATCAGAGGGCCTTTTGGAGATGGGGAGGTCCACAGGACAAGGTTTATGACAAACTCAAGGTCTCTGTCTGGGGGCATTCCTGGGAGCTCATCAGGGAACACATCCACAAATTCTTTAACAACAGGGACATCCTTCAAAACTTGAACTTGAGCATTACAAGATAGGGCTCCTTGGAGTTTCTCTGAGGTGGCCGAAAACTTCACAGTGGCACCACTAGGGCTGGTCAAAGAGATACATTTGCCACTACAATCCAACATGGCATGGTGGTTAGCTAGCCAGTCCATGCCCAAAATCACATCTAGGGACCTGGTGTCCAAAAGGATAAGGTTGGCTAGAAATTCTACTCCTTCTATGACCATTTTCACTTGTGGACAACCACGGTTCGTGCTTAGTTCGAGCCGGGATTGAACCAACAAGGTAGACTTAAGAGCAACAACTCGAAACTGGAGCTTTGCAGCAAAACTCCGAGAAATAAACGAATGGGAAGCTCCAGAGTCAAATAAAACTGCAGCTGGCACTGAATTTACTAGGAACATACCTAGTACCACGTCTGAGGAGGTCTGTGATTCTTCCACTGCCACATGGTTCACACGGCCCCTTCCAAAAGTTTGGGAGGTTCTGGCTTGAGGAGGTCCTGCGACTGAGGGTCTTGGCCGAGGGAGGTCCCAAGTAGAGGTCTTGGTGGTTGGCTCTGTCTTTAGTGGGCATTGATTAGCAAAATGCCCCACTTGGTGACACTTGAAGCAGGTGATCCCAGCTGCTATGGAGGTCGTTGGGGTTGTCTTGGTGCTGCTAGTGATGCGGCACCGAAAGCGAGGACAACAAGGAGGTCTTGGCAGAGGTCCCGAAGGTCCAGAGGTCCTTGGCGCTTGGTTGATATTGCACAAAAGCTTTGTGGCGCTGGGAGGTCTTTGCCGAGCACCGAGGGTGGCACCTTTCTCTTGTAGGACTCAGAGAGTTCTCTTGGGATTCCTCAATGAGCATTGCCTTGTTCACCATATGCCGGAAATCGGGATAATCGTTGCTCACAACTTGAACTTTTAAGCGGGATGGAGGCCTCGCTTAAAACGCTTCGCGCATCATCCGTAGCCACATCTTCGCGAGCATAACGCGACAATTGAGTGAACTTAGTGAGATACTCACTTCTCGACATGCCGCCTTGCTTGAGCTCTCTAAACTCTTCCTTTTTCATCTCTACCTTCCCATCGTGGGACATGGGAGTGGCGAAAAGTCGCAGAGAACTCTGCCCAAGAGATCCTCCGGGGTCAAGATGTGAGGCACAAAATGTGTCCCACCACTCACCGCAGTCCTTCCAGCTTGATGTGAGGCAAACAAAACCTTCTCCTGTCTTCACAAATGAGCAATATCCAACTTCTTCTCTGTTGATCTCACCAATCATCTCGCATCTAAAGGCTCGGGAGAGCTCGAATGTAATCGGGCGTGTCTTCATGAACTCGATGGCTTTGATTGAGGGTGAGCCGGAGGTGGAGGTGGTGGCTAACTTCTGCACCGACTATTCTCGACTCATCATGGCAAGTAAAGCATTGGTGGTCCGCTTTGTTGAGCCATAATCTGTTCATATTCTCGCATCATAGAGCTCATCATCTCGAGCTTGGCCGCCATAAACCGCCTAAAACCCGGGTCTCATTCTCGCCACCGGAGGAGGTGGGGGTGGAGGCAAGCTGCTGCAGGGGCTCACCCGACTTGTGGATCGCCGAGTCTGCACTATCTCGACAAAACTCTAAAGGTTTAATAGGTAAGAAGGAAAGCATAAAGGGTAAGAGGATACAGAGAAATAAAGATAGGGCAATTATTAGGGGTGACTTGGTTAACCCAAGGAGAACCAAAAGGCCAGAGGCCAAAAGAGGCAACAAGCTTCAAAACAGAGGTCTTCAAGACCCAAGCTAAGCGAGACTCGAGAATAGGACCACTAATCCTAACCTTTCTACAATGGCCCTATTGAAGTTATAAAGGCAAGGAAGTCAAGTTAGATTCAAAATCAAGGTTCCAAAGAGAGATAAGATAAGGGAACTAAGGAGGAGTTAAGATGAGAGTAGAACAGACAAGAAAAGATTTTAAGCGATAAGGGCAAGATAGAACCAAAGACAAGGAAAGAACTACTAAACAAATTTTAAGTGGACTTGCTTTAGAAAATAACTTTTGGATAAAAACTAAATCGACTTTTACGCTTATGGCCACGCCCAACAAATGACCTAGGCTCGATACCAACCGTGACGACCCACCCCGTGATGTACCGCAAGAGGTCCGGAGGACCATTTTTTTTTGCGCCAAGTCACCACGGAAGGATGTGGTAGCACCGCATGGAGCTTTACCGAGGAGGTGCGGGACCTCCCAGAGGTCTTATGGACCTCCCGAGGTCTTGGTCATGCCACCGACCTCCCAGAGGTCTTGAGGACCTCCCGAGGTCGTGGCCGCCACCGCCTCAGTAGCACCTCCAGCACATCACCAAGAGAGGTCCCGCAGACCTCCCAAAGCTAAGTCCCAGGGACCTCCTGGTGGTCCCGCCTGCATCCGAGCTAGTCCCGGGACAATCGAGCTAGCTCGCACAAGAACACAAGCCAATACCACAACCACGAGGTCAAACAAAGATGAAGCGCATAAATTAAACTTTATATAATAGGACCTTATGGTCAAGCTTGTTAACAAGAGGTCTGCCACCGAGGGCTTACAAAACCAACGAGGACTTACAATCAAGGCATAAGGAGCTCTAGGGCTCAAACACCAAAACACGCAGCCATCCAACAAGCACCACAGTCGTCGGGTGGAGGACGCCCTAGGCATCTTAGTCATCGAAGAATTCCTCCTCAAGAGGTCTGACCGCCTCGCACTTGGTCATCCTCATAATCTGCTTTGACACGGGGCTTAAGCCATGAGTACTTGGAATGTACTCAAGAAGTCACAGAGAGCAAAGATGCAATAATATTCATGCAAGGACTTACCAATGGAGAGTTGTATGGTTAATTTGCGCAAAGCCAAATTTGACAATAATAGCAATAATATATTGAAAAGCAGCAAGGTAAAACCATAATACATAATACTTTTGATGTTTTAATAAAAGGTGGTGTGAGCACCAACTCACGGCCACAACCAAAAATTGGGGAGGTCTGATCACACCAAAGGCTGTGTCCTCACCCAAAACCCACCTCCAACACCCATTCCAGAGGTCCGAACCAACCCCGACCACTACCCGAGCCAACCTTGACCCCTCTGGAGCGGCCAAGGTCTCTTCGAGGCAAAGCCAAAGCATCTCGCTGAAGTGTCCAAAGGGCACAAGCTTTTGAAACATCTACCCCTTGCACCATTTCACCGAGCATGTCCATGACCAAGGACTTGGCTATTCAATAGATCTTTTACTCGCAGAGGTGTACAACTTTACCCACAATCCACGATCTCTCTAATGATGGGTTCCGGCCACCCTTGCTCACTTCCTAAGGTGAGCAATCGAGAGCGCGACAAGGCTTTACAAAGCTTTGAATTGACTCAGAGCTGCCCGCTAAGGTTTCGCAATCCCCTTTGGTCTAGAAGTCCACAGGTTATGGGGTGCCCTCTTGCGCCAACTAATCACACGCCAACCCAAACAGCCCCAAGCCATCCATTGCTAATTATTCAGCCTGCACCATTCCCATAAAATGATCTTGTGGTTGCACTAATTGGCCCACCGACAGATACAAAGTGAAGTCCTTAATTGTGCTAAGGCAAGACTTCCACAAACCAAAGGTGCACAAGACCCACTACTCACTCCCTTTTCTTGCCTTAGCAAAACAATTGTATTAGCCCATGCCAAAGACCACCCACCTGGCACACAAATTTTAACCAAGTGGTCTCACACCACACCGACACAAAGCCTTAGGCATCCCGCCATAGCTGCCAACAATGGCACCAACCACACATTTCATAACTTATTAGTCAAGATTATTGGAGATGAAGCATGATACGCCAAACCACATTTTCTAAGCGAGGCTATATAAGACCTCGCCCCCATGTTGGCAAATAACAGAGAACGCCAACTAAATTATCCACCCTAAGGCTCACAAGGTGAATCATGACAACATGATGGAGACAAGGTATAAAGGAGGCATAACAAACAAGTAGGTAAGTAACTATAGCCCAAACCATTTTCTTATAAACATAGCCATGCATGATAATTTAAACCAAATAAATTTGCAAAGCTTGGTTCAAGATGATCAAAAGGAGGTCTGTGGCTTGCCTTGGTCAAGCAAAGGAGAGCCTTCTGCAAAGAAGAGTCGGGTCCAAGATCTCCTCGAACTCGTGATCTACACGTTCGCAAGAGAACCAAATAAGCAAAACCACACTAAGCCGTGAGAACAACAAAAGAACCAAAAGGAACTCAAACCAACTCACCAAAAGGAAACCAAGAGGCTTAACACCGCCTCAAAGAGCTCCCGGGAGGGTCTTATGCAAGAAAGAACCGAGCAGAGGAGGCAGGAAGGAAGAAATGAGCAAAGATTACAAAGCCTCGCCTCCCTGTGCTATATATAACCGGAGATGGTGGTGTGCACCACAAGGAAACCTAGGGACGTGTTGGCAACGGGACTACTTGGGGTGGCTTGCCCAAAAGAATTGAAATAAAGTACCTCGGATGGGACTGCATTTAATGTGACCCGACACCTATTAAATGCGCATGAGTTCGAGGCAAGAGCAATAATTGCAAGGTGGAGAGGGGCCGGTAAGTGGGGCCACCAAAAGGGTGTCAGCTGGTCAAGGGTATGGTCCCACCGCAAGGGTCATTCCCGCCAAAGACCACCGCGAGGTCTGGGCAAGAGGTCCAAGACACTCAAAGGGGAGGTCTCCGGACAGAGGTCCAAGGACTCAAGAAGAGGTCCCGGTCAAGAGGTCCTCAAAGCTCACAACGAGGAGGCCACGACACTCGGACCGCACAAGGGAGGTCTAAGGGTCAAGATTTCAAGGGAGGACCTCAACGGTCCAGATCAAAGGGCGCAGGAGGTCCCGACGAGTAGATCTCCAAAAGGGAGATCTAACGGTCAAGATCTCAAAGGGAGGACCTCAACGGTCCGTGATCAAAGGGTGCAGGAAGGTCGACCAACAGAATATCCCGATTTAGGAGGGTGGTCTTACAAAAAGACCAAAGAAGGACCGGGAGGTGGTCTTTGCAAAACAACCAGAGGAGGTCCTGAAACAAAGGCAACGCTAAGATCAAAGCGGAACCGCTCGATTGGAATCCAAGGGTCCAGAAGGAAAGGAACGCTCGACCAAGCGAATGACCAGCGAGACTAGGCCATCTAATTAAAATCGGACGGCAAGGAGGAAAGGGGCGTTCGGACCAAGCTAACGTGTTCTTAGGATCGGGCCATCCAACCCACATCGGATGGTCCTAAGGTTAAGAAGGCAAGGCCTCAAGCGATACAAACCATGAGAGTCAAAGATGGGTCCAAGCGCTAAGGAGGTCTTGGACCTAAGGAGGTCGGAACCTTTGGATCCCACTAAAGGAGAACCTGGACGGCTAAGATCTCAACAAGGGGAGGTCTGAGCGGCTAGATCTCAACAAGGGGAGGTCTGAGCGGCTAGATCTCAACAAGGGGAGGTCTGAGCGGCTAGATCTCAACAAGGGGAGGTCTGAGCGGCTAGATCTCAACAAGGGGAGGTCTGAGCGGCAAGATCTCAACAAGGGGAGGTCTCGAGCGGCTAGATCTCAACAAGGGAGGTCTGAGCGGCTAGATCTCAACAAGGGAGGTCTTAAAGGACACGGAGGAGGTCCGAGGGACACGTAAAGGTCTGCGAGGGACAAAGGGAGGTCTATTTGAACACAAGGGAGGTCCAAATAGCCACAAGGAGGTCTAGAAAGGTCCCAAAGGGGCACTGGAGGTCCAGAGGAACTCGAGCGCCCAAGAGAACTCGAGAGGTTCCGAGAGGGCGGGAGAGGTCCACAGGAGGTCCAAAGAAGCAAAGCCAAGCGTGGCTTGAAGAGACCAAAGAGGTTAGAAACACCAACCCGAGCCGGTTCTTAACAAGAAAACCCAAACACGGAGGGGTCCCAACAGGGGGGAAAGATGAGAGAGAGAGAGAGGGAGGTCTCGAGTCTCAAAGAGATTCAAGCCAACAAAGGAAGTTAAAAGAGAAGACAAAACCTGTGGCACACAGGAGGCTCGGGGACACAAAGAACCCAAGAGCAAAGAAGACACAACAGAGAGCTACAACCAGCAAGGAACACCAACTAAGAGCTTAGTTAAGGTTTGATTAATTCCAATTGAACTCTCCAGATTCAAAAAAATCTCAGGTTAAGCTTTGGATTCTCAATAAAGCCAAATGGTTACTTTTATTTTGAAAACTTGGCAAGGACTTAAAAGAAAACGGGACGTTACAGGAACCAAGGAATATAAGGTTAGGGTTGAGTATAGATGGAATGAATCCTTTCGGTAACATGAGCAACTGACATAGCACCTAGCCCGTGAATCTATGTGTGTACAACCTTCCTCTTTGGTTGTGTATGAAGCGGAAATATATTTTGATGTCACTACTTATCCAAGGGCCGAAGCAACCTAGGAACGATATTGATGTGTACCTAGCACCATTGCTGGAAGATCTTGTGACACTGTGGAACGAAGTGGTACAAATATGAGATGCGTACAAATGAGAGAACTTCACTTTACGTGCCATGTTGTTCTGCACCATCAATGATTTTTCTACCCTTGGTAACCTGTCGGGGTTCAGTACAAAAGGAGCCAAAGCCTGTTCGCACTATTTAAATAGTACCGAGAGTGTATGGCTGAACAACTCATACAAAACTGTGTATATGCGTCACCATAGGTTTCTTCTCAGGATTCACCCATACCGCAGGATTAAGAAACAATTCGACGAAAATAAGGAGGACGGTTCAGCTCCAAAGGCTTTTTGATGGAAAGAGGTCTATGATATGGTTAAGGATATCGATGTTGTGTTTGGGAAGGGTCGTAAATTAAGGACCCATCAGAAGAACGTCTGGAAGAAGTGGTCAATTTTTTTCCTAATTATAAATTTAAATATATATATGCTTACCACTTTACTCCTGCTAGCGACAGGGCATTAATCTCGATTTAGATTCACTCGTTATGACCGAGATCTCGGAGGTTCGAGGAATGCTCTGCGGCTTCATCAAGACGGAGATTGTTAACGCCGACAGAGAGTTTCACTCCATCGACACCGCTGAACGACCTTCAAACAATTGATTCAATTGTAATTCACTTTGAGTAGTTGTAATTCAATTGTAACTCTAGTGACAATACTTGAACATACTCTTTTGTAATTTATTTTGAGTTGTAAATGATCACTTTGAGTTGTCAACAATTGATTCATCTGTGATTTATCTGTTTTCTGCTTACTTGTTTTCAGATGGCATGGCTAGCAATTCCTGAGGCTAGCCGAAAATCAAAAAAAAAATTAGTTAGGTATAAAGAAATCACATACGGTTTTATAGTGTAAACCGTCTGTGAAGGGCTACTATCACAGACGGTTTCCACCAACAACCGTCTGTGATATGACGGATATCACAGACGGTTCTATTTGTTAACTGTCTGTGATGTTTTCAAATCACAGACAGTTTGCAAATAGAACCGTCTGTGATATCCTGTGTATCACAAACGGTTATTAGTTGAAACCATCTGTGATAGTAGCCTTTCACAGATGGTTTCAACAAAAAACCGTTTGTATTGTGAATTATCACAGATGGCTCAAAAACCGTCTATGATAACTGCCTGTTATCACAGACATATAAAGTCATACGGTTCAAAAACCGTCTGTGATGACGATTCCGAACCGTCTGTGATGACCCTCTCTATAGTAGTGAGTAGTTTTTTCGCACACATTTAGTATTTTTTTTATTTTGCACTGACTAGGTTAAATTTGTAAATATGGATTACTGAAGTGTAGTTATTTTGGGAAGGTAGGCAAATGTAGACTAAATGGTATGACCTATTTATTTGATTATGTACAGTAAAGAACGGTGAATTGCTTATAACATGCATATGAAGTGTATTGGGTTGTTGTGGCTTTAGGTAATGTCCAACATGCAAGACTTGCTTATGTTTTATGGAGATGGTCTCGTACGGGGCAAATCGGGTGGGTTAGACATGTCAAGATGCCAGTTAAAGGTGGTCCAGGAGGAGGGCCTAGATGCTATGAATATTCACAAGCTGAGGAGTTGTATCCGGGGGGAGGGGGGTCGACACGAAGACAGCAACAAAGAAGCTTGTCATTGAGGCGATTACCTACACGAATAGGGGAGGCCAGGGTGTATGGGAGTTACACAAGATGAATGGTAGCGTTGCATGGGGCCAGTACATACAGATTGCTACAAAGCACGAGGCGATGATATACAGGAGACCGATGGTGTATGTGTTCATGCACAAGGTGCCAGCAAATCTTGATGATGCTAGTGCTAGTGGGAGCGGGGAAGCATAGACAGTGCGTGAAGACGGGAGCACAGAATGTGCTGTTTTGGAGGAAGACTATGAAGGCGACAGAGGCGAGGCACTATGGATCTCACGTGCATCCAGGTCCACCCTTCGTGGGAGCGGGAGCGATCATACCATTAGGGGGCTTCTCGAGGTTATGAAGTCCATCTACGAGGATGCCAATAAGATCGTCGAGAACTTGAGCTCCAGCCCAACGAGAGACGTCGTGCTTCAAGCTGCTCACCGAGTGGACCGACTTAGCTCCCCACCTATGTCGGCATGGACTAGTGAAACCAGCAGCCATCCTAACACTCCCCCCTCAGTCGTCCGCACTACGAATCGAAGAGGTAAATTATGTTCAATTTATATCCTAATTATTTATTTTTCCTTAGGTTGTATTAACATCATGCCATCTTCCAGTCACACGTCCGTCGGAATGCATCACTGGTTCGATCAACATCCGTATGCCCGCCCGCGGATGGAGGAGACACTACACGGCCTAGTGAGACTGGAGGTCGTCCTAGAGCTCCCTGTCGGTCATCCGCACTACGGATCAAGGAGGTAAGTTTTGTTCAATTTATGTTCTGATTATTGATTTCGTCTTACATTGTGCTAACATCATTTCATCTTTCAGCCTTCCGCTGGGCATGGGGGCGACGACAAATCAACTCATGACAAAATGGTCTTCCTTTCTACTACCATTGAGGGCTACACGATACCCGGATATGGACCGTACCACCCAGGGTGCTCCCCTAGCCTATGGTGAGTAGTACCATGACCAGTTCGGATAGAGCTCCACCGCACCTGTGGCCGTTGGTACATCGTACCATCACGAACAAAGCTCCCCCACACCAAGGGCGGTTCGTACATCGTACCTGGGGGCTGTGGCTCTGGGGGATTCATGGAGTCGTTCATTACTAATATTGATATGATTGTAGGTGGTAGCCAGTTTGGCATGACTTAGCTTGATAACACTGAGATTGGACAAACTCGGCTTGGCCATAGTCAGCTTGCTGATGTATCTCAACCAACTCAACGGTCTCCCTACGTTCTCCGCACAAAGACACGCTCTCCAGACTGGTTGACATACCCCACATGACATGTTCAACACAAGACCAGGACGCAGACACAGATGCAACGAGAACATAGTAGCTCAGACAAGTGAGCCATATTGTAGCCCGTAGTGTACCATTGAACTTATATGCACTGCGCATGTACTTGCTCAGTATCAGTTCGTATGTAATCAGATTGTATATATTATGTGTGTGTATCCAGAATATTGTAAGCTTATGTCATTCCAGATTTGAATGCAGATAATATGACAGGGGACAATTGCATAACAATATTTAGCCTGAGTCTATGTACCATATTTGGCGTAACATTACAATACCAAAATTCACATGACATTGCCATAACATTACAATACCAAAGTGAAATTAATCTATGAAGCTAGGTTCAATTCACATTACAATATCAGAACAGTATGACCCAAGTTCGTCCTAGCCTATGGCATCTTTTATGATCGAATTGACCACACGTTGTCACGTCAGCTTTCTCAAAAAGAAGTGACCACATCCTGCCACGACATCTTTTTAAACCGAAACGGCAAACTAAACTAGCTTTTCGCAGTGAGTAGAGGCCACTCACCAGACCTCCCACCTTTTCAGAATGATTAGACCGCACACTGTCGTCCCACCTTTTCAGACCGAATTGACCACACACTGCTAGGACACCTTCTCAGACCGAATTGACAACTCGGTCCAACTTTTCTCAGTGAGTGGACAACACTTGCTAGCTGTTCTACCTTTTTAGACCGAATTGACAACACACTTCCAGGACACCTTTTTAGACCGAATTGACAGCACACTTCCAGGACACATTTTCAGACCGAATTGACAACCCGAACTAGCTTTTCTCAATGAGTGGATAACACTCACCAGTCATCCCACCTTTTTAGACCGAATTGACTACACACTGCCAAGACACCTTTTAAGACTAAATTGATAATCCGAACAAGCTTTTCATAGTGAGTAGACACCACTCACTAGCCATCCCACCTTTTCAAAACGAAATGACCACACCCTACCACTACACGTTTTCAGACCGAAATGACAACATGGACCAGCCTTTTATAGTGAGTAGACAACACTCACCAGCCATCCCACCCTACCATTCGTCATAATTTCTACTTTTAGCGCTACACCCTGTCCTCTTATAAAAGGAGGGAGAAGAGAGCTAGAGGAGAACACTACACTACCACAGCCAACACTTCACTCCAACTTGTTTCACACAACAAAGAGGAAGGTCAGCCTTGGAGATGTCAGGCTATGCAGAGATGCTGCGGAAACGCAAGTGGCTTGCCGGAAGGCGAAAACCTACTCGAATTGTTGGATGAAGTATGTGCCCGCATTCATCAGAGTTTCCACGCCATAAGCAATCGATCGCAAAAACCCAAATTTGGATCATTCAACACCCTACGACCATCGCCTCGCATACAATGTGTGCAGGGATATCCGCGTAATTGAATGTCACACACACACACATTGATTTTTTGCATTTTACATCGCATTCCACATACCGTTAACTTTTTCCCAATTCCAAAAAGGCACCGATGGACCGATGGAGGAGACAAGGGGAAGGCACCGATGGATCGTCGAGGCTAGCTTCGTTCCGATCCACCTTTTTTTTCTGATTCCAAAAAGGCGTACGTGTATCCTTGGTGTAGACCGGTTTGATGATTCGTGCATGCTGTCGTTTCTAATACACATAACCAAACCCTGAACATCATGTAATTCGCAACTACATTACGAAGTCTCCCAATTTTAATTCCCAATTATTTCATCTATTTAAAATTTTGTTCTCTTTTTCAAAAGAAATCGGTTGTGCAAATATTACAATCCTAACAACAACGCGGGTGCAAACCTGAATTCCATCACGAAATGGCAAAAACGATGAGAATCGAAACCTTTTCTTCAATGTTGGAATCCTAAGATTTCCTTTTTTGCAAATTTTTAATTCCATCTTCATCCTAGTTCCACCAGAAACCCTAATTAGGGTGGAAACCCTAATTAGGGTGGAAACCCTAATTCCATGGGCATCCGACCGGTGAGGGGACAGGGAGGCAATCGTGGGCCTGGGTGCGCGCGGTCGGGCGAATCCGACCGACCACAACACAACAGGCTCGAATCCGGGTGTCCACAGCGCGGCACCCTGTGGTTTGGGCCGCCACAACGCGACACCCTGTGGTTCAGACCGCCACGGCGCAACAGGCTTGTGCCAGACGGCGGCGCGCGGTAGACGACACGTGTTGGTTATCAACGTCTGCAGTGCTATTTTTACTATTTCACGCAGAAGATAACTATTTTAGCTATTATAACGCTAAACAATATTAAATAAGCTAAAGGCTCGCCAACGGACAATGGCCACACCAGCCTCCGACAAATCTCGTGACCAAAAGTAGATAGCATTTTTCACGGGCCAATTATTGCGATCGAGCTGGGAAGGCATGCGCGACATGCCGCTTGTCTGCAGGCCGGGGACCTAGTTCAGGGTACGGCCGGATTCCAAACTGATGGCTGGGAAGCGACGGAGGAGCAAGCCTGCAAGACAGCGACAAGACCTCTTCGTGAACCATTCGCGCATGATCGATCGACATGTCGACGTGTGCACACGTGAATGTCGTGAGTGCCCGTAGTCTTCGTCCATGTTAGATGGCAGATCGCACCGCCTCGCGCCGCGCGAGTTATTTTTGTGAGAAAGAAAGAGAGGGATAAAGGCAAAAAAAAAAAAACAAAGCCACGTGTACATGTAATCGCACATGCTATCCACATCACACGTTTGCTTTGAGCTTGGTACACGTATCCCTCACCTCTCTCTCTTACTCTCGGCTATTCCATACATACTTTTTGCATTCAAGGAATGGGACCGGGGATGAGGTGGCTCGGGCTTGAGGTTGTGTACGTCGTCCGCGAGGCCGGGGTAAACGGTTCAGAGAGAGAAAGAGGGATGGAGAGGGGGGAGAGTGAGAGGCGACCAGAGATTTTTTAATGTGATGTGTACTGGATACACTATATGCATGCATTACGTATTTGATTGTCTCTCCAAAGGCTACATGAATCTTGGAGCATTTCAACCGTAAAGATAATGAATATAGATATATGCATATGTGGTAAAACCACCGATAAAGGATGTGTTCGTGTTCCCTCCACTCTGTCCCCTGTGAGACTCACTACTCAGTCATGGATGGGCACTGACACATCTGATCAATTCCAGCATCCAAGGCGCATCTGTTGTTTCAATCAGTGACCTCTCCAGTGCACGCAGGCCGTTCCAAGCTCCAGAACAGCCGAGAAATAATGGAGCCCATCACTAAGTAAGAAGAAAAAAAAGGGAAAGGAAACTGTCCTCTGCTTGGCCCAGATGGCACCGCAGCCCACTGCCGGTTCACTCTTGTTTTCACAGCAATGTTTTTAGCACGTAGCTTCTCAATAGTAGGGGGGAAAAGAGCATATCTTAGATTAATTCCTGAACGTTTGCACAGCACTCGAACCTTAAGATATGTACATTGCGATCATCCATACTGCCTATCGAGCTACTACTACTATTTTGCGGTCTGTGTCACTTGCCACTCCAAAAGCTCAAACTTTGCACTGTAAGTGGATAATTTTGCGTGCATTTACCGACAAAGTGCCCAACCCTCGCCACTAAGAACGCACACCACAGGTGATCGAGTAGCATAAGTTATTGTTCTTATTGGGAAGTTCCTTTCTGCAAATGCATTCAGAGGATATAAAGCGCCATTTGACTATGAAAACCCGACCAACCGATCGAGCTAGCTGCTAGTTACTAGTACTGGCAGGCATGTAACCGTGTCCACTACGCCTGAACTATTGAGGTGTTTTTCACTCGGTACCCCCGATCCGTGCTCTATATCTCGGGGTGCAGGTGAGGCGGCCGGTCCGCTAAGCCACTAGCCTATTTCGCAAAAACGGTATGCCAAGCTATCCATTTAAGCCCACCAAACCGCTAGCATTTTGAAGTGGTGCGGTCCGTATTGCTCGCTAGGTCGCACTGCACTGTATTTGCTCTCGCCGGGTCGCTCCTTGTGGCTCGCCGAAAGCCCCGAACCATGGTGTAAGATCGAGGAGACCGACTAGAGGGGGTGAATAGGCATTTTAAAAACTTCTTTAGCTAAAACCGATTTCTAATGCGGAAGCTAATACAAATACGGTTTTGCACAATTAAAACCTAAATCAACTAGGTTCACCTAAGTGCACCAACAATACAAGTCTATTGATAAATATAATAATTAGGCAAGGACTTGTAAGCTATACAATTTAATCAATGTAAATAGCACAAAGCTAGGCAAGCATTCATCCACAATGAATAAGCAATTTAATTCAAGAAATATAAATTGCAATATGTAAAGCACAAGAATGCAAACCACAATAGACACGGCGATGTTTTACCGTGGCGTTCGGAGACTTGCCGGTCTCCCCTAATCCACGTTGAGGCAAGCCCAAACTAATTAGACTGGCTCCACGAATTGAGCACCCGCCTCTGAGGTAAGTCCAATCATTTGGACTGGTTCCAAACCGAACCAACACCTCGCTCCACTAGGGTTACTCTTTCCTCTACTCCGGAGATGGCGAGCACCACGCCACTCACAAACCGTCCGGGTCTTCTCACAATCTTCTTTGAGAAGCTCACCGGCGCAACGACACCACCACGCCGTCTAGGTGTCGGCAAACACCAAGAGTAACAAGTCTTAGAAATCTCACTTGAACTAATCAAGTGTCTAAGATCAAGTGGATACTCAATCCACTACCTAAGGCAACACATACACTTAGGGTTTACCTCTCAAAGCTCACTAAGTGCAACACATGCACAAATGAGAGTAGAGGGCTTACACTAGCTCAATAGTATGAATGAGAACACCAGCAGCACTCAGCTTCATCCCACACATGGCCAAGGTGGGTATTTATAGCCCATATACAAAAACTAGCTGCTAGGAAAAGTCTCAAAAAATCAACAGAGCGGTTCAACCGCCAACTAGGAATCCAGACAACCGCACTCCTCCAACGATCATAAACTAGCCGTTGGGCAATCGGTTCTAAGATAACCGCCAACACACATTCGGATAATCAAGACGCCTTGCTGAACCGCATTGACGCTACTGTACAACCGATCGCAGGTTTCAAATCGCTAAAACGACATGCTCTTCAAAAATATGAACCGCTTTTCAAAGATCAAGATAACCAGTAGAGCGGTTCAACTGCTTTTACAAATGCGGTTCAACCGATTATCAAGAGAGCTCCGGTCGAAATAACATCGGTTCGGTTTTTGAACCGCCAACCGAAATCGAAACAACCGATTTTCGGTCAAACCGCACTAAAAATCCGGTTTAACCGCAGCACGTTGAATCGCCTAATACACGCTTAAGACAACCGATTTCCAGAGAAAACATCGCTTGCATCCAAAACAAATTCAATTGCAAAACACATTTGACAATTGACAAGTGATGCAAACAAGGGTTCAAAGGCAAGATTCAACAAGTTGCAAAACATATTTGCCAACTTTTAGAATCATACCACAAATTGCACTCCGCTTCAACTTAGTTAGCAAAACACATTTGCCACTGAATTGACGCGCGATGCAAACAAGGATTCACGTGAGATTCTCAACAAGTTGCAAAACACATTTGCCAACTTATAGAATCACACTACAAGGAATAAGGTACATGAACTTACACCGTTTGCAAAACACATTAGCAAACCAAAGTCACATGCTACAAGGATTATCCATGAGCCACAACTATTTGCAAAACACATTCGCAAATATTGGCAACATGTTAAGGTGAGTTAGAGCAAACACAATGAGCTATCAACACATGACTAACTCAAGCTACTAGTCAAAGACCCCTCTTAATAGTACGGCAACCTATACTAACAATCCGGTCTCTCAACCAAACACCGAGACCAGTAAAAGACTAGGAACACATCCTTAGCCCTAGCTAGTCATACATTTGCCTTGCGCAACCACTTGAAGCTTGATGACGCACATCCTCACTTCAAGTCCGGGTCCTTGACTTGAATAGTCATCAACACATGATGAGTTCTTCACTTGACCTTCATCAACACATGATGAAGCTTCACTTCGGGATCTTGACTTGATGCTCATCAGCACATGATGACACCTTCCATCTCGAGTCTTGATATGCATCAACACATGATGCACTCTTCACTTGGCCTCCATCAACGCATGATGGTCCTTCACTTGACTTGATGATCAATACATGATTATCTCCTCTTCTTGAACATCATCGACACACGATGATTTCCTTCACTTGACTTCCACCAACACATGATGGAACTCCTCTTGACTTGATGATCATCAACAAATGATGTCATCCCAAGTCTTTATTATCATGAAACATAACCTGCTTATCCAACTCATGGAAAATGTTAGTTCCATAATATGATTATCATTAATTACCACAACATACCATTAACTCATAATGGTGGGACAAGATACCACAATCTTTCTCTCTTTGGTAATTGATGATAACCACTTCAATAACAAATAATTGAATGTAGATTGGTATGAGTATATACGCACTACACAAGTTGTATATACTCATATGAATATATATAACTACACAAGTTATATATATACTCAAAGGATATATGAGCACACATGTCTCATATACACACATGAATATATTAACTACATAAGTTATATATATTCATGATATGTGAGTACACATGAACTACACAAGTTATGTTATACTCACAGATAAGTATATTTAGACTACACAAGTCTTATATACACACATGAATATATTAACTATGCAAGTTAAATATATTCAAGGATATGTGAATACACATGAACTACACAAGTTATGTTATACTCACATATAAGTATATTTAGACTACACAAGTCTTATATACTCACATGAATATATTAACTACACAAGTTAAATATATTCAAGGATATATGAACTACACAAGTCTCATATATACTCATATGAATATATTAACTATGCAAGTTAAATATATTCAAAGGATATGTTTTAAAGTAAAGATCCCAAATATATGTGGAAATAGGAATATGGATCAATACTAATGAAACCTCAAAATATAGAATGAACTCCCCCTATATGTGTGCATACATGAATATGTGATAAGAACATATGCACATATTTAGGTTAATCTTTTGGTAGGGTTCAACCTATATTTTGGATCCGAGGAAAGCAACAATATATAAGAACTATGAAGTCGAATGCATACCTCTTTTGTTCTTTATATCCAAACGAGACTAATCATGAGATAAGGCAAATAGAAGAGTTAGTCTCACAAATAGATTTATCATTATAAATGCATACTGCTTGATTTTCCTTTTGTTTATCCAATGAATTGGATTTGTCATTAATCACATGCATGCCTTCATGGTTTTCACCTTTATATCCAAATAAGACTACACAATATGTATATCAATAAACGTGTTAGTCTCACAATTAGATTTGTCATTAATCACCAAAACTCCATTAACACATAATGGCAGGTCTAGATCTTTCACATGGTCGCCTCCTCGCCGCTCGCCTGGTCACACCAGGCATCGCCCATCGCCCCACATCGACCTATCGTCGACGCTTATTGTGCTTTTGGCATTTCTAGAAAAAATTGCTTCTTGACAGCAGTACAGCACTCAACTACGCTTCATTAGTACAGTCATCAATTCATCTTTATGGTTGTGGCTATATTTTTTAGATAATGGAAGAGAAAAATCTCCCCCCGACCTCTGCATCAACGATGCACACAGCCCAAAAGAGTGGTTGTGGCTATATACGACAATGGAAACATTAACCATGTGTTCCTAGTATTTTCCAAACATTACGGAGATGCACTAATGCAGCTTCTTCATGACTATACTTAGACTCCTTACAAACTAACAGTTGGGTTAAATGCTTAGATTTGAAAGGTCTCACCATAAGTAGTTACTCTGATTTGTTTTTGATACAAGATATATAGTGTTAGAGTAATCTTGATACAATTTTTGCTTACTTGGCATGACAGAGGTTTTGTGCCGTTGCAGGTGTTGTCTATGGAGGCCCAAGGAGGGAGGGCTAGGAGCTGGCCAAGAAGGACATGACCCAGGTCATGTGTCGCCGCATGCTACACAAGGAGGATATGTTCATGAAGTGGGAGTTTCTTCAAGGAGCTTGTTGGTGGCGAAACAGAAAGCCCTTGGGATGAAGCGGCAGAAGCTCCTGGCAGTAAAGCGGCTAAGGTCACCGGTAGTGACATTGGTGAGGTCTCCAAAGTTAAGGCTCATGATGTCTCCAAGGCTGTTGTCCCCATCTGTGACACAGTCAAGGTCCCCATGTGCTTCACAGACAAGGTCCCTGTCTGCAATGTCTTCATCTCTTGAGGAAACACGAAGTGGTCTTGGAGCATGGTAAGTTTTCCATTCTATTGCTACTAGTTTGTCATATTTACATGCTATTTGTTCAATATGCTTCCATGCTACTTGTTATGATCTGCTACTACTGTTTATACTAAATGCAATTAGTACTTTTACTATACATGGAGCATTATACTTGATCATGTAGATGCCTTACCTCAACAATGTTTGCCTTGCCTCAATAATGTTTATGCTCTTGATACATGCCTTACCTCAATAATGTTTGCTTTGAATGGAGTTTGGCATCAGCAGAAAGTTTTGATCTAAAGCACTTGAAGTGATTTTTCGGCATGGCCATCTTTTTACACTACCAGTACTGATGGTCTTGCTTGATGATAATATATTAGAAATAGGGGCGGAGCCCAGTAGGGCAACCCGGTGTCACAGGACACCGGTTCTAAAAAAATTGTGGGGATTAACCCATATATACCATGTGTGCACCTCCGTGCCTCAAAAGTTGTGCACCCCGGTCTAGCCCAACCTCCTGGCCTCCTACAGTCCCACGGCTCTGCTTTCACGTGTCGCGCTAGGCCAGATTTAATGGACAACGCAGAGTGCGGCCCGCTTGACTAAGCAATAACACAACCCAATAGTAGCGGACGCTCAAGACACATCGGCCAAGAATGACAAAGACTAGCAGACCACACGACGCTTCCTAGTAGTGTCTCATGTGAATGCATCGTGTCGCGTGGTTGTGGAGTCTGCATTTCTTCTTCTCTCTTTGGCTCCCGCGGCTCATGATTTGCCTCGCCTCGCCTGGTCGGTGGATGGTGGTGGCAGCCCCTTGTGCTAGAGCCCGGAGGAAGGCCTCAGCCACGGCCCGCGCCGTCCATGGTGTCCCTCGCCCAGTTGCCTATCGGAAGGACCAAGTCATGAATCGTGGAATCGGCATATGGAATGTCCCACATCTTCAGTTCTTCCGATTTCTTTCAGGAAAAAATACTAAACTTGTGAGTTATGGTTTGAATGCGATGATTTTTTGTTGATTTTTCTCGAAATGTAGGGTTAATACTTAGGGTTTCAATTTGGGTTTTTGGAATACTCGCCTAGTCCATTGCAAATCAGACGGAGGTAAATTTGCTGGTGATTGTGATCCATCATCCATGTGCTCATGTTGGACTACGCTTTGGATTTGACTTGGAGTTTTTTTACTACAATGTCAAGTAAGTATGCTCCTGGTCCTGGAAGTATGTTTCTAATATATTGTTCTTTAATTGTTGAACATACCATTATTCTAATATTTAATTGAGTTTTCGAATAATCGGCAAATGGAAGGTAAATTTTTCTTCATTTTGCTAAGCATTTTGCTAGCTACTTCTTTATCATTGTACATTGTCATCGTTGTACCTTGTCATCGGTTATGTTGAATTATTGATACTAAAATTACTAGACAAATTACTATTTAGTACAATGTTGCTTGAAAATTACATATGTTGTTATATGTATATGGTGAAGCGGTGAACTCCAGTCATTTTCATTCTAGTTTCGCCCCTGATTAGAAATTTAGGAACATTGTTTGTCTCTCTTTTTCTGCTGTGGGTGGAGATCATCTTCCATTCTTTTTTTAATTGTAGTTTATTATGTGTAGGTTACTGTTATTTTTCCACTGTGGCTCCACAAAGATATGCTTGTTGTGTCTAGGTTCCTGTTGTTTCCCCCACAGTTTTGCATGTTGTTCGACATTTTATTATGATCAACCCATTTATAGTATATAATTCAGGATAGTTGCCATATGAGTGACATCGTAATAGCAATAGTTTTGTTTGCTCTTTTTTCTTTTCATACTTTATTGTGCCACACTTGCCTATATAGCATTGTTTGATGGTTGTTTGACATTGCATCTATGCTTTTCACTAATGCATGAACGAGTTAGGGCCTTCATTGAAGATACCGGTGTTAAAGATGTGTTGTGCTAAATGTCTAGGACCCATTTTAGAGGATGCATTGGCAGTATGTTTTTTTCATTAAATGTTGAAGTATTCATGTCAACTAAGTGCTGGTGTAATTTGTTCTTAAGCATATCCAAGTGTCGATGTAATTCCTTTTTTTGTTGAATGTTGAAGCATTCATGTGAACTAATTACCTGTTAAATGCTTTTAGGAGAATAACTATCCTTTCGAGAGAGAAAATCCAGTTTTTTGGTATTATTTTGGGATTTTCCTAGAGCATTCTTATTGCTAACGGACTAGTACTATAAACATGAGTTAGTAGGTGTGGTGGTGCCTTTCGAACAGCAGCCAAACCCACCAACCTGCATGCTACAATGCACTGCGTGAAAGGATACGGGTAGGCTACACTAGTTGGTAATTCAAAAATTCTACCACGTAAACCAAGAAGCCATGCAAGCAAGAGATCATAGATCATTACCACTACACGCGCAGTGCAGCGGAAGAAAAGTTGGAGCGGCCTAATCCAATATCGAGCACGTTGATGTAGTGGTCGTAGTCGATTGCCCAACGTCCTCGGTACCGATCGTCTCTTCCAACAACCTATGACGTTCCTTGCGTAGGTCGTGAATCATCCTCGATCAAGACAAAGACCAACCACAAAGAAGGTTTCTACTAGATCCACACGTTCAGGGGTGGAACGCCGTATGCTAGTGTGCTAGCACTAGCATGCATGGTAGTGCCTTCAGGAAGATGGCAGCTAGGGTTTCGGTGGAGCAACTCTTATATACCAACAGCCCCATGCATTCCCTTATAAAGATCCCATAACGGATCCTATCCAAAGTCGTTTGTTCCAACCCGTTAAGTGTGTGACCCTGTAAGTTCATGCGTAATCGGTTGTGACTCGGAAACTCCTTTCCGACCACGAGTCGTTAGCGGTTTCTAGTAGGAGATAACAATTCACGAACACACATAAATATACTACCAGTTCCTATTTAGTCACGACCAGTTCATACTCCTTACAACTAGTTCGTTAACCAGTTAGTGATCATGTTCGACCAGTTTACGACCAGTTCGCATCTGGGCGAACTGAACGACCTGCTTGCATATTCTCCCCTTGCCTCACAATATCTGGTTGAACTCCATGTGAGATATTTTGTCATCCATAGACTATTCAATACTTTCTCGATCAAGTGACAGATAACTTCATATGGTCGACTCTTCGACCACTAGTGTCACATCCATGCAATTTCTTTATCCGACCACATCGATGGGGCCAGAGATATCACCCCTGTTATGTTAGGAGGGGCAAATCACATATCTGACCAGTCACATCTCTCTGCATGTTTCATAGCATACCCGAAAGCTACATTTATAACTACCTAGTTACGAAGTAGTGTTTGGCAACCCCTAAGTACACTATTACACATGTAGTAAACCATGCTGATATCGGGTCTAAGGATTATACATCATCATTGTTTGAGACCAACTGATGACACATAAAATCATAACAATCTCAATAGTGTCTCATGGTCGGTCAATCCAATATGTTCTCTAATATGTGTTCAAATTATTGATTCGATATCCCCATATCCATGACCGGTGAAACATGGTCATCAATCAATACATGTATTGGTCGATAAGTCACTAGTGTTCTGACTAGGGATACATTTAGAATGACATTATATGAGTTAAAGAGCTTCAGCAACAAGTCACATACTTGTTAATCTTATAAATGATAATTCATCAAAGGAACATAATAACATTTCTTCTATAACTCATAAATATGGACGTGACACAATCATCTCTATGATTGCCTCTAAGGCATATCACCAACATTGTGGGCTAGCGGCAGCTGTAATTCCTCGGCGACCAACACGGGGTGGGCGTTGGCTGTTCGCAGCCCGCCCCACTTGCACCCCTATTTATATCATACTTATCAATTCCATTCCGGTACCGGCCGGAACATGCCATATCGGCATCTAAACCGGCATACCGTAGCCTCAATCTCGTACCGGCCTCAATCCCGGTCAATACCGACCATTCCGGTACCGGGTAAAATTGAAGTGGCCACTCCTTTCAATCAGCTAGGAAGGCCCAGTCCAATACTGCTCCTTCGGTAAGTAAAATTATGCTAGACTAGTATGCTAGACTATGGTAAAATGTATGAAGTTATGAACTCATATTGTATTATTTAACTACATACGACATTTGTATTTATGAAATCATTGAACTATGTGTCATTTTTATTCTATGGTTATGTATTTGAAGTGAGGCTCCAAGTGAAATTATGTGTGCATATAATTACATATATATTTATACGGTAGCGCTATTCAGTGCTCACACGCTGAATAGCTTATTCTGTGTGTGGGCCATAGGCTGGGCCACGCTGCGCGCAACCTAGTTGCCCACGCTTTGCCCCGTGCTACACGTGATGCGCCAGAACATGCGCCTCCCACTCGAGATCGATAGTAAAACCCTCCCACGCATGTCAAAACGGTAGTAAAACCCTCATGCGCGCCAGCACCCTGCTCGAGTTCGGTAGTAAAACGCGCGGTCACACATCAAATAATAGCCATAAAAAGTTGCTCGGTGTTGTTCTAAATTGACAAACCTACCAACAAGCAAAATGGCGGTGGAAATTTATCAGTAGTATGATCACACGTCACCCCCGTGTCGTTATAAAAAAGGTTTTACTGCCGTTTAGGTGAGGAAGATGGGACCTTGATATTCGGGGTGCTGGGTTTTACTGTGGAAAGTGACAACACATTGTTGATCTGGTAAATGTTATCGTTTACTGTAAATGATACCTATTATTACTCCGAAAGACATGTCATGTTACTGATGTAAAACCGCTTGTGCTTTGTGTTTTTTTTGTAGTTACTGTGAGTTTGATAACATTTTACTACTGTTTGAGAATGACATTACTGGTATACGTGCTGGAAATATGTATTTACTGAATGTTGCGCAAGTTCTTCTTGTAATCATACGTTTTACTGTAAAAATGTAAGACATATTACTATCATTTACAAAATGAATTACTTGATATTGGACTTAAAAACAAAAAAAAACTACTTCGGTTTGCTGAGTGGCCTATACTTCTCCAGTGCTTCAGGGAGGGGCTTGACACTGTTGACCTTGTGGAACAATAGATAGAACATCATCTGGGCTATGTACTCGTTCCCCCTCTCATGCATACACGTGATAAAAAAAGACCGCGTGTCAGACGCTATACAACGATAAAAAAATGTTGTATGTTGCGGGTGGTGAGGGATTCTTACTGGCTCTATCAATGTTGCTAGTGTCGAGCTTTCACTGTCCCAAACTCCAAGTACTTCATTACGAAGAAAGTGCAGTCGTTCTCTAGGACCTACTTCGGCGTCGTCGTGCTATGCACCCTCCAGTTCATGATGATCGGGAATTTTCCACTGGTCACGGCCTGCAGGGCTGCGCACAGGCGAGGGATGATCCTCTTCCTCACTGGGTCATGATGATCTGTTACTTTTGTGCCCTTCTGCTTGTAATCGTTGGAGTCCAACACTACCACACGCTTCTGCACTATGTTAAAACAGTTGTAAAACTGGGAGAAAGGGATGCAAAATGAGTATTAAAACCCATAAAAAATTACTGTAATGAAAAATGTAATTTACTAGATCATGAAAGATAATTTACTAGAGACGCGCCAGACCGACAGTAAATTACTTACCAGCTTTATGCGCGTGATGTCTACCGTCGCCATGTGCTCCTTCAAAGACGCTCACGAATTTATTCATCGTTGTATCGCTTTCGCTTTTTAACGCACTCTCACGCTTAGCGCTTTTGTCGACGGGCAAAACACAGTAGTGTAAAACTTACCGAGGGCAACGATAGGATTTACTGCTATGCGAGTGACCACTTACTATAAAAAGAGTCTTTGCGGAAAAAAAACATCTTACCGACAGTTCGATGGGGAGGAACGTCCTGTACCCATTGCTTTGTGGCCTCAGGTCAGCGTCGTCTTGGCGCAAACACTCGATGAACTGAGAGATGAACATGTCCTTAGTCATCTATCCGTCCTTGAACGACTCCGCTATGTCTTTTTCAGTGGCTATTATGAATCCATCGCTGGACTGGAGTAGAGCAAGGCTGCAGTAGGAAGGTTGTGCTTGTTAGTAGTAAAACATAACTGAGCCCTCGGTAAAACATAAGTGAACCCTTAGTAAAACAAACGTTGGTTGATCCAGTAAACTCTCTATTGACAGAGCAGTAAAAAACACTCACGTATCGGAAAAAGTGTTTCAATATTATCCTACCTTTTAAGGCTCTCGTCGTTGCATATCAGCTCCCTCACCTCCATGGCCGTGGCCGCGGGCACTTCCAACCGCCTTTTGTATGGCTTGAACAGCAACACCAGCTTGCTGGGAGCTTTTGTCAGCCTTTTCCCCAATGCACCAGTGTCGCTGGTGTCCCTATGGGCTGAGGGGGAAACTGTCTTCCCTACAGTAGTCTTCTACACAGGCGCCCCTTTTTGGTTGCCACTATGCCCGTCATCTTTGTTGGCATGGGATCGGTGAGTTTTATCTTGAGCTTTGGCTTCGCAACGACGTCCTGCATAAAATAGACTCGTGTCTCTTATTTTACTGTCATGTGTCCAACAAATTAATGTATATGCCACACATATTACTATCAACGACCCTCCAGTATGTACCTTTGGCACGCTGACGCAAGCCACTTGAGCCTCCTTGACTTTGCTCGCGGTAGTAGGGGCCTCCTCTCCCTCCGGTGCAACGGTTTCTGTCTCCTTTACTGGCACCTGCAAAAAGAAATAAACCAAATGGAATGTGTTACTGTAAAAAATAAGTAAAAATTACTTCTTTCTCCTTCGTGTTTTACTTTGTCGTTACCTCCGTGTGCTCCTTTATTATTGGGGGCTCCAATGGGACGTTGATGGATCCCTTGTTTACTGTATCCTGCGATAAAAAAGAAATCATATATGAATTACTGTAAGAATGACCAACATTACTTGACCATGCATACATGTTTTACTACATTCGGTACCTCGGTTTGCTCCGGGATAGTGGGCAGCGAATCGTGGCCCACAGTAACCGCCGGTATGATTGGGGCATGTGTTGTGTATGCGGCGGGGTGTAACCCTGGGATTGTGTCGGCTTCGATCGAGTCTATTATGTTGTTGATGCTTGACTCGACATCGCCTGCACGAGAACAATACACTTAATCAGTAAATTATTGTGTGTAGATTTAATGATTACTGTGTTGAGAAAAACACAATTACTATGTGCGCCTTGCTCGCTCCATTACATTTGTTTTGTTAGTTTACTGTGTATGTTGTTATTTACTATGTATAATGTATCTATTTACTGCTCATGTTACAATGTTTTACTGTGATGCGGTGCGTACCTTGAGGTCCGTCACCCTCCCCCTCTTCTTGCGTCGGATGGAACAGCAACGATGTTGGGACATAGACAAAACCTTCTGGATTCACCAGGGGGCGGCAAAGCTGGTGCTGCGCCATTGCAACCGGGGTGGCAGCCTCAAGTGTCCTCCTCACCTGGCTTGCGCGAGAACAGATACACTTAATTAGTAAATTATTATGTGCTGCTTTAATGCTTACTGTATTGTGAACACAAAATTATTGCATGCACCTTACTCGCTCTCTTATGTTCGCTTTGTATGTTTACTGTATTTTTTGTTGTTTACTATGTGTATTGCATCTATTTACTGCATATATTACAACGTTTTACTGTTATGCGGTGCATACCTTGAGATTTGTCGCCCTCCACCTCTTCTTGGGTCGGATGGAACAAATGACGGTTACAATGTAGACCGCATCTCCTCGGATGCACTAGGGAGGCGGCGATGTCGCTGCGCCAAGGCTTGCTATCGTGGTGGCGGGCTTAACCAATGTTTCAGTTGCAGGCGATTTTGTACACACTGGGGCGAGGGCTGCCGTCTCCAAAGCTTGGGCGGGCGGCGATGCTGCTGCCCGGACGACATTATCGGCGAGTGTGGGGGCTTCTATGACCTCAACCAACGACAGTGATGCTGGTGCGAACGGTATTGCGGTCTCCTCCTGTGTCAGCTGCGTAGAAGAGTCTAGGAACACTACGTGTGTCGGCGTGGGGGTTGTGCTCACGCGCTTCGACGCTTGTGCCTTTGTGACGTCCCACCCTGCCATATACAGCAAAGGTCCGAGAGGACCATTTCTCTTTTTTTTTTGGCTGCGGTACTACCGCATGGAGGAACGGTAGTACCGCTCGGTGCTCCCTGAGGGAGGTCTGCCCGGACCTCCCAGGAGGTCTTCAAGACCTCCCGAGGTCTTGGCCAACAACCCGCCAAGAGCACCTCAACAGATATCACAGAGAGGTCCGACAGATCTCCTGTGCCAAGTCCCGAGGACCTCCAGGGGTCCTGCCCACAAGACCGAGCTAGTCCCAGAGCAGATTGGCAAGCTCACATGTAACTAACACAAGTGTAATCAAATCCATACAACAAGCTTAAAGAGAAAACAGGCCAAAATAACCCATATATTAACAAGTGGCCTTATGGCTAAGGTTTGTACAGGGGGGTGCCACTAAAGGCTAACAACAAAAGAGAACAAAAAGACAGCGGAGGCAAAAGCAAAAACACAAGGTCCATTCGCCACCCCACAAAGCTACCAAGTGGAGGACGCCACCTCACCCCTGGTCTTCAAGGGTGCTCCCCTCCTGGAAGCACTAGACCACCTGGAACTCCAACCTCTACTGATCAAAACAGCAGGGCACAAGCCAATGAGTACTTTGAATGTACTCAGCAAGCCATGGGTAAGGTATGCAAATAGTATTATGCACGGCTTGACAATGAGAGGTAAGGTATGCAAATAGTATTATGCACGGCTTGACAATGAGAGTTGTATGGTTAGCTTGCAGAAATCTAAGTTGACAGTAAATAACGTAATAGATTGCAAAGCTCAAGGTTAGAAAACATAATACATAAGTACATTTGATTTTCAAAGGGGACAGTGAGCACCCACTCACACCCAAGGCACCAACCCAAGACCTCTCTGGAGCACCCACTCCAGAGCACCACAAGACCAGCCTCGACCACTTTGTGAGCTGCCCATGACCCCTCTCGAGCCGCCAAGGTCTCTTTGAGGCACAAGCCATGACCTCTCACCAAAGCGCCCAGGAGGAACACACTTTCACAAAAGGAAAACTACCCCTCATTCGAAATCTCCGGGCATGTCCATAATCGAGGACGCGGCTATTCGAATAGATTTACACTCGCAGAGGTGCACAACTTTACCCACAAGAGGTAGTCACTTGATATTTCACACGCTACCTTAGACATGCGAATCAAGTGGAGACTACCACCGTGCTTTACAAAGATCACCCCAACTTAGTTCTCAAGACGTTAAGGTTTCGCCAACTCGCCAGCGATAGCACCGGTGGCCCCTCTTACGCCAATAGCTTCAACGACTCATCTACCACAGACCAAATCAGACTTCTCTAGTTATTGCTCCCGGTCCACCCCATAATGGACATGTGGTTGCACGGTTTGGCCCTGCATCAATGGCTCCTGGTTCGGTCCTTAAATGGTCGCCAAAGTAGGCATTCCACAACCCAAATGTGACCCCAAAGAACAACTTGGGGCACCCAGTGACTCCATGGCTACAACCCTTGATCACCCAGTGACTCCATGGCTACAACCCTTGAGCACCCACTACTCGCCTCGCCAACTCGCCCGAGCAAAAAAAGTTTTAGGTTCAACTCGCCAAAGACCACCCACCTGCACAACATATTTTAAAGTGGTCTCAAGACTACTAACAACACAACTAAGGCTTCAACCCTAGTTGCTTATCGGTGGCACCAACCAAAGTTCCATAATTCATTAGTCAAGATTAAGCAATAATGATGATTCATGGGGAGACCAATCTACAAGAGCAAGGCTAAGCAAGAACGATACCCATGTCGGCAATAGCAATAAGGAGCCAACTAACAAGACTCATCCCTAGGTCACAAAGGTAACATGTCAACATGTGGATTACCAAATAGACAAGGAGGCATAAAACCAAGAGGGTATTTAACTAGAGCCCAAACCATTTTATACAAATAGCAATGCAAGTTTAACAAATCAAAATACTTTTGCAAATGGGATCAAGATGGTCAAGGGTCCCATGACTTGCCTTCAATGGCGGGTCAGCCGAGCTCAACCGGTCAGCTGGATCTTCAAGCTCCTTAGCACCCACTTTAATCTACACGCTGAAAAGAAAAACAACTAAATAAAGCACTCCAAAAGGAAACCGAAAAGAACTAGCAAGAACAGAAAAGAAAAGATCCACGTAGGGGAGGTCCAACAAGGAAAAGGAGGAGGTCCGAGAGGAGGAAATCCCACAGGAGGGAGGTCCAAGAAGTGAAGGGTTCGGACTCAAGGAGGTCCGAACCAGAGGAGTTTGGAGAGCTCCTCCAGAACCGAGAGAGAGGGAAGGGGAAGAAATGACGAACAGGGAGGAAATGGAGGCCCCTGGTGCCCTATTTAAAGAGAAAGGGAGAATAGGAGCACCATCGAAAGGGACGCCCAGATTCAAAGCATCAGGACAAGGCACACTGCCAGAGGTACGAAAAAGGATAAAGAAAGCTAGGGATGTGACAAAAAGTAGAAAAGAGTACAAAGATAGGTGGCAGCATTTAATGTGACTCAACCCACATCAAATGCACTTAAGACTGCCAAAGGAGCACCAAAAGGTGCATGCACTACCAAAGGGCAGGGTTCATGGTCCAAAGAGGAGACCCAAGGAGGAGGTCCAAGGAGGGGGTCCTGCGAGGAGGTCCTGAGAGGAGGACAGACAGGGAGGTCTTTGAGGACAAAAGGTCCTAAAGGCCACAAGGAGGTCCAAGGACAAACAGGGAGGTCTAGACCACAAAGATCTAAACACAAAAGAGGAGGTCTGAACCCAAGGGAGGTCCAAACACAACACAGGGAGGTCTGAACCTAAAGGAGGTCCAAACGCAACAGGGAGGTCTAGACTACAAAGGTCTAAACACAAAAGAGGAGGTTTAGGCCACAAAGGTCTAAACACAGGAGAGGAGGTCCTGACGGTTAGATCTCCAAAAGGGAGGTCCAACTGTCAAGATCAAAAGGCAAAAGGAGGTCCTGGTGCTCAAGATCTCAAAAGGAGAACCTGAACGGCCAAGATCTCAAAGGGGAGGACCTGGACGGTCAAGATCAAAGGCAAAGGAGGTCCCGCGCCAAGATCTCAAAAGGAGAACCTGAACGGCCAAGATCTCAAAGGGGAGGACCTGGACGATCAAGATCAAAAGGCAAAAGGTGGTCCTGGCGCTCAAGATCTCAAAAGGAGAACCTGAACGGCCAAGATCTCAAAGGGGAGGACCTGGACGGTCAAGATCAAAAGGCAAAAAGGAGGTCCTGACAGCCAGGTCTCAACAAGGGGGAGGTCTGAGCGGTTAAGATCTCCAGAGAGGAGGTCCTAACGGCCAGATCTCAACAAGGGGAGGTCTGAGCGGTTAAGATCTCCAGAGAGGAGGTCCTAACGGCCAGATCTCAACAAGGGGAGGTCTGAACGGTTAAGATCTCCAGAGAGGAGGTCCTAACGGCTAGATCTCAACAAGGGGGAGGTCTGAGCGGTTAAGATCTCCAGAGAGGAGGTCCTAACGGCCAGATCTCAACAAGGGGGAGGTCTGAGAGCAACAGAGAAACGGTACAACCGCAAGAGTGAAGCGGTACGACCACGCTAGAACCTGGAACAATCGGGAGGTCCGCAAAAGCAAAGGGAGAGCCAAGGGAACCCAAGGGAGGTCTATTTGAACCCAGGGGAGATCCAAATAGGCAAGGGGAGTTCCTAAAGGACGCAGAGGAGGTCCAAAGGAGTTCCATAAGGATACAAAGAGGTCCATATGGGCACGGGGAAGTCCAGAGGGACTTCGGGACGCCCAAATGAACTCAGGGGTTACAACTAGACGTTGAGAGGTCCACGGGAGAGGCCAAAACAGGGAAAAGGGGTCTATAAAGAAGGAAGTCTAGACAGAGAAAGGTTTAGGCCGAGAGGGAGGTCTAGACACAAAGAGATTCAAACCAACAAAGAGGAGGTCCGGACTATAGGAAGTCCACACAGAAAGGTACAAGGAAAAGGTCCAAAGATCAGAGAGGTTTGAAACACAAACCTGAGCTGGTCTAAACTCAAAAAGAGAGGACTTAGACCAACAAAGGGGATCCGAGCAAGAAAAGGTCTAGCTCAAAGGAGGTCTGGGCCGACAAGAAGAGAAAGAAAGAGAAGAGGCACCCAGACACAGAAGAGGTCTGGGAAGGAGAAGCCAAACACAAAGGCACATAAAGCAAAAGAGGGAGAAAGGGAACACTCCAACAAACTCCCAAAGGAAACCGAACTGACTTAGTTCAAGTTTGGTTTAGTCATTTAAAGCTTCTTTTGAAAACTCAAGTTAAGCTTTGAACTCTCACCAAAACCAAATGGTTATTTTTACTTTTTAAAACTCCGGAAAAACGGGATGTTACAGCCTTCTTGCCGCTCCTTGCCTTTTTCACCTTGCCTGCGTGGGACACTGATCCAGACGCATCTGCCGCCCCAAGTAGCTTCCTGATGACGCTGACTACCTTCATCTGCGCCGTCTCAATTTTTGTGTTGTGTCCTCTGTATCTGCACCATGGCCTTCTCTGTCTGCCTCATCACCCTCCCGACCTCGTTGTCGAACTTCTCCAGCGCCTCCATCACCAGGCGTCGCTTCCCATTGCCCAACGATCCAATAGCGTCGCTGAGAAGCGCACGAGGGCTCGGGAAATGCCCCGCAACTAGTTGTGTGGGTAACTCCGGTGGGTACGACATTGTCATCGCCTCCTAAATTGGTCATTCAAACGACACGAATGAATTATTTTTGTACATTAACCACATTACTGAATGAACACCGTATTTTACTGCTTACGGACAAACACCAGTGACTGACACTGAGCTTGCCGAATGTGTCGATGCCATCCAGTACCTTCGTCCTATCATTCGCAACTATCTTGTTGACGAGAGCGGTTGTGAAGTATGCGGCGCGTGGAGTATCGACAGCGTCGATGCTGTGGACGCACCTTAGGTTGTCGAGGTAGTATATATGTCACGTATAATTTACTACTTGTTAAAACACATATTACTAAACGTTGTTCATGTGTTTACTGCATGCGATGCGTGCGTGACACTATTACTGGTTGGTGTTCGTTTTACAGAAGTTGAAACATATTGTTACTATGTGTGGTAGAGTACGTTTTGTGTGAGAAAAAAATTATTGATGTGTGCGATCTGTTTTACTGGAATCTAAGGTTAATAATTATTCTAATCCTGCTCTACACATTTTACTACTTATTGATGTGTAAAATACTAAATGTCACGAATAAGATTACTGAGTAATTTACAAGCACAAAGGCGGCACATCTGCTAATAGACTTGGTGGTGTTGTCCTTCTTGTTCTAGTTGCGGACAGACTCCTGAAGGTCGTCAACGACGGCCTTGCACCAGTTGACGCCAGCTAATTTGTCCATTTCCTTTGTCATCACATCATCCATCTCAGTAATGTTGATGTTGGTGGTCGGGAAAATAAGCTTGCTGAAGACAATGAGGAAGAAACACCTCATCACGAGCGTCTATGCCCTTGGTCTTAATCCGCGCGATCAGCGTCGATGCCTTGATGTTTGAGTTCTACTGTACCCCCAGCAAACACTTTAGCTCGGCCAGCTTTGAGGTCCCTACGACCTAGTGTAACATCCCAATTCTCTGAAGTTTAAAAACCTTTTGAGTAGTTAGTAGTTGGAAAATTCACCAAGGAGAATTTATTTGAATTTTATTCAAAGCCTAATATGGACTTTCAGTATCAAAACAATTTAATATGATTAATGACAACATCAATACTTATCAAAACTATTTTATTTGGATTCTGTGTGCTTGGATATATTTTCTAGAATTTTTTTCCGAGTTCATTTGCTATTTTCTAATTGCCATTTGCATTTTTAGTATTTTCTAAAATGGAAAACCTATTTAAATCTCAGAAATCCAATCGGGCCGAATCTCTTCGACCCAGTTTCCCTTTTCCGCTGTGGCCCACGAGAGTTTTCAATCGTGTGCTCAACTCACCACAAGGCCGCTTTCGCCTCCCATCGACCCATTCACGTGAGCTGCGTTCGACAACGCCATGGCTAACGTGTCCGAGCTTCATCTGACAATATCGTTTCCAACTGATAGGATCTCTCGGAGATACGATTTCCAAATCCTCTTATCCTCTTGCAACCATTTTTAGCATCTATCTCGACCGAATCGTGTTCAAATCCCTAATTTCCTCTCAGCTCCGAAACAAACTCCACCGCCAATATGCCATCCTAGCCATGCCCAAGCCCTATAAATAGGACCCCTATTATCACCCTTGCCCCCGCACCTCAAACCCCCGATCAATTTTGCCTCTCAAGCCCTAGCGCCGCCGCATTTGAAGTTTTAAGGTTTTGGTCGCCGGAGCTCTTCGATCTCGAATTGCGTCGCTGTCCTTATCGCCCTGTCAACACCATCTGCATCTCCGAGTCCGTCATCGCAAGGGCTACCTCGTGAAGCCATCCGCGTCGCTAGTACCTCACCGGAGCTCAAGTCCGACAACACCCGAACCTTCTTCTCTGCTTGAACCTCGCCGCCGGCCACTACTGTCGCCTCCGACCACCAGTAACTGCACCAACGAGTTCGCATTAGCGGCTTCGTCACGTTGGTACCACTCACCACCGGCGAAGCGACGCCATTCGCCGGGGCCTTGGTTCCCGAGCCTTCACCGTCGTTGATGCCCACGTGTCCAACCACATCACCAGCCATGTCAGCCTCCACGCCTACGTGTCACATGTGTGGCGTCCTTGTCACTGCCACGTGTGCGTACACATGGCACTCCACCCTAAACCCCAGATCTGATCTTGTGTAGACTCAGTCCACCGTGCACCGTGTCTGTGACACGTAGGGCCCACTTGTCAGATTAGTTTCCAGGATTTTTTAATTCCAAAATAGTGTGATGACATCATGCTGATGTCATATTCCGCATTTTCCAGTAGGAAAATATTTCGGGAAATTCTAATTTAGGTATTTCTTTAGATTTAGAGCTTCCAAAAGCCATATCTTCTTCATCCAAACTCCGATTGAGCTCATTCAAATTTCTAAATTCATATAAATTCGAGCTATATTTTACTGAGATTTTTATTTAATTTTTGTAGTTTGTATTATCTCTGTTATTTATTTATTTGCTTCATTTGCGAGTAGACGTTGATTCTTCGAGGAATTTTGAAGAAGAAGGAGTTCACCAAGACCAAGACTAGTACGACGATCTATTCCAAGGTAAGTTGTACCTTTGATCATATTGAACCTAGTTTTGTAAAATTACTTTGGTTCAAATTGATGCATTTACTTTAAGAATTTATTTAAATGCTTTTGGGTTTAGTTATTAATCCAATTTGTTTATATCCAGCTTGTCTATTGTTATGTCATGATCTTTTGTCACCCTAGATTGGTTCATTACTAGTTGGTATTATTGTAGCACCAACGTGGGTTGGTTAGATACGAGTAGATTGCTTAGCCATACCACGAATCATCATTTCATGTGAGTTGCAAATATGAATCTGACTAAGTGATTATGGAACTTCGTGATAAAACTGTGTGTGTTGTGTGCTATTACTCGTTGATGACATGTGTTACACTTAACCAACAGGGTGGAAAAAGATTTAGACTGAGGTGAGTGGTGGAAACTCTGTGATATGGTGGAGCTCCGTGCTTGGGATATATGAATTGTGGTTACTTAGTTAGAAATTGGAAGTCTCGTCTTAGTCAATTAAGGACTAAACTTTGTACACCATTAAACTAGGCCTTTCGTACAACCACATGCCTCATGGGATGGGCCTAACTTAGTAAGTTATGGAGTCTCGACATTGACTACTCAGTTAGTACGTTAAGCTCTGTCCCAAGGTGGAGGTGTGTTTTTGTCTCCGTGGTGACTCACATCAATGGTCGGTTCGCCATTTCCAGGTCCAACGATGTGCGTCGGACTAATTTCCTCTGTGAGCATTGGTACCGACAGTAAAACACATCGGGAATACCAATGTTTGAGATGAAGTTTCCGAAAGGTTTTGTTATTATTAGTGCTAGTTACACTGGTTATATCGTGTGGGTAAAGTGTATAACCTATGCAGAGTGTTAAACAATCTATTCAAATAGCCGTGTCCACGGCAATGGACATGCTCAAGGATTTCACACGAGGGTTAGATTTTGAAAAACCATTTGGGGAGGGAGCTGTGTGATCTAAGTCATATGGTTGTGTGAATAATTTGTTTAGACTTTGTGTTCTTTGTGAAAACAAATGTTAAATTAATATTGTATATTTGTTTTGAATTATGTTTTCATCTATTATTCGTATTCAATTGCAAATGTTACTTTTATGCAAAAGAACCACAGAAGCCATTCCTTTGGAATAAGCCATCATGTATACATTGCATTATGTGGTATGACTTACGAGTACGGTTGTGTACCCATACTTACTATAATCAATCAACAGAAGTAGAGGAGTCATCGCCCGCTTTTGAGGAGTTCTACGAAGGTGCTGATCGCTAGGTCTTGATCCCAGTTGGTTGCTTGTGGAGAATCGATAGGTTTCCGCTGAAGTTTATTTGTTCTGTTGCTGCTTATTTAATTATTGCCACCCATGTGAGGCTTAATAAATGTAAACTCGACCATAAGGTCACAATTATTATTTGTTATTCAAATTACTCGTTTATTATATCATTCGTCTTTTGTGGATCAATATTCACCTGTGTTGATATTGTGTGCACTAGCGTGATCCTGGACTAGTGCATTATACACAGAGAATTCAGAATTGTATTTTTTGGGTCCCGACAGAAGTGGTATCAGACCCATACTGACTGTAGGTCTTGACCTTAGTTAGATCGGCTGTCTTTAGAGTGTTCAAACTATTTTCTAAAGCAAAATTAACTTGCGAGATTAATTGAACTGCTTAACTTCTCTTATGTCTCTCTTAACACAACTATTGCTGAAATTTTTCTTCTCTCCACTATTTTAAATTAGTTCTTACCCTCTTGTCTGTCTTGACAGATGTCATGTTTCCAGAACTATGGTGAGTGTAAGGGAGGATTTGCTGCAGAACTATGGAAGCTTTTGTAAGTGCTCGGAGGATTCGACCGACCGATGTACAAGGGCACCGATTGGGTTGTGAACGGCCGATGTCGTGGAGTGCTTTATCGTTTAACCATCTATGCTCAGAGGGACACTAAAGCCAGTCGTCCTCTGAATATCTCTGTTCAGAGGATGGTCTTTTCAGAAAGAATCTAGGAGTCCTCGCGCCTTGCTATCTTCAGGATCTGCAACATCTATGCACGCAAGCTTCAGGACACAGTCTTCCGCTATCATCCCCGTGCGTCCGCAGTGGATCTTCCTACACGATACCCGTCTACAGATGGAGAGAACAACGCCACCGTGGTGCATCTTGCCCAGTTTGCTACTGCTCGGGAGGAATCCCTGGAGTTGGTCGCCACATAGTTAGAGTGCGTCTCCAAGACCCTGCAGATGGCAGAAGAAAGGATCGCCATGTTAGAGGAAGGTCTACACGGCGAGCATGAGAACGAGGAAGACCATGACGAGGAAGACCCTGTAACACCCCAGCCAAACAAATGCCTGGAATGCTACTAAAAAACAAGATAACTAATTAAAACGTAAGACTTAATTACAAAATTCAGCAGAACCTCCTTTGTATAATTAAGTATACTGGAGGTTCCAACATTTGCATATATCATGATCAATATCTCAATATCCAAAATTCATTCAGTCATTCAAAATAGTCTATTCAGCTAAAGCATTAACAAGCATAATCAAATCTTGCTACTCTCATTATTACAAATAATCCAAAACGACCAAACATAGCCATATTTAAATCTCAATCGGTTTGCTTATTATTAGAGTATGAGATAAATGATATTCCTCTTTAAGGTGAGTGGTAGTAAGTGCATCCAAGCAAGTCTACTCCTCCCATACATGCCGTTCTTGCGGTGGTACCTAAAAACACAAAGAAAGCAAGAATGAGCCCAAAGACTCAAAGAAGTATCAATAAAGGAACACTAAGCTCACAGCTATAGCATCAACATACCATAAGAAACATTACACTAAAACAACTCGCATGTTTATGTAATGCAAATGAGCAATGCATCTTTTTTCTTTTACTCTTTTCAAGATTTTATCGTGTCTGCGGGTATACAACCGTCGATGTATACCCTTGCATGTGCCCTCTAGCACAGGGACCAAGAGCCTATACTTCACAAGTATAGGGACCATAGCCCATCAACTTCATGATGGGGACCTCTTCTCAATGCCCATATTCCAAGAATGTGGGGACCACAAGCCTGTCATCTACATGACAGGGACCTAAAAAAAACATACTTGGTCACCACATGACCAAGTCTAAGGTATGCTCTCAATATGCACATGTACTAGAACTCTATCTTTCAATAACATGTGAATCAACAAGTACATACCAAAATCTCAGACCTTAAATAATATGTAGAGCATCAACAACATACATAAGTAATCTTTAGCCATAACTCATGCATTCACCAATTTTATTCATACCCATCACACTATCATTCATGCATAGCTAATATGAATAAACGCAATCACTCACAGTCAAACATTCGTAAATATGCTTCAACTAGGATACTTGCCTCAACCGTGCGGGAACGGTGCACACGAAGAGGGCGCTGCCCCTGAGACCAATCCCCCACCTGAATATAATTATAAACCATGCTAAGACAATTATATTGGATCAAAGACATATTTAATAGCACAAACAAACTCGCTAAACTCTCAAGCGCCTTCCAAACTTTCAACTTCTAACGATCGATCTGTCCCCTCTGTGGACAGTCAACTTCTAAAATCCATAACTTTCACTACATGGGTCCAAATAAGGTGTTCTTGGACTTTCTGAAAAGGTAATTAATTTCTCCAACTAAACCTAGTTGAGGGGCCCTTCTGAATCGGCCATATATTGACCCTACCGAGCTAGTTAACAGAGCGTCAAAATCGCGTCGGGTTCTCTGGATAGTACACTAAAAATACCATAACTTTTACTACGAGTGTCCAAATCTCATGTTCTTGAGCTTTCTAAAAATCGGGGACAATAACCTATGACTTTTATTATACTGAGTTTCTCTAATTATCCCTTTAAATAACCGATTAACCCAAATTACTAAAACCTATCAGAACAACCAACAATCTGCAGAATAGTCCCACTAATAAAATCATAACTTCTGCTAAAGAGGTCCAAATAATGTGTTCTAGCACTTCACGGAAAGATAGAGACGTCCTCTACAATACTCTAGGAGATGTCTAGAACTAATTCCGCTTTTAAGCTACTCAAAAACGTTGGCCAACCTTCTCTGCTCTAACAGATCTAATTACCGATAAAACTTAATAATCAAATAATCGGCTAATCGGAAGGGGATCGGATCTTACCCTTGAAGAACCGCTGAAGATCACGTACCAAGGCCGCGATCTCTCCCCTTCCCTCCCTTCTTCCCCTTCCTTCTTCTTCCTTCTTCTTGGCCGACAGCAATGGGAGAGCACCACCAAGAGGGAGGGGAATAGCAACGGAGTGCAAGGGGGGCACTATAGTAGGGTTACTGTAGTGGCGGCGGCTACTGTAGCTACAGTGCGTTCTAGGGTTTCCCCCTCCTTTTAATGGTGGCCGGCCCCTCATGGGCCTCCTGGGCCAAGGCCCAAGGTCCAGGTTGTCGTGATTTTGCAGAAAACTCCCCCCATTCTTTCTGTTAAATCACTTGCTAACTAGTTCTTCCCTCTAAATAATTATTATCTCTTAAATAATCATTCGAATACTTTTGGAATATTACAGACCCTGAAGAGGAAGATCCAGAGGAAGACCAGGAAGAGGCCGAGGAGCCAACAGAGCCCGAAGCACTAGAGGAGCCTGTCGTGCCTGCACCAGGGACGCTTGTTCTTGCTGCACCAGTCCTGGGGCACCAAGACTAGTTTGCAAGGATGCTCGCATAGTTTGAGGTCTACAGCAAGCGAGAGCGCCATCGTGCCTGTGGAGATTACCTTAGCGACTAAGTTCGATCAGGTTTAGGTTAAGTCAATTGAGGCTCAGTTTGTTCGAGCCGCGTCAGTTTAAGATTAGGAGTGTCGCCCTTTAGGCGGTAGTTTGTGTGTTAGGTTCGTTTGTTTCTCTTGTGTGCGAGTATGAGTTGCAAAGGCCCTTAGGATTTTGTTGCAGTCATGCTAAGACCCCTATTAATATAATTATTTCAGTCGATTTCTTGAAGCTATATTTGTTGGGTTTAAATTACCCCCGCGTTTAGTTCTTAACTTATCTTGTGTTTGCTACCTTATCTAACCTATGGTGCTTTCGCTACATGGTTCAGACTCGTCATGCTGCTACTAGTGGTTCAGGAACCTCTGGGTCAGAAGAAAATGAGCAGACACCAGCAGAAGCAGTTCCACCGCAAGTAACTCCAATTGATTTACAGAATTTTGGAGCACTTATGGCAGCTCAGACGCAAATGATGTACATGATGATTAACCAGATGCAAAATATGAACAATAATCAGAACAACAACCATAGTCATCATAAACCATCCAAGCTTGCAAAGTTCATGAGAACTCACCCACCCACCTTTTCTAGGCATGTCTCACCTGTTGAAGCCGATGATTGGCTTCGTGTCATCAAAAAGAAGCTACTGATCACCCAATACAGCGATCATGAGAAGGTTCTCTATGCCACTCACCAAATGGAAGGGATTGCCACCGAATGGTGGGAAAACTTCCGTGCCGCGCATGAGACACCACAAAACATTACCTGGGAAGAGTTTTCAACAGCTTTTCTCTAGTATCATTTGCCAGAAAGAATTATTGATCTAAAGAAGGATGAATTTCATGCCCTCAAGCAAGGAGGCATGTCAGTGACCGACTATCACAACAAATTCTCTCAGGTTGCCCGCTATGCCGCGGAAGATGTCGCCGCCGATAAGGCTCATCAGAGTCATTTTCTAAAGGGATTAAATACTGAATTGCAAGTCAGTTTGATCGCTCACACCTTTCCAAATTTCCAAGAGCTAGGCAATAAAGCTTTGATCCTTGAGGATAAGCTCAAAGAGTTGGAGGACAATCGCTGGCGCGGGATGGCCCAGCAAGGGAGTCATCAAGCTCAGCAGAAAGTGAGAACAGTTCCCCAATAATTCACTCATTTTCCATCACAGAACTCTTTCAGAATGCCTGCACCTGCTTTAGCACCCCGTCCAGCTGCTCAGAACTTTTGCAACCCTACGCCCGTCAACTCCAAACCAAGAAGCAACCAGCAGAGTGGAGCTAGAGTTTGCTATATCTGTCGTCAACTAGGACACTTCGTCAACCATTGTTCTCAGAAGGGAACAGTGACTCTAGTGCATTTCAACCTTGGAGCTACACTAGCCAAGACGTCAGCACCAAGCATCAACCAAGGAGCCTCTCAAGTTGCCGGTCAATCCAGAGGAGCACCGTAGTCTGTGGTCAGAGGCCGTGTCAACCACGTCACTTTGAAAGGAGCCTAGGAAGCACTTGATGTCGTACTGGGTAAGTTTCTAGTCAACTCAGTACCTGCATCAGTTTTGTTTGATTCTGGAGCTTCGCATTCGTTTGTCTCTCGAGTTTTTGCAACCAATAATAATTTGGAAGTTATGCGCCTTACGCATACTCTGTTAGTCCAGTTGCCTAGAGCAGAGTTAAGTTCTAAAGTAGGGTGTTTAGCGGCTAAGTTACTCATAGCTGGTGTTGAGTTTCTAGCCAACATCATTGTCTTAGACACCCAAACCTTAGACATCATCCTTGGCATGGATTGGCTAGCAAAGCACAAAGCTGTGCTAGATTGTGGTTGAGGATACCAATGGGAAGAAGGTGGAGTTTCTAGCTACCTCAGTGCATGATGGACATCTATTAATCAATAGCCTGAAGACCGTTGCTTTCGAAGATATACCTATTGTCGGGGAATACCCAGATGTGTTTCCAGAAGATTTGCTAGGAATACCACCAGACCATGACATCGATTTTGTCATTGATCTAGTGCCGGGAACAGCACCAATCTCTAAGAGACCCTATCAGATACCAACCGATGAGTTAGTAGAGATGAAGAAGCATATTGAAGAACTTCTTGAGAAAGGTTTTGTAAGACCTAGTTTGTCGCCGTGGGGAGCACTAGTTTTGTTTGTCAAGAAGAAGGAGGGAAGCATGAGAGTGTGCATCGATTATCGTGCTCTTAATGAAGTCACCATCAAGAACAAGTAACTATTTCCCCGAATCGATGATGTGTTTAGATGAAAGAAGCCGGAGTGTTTTCCAAGATCGATATGCGATCATGTTACCATCAGTTGAAGATTTGTTCGAAGGATATACCAAGGACCGCTTTCTCTAAGTGGTATGTCACATCCCCAAGTTAATTAATAATAATTAGTATGCATCTCATCAGCATGCATGTTGATTTTGAAACATTTGCACATTATATTGCACTTGGAAAATCTTAAATCAAAATATTAAATTTTAACCTAATTCAACTCCTCCAAAGATAACGGAAATAAGTCCTTACAAAGACCTTTGGGAAATAATTCATTCAAATACTATAATATTTATCACGAATAAATATAATTTTTCCTAAATTTTTGGAACACATTTTGACCCATAGACAATTTAAACTCAAATCAATAACCTAAGTTAGGTTTGAATTTAAACTAAGCAAATAAATCTTAAATAGTGGGGGTTTAAGATTTTTATTTGGATACTAGGTTGTCCCAGGAACACCTCTGATTTATTTCAAATTTTTAGGATTTTATTTGCTATTTTTAGTGACCCGGTCAAAGTAGAAACAATGGAAATCAAAATTAGTCAACCCTTGGAGCTGTTTGGACCAGTTCGATCGTACCGACCCATCGGTTCGGACGACCCAAACATTTTTGACTACACCACTTGGTCCAGCCACACCAGCTCGCCTCACAACCACTGACCGCCTGAGCCCACGCGATAGAGCTATCTTCCACCTCGTGTTGGCGGGCAGACAGAATGTGTGCGCCACGCGTCGCGTGAGGCTTGCTGTATGCCGTCACTGCCGTGACTTCACCGCCCTCCATGACCTATCTTCGAGCACCGCTATGTCACGCCATCCCCTTCTCCGTCCTTGGGCTTGCACAAAACAGACCCTGCCCCGTTCTCTCCTCTCACTTCTCTCTTTGGCCGTGAGAGAGAAGGAGGTTGTAAGCCCCTCTCCGTCTCGGTAAGGCCACCGTGACCGCACTGTTCCCTTCCTCTCTCTCTGCCATCTCCATTTTTGTTAACCCGAGCTCCACTTTCGCCTTGTAGCACCGGAACACCGATGTGTCTGCTTTGTCTCCGGAGCACGCACCGAAGGCCAACGCTGTGTCAATCTTCGTCATCTTCGTGTCTGGTGAATCCCTTGCTCTCGTATGTGCATCACTTTGCGTACTAGGGCACGAGATGGGTTTTTCCTAAATCATTTTGTCCAAACATCCGCAGGAGCCCGTGAATTTTTGGAGTTCTTCTTTTTCGGCCGCAAGCCCCCTTTTCTCCTTCATCTCCGGTGCGGCAAAGCTTAGTCCAATTCTTGACGTCAGGAGCATTGCGTGGATACCACGGATCTTCCCCAAGCTTTGCCGAAGCTCTTCTTCCTCTACGGCAAACTCCCCACGAGGAACCACTTCGCTGCCACCTCGGTCTTCGTCGCCGGCCAACTCCAGCCATTCCCTGACCACCATCTGCACTCCGGTGAGTTCACTAGACATAGCAAATGCTCATGCATGTGTTAATTCGTTTAGTGTGTTGTCGGAACGCTGCATGCACGTTAGCCGTAGGATAGCTGCCACTTCTCTCCAGCTAGTCGCAATCCTGAGCCACCTCAGCCGGCGCCACCACCACCTTGAGGTCTGCCATGCTCTAAGGAATCCATTCCTAGTCTTGGCCGGCTCCGCCATGGCGCGTAGCACCGGTGAGCCGCCGGGCAAGGTCGCAATCGTGTGCGCGTGTCACACTCGGACAATTACTGTTCACGCCTTTAATTAACCAAATCTTGGTTTGATTAGGTAAAACAATCATTAGGTTTAATTGACACGGATTTAAATGAATGTTGTTTGTGTGACATGCGGGCCCCATGAGCAAAAAATTGAGGCAATTAAAGAAAATGGTGTTCCTTAGAGTCATTTACATGTGGGTCCAAGGCCAGTAAGTGCACAGTCTAGCCCCGGTGAACCGTTGTGATATGCACTGGACCCCACCTATCATAGGCTATGGCTAGGTTGACCTCAGTAGAAAAAGTATTTAATACTTAAGAAAATCCGGAAATAAATTATTTGCACACTGAAAATACCTTTAACTTCAAAATCACATAACTAATATATTTTAGCTCCAAAATGATGAAACTAGTTTTGATCATTTTCAATGAACTTTATTTTAAAATAGGTTTCAAAATTGTCACTGCCACAGAAAATATAGTTTTTGGAGAATGATCCAAACCCATTTATTTATACACTAGAAAATGCTTTTAACTTTGAAAATTCATAGAAAATATTTCTGAACTCCAAATGAGTTGAACCAAGTTATTTTGGTCTTATATTTTTATTCCCTGTTTATCTATGTAATCATTTTTTCCACCCACCATTCTACAAATGTTCACCAAATAATTAAATTCCAATGAATAGTAATCGAGCTCCATTTTTCAGCATTTTCCAAGATGCTGATTTTCAAACCACCATGACTTTCACATACTAACTCCAAATGGAATAAAGCTTTCACCTAAATTCATCTAAAATCATAATCTACCCACTGTATAATTTTCATGCATTTTGGCTGATATTGAATTTTTGGATGTTTTCGGTGTTATTGTTCTTATATGATGTTTTCATGCGTTCGATAGTTTTTAAAGATACGAGTGTGATTGAGAGTGGTATTCAGGAGCAACTGGACTATCCATCCTAGGCAAGCAGTAATTTCCTTTGATGCACGTTGAATTCCTATTAATCTCGAAAAGTATCTATGTTGATTTTCAAGTATTCTATGCATTGCTTTAATTTCAAATACTGATATGTCAAATGGGTAGCTTTAGATATGTCCTACTTGCTGCATTGGCCTTCCTTTGAATGTTGATTACCCTTTTACCTTGAATGATTAATGTTATATGTTATATGGGTTTGTTTGGTGATTTGTAGAACGTTTCTTAGCCATGCTATTAGTCGTAGTCGAAAAGGGTTGATGGTGCTAGTCCATCGGCCAATAGATTGAATTGAATCTTGATAAAATTTAAGGAATTTGTGGATTGAATTATGTTGATATTGAGGATTGTATCCAGATCTTTGAATCTGGTTTTGTGGACTTGTTGGGTGGGTTGTTGTTGTGTGTTGGACTTGGACGAGTGATAGGGTGATGAAGGGAGGCTACTCCAGATTCATGTAGCCTTGTTTCGGTGCTTAAGGACCAATCTGTGGTGTGTCGAACCAAGTCTCACGTGCAACCACACGCCGCGTTTATAGGCGATGGCTTGGCTAAATAATGTGTTATGTGTTAGCTATCAAAACACAATTAGATTGATAATTGTTGTTGTCACTATTTAATTTTTGTGTTGTCAATCTAGTGGGGGCATGTTAAGTATCGTCTTACTTTCCCTTAAGGGTCTCTTGTGTGCAAAGGACTTACTTACACAACAGGGTTCACCTGTGGTTCAGTGCGACCGATAGCCTACTATGGGATCGTTTCCTCAAGTGGTTTGATAGTTAGGACATGACATTGTAACGGTCTCGTTATGATATCTCAGTCACACTCCTACGGAAGAGTGCATTGGCTGACATTGCGAGGTATTCATATCGTGTGGGTAAAGTTGTACACCTCTGCGGAGTTTAAAATCTATTCGAATAGCCGTGTCTCCGGTTACGGACATCGCTTGGTAAAACCATGCATAGTTAGCTTATGGGAATTTGGGATGGGTTATGTTGATAGGTCATATGTTCAATTGTTCAGAACTTGTATGTTGTCACGAACGGGAAGTTCGTGTGTTGATTTGTTAAGGAATGAATTGTGTCACAAACGGAAAGTTCGTGTGTTGATTATAATTGGAGTATCTATTGTTGTTGATGATGAATTGGGAATTACCTACTGTATATATTGTTTTCTAAATGTTTTACAAATGTCAATTTGAATCTATATCGGTTATATTAAAGAAAAACTTGATTTATGCTGAAAATTGCCTAGTGTAGTAGCATTCCTTTGGCACTTGAATGCATTTATTTTATGTTGCTATTCGTAAGTTTGCGAGTATGTTTTTGTACTCAGTTGGATTGTCCATGTTGCAGGTGAGAAGTCGTTCGAATCGGGTTTTAGTACGACAGATACTACGACTTTAACCCTAGTTGGCTGCTTGTGGGTTTGGGCATGCCAACTCGGTTTCTCTCTTTTATTTCTTTATTTACTTCCACTGCGATTTATTCTCTTATGCTTAAATTTGGCCGGTCGGCCCTCATATGCAAAATTGGACCATAAGGTTCTATTTGTTGAAGTTGTATTAATGATTCTATTCTCTTGTATATTCGTGTATGGATGTGATTGCAATGTTGTGTTTGGATATGTGCATGTTAGCCACTGATCCTTGGGAGCTAACATGAGACACATATCCGGGCACTCGGAATCATTTTCATCTCTCGTTAAGTGTTGCGCTTTCGGCGTAATTACTTAGCTTGGAACAGATCCGATCCCGGGTTGTGAGACCCCGACGTTTATTCGGCTCATAATACTTAGTCACCCAATTGACCCTAGTATTATCAACCAAATAAACCGGTCTCGAGATGTATACTTCCTGAATGCGCAAGATACATACCTCACAACAAAAGAATGTATCAATTCCATACAACACATAGTACATAAGCAACAAACCGAAGTTAATATTAATATGGAATAGCTATTACAAAGAGGGCCCTTAGGCCAAATAGCAACAATTCAACAAAGATAACAATGAAGCAAAAGTGCCATAAAGATGGCTATAACACAAAGCCAATCGGTGTGCCTTAACCCTAGGCATCTCGACCGACCGCCAAGCTAGTCGTCGAAGAAACTGCAACACGTGGCACAGAAATAAGGCTCTTGGAGCTCACCTCCGTCCTCTGCAACAAAGTTGTTAAGCAAAGCAAATGAGTACAATAACTTGTTTATTGTACTCGCAAGACTGACGTGTGAGATAACAGAACTATAAGTTAGCTACATGCAAGCTTTACTTAAGTGGATGAGGCTTTGGACTCATTTTAGCATAAAGCAATTTTCATTTGCAATACCATAATAGATTGAAGGCAATTTGACAAAGCATTTTTAATTGTTGAAATAACAACGAGATATTAACATAGTAATGACAACAAGAACATCCTGGAAGTGACTAACCCAAGTCACCACAACAATAGCATGAACATCCATTCATGCCAACCCATCAAGTTTTAATTAAATGGTTGAGTCTAGTTCTTACGGGGCGTTTCCGAGCGTGTCCATAACCTAGGACGAGACTATTCGAATAGTTTTAACCTCGCAGGGTGTACCAATGTACCCACACGCCGCATCCGCCTTTCCTTTAGGCACACTACCTTAGGTATGCTTACACGCTAAGTCCTACGAGACATTTCCAATGGGCGATGCTAATTACGAGCCGCAACCCACGGGAACAAGGACACATTAGACAGCCCTAACCGGCCGCCAATGCTCCGCCCCAACACCACACACACACATTTTATCAAAACATACCCACCAACCAGCTCATAATTAACACCTCCCAAAGTACTTAGTCAAGAGAGGTCCCATATCCCCCTCGTGTGGTTAGCACGCAACATTGCTCAGAACGGTGGCGCAAGTAACATTTCCAATGGACGATGCTAATTACGAGCCGCAACCCACGGGAACAAGGACACATTAGACAGCCTAACCGGTCTGCCAATGCTCCGTCCCAACACCACACACACACATTTTATCAAAACATACCCACCAACCAGCTCATAATTAACACCTCCCAAAGTACTTAGTCAAGAGAGGTCCCATATCCCCTCGTGTGGTTAGCACGCAACATTGCTTTCGAGCGGTGGCGCAAGTAACTCGGGTCCTTAATGACTCATACTACCACATTCCAAAACCGCACCATCCATCCAATATGCCCAAGTCTAAATCAATCCTTTATTTTCAGTTTTGATTTTACAAATTAATCAAAGCACAAGTGCTGGACATATAGGAGGAATAATTATCCTTGTGTGATCAAGACCATCGACTAAGTCGATGATCGCCCATTACTACCGATTAGCTAAGCATGTCTAAGCGATGAGGGAACGCAACTACTAAGTGATAAGAGCTCATCCAACGAGCTCAAATCACAGCAAATAACCTAGGCTCATTGGTAGTAGAGGATAAACAACTCCTACAGATTATGCAACTATAGGATTGCTAGCGACATTTAACACAAAGTAGCATGCATACATAGAAGTAAAACAACATATTAACCTTTAAAGTAATGGGACGTTAGAGGATATGATCAAACTGCTTGCCTTGTTGCTGGTCACTTTGTTGCGGAGGGTCACTCTCGGGATCACCACAAATGTCGAAACCTAACGGAAAAGCAATAAAGAACCGATAAGAACGATTTAAAAACAACAAAGACAGCACAGCAAACGAACTCCAAATTCTCTGAATTTTCTACAGCAGCAAGAGAGTGATTTTTAGGGATTTTACAACAAGAACCAATTGATTTGGATTCTCGATGCAAAAGTTATGAGCAAAACAATTCTGCTCAGCCCTAAAATACCAAACTGCACTATTCACTAATTTAATTATGAGGCAACATTTTCTAGAACAGAAGTGAAGCTGAAATTTTTACTGTAAAACCAGCACCTCATGAGATGAATAACACAATTGAGTCCACCTCATTTGGAGCTATATTGCACTTTCTATAATTTTTCAAAAACAAGAACTTGAACAAAATTATAATGCACAAGTCCTCATTTTCCTAACAGCAACATGCTCAAAACTAATTTTCACAGTGAGTTCATTAATAGAGGAAACCAACAAAGTTGGTCTCACCCAAAAATAATCTACAGAGCATTAGTTATGTATTTTACAAGTTAAGCATTAACTTGAGTGTATATTTAAAGTGAGTTTTAAAATCTAATGGCAAAACTGTGCTCTGGAGCTGAACTCAACTTACAATCATTTTTGGATTAAAGTCAAGTTTAAGACAGAGCTAACACAATTTGAATGACCTCATTTGGAATTAAAATGAAAAAGATACGAAATTCTAAAGTTTATACCTTATTTCAGTTCATAATTAAGAATTTCTTGGAATTTCTAAAACCCATAAGGACATGGGAGGTCATGAGCCACAGATCACAGATCTAACGGCTCAGACCTCCCAGTGAACAACGCCACGCAGCCAGGAGGTCCAGAGGTCCCGGACCTCCTAGCAACGCATCATGCGCGAGGTGAGGTCGGGGCCGTAGATGGGAAATCCAACGGACCACAACATGGAAAGGATGTCCTAACGGACCAGATCTAAAGGGAGGTCCTCAGCGGTTGGGATGTCCTCGAGGAGGTCCCAGCGGAGGTCCTCAACGTCCTGAACCTCCGGGGAGGTCCGGCGGCTACGATTGCAAAGGGAGGTCTTGGGCGCTCCAGATCTCCTCGGGAGGTCTGGGCGTCCCGACCCAGCAGCGCACGCAGCAGACAAGAGATGTCTGCGCGGACCATGAGGAGGTCCGCTACGGAGGTCTTAAATGCACGCATTAAAGGGTGGATTTAAGGCGCTTTAGACGCCCATTGATTACAATGATGGGAGCAAATGATTAGCGCATTAAAATGGTGAATCTTTGTTCTATAACGACAATGACACGCTCGGGGCGTCCGACAAAGATCCCGGCGTGAAGAAGTGGTCTCGCCGGCGATGTAGAGCCTGGCCGGTGAGGTCAATGGTACCACCGAGTGCACAATAACGTTGCGCACTCGGTGGACCTCCTCTCAACGGCGGCAGCGGCTTTGAGCCATGGCCGAGAGGGCAAATTTACCAAAGACGGCCAAAACCGAAAAGCAAAAATGAAGCTCGCGCGACATTCAGCGTATGCTCAAACAAAAGCTCCGCGACATTCATTCATGCGGTGCGGCAACTAAAGGACTACCAGGGAGTTACAGGAGGTCCTAAAGATGCCGATGAGGTTGACGATGGTCTTTGGCCGGAGTTGGGGAAGATGGAGAGCTCCACCGCTTCAAGTCCAAGCTCCAACTCCAAGCTCCCACTCCACTAGGCTACCTCTGCAAATGCCCCACCAAAGAAGTTAGGGTTGAGGTCACAGAGATGCCCAGATAGAAACAGAGAGAGGGAGGAGAAGCCACTGAAATCTGAGCCACCGAGAAGCTCCAAGGACCTTGACAATGGCAGCCACCAATGAGGAGGAGAGTTTGGGGATGAGGAGTCACCACGCACAAAGTGCAAGGAGATCAATTGTGTGCAAAGGAAGCCACGGAGAGTTCAAGGGGTAACTTATAGCCCGAGTGAAGGTTATGAGTGGGGCTAAGCTCCATGGTGAGCTTAGCCCACGGGTTGGTCCATGGGGTGGCAAGGACATGAGGTTGACAAGGTCAGGTCTGAGTGACCAAAGAGGCGGAAGGTGACTGCATTAAATGCGGGTCAACAAAGAGTCATGAAAAGGTACCAAGTGGACAGACGTGCAATAACTCCATCGCTTTCGAGGCTCATGGTAGCGCCAGAGGAAGGAGAAGAACAGGGAGGTCTTTATGACCGTTGGATAAGACCATGGGGAGAGGTCCTGGCCCTCCGATGGCATTTTGAACCGTTATGTTTTAAGTGGCTGGGAGGAGGTCCCAGCCACACGATCAAGGATGGGGAGGTCGTGGCCCTCCGATTTCCTTAATGTGTAAGCGCGTGGGGAAATAGGACAGGGAGGTCCAAAGCGTTGGATCTCCATCCAGCAGTCTTGGACCTCTGTGAGGTCTTAACCGCACGCGAACATAAAAGCCTGAGGGGGAGGTCATGGCCTTTGGATTAAAATCCAAGGGCACACAACCAAAGGGAGGTCTGAGGCTTTGCGTGAAGCGCGAGGGAGGTCAAGACCTTTGGATTTTGATCCAACGGTGGTGATCAAAACAGGGAGGTCTGAGCCTCGCATGCGTGGCGCAAAGGAGATCGATGCGCATAAGACAAGGAGGAGGTCGTGATCAGAGATTTTAATCAACGGTACACAACATGAGATAGGGGAGGTCTTGTCTTGTTGGATATTTTGAGGAGGTCGTGGGTCTTGGATCTCGATCCAACGGCTCACGACCTCAAGTGAGTGCAAAGGAGATCGATAGTTAGGTTGAGAGGAGGAGGTCGCGACCATGGATTTCAATCCAATGGTCAGTGACCTCACGTGGTGGAATGCCTAAGTGGTTTGATGATGAGGGAGGTCGGGAGGCGGTTGGATGTAGATCCAACAAATATGACCTCGCCAAGGTGGAAGGTGGCCTTTGAGGTTTGATAACAAGGGGAGGTCGAGGCGGTTGGATCTTAATCAAGGGCCAAGACCTCAACAAGGTGGGAGGTCTTTGCGGTGTTGATCATGGAGGAGGTCGTGGTGTTGGATGTGAATCCAACAGCGACGACGATCAAGATGGAGGAGGTCTGCTGAGGTGCGGAACCGTGTCAGGCTGGACCACTTTGGGAAAGTGGCTAGCCCAAGGAACAATGTAGGCTTTTAAATTTAGTTTTAACAAATGAAACTTAGCAGAATTATTTGAGATAGCAAATGAACTCCAAATTTAATGAAATTTTAACTGGAGCTTGCTGACAATGAGATTAACCTTGCATAAAATTTCCAGAGGTTATTATGCAATGCATTTTTCTCAGGAAATTCGTTAAGGTTGTTTAAAGGATTGTTTTACCTCCAAAATTTATCAAACTAGTTTTACAACTTGTGATATTTTTCAGAGGGTCCCACATCAGTTTTGGGACCAAGGAAAATATATTCAACTGTTTGGCACAAGATTTAAGATAATCGGAAAATGAGTTTGACTTTTGGTCAACAAGAGCTTTGTGTTTTTGGATTACACAACTCTTGGACAAGAATTACATGAGATTTTAGGGGTTTTCAAGTTGTGAGAAAAAGTTTTAATTTCTACACATATAATTATACTTGAATAACCCAAATTATACAGTTGGGATGTTACACGGGTCGCCACAGCATTTGGTATCAGAGCCATACTGACTGTAGGTTAAAGCCGTAGCAATGGACGTTGTTAGAATTTTGATTTGCAAAAAAATATTTTCAAACTATCAAAAATTTGGAAAAAAAAATGCAGGTAATATAATTTCTTTCTTTCTTACCGATCCTAGCATCTATTTCTTACTTCACTATTCTTTTTTTTTGTGAAAAATCATTTTCTCTATTGCTCGTTTCTCTTTTCCAGCACCAGAAACGTTAAATAGTCACCGGTAAAGAGAATTGGTGGAAGAACGAGAAGACGACGCCTTGCTGCGATTTTAGGATTAAGTTAGAGATTATCCTTAGGTATTATACACCCTAATGATATTACTTAGCTTGTAGACGTTGGATTTTTTGGAGATCATTTGCTCTCTTTTGTTCCAAGTAGTTGTGCATGGCCTACGGGCTGGTTGTATCACAACTATGTCGGAAAACTAACTGTGCTTTCATTTGTGTCTTGTGCATCTCCACTTGGACTATAGCACCCCATTTCATGTTGCATAATTGTGTTTTTATTGTGCATTCATGCTAGGTTAAGTCACCTCCTGCTATCAATTGCTCACCTTATGCTTTTCCCTCGTTCCTTTTTGCCGGTTGCTAACGAGTTGTATGGCAACAGGATGTGGGGTCGAAAAACCCATTTAGCATCGGAGGTAATAGAGGACTCACAGCCCGTGAGTTTGTAGACCATCGATGATCAACCTCCGAATCCTTAACGGCGCAATCCGGAGCACCCCGACCTACAAATTCAGCATGTGGGTCGACAAGAAGAAGTAACTCCACCTCAGCCATCCGTGGCCGAAGTTGATGAATCACGGTGGCCCGATCTTCCGATAGGTTCGATTTGTTTAGTTGTAGGGCGTTGGCGCTTTGAGGCTTCCGACCGTAGATCTTCACCTGCATTCGCTACACCCGCACGACTGTCGTTATCAACCACGCTTGCACGCGATCGACCTCACCACGAGGGTTATGGTTCCTGCAAGCAATCGAAGCAACTCACAAGAACACAGTAGATGCAATCTGAAATATATTGCGAATAAGGATGAAGTTCACAAGTGGGGTTCCTCAAACCGAACAAGCGGCGAAACTGCAAAGTGGCAGAATAATCTAAGAAAAACCCAACCCTAAACAGTGGCGGCTGCTGCACATATATAGGGGGAAACGTGAGGAGGTGGGAACCTAGGGCGGCGAATCTGTTCACGGTGCATCGTTCACGTGAGCAGTGCAGCCCCCTAGGGTGGTCGGCCATCACATAGGCCTTATGGGCCAAGTCACCCATATATTACATAGCTAGTGGGCCAATAATTGGTGACGACACCATGGTATGTAAATGCTGGCCTTGAGGCATGTAGACATAGCTCGGCTTGTAGGAGTAGAAGTAGCGTGGTCCAATTGGATAAAATGGTATTGCGGTGGCATAAGTCCAACTGTGGAAGATTGAGTTGAAGTAGTAGTTGTAGGTCTTCTTGAAGTGGTCGTGACCCAGCAGAGCTGGTCGTGGTCTTCAGAAGTGGTCGTGAACCTGCAGAGCTGGTCGTGGTCTCTTGAAGTGGTCGTAAACCCGCAAAGCCGGTCGTGGGTCTTCAGGAAGTGGTCGAGGCCTGCAGAGCCGGGTCGTAGTCCCTCTGAGAGCTGGTCGAGACCCCGCAGAACCGGTCGTGAGGTCTTCTCAAAGTCGTGGTTGTATCCTTAGGGTCGATGTCCTCATCAGAAGTGCTGGCCCAGATGGAACGGAGTCGGCAAGGCATTGGAGGTGGGAGCATGCAGAGTGTTTAATGAAGGCGCATTAATGAAGACGTATTGGAGGTGGGAGCATGCAGGGTAATTAAATGGTTTGGAGGTGGGAGCCTGTATTAATCTTAGCTGTTTAATACAGATCCAACGGTCAAGATTGGTATTAGCACCTTAGCACTCAATTACCCATTAGCACTAGATATGTTCCCATATATATATAAATATATATATATATATATATATATATATATAGACGTTACGCCGGAATGGACTGGTACCGACGTATTTCATACCAAGAGGCAAACCGAAATAGCCTCTGGAATGGAATTGATAACTATAATGTATATCTCTCCTCTCCAGACCTGGCCAAATGGGCGGCTCGGCCCGGCACGGCACGGGCCCAACTGGGCACGGCCCGTTTCGGCTCGGCTATTAGATGGGTCGTGCTAGGCCGGCCCACAGGCCGGGGAGACGGCCCAGGCATGGCCCATTTGAGTTTCATGTCGTGCTGGGCCAGCACGAGCTCGTTTGGCCCATCAGGCCAAGTCTGGCCCGTTTAACCTGTTTGGCTCGCCAGAACAAAAAAAATACAAAACAATTAGGAAAATGTGTAGAATTCAGAAGTAGACATGAAAATTGAAAAAAAAAATGAGACAATCATATTCAAAATGTAATAAAGAGCTTTATTAATGTCCAACTGACTGCCTCGTTAAAACCTTCGCTAAGTAAAAACTCAAATTGAGAAAACCTTGGCAAAGGAAAAAGAGTACAGCCTATAGCTCTTCAATTCTACATACATGATACATCCTTGTTCTATGTGTCGGTGTCATTGTCTAAGTACATATTTTTGAACACCTCCGACAACTCTGGATTTTCCACAGAGTGTTGTGTTCGTGAATCAGCTTGTTCCCAGTCCTTCATAGATAGAAGTATCTCCACCATCTCACTTGTGAGACTTGTTCTTATCTCCTCCAATGTTCTTCCAAAGAGACTGAAAGCAGACTTGGAGGAAACCATCGAGACAGGAACAGTTAACACATCACGTGCAAGTATGGATAGCATGGGATATGGTAACTTATGTGCTTGCCACCATTGCAAGATTTCGAAGTCTTCTGAGTTGAAATCCACCGTATCGCTGTCCAAATAGGTGGATTTTCTCCGCTCCTTATGGGTCTTGGTTGAGCAGGCTGTGGTGTAGAAGAAGAAGATCTGGACCTAGAGGAAAAGGCACCGAAGATCTTGCCACACATATTTGTCTTGCTACTTGAGGCGAGGCTACTGGAGATCGTTGCGAGTGCACTCCCTAGAACTTATTTTTATACCTTTGGTAAACCTCGTATAATCGAGAACGAACTTCTACAAAATAGTCAGTATAGTCTAGCCCTGTAACATCACTAAGAAGTTCAAGTACACTACCAAATGCATCAAATTTACCCCTTGGATCTAAAAGAAATGCAAATTCATATAGGTTAGGGATTTCTCTCCAATATTTAAGGTATTTAGATTTCATGGAAACAATTGCATCGCGTAAAACTATGTCATTTTCATACATTTTCAATTGAGTAGCAATTTGTAAAATAGTATGCACGATTATAGGAGATGTTGGATAGTACACAGCGGACAAAGCAACAGTGGCCTCATAAAAAATTTCTAAAAACCCTAGTATCTTTTTAGCAACGAACCAATGTTGCTCAGTCAATAGTATACTACCGTCAGCACTCTGATAGTGCGTTTGAATAAAAACAGAAAAGGTGCTCTTGTATGGTAAAAGACTCTTAAGCATGAGGTAAGTAGAGTTCCACCTTACTTCCATCTCCAAACCGAACTTTCTTGGACGTACACCCATCGCCCTGCAGAAGTTTTTATATTGTGATATTCTTACGTTAGAATTATTCAAGAAAGAAATCGCATCGCGAAAAGCTTTAATATACGGACTCAACCTCTTCAAATCACATTTTACTATAAGGTTGATAATATGACAAGCACATAGTTGATGTAGAAAGAAGGAATCGGCGTATGTACTCAACACTGGAGTAAGAATGACCATAACCCTAGAGTTTGAAGCGGTGTTTTCAAAAGTAATTGAGAATATTTTGTCTGTAAGACCAAAGTCTTCCACGACTTTGATAATACAGTTCGCAATATTCTCACCTGTGTGTGCTACATCAATTAATTGCAAACCTATAATCCTTTTCTCATTACTCAGGCGTCATTAACATAATGCGCAACCACACTAAGGTAATCCTCCCTAGCCCGACCACCAAGGTAGTTAGAATCACGATCCTACTCTTAAAGTTTTACGATTCTATGAACCCATGACAGCCTATCGATCCAAATCACAATGTCGATCCTACTCATAGAGACTTATGGCAAAAAAAAATTGCAATTTTTTTTAGAGGCCAGGCTTTGCTAATATTTTGTTTTAAAGCAAAATTTGTTGATATTAATTTATGAGAATGAAACTATAAATAAACAAAGAGCATGTAAAATATTGTATCAGTGTGTTAATACTAGTACAAATATCTATATTATGGCATGAGCAGTCTTGAGCTTAATAATGATAAGCTATTTTTATTCCTAGAATATGTCTAGCTACTTTTAAGGAACACGCAAGTGGTAAACCATATAAGAATCATACAAACTTATAATATAGATGTAAAATATGTGTATTTTTTACAATTCCGTAGAATCACCAATTCTACGATTCGATACTACGATTTCGATCCTACCGAAGGCAAATCGATCCAACTTAGGATCTCGACTCTAACTACCTTGCCGACAACTCCATATGTCCGAGGTCAGGGCCATCGAAAAATGTGCACGTAGTAAATAGTTCCTTTATTTTATTACGGTGTTCATTGTAGTATTTTATTAGATCCCTAGTTGTTGTCGGTCTAGAAATAGAAAAACAAATCAAGGATTATGCGCAGTCCTAATATAATTTTGGAAAGAAGCAGACTCACCAAAGCCTAACGGTAAATCCTCATGAGCAATTAAACGACAGAGAGATTGGCGGGCTAACTGAGAATCGTAGTCCCAGCTACGTACCGTACCGTAGGGGTTGTATTGCAGTTGCGTCTGTCTCATCACCAATCCTTGCTTGGCTCGACATCTTGTAGCATGTCTAAGCAAGTGCCTCGTTCCACCTATAGACTTTGCTGACAATTCATAGCGATAAATTTTACAAATAGTATATGGTACCTTATTTCTCGCTGCGTCTTACATGGTTGTCCTGTCGAAATTCTCCCATACTCTCGATGTAGACGGTTTCAACCTCTTTGCTCCGGTTGCCATAGAACCTGATGCTGCCGTGGAGCCTGATGATGGAACTCCACCTTGCTCTTCCGGTAAAACCTCCGGTTAGCTTGAGGCAGCCGCAGCCGCCGCCTCCATGGACGCAATTTCCTCCGATGAAAGTCCGTAATCACCAAAAGCAATGCTGTCGTAAGGACTGTCCATAACGAAAACTGCAAAATCAAAACTATTATTACTTTCATCTTAACATAACACGCACTAACAATAAAAGTATGCAAAAAAATTATTGTACCTCTTTCGCTGACTTGCTGCCGAAAATTGAATTTTTCAAATTTTGGCACAATTTTTTTGAATTTTGCCAAATTAGCTCAACATGAATTTGAATTTGCACAATAGAATTTCAAAAGGAGAATGGACAATGAAGGGGTGCTGAATGAGGGGGGTATGGTGGTTATTTATAGAAAAAAGTTTAGAAATTTTTTGCTATTTTTTATGACCCAAACGGTCACAAAAAACGAGCAAAATGCCCCAACGGCCGGATTCTTCTCGGGCCGTACCGGACCGGTCCACCGTGCCTAAGTGACGGCCCAAGTATGATATAGGCTTTAGTTTAACCGCACAATCCATAAACAAGGCAAATCGTCAGGTGCGAGCCGCAGTACATCTGACCATCTTGTCGGCCGACCCATATGACCAGCTCCACTCCTCTCCGGAAGTGACATCTGCGAAGTCATAGTGTTGCCGGCCTCTTTTTACAAGCACTGACGAAATAATGTAGTACAGTAGTACTAGTATAATTCAACTACGCAAAGAGAGATCGAGTAGAGGGCTCTTCTTTCTAGCCAGCGCGTCTGCAAGCCGCCATGTTGACCTGCACTTTTAAGTAGGTCTATTTCCTCGTTTGCTTGAGGCTATCTAGAAGGTTATTTATTATTTCGACAGTTGGGTTAATGTACTAGAAAATGCTCATCACCTTTACTGTACATACATCATTGAGTCATTTCCAATACTCCTTTGCTAGACACCTACTAGTAGTAGTAGTTTAGTAATACTACAAAACTACTAACAATGCAATTAATCTGAGTTTTTGACTAATATAGCAGTGTTGACGTGCGAATTGGTGATTCTAGCTCTCTCTCTCCACGTCAAATGCAAAAATAGTGTCGAGTCCGTGCATCAGAGGACCGGAGCCGCTGTGCGGACAACACGTCACCGTGTCCCTAGGGCACGGCACTGCCTTGTCTGTGTGCCTAGGGCACAGACAAGGCAAGTCCGGTCCCTAGGGCACAGACAAGGATTGCTCGGCGGTTGAAAATTTATGAATACTGATTTTTGACACTATTTGATACTATTTAAATACTATTTGATATTATTTAAACACTATTTGAGACACTCTCAAATAGTACAAAATAGTATAAAAAATCACTATTTACAAACTTTTCAACTGCCGGCCAACCTTGTTTGTGCCCCCGGGGCCGGACTCGCCTTGTCCGTACTCCGCGGCCGGACTCACCCTGTCCTTGCCCTAGGTGCATGAATGAGACAGACAAGCGACGTTTCGGCCGCACGGCGGCTTTAGTCCTCTAGTGCACAAACTCGACAAATTTTTTTTTTTTGCATTTGATAATCAATAATGTAAACCCATGCTAGAGAACAGTGTTAGATTGACCCACCTTGAGATACTATTGAGATTATTATGATTTTATGTGTCATCAGTTGGTCTCAAGCAATGATGATGTATAATCCTTAGACCTGAGATCAGCACAGTTTCCTACATGTGTAATAGTATACTTAGGGGTTGCCAAACGCTACTCTCTAACTTGGTAGTTATAAAGGTAGCTTTCGGGTATGGGATTTACCCCTCCCAACATAACAGGAGAGATATCTCTGGGCCTCTCGATGTGGTGGTAAAGAAAGTGCATGGTCGTGCCACTAGTGGTCGAAGAGACGACCATATGAAGTTATTCGTCACTTGATCGAGAAAGTATTGAACAGTCCATGGGTGACAAAATATCTCACGTGGAGTTCAACCAGATATCGTGAGGCAAAGAGAGAATACACAGATAGGTCCTTCAGTTCGACTAGATACGGACTAGTCGTATGGAGATATAAGTTGGTCGTAGACTAGTCTAACATAATCACTAGCCGGTTGTAAGGAGTTACGAACTGGTTGTGACTAAATATGTACTGGTCGTATAGAGATACGAGCTGGTCGTAACAGATAAGGACCTAGTCGTAGATCATATTGTATTAAGGTTCGTCCGATATAATTTATGTGTATTTGGGAATTGTTATGTCCTACTAGGAACCGCTAACGACTCGTGGTCAGAAAAGGGTTTCCAAGTCACAACCGATTACGCATGAACCTACAGGGTCACACACTTAACGGGTTGGAACAAACGAGCTCGAAAAGGATCCGTCATGGGCTCTATATAAGGGGATCCATGAGGCTGTTGGGATATGAGAGACGGATGACGTGAGTTGTTCCGCCGAAACCCTAGCCATCATCTTCTTGAGAGCCCTACTATGCGAGTTGGTGCTAGCACACCGATGTACGGTGTTCTATCCCTGGACGTGTGGATACCGTAGAGGCGCTGCTACGATTGTTGTTGTGCTGAACGAGGACGATCCACGATCTTCACAAGGACGCTGGACGATCGACTATGACCACTACATTGACGCGCTCGACATTGGATCAGGCTGCTCCAACTCTTCTTTCACTGCATTGCACGTTTAGTGGTAACGATCTATGATCTCTTGCTTGCATGGCTTCCTGGCTTACGTGGTAAAATTTTTGAATTGCCAGTAGCGTAGCCTACCTGTATCACTTCAGTGGTATCAGAGCCATCTTGCGCAGTTTTTGATCTAGATCAATTGCATATACGTGATATGTGACAGTAGTAGATTGGATCTATTACTAGTCGGGTCTGGTAACCTAGATCAGTTCATATGGATGGAATGGTCTAGGCACTGGTCGATAAGATCGATCGGTTTTCAGCAATAGTAAATGGGTTTGCGGGAGGTATGAGTTGAAAGCACCAGATGATTACTCGACCTGTTTACGATCGCATTGCATGATACTCCTACCGGTCGGAATTTCGTCATCGGGGTATGCCGCAGTGCGTGGTTGTATGGAAGCGGTGATCAGATTGGTTCGAAATAGGGTTAATATGATTAATTCGATGATTTCCAAGGCTCGATTACGTGAATAAGATTCATGTCCCGAAAAAATTTTCCAAGGGCGCTGCCCCTTCGAACCCTGCCCGCTAACCGGTTAGCGGAACCGCCGTACTAGGTAATCGTTGTCGCGTTATATAGTATTATGTGTTCATGTCGCCCGATAGAATTAGATTCTATGCATAACACTTTTTGCAGGGATTAATGTGAATAGTATAGCCCATTGTGTATGTGTGACGACCCACCCCGTGATGTACCGCAAGAGGTCCAGGAGGACCATTTTTTTTTACGCTGCGAAGTCACCACGGAAAGATGTGGTAGCACCGCATGGAGCTTTACCGAGGAGGTGCTGCAGACCTCCCAGAGGTCTTCTGGACCTCCCGAGGTCTTGGTCCGCCATCGACCTCCCAGAGGTCTTGAGGACCTCCCGGAGGTCGTGGCCGCCACCCGCTTCAGTAGCACCTCCAGCACATCACTAAGAGAGGTCCGCGGGACCTCCCAAAGAAATCGTGGGACCTCCTGGTGGTCCTGCCCCTGTGCATCTGAGCTAGTCCCAGGACAACAGAGCTAGCTCGCACAAGAACACAAGCCAATACCACAACCACGAGGTCAAACAAAGATGAAGCAGACAAATTAAACTTTATATAATAGGACCTTATGGTCAAGCTTGTTAACAAGAGGTCTGCCACTGAGGGCTTACAAAACCAACGAGGACTTACAACTGGCAACAAGGAGTTTCTAGAGCTCAAACAACAAAACACGCAAAAGCCATCCAACAAGTACCACAGGTTGTCGGGTGGAGGACGTCCTAGGCAGCTTAGTCGTCGAAGAACTCCTCCTCGAAGAGGTCTACACTGCCCTGCACTTGATCATCCTCATAATCTGCTTTGACACAGGGCTTAAGCCATGAGTACTTGGAATGTACTCAGCAAGTCACAGAGAGCAAAGATGCAATAATATTCATGCAAGGACTTACCAATGGAGAGTCAGTATGGTTAGTTTGCAAAGCCGATTTGAACAATAATAATAGTAATAGATTGAAAGCGACAAGGTAAAACCATAATACATAATAGATTGAAGTTGAAAAAGTGGAGGAGCACCGGCTCACATCCACAACCGTACATGGGGAGGTCTGGTCACACCAAAGGCAGTCCACACCCAACAACCACTCAAGAGCACCCACTCAAGAGGTCCGAGCAGGTCCACTCGACCACTACCCGAGCCAACCCCGACCCCTCTAGAGCGGCCAGGTCTCTTGAGGCAAAGCCAAGGCATCTCATTTGTAGTGCCCAAATGACACCAAATTTTCAAAACAACTACCCCTTGCACTATTTTCATTGAGCATGTCCATGACCAAGGACTTGGCTATTGAATAGATCTTTCACTCTGCAGAGGTGTACAACTTTACCACAATCCACGGTCTCTCTAGCGGGGCGGGTTCCGGTCACCCTTGCTCACTTCCTAAGGTGGCAGTCTAGAGAGCGCTGCAAGGCCTTTACAAAGCTTTGAACCGACTAGGGCTGCCTGCTAAGGTTTCATAATCCCCTCGGGGTCTAGAAATCCACGGGGTTATGAGGTGCCCCTCTTGCGCCAACTAATCACACGCCAACCACAACAGCCCCAAGCCATCTCATTGCTAATTATTCAGCCAGACTATTCCCATAAAATGATCTTGTGGTTGCACTATTTGGCCCAGTTCAACAGAGACACAAAGTGAAGTCCTTAATGGTGCTAAGGCAAGACTTCCACAACCAAGTGTGCGCAAAGCCCCACTACTCACTCCCTGCCTTCTTGCCTCAGCAAAACAATTTGTATTAGCCCATGCCAAAAGACCACCCAGTCCTAGCACACAAATTTTAACCAAGTGGTCTCACACCATGGTCAACACAGCTTAGGCATCCTGCCATAGCTGCTCAACAATGGCACCAGCCACACATTTCATAACTTATTAGTCAAGATTATTAGAGATGAAGCATGATACGTTCGAACCACGTTTTCTAAGCAAGGCTATATAAGACCTACGGCCCCCATGTTGGCAAATAACAAAGAACACCAATTAAATTATCCACCCTAAGGCTCACAAGGTGAACATGACAACATGATGGAGACAAGGTATAAAGGAGGCATAACAGCAAGTAGGCAAGTAACTACAGCCCAAACCATTTTCATATAAACATAGCCATGCATGATAAAGTAAAACCGAAATACATTTACGAAACTTGGTTCAAGATGATCAAAAGGGGGTCTGTGGCTTGCCTTGGTCAAGCAGCGGAGAGCCTTCAGTAGAGAGAGCTGGGTCCAAGATCTCCTCAATCTCGTGATCTACACGTACGCAAGAAAACCAAATAAGCAAAACCGCACTGGGCCAAGAACTTCAAAAGAGCTTCTAAAAGAACTTAAAAAACTCCACCAAAACCAGATAAGCAGTGACTCGGGACAACAAGGAGGTCCACAAGAAGGAGGGTGGTCTCTAAGCAAAAGACCAAAGAAAAAGCTGCGAGGAGGTTTTTCCAAGGAAGATGCCAACACTTGCGGCTCACTCTTGGTGAAACTCCTAAGCACCAGCCAGGAGCGAACAAGGCAGGAGCAAGGTGGGCAAAGGAGCAAAAGGTTACAAGGGTTTGCCCACCCAGGCTATATATAGCCAAAGTTGGTAGTGTGCACCACAAGGAAAACCTAGTGACGTGTTGGCAAAACGGGACTACTTGGGGGGGCTTGCCCAAAAGAATTGAAATAAAGTACCTCGGATGTGGATTTAATGCGACCCGACACCTATTAAATCGCCTGAGTTCGAGGCAAGAGCAATAATTGCAAGGTGGAGAGGGGCTGGCAAGTGGGGCTAGTCAAAAGGGTGTACAGTTGGTCAAGGGTATGGTCCCACCGCAAGGGTCGCTCCCGCAAAAGACCACTGTGAGGTCCTGGGCAAGAGGTCCTCAAAGCTCTAACGAGGAGGTCCCGACACTTAGATCTACACAAGGGAGGTCTAAGGGTCAAGATTTCAAGGGAGGACCTCAGCGGTCGAGATCAAAGGGCGCAGGGAGGTCCCGACGAGTAGATCTCCAAAAGGGAGATCTCGGTCAAGATCTCAAGGGAGGACCTCAGCGGTCCGAGATCAAAGGGTGCAGGGAGGTCCCGATGAGTAGATCTCCAAAAGGGAGATCTCGGTCAAGATCTCAAAGGGAGGACCTCAGCGGTCGAGATCAAAGGTGCGAGGAGGTCCCGACGAGCAGAATATTCAAGGTTAGGAGGGTGGTCTTTATAAAAGACCAGCAAGGACCGGGGAGGTGGTCTTTGCAAAACAACCAGGAGGAGGTCCTGGAAACAAGGAAAACGCGCAGCAAAGCAGAGCCGTTCGATTGGAATCGGGCGGCCCAAAAAGGAAAGGAACGTTCGGACCATCAAACGCGTTACCTCTAATTGAGCCATCGATCCGGATCGAATGGCGCACAACAAAAGGGCTGTTCGACCAGCGAGCAGACCATCGAGACTAGGCCGTCGATTAAAATCGGACGGCCAGAGGAAGGGGCGTTGGACCGAACTAACGTGCCCTTAGGATCGGGCCATCAAACCACATCGGATGGTCCTAAGGTTATGAAGGCAAAGCCTCAAGCGATCTGACCACGAGAATCAAAGATGGGTCCAAGCGCTAAGGAGGTCTTGGACCTAAGGAGGTCGGAACCTTTGGATCCAACTAAGGGAGGACACGACGGCTAAGATCTCCCGAGAGGAGGTCCTAATGGCGAGATCCTAACAAGGGGAGGTCCGAGCGGCTAGATCTCAACAAGGGAGGTCCGAGCGGCTAGATCTCAACAAGGGAGGTCTGGCGGTTAGATCTCAACAAGGGAGGTCCTAAAGGGCCGGAGGAGGTCCAAGGACACAGAAAAAGTCTGCGAGGGTAGAGGGAGGTCTATTTGAACACAAGGGAGGTCCAAATAGCCACGAGGAGGTCTAGGAGGGTCCCAAAGGGCGCTGGGAGGTCGAGAGACTCGAGCGCCCAAGAGAACTCGGGGGTTCCGAGAGGCGTGGAGAGGTCCACAGGAGGTCCAAAGAAACAAAACCAAGCGTGGCTTGGAGGGACCAAGAGGTTTTGAAACACAAACTGAGTGGGTCTTTATCAGAAAACCCAAGCACGGGAGAGGTTCAACAGAGGGGGATAAGAGAGAGCGGATCTCAAAGAGATTCAAACCAACAAAGGAAGTTAAGAGAGAGAGACAAACCCGAGGGACACACAGAGAGGCTTGAGAACCAACGGCCGAGGCGACAAAGACACCACAGAGAGCCTCAAACAGTAAGGAACACCAACAAAGAACTTAGTTAAGGTTTAATTAATTCCAATTGAACTCTCCAGATTTCAAAACGTCAGGTTAAGCTTTGGATTCTCAATAAAGCCAAATGGTTACTTTTATTTTGAAAACCAGGCAAGAAACTTTAAAGAAAACGGGACGTTACAGTATGTGATGCATGTATGGATTTAACATGGCATGCGTATCATGTTGTGTGATAGCCATAGAGTTACATATTATTGTATAACGGTCTGCGTGCCGACATGTGATGCTTGATATTATCATATGTAATTCATTCATTACTAGCTTTTAGGACTAATTGCTTAGTAGATGAATGCGGTGATTTCAAACATGATGGCTCGGTGGACAAGAAGCATGGTGATGAAGATTGTCATGTTAAGGGTCATACTATTTCATAGTTTAACATGATTATCTGTGAATGTTTATTTTATTCCTGTTATGCTATTGATCATGTTTTATTATTAGATGTTTTAACATGGTAGAGTAGTATCCCTCAAGAAAAATTAAGTAAATTTTATGCATTTCCAATTGATGCGCCTATCACGATTTTGATCGTTAATTGGTAGGTCTACCAAAATAGAGTGCCATTAACTATCTTAATAAGATGGGGTGGGTGTCGGACACCCACATGCATAATATTGGTTTTACTTGATAAGGCCATCAAAACAGTTTTGGGCCTTGGGCATAGTGTTGATCGTTGGGGCATAGGGATGACACCCAACAAACAAGAGTCATATAAGATATGATTGGCAAGAGGTTGCTTACCTAAATCACTAGGTTTCTAGCAGTGATGCCAAAGCTCACTAGGACTTAATGATATATGGATCTTGAACCCACTATATGAAGTTAGAGGGAAACTGTAATACCCCAGCTCAACATGAGCCTAGAATGCTACTAAAAATAACATAACATAATACTAAGCTAAGATTTTTCTCTTTTTTTTTCTATAGAGTCTCCTTTGATATTTTGACCATTAAAAGGATTCCAAACATCTAACAGGTATTCGAGCAAGATAATACTATATCAAACTTTAAAACATAATCATAAAATTTACCATGGAATCACCATCCGACTTTATTACAAGAAAACAAATACACCTCGAATGGTGAACACGATCATAATGAAAAATTACGTTCTCTGGTAGATTCCTCCAATTAAACTTAAGTTATTGAATTAATAAGCATGGTGTTTAACATGGTGGAGTGCATCAAATTTTTCTAGCACTTCCCATGCATGTCGCCTTCACAAGATGTACCTAAAACAAAACATAACAATAAGCGTGAGTCCATGACTTAGCAAAGTACAATCAAAACAATAGTAGTAAAAATTGCTCACATAAGCATACTTTGATTATATTAGTAAAAATTTCTCACATACAGTCAACCACAATAATATCATAACTGTTCAACTTTTACTGTCACGCAATACAAATGTCACAAATGCACATTTCTTTTCTCTTTGCAATTACCGGTAATACGGAGTATGTATCTGTTGATACATACCCATGCCTGTCCTTCTAGCACAAGGACCTCAAGCCCACACTCCACGAGTGTGGAGACCTCATGCCCGTCTAATACATGACCGGGATCTCAAATATATCATTACTTAGCTACCACGTAGTCCAAGTCACAAGGATAAATATAATGATGCAAATGAGCCTATGCATTTAATCAACATAAGCATATAGCAACCAGAAGCAAGATCATTGATAAAAATTCATATTCATAAATCATTAACAAATGATGAATATTCTCCGCATGTACTACCTACTACTTGCACTTGCCTCAACCATGTGATGTACGACGACGAGAAGAGGGCACTACCCATGGATTCACACCACCACCTGAGCATTCATAGCATATAACATTACAAAAAAATAAATAAATATCACCGCTCCTAATCGCAACCCAAAACGACCACGTTCCTCCCTGAACACCGTTCTATCCAAAACAGAACAGTCACCATACAAAAATCATATCTTCCGCTATGTTTATCCAAAAATTGCATTCTTGGTCTCTCTGGAAACCTTAAGGAATTATCTACAATAGTCATGTTGGTTGAATTCCCTAATCCGATTGTTAACTATTTTTAATCAACCGATTACTACAACTGCCCGAACCTGACATAAACTCTGGACAGCAGGATTGCAATGGCCATAACTTTCTAACCATTTAACAAAATGTCGTGATCGAGCACTCTACGGAACGAACAAATAGAGATCTACAATTCTCTAGGAAACGATATTCTCATATTTCACACCTACAGTGCTCGAAACTACAGTACAACGTAGACAGCAGATTAACCGAATTACTAAACGAATCTCTACCAACTGATAAACTGCTAAACAAAAAGGAAAAAGAACATGTTCATCACCCTTGGAGATCACGACGAGGACCATTGAACAATCCCGTGAGATCCCTCCCCCACCCCCCCCCCACCCCGTCTCCTTTCCTCCTTCCCTTTCTTCCTTCTTCCCCTTCTCCTTTCTTGTGGTTGAATCCCCCCTTTGGGCAATGGGCTGAAAGACCCACTTCTCCCACCAAATTCTCTAAATTTCTGAATTAGCTCTTGATTACTTCGTCTAATTTGTTGATTACTTATTTAGTTAAGTGGGATATTACAGAAACTTGGTTTAGAACATATAGCAGGAGTATCTTTTATTAAAGTGTTTAATATAAGATCTTACATAAATATAGTGCTGATTTTTGCATATGCATAATTTCTATTGTAGATCATGGCACCTAATACTTCCTCCACACCTATTGAACAAACTTCATTGACCGGTTTCATAATCTGAGAATTGTTCTCGAACAAAAAAAAGAAGGAATATATTCTAGAGGGTCCCTATCCCGAGGAACCGAATGTCGATGCTACTCATGCTGAAAAGAATGCTTATGAGAAGTATTGCAATGCCGCAGTCAATGTACACTGTCTTATGCTTGCTACGATGAACTCTGAGCTTCAGAAGCAATATGAGACCACAGACGCTTACAATATGATTGTTGGTCTGAAATATATATTTTAGGATCAAGCAAGGGTAGAGAGGTATAATACCTCCAAGGCATTGTTTTCTTGTAGGCTGTCAAAAGGTAGCTTGGTCAGTCCTCATATGATCAAAATGATTGGTCACATTGAGAGCTTGAAAAAGCTTAGTTTTCCCTTTAGCCAAGAGTTGGCTACTGATATGATTCTCCAATCACTCCCTGCGAGCTTTGAGTCTGTCATATTGAATTTTCATATGAATGGCATGGAGAAGTCAATGACCGAGTTGCGTGGCATACTTAAAGGTGCCGATGAGAGCATCAAGAAAAGTTCTAATCATGTGATGATGGTATAAAAGGATACTAGCTTTAAGAAGAAGGGTAAGTCTTCAGAAAAAGGAAAAGACAAAGGAAAGACTCAAGATGAGATCGAGGGTCTCAAAGCTAATCTTAAGAAGCTTAAGCTATGTCCTAAGCCTGATACAGAATGCTACCATTGTCATGAGATTGGAGAAGAGAAATTGAAGTACTTGGCAGAGATGAAAAAGAACAAATGAAGTAAGACTTTTAGTTCAGGTATAAATGTTATAGAAATTAATCTTGTCACTTCTCCTACATGTTCTTGGGTATTTGATACTAGATTGGTTGCTCATATTTGCAATTCGATGCAGGGACTAATAGGGAGTAGAAGTTTGGCAAGAGGCGAGGTTGATCTTCACGTGGGCAATGAAGCAAGAGTTGCTGCATTAGCTATTGGCACTTTACCATTAGCTTTACCCTCATGATTAGTTATGGAATTAAATAATTGTTATTATGTTCCTGCCTTAAGCAAAAATATTGTTTTTTTTTCTTGTTTAAGAGTAGAAGGTTATGAGTTTAGAATAAAGAACAATTGTTGTTAAATTTATTTTGAAGATATGCTTTATGGTCATGCTCCATTGGTGAATGGATTATATATTTTGAATCTTGAGGATGTGTCTGTCTATAACATTAATGCTAAGAAACTTCGACCTAATAATTTGAATCTCACTTTTATTTGGCATTGTCATCTTGGTCATATAAATGAGAAGCGCATAATGAAGCTCCATAAAGATGGTCTTCTAAACTCATTTGATTTTGAATCATTTGAAACATGTGAATCTTGTTTATTTGGCAAGATGACAAAGGCACCTTTCACGACCAGAGGTGAGAAAGCAAGTGACTTATTGGCCCTTGTACATACGGATGTATGTGGACCAATGAGCACTTCGGCCAGAGATGGTTTTCAGTACTTCATAACTTATACTGATGACTTTAGTAGACATGGTTACATCTACTTAACGAGGCATAAGTCTAAATCCTTTGAAAAGTTCAAAGAATTTCAGAATGAGGTACAGAATCAACTTGGCAAGACAATTAAATATCCTACGATCAGATCGTGGAGGTGAATATTTGAGCCATGAGTTTGATGATCATCTAAAGCAATGTGGAATTGCTCCACAACTTACTCCGTCGGGAATACCTCAATGGAATGGGATGTCTAAACGACGGAATCAAACTTTATTAGACATGATTTGGTCAATGATAAGCCAATCTGATCTTCTATTATATTTCTGGGGATACGCTCTAGAAACAATGGCTTTCACTTTAAATAGAGTTCCATCAAAAATAGTAGAAATGACACCATATGAGATATGGACCAGGAAGTGCCCTGGATTGTCTTTTCTCGGGATATGGGGTTGTGAGGTATATGTAAAATGTTTGACGTCTGACAAACTCACACCCAAGTCGGATAAGTGCTTCTTTTGGGGGTATCCCAAGAAAACTAAAGGATATTACTTTTATAAGCGGGATGATGACAAAGTGTTTGTTGCCCGAAATGGTATCTTCTTAGAGAAGAGTTTCTTTCCAAAAGAGTCAGTGGGAGCAAGGTGCAACTCGAAGAAATTCAAAAAACATCTGAAAATGTTTCAACTCCTACTGAACCTCTACATGATGAACAAAATATTGTAGAACCTGTAGATGAGGCATCAGTCCTACGTAGATCTAAAAGGCCACGTCAATTACCTATAAGGTATGGGCATGACGTTTTATTATTGAATAATGGTGAGCCTAAACCTTATGAGGAAGCGATGGTGGACCCAGACTCGGAGTCATGGCTTGAAGCCATAAGATCCGAGATAAAATCCATGTATAGCAATCAAGTTTGGAACTTGGTTGATCCATCTGATGGTGTTAAAACCATCGAGTGTAAATGGGTTTTTAAGAAAAAAGATAGATATGGATGGAAATATTCATATTCATAAGGCACGACTGGTGGCAAAGGGTTTCAAATAAATTCAAGGTGTTGATTATGATGAAACCTTATCGCCTATCGCTATGCTTAAGTCTATCTAGATCATTCTAGCTATTGCTGCATATTTCGATTACGAGATATGGCAAATAGATGTCAAAACGGGTTTCCTAAATGGAAACCTAAGTTGGGATGTGTACATGACACAACCTGAGGGTTTTGTCAATCTACAGGAAGCTAGAAAGACATGCAAGCTTCAGAAATCCATCTATGGATTAAAGCAAGCATCTCGGAGTTGGAACATTCATTTTAATGAAGTGGTCAAAGGGTTTGACTCCATCTAGAATGAAGAAGAACCTTGTGTTTACAAGAAGGTTAGTGGGAGCAAACTTGTGTTTCTGATCTTATATGTGGATGATATATTACTGATCGGAAATGGTATTTCTATACTTGAATCTGTTAAAACTTTATTAAGAAATAGTTTCTATATGAAAGATTTAGGAGATGCGGTGTATATTTTAGGCATAAGGATCTATAGGGATATATCTAAAAGGCTAATTGGACTAAGTCAAGATATGTACATTGACGAGGTGTTGAAGCGGTTCAACATGCAAGATTCCAAGAAAGGTTTCTTGCCCATGTCAGATGGAATTAATCTTAGCAAGAATCAGTGCCCTTCGACATCTGATGAGCGAGAAAAAATTAGTAGAATTCTATATGCTTTGACTATTGGATATATCATGTATGTCATGCCTTGTACACGACTAGATGTGTCGTATGCTCTAAGAGTTACGAACAGATATCAGTCAGATCCAAGTGAAAGTCACTGGATAGCAGTCAAGAATATCCTAAAGTACTTGACAAGGACTAAGAATGAATTCCTTGTTTATGGTGGTGAGGAAGAGCTGGTTGTAAATGGTTACACTGATGCTAGCTTCCAAACCGACAAGGATGATTTCAGATCACAGTCTGGGTTTGTGTTTTATCTTAATGGAGGATTAGTGAGCTGAAAGAGTTCTAAGCAAGGAACAGTTGCTGATTCTACAACAAAGGCTGAGTACATTGCGACTTTCGAAGCTGCAAAAGAAGTCGTATGGATTAGAAAGTTCATTAATGAACTAGGTGTTATTTATAGTGCTTCCAGTCTAATGGATCTCTATTGTGATAATAGTGGAGCCATTGTACAAGCTAAAGAGCCTAGATCGTATCAAAAATCCAAACACATACTTCGACGATATCACATTATTCATGAGATTATTGAAAGAGGTGATGTGAAGATATGCAAAGTGCACACGGATTTAAATATTGTTGGTCCGTTGATAAAGCCTCTCCCGCAACCTAAGCAAGAGGTGCACACAAGATCCATGGGTATTAGATACATGTATGATTGACTCTAGTGCAAGTGGGAGACTGTTGGTGATATGCCCTAGAGGCAATCATAGAGATGATTGTATCACATCTATATTTATGAGTTATAGAATGAATGTTATTATGTTCCTGAATGAATTATCAGTTATAAAGATTAACAAATATGTGACTTGTTGGTGAAGCGCTTTAACTTATAAGATGTCATTCTAAATGTATCCTTAGTCGGATATCACTGGTCGGGACAGTAGTGGCTTATCGACCAGTACATGTATTGATTGATAACCATGTTTCACTAGCTATGAATATAGGGATATCGAATCAATAATGTGAACACATGTTGGAGAACATGGTGTTGGATTAACCCACCTTGAGATACTATTGAGATTGTTATAATTTTATGTGTCATCAGTTGGTCTCAAGCATTGATGATGTATAATCCTTAGATCTGAGATCAGCACGGTTGCCTACATGTGTAATAGTATACTTAGGGGTTGCCAAACGCTACTCTATAACTAGGTAGCTATAAAGGTAGCTTTCAGGTATGCTATGAAATATGCAGAGGAATGTGATTGGTCGGATATGGGATTTGCCCCTCCTAACATAACAGGAGAGATATCTTTGGACCCCTCGATGTGGTCGGATAAAGAAAGTGCATGACCGTGCCAGTAGTGGTTGAAGAGTCGACCATATGAAGTTATCTGTCACTTGATCGAGAAAGTATTGAACAGTCCATGGATAATAAAATATCTCACCTGGAGTTCAACAAGATATCGTGGGGCAAAGGGAGAATACACAGGCAGTTCCTTCAGTTCGACTAGATACGGATTGGTCATATGGAGATACGAGCTGGTCGTAGACCGATCGAACATAATCACTAACTGGTCGTAAGGAGTTACGAACTGGTTGTGACTAAATATATACTGGTTGTATAGAGATACGAGTTGGTCGTAAATGATAAGGACCTAGTCGTAGATCATATTGCATTAAGATTCGTCCAATATAATTTATGTGTATTCGAGAATTGTTATAGCATGCTAGGAACCGCTAACGACTCGTAGTCGGAAAGGGTTTCTGAGTCACAATCGATTACGCATGAACCTACAAGGTCACACACTTAACGGGTTGGAACAAACAAGCTCGGATAGGATCCGTCATGGGCTCTATATAAGGTGATGCATAAGACTGTTGGGACATGAGAGATGAACGACATGAGTTGTTCCACCGAAACCCTAGCTGTTATCTTCTTGAGAGCCCTATCGTGCGAGTTGGTGCTAGTACACCGGCGTACGGTGTTCCATCCCTGGACATGTGGATACCGTAGAGACGCTGTTGCGATTGCTGCTGTGCTGAACGAGGATGATCCACGATCTTCACACAGAACACGATTGGTTGCTAGAGGAGACGATTGATGACACCGAGGACGCTTAATGATCGACTATAACCACTACATCGACGCGCTCGATGTTGGACCAGGCTGCTCCAACTCTTCTTCAGCTGCGCTGCGCATCTAGTAGTAACGATCTATGATCTTTTGCTTGCATGGTTTTCCTGGCTTACGTGGTAGAATTTTTGAATTGCCAACCAGCGTAGCCTACCCGTATCCCTTTAGACTCGGCATGCTTCTCACTGGTGGTCGGTGGTTGGCGGGGTCTAGGGGGTCCGACTAGGGGTGGAGCTAGGGCCACCGCCCGACCTTGCCACATGGGACGATCTACCCACAGGGCAAGGTTGATCTTCCACAGGGAGAAACGAGGACGGCCCCGCTAGGCTTAAGGGCCGGGATGGGGACTCAGAGAAATTTTAAATATATTATTTTCTTTATAAATTACTGTTTTTTAATATGGGAGATGTGTTCTTTTCTTATATATTTAGACTAAAAGTTGAATATATATATATATATATATATATATATATATATATATATATATATATATATATGTTATGTTATAAGTTTCAAGCTATATTTTAGGAAAACGATATCAAAACAATTATAAATTAATAAATAAAATAACATTACTATTTTTTAAAATAACCTATTTTTAATCCCCCACGAGGTCCCCATGAGGACCGAGGATGGGGTCCATCTCCCTAGGAGGCCTAGCGGGGACCCGCCCCTGTTACTAGGGGTGAAAACGGATCGGATAGTTTCCGACCGATCCGGACATAAACGGATTTGGATTATCTCGGATCGGATTTTTCTCGGATAATTTTCAGATCGGAAACGAATTCATATTTTTTTGTCGGAAACGGAAACGAATACGGTAGGCATGCTATCCGGCGGATACAGATACGAATACAGATTATTCGGATAAGACAAAGTATGGATTTCGGCCCAAAAGAGAAAAGGAGATTTTAATTGATTTCCGAATTTCAGAAAATGCAACAAATCAAATAGCCTTTTAGAAAATAGCAAATATAGTTAAAACAAATCTAGAAAAAATCACAGAAATTCCTTGAATTATTTTGAACTTAATAAAATTAATTCCAACTTAAAGTTGATTTTTATTTTTGCACATAAATTATTTTTACTTTCGAAAAATAGGAAAACCCTTTTTAAATCCGAAAAATTCAAGAAATTAATTAAAATTTTATTTTTCACTTTAAATCCAATATAATCCCAGAAAAATCAATAAATTTTATTTTTAACATTAAAAACTTTGAAATTAAATGATTGACTTTATTTTATTATTATTTTTCTTGTTAACCAAGAAAACTCTTTTAAATCTCGAAAAATCCAATAAAATAATAACTTTATTAATTTTATTTTTGGTAACATACTTTGGGGTGTTACACTCATTTACGTATAAATTAACCATCCAGCCTGATCAATGTTAGTGTGAACTAAGTGTGAATACGTGATGACTTGTGACTTTGTGAATTATGACTTATGAGCTAAATATGGTAAATTAAGTGTTATGTTTGTGATGAACTAGTTAATACAGCTTGCTAGTGTCAATATTATGTGTGGTTACTAAAAGGAAAAAGTCCGGTTTACTCCCTCGAACTATCAGAAAAGTCTGGTTTACCCCCTGAACTACAAAACCGGTTATTTAACCCCCTGAATTTGTCAAATCCGGTCAAATAACCCCCCGTAGCGGTTTGGAGCGGTGGTTTTGGTGACGTGGCGGTGGTTTTGGTGACTAGGAGAGAGAGAGGCTGACTGGGAGAGAGAGACGTGAAAACCGGTGTACCCCTATCTCTAACTCGTGGGCCCCGCCTTTGCTTCTTGTCAGCATGTGTTTGACTAGTGTGAACGCTCCATCTCTCTCTATTTCTCCACCGCTCCTCCTTCCTTCTTTCTATCCCCAATCCCCTCACCGGTTCGCCAGTTCGCCACCATGAGCACCACTTCGGCCACTACTGCCGCCGCACGCCACGCCACGTTCGCCGCGCCACGACCTCGTCGCGCTTCTCCATCTCTGCCGCACCACTCGCTTGCCCGTGAACATCTGCTTGTAGACATCATCGGCACGCGCAGCCACGACGAACAACGAGAACCGCCAATGCCACGCGATCACGACGCCTCGATGAAGACTGCTGCGGCAGGAGGAACGCGTCTTGAGGATCACGATAGCCACCGGCGGTGTCCCCGGCGGAGGCCATCGTGGATGTAGAGCATCGGGGCGTGGCCCCGACGAGAAAGCCCACGCGTCTTGCGCCATGAGGAGGCGTCGCGGCGGGAAGGAAGACGGCACGGCGGGGTTGGGCTTGCTTGCCTCTACGGAAGGTGAGGCGGAGAGGAGGAGGAGGTAGGGAGCATGAGGACAGGAAGGCGATGTCGGAGAGCGGCACGGTGGTGGAGAAAGGCGAAACGCCGCCGCGCCAGCGTGTGTTGAGTCCGCTTGATGGAGAAGAGGTAGTAGTGGTGGTGCGGGTGCGAGGTGGGCGAGGTCGCATCGGGTCTGCGGCGAAGCGGCAAGCCGAGGACGAAGCGTGATGTCGCCCCGCACGTCGGGCCGACGCCATCGAATATGAGCGCCCGCCGAGCGAGCCGGGCGTGTGATTTCTTGCGTTTATGGCGCCCGATTCGAAACTTGAAGCGAACAAGCGGCGGCGGGGCAGGCGCGCTGAGCGACGACCCGGACGAGGACGTGGACGACGGCGCGGAGGACTGCGGCAGTGGCTTGTTGGAGCAGCGGACGAGGGGGAGAGCCACTTGGCGTGCATGAACTCGGGCTTGCGACTTGCAGATGGCGGCGGAGGTAGTAGAGTAGTCGGAGGGGAGGAAGAAGATGGTGGTTTTCACGTCTCTCTCTGCCAGTCAGCCTCTCCTGTCTCTCAGTCACCAAAACCACTGCCACGTCACCAAAACCACCGCTCCAAACCGCTACGGGGGGTTATTTGACCGGATTTGACAAATTCAGGGGGTTAAATAACCGGTTTTGTAGTTCAGGGGGTAAACCAGACTTTTCTGATAGTTCAAGGGAGTAAACCGGACTTTTTCCTTACTAAAAATATGAACAATTCATGAATGTTTGCATTAAATAAACTAGTTATATATTTTCATTATTTTCTAGCACACAATTCAACGGGTTTTCATGTTCCGAAAAAGATCCGTGACCGTATTCGTTTCGATTCGTATTCGCTCCGTACTGTATTCAATATTATTCGTATCCGGGGTATTCGTATTTGTATCTGGATCCAAAAAAAAAATATGATAGAGTCATTATTATTCGTTCATATCCGATCCGTTTTCACATCACTCGTTGCCACAACTAGATGGGCTGCTTTGATGACGCCCGCCCGCTCGGTTGGTTAGGTAATGAAAAGGAAATAAAGCGGCGAAACAACTGAGCCGACTAGACCTCCCGCGGCCCACCATCAACAAGTGCGAGTGCGAGTGCGCGCGCGTCGTGGCCAGTGTTGCTGTACCACGTAAAGCGCATGAGCGATCGACAGAGCGAGTGGTGATGTCAGGTGCCGGATCGCTAGCTCATTGGAGGAGCTACGGGGGAACGAAATTCTGGTGCCCACTACTGTAAAAAAAAAAAAAGCAATATCTCCGATCGGAAGGAATCGATCGATCGGCCACTCCTATTAATTAATCTTGGGCTAACCGTGCTATGATTGTTTACCTAGTCGTGCGGATATGTTCTTCGTTAAAGTCTATTGCAAAAGAGAAAGAAGAGATACACACTAAGGCTCTGTTTGGTACGGCTCTACTCTAAGTTTTTGCTGCTTCAACTCTAACTTCACTCTTGGATCCACTCCTATGAGAAATTAGAGCAGTCTGAGTTGGTGTTTGGTTAGAAAGTTAGATCCAACTCCAGAAATTAGATGGATCATTGTAAAAAGACTGTACTACCCATGTTTTATGACTTGTGACCTTTTTTATTGCTTAACTTATAATAGTTTAATAAGTTGATTTCTATCATACTGTGTGCTTTTATTTTAAATTTTTTTTGGCCATGTTATGCCCTGCAGTGCCATCTTTTTTGCCCACATTCAAAAAAATTACTTGAAAAAAATTAAATACAACATAGATAAACATACAAAGTTCATAACAAAAGTTATAATTCAATGAGTATCTTCTCTAAAAAAAATTAATGAGTATCATAACAATAGTCCATAAGAGAGGCAAGGAGGCAGGAGATGTCATTCACAATTCTCCTCATCTTTATTAATCAAAGCTACTGTTCCAAGTCCGAAAACCACTACATCAAACAACAACAATGAAAAGAATAAAACATCCAAGGGCAGCTCGCCCAATTCAGCTTCTACAATTCTCTGAGGCTTGCCCGCCTCTCGTACGTTGACATTGATCTATCTCCTTCTCCATAAACCTGTATAAACAAAACATAAATGATTATTTAGAACTACTACTACTGCCAGCTAACACAAACAAGAAGATGGAGGCTAACCGGTACCCACTGAACACTGGTCCAACTACAGGAACAGAACAACTACACAAACCAAAAGTATGAACACTGAACTGAACTATTACTAGAGATCTACACATAATAAGAACTAAATACTAACAGAAAACACAAACTTATCATGAGCAATTGACAAACAGAGATAATCAACAAATAACACCACAGGATTAATAAGCATCTAAACTCACAAATCACATGGGTCGGGGAAGAAGGGGTCGGTGGAGATTTCGCGAGTGAGGAAGCAGGGTGGACGCGGTCGCCAGCATTGGTGTCGAAGCAGAGAGGGTGGTGGCGCGGCTCGACTTGATGGCATAGTGGATCGACACCGGAGCGAGGTCGACGGCGGTTCCTTGCGGCGGCTGTCGTCGGGGTCGGGGTCGTGGCCGGTGTCGACGACGGAGGAACAACAAAGAAGGGGCGAAAGAAGAGGCGCTGGTGGTGTGCGACCCGACCTTGGACTTGCGGATCTCGCCGAAGGAGCTGAAGGCGGCCTCGAGGGAGCGGTCGTTGGTGGTCCAGGCGAGGCCGCCAGCGAAGCAGTAGTACTCAACAACGTCCGACGCCGCCATGCCCCACCTCCCACCGGAACCTCACATGAAGCAGATCCAGCCTCTGCGGATTTCTGTGGTGAGGGGGCTGCGAAGGGGTGCGAGGAGTCTGGGGGCGACGGAGTTCGGCGGCGAGGGAGTCTGGGGGCGATGGAGTTCGGCGGCGCGGGTCTCCAGGCCGGCGATGAGCACCTCCGGCCGACGGCGCCTAGGGTTTGGAGGGGAAGATGTAGGGGCGAGAGAGAGAGAGAACAGAGGGGATGTGGCTTGAGTTGGGAAGGATGTGGGTGACTAAGGGGGCGAAACGGTGGGGGCGAGGGGGTTTTGTGGAGTGACAAAGGTGGGTAATTACCCTCTAACTCTAAGGGTATTTTGATAAGAGAGTTGCTTCTCCTTGCGGGGAGCTGGTGGAAGGTTGCTCTAAAATATTGCACTACGGGCTGCTCTGCTCTCGGTTGCTTCAACTCCAAAAAATTTATGGAGCAACCCCGTTTAGCACAGCTCCACCCACTCCAACTATGAAGCTAGGAGTTGGAGCCATACCAAACAGGACCTAAAGCAACATTGTAAAGCCAGCTTACGGTACCATCGTCCCCTTCAACCTCAGTCAGTCATCTGGTCACTACTTGACAGTTATAGCTACAATGTTATACATTACAGTGCCATTAGTTCGCAACGGTGGGATACGAGAGGTCAAGAGGACATGAAAAATAGTGCATTACTATCTTGTACAATTTTGAAACTACAGAAGTGACACTAATTAAACTAAGGATGAAAGGGGCTTGTTCTCGTCGACGTCGACGGCGAAGTCCCGGCATGCATGATGGGATCATTACCAAACTCCGGTAGTCCGACAGAGCGGTCGGTTGTTGGTGATCTTGCACGTACACCACCATGCTGCTCAGGGAATACAAAGTCCAAGTATCGAGCGTGCAAAACCGTTCCAAAACTCTATTGGATCTCATGCGCAACTGAGTTAATTTCTGGAAAGAGAAGGCAAAGAAAAGGGGCGCGACTAGCGCTCGGATGCACAGTCCGAGCGCCAGCTCCATACGTCACTGCAACATCTACGGACACAGTTACAACATCTTCGAACAATAATTGCAACATCTCTAGACAACAGTTGCAACATCCCAGGATAACGGTTGCAACGTTACAAATCAAAACAAAGCACCTCGAAAAAAAACGCGTTGGAAAAAAATTGCAACATCGCTGTGAACAGTATACAACATTTTTTTCTATAGATGCAACATTTTTTCTACATATGCAACAATTTTTTTCTACGAGTTGCAACATCTCAAAGAACAATATACATCATTCTTTTCAATGGGACGCAACATTTTTTTCTCAGCATTTCTAGCAGCAAGTGCTCTGCTGAGAATCAACATGTTTCACTTAGGGAAAGATTTGCGAGTCACGTCACTGCCACCCCTGGGAAGAAGAAGAAGAAGAAGAAAGAAGAAGAAGAAGAAAAGGCTACAAAAACACAAAGCTCCAAATCGATCGAAAGATATACAAGTTGCCTGGTTCGAATAGGTTTCAAGCCAAACAAAGTAGGAATTTTTTTTTTGAAATAATACATTTTTTAAAACAAATTACAAAACTAGGTTATCATCTCAAAAAATTGCAAAAATAGGTTCCTGTCGCCATTTCAAATGGCGACAGAACCTATCGCCATTTGAAATGGCGAGGAACCTCAGACATCTGAGGCGGGTTCTGCCGCCATTTCAATTAGCACTGAGAATATATGAATTTTAAATATAGCAAATAAACTCAAAAATTACAAAAAATTTTGTAGAGTATCCAGATAGAGTGTTCTTGCTTGTGTAATTTTTTCATAATTTTATCCATTATGAATTTGTCTCTAAAATTCATTTAAGTATACTATTTGTAGAATTTGTAAATATACCAAATGAAGTCCAAAAATTATGAAATTTTTGTGAACACTTCTTACATAGTGTAATTGTTTGTGTAATTTTTCAAAATTTTATATGCTCTGAAATCATCTCTAAAATTCTGAATTTAGGTTTCCGATACAGTGTACTTAATTGTATACCCTTAATTGTTGAGATAATTTCATAGCATATAAAATTCTGAAAAAATTACACAAACAAGTTCACTATGTAAGAAGCGTTCACAAAAAATTTCATAATTTTTGGACCTCATTTGGTATATTTACAAATTCTACAAATAGTATACTTAAGTGAATTTTAGAGACAAATTCATAATGGATAAAATTATGAAAAAATTACACAAGCAAGAAAACTCTATCTGGATACTCCACAAAAAAATTTGTAATTTTTTAAGTTTATTTGCTATATTTAAAAATTCATACATTCATGTCGCCAATTAAAATGGCGACAGAACTCGCCTCAGTGTAGGGGTTCCATCGCCATTTCAAATAGCGACAACAGGAATCTATTTTTGTAATTTTTTTAGATGATAACTTAGTTTTGTAATTTTTTTAAAAAAATGTATTATTTAAAAAAAAATTCAACAAAGTAGTACTAGTACATACTAGTGCTACTACCAAGAACCAAGAAAACTTGCAATACAACCTCAGATCACAGAAAACTTGCAATAATTGTTAGCACCACCACTACACAAGAGCAAATCGAAACAAAGAATAACAAACCAGGAAGAAGTCGAAAGAAAGAAGCAAATCGAGTTGCTACTCTCATATGAACAAGAGAACAGAAAATACATAAAGAGAGCAGCCAAAAAGCAAGTGGAAGAAGCAGGCGATGGGGAGGGGGGAATATATGTGAGAAAGAGGTGATGGGGATGAATATATGAGAGAGAGAGTCAGGAAGAGCCAATCCAGTGAGAAAGAAAGAAGAAGCAAGGGGGAACTGGGTACCAACTACCAAGTAGGAGAAGCAGGCTACGGGGGTGGATATATTTGAGAAAGAGAGAGAGTCAGAAAGAGGCAATCCCGTGAGAAAGAAAGAAGCAAGGAGGGGAAGACGAAAGTTATCTTGGATAGTTGGACTGCAAGTAGCGCAGCATTTTCGTTAGGTAAATGGCAATCCATGTCCGAGCGGCCATAAATAAAATGCGCAAGGGCGGTAAGTTGCATCTTACCTGGCTAGTTTGCTCATTTACCCATTAGTTAAGTACTAATTGACAAGAAAGCGATGTGGTACACCACAGTGAAATCCGTGATTAAACTTGCGAGTTAATCTGCTCCCAACACCAGTTAAAGTTCCATAACGAGGGCCGGGGGCGGGGGGCGGGGGGCGGGGGGCGCGGGCGCACTGAGCCATAGCAAATTTAACGGACGATCCAATTCCCACCAACAACATAGTATGTCGCGCAGCCCAATCGATCACCTTATCTTTGCAGTCATCCATAGGTTTTGTTTGTCTCGAGCCGTCAGCTGACGGTTTTGTTTGTCTCGAGCCGTCAGCGTCGGCTGACGGCTCAAGCCTAAGAGTGTCTGATAATACATTTCGCTACCGCCTATAGTTATTTACACGCGTAGGTTTTTTGGCGACGATGAAAGTGAATGAAGAGAGAAAAAGATATTGTCTACAATCTCAGAATCGACTATAACATAATAAACAAGAAAAACATTAAAAGATTGTATGTTCTATAAAGACAACTAAAAAGACAATGATAAATGCATGCATTGTATGAAATTGTCTTTAAGATCGCTCTACAAGTGACATAGAGAGTTCTTATAGGCATTGTTATATACCATTATACATACCTTAATAGACGAAACGCAGAGAAGATACAGTACTAGTACTACTATTTTCTCGGGTTCTTTGTCCCGTATTAGTTCAATGCATTTGCTACGGGATAAAAAAATCATAGTCCCATCATGATGGGTCATCAACCTGCTCAACGATGTGATCTGAACTATGGATATCCCGCTCGCTGCTCTAACGGATGTTAGAAAAGACAGATAAGACGAACAACCATAACTCAAATTTTTAATTAGTAGAAGTTTCTGGAGCCGCGCGATGCACATGCTCCCTGCCGGGCGGCTGGGCACACGTGTCTCTTAACGCTGCCGCTTGACTTTGCTGCCAACCTGCCTTAGCCCCGTCGCCATCCTTCACCCAATTTCCAGCAGAACGTGTCTTCCGTTTTTGTTTTGCAGATAAAAAAAATCCTTCTCATGAGCCTGGCAAGTATAGCAACTTCTACTGGCTATCTCCGGATAAAATCATAAATATTCTTAAACGATTTCTATTTTGACATCTATATATTATCTTATTAAAGCAAAGAAAAAAGAAGCCACCACGTTCGCTTTTAAAGGCTGAAAGTTTCCACGCTAATTGGAGGAAAAGGATAAAGATCTATACTATTGTTCGTGGTGGGTTCAGATTATAATGGTCTAGATTAAAAGAAATGGTTTATGTCAAGTAACAAAATAACTTAAATTCAGAATAATAAAATAAAATAAGCAATTTGATTTCCATACGAATTCATAGGTAAAATACCTAAATAAATTATTAAATCAAAGAAAAAAAGAAATGATCACGTTCGCTCTCAAGGGTTGGAAATTTCCACGTCTCCTCCTCCTGTCCCCCTCGTCCTTCATAGCTCCACCTCCTGCTCCCTCCTCAGTCCAACCAACCACACGCGCAGCGTCTAAAGAAGTCACCGACGCCACATCGCTGCCAAAGAAGTCGTTTGTGCGCCCGTCCGCTTCCTCCTCCGGATCTCACTCCTCCCATCCTCCTCGTCTTCCACGGCCACCAACCACCAGAGATGTTCGTTTTTCATCCATTCCCGCTCCCAAATCTCGATATGTTGCTCATGATTTGTGTTGAACTCTCAAATGTGTTGAATTGTCGAATTTGACCTCTTTTTGTGTGTTATTCTCTTGTTGAAAACTTAATTTGTTTGTGTGTGATGAACTATGTCGGTTTGAATCTCCATTTTAGTTGTTGAACTTGAACTACCCCTTGTCTATTGCTTGCATGTGCCTTTTGTCTTTGTGATGACCTGCTGAATGAAATAAGGTGTGAAGGGCACAAGGGCATGCCCACGAACGACGTGCATAGGTGAGGTTCTCTGTCCGTCGCCCTTCGAGGGCATGCCCGTGGGCGAAGAAATAGCTAGCGGGCATGGGTATGGGTGAGCACTACCCATGCCCGCTGCGTCCGATTGCCATCCCTAGCTGAGAGGGAGCGGTTAAGAATTGGACTTGCTGTTGGAAGTTAAAGCAAAAAAAGTTGGGGCAGTGAGAAGAGATAGAATACACGGTTCGGTGGGACCGCCGGCGTGTGAGGGAAGATAAATTCAAGATAGGTTGTTCATGGTACAACAGTGTATGCGTGGGCAAGATACTCTAATAGCGTGTAAAGTAATAAGATAATTTGACACACATATAATCAACGTATTGCTTGAGATTAAATAGAGATACATGTGCATGCATACATTTAGGAAAAAAGTAACTAATGGAGGAAGAATATAGGTATACAGTTACATGATCCATACGTTTTTAAAAAACCCTAATAACTTATTATGCTCATTGGTTTTCTTCCAGCAAAACTCGCTGACCAACTGCCTATCCTACCTCGTCTACCTTTTTGACAGCCTATCTTTTTTCTCAGTAGAGTCTTTCAGTGGCATGTTTCAGTTCTCTTCCCCATTACTTAGAAAAAAATGAGCTACCGATTCAGGTACAAGATACAATCATTACCGCCTGAGCAATTAGACAGCCAACTCGTAATTGCTTCAATTATGTTTCTCAAGTGTTTTTTCCTTTTAAGTTTCTATTGTTAGTTCTAATGTTTTTTATGTCTTAAAAATCTAAATAGGTCATAAGATACGTAAATATATTCTCAATCATATAAATTAGATTATTTGATATACAAACTATAAAACAAATCTAGCCGTGCAAATACACTGACCACCCTGCTAGTTATGTCTATGGCAGCAGAATGTTCGGTACGCTTCCTGTAATAATGTTTGTCTCCTAATTTTTTTCTAGAATGCTGTTTTGAGCATATGTTGCGCAATTTCTTCAACAGTGACGCTTACACTTTATTTATGGGAAATAGGCACAAAAGGGGTAGTACGTATCTGGTTGTGTAATATCTGTTAATATCCATTTGGTATGCAGGTTCCATCCTTAGACTGGTCTGCTTTCTTGCTAGTTATAATCATCATTTCAATCAACACGGCCAAAGGGAATGAAAGGGAGGAAGCAAAGGATGGTTAGGCCAATTTTGAACAGAAGTCAAAAGATTTCCGACCATGGACTTTTCCAGCAAGTTGACAGAGACAATCAATTCCCCGAAGAAACTTTGGGCTCCCATGGCCGAGTGCCTACACAATCACAAGTCAAAACCGAAGCACGCCACGCCGCTCCCTTACCTCCCTACTACGATGTCCTATCGTCCCCCACCTCACCTCACCTTACTCTTTCTTCACCTCCACCATTGCTGCTTGGGGTGTAAGCGCTCAGGAGGCCAGCCTTACGCACCAAATGGCTTAGATATCATATAGCTCCTGAAAAGGCCAAACAAGAAGCCTTCTTCCCTGCTCGGCGCCATCACTATAGTTCTGCTTGGTTCTATGGGGCATTTCTTCATGCCACGCACCACCACATGGCCATGCTGTTTCTTCCTCTGCATGTTAGTCCACCTGCTCTTCTTGACTCCAGCCAACTCCCTCGGCCAAAGCTCCTGCAACCCAGGTGATTTTAATGCGCTGAAGGGCTTCGTCAAAGGTCTCGGCGGAGGAGGCATCAGCGGCTGGACCGTCCCAAACGTGACCACCGAAGCGGCCAACTGCTGTGCATGGCTCGGTGTCACGTGCGACGACGGTGGCCGGGTCACCGGGCTGGACCTCCAGGGCAGGAAACTGAGGGGCGAACTGGCGCTTTCGCTTGCACAGCTGGACCAGCTCCAGTGGCTCAACCTCTCCAACAACAACCTCCGTGGTGCCGTCCCAGCACCCCTGTTCCAGCTCCATAGGCTGCAGCGGCTCGACCTCAGCAACAACGACCTCACAGGCACATTCCCGGACAACATGTCGCTCCCGGTTATTGAGGTCTTCAATATATCCTTCAATTTCTTCAACGGCTCCCATCCCAAGCTCCGTGGTTCACCACAGCTCACGGTGTTCGATGCGGGGTACAACACGTTTGGAGGGCACATTGATACAAGCATCTGTGAGTCGTCTGGAGCTATCCGTGTAATCCGGTTCACGTCGAATCTCTTCACTGGGGAGTTCCCAGCAGGCTTTGGGAACTGCATGAAGCTCGAGGAGCTATATGTTGACCTCAACAACATCTCTGGGAGGTTGCCAGATGATCTATTCAGGTTGCCATCTCTGAAAAACCTGTCTCTGCAGGAGAATCAGCTCGCTGGTAGGATGAGCCCAAGGTTCGGCAATCTCTCCAGCCTTGTTAAGCTGGACATATCTTTCAATTTGTTCTGTGGATACCTTCCAAATGTTTTCGGTAGCCTTGGCAACTTGGAGTACTTCTCTGCACAGTCCAACTTTTTCAGGGGACCATTGCCTTCCTCGCTGTCCAATTCGCCATCGCTGAAGATGTTGTACCTGAGGAACAATTCTCTGACCGGAAAGATCAAACTGAATTGCTCGGCAATGGCAAAATTGAGCTCGCTTGACCTTGGCACAAATAAGTTCATCAGCACAATTGATAGTTTGTCAGACTGCCATCATCTGAGAAGCCTGAATCTTGCCACAAACAACCTTAGTGGAGAAATCCCTGCTCGTTTCAGGAAGCTTCAATTGCTAACCTACATCTCACTTTCAAACAATAGCTTCACAAATGTGCCCTCAGCATTATCTGTTCTTCAAGACTGTCCAAGCCTAACGAGCCTCGTGCTGACAAAGAACTTCCATGATGGGAAGGCCTTGCCAATGACTGGAATACATGGCTTTCATAACATCCAAGTGTTTGTCATTGCTAATAGCCATCTTTCAGGATCAATACCACCATGGCTAGCTAATTTCACACAATTGAAGGTGCTGGATTTGTCATGGAATCAATTGGCTGGGAATATTCCTGCATGGATTGGTGATCTTGAGCTTCTATTTTATTTGGATCTTTCTAACAATTCACTTACTGGAGGAATTCCAAACAGTTTGTCAAGCATGAAGGGGCTTCGTACATGTAACAGCTCACAACAATCCACGGAGACTGATTATTTTCCTTTCTTCATTAAAAAGAACAAGACATGCAAAGGATTACAGTACAATCAGGTTAGCAGCTTCCCACCTTCTGTAATTCTCAGCCATAACAAGCTCATAGGTCCCATGTTGCTGGGCTTTGGAAGACTCAAGAACCTGTATGTCTTGGACCTCAGTAACAACCAGATTTCTGGTATCATTCCTGATGATCTATCAGGCATGTCGAGCTTGGAATCCTTAGATTTGTCACATAACAATCTCACTGGAAGCATCCCTTCCTCACTAACAAAGCTGAATTTTCTATCAAACTTCAACGTGGCGTACAATAATCTGACAGGTCCGATTCCATCAGGAGGGCAATTCTCTACATTCACAAGTTCTGATTATGAGGGGAACCCCAAACTCTGTGGCATCCGCTTAGGCCTACTCCAATGCCATTCAACTCATGTTCCTGCCATGTCTGCAACGGAAAATGGAAAGGACAAGGGTGTCATATTAGGAATAGCTATTGGTATTGCACTTGGAGCAGCATTTGTTTTGTCTGTTGCTGTTGCACTTGTGTTGAAGAGTGGCTTCAGAAGGCAGGATCATTTAGTAAAGGCTGTTGCAGATACAAATGGAGTCCTCGAGTTGGCTCCAGCCTCACTGGTTCTTCTGTTTGAGAACAATGATGATAACAAGGCGCTGACTATCAGTGACATCTTGAAATCTACAAACAACTTTGATCAGGCTAACATCATTGGTTGTGGTGGCTTTGGTCTAGTGTACAAGGCAACACTACCAGATGGAGCAACGATGGCCATCAAAAGACTATCAGGTGATTTTGGTCAGATGGAGTGTGAGTTCAAAGCAGAGGTGGAGACTTTATCAAAAGCTCAACACCCTAATCTTGTGCTTCTTCAAGGTTACTGCAGGATTGGCAGTGATAAGCTCTTGATCTACTCTTACATGGAGAACGGCAGCCTAGATCACTGGCTTCACGAAAAGTCTGATGGTCCATCTAGATTAAGCTGGCAAAGAAGGCTTCAGATAGCAAAAGGAGCAGCAAGAGGTCTGGCGTGCCTGCATTTGTCATGCCAACCGCACATACTCCACCGTGACATCAAGTCAAGCAACATACTTCTGGATGAGAAGTTTGAAGCTCATTTGGCTGATTTTGGGCTTGCTCGGCTTATTTGTCCCTATGATACACATGTGACAACTGACCTAGTTGGCACATTAGGCTACATCCCCCCAGAGTATGGTCAGTCTTCAGTAGCCACTTTCAAAGGTGATGTTTATAGTTTTGGCATTGTTCTTCTGGAGTTATTAACTGGGAAGAGGCCTGTAGATATGTGCAAGCCGAAGGGAGCTAGGGAGTTGGTCTCGTGGGTTATACATATGAAAGAGGAACACCGTGAAGCTGACATATTGGACCGTGCAATGTATGATAAGAAGTTTGAGATGCAAATGATGCAGATGATTGATATTGCTTGTTTGTGCATAAGTGAGTCGCCTAAATTGAGGCCATTAACCCATCAACTAGGTCTATGGCTTGACGATATTGGTGCTAGCAGTGAAGCAACAAAGTGAGGCAAGTTCAATAACAGCAACGATTGTGGAAATCCTTGTATTTAATTTCTCCTCTATCAGATGAATTTTCTCATAGTGAAGGATGTAAGATAATGAATGATGATTGTATACAAAATAAGACATGCTTCATGGGAGTCTAACTTGCTACTACCTCCATTCATAAATACTTGACGCTGGAACACTCAGATTCTTTGCTCCGGACGTCAAGCTTATAAATACGGAGGGAGTAATTCAATAACAACAAAACATTTGTGTTAGGTCGTCTGCAGTAAATGCAATTTTCTGAAAGCTCATGCAAATGTGTTTGCTTCTTTCTATGCTTTGGTCTGAACTCTAAACTCTTGTACGTAGTTATGGTTATGGGAGTTGTTCCATGGAAGGACATCTAAATGTTTCTGAGTAGTTTGAATAGGTTTGGACACAGTTTACAGTTATGTTACCACCCATTTCCTGCACTATCTTAGCCAACTTACAGTTTATTGTTATGTTGTTTTGGAAGCTAATCAAAATTTTAAACAATAGCTAAGTATAATATAATCAAAATGGCTGATGAACAAGGAAGGAACAAACATAAATTGTGGATCTATGTATGAAACTGTACCTTCCGCTGCAAGCTTCAATTTTTTTTACTAGCGTTTCAGATAAATGATTTGAGATCAAAGCAGGTTGTCCTTGGCTCCTTGCCTTAGTCCTGGCTTGCCAGTCCCGAATTGTCTGGTGGCAACAAAAGAAAGGACAACATCAGTTTTCACCCGGAAAATCTGCTCTTCTTGGTAGTATTTGTCAGCTATAATGCGGTTGACTAAACGTTCCTACCAGGAATTTAGAATTTACTTCCACTCGTTGTGTTTAACTCAGGTACATGAATACATGATACAAACAGAGACAAAAAAAAAAGGAAAGCAACTTTGTGTGCGATACATACATACCTGAGTAGTAGTCGTTGGCTCTGGCATTCGGTCGAACAGGTGACGTGCGTGGGTGGTGACTCTGATTGAATCTGAGCCACCCCCGGATCGGCCCCTGAACCCGGCGGGTGTACGTCCCCTTCCCCCGTGCGCCGCCACAGCGATGGACTGCGCCATCGGTAGCCGTGGTCGTCGTCCACGGCGCTTGGACGTCACGGTCGCACTCGTACCACGCACGCGTACCAGGGTGGGGGTCTCCGGGAGAACGACGGCCGGGGCGTTGCAGGCTCGATGGAACCTTGCGGCTTTCCGCTTTCGGTGCATCGCATCAAGAGGACAGCCGCGGCGGAGGGAGTCGGTCGCGGGAAGCAATCACGAACCGGCCGCCGGCCGGCTCTACGCCGCGGCGTTCGTCTCAGTGAAGTTCCAGTCGCGCTCGCGCCGACGCACAGGCCCAGCGAAGGCATCAGGCATGCCGCATCGCCGTTCTCCACGTTCGTGCGCAGGCCGGGGTCTTCGGCCCAACGGCTTCAAGTTGCAAGATACAAGCCGAGCCAGCACGGCAGGAGAAAGCAGCGCAGGGTTCGTGTCAGAATAGCAAAATTGGACAAGAAAACGACCCATTAAGTTTTTTTTTTGAACTTAAGAAACCGGCCCACTAAACATGGTGTAGCTGTGCAACTTTCTTATTGGACCTTACCGATGCCCAGCCTCTTCCTTTTCCTTTTCCTTTTCCTTTTCCTTTTTCTTTTTCTTTTCCTTTTCCTTTTCATTTTTCTTTTCTTCTTTTCTTCTTCTCATGAAAGTTACCAGCTTACCATTTACCACCGCAAGCTGTGTATGTATGTATCAGTGGGGCACGACTTTTTTAAAAAAAATTCGTCATAACTCACGGCAGCTCGCAGTCACACTCACATGCAAGTAGTAGTACCTTATAAATCGCCATAATAATAATAGCTTTTTAATTTCCAAAATCTCCACATGTATGTAAAAAAAAGCACACTTGGAAGAAATAAGGTACCCGTAGAATCCACAAGCCGAAGAGTACAAGTGGCTGCTGCCTGCCTGCTGATGCAAAGAAAGACTGACCTGAAGACGCGAACGATAGAACAGCTGGAGGCGGCCTTCATGTACTCACATCTACACTTCAGTGCTCCCTCTCGCGTCCGGCCGGAGGGTAGGACCCGAGCATGGCGCCGGCGCTGGCCCTCAGCACGTACTGGTGGTGGGCGGCAGCGATGGCACAAGAGAGTGGCCACGGCGTTCAGACCAGGTTCTAGCGACCAGGCCATGACCGCTCGGCGGCACGCACTTGCCCGTCGGTCGGCGACAGCGGTGGCGTGGACTTGCTAGCATCCGGGGGGATGGCTGCTGCTACCTGCGTCGAATAGTACCCGGACGTTCGTGGGAATTACGTCTGTCGGCTGTACGTACGCGGCCCGGACGTTGGTGGGAATCAGAGCTGGGCATTGGATCGTCTTGCGTCGCGATGCGGTCCGGTCCATCGTCGCCGGACCGCGCGTCGTCTGCGTGCCGGCTCGGCGGTCGCCAGCCGCGTTGCGTCAGATCGCCCACCTCGTCTTCGATCAGGCCCAGGCACGGCCCAAAACCCGTCGTGCCAGGATCGTGTCGTGCCAGTCCAAGTCCAACCTAAAATAACTATAGACAACAGAGGCGGCGATGACGGCAGCAACCGCCATCTTGATTCCTCTCGGCCGGAGGAGAGCCGGAGAGGGAGGAAGGCGGCGCGTGGGGAGGAGAGAGCCAGAGAGGGGGGGAGGAAAGCGGTGCTTGGGGAAGGGAGAAATTTAGGGTGGAGGGCTGGAGGCGGTGTGTGGGATTGGGGATATGGATTAGCCGGGATGGAGGTTAGGGTTGGGCCAGTAGTAAGGAAGAAGAACGGGATTGGGCGGACTATCGGTAGGAGAGGATAGGATTGGGCGGTAGGAAGGATTGGAGGATTGGGCTTTTTAAAGACGCGGTCTTGGGTCCAATCACGGTCTAAATGGCCGTCTTGCGTCTTGCGTCTTGTCAACGAGCCGTGTTCTCAGGCTCAGTCCGACCCGACGTTCGTGTCGTGCCGGCCCGGTCTGGACGTGTGTCGTATCGTGCTGTACTTAGACCGTGCCGTACTGATCGGACTTTAAGCCCGCCTAAAAAAACCCGACCCAGTCCCAACTCTAGTGGGAACTACGCCCCTGGGCTGGACGTATGCTGCCGAACGTTCGTGGGAAATGTGTCCGTGCGCTGAACGTACGCGAGCCGGACGTTCGTGAGATTGCGTCCCTGGGCTGGACGTACATGGGTCGGACGTTCGTAGGAATTGCCAATTGCGTCGGTGGGCTGGACGTACGTGGGTCGAACGTTCGTGGGAATTTTGTTTCAGGGCCAGACGTTCGTGGGAATTATGTCTCTAGGCCGAGACATGTTTCTTCTGGATAGCAGATTAGGCTCTAGGGTTGGCGGTTTGCAGATTAGGCTTTGTGGGTGGTGAACAGCCACGCGACGCGGAGTCGCGGAGCGCGATGGTAGTATCAATTTGATGTTTTTTTTTCCTGCAAATATCAGAATGTGCATGGTCTGATGTTTTTTTTCTGCGATCTTCAATCATATTCATAGTTCACGGCAGCCTCACGAAGTCATAGTCATGGTCCTCACAGACACAGGCGAGAAGGGGTTAGATACAGGGTTGGAGATCACAACTCTATAAACATGCAAGTAGTAGTTTATAAATCGCACATAATAATAATAATAACTCTTTAATTTCCAAATTCTCCATATGCATACATACATCAAGTTAAAAAAAACACGCGGAAGAAATAAAGCAAGCAAACATGGCAGACTCCGGGAGACCATTGCACGAGAAGTAATAATGCTGTAGATCAATCCACAAGCCGAAGAGCAGTAGCAGGTGATGCAAAGACTGAAACTCAAGGGGCGAACGATCGAACAGCTAGAGCATGTGCTGGAGGCGGCCTTGTTGTACTTATATCTACACTTCAGTGCCCCATCGCGCGTCCGGCCGGAGCGGCGGACTTAGGCGTTGCTCCGGTAGGAGCCGAGCTTGGCGGCGCTGGCCCTCAGAACGTACTGGTAGTAGGCGGCGGCGAAGGCGGCGCCGATCAGTGGCCCCACCCAGAAGATCCACTGCACAAAACAAACGACAATGGCACAGATAATTAATTGATGTCATCCGTTTGTACTTGCACTTGGCACGCAGTAGCGCACTCACTATTGACGTTTAGCATAATGTAAGATATCCTGAGCAACTTTTATTACTTATCTTCTAACGATTTGATTTGTTATTTTTGAAGAAGCATAGTTAAATGATTGATCGTGCCATGGTGTACAACAAGATGTAGGTACCTTATTGCGTCGAGTGAATGCATATGCCAGACATAAGTTCAACAAGTACAGTAAACAAATCGATCGAATGATAATAGCTTAATTGGGGGTGACACCGACTAGCTGTTTAATTTTGGCCAGCCTTATCCTGATTCCTGAGCCGTTCGTTTACATTAGACTATTCATGCGTTTGTTAGCTAGCTATTAAGAATGCGAAGTTAGTCAAACATATCCCGTGTCGTTGTCAGTTTAGTCTTGAGTTATCAAGTACTAATCGATTGTGAGTTGTGACCAGAGCGAAGTAATAGTTGACAAATTATGCTAGTTCTTGACTAGACAGTAGCATATATAGCATGTATTTGTCAGGATATTTTGTGTACGTACTTGGTCATCCCAGGCCTTGTCCTTGTTGTAGATGACCGCGGCCCCCAAGCTCCTCGCCGGGTTAATGCCGGTGCCGGTGATGGGGATGGTGGCAAGGTGGACCATGAACACCGCGAATCCAATTGGGAGAGGAGCCAACACCTGAAGAGATCGATAAGCGTAAAGCAATTCATATCAAATCATCAACCGATCACAGTTGTATTTTAGCAGGTTGATCCGTTTGATCAGAGTAATTATCCTAATCTAAGAAAACACTAGTAGCTAGTGACAAAACAAAGCACCCGTTTTGTTCCAAGACCAACACAAAATTCTGAACTTGTGGTCCTAGAAAGGGATGGTTCGACAAATCTAGAGGAAAAATACGAGCAGGAAACTATCGTTTCACCAGAAATTTCTATTGGGTTTTTGCGCTTTGTTCCTACTTCCTATCCACGGAATATATATCCTCATTAAGTGACAATCATTTGCGATTTGCCACCTCACATTTGCTGTACGTAGACGACGACGGCAAGGCAGACTGGGACTACTGACAAGTGTTGCCTACGCGAGAGAATCTTCATAGCTGCTAATTGGCATGCAACGCATCGATCCGGCAAGAAGAAACATCTGCACATGTGCCTGATGTTCAGTGGTTTGTACAATTGAGACCATAAGTATTGCATGATTAATTGTGTAATTTAGGCGATATTAAAATGCTTAATTTGTTAGGATGCTTGGACAGTGTTTGGCCTAACTCTTGTTCTAGTATTATCCGTTCTGTATGAACAGGTAAGTCTGGGGCTGTCTCACAAAAATATTTTGCTAGTTGCTCGTATGGGTATTTTAAATTCAGTCTTTTCTTATATGTACAGTATGCTAGGAGCCTATGACCGAATATCAATGCTATTTTCATTACACACTTGCACCTATCTACATATATATGAGAGAGATTGTGTATGGTCGTTTTCATTTACTTGGATCGCTTACTGATTGGCTAAGTTTTATCCAAAAGTTAGTAAAAAGTAAATTATATATATCCTTAAATTATTTGTAAGGATCCTTGTATCTTTAAATTTGCCTTTCCTACCCCTAGCCTTTAGGCGGAAAGGTGTTCATTTGAATCATGATGTCCTAAGTTTGGTTTTGTAAGCGAATTAAAAATGGTATGCATCTTGCACTATAGGTAAACCTGGCACAAAGACTGAAATTGATCAGAGGGTATATCCGTCAGTTTTGTGTTATAAAAATCTTGAATTTTTTTGTTTCAGTCTTTCCTTGAGGACCCTATACAATTCCTGGTATTTTAATTTCTCCACAATAGGTTTGTTTTTGAAATATACTCCCAAACGAACATAACTAAATTAAATTAGGCAAGTACTGTCTCAAAGCTAAGTCAAAAGGCCAGTAAGGTCAAAGCCTTTCTCAACACTTCCTGCAGCAATAACCAGTTCTGCAATTGGCCATAAGCCTCAACTCTACAGTGTACTCTGTACTCCCTAATCTAAAGCCATGGACTCTGTAGCGCAAGGTACAAGTACTAGTCATCCATCATTAATTGCGGGAGCGTGCATACATATACGGAATACGGATACGGGTGCATGCAGCTAGCGAAACATGTATGTACTCACCGGGACGTGGGAGTCACGAGCGCTGCGCTTGGGGTCGGTGGCGGAGAAGACGGTGTAGACGAGCACGAAGGTGCCGATGATCTCGGCGCCGAGGCCGGTGCCCTTGGAGTAGCCGGAGCTGAGCTCGTTGGCGCCGCCGCCGTACCGCACGTAGTATGCGCTCTGGAAGCCCTTGACGAGCCCCACACCGCAGATGGCGCCGAGGCACTGCGCGATGATGTACAGCAGCGCCCGGATGAGCGACACCTTCCTCGCCAGGAACAGCCCGAACGTTACCGCCGGGTTGATGTGTCCACCTGCATGCGTTAATTCGTGCGCATAGCACAGAACAGTTAGTTAATTACGTCCATGCATGCACTAGCTATCGACAATTAGTGATCGATGGATGGACCTGAGATGCCGGCGGTGCAGTACACCAGGATGAAGATCATGCCGCCGAAGGCCCATGCGATGCCGAGGATGCCGACGCCGCTGCAGGCGGCGTCGGTGGCGTTGACGGTGGGGTCCGATTGGTGCTTGTACCCGATGACGGTGGCCACCGTGATGTAGAGGAAGAGGAGCGTGGCGATGAACTCGGCGATCACCGCGCGGTACAGCGACCACTTGGTCAGCTCCTCGACGTCGATGAGCGGCGCCGGTGGCGGGTCCGTGTAGTCCTTGGCCGAGAACTCGCCCCCCTCGGGCGCCGACGCCTCAATGTCCTTCGCCATGCTAGCTAGCCAACTAATTTACTGCTCTGTAGCTAGTGTTTGCTGCACTTCTAGCTAGTGTTTGCTGCACTTGTGTTGTGTGAAGAGATAGGAGAGGCAAGGTATATATGGGGCGCGAGAGGATGGCTCTTTCCAGGGAGAGGACGAGCTCATCTGCTCAACGATGGCTAGTTTAGCGCGACACTGATTAATTATTGGTTAGGGGTAAGGGTTTCTGGTTAGGAATTTTTTTGGGTTATAATTTGCCGCCCACAACCGACTAAACTCTCATCATTATGTCATTAGACAGCCTAACTGGTGGCTGGTGATTAATCGGAGGGGCTATTCTAAGGTCTAGCTGTGCTTAACTGCTTACGTACTAATGTACTGATCTGACAAAAGAATGAGCAAAAAGGTCTGAAAGTACATCACTGTTGGCTGCTTCTAATTAGTGGTCCAGTTTCAGTGATGGTATATGCTAATATATATGCCTTTAGCTAGTACTAGGAGCTTGAGGGTGGAGATTAAGGTAAGTGCGCAGTGAACCATGAGTCCGTGACACATGCACACATGCAACTAATAGGAGTACACGGATGGTTTGACTTGTAAGTTGTAAGCAACCACTACTCTTCTACTAAACATAGTGCTTTAAGATTGATGAAACTTCGTTTTAGAGAGAGCATAGAAGCAATACTATACGATGGTCCGAGTAAATATAGAGGAAGTTGCCATGGCGTACGTTGTCATCACCTTAAAAGCAGCAAGCAAAAGTTACACATAAGATATGGGATTTGCTAACTTGGCGCATATATAAACTACTAATTATCTTTTCTTTGTTCTTCTCAGTTCACTGAAGAATTTTCTCAGTTCACTGACGAATTTTCTCGGTTCACTGGTGAATTTCCCTTTCAAGCCAATGATTGCTTGGTTCCCATGCAAAGAAATTCAGCTAGCAGCACATTTTGGTGTCGATTAGCCTAAACAATTCGGTAGTCTTATCTTTTAAAAAAGTAATTCAGTATGCGCAGCCTTATCTTCCAAAAAAACAAATTCAGTACACTTATCCACCAATGGAGATGCTCAGAAACTTAATTGTTGCATGCCAATAATAACAAGGACAGCGAATCATCGAATACAAAGACAGCGCGCTCTAGCTAGTACAAATTGATATTCTTATCAGGAACTCGGTTAGCTGCAACCTACAAGCTGTATGAGCCTATGAGGTGACAGCTAATGCTGTCACTCCTCTTCTGTCCGAGAGAAAACTCCAGAAATTGATAGCTCAATTTGTTAGGTCTCCATCCCAAGCGTAGGCACCTGATCTAATACCCTTCTGAACCACGAACCCATGACCCATGACCATTAAGTCTAACATATCAACAAAAAAATATGACGATCAATTAATGGAAAATAAAAGCATTTGCACGACCAGAATTTGCATTATGAGTTGTCTTAGTGAGTTGTGCTATGTTCTCTTCTCTTTGCCATTTTTCTCGTCTGCATGAGTGCATGTGCTAGTTAAATAGTCTGTATTGTCCTTAGCATTGGGCCCCCTCTTGCTTACGAGAGAAATCATCCCGAGTGGCTCTCCCTGATGAAGACAAGTATAACAACAAAACAGAGAGGTACAGAACGTTCTCCCGTCTCCAAAATTCTTGTAGGATTTCATCGGTGGACCCTAGCTTGATGCCCTTTCCTCTATTTCTTTTCGTTTAATTTGTTTCAGCTTTTCATTCTAACCACCCTCTCGAGATGCGCAATATACGTATTCTGAATTCTCATACGTCACGTCCCTACTCCATACAAATGTTGGTGAGGCGACACGTGGGTGAACGATGGCCTTCAGATTACGCGAAAGCCGCGGCCGGCCAATCCGGCGCTGCCACCTACGCTCCTGTGGCTGGGAAGAGCCGGGCGGCCCATCAGGTCCCATTCACGGCCCCAATCATTCTGTTGCCTCCCTAGATCTGCGCTGGACAGCGAAAATTCTATCACCAAAATTTTATTGGTAATCGGGCAAAAAAAATTGAATTTATTTAATTTTCATCTAAATTCAAAATTTAGATAAATTTCGTCTTTACATCTGAAAATTCAAATTTCAATTAAAAAAAAACCGTCCAAAATTTCGCTGAAATTTCTGGTAACCAGCAAAAACCAATATTATCGCTACCTCCGATAAATTTTTTTTACCGGTGATGTTTTTCTTGCGCACGACAAGAGTTCGTTGTAGTTTTGCAGCAAAAGCATATAATAGCAGACATATATACTGTATTCTACGCTATCCACTGAATTCGTCTGCGTCGTTGTGCTGTTCTACCGAGCAGTAGCAATTGGTCCCGATCGACCTGTGTAAGCATGTGAAGATTCGGGGTGGCCTTGAAAAGGACGGGAAGCCAATGGCACGCCATAGGTGTTCTTCTCCTTGGAGGTCACGTTGTGTATAGCACAGCTTGATAGGAAGGAAAAAGTAATTTTCGCTTGAGAGGACAAACCGCCTGAGCCAGTGCTGTTCCTCTGAGGTCAAAGCTGCAGGTTTTATATTAATATGACATCTTATACGCATAGTTGTTTACAGGCCTCCTGAACAAGAACTGAGAAGATCCGGTAGCCGGTGGGTGTATTCTGTCCAATTAAGGGCACGATAAGCTTGTATAATGGTACCAGTTGACGGGCCTCAGAGGTGGCCACTCGTGGCTGAAAAAATTGGATGTTGTTAAATGGACCATGGCCTAGCACAACGATACCAGTATCACATTGCCCACCAAAACGGGCCGGATTAGGTTAGGCCGGGCACGCCAACAGATTGAATAAAAGTTCAGGTCGGCCGTGAGCCTACCATAGACCGTTCCAAAAAAACACCAACAGATTGAACAGCCTACCCGCCATTTCGCGAAGGCCTAGCACTCTGGGCCGGCCCGTGCATTTTCGTCGGCACCAGATGCATTCACCAACCAAATCAAGCTCGGCCGGTAACGCTCGCCTCCACGGGCCACGGCTCGTACTTGCGCCGCTAAATTTTCAGCCCACCGTTGAGGGACCCAAATCACCACGTCATCCGTCTTCTCTTCCTTTCGTCTCAGATTTCGGAGCAACTGACGAACTGATAAGGAGCAAACAAGCTTTGCGCTGCGCCGGCTTACACCGTAAGAGCCGCTCTACGCCCCTGTACGTGCTGACTGCTGTTGCGCGTGGGTTCTGAACGAAAATTTCTACGATGCCGCGCACCGCACCTCGCATGCACCAGCAGCAACTCTAAAAATAAATCTTCTAGGGAGGACCTCCGCGAGACCCTATTCCTGCTGTCAATCTATAAACAGTGTCTAAGGATGGGAAAGATCGGACAGTAGGGTAGGGCCTCCCAGAGAATTTGCTTCCAGCAACTCTCGTCTTCGGCCCTACCTGTCTGTCTGCCAATGCAATACAATACCAGCCACTAACGACGACCGAAATGACAGCGCTATCATACATACCGTTGCAATTGCAAACGAGAGGCTCGATCTCTACGTCTGTTTGCGCTGCATTGCATGGCTCCAAACGCATGCAGGGACGGACATACGGAGCTCTCCGAGCTAATCCGTATGCGCCCTGCCTACATGTAGGGGTGAAAACGGATTGAATACGAATTGAATAATAGTTATATCATATTTGTATTTGTATTTTTTAAAGGAATATGAATACAAATATGCTCGAGTACGAATTAAATATTGTAACGAATGCGAATCGAATCCTCGCTTAATTCGGTCAAATTCGAATATCGTAAAATAGGATGAAGTTGCACACAAGAACATCAAATCCGTATTCGTATTCAACCATATATTTTTATACTACATTCATATTCGTATTCCGCTAAAAATCTATGTACTATTTGAATTCGTATTCGTACAATACAAAAAAAACTGGTTATTATCCGGATTAGTTTTACACCCTTTGGTACATGAGCGAACCTCCCACGTGGCATCACGGGCCAGAGCCACTCCAGGGACGACACGTCCGCGAGGCGACTGGCTCCACTACGGTACGGTCCTCGATGCGTGCATTCTCCTCGAAAGCGACTGCATGCATGCAGGACCAACGTAGAGATAACGATCGGGTAACCACGTACGTGTGATAGACGGACAGTCCCTCCCATACACGCGGGGCTTGGACCCGGCCTGCCTTGGAGGCATTATTGCTGACAACGTTAGCTAGAGACCTAGGTTTTTGAATAATTAGGGCGGGGGGGAGCTTTCAGTCGCGAAGGAAAGCTAGCTGGCTGGTGCAAATCCCAGTCAACATTCAGCAAGAATCACCACCAACCAACCACATTTTATTTTGTCGTTCATCGTGTGAATGATCAAGACACATGTAATTTAATTTTAATGTTCGTCGTGTGAATGACATGGACACATGTAATTTAATTTTGATGTTCGTCGTGTGAATGATCTAGACACATGTACGTCTATCATCTATGTACATCTCATCTGTCAGGAGCGATGCATTCTACGGATATGACTAACAGAGAGAAGTTACAGTAGGACCTTTCCTACTGTTTGCATAAAAAAACATAGAGAAGTTACCATTTTACATCATCGGATAATCTTTCCATGCATGCATGACTACAATCTTTCCGATCCATACACTACTATAGAAAAGGGTTTTACACACGGTTCAAAAACGCCATCACAAACGATTTCGTGGTAAAATCTGAGTTTATCGTCAATAATGGCGTAGAGTCATCATGACGGTTTTGAACGTCTGTAATACATAATATCACGAGCGGTTATTAACTCAAAACCGACTATCACAGACGGTTTGTAGATGAAACCGTCATGATAGTCGATTATCATGATTTGCGGTTTCATCTACAAACCGTCTATGATATTCTTTTGCATTGTTAAATCTATTTCTGTTTATTGGCTAGCCTCAGAAAATGCTAGCCATGCCCTCTGAAACAAGCACATCCAATTCGCATTCATTTCAAAAGTACATCAAATTTGCATTCATTTCAGAAACAAGCACATCCAATTCACAAATCAATTGACTAAAATTAACCATTAATATTGTACATTTACACACATGTACCATTAAGTTCAATCTATCACAATCAACTTCAATCTACACTGTGAAAACTCCCATCTGGATTTATGACCTGACTGTTCAGGAATGACACAAGGTGTGATCGAACTTTTATGAGCTCTCTCTGTTCCAACACAGTTTCGGTGATGGTCGCAACCTGTCGATAGGAAGATTAAATTCGTACTTATACAAATTGGTAAGTATATATGAAATAATTGTTGCAATATTGACAAACCTAAGGATCATTGGTTATCGCGGAACCGATGAGTAGTTCCATGTTGTGGCAAACATAGTATCCACAGACGTTGTGGCCCGACGGCTGCTGGTGGCACTGCAAAAATAGAATTGGTTAGTTCGAGAGGCATTACTACGAAGTGTTATATAGGATTAATGTGTACTAGCTAGCGAGTACCGGGAAAGTTAGATCGTGTTGCAGCAACCTTCCCCTGCATTTCCCTCCTTTAGCATATAACACATCGAATGCCCTACGTGACTCCAAGAAGTTAGCCTTAGCCATTGCAAAGGAAAGAAAGAGTACAATAGAGTTTCTATGGAGGAAATGTGTTTGCCTGTTGATTAAATTCCGGATAACTATGATGGCAATGACGTGGCTGAGCCATGTCAGCCCGACGAAGGCGCGAGGCCGGCGGCGAGCTCACCGGCGTTCTACGCCGCGGCGAGTCGCATGGGTGGTACCAACAGAGAGAGGATGAGATGGGGATCCTGGTGCGCTACCTTGGGGCTGCGGAACGGGACGTTTTGGTTGTTGGCGGCGAGGTTTGGTGGCGGCGGTGCGGGGTCATCGACGAGGAAGGAGCTCCGGGGGTCATCGGGACAGGTGGATGAGCGCACGAGCTTCGCGGTGCTGCGGCGATTCCGTAGGTGTGGACGACGGCGCCTGGGCGGAGATGGTGGCGCTGGAATCGGAGAAGAACCGAAGCTTCACCGCCGGCGAAGAACTTCGAAATTAGCACTCTAGAGAGGGATTGGGAGGAGGCGCTCTGAGGCGTTGGGATGAGGAGGCTACGGGGGTCTTGGTGCCCCCTTTTATAAGGCGAGGATGGCACGGGTTCGCCAGACGCCTAAGAAGGTCCATGACACGTGGAGACAAATCGGGGATTCGCGGCGAGGGAAAGGAAAGTGGAGGCCGTGTCAGAGGCGGAGGGGATCCCGGTTTTAAATGCGCGCGTCAATTTGGGGGATGCAGCCGGATTTGAACGCGTATGGAAGCTTTTCACAAACGGCAATGGCGAATGCAGCGCGAGGAAAAGGAAAGCAGCGGCGGGGAAGAAAGGAAAGAACAGGGACGAGGCACTGTAGTGGGGCCCACTTGTCGGCGTCAGCGGAGAAAGGAAAGGAAACGGTGCACCTCGGCCACCCGATCCTAATCCGACGGTGAGAAGAATGAGAGGGGCACGCGAGTAATTTGGCGCTGGGCGTCTTGTGTCTTGCACGTGATGAATTGGGCCGAGTTTCAGCCCAAAAACTGTTGAGGGATTTTCTTTTGCTTTCTTAATTGATTTAATTCAGATAAATCAAAATAGCTTTAGAAAATAGCCAAATAAATCCAAAAATTCTAGAAAAATTCACAGAAATTCCTAGAATGATTTTGGACTTAGTAAAATAATTCCAACTTAAACTTGGTAATAGATTTTGCAATTAATTTTGTTTTAGCTTCAAAATAATTAAGGAAAAACTTTTTAAAACTTCAGAAAATCCACAAAAATAAATAAGTTTTAAATTTTCTCTGAAATTGAAATTTTGGGCTGTTACACGTGCTCTTGAAGTTCTTCCATGCTTTGCACGCTTGTAGCAACGCGTGTCGTCGCACGGAGTCCCGGTGTTGTTCCAGGATCTCGAACGATCGAAAAATATCCGTCAACAACTCATTTTTCTGTACTTTGGTCAACTCCTTCCACGAATCATAGGTGACGTTGACCCGTTGCCGTGCAACTATTCTAACCGTTCTCTGGAATACGGCAGCTGCTCGGTGAGGATTGATAGGGGTCCCAAACTGATCGACCTCCGTAATGGTATATCGGCCCACGGGCCTTTTTGATATTACTCTTCTTCTACCGCGGTTGGATATTCTAAAGGATGGTGCATCATCAGACACATGAGGCGGCGATGATGAAGAATGAGCAAAAGACATCTTCACAAGAAATAGAAGTTCTGACACGCATGAACATATTATCATAGGATTCAATCTCTATGTGTATGGGTATACACACCAATTAATAATAATTGGGATATGTAGGGAAGAAATTAAGACCAATACAATGACATAATTGAAATAGACATGTAAATCCTCCAAGTCATTTAAAAATAATAATATGTTCAACAAAAACATAATGTGAACAAATGAAATCAGCATAAAGCTAAGATTTAACATTTTGATATTGCTATCACATGTAGAGTAAGCATTCCAATTAGAGCTCAAATTCAAACCCGATTATCAAAACAATTTCAGTATAAGACTATTATCATCACAGAGCATTCATCTCAAACCCACCACACCACATTGCAATATATTTCAGTAACAGTATCAAAACAAATACCATATGAATAACTGACTAGAACAAATACAAATTCCTAAAACAAGTACAATTACCATGAGTCAATGAGGACCATGACAGATTATTGATAGAAAGAGTGAGGGAAAGGGGTGTCGGTGTCGGCAACTCGGCATTGGTTATCTTTCGGCGTCGAGGAGAAGGACGAGCAGGAAGCAGTACCGGAGCAGCAGGGTGGCGTCGAAGGGGAGGCGCGTCGGGCTCGGGGAAGGGGAGGAGGCGACGGGCTCTGGGGAGGAGGCGCGGGCTCAGGGGAGAAGGCGGTGTCGAGGACGGCGTCGACGGGCTCGGGGAAGGAATCACGCCGGGCTCGAGGAGGAGGCGGCGACGGGCTCGGGGAGGAGGGAGCGAGGAGTTGAGAAACTTAATCGTTTGAGTGGGGGGCGCGGGCAAACCCTAGAGTCCGAATATAAATAGGGATGGACATCACAGACCGTTCTAAAGTAGAACCGTCTGTGATACATAATATCACAGACGATTCCAATCAACAACCGTCTGTGATATGTGATGCATCACAAACGGTTCCAATCAACAACCGTCTGTGATATATAATCACAGACGGTTTGATCTACAAACCGTCTGTGATATTATTTTGTATTGGTTAATCTAGTTCTGTTTATTGGTTAGCCTTAGGAAATGCTAGCCATGCCCTCTAAAACAAGCAGAAACACAACAAGTACATGTATATACATCCAATTCACATTCATTTCAGAAACAATCACATCCATTTCACAGTACAAAACAATTAACTCAAATGAACTAAAATTAACCATTTATCATAACGTACATATACACACATTAATTGTTCAATTAATCTTTAAAAATTAGCCCTTCATGATGATCAACGCGTATGTAGCTAGTTTTGTCACGTTCTTCTTCCTCGACCCTTATGCCGTTTACGAAAAGAGGCAACTCGTCAAATTGACTGTATTCTTTCTCGTCCACTACATTCTCAACTCCGACAATAATCCTTTTTCCATGAAGAACTACGTGGCGCTTCTTATTTGCCGGGTCGGTTACATAGAAGACTTGAACAACTTGGTTAGCCAGTACGAATGGTTCGTCTTTGTATCCGACACGTTCGAGGTCCACGGTAGTGACGCCGGCTTGTTGACCTTCACCTGTGGGAGATGGACCCAATGGCACCGAAATAGGGGGATCTTGAAAAGCATGTAGTCGAGCTCCCACATCTCCTCTATTTGCCCATAGTAGGAGCTCCTCAGCTCATTGGTACTGAATGCATCTATGCGGACACCGCTGTTTTGGTTAGTGCTCTTTATATCCTGAGCCTGCGTATAGAATGTGTACCCATTTATGTCGTATCCTCGCCATGTCACAACTGTAAATGTTGACACTTTTGCCAACCATGTCAGCATATCACTTGACGAGCTCCTAGCGAGTCGCTCCTTCAACCATTGGTTGAACCGTCTATTGTGTTGTCTTGTGATCCAAACATCCGGCCGCTCCGGATTACATTGCCTTGACATGTCCTTGTCTTGTCGATATACTGAGAACACTTCACCATGTGTTGCAAGACCGTGAAATGGGCTTGAGCGTCGATCCATATTTGGAGTGATTGCTTTCCTTCCGATGGTCCCGATACCCTCGAGCCTCCCTCATGGCGAGATCGAGGCACACCTATCGCTCGACTGAGCCATGTAATCGGTAGCAGAACTCAATGACCTCTTCGATTACTGGCAAATCGGCGATCTTGCCCTTGGTGAGATCGATTCCGTACATAGGACATGAGAATTCCCATGGACCTCTCGAACGGGTACATGCTACGTAGGGACACGGGCCCGCACATCTTTATCTCCCTCACAATGTGAACAATGAGATGGACCATGATATCAAAAAACGACGGAGGGAAATACATCTCAAGATCACATAGAGTCGTCACCACCTCGTCCTGTAGAGCATCTAGTCCTTCGGGATCAATGACCTTCTGAGCAATTGTGTTAAAGAAATAACACAACCTCATGATTGTCTCTCGGACCTTGATCGGTAAAATACTTCTAATTGCAATAGGGAGCATTTGTGTCATCAGCACATGACAATCATGAGACTTCATGCCAATTAACTTCAAATCTTCCATCGAAACAAGTTTCTTCATGTTGGCGGAGTGACCGGACGGAACTTTCACACCATGCAAGCACCGGCACAGTTCAGTTCTCTCGGCCTTGGACAGAGTGTAACAAGCAGGGGGAAGGTACGTTCGTCCTTTATCGGTCTTTGTTGGTGCTCACTCAGGTCTAATGTCCATATCAACCAAGTCAAGCCGTGCGTTGACACCATCCTTTGTTTTGTCACGAATGTTCAGTAAGAGACCAATCAAGCTGTCACATACATTCTTCTCTACGTCCATGACGTCGATGCAGTGGCGAACTTCTAGGTGCTCCCAATAAGGTAAGTCCCAAAATATTGATCTCTTCTTCCACATGTTCTTCTTAAAGGTCCTCGATTTACATCCCTTTCCGAGCATAACATCTAAATCCTTACCATATCATAGACCTCTTTTCCGCTTAAATGCCTTGGAGCTGAACTGTCCTCATTCTTTCCGTCGAATTGTTTCTTCATCTGCGGTATGGGTGAGCCCTCAGAGGAATCTCACGATGATGCATGTACACTTACGTGCGAGTGATTCACCACATACTCTCGGTATCATCTAAGCGGTGAGTACTGAGCTTTGGCCCTTTTGTACTCGGCCCGACAGTTAGCAAGGCGGGATAATCATTTATGGTGCGTAACAACAAGGAACGTAAAGTGAAGTTCTCTCGTTTATACGCATCCCATACCTGCACCCTTCAATCCATAGTATTTTATATCTTCCATCAATGGTGCTAGGTACACATCAATATCATTCACGGGTTGCCGGTTCTTGGATAAGTATCGACAGCAAAATATACTTTCGCTTAATACATAACCAAGGAGGAAGGTTGTAGATACATGTGGATATCATGGGGATATGCCTGAGATCTTAGGATGATGTTACAATTGGCAATGTCGTTGACGGTTTGTCGAATCACGTGTTTTCGCAAAGTTTGATTCTGTCGAAGCTCGACGGTCCCGACCGCCATAGTGGCGATCGGACCGCCATGCTTTGACTTGGTTTCTCCGAAATGGTCCTCGGCGGTCGACCGGCCAAAGTGGCGGTCAGACCGGTAAGTGGAGCGGTCTGATCGGCTTTGCTTGAGCGGTCAGACCGGCCATTGTAATCACTGTGGATTTTGGAGCTGGGCCAAAAATAGAAGGTGTAGGCAAGTGAGAAGGTGCTTCTCCACTTGGTCTCATAATTTTTGGAGCTTCCAGGCAAAAGTTCTATTGGTTTGAAAATTCGATGGGTTTGATTTCGGGATGGAATTTTGGTTAAGTCATGGATGGCGGTCGACCGCCTTTGGTCGGGCCCGACGGCGAGGAAGCGATCGAGGCCGCCAAGGTGGCGGTCTGACCGGTTGTGATCTGGTTCGTCGTCCTTCGTGGCGGCGATGTTTGCTTGTTAGGTCAAGTTCATGGGTTTCATGGCATATGTGTTGCATGATGCATGTTTTGACTAACGTGGGTCAAGTTGTGAAGAACTTGTTCCCGGATTCGTTTGCTTGTCTATTGTTGTGCAGGTTGCTTGGTGGTCAACGATGGTCAACGGCGAGGATGATCGAGACTAGGCTTGGAGAGCTAAGGACCAGAACGATCGACGATGCCGGGTGAGGTCAATGAACTCAAGTGTAGTGCAGAATGGACAAGGGTAACCGAACGGGCAGTTCGGTGTGACTGGTTTGATCAAGCGGCGCGGGGGTCGGTGCAAGTGCCATGGTGGTTTCGGTGGGAGCCGGATGGGAGAGACTTGCCGACATGAAGAGAGTCACGGATCAACCTACACGTGGCGAAGAATGGAGGTGCTTCACGAAGATGGGACTCGGTCTTTGCAAAAAGATCGAGAAGGGGTATTTTGGTAATTTTACCAAATACCGCCTTGGTGACCTTTTGCCAACTCACGGCGCAAAGATGGTGCAAGGTGAAGCGGATTAGGTCAAGAGATGAAGACGGCGCTTTAAAACGCTGCGTGCGTATGTGTCCCGTTTGTTTTGGGCCTTAACGGAGCCCATTAGGGTTACTCTTCTAGAAGGTCTAAGTCTCCACTATAAATAGAGGAGGAGGTGGTGCACCCTTTAACCCTTTCATTGCATTGTAAACCCTAGTTTTGCTTTTTTGCTTAGGGAGAGGATTAGTGGAGGTTAGGGTTCTAGAGAGTTGGATTTGATTTCGTGCTCATGTATTGAGTCTTTGTCCTCCATTGATGGAGTGGTCAGAAACCAATACCATATCAAATCAATCCAAAGAAAGTTCTCTCAAAGATGAGTTCGTTTGCTTTCTTTCTCTCTATTTGATGATTTTGAGTCTTTCTTTGATCTGCGAGTTTTTGGTTGGTTTCTTGCCGTGATCTAACTTGCTGCGACATGTGGGAATCCATCTAGGATCATCTTGATCATCTATCACCCATGAGCAAGTCTCTAGATCATATTTTGTATTTGGCTCGGTTTTTGAACCTCCTTCGCTCAAACTGAAAAAGATAGGAACTTTGGCATGGATCTCTGAAATCATTGATTGGAATAGGTTCCTAATATCTTTAGGAAAGTGTGGTTCAAATTTCGTGAAGTTTGGCCTTACAGATCAAAATTTAGGTCGTTTTTCGTTTGGATTGTCGGCTGATTTTGCTGATTTTCTGTTCACTCGTCAGAGTGGTCGACCGCCCATTCCAGAGGTCGACCGCTAGGCAAACCGTCCGACCGCCCTGTGAGAGGTCAGCCGCCCAACACTTTGAGATTTGAGTTTTTGGTTATTTTTGTGTGTTTTGCTTTGGGGTTTGGATTGGATTCAATACTAGTATTCCGCTATACTGGTATATTGATCTTCATAGCTTCCATAGCTATTAGAGTGAAATTTGTGTTGAATCTATCTTTTGTGAAAAAAGTGGCGTGCTCTATTCACCCCCTCTAGTCGCCTTTTCGGTCCAACAAGTGGTATCGAGCCCGCTTAGTTCAATCTTGATCTTAGCCTGTCCAACGAACTTGGCGATGGATAAGTACTCGACCAAGCCGCATGTCTTTGATGGGCTCGACTATGCCTATTGGAAGAATCGCATGCGAGTTTTCCTTGAGAGCGAAGGACAAGCTATATGGGAGGTTGTTCGAGTCCATTGCGTTTGCCGAAGTTGCTCGGCCAAAGCCAATGACCCTTTGGCTAACAACAACAAGGCAAAGAACCTTCTATATCTTTGGGCTTGGTAGGCAAGAGTACGATAGGATTTGCAATCTTGCGACCACACATGAGATTTGGCACACCTCGAAACTTACCATGAGGATCGTCCCGGATCAAGCAAGTCGTCGAGAATGTCTACAAGCGAGAGTACAACAAATTCGAGATGCGTCTGGTGAGAGCATCGATGGCGTCTTTACTCGCTTTAACAAGGTGATCAATCGGATGAGAGTCATTGACATTGAGTACTCTCAATCTGAGAATGTCACCCACCTCTTGGCCGCAATCAACACCAAGGAGTGAGAGATGAAGGCAAGCGCCATAGAGGAGAATGTCGATCTCTAATCTCACTTTGGAGCCGCTTTATAGCAAGCTAAAACTCATGAGATCAAGAGAGGCGGTAATCCTAAGAAGGATAACGTGGCTTTGGTGGTGATCCTCTCAAAGGGACTCTGATGGTTCTTCCGAGTCTTCTTCGGTTTTTCTCTTGCGTGTTTATCTGCTATTCAAGAAGAAGAGTTTGAGAGTCTTCTGAGGCCGATTTAGCTCTTTTAGCCAAGAAAGTCACACGGGCATATAACAATGTCAAAAAGCGAAAGAGAGGTGGCCTGTGACATGCTATGAGTGTGGAGAGCTATATCACATCCTGCCAACGCCCTAAGTCGAAAGGTAAGGGCAACCATAAGAATGAGAAGCTTGCTCGAAGAAGCCTAAAGGGGCAAGCCCAAGTATGATCTTGCCAAGCTCATGAAGGCTGCTCACCGAGTCCTTGCCGCTTTTGGAGATCAATCCATGAGCGATGTCCGGGAGCGAGGAGGACAAGGAGGAGGAGATTCCTCAAGACAAGAAGGGGAAGGCCAAGGACTTCACCGGCATGTGCTTCATGGCCGACTCCATCGACGCCGATGACAACGATGAGGTACTTCCATCCTATGATGTCCTTTCTGCTAGATGTGATAACATGTATGAGCAATTGCTTAGTCAAGATAAGGCTTTAGAGTTCACCATAGCTAGGAACAAGGATCTAGAGTCACAAGTCGAGAATTTGACATTAGAGCTTATGAATGCTAAGAGTCTAGATGTTGATGAATGTTCATCCTGCCATGCTTTGCACTCCGAACTGTCTAAACTACAATCTGCTCATGATATTGCTTTGCATCAACTTGAAAATGCTAGAACCGAGCTAATTGATGTTAAATCTGCTCCATGTGAAAAATGCTTAGAGTCCGCAAGTTGGATGCTTCGGCAATGTGAAATCTAGCTTTTGCTCTTTACTCGCTAGAACGTGAACATGAAGTTAAGGATATTCTAGAAGCGAGTTAGAGCTAAATTTGCCAAGCTTAAGGACACAATTGATTCTACATCTTGTGCCTCTTGTGCCGCCTATAAGCTTGAAGTTGCTCATCTTAAGGAGAAACATGCTAAAGCCATTAAGGGCAAGACTTGTGAATCATGTGTTAATATTGAAAAAGAGAATGCCTATCGTAAGGAAACTTTAGAAAGATTCTCTAATGGTGAAAAACAGTTAAACATGATTCTAGATAAATCTAAAACTCCTTTTAAGAAGCAAGGTTTAGGATACAACTCTGCCCAGGACATGTCTAAGCCTAATGTCATTCAGGTCTTGAAAAATGGCTTAGTTGAATTTAAAACCCAACCTGCAAAAATTGTTTTTAAATCTGCAGGGTTTGTCCAACCTTCTTTTAAGCCAAAAGGTGCTTCTCCCAGTGGTACAAAATACCATTGCACCTATTGCAAGAAGAGTGGACATTTGGTTGAGTTCTGTTGGCGAAGGTTGAAGAACGCTAAGAAAAATATTGCTAGAATATCATCTAATCAACCTAGAGCTTTTATGAGACATGGTCATGTACAAAAGAAGAACCCCAGTCTAGGATTTGTTGCACATGCTCATCACCATGTTCCTAGACAGGATGCATCTCATGTTCTTGTTACCAATGCTCATAATAGAACTGCTAATAAAGTCAAGGATAGCACATCTGCTTTGCATACTACTCGCAGACGAGTGTCTCAGTACTGGGTTCCCAAGTCGCTTTTAACTAACCCCAGTATTGAGATACATCATTCTTTTGCTCCTTGATTTTCAGGATTGCCGCGGAAGGGGGAAGAACACATGGTTCGTCGACTCCGGGTGTTCACGCCACATGACCGGAGACTCAAAATGGTTCACCTCCTTCACGCGGTCAACCGGTGATGACTTCATCACCTTTGGAGATGATACACAAGGGCGCATTGAAGGAACTAGAGTGATCAGGGTGAACGACAAGTTCATTCTCAAGGACGTCGCGCTTGTGTCTAAGCTCAGGTACAATCTCCTTTCTGTCTCACAGCTTCTTGATGATGGCTATGAGACTCGTTTTAAGAAGAATGCCTGTCGTGTGCTTGATTCTTTTGGTGAGCTCGTTTTTGGGATTTCTAGAGTTGGTAGAATTTTTGGAGCTGACTTTTCTAAATCGCTTGCCGGATCTCTTAAGTGTTTGATTGCACCTTCTTCTGATATCTGGCTTTGGTATCGACGATTGGGGCACATTGGTTTTGATCATTTGACACGAGTTAGCAGCCTTGATCTCATGAGAGGTTTGCCTAAACTCAAAGTCATCAAGGATCTTTGTGTGTGCATACAGTAGGCATGGCAAACAAGTTGCCGCCTCACACCGTCATTGACTATGGTTATGGTGACGGACCGGGACAGTTGCTTCATATGGATACTGTTGGTCGTGCTAGGGTTCGGCCGATCGGTGGCAATTGGTACATTCTTGTCATAGTCGATGATTTTTGAGATACTCTTGGGTGTTCTTTCTTGCTTGAAGGATGAGGCTTTTGATCATTTTCATGACCTTGTTCTTCGTTTGGCTTCGAACTTCCCGGTGCCTTGAAAGCGATCCGCAATGATAATGTACGGAGTTCAAGAATGCTTCTTTGCCTCTTTTGTCTTTGGCCGAAAGCGCCATTGAGCATTAGTTCTCTTCTCCACACATCCTCAACAAAATGGCGTTGTGGAAAGGAAGAACAGGACTCTAGTCAAGATGGCTAGGACGATGCTGGATGAGTATAGCACACCGAGGAGATTTTGGGCCGAAGCTATTGCTACAGCTTGCCATATTTTCAAACCGTGTCTTTTTGAGACCGTCTTTGGGCAAGACTTCATATGAGCTTCGTTTTGGTAGAAAACCCTCTGTTTCTCACTTTCGAGTTTTTGGATCGAAGTGTTTTATTCTCAAGACAGGGAACCTAGATAAATTTGAATCAAGGACTTGTGATGGTTTATTTCTGGGTTATTCTGCTCATTCGAGGGGTTTTCGGGTTTTTAATGTTGAAACTAGCATTGTCCAGGAGACATGCAATGTCACTTTTGATGAGACTAGCCCTGGAGCTAGATCCGATGTTTCAGGTGACTTACAGGTGACAGAGAGCATTTTTGTTGAAGAAGATGAGGATGAACTTGATACTACTCCTCCACCTATTGCTGATGTTCCTATCCAAGTAGCCCAAGCTCCTGAACCCGCAACGACTGCTTCACCTCCAATTGAGGCTCCTGCTGTATCTTCGTCGTCGTGAAGATCTGCGGAGGTCGAGAGACGCTATCTCCCCAGCGCCCTTTGCACATTCAGAAGCAACACCTTCCGGATCAGATGATTGGTAAGCTCCATGAGCGAGTCACTCGCTCTAGGTATCATGATCCGAGTCTTTTCTTTCACTCTGTATTTGTAGCTTCTTTTGAACCGAAAGATATATCACATGCTTTATCTGATGCTAGTTGGGTCAATGCCATGCATGAGGAGTTAGAGAATTTTGAAAGAAATAAAGTTTGGAATCTTGTAGAACCTCCTAGTGGACATAATGTTATAGGAACCCGTTGGGTGTTCAAAAATAAACAAAATGAAGATGGTTACGTGGTTAGAAACAAGGCTAGATTGGTAGCTCGGGACTTTAGCGAGTTGAGGGGTTAGATTTTGATGAGACCTTCGCTCTGTTGCTAGATTAGAAGCCATTCAAGATCTTGCTTGCATTTGCATCTAAAGGTTTTAGGTTGCATCAAATGGATGTTAAGAATATCATAGGCGGTTTGGACTAAAACCGCTCGTGATCGAAAATATCACGAGCGGTTCTAAATAAAACCGCTCAGTGACTTGTGAATATCATAGGCGGCTTTTATTTAGAACCGTCTGCGTGATATTCTCGGATCTATATGATTTTTTTTATAACCGTCAGGATATTCTCGTATCACGAGGCGGTTTTCGATAAGAAACCGCTCTGTGATACTTGCCTTCACTGAGCGGTTTTAACAAAAAACCGTCTGTGATAGCTCATACCCCTGACCACAATTTTGCTGTTTTCCGGGCTAGCCTCAGGAATTGCTAGCCATGCCCTCTGAAAACAAGCATGCAAAAAACAGATTCAAGCATGCACAAAAATGATTCATCGAGAGATAATCAATTGTTGACAACTCAAAGTGATCATTACTCAAAATAAATTACAAAAGATCGCATTTGTTCAATTATTGTCGCTATAATTACAAGCGGATTACAATTGTTTACGTTGAGAGGTGTCGGCGGGTGATGCTCTCGGTTGGCGGCAAGTGAAACTCTCCATTGTCGTTAATGATTTACGTGTTGATAAATGTGCGAGCTTCCTCGAATGTCCTTGATCTCTTCCGCAATGAGTGAATCACATTGTAAATCCAAGACACATCGCTACCAATTAAGAGTAAAGTGGTAAGCTATATATATTTAAATTTATAATTAGGAAATAATTATTTCGAGATTGACAAACCTCGGGATCCTTCTTCCTAGCTCTAAAGATTAGTGCATATGATAGCGGGCGTAGATTGCACATAACTCATCATCTTTTTCTTTGGCGGCCTTTGCAAAAATAGAATTACATATATAGGTATAGTCGGTTCGAGGCGTGTTATTATGAAGTATGATATAGGATTATCGTGTTGTAGCGTCTGCATCAAAAATCTATCCTGTGTGTTAGTTAGGCGCTCTTTCCATCGTATATTCCTTTGTTGGCAACATAATTGATGAGCGACCTACATGATTCAAAAAGTTATCCTCGGCCATTTCAAATGAATGAAGACTACAATAGAGTTATGTAAGGAGGAAATGAGCATACCTCTCGAGTATTCCTCTTAGAATCTTTGAAGTCGTGCTTGTTGCGGTTTAGGGAATCAAGGTATATCACATGGTTCCTCTTGGGTATAATAAATAAAAGGATCCAGTGGTACCTACTCATGTATGTCGCTATAGTCATTAAACCTAAGTTCGTGCTGCGTATAAAGTACAAATAAAATTTGTATAGCAAGTAGTGACACTTACCCCTGGTTGTAGGGCACCACTATGTACTTCATGTTCGTCTGACGAAGCAATGACATCGTTATGTATTTCTCGACGAAGGACGAGTCTTGTTGGATGGTTTGCAATGATACCACCTGTGGGTCGAGGAAACCCACCAGTTCTTTCCATTCTCGGACATTTTTCAGCATGTATCTATACATAAGCAATGAGTTGTGATATTTATCGGTATTACATGAATGTAGAACTTGATTGTACGCACTTACAGTGTCCAACATCGTAGAAGCGAGACGTCGAGGCCAACGAGATTGAATAGTTCATATAAGTCGTTGAAGCCCACGACGAAGTACCTCGTCCCGTTGAAGAAATGCTTGTCCTCGTGTCGGCGGTGATTCGATGTCGCAACCCTTCTTTTGGGTCTTGTCCAAGTACCGGGCATGCAAAGCGACAAGCAAATCCAATATGGCGTGCATTATCTGCGTCGCACTGCGGTTTTCCGATGATGTAGTTCCGGTATCGCGGACTTCCGGACTTGGGAGGCGCCTTAACATTCGTTGAGTTCGATTTGGCCTTAGCGATTGGTAGCGTCTTTTGTGAGACGACTCGAACCGATCGTCGGCGACGCTTTTGTTGTTCCTTCGGCGTCTTCTCCACGGGAATCGAAGAGGTGGTCTTCGAGGCGAAACATGAGGTGGAGTCATCGAGGGTCCGTTGGAGAGGAATGGTCGTGTCCGGATCGCAAGACCTTCTGGGGTCGAGCGATGTTCTTCTTGGGCCATTTGGATAAAAGAGAGGACGCATCCCTAGTGTTGTGATATCTTCGTTCGGGCAAATCTTCACGGGGCGGCTCGGAAATTGACATGTACCATATCCACTGGACCTGGCGTAACTGTGCGCCACCGGCACCGTGTCTTTGCGCTTCCCTTCCTCGTATGGATACGCCATCCCTTGCGCACCTCAATACAAAGGATCCATCCATCCTCACTTGGAGCTTCTGGTATGCGTCGGCTCCTACAAAACGATCACGCAATTAGCTAAGGCGTCCTATAGGTCTATCTTTGGTGCATTCCATAGATGTATGTTACCTTGATGTCGTCTCTATCGGTGTCGGACATCGTCATGTTCACAATTATCTTGACGCGACGCCATACTCCGACGTCGAGGAGGATCGCCTCCCGAATTAGCGAGGCGGCTTATGCATCACCGCTCATGAGTATATCCATTTGACTCTGCAATGCCGCCATCTGTACTTGAAATTGGTTAGTAATCATCTGTACCAACCGGTTGTCGTGTCGCCTTGGATCTCTTCCTAGTCCTATCGTGCGAGAGTCGTCCGCGAATCCATGACTCCAAGGCACGTTAACCCCAAGGCCTCGCGTGCGACCCGGTGCTCCTTGTTTCCCAAGGCCATAGATAGTATATCCTTCTCCTATGCGCATGGAAGGAGCCTTGGGAAGCTTGGCGACCAAGTCACGCCGCAAGAGGTCATCACGTTATTATAGGCACTATGAAGTTATGGACTTATTAACAACTTAGTAGTTCGACATATTTACCACACGTTGGGACACTTCACGGTCTCGCCGGTTTGTGAAGGAGATCTTTGCAAGACGAGACTTGTGCCCTCGCTTTTAACGGCTTAGGGAACACGGTGCGTGACATCGAAACGGGTTCTCCTTCTCCGCCGCCCATTCCTCGTATTTACCGCGTACCCAGTGGTGCCGAAGTCTGTCGGGTGAGTGTTTCGTGTCCGAGAGCTTTGTGCGCCGCACTATGCTCCTTAAATTCGGCCGTCGTTTTCATAGCCACAAAGGTGTCCCATGCTTCCGTCAAGAATCTATCTTTGCGAAGGCGTCGACCGTGTTCACGTGCCGTGACAAGAATGCTCTTGAAGGTCCTCCACGATTTACCCATCATGAGCATCGCCGTCCATCGCCGCTGCGTGCCACATGTGCTTCGGAATAGTGAACTTCTCTGAAAGTTACATCCCACAGTGGCGCCTTCGCTTCTTCGTCAGTCCTTCCACCTTGGTGTGGTGATGAGGACCGTTCCTTGCAAGTATCCCGCAGATGGTCCGGAATCTCGCCACGATCTCTTGGGACTCAGAGGGACCCCAAAGTCATCGACCTCCGTGATGACCATCGGCCCTTAGTCATTTTCGATTGTCCTCTTCCATCTCGCTTCCGTGTCATTATCGCCGACGGTGACGGCTGCCTCGCTCGGCGCCTCTTCCATCTCAAGGGTCGGTGTTGGCGGCCTCGTCGGCACCCTCTTCCATCTGCGGCGTCGGTGGCGGTGGCGAAGACAGTGCCTCTGCCATCTCGCTTACTTGCTCTCGGGAAGAAGTGCAGAGGTTGACTATAGAGATCAAGATGGCAAATGAAAAGTTGAATGAGCTCATCAGGACTACTAACATTCCAAAGATAAATATGAAACAATTAATCTCGGGAAGAAATACAGAGGTTGACTATAGAGATCAAGATGGCAAATGAAAAGTTGAATGAGCTCATACAGACTACTAACATTCCTTAATCCACGAGCTTCTATTCTAACACTCCTAACACTCCTTAATCCACCAGCTTTTCTTGTGATCTTTGTATAGATAGAAACTAGTGATATTATGTGCTCTCAGAAGGAGAGTAGCTAAAGAACAAGTCTTTGTCATCTTAATCCTATTGTCTATACTCTTCATTAAATGAATATGATAATATAAATTCAAACTATGAGCTCTAAACAATACTTTGCTTAAGCTGTCAAATGATCTCAATCATTAGCAAAACAGATTAAACTTCGATCAAACAAAGGTTGACTACTGAGAGATCAAGATGGCAAATGAAAAGTTGAATGAGCTCATCTGACTACTAGAAGAATCACAAACTAATCAATACAAGCGATCAATTTGCAATAGAACTATGAGCTCAACCAAAGTAACCAATTAACAATACATCATATTGACAAGAGTAGCAAGTAATACAATAGATCTCAAGTATGAACTCACTATCACATTCAATCTCAAGATAAGATGAGTTCATCACGAGCATGTCAACAAAGCCCAGCGATCAATTTGCAATATCTTGATATTAGACTCGTAAATCGAGAACTAATACGATCAAGGTATCAACTAGCATTTGCAAATATATATATATATATATATATATATATATATATATATATATATATATATATATATATATATATATGCAAAGATCAACCGAATCGCCACGGAGGAGCAATACTCACGAGAGAGATGCCGCACAAGAACTCACGGTGCAGACACTATTCCAACATATTAATTGATGATATTATGTGCTCTCAAAAGGAGAGTAGCTAAAGAACAAGTCTTTGCCATCTCAATCCTATTGTCTATACTCTTCATTAAATGAATATGATAATATAAATTCAAACTATGAGCTCTAAACAATACTTTGCTTAATTGTCAAATGATCTCAAGCTAATAGCAAACAGATTAAACTTCCATCAAGCAGAGGTTGACTACAAAGATCAAGATGGCAAATGAAAAGTTGAATGAGCTCATCTGGACTACTAGAAGAATCACAAACTAGTCAATACAACCGATCAATTTGCAATAGAACTATGAGCTCAACCGAAAGTAACCAATTAACGATACAACATATTGGCGGTAGCAAGTAATACAATAGAGCTCAAGTATGAACTAACTATCACATTCAATCTCGGTATAAGATGAGTTCATCACGAGCATGTCAACAAAGCCCATCGATCAATTTGCAAATGTAACTATGAGCTCAACCGAAATTAACCAATTAACAATTACATATTGACAAGAGTAAGTAATACAATAGAGCTCAAGTATGAACTAACTATCACATTCAATCTCGGTTATAAGACAGAGTTCATCACAGAGCATGTCAACAAAGCCCATGATCAATTTGCAACTAGCATCAGCATATATATATATATATATATATATATATATATATATATATATATATATATATATATATATATATATATATATATATATATATATATATATATATATATATATATATATATATATATATATATAAAGATCAACCTAATCACAGAGAAGCAATACTCACAAAGAGGATGCCGCACAAGAACTCACGGTGCAAGGAGGAGGCCGGTCAGAGGAGGAGGCCGATCTGGGAGGAGGAGGAGGTGGGGAGGTCGACACGGGAGGAGGAGGGCAGGAGGGAGAAGGCTGGTCAGAGAAGGAGGACGGCGGCGTCGAGGTCGGGCGCCAATGTCGAAGCGGCGACAGGGGAGGAGGACGGCGTCGAGGTTGAAGGCGGTGACGTCGGGCTTCTGGCCGGGAGGTGAACAGGCGCCGAGGTCGGGGCAAGCAGACCGAGGTCAGCGCTGAGGTCGGGGGCACCGAGGTTGGGCGCGCGCAGAGGTCGGGGCGCCAATGTCGGGGCGGCGCCAAGGTCGTGGTCGGCGGTGGCGAGCCTTAAACCCTAGAGGAGGCGAACGCAGCGCGAGAGCGTAAGGGCGCGGAGAGGAAGTGAAAGTGAGAGGAAAACCCTAGCGTTTCCGCCTTATAAAAAGTATATCACGAGACGGTTTGTAATGAGAACTGTGCAGTGATAATATATCACGACGGTTCTAGAAGCGAGTAACCGCAGTGATATTATATCACGAGCGGTTACGTTCTACAACCGTCTGTGATATTATTATCACAGACGGTTCTCATTACAAACCGTCTGTGATAGCCGAAAACCTGTTGACAATTTATGATATCCTGACAAAACATAGTGAACCTGGTGAGACATAAATATCCTGACAAAACATAGTGAACCTGGTGAGACAAGTATGATGACAATTATGACAAGTCCATATATATGAATTCTAACATGGTGACAAGTATGATGACAAGTCCATAACAAGTTCATAACACATTTGACTTCATAATTTCATATCTAATTCAACTCAACTCCAAATCAAGTGAAACCAATTTTGATACTCCACATTACAATGTACGTCCACACATTGACATCAATATCAAATATGACAAGTCCATAACAAGTTCATAACACATTTGACTTCAAAATTTCATATCTAATTCAACTCAACTCCAAATTAAGTGAAACCAATTTTGATACTCCACATTACAATGTACGTCCACATTGACATCAATATCAAATATGACAAGTCCATAACACATCAACACATGACAATTTCACGTTGACATCAAAATATATGAGAGATTACAAGTCCATAACACATGATGTTATGGAATAAATTAATTACATTGGAGTAAATTCTTAATTAAGATATAGGCCTTCGTGATGATCGACGCGCATACAGCTAGCTTCCTCACTGGGTTTTTCCTCGAGCATAATGCCGTTTCCGAAAGGAGGCAACTTGTCAAATTGATTGTATTCTTCTTCGTCCACTACATTCTCAACTCCGACAATCTTCCTTTTTCCATGAAGAACTACGTGGCGCTTCTTATTTATCGAATTGATTACATAGAAGACTTGAACAACTTGGTTAGCTTGATCGAATGGTTCGTCTTTGTATCCGACACGTTCGAGGTCCACGGTAGTGACACCGTACTTGTCGACCTTCACCTGTGGGAGATGGACCCAACGACACGAAATAGGGGATCTTGAAAAGCACGTAGTCGGCTCCCATATCTCCTCTATTTGCCCATAGTAGGAGCTCCTCATCCCATCGAGTCTTGAATGCATCTATCACGGACACCGCTATTCGGGCAGTGCTCTTCCTATCTGAGCTACCGTATAAAATGTGTACCTATTTATGTCGTATCCTTGCCATGCGACAATTGTAAATTGTGGCCTCGTGCCAACCATAGCGGCGTATCATCACTTGATGACCTCCCGATGATTCGCACCTTTAACCATTCGTTGAGCAAGCGGTTGTGCTCTCGTGATCCAAACCTCCGACCGATGCGGATTACATTGGCGCACCATGTCTTTGTGCTTTCGTCGATGTCTGCGGGACACTTGGGTCATGTGTTGCAAGACCATGAAATAGGCTTGAGCGTCGTATCCAGATCGGGAGTTATTGATTTCCTTCGATGGTCCCGATACCATCGATCTCCCCTCATGGCGAGATAGAGGCACACCCATCGGTTCCACGAGCCATGTAGTCGACGCAGAACTCAATGATCTCTTCGGTTGCATAACCTTCGATGATCTTGCCCTCGGTCGAGATCGATTCCGTCGTAGGACTTGAGAATTCCCATGTACCTCTCGAGCGGGTACATATGGCGTAAGAACACAGGGCGCATATCTTTATCTCTCTCACAAGGTGAACAATGAGATGGACCATCATATCGAAAAATGACGGAGGAAATACATCTCAAGATGACATAGAGTGGTCACCACCTCGGCTGCGAGCATCTAGTCCTTGAGGATCAATGATCTTCTCGAGCAATTGAGTTGAAAAAAATAACCACCTCAAGATTGCCACTCGGACCTTGTTCGCAAGATACTTCTAATTACAACAGGAAGCATTTGTATCATCGAGATATGACAATCATGAGACTTCATACCAATTAATTTCAAATCTTGCATAGAAACAAGGTTCTTAATGTTAGCGGAGTAACGGATGGGACTTTCACTCCATGCAAGCTCTAGCACGCTTCATTTCTCTCGGCCTTGGATAGAGTGTAGCAAGTCGGGGAAAATACGTTAAATCTGTGACGGTCTCTTCCTGCTAACTCACCCTTATGTTCATATCAACCAAGTCACGTCGTGCGTTAACACCATCCTTTGTTTTGCCACTAATGTTCAGCAAGAGACCAATCAAGCTATCACATACATTCTTCTCTACGTGCATGACGTCGATGCAGTGGCGAACTTCTAAGTGCTCCCAATAAGGCAAGTCCCAAAAAATTGACCGCTTCTTCCAGATGTTCTTCTCACGGGTTCTTAATTTACGTCCCTTCCCAAGCACAACATCGATATCCTTAACCATATCATAGACCTCTTTCCCTCTAAAAGCCCTTGAAGCTGAATCGTTCTCCTTATTTTCGTCAATTGTTTTTCATCTTGCGGTATGGGTGACTCTAGGAAGGAACCTACGGTGGCGATATATACGCTTTCTTGCGAGTTGTTCAACCATACACTTTCAGTAGCATCTAAGCAGTCTGCGACAAAGCTTTGGCTCCTTTTGTATCTTGGCTTGACAGTTACCAAGGGCATGAAAATCATTGATGGTGCAAAACAACATGGCGCGTAAAGTGAAGTTCTCTCGTTTATACGCATCCCATACTGCACCCCTTCGTTCCACAGTGTCACAAGATCTTCCAAAGAATGGTGCTAGGTACACATCAATATCATTCCCGTGTTGCTTCGCCCTTGGATAAGTAGTGGCATCAAAATGTACTTCCGCTTCATACACGACCAAGGAGGAAGGTTGTACATACATAGATTCACGGGCAGTGCTATGTCACGCTCATGTTATCGAAAGGATTCATTCCATCTGTACTCAACCCTAACCTTATGTTCCTCGGTTCAAGACCGAACTCTTGGAAGCTCGATCAAAGTTTCTCCACTAGGCGTAATCGGCAGGTGTCTTAGCTTTCCATCTCTCTTACGCTCCTCTGAGTGCCAACGCAGCAATCTTGCCTCCTTTGGGTTCGCAAATAAACGCTTCAAACGTGGGATCACAGGCAGATACCACAACATCTTAGCAGGAGGTCCTTGCTTCACCTTAGTAGTATTCTAACGCTTGTATCGGGATGCTTTGCACACGGGACATACATGCATGTCTGCATACTCTTTACGGTAGAGGATACAATCGTTCGGACATGCATGTATTCTTTCTACTTTCATTCCCAATGGACAAATAACCTTCTTTGCTTGATAGGTGGTACTGGGCAACACGTTTCCCTCCGGAAGGATGTCCGCTAGGAGACCTAACAACCTTGTATATTCCGGCTTGCAACCAGGGAACAAAGGTCTCACCGAGTCCTCCCTTAAGCCCTCGAATTTACAAAACTCTCTCTCACTGTAGTTCTCTTCTGCATCGTGTAGCATCTGATCCAGATTGTCATCGTGTGACCTATCCTCATCAAAAACAGTACAGTCCACATCCGGCATACTGTTGACTTCTTCGGCGATGCCGTCATTACTAACTTCATGTGTAATAATCTGCTCTTCATGTGGTGGTCCAACATGTATACCCTTTTTGAAACCCTTGAATCAAGTGCGCTTCTATTTGCGCGCGTTGTTAAACATCTTGATTACCACAATCAATGCATGGACGAGACATAAAATTTATCCCTTCTTCAACATATCCCTTTCGTGGCTCTTCTAAAAGCAACCACGCCATTAATGTACTCTTGACTCACACGGTTCTGCTTGTACATCGGTTTCGATCCATCTACACTACGCATGTAACAAATTAGTGTCAAAATTGATTAGCGATTAATTTATAGCAAACATAAAGGGTTATAGATCGTTACCCTCGGAGCTCACAAAGAAAATCGATTCCTCTCCTTTCCTTCTCCTCTCTAAGGTGGCGAATGGGGGAGGCGGCGGGTGTTGGGCGCTAGGGCAAGGGTCCAACCTTCTCCTCTCTAAGTGGTGCAACGGATAATTATTGATTATCTGCATGATTGTTGATTAGATCTGAGACAAAAGACAAGAGGAAGATTCTAATAACTAGCAAGTTGGTCCGCGATTGCTTGTAGTATCCGTTTGATGTAATTGAAACAATAAACCACTTTGTGATGATGTTTCTTCATGGATATAAATGGAGGAAATATAAAATAGATCATTGCACATGTGACTTATCTTGGTGTGTCATAAATTCTTCTTTTTAATCTGTTCTAGAAAACTACTCATGAAATTAGTTCTGATTAAGACTTTTACTTCTTTGCACGTACTTACTCGTTTTGTCTCATCGTTGCACAAAGGAATTACACCGGATTAATTAAAGGCTACATGTTTTGCTTTTCATTTTCTGGAATTAGGGTCCATCAAATTGAGAGCTAGATGTACGTTTTGCCTTTTCCCATCAAGTAGTATTAATTGAAACTTAAACCCTATGCTTCCGATTAAAGAATACAACAAAGAAAACAAAACATTAGGGTCTATGTACAGAGTAGCAAAATAAGGGAAATTCACTAATCAATAAAGTGGATAAAGGATAATCAGTATTACTTCATCTGCTTTAATTAGGGAGGAGCCGCAGTTGGAGGAGCTAAGGCGAGGAAAGTGACACGCACCTAGGGAGGAAGCTAGCTAGCAGATCTAAGTGGAGCCCAGCCCATAGCGGGGCAGTTGATTATCCAAACGCCAGCTGCAGAGGCAGCGTGCGAAGGCACCAAGCGGTCTTGGCGAGATGTGTCGCGCTCAATTTATAGCGGCGAGGATATCACGAGCGGTTCTTAATAAAAACCGTATGTGATAATTGAATTCTCACAGCGGTTCTCGTTGAGAACCGCAGATAATATCACGACGGTTCTCACCAAAAACCGCTCGTGATAATCCCAATCCGCAGCGGTCCTTATTAAGAACCGTCGTGATATACGACGGTTCTATACTAGAACCGCTGCGTGATTGAGGATTATCACGAGCGGTTTGTGAATAGAACCGTCGTGTAATATCCTGAGCGGTTCTATTTACAAACCGTCATGATATATGACTATCACGAGCGGTTCTAAAAATACCGCTCGTGATAGGCTTCCGCCACCCCGCAGTCGGCAATACCAAACACGAGCGGTTCCAAATGAACCATCTGTGATGGGCGTCTACTATAACTTTGTTTTGTAGTAGTGAAGGTGTTAATGAAGTCGGGAAGGTCTAAAGCTACCGGTCGTCGATCGGTGAACGAGGCGGCGGTGGCAAGCTCCTCGGCGACAATAGTTGAAATGGACCACACGAGTGGGCTCGGTGAGGTGGCGATACTCAAACCGCACGGAGTGGCGATGGACTCATCGGGCTTGGAGATCTCCATGATTCAGTGGCGTCGAGATGGAGATCAAGAAGATTCTGTTGAGGAGCTATGTACCTTTGCACCGTCTGTGAAGTTAATTATCACGGATGGTTTTCAATAAAAATTGTCTGTGATATATAGTAATATCACAGACGATTCATATTTAAAACCGTCTGTGAAGTATCACAGACGGTTCTAACAAAAACCGCTCGTGATATTGGGTAATATTACGCATGCGGTTTTTAATCGAACCGTCATGATACTTAACGACGGTTTTAAACACGAACCGTCTGTGATATGACCTCTTCACAGATATTTTTTAGCGAGAAAAATAATACAGATAGTCGGTAAACAAAAACCGTCTGAGATTGTATTTAATACGGACGGTTTCGATGAATCGTAGCGATACGAAAGTGGTGTTGAGGCCGGCAGCGGTAGATTGCTTGAACGAGAAGGCTTTGCATTAGTAGCTGTGAACGAACAGATTAGAGAACAACTTGTGAGCGAACAGGTTAGAGAACAACTTGTCAAGAAACTCTCCTATTTCGAGGCGCGGTACGGATAAGCCTCTCTTTCCATCGTCTTTTCGATTGCTGACTCACTTATCCAAACGCAAAAAAAAAAAAGTAGGTCCACTGCATTGGCAACTGCCAATAGCAACGTGCCAGTACTACCCCAGTCCCGAACGCGCCATCCGTACGTAACCACAGTAACGGCGATGAGTTACAGATTTTGACACGTACGTTACGACGTACGCCCGGACCCAGGCGAAGTCGTGGAAGGGGCCCAGCGCACAGTGGCACACGTGCAGTTACCGTCCACGTAGCAATCCAAAAACGAGCAGGGGGTAAAACGGTCATTCCATAAACGGTCTTATCCGCTAACTTCTTCCGCTTTCTGCTCTCGTCCCTCCGGCTCTTATAAATCCCAACCAACTCACCAGAGCACGCCACCTACTTCTTCTCCCTCCTTGTGCGATCTGCGCGTCACGTTTCATCTCAATACTCCACGCGCGCGGTACGTAGAGCAGGTTGCGGCACGGGTGTACAATGGCGAGGAGCACGGGGTCGGCGGCGACAGAGCTCGCGTACCGTCAGTTCGCGCCGTCCTCGCACGGCTTCGCGGGGTGCCCGGCACCGGCAGGCCCCGGCACGGCCGACGAGTTCGACGAGTCAGACATCTGGGGCGCGTTCAACCCGGCCGAGGTCGAGCCCAGGGCGGTGGAGCTACCCCGGGTTCGTCCGGTCCAGGCCGCCCGGCCGGGGCGGAAGACGAAGCCGGCGGACAGGACCGGCGGCCGCGCCGCGCACGGGTCCCTGCCGGTGAACATACCGGACTGGTCCAAGATCCTGGGGGAGGAGTACAGGGGGCGCCACGCTGGCGACTGGGAGCTCGACGTGGACGCCGACGACGAGGACATCGACGCGGGGGTGGTGGTGCCGCCGCACGAGCTTGCGTGGCGTCGCCGGGCCGCGTCGCTGTCGGTGCACAAGGGGACGGGGATCGGCAGGACGCTCAAGGTCCGCGACGCGGTCTGGAAGAAGACCGGGTTCCAGGACTGACCTGGACGAGTATTAGTGGCTGGTAGTAGCTGGTGTTTTTGACGGTGTGCCTACCTTTTGGTTTGGAGAGAAGAGAGAGGATCACCGCTCATTGTTCGTTGATGGTATATGTAATTTTTGGAGATAATGCTGATGCATGACATGCATGGCATTTTTGTACAGCATGCAAGCGATCAGTCAATTAGTACTTGTTTATATTGTGCTTACGCCAGTAAAAGTGATTTTTCACGGAGCAGACTAGCTAATGGATGACTTTTTCTTCTTCAAGTGCGTTGTCCTTACCTCGATCAGCACGGACGTCACTGGCGACTTTCTTTTTACACACCAACTACACGGTCTACATGTACGCATGACATCATTGGCATGGGCTCCAATTCAATGCCAACTGATTTGACAAAACAACTGCCAGTTGTTGTAGCAGCAGTATTACGTTGGCCAAGAAGTCACACCAATAATAGCAAGCGTGCCAGAGAGAAATTTCTGCTGGGCTTACTGGAGGCGTTGTTAGCGTGTGCAGGCAAATGCAATGCTGTGTCACTGCCCGGTCACCAGCACACCGTGTATAAATTCATCCTCAGCCCAAGACAACATCTCAGCAGGTTTGAAACTATGTTAGCGCGATGGATTTCGCCTATTTCAAACCCGAAAAGAACCTGGATTCGAACAAAACACAGCCGAGCTAGGCCTGTTTGGCCATCACAGTCCTCTAGTGTTTTCCTCTTAGCCAGTCAAAGAGCAACACATAGCCAGGCCGAAAATCGAAGGCCGTGTCACCTCCTTTAATTTATGTGGCGAGTTTCCGCGTCGCAGTGGCCAATAATTGATCAACTATGATTGTGGAGTGTCGACACTGATCGATGCCTTTAGGACAATCAATCAATTACTGCGCCAGTTTATGTATTTAAAATTATGGCACTAGCTGACTATGGGTTAATGGATAAGATCGTATTCCAGGCCCCGCATCAATCGTGTAGTATTTGTGAGCACGTATGCTCCTTACATCTGTGGTTGTCATGCCTCTGTAGTGTTTGATGTTGATCGATGAGACGTCATAGGACGCTAGAAATGCAACGATTTTAGAGCTCAGTACCGCGTAAAGGCATTTTTAATAGTTACCGATGACATTATCTTTAACATATACTACATTATTTTTAAAGACATCTTCATTAGATAGTCTATAGTATACTCTCTAACATTTATATTTTATAATTTTCTTTTGAAACAGATCTACATGTCAACTAGAATAGATTAATGTATCATGTCTTGTTTCATGTACATGATAGTCTCTTCAAGAAGAGACTACCTACGCTCTCTCTCCTCCTCATTTCTCTTTCACGTAGGATTTTATTGACGTGACATAGCTAAAAGATGACAATAAATGTACTATTAGAGATGCCCTAATACTAGCACGAACCGAGAGTCCGGGATACAAACGCAAGTGTAAGGCGAACTTTCCCTGGTTCTTTTGTAAGACATCATGCACATAATCTAAGAAAGTGCTAAAATCTAACAAATAGTCAAATTACATAGTACAACAACTTAACCTCTTTTATAATTTAAAGTAGGGATAGAGGGTAGGAATATTGCTATAAGTTTTTTTTTTTGAATGGAGCTCCACCGAGCGAAGAAGAGAATTGACCCAGTTTATAAGGGAAACCAGGGCAAAACCTTATGAGATCTTGGCGTTTTGAGAGAAAACCAGCACCAACCCCGAGACGACAAAACGACCTCAACTCGAGCAGAACGACACTCACACCGAAAGGCACAACCGACAAAGAAAGTAAGACCAACCTAACTCAACTCAAGGCTAACCAACCAACCCAACAACTCGGTTGGCGGAGCCTCGCTTCCACACCGCGCCTCTCTATCGACGGAGCCCGCGCCCCACGCCGCCTCCTCTCATCACACAACTCGGTCGGCAGAGCCCTCGCCCCACGCCGCACCTCTCTCGCTTACGAGCCCAGCTACCACGCCGCCTCTCTTGTCACACAAGTCGGCAAAGACGTCGCTTGGAGGAGCGCGATTGGACCGAAAAGCTATCGTGAAGTGCCAAACCGTAAAGAAGAGCCGCCGTGAATCGAGGACGTTGGGGTAAACCTCTGACGTAAAAAAACGAAGAGAGCAGGGCTTCTCGGCGGCGCCTCGTGAAGGTAACGACCACAATGCCGCCGCCGCCTGTTCGGACACGGACGGGGTTTTCACCCGGAGAAGCAACTAGGGTGGAGACGCGAAAGTGTCGCCTCGAGTAGGAATGGCGCCGAGGCGTCAACAAACTTTGCACCAAAGAAGCCGAGCAGAGCTTTCGCTCATCCACGCCCGAAACCGCGCAAAAAAAGAGGTACGGCCAAATGACACTCGCCACCAAGACCAAAGATCGGCAACGGCACCACCGACGCCGAACGCGTCGCGCCGCAACCACCACCGGCGCGGACTCCACATCGTGCCACACCGCGACCGCCTCGGACAAGCGACAGCAGACAGCCTAGACTCCCGAGGTCGTGGAGCGCGCCTGAAGCTTCGGCGGCGAGGATGGTGCCGCTTCCGTCGGCGTCGAAGACCTCGGAAGGCGTGGCGGAGGTCCTCCTCGACCACGGCCATGCGGTGGCGTTGAGTCGCGGCGAACTTCGCCGAGGCCGATGGAGCCGCCGCTGTCGGAGTCCGCCTCGGCCATCCAAATAAGGCCAAATTGTTAAGCCGCCGCCGAGAGACCAAGGATGGCGCAGCCACCACCGACGCCACCATCGACGCCAGCGTGAAGACGATGATGGTCACCCGACAGAGGACCACCGGCCGAACGCCGCCAGAGCTCGATCCACCGGTAGGCGCCGATCCGGCCGGACAACGCTGCCACCACCACCACCGCCAGAAGCATCGGAGAGGCGCGATCCATGCGCGAAGCCACTGAATACGATTCGGGCGGGAGGTCCGATCCGGCCAGCGAGCGGATCCGGCGAGACACGACGGCGGCGAAAGCACCTCGCGACGGAGAAACCTAGCCACGGGAAGGAGAAGGTGGAGGAGGAGAAAGGAAGAGAGAGAGGAGGCCGCGGCCAAGGTGACGACGATGGCGGCAATGCTTGGCGAGGTGCTAAGTGGCGCGGTGAGTCGCCTGTCGCCTGAGGGACGACGCGAGGCGTGGTTCGAAAATTGGATCTTACTAAAATTATTGAATAATATAGCAATAAGTGGACTCTTCATTTTATCGTGGACAAACACCCGAAACAATATATTATCTAAGGAAATAGATAAATATTTCAAAATAGAGTGAGTATTATATCTCGAGTTCTCGACTAAGCACAAAGGTTAAGAAAGTTATAATTTCGAGAAATATATATGAAGAGAATGACTTGAATGCTTTCCATTAAGCGCTTTGGAATTATCTGCTGAGTACCCTGGTAGCAGTTCGTATATGGACTCTATATGCTACTCCTGTTTATCTTGGTTTCCTTAATGAAATTTGGGTGCTCTCCCATTTCTTTTTTAAAAAAGCGCTTCGGAATGTTTGCTGCCTCCCGTTTTGCCCGAAACCAACCAGAGTAGGTAGGAACCTGTGCTTCAACCCGTGTGATTCAGATAAAACAACACGCATAAGCAATGGAATTCAAACGAAGCAAAATAGCAAATAATACCACAAAACCTGACAAACACGGCCCGAGGAGCTTATCCAGGAGCTTGGTAGAATCACAACTTGGACGGGAACATATCGAAATATATACCTAGCTTCAACATTTAGATAACTACGAAAGATGGAAAACAATTCGCCTTGCAAATTCAGAGTAGTGATTAATTGCCTCGTATAGATGGCATTGGCGCATTGCCCTTCTCCATGCATGATGCACCCAATCCATCCACGAGCCGCTTCACTCAAGCTCCTTCAGGAACCCCCGGATGGTCTCCTCGAGTTCCTTGCGGTCCATTTTCTCAGACGAGGCCGGGACAGCGGCAGTAGTCTTTTCGGCTTCAGAGTTCTGCACGTAGGGAAACAGACCCCAATTATCAGCAGGAACTTTGGTTACGTAGAACTTGTACTAGTGTTATAGGAAATCTCAAATTTTCGTTTCATCTTGGCACAAAATGCTTATTTCTGATCGAAATTCGGAAACAAGCACAAGAATATTTGGGTATGCACGAGAATTTACCGCTGAACGTTTCTGCCTCTTTTGTGGTGCATTCTTCTCCAGCTTTTCCATCAGCTGCCGGCACTGTGAGGCACACAGAAAGGAAGAAATAGTTAAGGAACGCGGAAAAGTATAACATTGTCCATGTACTTTGGGCAAATCGGATGCTTTCAGTTACATTCCATCGAGAACTCAAGTCGTACTAGGAGAGAGTCTATACACGTTTGAATCTGAACCAACTAAAATCCAGCATACTCTCTAGTCACCGAGCTTTGTACACAGAGGTTTGTTTGCATCAACCAGAGTAGAACAGAGTTTATGCGATGGGATCAGATCACTACCTGCTTAACGATAGCTTTGTAGGCTTGCCGACACTTGACTTGCCTCATCTCGACCTCGTCCGACATTGGAACGATACTGTAAAATTTCTTCTTTTGCTGTGAGTTTGGTGCGATGAGCGTCTGTAATGGGTTGGGCTTTTATAGCAGGATATGAGAAAAAAAAGAAATACTTTTATAGTGTGAGAGTACATCTTAAAGCACACTCTCTCTTATCCTTAATGGTAAGCAAAATTGCTTCTTTTTTACTGTGGGACTCGCTAGGATTTGAACCTCGGGAGCACGGGACCGGTGCATGCCACGTAACGTTAAGCTCGTTTCACGTGCACAAGTGGCAGAATCGTGACTCCAGTCACGAGGAAACGCATGCAGCCCAGGCGTAACCGCGCGAGTTTTGTCCACGAAAATCAAACCGTTCGTCGAAAGAGCGGGGAAATTACGGAAGGCACGAGTAAATGCATGCTCTGACGACGCTTTTCCAACTCGTCTTCCGGATGATCTGGACCTTCTCATTACTTCCCCCTGTTTTCCTGGTTCATTCGGTTACAAATGAAGTTTGTCGGATACAATCGCAATACTAGATAGGATCATTTTTCATTTGATAGGATCGGATTGTAGAATCACGATTCTACCATATTTTTAAAAATATGCATATTTTGTATAAAAATTTAATTATATTTTGAAATATGCAAGTCTATAATAGAATTTTGAATTTAATTTTGTAAATTTGGATACACTTGTTCATGTTACATTCAATTAAGGTTTTTTAACCTTATATGATTATGTTTAAAATAAACTAATCATTTAAAACTACAATATGTTAATGAAACTATATTTTACCTTAGAACAATACATAAACATCACAAACAAAGCAAAATAAAATATTGCAACTTAAATTAATAATATGTGATATCAAATTTTATATATTGATATAGTTTGTTTTCAAGATCATGATCCTACTTGATCCTGAGTATGATCCTATCCGATTCTATACGATCCTACCTTCATGATCACTATTATATGAAATTCTGATCCACATATCGATCCGTGTCATTTCAGCCCCGTAGGATCGTAGGACTGTACTATCTCACGATATGTATCGCGATCCTGATAACATTGATACTAAGTAGGTCGGGCAATTCAACTGCCAACGGATTTTGGGCAATATTTTTTCAGTAGGTTTTTGTAGGGATCTTATTGGCGTAGGCCTGGATCTCGCTACATTGGAGTTTGTGATTTGCTAATTAATGGATGCCCGTTGCTTAACGAACTTGTGTGCGGCTTTGTCCTTCTGTGGGGATGATGGTGGCACTGATTTGGACGGCGACAAACGTCCTCTTGGATTCATCGGGCCCCAACCATACTTCACTAGCTAGGTTGCTAGTGGCTTGATGTTGGTTATGTTGGTTATCGTATCCGAAGCCAATGATTGTTTGGAGTGGATGATCGCAATATCTACAGATGTCCTGGGGGAGCTTGCGATGGTTTCCTTTGGAGCGGAGAACTACAATATATGGAGCCCTATTAAAGTTGGGGTGATGGTTTTGGGGAATTTTTGTCCGTTGGTTTCATTTGGGGCGGGCGACCACTGTATAACAAACAAAATGGAATTGTAGACTTCAGAGTATTGTACATGGCCAAGATTTGTCAGGCAGCCTGGTAAACAATTCAAAGAGGGCTGAACCCACCTTGTGTTAGGCCCAAAGCTTGCAAGTAAACAAAGATAATGACATGACGCAGGTTCAGGTTGAGAACAGATAATGATAATTACGTGAACTCGTGGAGAACAGCAAAAGAGACTTCTACAGGCGCTTTAAATTCTTGCAAATTTGACAGGGTGCCAAAGTTCATGCATGATATACTCCAACTGTGTAAGCCTACTTGAAGGGCTAATTAAGTAGATTTGTATGGGCCGTGTTTATAATTTGGGCTGGGTTTCAGCCTAGCCAGTAGGAGGCAGAGGCCCGAGGGAGCGCCTGGTCCTCACAGCCCAAAGGACGAAGCCTTGTCTTCGAATTTCCACGAACAACAGACATGGAATAACAAAACAGATTGTAGTTCCTGGGTTCATGGGCCAGCATTTGTGATGCTGTTTGGGAGAGATTAGTCTTCCCCCCTTAGAGTGAGCTTCTCTTCGGTATAGCTGGAGAGAGGAATGTTTCCAGTTCTCTCTCAATACGGATAGGTAACTGATCATCGTAACCCAGAAGTCATCCTAAACAAAACAATGGTCTTTGTATGATTGTAGTTGTATTGGTCTTCGTTTTATCTTTTATTTTTAATAGCAGGCCGAGTTTCCCAACCGGAGAGATGAATCGTGTGGGCGTGTGGCGGTTGAGGAAAAGCCGGCAAGTCGGACGCACGGTTTGACACGGTGCCCTCACCGACTTTACCCATCCCTCGATATAAAAAAAACTCTCTCGCGACGCACGCCGCGCCGAAACGCGAAAGTCTCTTTACCGTCCTCCTCGCGAGTTCCGGCTCACGAGTTGTTGCTTGTGAAGGTTGGAATCAAGGAGGCGTACGTCGGGGAGGGCGGATCGGAGATGATCGAGGTGGTGCTGAACGACCGGCTGGGGAAGAAGGTGCGCGTCAAGTGCAACGAGGACGACACGATCGGCGACCTGAAGAAGCTGGTGGCGGCGCAGACGGGCACGCGCGCCGAGAAGATCCGCATCCAGAAGTGGTACACCATCTACAAGGACCACATCACCCTCGCCGACTATGAGATCCACGACGGCATGGGCCTCGAGCTCTACTACAACTAGCAGGCTAGCAGCCTCCTCGATCGAGTCTGGTCCGAATAACTCATGTCCTACTCTATGTAGTATTCAGGGATCTGTCGTTCGGTAGATCAGAACGTCCGCTGTTATTATATGATGGGATGGGTTTGGTGTAGATGTAATTGAAGTTTGATATAATTGCGAACTGAAAGTTAATTTGGGGTGAATTTGTGTTGCGGTATTTTAGTGCCCCGATTTGTTTTCTTTGTCCTTGGTTGTTTCTGATCTCTCCATGGTTTAGGCCGGTGGCTTTCTCTTGCTATTTGGGATCGGAAGATGCTAGGTGTACAGGATTATTCGTAGAAAGACATTTGTTGGAGAATTATATATTTTGTTGCATCTGTGCTAATGCTTGATCTACTTTGCAAGATGAGGAAACCAAACTCGGTTGTCCAAGATATGCTCTCCCCCTATCTCTCTCTCACACACACGGAACAGGGGAAGTTGTCCAATGTACAGTGCGGGTACGGCCCATCCAAAGAGGACTTAGCCTTGGCCCAGCCGTCTTCTATCCTCTACGTACAGAATGGGCTTCAAAGGAGGATTTCATCATCTTGTTAGGAGTTTGGTGTACCCTGTGAGCACTCGTCCTGATATTGATTATGTTGTTCATATCTTGAGTCAGTTCATGGCTCGTCCTGCCCATCTTCACTACAGTCACCTTCTTCGTGTTCTTCGCTACTTGTGTGGGACCATCTCTCGTCGTTTGTTTTTTCCTACCTCTACCTCACTACAGCTTCAGACGTACTCTAATGCGACCTGGGCTAGTGATCCTTCTGATCGTCGTTCTCTTTCTGCTTACTATGTTTTTCTTGGCTCTTCTTTGATTGTCTGGAAGACAAAGAAGTAGACTGCGGTTTCCCATTCGAGTACAGAGGCCGAGTTGAGAGCTATGACAGCAGTGACAGAAGAGATTACTTGGTTGAGGTGGCTACCTACAGATTTTGAAGTGCCTGTGATGGGGCCTACGACTCTTTTGTCTGACAGTACAGGTGCTATCAGTATTGCCCGGGACCCAATGAAGCTTGAGCTCACCAAACACCTTGGTGTGGATGCTTCATACACTCGCTCACATGTGCAAGAGGGCGTACTTGCTTTACAATTTGTGCCATCAGAGTTACAGGTTGCTGACTTCTTTACGAAGCCATAGACTAGAGTACAATATTTGTATTTTTTCTCCAAACTCAGTGTGTGTGATCCACCATGATTTTGAGTGGAGGGTGTTAGAATAGGGGTCCTTTTGTATTTCCTTATATGTATATAACATACCCCTTGTACTCTCTATATATATTGCTCATTGAGTCTTATGAATACATGCACAATATTCATAACAATACTAACATTAATCTTGAATGCAGAATTGATTGGTACCAATCAAGGGAGTTAGCAGTTACCACCAAGGTAAAATCAAGGATACACTGATACTGTGATACAAACCTGAGCCATAATTGGATTGCTTGCATCTACCAGTGGTGTGAGACGTAGTCATTTCGAGGTCTCTGTTCCATTCTCCAGATTCATCGCCAATGTTGTCATCATTCTCAAACTACATTATGTCCTCCTTGGGTCCCATGAACTGTTCTCCAGAAGGTAATAAGATGAATCTAGCAATACAGTATTTCTCTGATCGACTCCCAACATGTTTAGACACCTTTTTTTTTTCTTCTAGTTTTCTCTGTAATGCAAGACAACCTCAAGAAGGTGAAGAGTTTCTTTGTCTGTCCAATCTGAATTTGCGTCTTTGGTAATTTCAACTCTCTTGAAGTCTGCTGAAGTAAAACCAGGCCGGTAGTTGGCACATATATAGAATCTAGCACAGAGGCTTAGACCATATCCAATGTGTTGTTTTAGCCGATTCTAAGAAGGAGAGAGAAGATATTGAATCAATTCAATACATTAGAGGGGTCGATTCCAACCAAAAGGTTTCTGGAACCGAACTCTACATAGGAGTCGATTCAAAGCATTAAACAACTTATATGAGCATTAAACAACTACATAGGTGAGTGTGCGGTTGAAAGAGGATATTATTTTTTTGTGGTTTTTTTAATGTAATGTGGGTCCCAGTTATTAGTAGGAATTGTATCAATACATTGGAGAAAAACAAGCTCAGTTCCTTGAATGCTTAAGTGGCATCTCTTTGAGTCGATGTCGGTTCAATACACTAAATATGCTCTTATATCCGCCTGATCATAACCAGAAGTTAAGAGGGAAATTAGTAACATTCTGATTAAAATATCCAAGAAATCAATGATAAAGTTTTAGCAAATATACAAGGATGGTATATGATGACAGTAACTCAACTAATGTTATTTGTAGTTATGCACAAATAGAACCAAATCAAGAGGCAAATACAGGCCAAATAAAGTGTTCCAACGAAATAGCAATGATCCCCACGGCTGACTTAAAATGACATGCAATTACCCTATATAGATTGCAAATATTTATTTCAAGTTTTTTTAGTGGCAAAAAATGACTGCAAAGAGTATGATAGTTCAACATGAATTCTAAAGTGACCCTGCTAAACCGTAAATCAAAACAAGGGCAAAGCACTACACACATATCTCGTTCACAAATCTGTAACACAAATATGTAATACTAACTGAAATCTAAAACACATGTTTACACAGCACTACACACATACCTCGTTCAGAAATCAAAACAAGGGCAAATCACTCACCTCACAGGAGAAGTAGGCAAGCCCACACACAGTGCGGCACCCAGTGCAAAGTTTCTTGGGTATTGTTGCCCCAGCAGGCAACGAAGACTGCGAAGGCACCGCCTCCTCCCTCTGATCTCTCCCCTGCTTCGCCCCCGAAGACGAACATGCCCGAAGCTCTGAATCTCTGCTTCTATGGTCTTCTCTCTTCCCTGTCTCTCAGGAAGCACCAGCGGTGGCGGTGCTGGTGCCACTTCTAACGCCTTTGCCTGTGATCTGGTCACTTCCGACCTTGAGGACGGTTTTGCCAAGTACGTCTTTGCTGGGCTCGCCGGACGATTGTCGTCATCGTATCAGCAGTGGATCAAGAACGAAAATGACCGAGAGTCCCTGAGGCAAGATGGGTCACGTTCGGCTGGGCTATGACTTGGGTGTCCCCTCATGTTGGGCTAAGGGTATCCACATTATATATACATGATTATATCTAAAGAAAAATATTTTTTTGGCCCCGATGTCATGTGCACCCTGGTGTGCTACAGTAGATCCGCCCTCGTACTTGACCAGCCACAGTCACTTCCTCTTTGGAGCTGCAATAAACAACAAAAGAGTTTATTAGACTTGCAAAACCAAAATTGGCAAAGGAAAAACCCTGATAACATAAAGTAAAAAGTATCACACCTATAATGGCAAGGGAGGTCAAATCCGACGGCCGGACGGCAGAAGACGACGGAGCCGGCGAGGAGTTCCCGGACTTAGCCTCCAGCTCGTCCCTGAGCTCCAACTTGTGGTTGCTTTCCTGCTTGGAAGGGCAGGGAACTGCCGAGTAAGGCCGAATAGCACCTCGGCAACCTCGATCTCCTCCTGAATGAAAGATGGGGATTTGTGGGGCAATGGAGAGTCGATTTGTGGGGCGCTTGGAAAGGAGGCGAGCACTGAGGCCATGCGGATGGTGGCGGCGGCGAGCTAATGCGAGGGGGTGGACAGGGGAACAGACGGCGGGTGGTGGAAGGTGCTACGGGGAGGGGAGAGATCAGGAGGTAACTACGACACGTGGGCAGATAGTTGTCTAGAAGTTTCTCTGCGCGAGGGGTGACGTGAGGATGATCGTCCCGCTTGCGCGGGGTAAACCCTAATCTTTATTAGTTAAGATAAGAGATACAATAATATTTGATAAGAGAGACCAAATAATACTGATACCATCAAATTTAATTAAGATATAAAGAACTAAAATACAAACTTTGGAAACATGTGGATGGCCACTGCCCCCACCAGCACCGCCTCTCTCCGCCACTGCCCACTTGATTAACTACTTGCTTCCACCGCTACTTCCCATGACAGCAGAGTACCAATGCCCAAGGGCGTTCGTGCACAGGAATAGAGTTCTCCATTCCAACACTCTCTCATAAGTCGTTATCCAACCGAGGCAACTTTGACCACGAGAAAACACAAAACTAAGCCATACATTAATCTTCTCCGGGGACACAAAACCCTCAAAGCAGGCACCGGAGAAAGTGCCGGCGGTTTTCCCTGGCCGGAGCTACCTAGCCGGCCAAATAAACATGAGAAATGGAGTACTTGTGAAGAGTAAACAAATGCAAACCAGACCTAACCTACCTAAACAACCGGGACATGAGTGACAGGCCGGCGTTGGGATCACTGGAGCTTGATTTTGGTAGTGTGGATTGCACCTGTTTATGGCTGTTTGTTTGCCCTGGGCACTGAAAGCAAGGAGCTCGCCGTCTGTTTTTGCTATTGGCCGCCGTGAGATTGTGTATAGCTGAAATTGCTCCCCATGTTATGTGTCACATTGGTAGGTTGCATGTTAGCTTGGGGCCGCTTGATTTGGTGCTCTAGTTTATTTTCCTCGGTTCTGATGCGTACACACGTGAGACCAGTTGTATTTGACTGATTTTCTTGGGGGAGGACCGGAGGAGGCTTGTCCATCCAAGTTTCGGTATAGACAAAGCCTAGCTTGCATGTCAAATCCCGGAGTTTGAAACTACTTTGATCCAGTAGAATTATGACTTATTTGTACCTTTGAAAACCATATTGATTTGCACTCAGATCTATTTGAGTTGTTTCAGTCCAGTATATACAAGATTGTGGACTGTGGAGTTGTAATACTAGTACAGCTTTAACGCAAGCAGAGTAGTCTTTGGCGGTTTTCCCAGTTGCTCGTGAGTCGTGTCCAGTGCCTGCCCACCATGTAAAGGCTACAGACACCTTTTCACTGTCGGAAAGTTGACATGTCAATAATCAGGAAAAGGAGACGAAGAAGAGAAAACGTGCATGGTGGCGAACGTGGCGGGCAGCGGGGCCCGGCGGTTCCCACAGTGCGGCGGGATATTCGCCCTGGCGCTGTCGCCACCGTCGCATCACCTGCACGAGCTGCACCTTCTTCTCCATAATCTTCCTCTTCCTCTTCCTCTCCCTCTCCCTCTCCCTCTCCCTCACCCTCTCTAATGGAGTAAACAAATGCTACGTATGGAGTAGAGATGATAATAATACAGCCAGGTGACGTGAGGGCCCGGGGGGCAGGGCGGCATGTTGCAATGTGCCGCGCCGTCCCCACCGCAAGGGGTAGTGGTGTTGACTTCTTGACCTCCTTGACTTTTCCTTCTTCTACTACTACTCCCCCTCTCTCATGTCATGTTTGGATCATGGAGCGTCCATTTGATTTTGCTGCTGCTAGTAACATGCTGTTAGCTTAGCTATCTACTCGTATACACTACTCCACCGCACGCGCCCCGGAACGCCGGGGCCGGACGCTCCGCGTTAACTCGCGCCACCCTACACCGACACCGATCTCCGCTTAATTCGCATCGTCGTCCTCCGTTTTTTCTCGTGTATTTACGGTGTTGGTGGCGTTTCAGGCATGGTCGTCACGGGCACCAAGACGCGAACACACGGTGCGCGCGGTGCCGCTTCCAACCGCCAGTGCCGGCACCATCGTGTGATCAAAAAAGCAAAAGGACTTTGAGCCGATCGAACAAAGCCACAAATGCTGTGGCCTGTGGGGTTTTCTTTGCAATGTAGTAGAACCGGTACTCAATTATGGCTATGAGCCTAAGGCTAGCTGCTGCTTTGCAGCGCTGTGCATGCAGCGGCTGGCAATTCTGAAGCTCTGCTGTTCACGTTCTCGTTCTGACGACGGCGCCATACGCGTTACCATGCATGTGTAAAGTGTGCCTGTTATTGTCCATGACTGTAGACCTGTACTGAAGTTACTAGTCTTGTGGCAACCTGCGAGCCCACGTATTCAACGAGATGAACCTGAAGAGATCGAGTGCATGCAGTCAAGGACTCAAGGTGCCTGTCGGTATGATTTTTCTTTTGAAAGGGAAGAGGATGATTAATTTCGGATGTGATTCATCGGACGCTCACCTCCATTCCTTTTCCGAAAAGGCGAAAAAGAGGACGCAAAAGTTAATGGCTATGGCATGGGTGCCGACAAGCAAGCACAATCATAAACATCTGAAACTAAACGAGAAAAAAGGTTAGCAAAAGTGATACGGATCAGTTAAAAGCCCACACCCTGATTGCCACATACACGCTCACATCTTGTAGCTAAAGCACTCCCAAAGAACCCTACACATGGACAAATATTTCGCTCTGTAGCAGGGGAATTATTACCTCATCAGCAGTTGTTGAGTGTACATAATTTAAGCAAGCGCGACTTATCATGACTTTGCTCCAAATTGAAGCTGCACTTGCTCACGCATCAGATCTACTACCACAACCGGCCTCCCTTAAAAAAACAGTTAAACTAATCGTCCCCGTTCGCTGGACAGGTAAGGTTAGCCAATCCCAACATGAGAAAACATTTGAGACAGCACTTAGAAATGGCCAGCACTTGCGCCAACGAGCATGGCAACTTGCAGACTTGCAGTCCAGATGGAGTCATAAACTAGCAAAACTAATTAAGCCTCTCCTTTGACTCGCACTATTCTCCGCACCACAGTTAGCCCTTTCCAAAACAAAAAGGCCACCTCTTAATTAAATACCCATCACCGATGGCTTTGTTTAGGTACACAGCTCCATCATCTAACACTAACAGTATATTGAACCAGCGTCGGTTCAAAGAGATGCCACGTAAGCATTCAAGGAACTGAGCTTGTTTTTCTTTAATGTATTGATCTAATTCCTACTAATAACTGGGACCCACGTTACATTAAAAAACCACAAAAAAAATTTAATATCCTCTCTCAACCGCACTCCCTCTCTCTCATTTAATGCTTTGAACCTACTCTTATATAGAGTTCGGTTCTAGAAAAAAATTTTGTTGGAATCAACCCCTTCAATGTATTGAATTGATTTAACACCTTTTCTCCCTTTTGAACCGGATAAAACAACACATTAGAGATAGTATAAGCCCATCTGTCGTCATAGTGAAAAATGTCACAGCCCTGTCATTTGTGGTGTAAACATTCTTTCAGAGCGACAGAGCAGGACGGGACAACGTCCCGTGATGGCAAGCAAAACTCGTGGCCTTTCTACCCGGTAGATGGCTACACGGTCCAAATTAAGCTTTGGGCGTGTGATGCGACTTCGTAGTCTGGGGCTGTCATTGACAAGCTTTGTTGAATCTTGATTTTCAGCTGCGTGGAGAGAGAGAGAGAGGAATAAATAACAGAGCCGGGGAAGCGTCCAAGAGTCGCCAAAATACCAGCGCAAAGCAACAAACCCAGCCTTCAGGTAGAGACACGCACCGGCCTTATCTGTGGACCAATGGCGATGTAGTACACGTGAGATTGGCAAATGCAAGGGGCAGTCGTTAATCCGGGCACTGTGACTCTCTTGTTAGCTGAGGTGTCGGCCTCAAGCTGTCAAGCAACAACCCCTTTTCAGCTAAGCAAAAACATCAAGACATTGGCAATTATTTCTCACCCTGGGCAAAAGACAGGACCCCTGGAGCATTTATGCCTGAAAGGCAGCAGGATACGCAACACGATACAATCTTATGGGTGAGCTCATCCTGGCAAGCAAGGAGGCAGGCAGGAAAGAGAACAAGAGTATCGCCTGGAGCTGAGGCCACGGGTTCAGAAATGGCTCAGCGCTGTTGTAATGATATCCCAGCAGCACACATTACATTGAAGCCTGCATCTGCATGCTGCCGAAGTGCCGCTGCTCTGCTGCTGCGCTTGTCCCTCGGCCACGGCCAGTACACCGCTCAGATGGCCTGGACCGAGACCAAAGGGGGCATTCAAGTCTCCGGACGGTCACAGGATTTGCATCGTACACGGGAATCAAGAAGTACATGCATGTGATGATGATGACGATGATTAAGGATACAAAAGAACAAGATACAATTATCCCCGTGTCTTACATGGATTAGGATAGACGGGGAGAACTGCCTAATTTGTTGTACATTGCGTAGGAACTTTCAACCATGAAAGCTCAGCAGACTTGGAACGTAGAATGGAAATCAATAGAAAAACCATAGCTCATTCAGCTGTACATACTACGACGATGCTTGCTCGCGGTTGGCTTGTTCTGTTGCTCTCCAGCTCCCTAAGTTATCGCTCCCGGCATCTGTTAGTATGGTAAGCCTCCGTGCCGACTTGATGAACTCGCTGAAATGGAGAGGAAAAGCATTGCGCGTCAGTTCAATGTTGATGTGATTCTTTACAAGTGTAACACACACTTGGCATAAGTTGTTGATGTGCTCTCACCTGAAGGCACCACGGTAGAGCACGCGGCTCCTCAGCTCCGCGCTGTCAATGCAGAACATTTCGGACAAGCGTCCGTAGAGCTCCTCGAACGAGCTCAGCGCCGAGAGATCGAGATTCCGGCCGACCGTGTCGGACTCGATGAACACCTTGCATTGCCCGGGCTCCAGCCCGAACTCGGAATTCTGGCTGTTGTCCCCGAACCACTGCAATCTCTCTGACGATGTGTTGTCGGTCGGACTACTGTTCTGAATGACCCCGGAGCCGGAGCCCTCCGAGACATTAGCGCCTTTCTCGGTGTTCCAGTTGAGCGAGCTGTTCCCGGTGGCCGCCGGGGAGGTCACGCCGGCCGAGTTGCTAAGGCTCATCTGCTGTTCGGTTAGTATTGTCTGTCCGAACAGCACTAGTCCCGGCGGCTTCAAGTCGCCGGTCTTCTTGGTGCCGATGGACAGAGCGCACGAGACGCCCTCGCGCGCCGGTGGGCTGCCGATGGTCAGGTCAGTGCTGACTCTTGGTGGGATAGGGGTGGGACTGACATGATCGGGACGGCGGAGCCCCCGGTACATGAGGCTCGACTGCAGATGGGTAGGGTGGAGATCTGATAAAGATGGACCAAATTGCGCATGCCTGGCTCCCTGTATGCCTGCAGGAGCACTACCGTTCGGGAAGGGGAAGAGGGACGGGTGGTTGCTCTGGTTGTGATGGTAATGGTGGTGGTGGCCGTTTGCCAGTGGGTTCGGGGGGAACGCCGGGTTGAGGAGCTGACCCTCGAAGGGGAACTCCGGGTATGCCGGAATCCGGGGCTTCTTGCGCGGCGACGAGAAGGAGGCGAGGTGGATGGCCGGCATGGTCGACACGAGCTCGACCAGCCACGGGCTCACCCGCTTCACGTTCTGCAGGAGGTCCGGCTCGTCCCAGGTCACCTGCGCAGTTGCCAATTCAAGAAGAGTGAGCAGGGAATGCAACACCGGTAGGAGAAAGTAGCAACTGTTGGATTTGTTTGCGGTGGTGTAGTACCTGAAGAAGCCGCCACGGCGACTGCGGCCAGCGGATAGGGTCGGTGACCTGGACGCCGGAGACGGTGCCCATGAACCAGCTGATCCGGGACGAATCCTCCGTCTCGAACGCCATCTTGAACCGCATCCCGGGGCACCACTGGACCCGCATCGCCGCGCGGACCGCCGACGTGCGCACGCAGAATTCCGGCGTGCTCGCGCGCGGGTAGTACACAACCTCGAACGGCTGCCCTCCGCCCGCCAACCTAGCCGCCTCGACCACGTCCTCCGCGCGCACCTTGCCCCGCCCCTTGGCGGCCCCGCACGGGCTCACATTGCCTCGCGTCAGGCCCGCGTACTGGTCCCACCCAGGCATGGAGGCCTCCTCGCCTCCGCCGCCGGCGCCGCAGAACCCGCGCTTGGCTCGCCGGATGCCGACGTGGAGCTCCCCACCATCGCCGCGGAGGAACACGATGGAGTCGCCGGCCACGAGCTTCTTCTGGTTCACGAACGTGCTCCACCCCGTGGTGAGCAGGTGCCGGCGCGGGGTGCCCCGGTAGATGTGCCGGAACTTCCACGCGGCCCCGTGCACGTCCTTGGCGACGACGGACTGCACGGGCGGGTCGGCGGCGTAGTCCAGCCGCGGGAAGATGGTCTCGGCGCAGTACCTCGGCACCGAGAACCCCCCGCCGTTGTTGGCATCGGACTGCGTCAGCGTCTTGGCGAACGACGCCGGTTTCTCCTGCTCCTCATTGGCGGCGCCGGCGCCATCATCCTCGCGCTCGGCCTCCGAGTCCGCGGTGCGGAGCGGGACGAGGCGGATCCTGGCAAAGACCTCATCCGTGTCCGGGTCAGCCATGTACCGCACGGCGGCGACGCGGCAGGGCACGAGCGCCGGGACGCGCGCCGCGGAGAGATCGGCACCGGCGGCGAGGCCGAGCGCGTGCTCGGCGTGGCCCTGCGGGAAGTAGTACACGCTGGAGCCCACCGGCGGCACGGTGCACATGCCGCCCGCGCACGCGAGCCACAGCTGCTGGTCCACGCACCGCTCGGCGCCGGGCGCCGGCTCCGTCAGGTCGGCGAACGTGATCATCGGCGCGCACCAGCGCCCAGGCAGGCTCGCGTAAACCGCAGCAAGGCGGGTGGTTTTCTTGGAGTGGTGTGCACTGTGGTGGGAGTCGGGAGGAGGCGACGGCGAAGGCGAGGGGGGTGTCTGCTCCGAGATAGGTAGGCGTCGTTCCCACGGTTACAAGTAGTAGTAACCCCGCCCGTTTGGCGACTTATAAATGCCCGTTCGGAAGGGAGTGGGGAGACACAGGGGCTCGGATGGTGCGTGGCGGTTCGCGTAGGGAACAGGGGTGAGGACCAGTGGCTGGACGTACGCGTGGAGGAACGTCAACCGTGAGGCCTGCGAGTTTCAGTATGCGTTACGCACACTAGTAGGAGTACTTGCTATGGACTTGATCCATGGAGGAGGAGAGATCATGTTCAGGTGAGGAACCAGTTACTGCTACTGTGGGCTTGGTCCGAGCGGCAACATATCTAGTGCAAATAGCATATTCAGTGATAAAATGCAAATGCCAACCGTGGCCATCAGATCCGAATCGAGCAGCTCAGACCAAGGCGGGTGGGAGTCCCACTTACGCGTTCTTGCATATAAACCCTCCTACAGTATAATTTTTGCAAAGCCCCCTCCCCATCCTACGGAAAATAAATTTTTTGGGGATGGACCTCCGCGAGGCCTCCTCAATTTCACCGTCCATCTATAAACAGTGCCAAAGGGTGAAAAGAGATCGGGTGAAAAGAGATCGGACGGTGGAGGAGAGGGCTCTCCCAAAGAATTTGCTTCCCATCCTACGCCAGCCATGTCGATCCGCCTCACCGAGCGTCGCAGTCGCCGGTCCTCCCCCTTAGCACAGTCCGCGTGACCCCGGACGCCGGCACTGCCCCTACCTCGTGCCTCCACCCTTCCTGCGTCGAGCCGCTTCAATGGGCATCGTCCGTCCGCCATGTAGCACCGTCTGCGTGACCCCGGCGACTCCACCTCCACAACCCCGGCTCGGTCCTTGTAGGAGGCGGTGCAGTGCGGGGGTCCTCCTCAGCATCCGCATAAGGTGGAGGGCCTCCACTTGCGCAGCGTGCGGGGCAGCAAAAATCATGGGCGGGACGGGAGTACTACTACGCTGCATCTGGGGCTTCCCGTCAACATCGACCTCGCCGTGCTGCACCCGCAGTCAGATGCAACTGCATACCCATTCTAGGACAAATAGTAACAGAATTTGACGTTCTTTGTTAGCAGCGGCAACCCAAATGATGTTCATTTGATAATTTTTTCTCTACTGGATGAAGAGGCTAAAATGTGCAATCAAATTTACCAGTTACTCAAACTTCAGTAGTTTCTGAAACTCTTGTGGAATTCTGAAACTTGCTCTCGTCGACGCCGGTTCAACTGGGCGCTGAGTGGCAACTCCCAACTAACAATTCGCTTGAGCCAATTCTTCATTAATGTGTCTTCACTTGAGCTAATTCTTCCGTGATGTAATTCAAGGCTTCAGGAAAAGTACCACAAACACAGAAAGCGGTCAAGCGAAGTATATCTGGACCAAAAAAACACACAAAAAAAACAACTCAATTGTGCTTGCGGTGGTTCAATTCAAGCCTGCGGCCTCAAACCCTAGAAATTGTGCCTCAACCGCAGCCTCAAATCATGGCTCCCGTGGCATGATTCGTACCTGTGGCGGCTCAATTGGAGCTTGTGGCGGTAGGACTGGGGCTTGCAGCCTCGTGATTAGGCCGCGCCCGATGCATTCAGATGGGGAGGACAAACGAGATAGGAACAGGGGTGGTTTGTAAACGTACATGAACAGCGCGAGGTTGTTTCTGCAAGATTAAGCAACTGGATGGGGTGCTCGCCCGCCTCCATCTCGTCCATTCGACGCAGATCTGATGGACAAGGTTGGCATGTGCACCTTACCACTCATTATGCCATTTGCACTAGATAGAGTTTTTTTTGTTAATTAATCCATTTTTAATTTATTTTTATTGTTAACCTCTTGCAAACTTTAATTCTAATTTTGATTATTTTGGTCACGCCACCACCCATAGCGTGACAAAACAACATTGTCACGTCAGCTCCGTATCTTGTCACGCTCTTGTCACATGATAGTGTTGTTTGGTCACGCCACCACCGGTGACATGACAAAAAATGCTATTTAGCGGACTCATCCTATGGCGTGATAATGTTGTCGTGACCAAAAGAGTCAGAATTAGCAATAAAGTTTGCAGGGTTAACAATAAAAATAAATAAATAAAAGGTTAATTAATAAAAAAAATCCACTAGATATGTTGTATGTCAGTGCAACTGGCAAATCCCGTTATAAAAAAAAAAGAAAAAAACCCCTTTTCTATATTTACCCATGAAGTAATGGTGTGCCGATGATAGCGGTAGTGGCGAGACACATCGAGCATTTTTCTAGATTCACCATTATATTCGACTACAAGTCTTAGAGGTAGGGTTGGTAACAGTGGGACAATGGTAAGAGATGATCGTGGAGTTGTCAACCATGGACAAGAGCAAGGGAAAGTGAAGGATACTGGTGATGGGTGGTTGGTTAGTTAGTAAGCTGTCACTTGCCACATTTAGGATTCGAGGCAACTGGGATTATGTCGGTGAAAGCGAAACAGGTCATGGGTAATTAACTAGGATTAGAATGTAGGGGGTTGAAGCTGGTGACAAGTTCTAAGGGCATGTACAGTGGTCTATTTCAGCTATCTATAGGAGAAGCCACCTAGGATTTCTAATGAGCTGGAGGGGAGAGAAGAGGGAGAGAGAGAGAAACGCCGTCTAACATGCAAGCGACGGCTCCATTCCGAAAATAACGGATGCTATCGACGGCTTCGTTCTTGTTGTACGCATTTTGCTCCCCCCTCACCCCCGGTCGATCCGTCGCCAATTTCATTTCATGCGATCCTCCCCTACCTTCCTCCGTCTGATTTTTCCCATGCCACCCCATCCGCATTTCCAAGATTTCTTCTCTCCATGAGCGATTTCTTCACCATGCCCGGCATCCTCGCGCGCACGCCCGCGATTTCTTCTCCAAGCCCGCGATTTCTTCTCCACGCCTCACCCGGCCATGAAGCGATATCTCCTCCACGCCTTCGCCAAAGGAAACGGGATCTACTTCTTCTCCACGCCCTTCTTCTCCACAAGGCGTGCCTTGTGGAGTCCTAGGAGTCCCCATCTCTCCGTGAGGCCGCAATTTGGTGAATCGGGAAGATGCCTCGCCGATCGACAAGGGTGGGTGCGCTGCCACCACCGCCGTAGGAGTCAAGTAAGCTCATCTGGGAGCATGCAGACGCCGCCTCCCACTCTAGCGCCGCCGTTAGGTGGGCGGCGATACATCGGTAGCCCTCGCCGTCTCACCTCGTAGTACCCACGGACAATCAGGCAGTCAGTCACATGGCCGAGTTCTCATCCCCAACCTCGGATCCACAACACTGGTACAGATTTGTTCTTCCCAAGAGATTGATTGTTCACGGATTCAGTATTGAGATCCTGTTGTTCCTTTGTTAATTGGTTGTCTTACTCCTGTTAGCTGAGTGATATACATTGATGATATCAGTGATCTTCTTTTATGTCAAGTGGTTAATTAATCTGTTGTTTGAATGATTAATGAAATATCTAAGTGGTTTCATGGTCCACTGTTTTTCATAGATTTTCAGTTGAACTGAAAGTAGATTTGCTATTTAATATAATTCTTGGCGTGCCTTGCTCGGTTGCTTCTTCGGTGGTTTTGATTACCACCATATCTATGAGTATACTGTTAATTTGTTAAGCATTACTTTGTATATATAGGTGATGTGCTAGTGATCTAATTGATATGTGATTGCATTGATCATTGAGACCAGTTCTAGGAGATATTGCAAAGAGATATGTGGTTCGGTCCTTTGGCTCTATGATGAAGTTAGACATAATCTGAAATTTGGTTTGACAATTTAACTTAGACTTGAGCTCTAAGAGTAATCTCATATTTACGTCATTTGATATGGAAGTAGCAAATCTATTCATTAGACTCTAATAGTGTGTGTCTTGCTACTCATATCCATGAGACCTGTCTGGCCGATAAATTTGAAGTTCTTTGTTATTGTGTTCAGATCTTTGGCAGTTTATTAGAGTTGGCTTTAGAGCTCAAGGTTTAAAGTGATATTGTCAAATACAATAAGTGAAGAGTATAGTCTATAGTATTAAGGAGGCAGAGTTTAAATTCTTCTGTATCTCTACTTCTGAGAGCAACTGTACTTTCCTCAAATAAATCTGAGCTGTAGATTGATGTTGTTTGTATCCAATTTGTGAATGTTGAGCATTATGTTCCATTTAGATGGCATAAAGGTTTTTCATGATCTTATGTCAACTATGCCATTTAGCTGGTTATGGAATTTTGCTTTATTCATAATTATTAATGCCGGAATTAAGTAAAGCATTCATTCTTTTTCAGGGGGGAGGATCCTCGTCCACCAGGTGGTTTCCTAAACTATTTCCAAAACCCATCGAGTTTACCCCTTCCACATCAGGTCCCTAATCAGTCGCCTATGTTACAAAACTTCAATTTTATTGGCTGTCCTTCACATTATGCTTCATTTATGGCAACACGGCCATCGACCGCCAAAGGGATTCCATCACCGTCAGTTTGCAAGTCGAGCACTCCACCCATCAATGTTGACAGTGGCGACGACGATGGAGAAATTAGGACCGACAAGCGTATTGCATGGACAAAAGAGGAGGACCTAAGATTGGTAAGTTTCTTATGTACTTTTATGTGTTAAATGGTAATATGCGTGACTCTCCGAGTAACTTTTTGAGATCTTCAGAATGTCCACAGCAGCTAATCTTCTTTGATCACAATGTAGATGAGCTCTTGGTTAAATAACTCAAATGACCCAATCAATGGGAATAACAAGAAGAATGATCGATATTAGGGAGATGTTACTAGTGTGTACAACAGCACCACTCTAAAAAATCGGAGAAGACTAGCGAAGCAAGCCAAGGACCGTTGGCATAGTATTAACAAGCTAGTCTACCGCTTTCAATGCTTTGGAACAAGGCCTCCAACATTTATGCTAGTGGGCGGTCCGATGACCGGTTGATGACAAGGCCCATGCATTCTATGAGGCGCACTATAAATGGGACAGCTTCATCTCATTAATTGTTGGAAGGTCATCAGAGACCAAATTTTGCCCGAGTGGGTGACATACAACGAGTGGCTTGAGAGAGAAGAAGAAGAGAAAGATGTCGGAAGCAGGGGAGGCAGGTGAGCATATGTCAACCCCTGTAGATATCGAAGATATCCCGCGCCAAAGGGAACAAAAGCGACCAAGGCGAACGTAATGGCAAAGGAAAGTCAAGGTCACATAAAGAGATATGGAAGTGCTCGACAAGTATATAGCAGCTCAAGCCGAAGCAAAAAACAATCGTAGTGGGATGCTAGAACTGCAACAACCACTCTCCGCCGAGAAGCTTGAATCAGCAAAGCTCTCAGCGCTTGCAACACAGGACAACAAGGAGGCCAAAAAACTTGAGAGAGAGAGTCTGAAATGATGAAAACGTATAGAGCGATGATTATGCAAGATACAATTGGGATGATGGATGAAATGAAGAATGAGCATGTAAAGACACTTAAGACTATGAGAGAGAGATTATTTGGCAACGATCAGTAAGTTCTATTTCTCGTCCTTATGTTTCCTCGTCAAGTTAATGAAATGCAGTCTAATGTTGCTCTGGAGTCCCTTGTGTTCATGTTTTGTTGTCCCTAGTCTTTACATTTATCGTTTGATTTATATTCATGCACTGCTATGTTGTCAATGTGCTGTATGGAGTCTGTTATTTGCTTTAATGTCCCTTGTTCTGCTATGTTGTCAATGTGCTGTATTGCTACCTTGTTATGTTATTTGTAAAAGGCTTGGGAGTTTGCTATTTGTTATGTTAATGATCGCATGGATCTGCATGGAGTCAATATCTGTCATGAGCTAATGCGATAGTTGCTTTGGGTCACTGCATTGCCCTTACTATGTACTGTTAATGTGTTTGCAGTTGGATCAGTTTTTGCTGTAATACTACAGTGATTGGTAGTGAAATCAGGTTGCCAATCAGTTTGAGCATCATGTATGTATGTGATGTCGTTCTAAAACTGAGATATGTAGTTGTTGCTATTGGAGTCACTGAGACATGTATGTATGTGATTGGTACTGCTGTTGTCACCTTCTTGAATGGATCTGCATGTAGTCCATATCTGCATGGAGTATGTATACTCGGTCCAGTTCTGTAATGCTGCATGGAGTAAAGATCGGTCCAGATCTGCATGTATTTTATTTCACTCGGTCCACATCTGCATGGAGTCCAGAATGGCAGGGAGTCAAGATCTACATGTATGTATGGAGAAAGACTCGGTTCATGAATCCAATCATTGGCTAATGCCCAGATCAGTGGTGTATTGACACTCAGTCCAGATCTGCATGCCGATATACATATATGAGTAGATATTGTGGTTTCAGTTTTGTGCTTTGCTTGTAGGACATTGCTCTTGCAGGTTTGGCTCTGGCTCACCTAAGCCTTGGGCTTGCACTGAAAGCGCTGCTTCTTGGTGTTTGAGTGCTACCCTTCTTGGTTTACTAGTAATTGTTGTCTTCTTGACTGTTTGCTCTTGATAGTGCATCGATGGATTTCGGTCATTTGTATTGTTCTACTGTCTATGTAAATGTCCTTAGGCAATATTCTGTACATGCTGCTGGGCGATGATATTGTCCAGTTATGTATGCTGTACATGCTGCTGGGCGATATCAACTCTTTCATCGATGAGCAATATTCACCCAACTGCAGTCTGGAGGAAATGTGTAGAAGGTCATTTGTATTGTTCTATTGCCGTGTTTACAAGCTTAGCTGTGAAGTTTGGAGTTTAGCTGATACTGGTACTGTTTGTGGTAAATGGTGAGACTGGTAAATGTTGAGACCGGCAGCAAAAGATTCAATGGGACGAATCAGAAAATTAACCATAAATGTTAGCTGGAAATTGCACAAATGTTAGACCTTAAAGAACTCGAATCAACTTGAAGTCACTAGAAAATCCTAGACGAGTGAACGTGTTTGACACCTTTACCACAAGAAGTTTGATATAGCCCATGTCATGCTGCTCTAGAGACCAAGGAATTCATTGCTAGTGCATCGAGACTGGTACTGTTTGTAAGTATGGAGTTTAGTTGAGACTGGTAAATGTTGAGTTTGGTACTGTTTGTGGTCTCCGTTCTTGTCTGTCTTTTTTTTGTTAAAATAACGTATTAGAATAGAATATGAATTTTCAAGTTAATGTACACGAATAATTTATTGCTCACTTTCGCTCTCATTGCAATCACGTAGGACAACATCAACAAAACATGTCGTATGAATCAGGCTCTTCTTGTTATGATGATGATGACAACACCGACACTTTTGACCCAATCGAAGATTACATGTTGAAAGACTTCATCACCGAGCAAGAAATCTTGGACCGAATCGGCGAGCGAATTGGTGCAGAGTTGATGGCAAAACTAGAGGAACAAAGTGTTGAATCATCACGACGCCGAAGTGGTCCTAGGAGGTACATACCGAGGGATCATGAAGCCGCCCATAAAGAGCTTGTGGTCAACTATTTCTCTGAGCATCCTCTCTACACCGACGAAATGTTCCGTAGAAGGTTTCGAATGAGAAGACCCCTTTTCCAACGAATTGTGAGTGCCCTTGAAGAGTGGGATCCCTATTTCACTTATAGGACAGATGCCACTAATAGACTGGGACTCTCGCCACTGCAGAAGTGTACAACTGCAATCCGTATGTTAGCGTATGGCACCCCTGCTGACCAACTTGATGAGGTACTAATGATCGGCCCTAGCACTGCATTGGAGTGTTTGGGCAAGTTTGCGCAAGGGGTGATTGACATGTTTGGTGGAGAGTACTTGCGGCACCCACAAGTGACGAAGTGGAGCGCTTGCTTCACATCGGTGAGTCTCGTGGCTTCCGGCATGCTAGGGAGCATTGATCAGATGCATTGGCAAGGGGAGAAATGTCCAGCTTGCATGGAGGGGCCAATTCACCCGGGGTGATCATGGTGTCCCTACTGTGATACTAGAAGCGGTTGCTTCGCATGACCTTCGAATATGGCATGCTTTTTTTGGTGTCGCTGGGTCAAATAATGACATCAACGTGCTTAATCAGTCACCGTTGTTCATTGAAGAGTTGAAAGGAGAAGCTCCACAAGTGCAGTTCACTGTCAATGGGACACAGTATGACAAGGGTTACTACTTAGCCGATGGGATTTACCCAGAATGGGCCGTCTTTGTGAAGACTATACCCCTCCCTCAGATAGAGAAGGACAAATTGTTTGCATGACATCAAGGAGTTAGGAAAGATGTTGAGAGGGCATTTGGGGTATTGCAATCTCGTTTTAATATCGTGCGGCATCCAGCACGGTTGTGGAGACGGGTCATTGTCGGGAAAATCATGGAAGCTTGCATCATTCTTCATAATATGATTGTTGAAGACGAACGAGAAATGGTTACCGCCTTTGGACTTAAACGAGACTCGAGGACATCTTTCGCTCTACCACCTAAGTCAACAATGGCCCTAACATTTGCTTCATGGACGTGCTACTGAAGGAATTCGCCTATTCGCCGCCAACACATACACAACTCAAGAGTGATTTAGTTCAAAGATATTTGGAACAACTTTGGGAATAAGTAAAATCATTATGTCTAGTTTCGATAATTTTATTATGTAATATTTTTCTTCTATTAGTACACAATTTCGATATGTACTTGTTCCTACAAATTCAATTTCGATGCGATTGTATTTATCATATTTTATATAGTTCACTCATAATAAATCTTCTAGAACATGTATTATTCTATATAGACAACTCATAAAATAGGGGTGGTACATGCAATTCGCTCTTTGCCAAATGTGTGAGAACTAATCCCTTTATATATAATAATATTATTCTTGCGCAGTATGTCCATAATATTGTTCATGCAAGTGTGTTTAAGTTGTGGCAAAAAGCAACAGGATAGACCACAAAGATATAATTTAGTGTTGATCAATAAATTTTCATGTTTCATGCAATTGTGGGGGCTTTATATAGACAACTAAATAGGCAACCCATTGTAGAAGGTGTTTTTTGTGCTATCTATAGATGACATGGAATAGTAGTATAGACAGCAGCTGTCTGTACCACTGTACATACCCTAAGGAGCGTCGGGGTTAGGGTTAAAGCCGAAGGGAGGGATAAAGGATGATTGCAATAATTCAATCGGCTTGATCAACAGGTGTGCCATATCCAGCATTTCAAACATGGCCTAAGAGTAGGTATAATGGTATAGACAGCTATTGTCTATAGTATCCCTCTATGATATCTATAGATAGCACTAAAGACAGCTTCTACAATGGATTAAATCCTACGTGGCAGAGACTATAGACAGCTAATGTAAGTTCATTGTACATGAGCTAAGTGAGACGGGAACAATACCCTATATCTTAGGTTTTTCTTCAAAAAAAAAAGTTTTAGATTCTGAATTCTATTACAGAAATTAGGTGTATGTAGAAGTATATTTTACAAAATATCGACATAATTGTGTGATAATTATATGAAGTACTTACAGTTGTATGTGTATAATTAATTAAATAATTTGCAAAGCTGAACATATCGCTATATCACCAGGCCTATTTTTCATGCTGCAACTCACGCATGTTGGCTCGATCATGAATTTGACATGTAATGTGAAAACACTTAACGCATTAGTCATATTTTGTTTTCAGGCTTTGATGAATCTGATTGAAATGGGGGGCCATGCATGGAAGATTTAAAGCATCAATATGTGTTTGGTTGCCTGCATGTCCTAAGTCTGGCCCATATGTGTCATCCAGACTAAACCTAATCAGACTGAGTGGATGCAATGATGAGTTGTTTGGTTGTTTGTTTCTGTTGGGCCAGACTGTGCTGAGATGTTATTTGGTTGCTTGTATTTGACGCGGGAGAAGGTGAACGAACTCACGAGCGCTGGCCAGTCTGCATACGCTCAACCTGGCTGAGGAGGGAAGCTCTAATCGAGCGTTTCCCTCGGGCCTAACCCGAGAGGGAATCTTACATCCACTCAGCAAGGCTCACCCACCCAACCAGGCAACCAAACACCCAAAAACTTGTATCTACTCATGCGAGCCAACCCTATGCAGATAACCAAACACACCCTAAAGGAAGACGCCTTTGATGGTGCTATACTATAATTGGAGGTAATAAGACCATCTCCAATGTTGTGTTTTAGCCGGTTCAAATGAGGAGAGAGAAGATATTGAATCGATTCAATACATTAGAGAGGTCGATTCCAACAAAAAAATGTATGGAACCGAACTTTACTTAGGAATCGATTCAAAGCATTAAAAAACTCATATGAGCATTAAACAACTACATAGAAGATAGTGCGTTTGAGAGGGGATATTATTATTTTGTGGTTTTTTAATGTAATATGGGTCCCCAGTTATTAGTAGGAATCGGTTCAATACATTGGAGAAAAACAAGCTCAGTTCCTAAAATACTTACGTGACATGACTTTGAATCGACGTCGGTTCAATACACTAAAGATGCTCTAAGTATGATGTTCGTGCAGTAGTGCTAGATTTCAGTTGTACAATAATCAGTCCAACATCCAAAAAGTAGTGCAAATTATTTTTGTGGAAATCCAAAAGAATATAGGATAATGGGAGTATGTAAGTTATCCAATACGAATATTTTTGTAGTCATTCTTAACTCATTCCTAAAGAATGGAGAATATGGTTATGTTAATGGTTTGGAGCGTCATTTCAAGGAGTCACCATGGAGAGGGACCATTTTGGGGTTTGATTAATATTCTAATCTCATCTTACGACTACTGCAAGATTACGATGAGTCAGCTAATCCAGAGACGTGAGATAGAAGATCAGTTCACAATCTATCAACATACTCTTCAATTATAACGCGGCATGGAGGTATCAAAGTCTAAAGTTGTGGATATCATGGGGATATACTCATGATCTTAGGATGATGAGACAATTGGCAATTGCTTTGAAGTTTTGTCGAAATTAAAGTTTCAGCAAAGTGTCAGGATAAACGGTAGTACCGACAAGTAAGTTCTGGTACTATCATAGTAACAAAGACGATCAAGAAGTTGAATGGCGGTATCGCATGAGCTTAATACCGGGTTGGAGCGCTACGTATTTTCTAGAGAAGTTGTTTTTGAGAATTTTGGGTTTCTCCGATGAGCGGTACAACCATTAAGTTGTTGGAGCTGAGACGATCATGATCTACAATAGTATCACTGGTAACATGGCGATCTGCATCGCTTGTGTGGTAATTGTCGGCCATTTTGGAGTTTTGGCTTTGAGATAGGTCTAGTTCATGAGCTTCAGTGCATATGTGTTACATGATGCATGTTTTGACTAACGTGGGTCAAGTTGTGAAGAACTTGTTTCCGGAATCGATTTCTTGGTCTATTGATGTGCAAGTTGCTTGGAGGTCAACGGCGGTCAACGGTGAGGATGATTGGGACTAAGCTTGGAGAACTGAGGTTCAGAACGATCGAGGATGCCGGGTGAGGTCAATGGACTTAAGCATGGCACAGAATGGACAAGAATGACCGAACAGGCAGTTCGGTGCGACGAGTTGGATCAAGCGGCGCAGGGATCGGTGCAAGTGCCAAGGTGGTTTCGGCGGGAGCCGGACGAGAGAGACTTGCCGACATGATGAGAGCTGTTAATCAACCTACACGTGGCGAAGCAGGCGATTGCTTCACCAAGATTGGATTCGGTCTTTGGAGAAGGATCGAGAAGGGGTATTTTGGTAATTTCACCTAAATACTGCCTTGGTGACCTTTTGGCTAAACCGCGGCGCAAGATGACGCAAGGAGAAGCGGTTTAGGTCAAGAGAAGATGAAGACGGCGCTTTAAGATGTGTGCGTGAGTTAAACCCGTTTGTGTGTGGGCTTAACGGGTGCCCAAATTGGAATATTCTCTAGATGCTAGCCTCTAGTATAAATAGGAGAGAGTGTTGTCCAGCAACCCTCAACCCTTGCATTTGGTGAACCCTAGTAGGTGTTTTGGGTTTTGGAGAGAAAGATGAGAGGTTAGGGTTCTAGAAGAGTTTGGTTGATTGTGTGCTTCTTGGTTGAGCTTTGTCCTCTAGGATGGAGTGGCTGTAAACATTCATCTATCTCAAATCAATCCAAGCAAGTTTCCCAAAGATGAGTTTGTTCATGTTCTTGCTCTCTCTCTCTTTGATGATTTGGTGTTTTTGATGATTCGATGATCTTCCCTTGAGTTCTTGTGTTGATCTTACTTGCTGTGACATGTGAGAGACCATCTAAGATCATCTTGATCATCAATCACCCACGAGCAAGTGTTTGGATCATATTTTGGTTTTGACTCGGTTTTTGGAACAACCTTCGTTCGAACGGAAAAAGGTCAGAACTTTGGCAAGGATCTTTACGATCGTCGTATGGAATAGGTTCCTGACATCCTTAAGAAGGTGTGTTTCAAGTTTCATGAAGTTTGGAGCTGCGGATCAAAAGTTACGTCAATTTTTAATTTCGTTTTCAGACTGTTACTATTCATTCGACTGTTTTTACTGTTCACTGTTGCTCGTCCGACACTGTTCATCCTGTTGTTCCGAAATGCGGCACGCTCAGCACTGGTCATCCGGTACTGTTCATCATCACGTTTTTTCGTGTTTTTGATCGTTTCTCTTGGCGGTTTGAAGGGGTTTCAGTACAAGTCTTCCGCTATGCTTATATATATTGATCTTCTTAGTTCTTATAGCTATTAGAGTCAATATCATGTTTGAATCCGATCTTAAAAGAAAAAATTGATTGAGCTCCTATTCACCTCTCTAGTCGTCTTTCCGGTCCTACAAAAATATTCCCGTTACTTGTTGAATTAGCAGTATTATACAGTTTATGTTGTTATGCGATCGATTGGACACTAGGAAATGGCCAGCTTAATTAGTTTACAAATTATATTCGTTGCATCAGGAAAGGAACCTAGCACTAAACTTGTGTTCGGTATGTTAGCTTCGTCGGTTAGCGAGGTTGTTGACCGTCAGAGGTACTTGAAATTCATTTTAGAACCTTGTTGTTTTTACGTGGGTTTAGACGTTTATACTTTGCTTCGCCGCTGAAAATTGTTAATGGGACACTCTATTTCGACCTAATTATTTGTCTAAGACCAAGCACTACGTCAGCTCCATATCGACCTACCTGTAGTTGTTTAAGAGAGAGTACATTAGTTTAGTTACGCTGTTGCATCATTTCCTTGAGACAAGCACAAGCTAGTACATGGTGGTGCCATGTCAAAGATGATGTAGTAAACAGTTTAGCACACGTGAAGCTAGACGGCTAAATATATATACTACACATTGTACTCTCGTTGACAAATTAACAACCTCATCTAAAATTCTTCATACGGTACTGAAATACTACCCTCAGTTTCGCAATATAAGTTTATTATGTTTTATACTTCCGTACACGTGAGGTTGGACTTCTATTGCGTCTATAAAAACTTGGTAGTTTCAGCTAGCGACGTTGCTTTGTACATTCAAATAAGTCAAATATTGGTCAAATTAGCCTGTAGAAAGGTTGCAAATACATTCATTTCAGCTTTCTCTAACTTTGGTTAGCTCCTAGCAAAGCCACATGCCTTCTTCCAAAGATGTACTCATTTGGCGCCGCAGCTACCGGCTTCTACCCCCGTTCCAGATCCCGTAACGGCGCCGTCGGCAACGGGGAAGGAAGGGGAGTAGAGTAGGGGCTCGACCGGGCGTGTTAGCGTGCGCCGTAACGGACCCCGTCACGGTTAGCGTGCGCACTCACGAGTGGAGAGGGCTCGCGGTGGACTAATGCGCTGCGCGGGCGCGAGGGCCCACGGGCCCGGATCTCTGGACAGCAACCAGACAACCCGGCCAGGCACAGTAGGGGGCGTCGACGTCGCTGACGTGGGCGAGGCGGGAACGAGGCCGGGTCAAAGCAGGCGTGCGCCCTGTGCCTCGTCACGTGCGCGGGTGGGATTTTTGTCGCCGGCGATGCGTGCCCGCGGCATCGGCGTCGCCTTCTGCTGGCGCAGGGACCCGCCACGTCTCCCGCCGGGACCGAATTCCGAATGGTGGGGACGGCGTAGTAGCGTTCGCTTTTCGGATCGCAAGTTTTATTTTTATTTTTTATTTTAAAAAAAGACTCAAAAGAATTTGCAATGCGCTCCATATTCATAAATGTCCATGGCAAATCCACCTTAGAGTCACGGCAGCGACTCGCAGAAAAACATGTAGGAGCATATGATAATATGAAGCCGGCAATCTTGTTGGGTGGGCTAAGCATTGCTAACGAGCTAGCAATCTGCAATCACCTGCCAAAACCCGTGTCAAGACGCACTCACTGTTTATGCACGTACAAGATATTGTACGTCTGCGTATCTCCCTGATTAATACACGGCGATCTCTTGTTTAACCGTAGCTTAGCAAGGAGCCACAATGATCGGAGCGCTGAACAGTTCGTGTGAATGGGACGTAGCTTGAGCTCAACACGATCACTGCTCGCTCGTCTCTTAACTACTTCGATCGGGTACTGAACTATTCCAACTGCCTCATGCGAGCAAAGAAGAAGAAAAAAGGGAACAAAACCATTGGCTCAAGCTTGCCCCTGTTGTTAGTTGGCACTTCGCCATCCTTTCTTCAGGGCCATTCACACATATTGTGTAGTTACTGTCCCTACGAAAGGTGCCTAAATCAAGAGACACAGAGCATCTGTCAGATTGGCACCTTGGCAATGCTGTGGATTCGGACAGGTGAGTGTGCAGGGGTATTTTGTTTTCCAGCTAGTGCAGGGGGCACACATACAGAATACAGTTCAATTATGTTTCCAATGCTCCGCTACGTTTGCCTGCCCCTGCTTGGCAGTTTGGCCTGCGCCCCTCCCACTTGTAGTTTTGCGCCTACATACAGTACGCGCTGCGTCAGTGCATCACCCTCTGCTCCACACCCCACCCGAAACACACATAAACAGTTCGCTAAAAATGCAGCGCATGGCAATAATGTTAGCATACAACATACTCTATTGCTAATAAAGAAGGGAAATAAAATGAGGTAACTAGTCAACCATATGCACGAACTGTGGATAAAGCTCTAGTAGACTAGTACTTCCTAAAAGCATATACTATACACGCGCGGCGGGAGTACAGTCGATCGTCCCCAGCGACATGAAGATCTTCGACCGCCTCCTCTTCACCCACCGAGGCGTCCTCTTTGATACCGCCTGCTGGACTTAGGGGAGGAGGCCGCCGCTGCCACGACCGCCGCCGCTTTTGGTCGGGAGAGAGGAGAAAGGGAGAGCGAGAGTGAGAATGAGAGGTTGGGGTCGGGTCGCTCGGGCTCGATTGAACCACATAGCCAACACTGCTCGGATGGACAAGGGCACGAAGGTCATTCCGCCTACATTGAAAAAGCAAAAGAAAAGAAAATCATTTAAATAACCTAGAAATGGCAAAAATATAAAGAATGCGCGAGAGGTGTGGTATATGATCTATTATATTGTTCATTGTGGTATTTTGTTAAATGCGAACCAAATGTGTGGTATATGATCAATTCCCCTTATCTTCAGTTATAATGTTAGTGGACCAAATGTACTAGTTATAGATTGATATTTTTTGCGTGAAGGAAGGACGAAAGAGCTTTAAGTTTTATGTGGGTGATAGTAGTAAGCAAGAGCAAAGATTTGGAGATTGCTAAGTAGTACTCGAGTACTTTCTCACCTTGGGAGTACTCGAATCTTGATCCACCCGATCTTGATTCGCGATTCACGCTCCACGTGGCTCCGACAACCGACGGCGAGACTCTGATGAGGCTAGGGTTAGGGTTGGGTTCACCGGAGCCCCAGATATAGAGGAAGGTAGGCGCGCGGGGGCCCTTACCGGAGAGGAGGAAGAAGGGCAGAGGCAGGAGCGGCGGTGGCTCGCCAGCTGGTGGTAATGGCGCCTAGGACAAGAATAAATGATGGCGCGTGCATCTTGCGCCAGGGGAGGGCTTGGTACGACAGCTACGGTGGCGGGTGGGGTGGGCGGCGGCTAGGGTTGGGGGGAATGAAGGAAGGGGGAGAATATATATGGTTTGAGATGAGGGATAAGATCCTTTGGATCTAGATCCAATGGCTTAAAATTTGATTACTCTAACAAAAAAAACACTCACATACCCCCTAGATACCCCCAAAGATTTTATTTGGAAAATTTTGATTCATGCCACTGCTTCAATTGCACTTTCGGTCTATGCCACTTTTTTTCGGCTAATTTGGTCCATGACACTAATTCACAAAATTTGTTCGGAAAATACCACTGCTGTTACCCTTTGATGTACTAGAGCCCTCACGGTGGCAGGTCAAAGTGTTTAACTAGGACAATTGACCAGTGGTACCCTTTTAATAATTATGAAAATGTCACTCGAATCTCGGAGATTTTGAGAAATGCCATTTGTGGCCATATGTGCTTCTTTTTCTTGTTTTCTTTTCTTTCTTTTTTCTCCAGCCTTTCTCTCTTTCCCCTTCCTTCCTCTTCTCTCTTTCTCTCCACCAGATCCTCCCTTTGACTTTCTTCCTCCACCAGCCGACTAGCTCCCTGCTCCTCCCTTCTTCTTCCTCCCATTGGCTAAGTTAATCGACTTCAGTTATGCCCCAACAAGGCCATATTGCGCTGCGTTCTGCTTTAGCCGCCACCTCCCCGGCCACCCAACCTACGCTCTCGGCCTCGCTCCCTCTTGACCGGCTTACTTTCGCTTGCTTGCTGCCGTCTTAGGCCCTTCGCTTCTTAGCTCTAGCCTCGGCGTCGCTGCCACCATGCCGCCGTGTCGTCGTGCTCCACTACACCGCTGGTGCCCGCGTGTGCCGCTCCGCTCTTCCTCGGCACTCACACCGCCGACATCGCCACCTTGCCATCGCCAACGCCGCCGGCTTGCACTGTTCTCTGCCTTCGCTGCCGAAAGGCCGTTGCTCACCACGCTGGCTCAGCCTCTGCTTTCTCCCCTTCTCTGTCGCTGCACCGTAGTCGCACTGCATTCACAGCTCCAACCTAGCCCTCGCCCATGCCGCCGCGTGCATGCGTCGCGCAGTGTGCCACCTTGCCGATGCTGTTAGGGTTGAGGAATGGCATAGCCGCATGAGTGAGTAAAGAGGAGGGAGAGAGTGAGAGACAGATACGGTGGTATCTTTACTCAGGGTTTTTGTTTGGGGGAATCGACATGTTTCAGACGGAGTCCTAGTCAAACACTTTGACCTGACACCGTGAGGGCCGGAGGGTAACGACAGTGACATTTTTTGAACAAATTTTGCGAAGCAGTGGCATGAACCAAATTAGCATAAAAATAGTGGCATTGATCGAAAGTGCAATTAAAGCAGTGGCATAAATCGAAATTTTCCATTTTATTTTAGCTATGGAGGGTGCTCGTGGTGGATGGATGAAGCTTCAACGAAGGGACCTGAGTAGAAGAGACAGAAGTACGCAGAACATGAGTCACTCTTATTCGCATGAACAACGGGGCAAATATCACCGCATCGGGATCAACCGCGCCCCAAAAAATAGAACGAGCACCCAAAACCCTTGCACTTCGCCTCGGCCGGCTTCAGTTACCAATCTGTTCGAACACCAAGTTTGACTTGCAGATACGAAGAAGGGCGAGCACGCGTGAGAGAAAGAGAAGAAAAATAAAACAGTCACAGAGTGATCCAACGAGAGAATAACATGACGAAACGAACCCGACTTTTATATTGCGATGGATAACGCAGCTACAGAGAGGGAGCATATGCATGCCCGGCATTAACAACTCCTCGGGGGTACAAAAATTGGAAGGGGTTGAGGTGGATCACGTCGACCTCGGAAGAAACATTTTGGGGATGTCCAGATCATAGGAACATGTACACCGCCTGTCCCACGTGACCAACACCGGCACGAGGAGGCCCCGGCTCACCGGTTGCGCCCACAGGATCGTCCACCCTGTGCGCGCGCTTGATGCGGGATTGTAAGATCCAGCTAGCTGATTAGAGAGGGTAAATAGGCGATTTTAAAAAATTTTAGCTAAAATTAAGTTTTATGTGAAATTATAAATCAATTCAGTTTTGTACAATTAAAGCCTAAATCAACTAGTCTTTACTAAGTGCACCGACAATATGAGACTAAATAAATGATAGCAATAATACACATACAAGTAATTAAATACAAGGAATGTAAATTGCAATATAGTAAAGCATAAGAAATCAAACCACAATGACACAACGATGTTTTACTGTAGTGATCGGAGACTTGTCGGTTTTCCCTAATCCACGTTGAGGTAAGCCCAAAATCAATTGTATCGGCTCCACGAATTAAACTAAACACCTCCGAGGTAAGTCCAACCACTTGGACCGGTTCCAACAAGAACCAACATCTCGATTCACTAGGGTTGCTCTTCCTCCACTCCGGAGATGGCGAGCACCAAGCCACTCACAAACGTCCGGGTCTTCTCACAACCTTCTTTGAGAAGATCACCGAACCACGACGCCTCTACATCGTCTAGGTGTCGGTAAACACCAAGTGTAACAATTTGAAGACTCTCACTTGAACTAATCAAGTGTCTAAGCTTAAGTGGATACACAATCCACTACCTAATACAACACATGCAATTAAGGTTTGCCTCTCAAAGCTCACTAAGTGCAACACATGCACAAGAGAGTGTATAGGGCTTGCTCTCAGCTCAATAAAAATGAATATGGCACCAGCAACTCACCCACAACCAGCCAAGGTGGGTATTTATAGCTCACATACAAAAACTAGCCGTTGGAGGAAAGATTCTAGAGAATCAGGGGGAAATCGGTCTGATCACCAACTAATGGCCGGTCAGACCGCCCCAGCTCCAACGGCTATAAAACTAGCCGTTGAGTTATCGCCGGTCGACCACCAACAAATGGTCGGTCGACCGCTCAAACCGGGCCGATCATATATATGCTTGCGGTCGACCATCAAGAAACCAAGGACAATCAAAGAAAAACACCTCTCTGGAATTAACGTACTGCCAAATAAATATCGGAACTACTGCACAACGGTAGTACCGCTAAACACACGTGGTATTACCGCACAATTTTTATGCGATAAAGCGCCATTCAAGCCGCTCCAACCATGGCGGTCAGACCGATATACCAATGGTCAGACCGCCCACTGCCAACAAAGCTGAAACAGATTTTGTTCATTTGCATCAACTCAATTTTCAAACCACAATTACCAATTGATGTAAGATGCACACAAAGGATGAAGACTAGATTCTCAACAAGTCTCAAAACACATTTTGCGACTTTTAGAATCAACGCCACAAAGAATTAAGGTACATGGACTAAACCCATTTGCAAAACACATTCGTAAATTAAAGTCACATGCTACAAGGATTATGCATGAGCCTCAACTATTTGCAAAACACATTCACAAATATTGGCACCATGCTAACAAGAGCTAGAGCAAACACAATGAGCTATCAACACATGACTAACTCAAGCTACTAATCAAGACCCCTCTTAATAGTACGACAACCTACACTAGCAATCCGGTCTTCCATCCAAACACCAAGACCGGTAAAAGACTAGGAACAAATTCTTAGCCTTAGCTAGTTATACCCTTGCCTTGCACAACCACTTGAAGCTTGATGACGCACATTTTCACTTCAAGTCTGGGTTCTTGATTTGAATATGCGTCATCCCAAGATGCACTCTTTTAACTTGATGATCAACTCATGATCATCTTCTTTTCTTGAACATCATCGACACACGATGATTTCCTTTTCTTCAAGTTCTTGATGTACATCAACACATGATGCATCCTTTACTTGACCTCCATCAACACATGATGGATCTTCTCTTGACTTGATGATCAACTCATGATCATCTACTCTTCTTAAACATCATCGACACATGATGATTTCCTTTTCTTAAAGTTCTTGATGTCCATTAACACATGAAGCATCCTTTACTCTTGAACCTTGACTTGATGACAATCAACTCATGATGTCATCCAAAATCTCTTCCATCATGGGACATAACCTATTCATCCAACTCATGTAAAATATTAATCCCACAACATGATTGTCATAAATTACCATAACATACCATTATCTCATAATGGTGGGACAAGATATTTCTATCTTTCCCTTTTTGGTAATTGATGACAACCATTACAATTGCAAGTAATTGAATGTAGATAAATATGAGCAAGTATAAACTACACAAGTTTTGTATACTTGTATGATATGTTTCAAAGTAAAGATCCTTAATATATGTGGATAAGGAATATGGATCAATACTAATGAAACCACAAAACATAGAGTGAACTCCCCTTAGATGTGTGCATACATGAATGTGTAATGAGAATATATGCACATATTCAAGTTAGACTATTTGTGGAATTCAACCTATATTTTGGATTTGAGGAATGCAACAAGATATAAGATTATGATGTCGAATGCATACCTCTTTGATTTTCACCTTTTTATCCAATTGAGACTAAGCAATAGGTATATCAATAAACGTATTAGTCTCACAAATATATTTGTCGTTAATCACCAAAATACTCCCTTAACACATAATGACGGGTCTAAATTCTTCAGGGATCAAAGCATCCGACGATACATACGGGAAAACCGCGCAACATGATGCGGTTAAGCTAGCGAGTTGCTTGACTAGCTGTTTTGTTAAAAGAAAATTCATTATTTACTATTGAATAACTCTCTCTTTCACGATTTGCCACTGAATAATTGCATATTATACTATACTATGCCATCGATTTTCAATATTTCTTCACTCCATACCATCACGGTCAACTAGCCCCTCAATTGCTTACCGTTAAGAGTGTACAAAGACCATTTTACCCTTGTGAACATGTGAGTAGCAGCTAAGCCCCACATGTCATCTCTTATCTTGCTCTATCTCTGCTTGTGGGACCTGCAAGTCAGCCATCTTCCACCTGAGTTTGGACCTATTTGGCCTCCTAGCGCCCATAATTCCTAAACTAGCCAGTTAACCGAAATTCGGTTTGGCTCCTCGGATAGCGTCTTTGCCGTCGGGGGCAACAACTCTCATACTACCATCGGGGATAGCGACACCTAGTTCTTTGCTGCGCTCAGACCTGTTCTTAGCTCCCACACAAACACCTTTCCTCCCCTGGTACATAAATCCAAGAGGAGAGAAAATATATTTAAGAATATTTCTTGGAGGAATTTTAAATATAGAATATTAGCTACAAAATTATGAAATTTTTGTGAAGACTCCCAGCACAGTGTAATTGCTTGTGTAAATTTTTCATAATTTTATGAGTTACTATGTTTTCTGTAAAATTCATTTAAGTATACTATTTGTATGAATTTTACAGAAAACATCGTAACTCATAAAATTCTGAAAAATTTACACAAGCAATTCCACTGTGCTGGGAGTCTTCACAAAAAATTTCATAATTTTTGGAGCTCATATTTTATATTTAAAAATTCCTCTAAGAAATATTCTTAAATGTATTTTCTCTCCTCTTGAATTTATGCGGTGTCGGAGGAGGAAAGGTGTCAACAAAGAAGACTTTGCTTCTGTTGGTCCGAGCCGCTAGCAGCAACTAGGTGTCGCTGTCCCCGATGGCAAGAGATGAGTTGCCGCTGCCCCAACGGCAAGAAGACACGATCCTGCAGGGCTAAACTGGAATTTCTGAGCTAACGGAGCTAGTTTAGGAATTACGGAGCGCTAGGAGGCCAAATAGGTCCAAGCTTCCTTCTACCTTGGTGATGCCCCGCTTCATGACTCTCTCTCCTCGCTTTCTCATCTGTCCCTCCCCTGAAGCACTCTCTCTCACACATTCGTCATTCTACAACCCATAATGTGTCAAAATGATGGCGGGAATGAGGGGATTCTCGTGTACAAAGGGATTATACAGAGGCTCACCAACGACAACGCATGGCGCCGATGAAACCCGACCGGAGGTGGAGAAGGAGAATGCCCGATTCAACATGTTGCGTGCAAAGAAATAAAATTAACTAAGGGGATTGCATGAGAATAATGTGGATCACATTTTGACACGAGCGGATTTCAGAATACTTCATCGGAATGGGAGATCAACACGGTGATGCGAGACTCCAGCGGCAACATAAGCTGCTACCCATGACGGATGGTGCTGCTGTTGCCCATGACGAAGTGCCAGGAGAGCTCGTCGTGCACGGTGATCCAGGGGTCCACGGGTGACACGTCCTAAGGCCACAGCAGGGCCACGACGACGTCGTAGTAGGCGACGAGCAGGCGGTGCTCAGGCATGAGGCGGCAGCTAGACGATGATGGCGGGACAACCGCTGCTATGGCCTCGTACAGTCGTACCACGTCGTCCACCTCTGCCCATGCGCCACGGATGCTGCAGGCCAACCATCACCTCGCCGCGCACCAATACCGTGATGTGCGTTTGTCTATGGCGAGCTGTTGCCATCCTAGGGGGGCAAAACTCCACCAGAACACCACCGTTGCCTGGCGTCGTCGTCCCCAGAAGGTATACGTAGCTGCTTGCCGTTGCCACAGTCACTGAGCCAGCCAGCCAAGCAAGAGCAACGGCTCATGGTACGAGCCTCACGTGAGGCCTTTTACCAGCAAATTTCTTTCGCAGACAGAAAAAATTTTGTTGAGAGAGGGACTCACGTGAGGCCTCATCCCATAGACCGTTAATTCTTATTCTATCAATAGAATCAACTGTCTACAGAATGGAGCCTCACATGAGGCCCTCCCTAGCAAATTTATTTCTCAGACAAGAGAGAAGATAATGAAGGAGAGAAGTTCGAGCCATTTTGGCCATTTCGAAAAAACTAACAAAGTTAACAGATGTGATGTCATATTGTAAAGAAAAATAGGAACCTGATAACGTATTGTGATGAATGAATTATTCGATGGTATACCATGAAAAAGAGGGTTATTCGATGACGTATAATTAATTTTCTCTTTTGTTAATATCGTGTGGGACTGAGGTCATTAATTACGAGTGCTGGCTAATGCGGTGCGGGTGCGAGTAGAGATGGGTCGTGCGCCTAGGCCGCCCAAGCATGATATCGTTGGCGGCCGCATAACATGACTCACACTATAGCCGGTTGCCGACATTTGGTTTAACAACCCGTGTCGTGCTTGGGTCCGCATCTCGGCCCAACTTGGCGGCCCAGTAGCACTGAGGGCGAGGAGGAGGTCGGGCGGCAGGTGCGGCGACGGCGGGGCGAGGCTAGCGCGGAGGCAGGGGCAACAAGCCCATGTGGGACCGAGGGATTAAGGGGGGCGCTACGCGGGCCGGTCGACACACTTATGGCCGTTCGGCCCATGTCGGTGCAACACAACACTGTGCGGCCCGATTAGCCCATTTGGCCCCGCTAACGTTCGGATTTTTTTAAAAAAAAAACTGATCGTTTTTTGGTCGTTGGGGGCTTTTAAAATAGCAAAAAAAAATCAAAAAAATCTCAAAATATTTTTATATAAATAGCCATCATACCCCCTCGCAAATTTAGATTCCTTGTGAGATAATTAGTAAAATTTCAAAAAAAAAGTGCCAAAATTAGGAAAATTCAAATTCTAGCATCAAGTCAACAAAAGAGGTATAATACTATTTTTTGCATATTTTTATTGTTATTATTTGTTATGGTAAGATGAAAGAAGTAATAGTGTAAGTTTCGATTTTGCAGTTTTTGTTATGAAAAATTATGATAGCTTTGCTCTTAGTGATTATAGACTTTCACTAGAGGATATTACATCCTTCGAGAATGCCACTGCCTCAAACCAACCGGAGTTATTATCGGAAGGGCAAGAAAGACTACAATCATCAGGCTCTATGACAACATCTTCATTGGCAACCACTGGAGCAAATAGGTCCAAGACGAGTCCATCGGGAGTCTGAGAGAATTTCGACAAGACAACCAAGGAAGACGCACAAGCAGTTCAGGTACCATATGCTATTTGTAAAATTTGTCGTCATGAATTGTATACAAAGTCTACAGGTGGAACTGGCACTTGCTTAGCTGCAAGATGTAAGGCTAATCAAGGATTGGCGATGAGGTAGACACAGCTGCAGTACAACCCAGATGGTATGGTGCGTAGCTGGGACTATAATCTAGAGGTAACTCATCAATCTCTTTGTCGTTTAATTGCTTATGAGGATTTACCTTTAGGTTTTGGGGAGTCTACATCTTTTGAAACTTACATATGGACTACGCATAATCCTAGATTTTTTATCGTTTCTAGACAGAAAACAACTAGGGTTCTATTTAAATACTAGAATGAACATCATGATAAATTAAAGGAACTATTTAGTACGTGCACATTTTCGGTGGCCCTAACCTCGGATATATGTAGTGGTCGGACTCGGGAGGATTACCTCAGTGTAGTTGCTCATTATGTGAATGAAAACTGAGAAATGGAAAAAAAGAATTATAGGGTTCAAATTAATTGATGTAGCACACAAGGGTGATAATATTGCAGACTGTGTATTAAAGACTTAAAGTCGTGGAATACTTTGGCCTTACAAACAAAATATTCTAAATTACTTTAGACAATGTCGCTTCAAACTCTAGGGCAATGGATATTCTCACTCCATTGTTGAGTACATACGCCAATTCCTTCTTGCTATATCAGCGATCACTACTACAGAAAAGGTCTTCACAGACGGTTCAAAAACATCATCACAGACGGTTTCGTGAGCCATCTGAGTTTTTGGGTCAGTGATGATATGAGGTCATCACAGACGGTTTTCGAACCGTTTGTGATATATACTATCACAAACGGTTATTAACTCAGAACCATCTGTGATAGCTAACTATCACAGACAGTTTATAGATAAAACCATCTGTGAGAGCTTACGTTTCACAGACGGTTTATATATAAAACCGTCTGTGATAGCTTACGTATCACAGACGGTTAGTAGTTGGAACCGTCTGTGATAGCCTCTTCTCTAAAAAATCTCCAAGTAGTGGTTGCTTTTGCCTTTAAAACCGCAGCCGTGTGTGTGTGTGTCTATATATATGTCTATATATATATATATATGTATGTATGTATGTATGTATATATATATATATATATATATATATATATATATATATATATATATATATATATATATATATATATATATATATATATATATATATATATATATATATATATATAGTTAGTCCTTGTTAGCTAACTTCGATGCTTGAATTGACTAGCTTAGCTTGCTCATGGTCGTTCATCCAAGCGTGCGGGTGAACCACGGCCGACTTCCCGATCGACACACTAGAGTGCACGATTTGCTTCATGCCTCTAGTGTGTCAGATCGGCGAAGTAGGCTATGGTTCACCTAACGCTAGGATGAACGCTAATGAGCTTGCTAGCTAACCTAATTCGCACTTTGAGTTAGCTAACAAAGGCTATATATATATATATATATATATATATATATATATATATATATATATATATATATATATCAAAAGAGAAAAAACATGTTAGTGCATGGTCAGTAAGAAATTGGAATATGAGTGGTTCATGGATAATACTTGAATACAAGTCGAGTGAAACATATAAAATATCCTGAAACAAATAATTAAGACTCAGACAATTACAATCACATCTCGCTCAAGTATTTTAATACCGAGCGGCAAATTTCTTCATACTAAATAAGAAGACCACAAACTTCTGTAAAAAAAGAACATGAATGGTAATAAGATAACAATATATGGTAAGTTGACGATATCATGTTAGGTCGTAAAAAATAGTTTTCTTAATAGTTAACTCTCTATCTATAAAGCAGATAAGAGCAGCAACCTGTAGAATCTCACCTCTATCCATGTAGAAATTCGTTTACATTCATATGTGCAAACTATGTGCAATTCCATATATTCATAAGCTTTGATTCTAAAATTATTCATATACAGTTCATCCTATTGTCTCTGGAGATTCATTTCATATCTCATTAGTGAACACAACTAGTAACATTTGTGGTTTTCATGTCAAGCAGATAAGAGCAGCAACCTGTAGAAACTCACCTCTATCCATGTAGAAGTTCGTTTACGTTCATATATGCAAACTATGTGCAAGGATTTTGATTCCATAGATTCATAAGCTTTGATTCCAAAATTATTCATATACAGTTCATCCTATTGTCCCTGGAGATTCATTTCATATCGCATCAAGGATTATGAATGGATGCTAGGAAATTGTAAAAACATGTTAGATGACTTAATTTTAGAAAATTCATACCACGAAAGATAGAAGGCAATCAACAACATCAATTCTGAAAAACACAAACAACTCACGAAGGGATGGCAAGAGGCGGCGGCTCGGGCTTAGGGAGGAGGAGGCGGGCTCAGGGGAGGAGGCGCGCTGGGTTGGAGGAGGAGGCGCCGCCTCGTGGTCGGAAAGGAGGAGGTGCGTCGGGCTCGAGGAGGAGGCGCCGTCGAGGAAGCCGGGACGTCTCTCGGGGAGCACGTCAGGCTCGAGGGAGGAGAGGCGCTGGGCTCGGGGAGGCGGCGGCTCGGGCTTGGGGAGGAGGCAGTGGGCTCAGGGGAGGAGGCGCGCTAAGTAGCTCGAGGAGGAGACGGTGTTAGGCTTAGGAAGATGTGGGAGCCCGAACCCTAGCGCGCCGTAACAAAACTAATCGTTTGAGTGGGGGCGTGGGCAAACCCTAGAGTCCGAATATAAATAGGGTTGGACATCACAGATGGTTTTAATGTAGAACCGTCTGTAATAAGTACCCATCATAGACGGTTATCGTTAAAAACTGTCTGTGAAGTTTACACAGACGGTTCGTTTTTAGAACCGTCTGTGAAGTACACAATTATCAGAGACGGTTTGTATTCAGAACCGTCTGTGATACTTCACAGACGGTTTTTAATATGAACCGTATGTGATATTACCTCTTCAGAGCCTTTTTAAAAAATTTAAAAATAAAAAGAACCATTTGGTTTTGATGAGAGTTCTAAAGCTTAACTTGAGATTTTGGAATTAAAGTGTTTAAAATGACTAAATCAAACTTCAACTAATCCAAAGTTGGTTTCTTTTGGAGTTCGTTGACGTTCTCTGGTGTTGTTTCCCCCCTTCCTCTGTTCGCTCCGTGCTCCCCTCGGCCCCGCTCTTTCTCCTCCAGACCTCCCTTTGTTTGGATCCGAGGGTCCAGACCTCCATTCGTTTGGATCCGAGGGTCCAGACCTCCTGTTGTTTGGATCCGAGGGTCCAGACCTCTGTTCATTTGGATCTGAGGGTTCAGACCTTTTTTCGTTTGGATCTGAGGGTTTAGACCTCCCTTGTGTTTAGACCTCCCATTCTGTCTAGACCTCCCTTGTGGTTTATACCTCCCTTGTATTTGGACCTCTCCCTCTATCTAGACGTCCCTTTTGGTTTAGACCTCCCCTCTGGCTTAGACCTCCCTTCTGGTTTAAACATCCCTTTTGGTTTTGACCTCCCCTCTGGTTTAGACCTCTCTTGTGGTTTAGACATCCCTTTTGGTTTAGACATCCCTTCTGGTTTAGATCCCCCTATTGGTTTAGACCTCCCTTCTGGTTTAGACCTCCCTTTTGGTTTAGACCTCCCTTCTGTTTGGACCCCTCCTTTGTCCAAGACCTTCGGGTGGTCCTGGAGACTTGCCCCGGTCACCCTCCTGGTCTTTTTGCAAAGACCACCCTCTGGGTCTTTTTGCAAAGACGACCCCCTTTGGGTCAAGACCACCCCTTTGATCACGACCTCCTCTTTTGTTGTTTAGTCACGACCTCCCTTTTTGTCATTTAGTCGCAACCTCCCCTTGGTCACGTGACACCCTTGTGGTTACGACCTCCCCTTGGTCACGTGACACCCTTGTGGTCACCACCTCCCCTTGGTCACGTGCACCCCTTGGGCACGTGCGACCTTTGGGTCACGACCTCCTCTTTGGTCATGACCTCCCCTTTGTTTTGACCATCTCTTTTGAGTGTTGACCAGCCCCATCTATCAGTCTTGCTTACCTTCTCCTTCCTCTCGTCGTGTCATTGTTGACGCATTTGTCCTTGCACATTTAATGCTATCGTCGTACAAATGTCATTCACTTCAATGCATACTGCTTACTCTCTCATCTTCTCCCAGACCGCCCCCATCTTCTCCTTCACCTGCGGCATGCTTTGTCCTATCACACATGCCCTTGATCATGTGCACTTCTGAGTCCTCTAGTGACTCTCCCCTGGCTATATAAGCCTGGGAAGCCCTCTATCATCACCATTTTTCTGATTCTCTTGCTTACGCCAGTTCTTCCATGCTTCAAACTTCATTGCCACGGAGTCTGTTAAAGCTTGCCCCATCTTCATCCACCTCGTTGCCAAGAAGTTCGCCAGAGCGCCGCACCGTCTTCGCCGCCGTCGTCATCCTCCTCCAGTCTCTGTTGGCCTCTCTCTCCCTCCCTCTCTCTCTCTCTCTGTCTTGGAGAGTTTCTCCGTGCCCTGTTCTTTCCCTAGTTCCTACGACTCGCTATGTGGTCAGATTAGTTCTCACGACTGTTGCATAGTCGTATCCTTTGTATTCTTCGTACGACCACTTTGAGTAGTCGTATCTTCCTCATGACCTCCTGTATCTTTTTTTTTTGTCGTTTCCTCGAGACCACCTCCTCAGGACCTCCTGTATCCTTTTTGTCATTTCCTTAGGACCTCCTCAGGACATCCCCCTCAGGACCTTCTATATCATTTTTGTCGTTTCCTCAGGACCTCCTCAAGACCTCCTTCGAAGGGCCCGTTTTTATTTCAGTTTCTCGCTGTTGGTTCTAGTTGGCTTGTTTTGGAGTTCATTTGGTTTTTATTTAGTCTTTATTTGATTTGCTTCGTTTTCTCGTATAGATTTCGATGACTCAAGAGAGCCCGAGAACTTTGAAGAAGAGGATCTTCAAGCTTTCGAGCAAGGCAAGTTACACCCTTGATCATATTGAACCTAGTATCTCAAATTATTTAATTTCTGTTTCAAATTACTATTGCATGCTTATTTGAATTCAAGTAATTTAAACCCCTGTTTTAACTTCATAGTTATTCCTAGTTCCTTTGTACACCCGAACTTGGTTATTGATTCAACCACCCCCTTGTCACCTTAGTAAAGCGCTAATTGGTACAATAGTATGAACTGGCGTGTTTCAAAACTCTATGCTTAGTCAAGCTTAAACCAAAAATCTTGATTTGGGAGTTTTACTGCCAAAAGACCAATGTTGTCAAATGTTTTAACCATGACATTGAGTTGTCGTAGAAGCTTTGAAAATGTTTTTGGAAAAGCAAAGCAAAAAGGAAAATTGGTTTGGACTTGGGCGAAATGGTTGTTTGGATGGGTGCATATTCATGCATGGGATCGATCTATTTCTATGGTCGAGGCCCAGGGTTCTATTGGAAGTCTCCTAAGCCAATTAAGGACCGGTCTTCGAGCCACATCTTGCTAGTCCCATCGTGCAACCACATGTCCTGAGTATGGGCAGGACCGGGCTAATTAATTTGCAACGTTCCACCATGGTCGTTCCATCCAGTTGTGTGGGTGTCTTGATGACCTACTTTTATTTATTCCCACCTGACGCAAGAGGGGGCCATAAACCCGGCGGGTTGCAGCCCAAAGCGGGGCGAAACCTTAGCGAGGGGGGACTGCGATGGAATGGTGTATTGTAAAGGCCTTGGCATGTGCTCTAGACCACTTACGTACGGTAATGAGCGGTGGTATCGACGGATGCCAAATAAACTAGAGAAGTCGTGTCTTGTGGGTAAAGCTGTACACCTTTGTAGAGTGTAAAACTATTCGAATAGCCGTTTTCACGGTCATGGACATGCTAGCAAAGCCACTCCAAGTTAGATTTTGGTTTTGTTTTCAAATGCTTTATGAAATGGTTTTGAAAGTCTATCCAAATGGGTTCAAGCAGGGAGCCTTGCGATAGGAGGGTATCCTTCACCACTTGTTGATGAATGCTATCCAACTATAAAATTGATTTAGAAAATGAATTTTAGTTATGGTATAACTGCGTTGGAACATAGTACATGTATTTGGAAAGAAACATGACTTTATGCAAAGACAACCCTATAAGACCTCCTTTGAGATATCCTTGTATGCATGCATTCCAATCTGTTACTTGACAGGTGTGGCTTGCGAGCATGGTTGTTGTGCTCACTCTTGCTTGACATGTTTAAGCAAGAGGGGACATCTACGAGGACCCTGAAGACCAGGACATTTAGGCTGCGACCTCGAGACGATTGCTTGTGGCGAATCGTGTGGACCACTCAGCTTTCGTTCCGTTGTGTTTTGTTTGTCGGCTGCTAAGTCACCCTTGTAATCAAATCTGTTGTTATTTTAATAAAGTTGCGTTGATGGATGTTACCACTTTTGTTCACTGTGTGAGCTAGCTGTTGGTCCTTGGGACTAGCTTGATTGTGCACAGAGGGTTTGGGACCTCCCTTTGGGGTGCTCTTGGGACTGGCCGCGACCTCCCTAAGGTCCGATCGTTTCAGAAGACCTCCTTCGGAGTGCTCTCAAGCCAGGCTTTCGACCTCCCTGAGGTCCGGACTGTCACAGGACCTCCCTTCGGGGTGCTCTTGAGACAGGTCTCGGACCTCCCTGGGGCTTGGGTCGTGACAGAAGTGGTATCAGAGCCATCTCGACTGCAGATCGTAACCTAGTAGAATGGCCATTAGTTGAAAATTTCAAAACTTATTTTACAACAAGAAAAATAATTTGTTCTCTCCTCATCTAGGTCATCTTTCTATCCTTACCTCCTTCTTGGTATTCTTCCTTACCTTATTCTTCCTTATCTTACCCTCTCCTCACCGTTTTACAATGTCCAATGGATCCTCTTTCCCTTGAAATCTCTATAGGATCGAGCTCTTCATGATCAAGCGCTGGATGCCCTGGGAAGATTTGTGCAAATGGTTCGGACCCGCAACACGCAAGTCTCTTGGGAAGCCACTCTTGTGGGGATAACCAATGCGTTTGGATGCCAAGCTAGGTAGTTTTGGAGAATCTTTGATAAGACTGATTTTTTGGGATTAAAGATTATAAGATTCACCGTTGATTCTAAGAAGTTCTTGTGAATACTAGAGTATGATGTTGGATATGCCTTGATTATGACTGGATTAAAGAAGGGCAGTTTGGTGGATTATATAGATTGGACAAACAGAAGTTAATTATGGAGAAAAGTTTTGATTGATCATGAAGGATATAGGAATATGAAGTATTGATTCGATTATTAGGATAATTTGGGTTTTCCTTGAATCTTGAGTTGATTGTAATGATGGTCGAAAATTGGATTATAGGATTGCCAATTCATGATTTTTTGTGGGTAAGGTTGAATTAAGAAGCATGGGATTAATTGAATATGTTGGTCAAACTGGATTTAATCGGATATGATTGAATAGAGAAGTTGGATTTAATAGAAATCTTGGTCGGATTAAAGAGATATGTCTTGATCGGATTATGAAATTGTATAATTGCTGATATTGGAGTTGGTTAAAATATTTGCTAGATATATGGTGATTAAATAATTTGGCAGATTAAATTTGAACTTGTTGAATTATTTAGGCTTATGCCGAATAAAGATTTGTGGATTATGTTGTCTTATCAATAGAATGTGAGATTGATTGAATGACTGGATTTTAATTGGGTGACCTTGAGATATGCGGATTGGTGGATTTCAATAATAATAAGATTTGGATCTAGCAATTGGGAAGACAGACTCTTGGCTTCTAGCTGGCACCCCAATGTATGGTTGTGGACCAGCAAGTTGGCATCAGTTACCCAATTGGAGCTACCTCTGCAGCTGTCCAAGGTGCACAGCATTTCTCCTGCGTGCCGCAGTGATAGTAAGGAAGTATCGTCGTCTCTACCCTTCAAGGACAACATGCAGGATCTATTAAAGACTGCGAATCGAAGATCATTTTGTCAGCCCAACCATATAGCTTTAGTTGCTAAGACTCTTTCTATGTATTGGGTCGCTTCGCCAGATTGAGAGTATCGATCGATAGAACATTTAAGTTCTTCAGGCAAGCTTTTGAGTTGGTTATTTGCTGGGAATGTTGTTTTGATCTACCCCCTTTTGATCTTCCTTCACTCTTCCCTACCCTTGGTCTCCCTCTTTAACCCTCTGGAGTAACCGGCAGATGGTGAACACTCGTTGCTCTAAAGAAAGAATCAATGCCAGCCGCAATGTCCCTGAGAATGTCAGTACCGAAGGAAACCAATGTCTGATAGCAGTAACACTTCAAAATTTGAATCAGTTTTTCATCACTTAGACTCAACTAATGCAGCAGATAATGCAACAAATGAATGCCAACAATATTTCCTTAGCCACTGCCCCTGCAACTCGTGAAGAGCATTCCTGCGTTGAGTTACCCAAGGTTAAACCACCAGAAGTCCCTCATAGTGATGGCATAAGCCACTTTCTTCCTGAAAGCCGCCACCCACAGAAGTATATTATTTGTTACTGTTGTGGCGAACAAGCACACATTGGTTACGGATGCCCTCAGAAGGGAAAGCCAGAGCAAGATGTCCATTGTGTTAACTACAACCGACGGCACCGCTTCCTCCAAAGGTTCCAGAGAAAGGAAATCCATATCAAGTCTCAGAATCATAGGCAAGGAAGGGCACTTTGCCAAATAATGCCCCCTACAAGCACTCCTGGCATCACAAGCAACATCAGCACTGGAGGACAGATCAGAAGAACCTGAGACGCCACACCAAGTGGCAATCAATTGCTCAAGCTGTGAAGGCGAGGATTGTTTGAAGACAACATTGACCCCTATAGCACAACAACAGTGTGTAAGTTATCAAGCCGCTCCCATTCAAGCCAAGGAAGACAAGGCCATGGCTTCATCTACAAGGCTATCCCAAGAATTAAAGGAACAAAATTTCAACATGATCAATTCCAAGGCACTCAATCTAGAAGCTACCTGCCGTCAACATGACAATGGTCACAAGGGAAAAATGGTAGATCAAGTGCAAAGTATTGCGAAGAACTCCAAGGCTCGTGTGATTGGTGGACAATCTCTCCAGAACAAAATGTCAAGGGCAGGGATACAATGTCTCCATTGTCGGGATATAGGGCATTATGCCAATTGATGCCCAAAAAGACACTTAGCACCCACCGCTGACAGCATTCTAGAAGCTACTCTGATCGCAACAATAACACCAGAATCAGGTGGTAAAAACAATAGAAGGTATTTGTCACAGCTGCAAAAATACAGAAGTTTGGGTTTGCCTATGCCCCAAGAAATAGCAGTGAATCATCCGGCCAGCTCTTGCACCCCCAAATCACCTATTTGAGGCCAGTCACGGAAGAACCCATCTCATGCCAAAGGTATCACGTGCTTCTACTGCCGAGATCTAGGACATTATGCCAATAAATGTCCAAAGAGGCAACAGACAGTGAATCCAGCCGCATGTGCTTCTACTGCCAAGAGCTAGGACATTACGCCAATAAATGTCCAAAGAGGCAACAGACAGTGAATCCAGCCGTCAATCGCCAATTCCAGTTGAAGCCCCTTCGCTGCCCACCTCTCCTCTCAAGCCTCTCCGAATCTCGGGGTCGAGATTCCCTTAAGGGGGTAGGTTTGTAACAACCCGATTTTTTAGAGCCTTTTTGAAAATTTTCAAAATAAAAAAAACCATTTGGTTTTGATGAGAGTTCTAAAGCTTAGCTTGAGATTTTGGAATTAAAGTGTTTAAAATGACTAAATCAAACTTCAACTAATCCAAAGTTGGTTTCTTTTGGAGTTCGTTGACATTCTCTGGTGTTATTTTTCCCCTTCCTCTGTTCGCTCCGTGCTCCCCTTGGCCCCGCTCTTTCTCCTCCAAACCTCCCTTCGTTTGGATCTGAGGGTCCAGACCTCCTGTCGTTTGGATCCGAGGGTCCAGACCTCCCTTCGTTTGAATTTGAGGGTCCAGACCTCCTGTCGTTTGGATCCGAGGGTCCAGACCTCCCTTCGTTTGGATCTGAGGGTCCAAACCTCCTTTCGTTTGGATATGAGAGTTTAGACCTCCCTTGTGTTTGGACCTCCCCTTCTGTCCAGACCTCCCTTGTGGTTTAGACCTCTCCTGTGGTTTAGACCTCCCTTGTGTTTGGACCTCTCCCTCTGTCTAGACCTCCCTTCTGGTTTAGACCTCCCTTCTAGTTTAGACCTCCCTTATGGTTTAGATCTCTATTTTTGTTTAGACCTCCCTTCTATTTGGACCTCCCCCTTTGTCCAAGACCTCCGGGTGGTCCTGGAGACTTGCCCCGAAAGACCACCCTTCTGGTTTTTTTGCAAATACCACCCTCCTGGTCTTTTTGCAAAGACGACCCCCCCTTGGGTCAAGACCACCCCTTTGGTCACGACCTCCTCTTTTGTTGTTTAGTCGCGACCTCCTCTTGGTCACGTGACACCCTTGTGGTTACGACCTCCCCTTGGTCACGTGCCACCCTTGTGGTCACGACCTCCCCTTGGTCACGTGCACCCCTTGGGCACATGCGCCCTTTGGGTCATGATCTCTTGTTTGGTCGCGACCTCTCCTTTGTTTTGACCATCTCATTTGAGTATTGACCGGCCCCATCTGTCAGTCTTGCTCACCTTCTCCTTCGTCTCGTCGTGTCATTGTTGACGCATTTGTCCTTGCGCATTTAATATTATTGTGTCGTATTAAATGCTGTCACTTCAGCGGTACCGTGTTTCCCCTCTTGTCTTCTCTGGTACCTACCCCCATCTTCTCCTTCACCTGCTCGACATGATTTGTTCTGTCACACGTGCCTTTGATCGTGTGCACCTCTGAGTCCTCTAGTGACTCTCCCCTGGTTATATAAGCCTGAGCAGCCCTCTATCATCACCCTTTTTCCAATTCTCTTGCTCACGTCAGTTCTTTCGTGCTTCAAGCTTCATTGCCAAGGAGTCTGTCGAAGCTTGCACCATATTCATCCACCTCGTCGCCAAGAAGTTCACCGGAGCGCCGCGCTGTCTTCACCGCCGTCGTCATCCTCCCCCAATCTCCGCTAGCCTCTCTCTCCCTCTCTCTCTCTCTCTCTCCTGGTGAGTTTCTCCGTGCCCTGTTCTTTCCTTGGTTCCTACGACTACGTTACGTGGTCGTATTCGTTCCTACGACTACGTTGCGTAGTCGTATTCCTTTTTACGACTACGCTGCATAGTCGTATCCTTTGTATTCTTCGTACGACCAATTTGAGTAGTCGTATCTTCCTCAGGACCTTCTGTATCTTTTTTTGTCGTTTCCTCAGGACCTCCTCAAGACCTCTTGTATCCTTTTTGTCATTTCCTCAGGACCTCCCCCTCAGGACCTCCTGTATCCTTTTTATCATTTCCTTAGGACCTCCTCCGAAGGGCCCGTTTTTATTTCAGTTTCTTGCTGTTAGTTTTAGTTGGTTTGTTTTGGAGTTCATTTGGTTTTTATTTGGTCTTTATATGATTTGATTCGTTTTCTCGTATAGATTTTGACGACTCAGGAGAGCCCAAGTACTTTGAAGAAGAGGACCTTCAAGCTTTCGAGCAAGGCAAGTTACACCCTTGATCATATTGAACCCAGTATCTCAAATTATTTAATTTCTATTTCAAATTACTATTGCATGCTTATTTGAATTCAAGTAGTTTAAATCTCTGTTTTAACTTCATAGTTATTCCTTGTTCCTTTGTACACCCAAACTTGGTTATTGATTCGACCACCCCCTTGTCACCTTAGTAAAGCACTAGTTGGTACAATAGTATGAACTGGTGTGTTTCAAAACTCTATGCTTAGTCAAGTTTAGACCAAAAATCTTGATTTGGGAGTTTTACTGCCAAAAGACCAATGTTGTCAAATGTTTTAACCATGACATTGAGTTGTCATGGAAGCTTTGAAAATGTTTTTGGAAAAGCAAAGCAAAAAGGAAAATTGGTTTGGACTTGGGCGAAATGGTTGTTTGGATGGGTGCATGTTCATGCACGGGATCGATCCATTTTTATGGTCGAGGCCCAGGGTTCTGTTGGAAGTCGCCCAAGCCAATTAAGGACCGGTCTTCGAGCCGCATCTTACTAGTCCCATCGTGCAACCACATGTCCTGAGTATGGCAGGACCTGGCTAATTAATTTGCAATGTTCCACCGTGGTCGTTCCATCCGGTTGTGTGGGTGTCTTGATGACCTACTTTTATTCATTCCCACCTGGCGCAATAAGGGGCCATAAACCCGGCGGGTTGCAGCCCAAAGGGGGGCGAAACCTTAGCGAGGGTGGACTGCGGTGGAATGACGCATTGTAAAGGCCTTGGCACGTGCTCTAGACCGCTTACGTACAACAGTGAGCGGTGGTATCGACGGATGCCAAACAAACTAGGGAAGTCGTGTCTTGTGGGTAAAGCTGTACACCTCTGTAGAGTGTAAAACTATTCGAATAGCCGTGTTCACGGTCATGTACATGCTAGCAAAGCCACTCCAAGTTAGATTTTGGTTTTGTTTTCATATTCTTTATGAAGTGGTTTTGGATGTCTATCCAAATAGGTTCGGGCAGGGAGCCTTGCGATAGGAGGGTATCCTTCACTACTTGTTGATGAATGTTATCCAACTATAAAATTGATTTAGAAAATGAATTTTAGTTATGGTATAACTGCGTTGGAACTTAGTACATGTATTTGGAAAGAAACATGGCTTTATGCACAAACAACCCTATAAGACCTCCTTTGAGATATCCTTGTATGCATGCATTCCAATCTGTTACTTGACGGGTGTGGCTTGCGAGCATGGTTGTTGTGCTCACTCTTGCTTGACATGTTTGAGTAGGAGGGGACATCTACGAGGACCCTGAAGACCAGGATGTCTAGGCTGCAAACTCCAGACGATTGCTTGTGGCGAATCGTGTGGACCACTCCGCTTTCGTTCCGCTGTGTTTTGTTTGTCGGCTGCTAAGCCACCCTTGTAATCAACTCTGTTGTTATTTTAATAAAGTTGCGTTGATGGATGTTACCACTTTTGTTCACTGTGTGAGCTAGCTGTTGGTCCTTGGGACTAGCTTTGCCAGTGCCTGAGGGTTGGGACCTCCTTTGGGGTGCTCCTGGGACTGGCCACGACCTCCCTGAGGTCCGGTCGTTTCAGAAGACCTCCTTCGGAGTGCTCTCAGGCCAGGCTTTCGACCTCCTTGAGGTCCGGACTGTCAGAGGACCTCCCTTCTGGGTGCTCCTGGGATAGGCGTCGGACCTCCCTGGGGCTCGGGTCATGACAAACGTTCCGGTAAGATAGAACTCTACTTACTTGATGCTTAAGAGTCTTTTACCATATAAAAGTATTTTTTTTTCTGTTTTTATTCAAACGCACTATCAAAGCCCTGACGGTAGTGTACTATTAAAAGAACAACATTGGTTTGTTGCTGAGAAGATACTTTAGTTTTTGGAAATTATTTTTTGAAGCCACTGTTGCTTTGTCCGTTGTGTATTATCCAATATATCCTATAATTGTGCATAGTATTCTATAGATTGCTAGTCAGTAGAAAATGTATGAAAATGACATAGTTTTACGAGAGGCTATTATTGTTATGAAAACAAAATACCTGAAATATTGAAGAGAAATCCCTTTCATATATGCATTTGCATTTATTTTAGACTCTAGAGCTAAAATTCAAGGATTTGGTAAGTTCTTGATCTTCTTAGTAATGCTATAGGCCTAGACTATTCTAACTATTTTGCAGATGTTCATTCTAGCTTTACCCGAGGTTTTTCAAAGGTATGAAAATAAGGTTTAGTGAGTTCGTTTGCAACGACATCCACTACCACCTACCTCAGATAACAAGATAAATTTGTGAGGCAAGATCTAGGGTGCATGTTCTTTCTCTAGTTCCAAGGGTTCTACAGCGGCACCTTCTCAATCAAGACCAACCTCCCACCCTTGGAGCGAAGAACTATATGGCTATCTAGACTGTGATATGGTGGATTTCTACTCAGAAGGCTTCGAAATTTTGCAATTGTGGCATACCCATTAGTTAACATATCCTGTGCTATCCATATTTGCACGTGATGCATAAACTGTTCATATCTCGACGGTTTCCTTCGAGTGTGCTTTTTTTTTTTAAAAAAAAAGGGGTAAACCCGGCATTTTATACAAAGCACATAACAATTCTTACAGAAAAGAGTAGAGACAAGTTACTGGGGAAACCAGCTTACAAAGTTCAACCAGACAAAACTGAGAGCCAAAACATATCAACTCCCAGACTACCGACAACCACAACGATTAAACTAGCCTATTGCAGAAAGGATCAGCACTTTCCAGAACGCAAAAAGTCTTTAACCCAATCTTCAAAGGTCTTTAAGAAACACCCCATCTACTCATTATCATCTTTCTTGATGAGTATCCTCCACTGCTGCAAACAAGATAAAAAACTAAAAATCACATCCAAAGGTTGCTTAGGGAAATTTTTGTCAAACGCCATTTTGTTCCTAATTTTTCATAGGTTCCAAGCTAAAGCTGCAAAACTAAACAGAGCAAAATTATATTCATTAGCTCCCCTCTTCTCCAACCAATTCAACTGGAAATCATCTAAAGAACTTGGAATGCGATCCTAGCTTAACACCTCTTTGACACAGCACCAGAAAAATTTAGCTAAAATGCAGGAAAAGAGAACATGATCAAAGGTTTTCTTCGACACCACACAGAACACATTTGTTCTCTCCTTTCCACCCCCTTTTCTTAAGTTGGTCTAAAGTCTGGATAGCCCTGATAATACAGCCACTTCCGAGTGTGCTTTCAGTCTTTCTAGAAGAATATTGAAGGAGAGAAGAGCACGTCTCGCGAGTGAGATAGTAGAGATACTTCTAACTGTGAAGGACTAGAAACAAGCTGATGCACGGACACAACAATTTGTAGAAAATTCAGAGTTATTGGAGGTGTTCGAAAACCTGTACTTAAACAACAATACTTAGAATATGGATGTGTAGAGGCATAGAGCTATAGGCTGTACTTCTTTTCCTTCGTAAAAGTTTTCTCATGTTGAGTTTTTACTTGATAAATGTTTTAACGAGACAACCATTTAAACATTAATAAATCTCTTTATTATATTTTTAATATGTTTGTCTCATTTTTTTTATATAATTTTCATATGTATTTCTTAATTCTACATATTTTCGGATTTTTTTTCTAATTTTTAAAATTTTCAGAACGAAACGGACTACACAAGCCGAGCGGCTAATCATGCCTGACCGTGCCCAGCACGACCCAAAATGCCAGCGTACCGTGATTTGATCGGCACCCTGCTCCACGGGCCGGCAAGGCCCGGGCCGTGCCAGGCGGTCCACCTTGCCGTGACTGGGTGCGAGCATTGATGCACAAGTTGATGTTGGCGTGTGTTTCGGCACAAGTCAAAGCTGCAAGTTAAGCAAGGGAGAGGCCATGATGATGGCACGAAACACCATGTGCTTTTTATTGGGATCTTATGTGTAGTGTAGCTGCATCTAACGGCAGCGAGCTGTCCGTGTACATGTGCATAGTACTTGTACCGTCTGCATCGGTCAGATTCCTCTCGCCCAGACGGCCTGGATGCCATCGTGCTATTGGGAGCGTTATGTGTTGAATTTATGAATTTTTTTTGAAATAATATTTTTTTAAAAAATATTTACAAAACTAGGTTATCATCTCAAAAAATTGCAAAAATAGGTTCCTGTCGCCATTTCATCTGGCGACAGGTTCCTATCACCAGAGATGAAATGTACGAGGAACCACTGTACCTTTGGGGCAGATTTACATCGCCATTTCAAATGGCGACAGGAATGTATGAATTTTTAAATATACTAAATAAACTCAAAAAATTACAAACTTTTTTGTGAAGCATACAGATAGAGTGTTCTTGCTCGCGTAATTTTTTCATAATTTTATCCATTATGAATTTGTCGCTAAAATTCATTTAAGTATACTATTTGTAGAATTTTTAAATATAACAAATGAGGTCCAAACATTATGAAAGTTTTTATGGTTGCTCCTTACATAGTGAACTTGTTTGTGTAATTTTTTTAGAATTTTATATGCTATGCAATTATCTCAACAATTAAGGGTACACAATTGAGTACACTGTATCGAAAACCTAAATTTAGAATTTTAGAGACAATTTCAGAGCATCTAAAATTCTGAAAAAATTATACAAACAATTACACTATGTAGGGAGCGTTCACAAAAAATTTCATAATTTTTGGACCTCATTTAGTATATTTACAAATTCTACAAATAGTATATTGAAATGAATTTTATAGAAAAATTCATAATGGATAAAATTATGAAAAAATTACACAAGCAAGAACACTCTATCTGGATACTCCACAAAACTTTTTGTAATTTTGTGAGTTTATTTGCTATATTTAAAAATTCATACATTCCTGTTGCCATTTGAAATGGCGACAGGAACCTGCCCCCAGTGTACAGGGTTCCTGTCGCCATTTCATCTGGCGATAGGAACCTGTCGCCAGATGAAATGGCGATAGAAACCTATTTTTGCAATTTTTTGAGATGATAACCTAGTTTTGTAATTTGTTTTAAAAAATATATTATTTCAAAAAAAAAATTTATGTGCGGAAATTTTTTTAGAGGATTGTTGGAGTAAAATCTAACAGCTACAGAGCATCCTTGATGTATATGTAACATCCCAAATGTATAATTGGGGTTATTCAAGTATAATTATATGTGTAGAAATTAAAACTTTTTCTCACATCTTGAAAACCCCTAATCTCTTATGTAATTCTTGTCCAAGAGTTGTGTAATCCAAAAACACAAAGCTCTTGTTGACCCAAAAGTCGAATTCGTTTTTTTTCCAATTGTCTAAATCTGGTGTCAAACATTGGAATATATTTTCCTTGGCCCCAAAACTGTGGGACCCCTCGAAAAATATCACAAGTTGTAAAACTAGTTGATAAATTTTGGAGGTAAAACAATCCTTTAAACAACCTTAACGAATTTCCTGAGAAAAATGCATTGCATAATAACCTCTGAAAATTTTAGGCAAGGTTAATCTCATTGTCAAGAAGCTCCAGTTAAAATTTCATCAAATTTGGAGTTCATTTGCTATCTCAAATAATTCGCTAAGTTTCAAATTGTTAAAAACTAAATTTAAAAGCCTACATCGTTCCTTGGGCTAGCCACTTTGCAAAGTGGGTCCATTTCAACCCCATCGACCTCCTTCCTCATTTGATGAGGTCGTGGCCGTTGGATCCAATCCAAAGGCCACGACCTCCCCTCAACCAACGCACTCAGACCTCCCTTCGTAGTCCTCTCGGACCGCGTGGACCTCCTCGTCAACGTGGGCGCCAGACCTCCTCCGCGGTCAACACCGCAAAGGCTTTTCCCCTCATCGTCGTAACTGCTGGATCAAAGATCCACGGTCATGACCTCCCGTGTTAAATCCCAAAGACCTCCTCATTTGTCCAGTCATAGCCCTTGGATTAAGATCCAACCGCCCTGACCTCCCTTGTTATCAAACCTCAAAACCACCTTCCACCTTGGCGAGGTCATAGGCATTGGATTTACATCCAACCGCTCCCGACCTCCCTCACCGTTAAACTAAACAAACCTCCCACCTAAACGAGGTCGTAGCTGCTGGATCGATCCAACACCCCACGACCTCCTCAAAATATCTAGCGACAAGACCTCCCCTATCTCATGTTGTGCACGTTGGATTTGAAATCCACGGTCACGACCTCCTCCTGGTCTCATGCGCATCGATCTCCCTCACAAGACGAGAGGTCGTTGCCCTTAGATCTAAATCCAAAGGCCATGATCTCCGTGTGTGTTGTGCAAGCTCAAGACCTCCTTTGCGCCACGCTGCGAGGCTCAGACCTCCCTGTCTTGATCAACACCGTTGGATCAAAATCCAAAGGTCTTGACCTCCCTCGCACTTCACGCAAAGCCTCGACCTCCTTTGGTTGTGTGCCCTTGGATTTTAATCCAAAGGCCATGACCTCCCCTCATGTCTTATGTTCACGTGCAGTTAAGACCTCACAGAGGTCCGCGCTGTTGGATGGAGATCCAACGCTTTGGACCTCCCTGCCCTATTTCCTCGTGCTTACACATTAAGGAAATCGGAGGGCCACGACCTCCCATCCTGATCGTGTAGCCGGGACCTCCTCCCACCACTTAAAACATAACGGTTCAAAATTGTCATCCGATGGTTAGGACCTCCCATGGTCTTATCCAACGGTCATAAAGACCTCCCCGTTCTTCTCCTTCCTCTCGGCGCTGTGAGCTCTGGCGATGGAGTTAATGCACGTCTGTCCACTTGGTACCTTTTCATGACTCTTTCTTCACCGCATTTAATGCAGTCGACCTTCCTCTCTTGGGTCACTCGGACTGCACCTTGTCAACCTCATGTCCTTGCCACCCCATGGACCAACCCGTGGGCTAAGCTCATCATGGAGCTTAGCCCCAGCTCATAACCTTCACTCAGGCTATAAGTTACCCCTTGGAACTCTCCCGTGGCTTCCTTTGCACACAATTGATCTCAGCCTTGCACTTTGTGCGTGGCTGAGCTCCTCATCCCCAAACTCTCCCTCCTCACTGGTGGCTGCCATTGTCAAGGTCCTTGGAGCTTCTCGGGCTCAAGATTTCGAAAGTGGCTTCTCCTCCTCTCTCTGTTTCTATCTGGGCATCTCTGTGACCTCAACCCTAACTTCACCGGTGGTGGGGCATTTGCAGAGGTAGCCTAGTGGAGCCGGGAGCTTGGAGTTGAGCTTGGACTTGAAGCGGTGGAGCTCTCCATCTTCCCCAACTCCGGCCAGCACCATCCTCAACCTCATCGGCATCTTTAGGACCTCCAGGTAACTCCCCTGGTAGTCCTTTAGTTGCTGGCACCCGCATGAATGAATGTCGCGGAGCTTTTGTTTGAGCATACGCTTGAATGTCGCGCGAGCTTCATTTTTGCTTTTCGGTTTTGGCCGTCTTTGGTCAATTTGCCTCTCTCCGGCGCCCGGCGTTCAAAGCCGCCGTCGCCGTTGAGAGGAGGTCCACTGGTGCGCAACGTTATTGTGCACTCGGTGGTACCATTGACCTCACCGTGGGCTCTACATCGCCGGGCGAGGACCACTTCTTCACGCTCGGGATCTTTGTCGGACGTCCCGAGCGTGTCGTTGTCGTTTTAGAACAAAGATTCACTATTTTAATGCGCTAATCAATTGCTCCCATCATTGTAATCAATGGGGCGTCTTAACCGCCTTAAATCCACCCTTTAATGCGTGCATTTAAGACCTCCAGCGCGACCTCCTCGTGGTCCCGCCGCAGACATCTGCTTGTCCAAGCGGCGTGCCTCGCTGGGTCTGGGACGCCCGACCTCCCCGAGGAGATCTGGAGCGCCCAAGACCTCCCTTGCGCATCAGAGCCGCCTGCACCTCCTCGAGGTTCAGGACGTTGAGGACCTCCGCCGGACCTCCTCGAGGACATCCCAACCGCTGAGGACCTCCCTTTAGATCTGGTCCGCTCCTGACCTCCTTTCCATGTTGTGGTCCGTTGGATTTCCCATCTACGGCCCCGACCTCCCTCACCTCACAGATGTGCATTGCTAGGAGGTCCAGACCTCTGGACCTCTGGCGCTGCAGGCGTTGTTCACTGGGAGGTCTGAGCCGTTAGATCTGTGATCTGTGGCTCATGACCTCCCATGTCCTTATGGGTTTTAGAAATTCCAAGAATTCTTCATTATGAACTCAAATAAGGTATAAACTTTAGAATTTCATATCTTTTTCATTTTAATTCCAAATGAGGTCATTCAAATTGTGTTAGCTCTGTCTTGAACTTGACTTTAATCCAAAAATGATTGTAAGTTGATTTCAGCTCCAGAGCACAGTTTTGCCATTAGATTTTAAAACTCACTTTAAATATACACTCAAGTTAATGCTTAACTTGTAAAATACATAACTAATGCTCTGTAGATTATTTTTGGGTGAGACCAACTTTGTTGGTTTCCTCTATTAATGAACTCACTGTGAAAATTAGTTTTGAGCATGTTGCTGTTAGGAAAATGAGGACTTGTGCATTATAATTTTGTTCAAGTTCTTGTTTTTGAAAAATTATAGAAAGTGCAATATAGCTTCAAATGAGGTGAACTCAATTGGGTTATTCATCTCATGAGGTGCTGGTTTTACAGTAAAAATTTCAGCTTCACTTCTGTTCTAGAAAATGTTGCCTCATAATTAAATTAGTGAATAGTGCGGTTTGGTATTTTAGGGTGAGCAGAATTGTTTTGCTCATAATTTTTGCATCGAGAATCCAAATCAATTGGTTCTTGTTGCAAAATCCCTAAAAATCACTCTCTTGCTGCTGTAGAAAATTCAGAGAATTTGGAGTTCGTTTGCTGTGCTGTCTTTGTTGTTTTTCGTCGTTCTTATTGGTTCTTTATTGCTTTTCCGTTAGGTTTCGACATTTGTGGTGATCCCGAAAGTGACCCTCCGCAACAAAGTGACCAGCAACAAGGCAAGCGGTTTGATCATTTCCATCATTGTCCCATTACCTTAAAGCTTAATATCTCGTTTTACTTCTATGTATGCATGCTACTTTGTGTTAAATGTCGCTAGCAAGCCTATAGTTGCATAATCTGTAGGAATTGTTTATCCTCTACTACCATGAGCCTAGGTTATTTGCTGTGGTGGGAGCTCGTTGGATGAGCTCCTATCACTTAGTAGTTTCGATTTAAATTGCTTAGACATGCTTAGTTTTCGGTAGAATGGGCGATCATCGACTTAGTCGATGGTCTTGATCACTCAAAACCGATTATTACTCCTATATGTCCCAAGACTTGTGCTTTGATTAATTTGTAAAATCAAAACTGAAAATAAAAGATTGATTTAGACTTGGGCATATTGGATGGATGGCGTGGTTTTGGATGTGGTGGTATGCCCGGTCCCTAAGGACCGAGTACTTGGGTCACTAAGCCAAGCGATTTTGCGTGCTAACCACACGAGGGCATATGGAACCCTCTTGACTAAGTACTTTGGGCGGTGTTAATTGGGGTCGCTTTCGGTTGGTGTGTTTTTAAAGATAAAATGTGTGTGTGATGTGGGAGGGGAGCATTAGCTTCCGGGTAGGTTGTGTGATGTCTCCTTCTCCCCGTGGGTTGTGCGACTCAGAATTAGCATTGTCCATTGGAAATGTCTCGTAGGACTTAGCCGTGCTTGCAAGCATACCAAAGGTAGTGTGCCTAATGGAAAGGCGGTCCGACGTGTGGGTACAGTGGGTACACCCCGCAGGATAAAACTATTCGAATAGCCTCGTCCTAGGTTATGGACATGCTTGGTAAGGTCGTTCAAGACTAGACTACAACCTTTAATTAAAACTTGACATGGTTGGTATGAACGGGGAGTTCATGCTATTGTTTGTGGTGACTTGGGTTGGTCACTTCCAGGTTGTTCTTGTTGTTGTTACCTTGTTATTTATCTCGTTGTTATTTCAACAATTAAAAATGCTTTGTCAAATTGCTTTCAATCTACTATATTATTGCAAATGAAAACTTGCTTTGTGCTAAAATGAGTCCAAAGCCTCATCCACTTAAATAAAGTTTGCATATAGCTAATTTATAGTTCTGTTATCTTACACGTCAGTTTTTGCGAGTACAATAAACAATTTATTGTACTCATTTGCTTTGCTTAACAACTTTGTTGCAGAGGAGGTAGAGCCCAAAGGGCTTTACTTTTGTGAGTCGTATGGTGGTTGGGAGAGCGACTAGCTTGGCGGTCCTGGTCGATTGCCTTGTGGGCTAAAGGCACACTTGGTTGGCTCTTATTTTGGGCCATCTTTATGGCACTTTTGCTTCATTGTGTATCTTTGTAGTTTTGTTGTTATTTGGCCGAAGGCCCTCTTTGTAATAACCTATTCCTTATTAATATTAACTTCGGTTTGTTGCTTATGTTCTATGTGTTGTATGGAATGGATACATTCTTTTGTTGTGAGGTATGTATACTGCATTCTGGGAAGTATACATCTCTCGAGACTGGGTTTATTTGGTTGATAATACTAGGGTCAATTGGATGACTAAGTATTATGAGCTTAATAAACGTCGGGGTCTCACAGTATATGAGTCAGTCTCGGGCCAAGTGATTAACAAAGAAAAGTTTAGCATCATGTTTAGCTAAAACACCAAGGGAACCCTGAAGAAGCAAGTGATGAGGACACATTTGAATTCAGAAGCTCACAATGATAAATATCTAGAACCACTAGCCTTGACGAGCAGAACCGGGAGGAGGAGGCTGCGTTTGGGGAGGGCGGCACCGAAAGGAGGAGGTGAAATAACCCAATTTTTTGGGTTTTTCAAAAATTTGGAAGTTTTTTGGTTTGAATTCAAAATCTTTCCCAAATTGGCAATCTTCCCCTCCATTCCGCTTCCCTTTTCGTCCGGCCGTTTTCTTTATCTGAAAACGCCTTCTCACCGCACGCCTTCCCCTTCTTCTTCCCCATCACGCCAGTCGTCACCACGCCCACGCAATCACCGCCACCTCTGCCTTCGTCACGCGCCACCTCCCGCGCCACACACTGCCTCCAGCGCCTTCCACCGACTTCACCACTGCCACCTCCCCTGTCCCGACGCTGCCCAACCATTCCTGGCCGCCCACGTTGCGCCCGCTCCTGCCACCTCCCTGGCGCAACCGCCTCTTCCCGGCCTATAAAAGGGCCACCCCCAGCTTGCATTCTTCCTCACCTTCACCTCCAACACCTCCCCTTGCCCTTCCATCACCGGAGCCGGTCGGATTTCGAGCTCCTGCCCCTGCCCCCTTTTCTTCCCCGATGAGCAAACCGGTAAATTCGTCACCTCCCTTCCTCCCCTTCCCTCCCCCTCCTGGCTCAAGCACCACCTCGCCACCACCCACCTTTTTCCCAATTCTTCCCCGATCCAACTCCCACCAGAGCTCGCTGGCACCATTCCTCCCCGCCGTATCCTTCACTGCCGTCGTCGCCAAGCCACCACAGGCTGCCCCAAGCCCCACCAAAGCCACCCTTGTGGTCCCCATTAACCATTAGTGCTCACCGCACCACCCACTCTCCTCGCCGGCCATCGGAACGGCCAGAGCATTGCCGACGTCCGCCTCCTCTCGCCTTGGGTCTTGGCCTGGCCCTTCGACCACATGGCTCAAGCCGCTTAGCCAATCGGGGCCTTTAAAGGTCTTACTAATGGGTCAGTAGGGCGACAAAAATGGGCGGTCCATTTATTGTTCAAACAAACCCACCAACTACTGTTCATTGCACAGTAGGGTTATTTTACTGTTCACCCAAAACCGAAACATTGTTCGTTTTCATCCAAAAATAGTAAACCCTAGTTACTGTTCACATTTTCAAAAATACACCTGTAAACTTGATCCTATTCCTTAACCAAAAACAGTGATTCAATTACTGCCCATAAGACCTTTTTCAGACGTGAATAGTAAAATAGTACTATTCATTATCGACCCTTTTTTCGCTCGAAACCCTAATTTGACATCTTATATCCGTTGCGACCGTTTCAAAGTCGTGAATCCAATTCTCAGCTTTATTCAGTCCAATTAAACACCAAATAATTCTCAACCACCTCACACCACCTTTATTTTAGTTCTTTTTCAATTTTATTTACTTACATGTTGTTCCCAGCTCATTCTTTGTCGAGTCGGATTTTATTTGATTTATTTTTATTTTTTTTCGCGCTAGGTCACGACTTTGGCGACCAGACTCCAGAAGACGCTGGACAAGACCAATATTTAGAAGATTTTGTGCAAGAAGGCAAGTCGCATTCCTTGGTCATTTTGAGCCCATTTTTCATATATTTATAATATTACTTTCATTTACTGTATTTATGCCAATTACTTTAAATACTGAAATAATACTTTTGAATGCCATGATAATTAGATAAATCCTATTACCACACATACAAACCTACCTAGCACTTGTAGGCCATATTCACCTTGACAAGGTTAAAATCTTTTGTAAGCCATATTCACCTTGACAAGTTCACATAAAATATTAGCTATATAGTAGCTTTGTCACACAAATATGCTTAAATCCCGAAAAGCAGTATTGGCAGTTCGCCAATAGTTTTGGTAGAGAGTTGAGGGTTGTGTCCAAAAAGTTGGACAACCTAATGGACTTGTGTTGAAAAGGGAGTCGAAGGTGAGGGTGGACAACCACGTGTTGGGTGTTGGTCCATCGCCTCACTGGAGACAGGTAAGGACAAGAACCTTGTGCCAAGTGACCGACACAGTAAGCGCTCAACCACATGTGTGGTCATTACTCCCTGGCTTAGTACGCTGCTCTCCCGATTGAATATCTACAGGACAGATAACTACTCTTGTGTGATAGAGTAGTTACGGAACAGGGGTGGGACAGGGGTGGGCCTTAAGGGATACTCGTTAGTCTACAAAATGGTATGGACCCGTCAGCATCGGGGCACAAGTTCCACCATTGGCCGGTGGTCTCCCGAGGGTTGTACGAAGTAAGACCTACTGAGTAGAGGCTAAAAAGGTTGAGCAGTGAAAAAGCTTTGTTATCTCAGCTCAGTCGCACGTTAACATATTGCATGTTTATGTACTGACAGTGTGAGTTTAAGATATCTTGTGGGTAAAGTTGGGCAACTCTGCAGAGTGTATAATTAAAGGTATTCGAACATGCTGTGCTTCCGGTTAATGAAGCTGTGTTATGGGTGATTCCAGTACATGAGGGATAAGTAGAGATTTTGAGATGTTAAATTAGTATGTGCATTTGTTGAGAAACCCCTGATGATATTATTTATTAATGTTTTACTATTTTTAAAGATAAACTGTTTTAAACGTAAAATGCATTCACATCTGCCTGTTAAGGTAAACCCTAACCATCCATTGAACTCATTGCATATAATTATTTAGCTTTTCCATGGGCTTGTTGAGTGCGGTAGTAGTACTTATTCTTGCAAAATCTGTAAATCATCTATTGAGGAAATATGACAAAATCTCAAGAATCTTGATGAGGAAGGTTTTGACACGATCACCAGACGTCGGTGATTACAGTTTTTAGGTCTCGGCCGCGCTCAAGCGTGCCTGTGGTTTGGAAGATCTTTTGTTTTGTATTATATTAACTTTGGGCTTGGATGCCCGTGTCAGGTGAAAACTGGTTGTTAAGCTTTAATCTTATGTAATAAAGTCTGGTTTTTGTTGTAATCAGAAGTTTGCTTGAGACACTACTTACTTCGCAACTGCACATCCTGAGCGATTGTGGAGAGTTTAACAGTCCCAGATTTTGGGGCCGTTACAGGAGGTTGCAAAAGTGGTTGCGCCACCTCGCTCCTCTAGCCGTTGGTTGCCGCGACATCCTATCCTTGCTGGTCCAAAGAAAGAGAGAGAGGGGTATGAGCTCATCCAAATTTGATTTGTTGCAAAAAAAAAAAGAAGAGAAGTGCAACAACTCTTTCTAAGCTTGCAACAAAGCATTCAATCAATTGCAACAAAACTAATTACAAACAACGGGTGCAACAAAACTACAACCTTACCGCAACAAAGAAAAAAACACAATACAACAAATCAATGACTCCCCAGCAACAAAAATACCTATGGCTGCAATATTTTAGAAAGAAACACTTTAACAAATAAAATGGCTTCCTGCAACAACGAGAAAAGTGTGTCGCAACAAAAAAACATTGGTGAGGAATAAGGTGGTGACCACAACAATTTTCCATAACATTTGTAACAATTAACCAACAAATATGGATGCAACAAATTGTGAGAGAGGAAGAACCTGGCGACAACGCCAACGAGCTAAGCATGGAGTAAGATGGTCTAGGTGCCTCGGCAAACTCTGGGGGATGGGGAGGAGCGGCTGGCCAAATTACTCGTCGTCGTTGGTCCATATCTTGCAGGGATGAGGCCAACCGATGCTCTTTTTGTCGGTGTAGCTAGAAGGAGGCAGCTACTTGTTGTAGTGGAATGTTTCCACCACTCACCGTCTGCGTCCCCAGCTCCGTCGTCATCAGCCCCTTCAGATCTAATGAGTTCCGCCCTTCTAGATCCGGCGAGTTTTAGCTGCGGTGGCGACGGATCTAGACACGACCTTCCTCAGGCAGTGGCCTCGAAGTAGCAGTCGAGCGTAGGAGGCATGAAGGGCCCTGATGGGCTGTAGCACTATGTGTTGGAGAGAGAGAGAGAGAGTAGGGAGGAGGCGGGAGGGAGAAAGGAGAGAGAGGAGGCAGGAGAGCCAAGAATAAGTGAGGCGTCCGATGGTTGCTCTTGGATCGGACGTCTTCACGGTATCAATATCCTAAATATCTTGGTTTGCCCGTGTATATGGAAGGTCAAAGGAGGGAACTTTCCAATTTATAAAGGACAAAATTTGGAAGTGTATACAAGGATGGAAAGAGGAGATGCTTTTTAAGGCTGGTAAAGGTATCTCATTAAAGCTGTAGCGCAAGCTCCATGTCTTGTTTTGACCTTACCAAGAGCTAGCCTTTGCGCAAGCTCCATGTCTTGTTTTGACCTTACCAAGAGCTAGCCTTTGTGATGAGATATGCACAATGATTTGTCGTTATTGATGGAGTCAGATGGACAATGAGCATAAAATGCATTGGATCTCATGGGGGGAAAACTGTTGCTGCCAAAGAAAGGAGGAGGACTGGGTTTTAGGGATCTGTACGCTTTTAACATATCGATGCTAGCTAAGCAAGGCTGGCGCTTATTGCAGAATCCGGATTCCTTATGTGTGCAGGTGCTTCCTGCGAAATATTATCTGGACGGCCGAGTTCTTCATGCGAAACCTAGAGATGGCATGTCCTATGCTTGGAGTGTCCTGAAGGGTATTGACCTACTAAATGAAGGCATCATTTGGAGAGTAGGTGGACAAAATATTCATGTGTGGGTAGACCCGTGGTTGCCGAGGGGCACGACGAGAAGACCGGCCAGTAGCTAGTCCGGGCCATAATATTATTGAAAAGGTTTCAAAACTTATTGATGTTGTAACAAATGCGGTTTTAGCAAATAATCAAAATTAATTCCAGTATAATCATAAGACAATAAAGCATTCATCCACCAGCATTTAAATAACCAAATCAACATATATAAATGTAAATCCTCTAAGTCATTTAAACTGAATGAAAAGCTAAACATATATCACATGTATATGAAAGAAATCACCATAGAGCTCAGAAATATGATGTTATTGAGTGTTCTCAGAAGATGAGTTGCAAAAGAAATAATCTTTGCCATCTCAATCCGGAAAGGAAAAAATATGTCTGTTGGTGGACGGTTAGTACTTATTAACTCGGTGCTTAGCAGTCTACCAATGTTTATGTTATCTTTTTTTTGAGGTGCCTAGGGAGGTTCTCAAAAGATTAGATTTTTATCGCTCTCGATTTTACTGACAGAGTGATAGTCATAAACGAAAGTATAGACTTGCTAAATGTAGTTTAATGTGTCTTTCTAAAGAGCAAGGTGGCCTAGGCATTCATAACTTAGACATAAAAAACCAAAGTTTACTAGGAAAATGGTTGTTTAAGTTACTTAATGAAGAAGGTGTATGATAATCTATGTTAAAAAGAAAATATCTGGGAGGGAAGTGTCTTTCGCAGATGGTAAATAAGCCTGGAACTTCCCACTCTTGATGAGGGTTAATGAAAATCAAAGATCATTTTTTTCATTTTGGTTCATTCCAGATTGAAAATGGAATGCAAACTAGATTTTGGGAAGATACTTGGCTAGGAGACGCTTCACCGAAAAGTCAATATCCAAACCTTTATAATGTGGTAAGGAGAAAGGATGATACAATGGCGAATATTCTGAGAACGGCTCCTTTAAATATCTCTTTTCGTAGACCTATTATTGGGCCTAAATTACAGGAGTGGAATGAGTTGATTTTGAGAATTGCTAATTTACATTTGATCAATCAACACGATATTTACAGGTGGAATCTGAATAAGTCTGGGCTTTTTCAGTACAGTCTTTTTATATGGCACTAATTGGAAGTTCTCAAATCCCCAGTAGGAACTTTTTTTGGAAACTTAAAATTCCATTAAAAGTGAAAATATTCCTATGGTATCTCAAAAGAGGGGTAGTGTTAACTAAAGATAATCTGCTCAAAAGAAACTGGAGGGGAAGCACAAAGTATTGTTTCTGTATTAAAGAGGAAACAATTCAACATCTTTTTATTGAATGTGCTTTTGCACGTATGGTATGGTGTGTTGTTCAATGTGCATTTAACTTATCTCCTCCTGTGAGTATAGCAAACATGTTTGGAAATTGGTTATCTAGTATTCCTAAGATTTTAAAGTCACAACTCCTAGTGGGAGCTAGTGCCTTATGTTGGTCTATATGGCTATATCGGAATGATGTTGTTTTTGACCAAAAAGATTGTCAATAATCCTTTGCAGGTTATCTTTTTGAGTGGACACTAGCTAAGAGCTTAGGCATATTTGCAGAAACCAACCCTGAAGGAGTCTATGTTAGTCGGGAGCGACAGGTTAGAGATAGTGACGAATCAAATTTTAAGTATTCATGGGTGGCGGTTTAGTCACATGATTTGTAATGATTGAATTTAAATTTTAGTCATTGCTTGATTGTAAGGCTTCAAGCCACTTTTACTAGATTTGGTTACTTTGGCGCTTAAACTCTTTAATAAAATAGGTTGCGTGCATCCTGGATGCAGAGGCTGGGAGAGATTTTCTCTTCCATTATCTAAAAAAAATCCTTTAGTTTATACTCTTCATTAACTGAATATGACAATATTGATTTAAACTTTGAGCTCTAAATAATACTATACTAATCTGCCACAGAGTCTCAAACAAAAGACTACAGGATATACTTTCGGCCAAACAGGAGATCGCAAGTTCAGCAATAAAGTTAATTTGCTAACAGGAGAGTAAACAAACTGGTAGAAACACAAATGACAGTAGTATGAATTCCAATTAGAGCTCAAGTCTAAACCCTATTATCACATCAATTTCAGCAATTAGACTATAATCATCATTGAGTATTTGAGTTGATTCAACAGAGCCCACAAATTCTCTTTGCAATATTTCTCAGGACTAGAGATTGACAATCACAGAATGAAAGAACTACTAGTACAACACAAATGCAAAGGAACAACCGAACTGTTTAATGTCAAAATACTCACAGAGCCGGTAGCACTCAAAGCTACCTGGAAGAACCGACAAGGCACGCTGAGAAGCGCTGTCCCATAAAACCTAGCGCCCCACCGTGGCGCGGTGAAGGATGAGGTCAATGGAGATACAGTGTCGAACTCCACCCACGGGTCACACCAGGGGCGAAGATGAGGAAGCATGGAGGATGCCGCACAAGAACCTCAAATAAATGCTTCGACCGAAGCATTGATCAGAGCACCACACAAAATAGATGTGCCTTCTTCCCACTCCAGGTTCTAAACAGTACAGATCCAAAACCAATCCCCAAACGCAGAAGTCCAGAATCTCCTCAAGAACCCACACGAACAAGGAATCCAGAAGAGAATCAAACAGATGTGCATAAGGACCAGATTTTGGATCTCACAACCGAGAGCTTCAAGATGATCAAGGTATTGCTAGAACACTAAGAATCTCAAAGCTGATCAAATACCAGAAATGGAGTCGATCTAGAAGCACCCACTGCTTACCGAACGAAGGGGATTCACATATGAAGAGGGAGACCTGGTCCCGGCTCCAGCTGTTGCAAACTACCGCCGCAAAGCGGGTGGCCATTCGAGCCACCCAGGATGCCGCCGCCAGGGGTTCCCCTCCATCCGCATGAGCCAAAACCGAAAAAGCCAAGAGGAATGACCCCCTGCCTAACTGAAAATTCCTGAAGGGACAAGCTCCAGCCAGCTTCGAGATAAGGATTCACCTCCTTATCCCCTTCCCTCCTGACAAGTGGGCCCGGCCCCTTTTAGAATTATTATTTTATGATTTATCTTATTGGAAAATTCCCAAAAAGCCCTCAATCATAGCAATTGATCCTGTAATTGGACAATGGGATATAGAGCTTTTTTGTTAAACATTTATTAATCATGATGCTAACATTGTCCTTTCAATCCCCCTGAGAGAGCAGTTTGAGGATTTCATAGCATGGCATTTTGATCTGAAAGGTTTGTTTTCACCAAGTCTCAGATATCGAGTGTTTGTGGATAGTTCAAATCTTGAATGTGGAGGGCAGAAGTAATGGCACTATTCCCGATCCGGCAATAGTATGGAAAATTGGGTGTCCTAATAAGATCAGAATGTTTTTTTGGAGGCTTGTGTCGTAAAATTAGTGGTTTTAGCAAATATTCAGAATTAATTCCAGCATAAATTAAGATAATTAAAGCATAACTCCAACAACATATAATTGACAAGAATGACATAACCGCATGTAATATTTTCATGTCAATTAAACATGATAATATGCTCAAAAGATAGGACTTGCTAACAAGTAAAATCAACATAATGCTCAGATTTAAATGTTTGCTTATTGCTCTCAGATGTCGGGCTGTTCAAGATAAAATCTTGGCCTCATCGTCACTAATATCTATACTCTTCACAAATTAGATATGACAACTATTAATCAGACTTTGAGCTCAAAAGAATGCTTTACTAATATGTCAAGAATTACCTCATAAGCAATAAACAACAATTTATACTTTCAGCCAACAAAGGATCAATTATGTCACTCTGCAAAAAAGAGATCACTTTAACAACACTTAAGCATTTTTGGCTAACAGAAGATAAAATATCTCTCAATGCAAAAATGAGATCACAACCTTAATTGTTATCGGCTAACAGGGAAACAGAAGTATCACGGTGCACAAATTAATCATGTTCAGAATGCACAAATGCAACCGAACTACTGAAAGAGATGAAACCGAATTGCTAGAGATCAAACAACACTAATAAGCAAACAATTAGCTCAAGTCTGATCTAGATATCATTCCATTTTCAGCATAAGACAATTATCCTTATCGAGCATTAATCCGAGCCCACAATAGTACTAAACCAAGTCTCCCAGTACTAGTCAGATTTACAGAATCAACTAGCACAACACACTTTGATAAAGTAATGCACAAAATGGAAATCAACGATACTCACGATGCAGATGGCACTCAAAGCCACCGAGCAGTAGACCAGGCAAGGCACGCTAAAGGCGCTGACTTAGAAAACCAATCGCCCCGCTGTGCTGCGTTGAACGGACGAGGTCGTCAGAGATACAATGCCAATTCGCAAACCGGGACACACCAATTTGCGAAGTCGAGGTACAAAGAATGCCGCACAAGACCCAATCACAGTGCACCGACCGAATGTAACCACGGAGCACCAAACACTAGAAACCGAATCCTTCTTCCTCACCAAGACCAAACCAAAGTAGACCAGAACAAATCTCCAAACGCGCAAGTGCCAAGTTCCTTCACAGACAGTGTTGTAAAAAACAGTCAGAATGACCGATTAATCGCCCGTTTACGTGAATTCGCCAGGCAAAACGTCATGTATACATGAATCAAAGCGCATTTAACGTTTGTGAATGCCAAATCGGCAGCATTGTCCGATTAGTCGGTCGTTTCCGTATAATCGTCCGCATAATCTGTTTAATTGACTAAATTTAGGCCTTTAGTCAAGTTAGAATTCAGCCCATCACAACTAGCCCAATAGCATCCCATTTATAATCCTAATATACTAAAGCACAAAACACTTGATTTGGAGTAATTGATTCATATATAACCATCACAAAACCAGACTGTTAACAATGATTCAGAGTAACTGATTCTCTCGTGGTTGTGGGTCATTTTGTGTACTTAAATTTAAAACTTAGTTCTTTTGGTCGCCGTCTCGTCAGTGTGTTAAGTTAGTCTAACCTATATGACAATGTATTCTTTTAATCTATTACTTAAACTCGTTGCAAGTCGTAGTTTGTGCAGAACTATAATAGTCCACTGATCAATCTTGTTATCTTTTGAGTTATTAATGAAGTTATCATGTACAATCGAAGGGTGGCACAAGTTTCTTTGATAGTATTGACAATATATTGTGTTTAAATATCTCTGAAACTAGTCTTATCATCAAATATGTGAGAACATCAAATTGTCCGCATAATTCCGATTAATCATCAGTATTCCGATGAATCGTTTTATGGTACCGTATCTGTATGACAACCGTATTCCGTTTTTTACAACACTGCTCATAGAACACCCAACAGGGGAAGGGCACAAGAAGGGAACCGACAGGATGCGCAAGGAAGAAGATTCCGAACCTCACCACTGACGGCGTCGGGTTACCCACGGTGTCGTAGGAGCTCCAAAAGCCCAAAACCGAAGCCAAATCCGGAGGAGACGAAGAAACACAAAAGGGAAAAAACTCAATGTATTTCGGGTTCCAAAAAGAGGAAGAAGAAGCCGGCTTTTGAAGAGGAGGAGGAGGAGGACATGTGCTACCGCTGCCAACGGTTGGCACGCATCTCACCTGAGTCACCTACCTTAGTCACTCACGCCGCCGCCAGGCCGAAGGCCAAGCGCACGAATGCCCTCATCCCTTCGGTTGGAGACAAAGTCTCCAAATCTTATCCCTCCCCTCATCTGATTGACAAGCGGCCCCCTCCATTTTCTTTTTCAATTCTATTTCTTCTTTTCTCAAAATGAGAAATTACCAAATAGCCCTGGAAAATACAACAGCTTGTTCATAATATCCTTCCGCTCCGAGTCAAACTGAATCTTAGAGGGATCGACTTGGATACACTGTCCTTTATGCCTCAGATTTGATGAAGGTGGTGGTCACTTATTTTTCAAATGTAAAGTTGCATAGAATTGTTGGCGTCAGATGCAGATGGAGCATTTCAGAATTCTCCTATGTAGTTATGCATCAGCCAAGAAGGTGGGAGCAGTAATCATGAATTTGGAGGGAGAAGCTTGTGTTCGGATTGTTACCTTCTTGTGGCGTCTGTGGTCTGAACGAAACGCTGTGAATGCTCAAGAGAGGCCAGGAACTTTTTCATGGATATGTTCTAGTGCAGTTTTACATACTCAGGAGTATCTGGAGCATTTATAAAAGAACCCAAAAAAAAAAATCAAGGCTACCCAACTGAGTCGTTGGGAACTATCTCCATCGGAGTTTCTGAAAATTAATCTTGATGGCTCCTTTCATGAGGAGATGAAACTGAAGCTTGTCTCCAAGCCTTGCGATTTGCTTCTGATAAAGGAATGGGTCGTATCATTGTTGAAACAGACGCTACTAATCTGAAACCGGCACTTGAAGGTAACGAGCAGGATTTGGCTTGCCATGGAGTTCTTTTTCGGGAGGCGGACTTTCTTCTTCTCTCAGAGTTCCTTGAGTACAAGGTCAGCACACTGTTCTCCAGTTTGTAATCAAGTAGCTCATGTTTTAGGTGAGTATTGGTCTTCCATGGAATCGGGTGCTGTAATCTTATGACACGAGTCGGTTCCAAATGATGTACTAGCTCTTGTGACCAGCCATTTAGCTGTGCCTCGTGGTTAATGGAAACTAAGGGTGTGTTTGCTTTGCTATCTGGGCCAAGTTGCCTGACGATGACGTAGTCGGGAGATTGCCGTGACTTTGTTTGGTTCGCTTTCGTGCTTCGCTGTCAGCCCAGACGCCTTCTTAGGTCCAAGCGCTAAAAATGCACGCCTGACTCCTAGGCCCATCCACCGTAACTTTAATCCAACGTTCTATTTTTCATTCACCAATTTTCAGCACATGTTTTCAACCAATCAACACATCTTTATATTTATCTGATCAGGCAAAACTTATTTACTTTTCAGGCTATCTCTAGACATCACTTTTTTTTAGTCATGGAATCCAGGGCACCAACAAACAAGCCCTAAATATTTCCATATAAAAAAGCTATTCTTGTTGCCCGGCCTTAATAACGACGTGGTTAGATTGTTAATTCAAGCTGGGCCGTGACGGGCAAGGATAGGTTTCTTCCCACGGAAGCAGAAACCACCGCTACACGGGCCGGCCTTAAATAAACGGACCAGTTTGGCGCAACCTTGGGGTACTGGTGAGTGTTGGGGCAAGCGGTTGCACGGGCCCATACGAGCCGAGCGGCCACCTCCCAGTCTCCCACGCCGCCCACGCACACGTCCGCATGGTCCCTAGGACTAAAAAGCACCGTGCTACCCTGCCGCGCCGCGGAATTCGCCGAAAGATGCTATAGCTTGTTTCACTCATCCAGGAAGCGCAGGGAGGGCCGTGAGCCCGTGATTTGGGTTGGCCCCTGCCGTTTCTGCACTTCGCAGCCGCCACCTGAGCGTGAGGTGAGCATCGGCGCCCGTCCCGTCGTCCTCGTCCGCCCTCTACTCTCAGGCAAGGTCTGTGCCGCTTCTCTTCATCCACAGTGGACGTATCAGGTATAAACCCTTGCTGCCAGTTTATGAGAAATTGACGACTAAAGCATGTGCACGTAGGCAGGGTGAATGGGTGGTTGAATTCCTTATATGGGTGAATGGGTGGTTGAATTCCTTATATGGGTGAATGGGTGGTTGAATTCCTTATATGGGGGAATGGGGATTGGATGTGCTGCTTCCAATCCATACAACTTCGGTGTCGGGCACGTTGAGCCGTGTAGCCTAAACAGAGAATCATGAGTAGCTGCCGCGTCAAATTATACACTCGCTAAAAAGATACCATTATATTTCCTTCTTTCGCTTGTACAAAAGAAATCAAGAATGGGTTTCCCGACCTTCTCAAATTCAAAGAGTAGGAGTAGCCGAGTAGGCATACATGCTGGTGCTAGAGCTGGGCTAAGACTAAACAAGATAAATATTTAGCGGTCGTGGGCTACGCCATTTGCCTTCTTGGTGTCGCTGTTGTCTTTGGTTGCCAAGAGTGTCTCGGTCTCCTTCTCTGGCATCTACAAGAACGTCAAATGCATCGAATGGGTGAACTGGACTCAAACTCTGAGTGAATGAATCTGATGGTAATTCTTAAGTAGACTATTTATGTGATGGTTGATGAGATCAAACCTGTGACACTGGAAGGGCGTCATTTGCCGACTTCTTCTTGCCCTCCCGCACCGAGAAGTAGGAGTAGAGTGCCATCCCGAATATCGCGACGAGGATGCCCAATATGTTTCTCATGGTGAAGGGATCATGCAACAGAGTGTAGCCAAATGATAGGACAAGGCATGTCTTAAGGTGCCCAAGAACCTGGTATGTCACTGGAGATGTTGTTCCAATCACAAGGAATGTACTGAAGTTCACGGACACAGCAATCAAACAAGACAGAATGATGAAGCCCTACAAAAGTTCATGAAACGGCGTTACTGTGTGCGTTATCACCAGCCAAAAAATGAGCCATATTTGGAAGTATTTTTCAGAACTTGATAGAGATGTGTCTATTTATTGACCCTTGAGTGAGTGCATACCAAAACTGGAACAGAGTATTTGTGGGCGAAGACGCTGCGGTTGGTAAGGCGTTGATCCACGAAGGGGCCAGTTGCAAACAAAATTGCTGCTTGGTAAGGTGCAGATTGGTACAGAAGCTGTGTTGAAGTGACTTTCAACCTTTTCTGTATTGTATTTGTGAGCTTCATTCAAATTTAACAGGTTAAGGATACATCATGACAATGGTAAAAAAAATGTTTGGAATTACCCATTCCATGTTCAGACTTCAGAGTTTCACGTTATATAAACAATGCATTTGGCTGCTAAAGTAACAAAAAGAAAAACGAGAATGGGTAAATCAAAAGTTCAAAATTTTGTAAACAACCTGCATAAGTCTCATTAGGCATTGTTATCTGATACTCTGATTGCAGCACTTCTTCACTGATTTATGTTAGAAAGTAGAAACATATCATTTTAGTAACAAAATTTGAGTTACCACATTTTTTTTTCTTATTTCATTATTTCTTTCGCTTTCGTATAGCGATTCCCTAAGCCTGCAATGAACGTCTATAATGCATATAAGGATGATGAACGGGAATATTTCAAATATAGGATACAATTTGGCCAACACAAGTAGTGGCGATGGCGAGGCCAGAAAGAATGGACCCAAGAAGATTTAGCTCTAGGTCAGTAACAGAAGCTATGCCAACTCCAAGTAGCAAGACCAGCAGAGAAAACTTGATACTCTCACTGCATATTTTTAGTTAGATTGGTATCAGCATAACCAGAAATGAAATGCAACTACCTCGTCTCCTGAAAAGAAAGAATACTGTATGGGCCATTGAGGCCCGGAAAAACTAAAAAAACTAACCAATTCCGGAAAAACTAAAAAAACTAACCAATTTCAATTTATCTAGTTCGGCTAGACATTTTTCATTTCATTTGATCAGATGAATAAATAAAACATTAGATACACATAAATTTTGGCTGTAGTCAAATTCAATATTTACATCAAAATTGTACTTGTAAGCTATCTACTTCTTATAGTTCGTTTTGGTCTGAATGAATTTCAGCCGGCACTTCTAGTTAAGAGAGAATACTTAGTATGATTTCTGTAACCTGAATCTTTTCTTCAGGAAGATCGTCTCCAACAGTACTGTGAACGGTATGATGGCCAGCTTCGTCATCTGCAGAGTATACTGAATTTGAGTATCTGCTGCATGGTTTCTAAACAAAGATACTGAGAATGGAAGAGCTAACACTGACCTGGTAGAACCCGATGGAATTGAATCCTAAACTAAGGTTGAGAAGGCCAATTGAGGTACCATTTAACAACCCAAATAGAACAACCGTCTGTCCATCAATTGCCTTGGGTTCAAAAAAGTGCATGCGTTGCGCGACATGGAGGGTGCAGAAGGTCACCATGAGATGCCAGCTTGTCAATGTTGTAGCTGCATTAATCATCAATGTATCACAAGCACTGAACTGGATATCTGCATGCTCATAGTAGTTGATGAAAAAGGCTGAATGCCCATGATTTATGTCATGGTGCCATTCAGGTTTTCCTCATGTTTGTAGACTACAGAGCTGAGGTACGAACCGAATGGGAAGCCAAGAGTGCTGATGAGGGCTTTGTTACAGATGACAATGGCAACCGATGATGCCACGGAAATCGTGAGAGACCCGATTACACCAAGCTGGAAACCCGCAGTCATCTTGGCCACTTGATGCCTCTTCTTGTCTGAAGCTGCACACCCATCAAGAAACTCGTAAGGTATGCATGCAACTCACCGAGTATTAGCAACGTATGGTGCGTAAAAGCAAGGCGTAGTTTCTTCATTCAATCTTCTTGAAAGTGCTTTTCAGTGCATGCGCAATGCATTGAAATGAGACAAAAGGAGCGAGCCTTGTTTACATGTGAATAACTGGAGGGCCTAAGCAGTATCAATGACGTTAGCTCTTGCCAGGTGGCTAACGCAACAATCATAGCCAATATCCAACAGATTCTGATCGAATGCCGGCCGGCCGGATGCTTTCCCAAATCCTTTTGTTACCCGATCAATGTTTGGAGAGCTGACGAAGTTCCTGAGCATATATTCTTGCAGCTCACATCAGCATGGCTGCTTGCATGAAGTCCAAAAACATGGGCTAAAAGGTGAGTCGAAATGGACCACTAGTTTTGCTTACCGCGCCGGCAAAAACCGGGGGTTTGGTGTTTCGCACGACGGACGCGTATGTAGCAAAACTGCAAAAGTGCCGTCCAGCTCAAAATAGTACTAGAACCTGGCTGGACGTATGCCTTTGTCATATTAGGTCAGCGAGTTTGGGCAAGTATCTGTATAAATCTAAGCATAGTTATTTCTTGAAAGCTATCACTTGGTGCTATTGTATTCAGCAATACAATGGAAAAGCATCAACATCTCTGAAACGAGAAGCACCACCTCACTTTTCTTGATTGTATTAACATGGCTGCAATCCTGCAACTGATGCCTGACCTACCAAACCCATGAGGCCCTGTTGATTCGATGGTTGACTCTGGCCCAGGAAGTACAATAATCGAAAGGTGATTCTGGTTGCCAAGAAATTGTTGATCACTTTGCAAAGATGTTGAATTTAAAAATGGTAAAACGTCTAAAAAATTTGGTAAAGCAGAAAATCACATGCAAGTTTGTTATTGAACTCACCAAAGCCACTGCATGCACGCCTTTTTTTTAAAAGAAAAATGCACGGGTTCAGTTACTACAATCATCTAATCAAAATCAATAGCCTAATTAAAGTATTCTAGTAATCTAGTTCCAACTGCTTGCCTGCAAGATCCATGGGCGTCTTGCATGCGTCTAAATTGAATCAAACCAGCAAACCCCATAAAGCCGAGAAGAGGGCAACTCAATTCAATCATGTAACACCATTACTCCAAATAAGAAACCCAATTTGATGTAACATCATTTAGCACCTACACACTTGGCCTACCTATCTTAAAAAATTTAGGCATATAGCAAATCATGAAGTATACGTTTGAAATTCAAGAAGAAAAGCAAGAAAAAAACCTGAGACAAACGGTAATCTTCAAATTACAGATCGAATAATACTCGCTTCAAATCCTTCTAATGTACAGGGGGAACGCCTCCCTCTCCTCTGCTCCTAGACTCCTCCTCCTCCTCCTACTACTACTACATGCGTATGTGTGTGCGAGAAGGACGGAATGGTGGTGTGGTCTCTAACACTACCGATTCTAGGCGGCGGCGGCTTGAAGGATGAAGAAGGTTGGGAGAGGGAGAGGCATTTTTATGTCTAGATATCTGTGGGCCGGGGGAGGTGTTGGTGGCGTCTCTCTCGTTGCGTGTATGCATGTTGGGCGGTTTGGCCTTATTTTGACGCTGGTGTTTCATGCTTGCTTCATGTTGGTGCTACTGCTCCTCAAGGTATGCAACAGCTTCCTCCGTGACTAGTCACCAAATGTTCTACCGATCGAGTATACGCCGCCGACACCGAAAAGGACGATGGGCTGTGGTGCTGGACCTTGAAATTACGGTCTCCGCTGGGACAACTAGGTATTGGAGATTGATCTGTGATTTCCACTATATTTGAGTTGCATGGAGATAATGCCAAAATATGGATGCCGGCTGAGTGCTCGGGTGGACGAGCCTGCCACAGTCCAAATGGATGGTGTATTTTGCTCCATTTGCAGCGACAGTCACCTAAGTGACCTAGAGTGGGGTCATGGTTATTTGGCCACAGACGTGCTTCTTTGCTGTCTAAATGAAGTGAGCACAATTAGCTCTAGAATCTTATGATTAGATTGAAGTGAGTAGAGGCTGATTAATTGGAAGGTGCTATTTTAAGTATTCATTATAGGGCAATTTTTTTATGAGAGCAACTAGGGCACGTTATACCGTTGGGAGCCCTTCCCAACGGTATATCATCCAGCCATCCACCGTAATGGAAGTCTCGTGGAGTTTCATCAAGTATCATTATTTCTCTATATTGTGTAGAGCAAGTTTTACCTAGTTTCATGCAGTTTCATTAAGTTTCACGAAGTTTCATCAAGTATCATTGTTTTCACATATTTTGTAGAGTAAGTTTCACCCAAATTTCAAGCAGTTTTATTAAGTTTTATGGGATTTCATCCTAAGTCTCATAGAGTTTCATCGTGTTTCATCAAGTCTTATGCAGTATCATCGTGTTTCATTAAGTCTCATGGAGTTTCATCATGTTTCATCAACACTCATTCTATAAGCTGGTCGTCTGAGGGCCTGGTTCGCAGAAATTTGAGCAGGTCCCGCTCAGCGTACTTGGTGGAGCCTGGCGCCTCAGGCGCACCCCCTTTGAATGCCAGTTGCGGGGCTGAAAACTCTGCCGCCTTTCGCTGACGAAGCAACATGAACTCCTCCATGGTCTCTTCAGGGTTCGCGAGGCGCCACCTCCGCCACTTCGCTCCATGACAAATCATGCCTCGGTAGCAAAGCTGCAACGGCCACACAGAACGGAGGCAGCACTTCGACTTCGTCTCATGAGTGGGAACCCACACCTTTGTTACACGCCTTCTCTCTAGTATCTAGTTTGTAGTTACAACAGGTCGACATCAATGGCATATAATTTTTTTTCCTTCATTATATTGCAAATTGCTTCACAAATCACATGCATTTCATTTTTGAAAATCATAGGAGCGAATGGGAGACCCCCTTGGCCTTGGGGCCCTGGCTTCATTGATTGGCTAGATTAGCATTGCTACAACTAATTTGTTTGGTCATCTCGACCAATCGCCCTTAAATATTCTTGCTTTAATAAAGCATCTATAGCGCACTGTTTTTGGGTACTTTAGTAAAGGGCCATGTGAAGACGACGTTTGATCTTCAATCTTCATCGACGCGACAGAAACATTGTTACACTAATTAAGGGGTTAACGCCTTGCGCAATCATATCATGTGAAGAACAGACGAGCAATTATTGCCTTGATTAGTTGCACTTGACACACTAGGGATGGCATTGGCATCATCAGCCGAGAAAGTCTTAAGTTCTGTGAATTCCAGTATTCTTTTGCGCTCCCTTTTCATAGTAGGTGAGGTGGAAATTATAGCTGTGGTCCATCTAATCTTCTTTTTTTCGTCCTTGTTGAACAGGAAAATGCAGCGAGCTAGGATGCGTTCGATTAATCCAATGCGGGTAAAGGCTAAAACTGTTGCAAAGCAGAAATCAGAAGATCTCACCATGAGAATCAACTTCTATATAATTTTGATTTGATTGATGATCACTGCAAATTTTAGCTGGAGTAACATCAAGCATTCCTCATAGCATGCATACAAGCTTACCAAGCTAAAAGCAGCTCAAATGCTGCGATCTATAAAGCTGATGCTTCGACCTAACAAAGGTACATCCGCTAATTAGATTAAATTATTAAATTAAGACAAGTAAGAATCGAACAGCTAAATTCTCACTAATCCAATAATTGGCACGGGATTTTTCTCTCTCGTCACTTGGGGCACAAGGTTGGAAGGATTCAGGTGGTTGTAGTAGTAAAGCATAGGCTTTCTGGGGATGCAAGCAAAGGTAATGGCCCAACAGCACGGTTAGCCGTTAGAGCAACCAGCTCCATTATTTTGGCCGTCCGGTGAGACTTCACACTCACCTGTTGTACCTCTGACTTTTGACCCCACAGGAAAAGAGACACTGCTCAAGAATTCAAGTATGAATCAAATCAAGCTTTAGAATCACGATCGAGTTCAACGAATTATAGCTCCAATGATCCTCCATTTGACTAACATGACACATCATTTCAATGCGATATCTGTGGGGCAGCAGACACCTTATGATTTGGTCCTAGTCCAGTGATGAATAATTGATATCGCGGCAGTGCAATCTTTGAAGAAATAGGCACCAAACACTTATGTTAGAGTGTTTGAGAATGTATTTATGCCATGTGCCATTGAAAATAGAGACAAGACGCAAAACTAGATAAATATTAACTGAAAAATACAAGGAGAGATGTTTTTTTTTTTGGTTTGGGAAGCGGTCAAATCGGCCACTCCATGGCGGTCAGACCGCCCCTGGTGGTTCAGTGCACAACGATGTGTGCTAATTTTGGGGATTTGACCTAGGGTCATGAAATTAGTGCATGTGTTGCGTAATGCATGTTTTGGCTAATGTGAGTTAAGTTGTGAAGAACTTATGTCCGAAATCAATTTCTTGGTATATTGTTATGTAGGGACATTTGGAGTCATCTACGATCAATGACGAGGATGACCGAGACTTGGTTTGGTGAAATCAATCTGTCGGGACCCGAAAATACATCTCAGGAACCCTCTATGTATGCTGAACTAGTCCCAGATCAGTAGCTATCTCACATAGGAAACAGTGATGAAATACCATCCATTTATTCGATTTAACTAAAAAGATCTCAGAGTACAAATAATAATAATAACTGGACCTTATGGTCAACATTTAATTAACTTGCCACGCAGGGCTAAAGAAACAAATAAACTCTTGCAGCGGAACAAAACTCTTCAAAGGCCAATCAACATGCCCACAGACAATCGAGTGGAGAACGCATCCTAATCCGCAAAACCTTTATGATCCACCTGGGCGAAGAACTCTTGAGCAGCTTGATATTCTTTAACTGCTGATTAACCAGAGGGCACATGCCATGAGTACTTTTGAATGCATTCAGCAAACCGTAGGGAAATGTATGCAAATAGTATTCATGCATGGCTTGACAAGGTTAGATATATGGTTCTTTTGCAGAAAGCAACATTTACGATAAATACAATAAATAGATTGAATGCGCAGTTGAAAACAATAATAAATAAGTAAACAATTTCTTTGAAACAACTAGTGAACTTCCCATTCACTTCCCAACCAAACCAATGATAAGTGAATCCACAATTCACCCATCGACACAAACCACCAAGTGAAATCCCTGTTCACCAAACAAACATTATATTCATCAAGTGAACATCTCATTCACACTCCGACTCATTTTAAAGAAACTTTATCTCCCGTGTGAAATCCCCGGATATGTCCATAACCGAGGACGCGGCTATTCGAATAGATCAATTAACACTTTGCAGAGGTTGTACACTTTACCCACAAGATATAACCAGTGTAGCGATCACCAATGATAACAAAACCTTTCAGAGGTTTTATCTCAACAATTGACTCTCCCATTGTACCTACAGCCACCCAAAACCTCATCGTGGTTGACGTACAACGTTGGACAGGGATGCGGCGAACCGTCCCGCGATGTGGTCTTAGAAAAGGATACACACCTCCACCCAAATACGGCTTGAGTAGTCAAAAGCCAAAACTCAACAACGTACTAGGTTAGGCCCGTCCCATACCAGGCATGTGGTTGTACGAAAAGGCCCAGTTCAATGACGCACAAGATTAAGTCCTTAACAAGCTACTCAGGCGAGAACTATCACAAACCCACAGCATGTAGAAACACCACCACTATCCACCAACCACTCGCCTGAGCGAAAACCATTTAGTTTAACCAAGACCAATGACACACCCAGTCATGGTACACAAATTTTAACACAGTGGCATACCACCACGATTCCATATATCATTAACTCAAGATTAATCATTATGACACATGTGATGATGAACCCATCGTAACTAAGCTGATCTAAGCATATGTACGACACCCATGTTGGTGATATAGATATGTCCACCTAAAATTATCCAAGCTATGGTGACAAAGGATTCATGGCATTCAATTAATCAAAGGAGGCATAATGACAACAGGTAATAACTAAACCCCAAAACATTTTCTATAAAGATAGCATGCAATTGTATAAAACAATATACTTTTGAAAGCATAGGTTCAATATGATCAAAGGACTATGGCTTGCCTTGGAATAAATCTTGAGATTGATCTTGATCTTGGTAGACTCCTCCTTGCTCAAAGCTTCCCGAAGTATCAACGTCTAATCGCAAACGAGGCAAATAAACCAAATAAATAAATAACAGAGGCAAGACAAACTCCAAAAATTAAATAAAAATCTCAGATAGCTAGATCTTGAATTTAGATGAATTTAGGAATTTGAATGGATTGAATAGGAGTTCGGATGCAAAAGATATGGGCTTTGGAAGATTGAATCTAAAAGAAACCCTAATTCTGGAATTACCCGAATTATTTCTTAATAGAAAAATCCGGATTTACCACATGGCGCTGACGTCAGTGAGGGGCGCTCGGGCTGGGTGAACTCAACCTGACAGGTGGGCCCCGCCTGGAAGTGAGATGGCTCACGGTGGACTTGGTTCACCGAGCCAGTGATTGGGATTGATCTGGACCGCCACGTGGCGTGGCCCGGGCTCCACGCGGCGATGCGATGATGCTGGTGGGCGGTGGCTAAGCTGGCAAGTGACATGGCGCAGGCGGCGAGGCTGGTGGCGCTTGGATCCCGACGGTCCCGGTGAATGGCGGCGGCTCAACGGCGCGGTCTTCTGAGAGGTAGAGGCGAGTGGGGATCACAACGTGTGCTCACGGTGCTCGCGACGATCGTGGCGGCCAATGGCGATTAAGCGAGCTTGGGCCTCGGGCGCGACGGATCTGGGGCTCCGGTGGGCTTGCGGCTCCCGGTAGTCCTCGTCCTTGCGAACTCGAAGGAGGCGGCGGCGAGGCTTGAGCGGCTTCGACGGCGAAGAACGAGCTCAACGGAGTTGCGGCGACGCAAAGCTTCCTTGGCGGAACCAGGCGGCTAGGGCTTCGCTCCGGGGTCGAGGCGGCCGAGTATGGGATGCAGAGGATGTGGGCTCCCGGTCCCCTTTTAAAGCCCTGGCCGGGAGAGTCTGGGGCGGCTATGCGAGGAACACGGCGCGATGACGAGGCGGCTTCGACTCGGACTGAGGAGTCCCGAAGGTTGACGATCCTGACGTGGCAGGCGGTCCCACATGGAAGCGACAATGACTCGGCGACAGGCGCCAACCGCCAGACCCCATTGGTGGTGGCAGTGGGTCCTTGCACGCCGCATGAGAGAGAGAGGACGAGGCGAGTCAAGCGGAATGGGCCAAAAGCAAGGGAAACGGGCCGCATAGGAGCAGGCCGCGCGGGAAAGGAATTGGGTTTCGGCCCAGCTACTATTATGAGATTTAATAATAGTTTTTCTTTTTAGAAAATAGCTGAAAATCCAAATAAGGCTTAGAGAATAGCAAATGAACTTGAAAAAATTCTAGAAAATTCCAGAAAATATATCCAAGCTCATAGAATCCAAATAAAATAGTTTTGATAATAGTTTATGTTGATATTAATCACATTAAATTATTTTTTGACTCTGAAAATTCCAATTAAGCTTTTAACTTTAGCAGGAAAATTCAAATGGTTATTTTTCTTTTAAAACTTTAAAACAGACCAAAATTTTGGGATGTTACAGTGTCCGATAAGGTTTCTCTCTAGACCTACCCTCTGCTCTAAAAGGGATGGTGTAGGATTTGCACACCCAAGCAACCAAGCTTAGAAACCCTAATTTAAGATTTTGGGAATGTGAAGAGAACAGAGGAGACTAGGGTTTGAGAGGTGTATTGAGAGAAAAATTGTGGAACTGAGTGCTCATGAGTGAGTTTTTGTTCTTCATGGTGGAGTGACTATAAACTTCCAATCCATCGTATCAATCAAGTTTGTACCAAGAAGAGTTCTCTCATGTTTTTGCCCTATCTTTTGTGATTCTGTAGTTCTTGTGTTCTAGGGGTTCTGCATTGGTTTTTTGCTGCAATCTAGCTGATTTTTGAAAATTGATTTAAGGTCATCTTAACCATCTTTCATCCACAACCAAGTCTTTGGATCAAGTTTAGGTTTTCACCTGGTTTTGAGATCTTTTGCACTCAATAAAGGAATTTTAAGAACCTCGGCTATGATCGTCTCGATCTTTGATTGGAATAGGTTCCTAAGCTTCTTGTTGAGCTATGCCTGAAATCTCAAATGATTTGGATATCTACATCAAAAGTTAGGTCATTTTATGAATCTATAATCGTGCTGATTTTGCAGTCAGCCTGGGAGCGGCCAGACCGGCCGAGCGGTCAGACCATACGGTGCTTGGCGGTCAGACCGGTCGAAGGGGTTTTTTTTGCTTGATTTTCTTAATTTCAGCTCTATTCTTCTACTGTGATTTTAAGACCATAATCTTCATATTCTCGCATAGCTATTACAGTGAAAGGGGAATAATAGTAGTAGAGACTTAAGACGATGGCATGCTAATGCTGGCTTAGGTTAGGTCGTAATGGCATATAGGTACATTGGTACTTGACTAGTATTGTTGTTATGTTGTACCTGTTTAATTAGGCCTGCTTGGCTGCTTGTCGGTGACACGTGTTACGCACAGCCGATGCACATGAAAGAAGAAACTGATGCAGATTCGACTCATTCGCAGGCTCGCCCCACTCGATGTCGATCACCAACCGACGCATGCGACTCAATGCGGTACTTTCAATTATCAGTTCACACCCGGTGTTCCCCGTAGTTTTTTTTGTTTGAAAATTCGTTCCCATAGTTATTCAAGATGTTCATTTCAGGTATTGCCTATGGTAATGCATGGTACCGTCAGTCCTCAGGTGTCCCAAGTCGAGAAAAATAATGCCATACTGAAGCTTCGAATTCGACTAACTCGGAAGAATTTTGCTACTCGCATTTCATTCGCACTATCGAGATCAGATCGACGCATAAAACACTCCAGAATGGTCGTGCACCATGGAGCCGTGTGACGAGGCGGAGGCGTAGCTAATAGACATGCCTTGTACATTGACGAATGACGAGGCCTTCTCTCGGCTCTCGCGGCGACTTGCTGAGCCGGTCGCGCGAGGCGCGACGTCCACTGCCGCCCGGCAAAGCACAGACAACTCGTCCGCCGGCGGTTGGCTTCCGTCCCGCTCGGTGCTGACGTCGCGGGCTTTTCGCGTTGTTCGCGCGGATAAGCTATCCTCGCGAGCACAGCCGGCCGCCGGATTGTACCCGCCGCAGCACCGGGAACCGCCGCTGAGATATCGGGAACGCTTTGATCAAATTTCCACGGTCCAGATTGAGGACGAACACGATCGCGGAGAAAAATCGCGATCCAGCTCAGGGTTCCGGGAACCGTTTGATACACTTTCCACGGTGTAGATCGAGGACAGGATGGAACGCGCATAAGATCTGCGGCGTAACTCGGGGCTACGATTAACCGTTTGATGAATTTCCCACGGTGCAGATCGAGGAGGAGATATATCGCGCAGAAAATCGCGATCTAACTCGGAGTACCGAACAACCGTTCGATCAAATTATGCGGGTAGGATTGAGTCGGAAAAGGCCGCGTTGGACCTTTTATAGAGCGGACCCTCGAAGTGATATTATCCTCTCCGGAGGCGGCGGCGCTCCGGCGACTGGCGGCGGCGACGGCGATGGCGCGAGGGTCCAAGATGCTACAGAGTTCGATCGTGTCCAGGTCAGCAACTCGTTGCCGGTAAGAATATGTTCTTTCTGCTGCCGTGAACGGCGGGGCCATCGACCATCTGCATCCTCTACTCGTCGGCGCGACGTGCGGCGGACGGCGGACCATTGGCCGGACGGCCGCAAGAACAAGAATGACAAGCACAGGAAAGGGAGGAGGAGGTCTTCGGAGTTTGATTGTCAGGCAAAACGCTGACCTTGAGGAGTTTGAGCCTTTGAGGACGGCGAGGCCCAATCTGGCATCCTAACTGAAACCTCAATTGTTCACTACTTCAGAGTTTAGGCAGCAGAACTAATTCAATTTTTGACTCTAGTGAGGGAGTCATTGCCTACTCTTTGGAGCTCTTTCATATCAGCATTCCACTGATACGATTATTCGTGTGCACAGATAGCATATAGGACTAGTTTAACTCTACAATAGTACACAGACAGCATATACTAATTTTACATGCACTCAAGCGACAGGATTAAGATTAAGCACCTTCTACCAGAGTTACAGGAACGAAAAGAAAATGGTGAGACATATTCTCCGCACGCCCACTCTAGGAGTTCTGATCATGCCAATATGCAACCTATAGTTACTAGTTTCATATTACAAATTGGCCTGCTTCCCCTGTTGTGCTACATCCACAGCCTGCTTCCCCGTTGTGCTTCTATGATCATCTTCCCCTCCTTTGGCCTGGGGATCTCGTAGTTCCGAGAGTAGCTCAGCTGTTCCATCTCCCATTTCATCTTCGGCACAACATTCTCGTGCTGAGGCGAGTACTCCTGCAAAAAAGGAACATAGGTCTAAGTTTCAGTCCCTTTTGCCGACATTATAGCTTATATTTGTTTCAGTTAATAGGGCTCAAGTCCTCAATACGCATTGATTAAATGCAATTGCTTTAGTGCTACATTGGCACCTGAATTTTTACTTTGGTTGTTTTTGCAGTAATGAAGACCTTGACACTGGACCAAGAACATATACATGATTGTGATTTAACAATTCTTGGCAGTTTTATTCAAAAGAACTTTTGGCCTGATAGCTAACTCTCATGTTGTTTGTGCAGTGTTCTGGTGTTTATAACACCAAATTTGATTCCGATTGATTGAGAAGGCAAGCAGACAACCCTGTGAGTAACCTTTGCTTAGAAGCAAAGTTTATCTGTAGTACAGAAGAAATCATGTTTGGACCGTTTCTCCTTAAAGATTTTACCACATTTGAAGTTTTGCAACACGTGGATTTGGTTGGCAGTTCTGATCATGGCACAAGTGAACAGAAGAAATTGGTGAGTATAGCGCACGATACCTCCAACTTTTCGATCAGTTCCTTAGGAGTTGGAGCCAAGACGATGATATGACGGGCAGTAGGTTTGATGAACCCTTCCTCCACAGCTTTGTCGATGAAAGACAGCAACGGGTTGTAGTAGCCATCCACATTTAGCAGTCCGACCTGGAGGACATCTCTTGTCATAATGTTTTCGCTGCTGCAATAGCTCATGAAGAACTACTGTGATGAGGTGAGCAGTTTGGTACCGGTTTGTCGTGAATGCCAAGTTGAGCCCATGCAATCACTTCTAGTAGCTCTTCAAGTGTTCCATATCCCCCTGCAAGATCAAAACCAGCAGTGTAAGGCCGTCTTCAGTATTTTGGGTAAATTGGGAAAATTCTATCATTCAAGGTTACACAGATTCTGAATTTCGTATTCCAACATTTATGCTTGGGGTTTTTTGCTCAAAAGTTTCATGGTCTAATTTCAGTGTTTCACATAGCCAGACAAATGTCTCACAGGGCACAGGAAAATATCTAGTGCATCATTCCTTATGGTGCATCCTTCGTGTATCCCACGTCTAAAAGTTTTGAAAAATTCCTAACTTTGTAGATGTAGGAGATAGCATATTCTATAGCTATACAAAAATTCAAGATGAAAATTGATCGCATTTAGAAGATATGAAAAAGAGAAATTCGACATGAATAGTATTGAACACTATTCATGCCGGCTGCTTGTCAATTTAATATCTTCCAAATGCGACCAAGTTTCATCTTAAAATCTTGCATAGCTGTAGAATATGCTATCCCTTACAAGGATCAAAATCCCGGCGGTTACGGGAAAAACCGGTAGGAACCGGGAGGAAAAAAACCGACCGAAAATTTTTAGATTTAAATTTAAATTTATGACTGCATAATGCACTTCTTAGATTGGTTTAGACCTTTTTGTGCTAGATTACCTATTGTATGAGCTAAATATGCTTGAATTATTGTACTCCTAAGTCCCAACATTTTATATACAATCTAGCCTAGCTAGTACATACTAGTTGGAATCTTGGAAAGGACCTTGGGCAGTTGAAATTTATAATTAGACATCAAGCTCCTTATATATCAGGATTGTTACTTCATTAAACACTTTCTAATTAATATTTGCATTATTCAAATTGCTAATTACCCATAACCGGTTTTCTCTGTTTTTTTTCCGGTTTCGGTAGCGGTTTTCCCCCTTTTTTTGAAGCAGCTTTTTCGGTTTTGGGCAGTAACCGTTTCGGCTACCGGTTTTAAAACATCCCCAATTCAAAGTTTAGTATTCAAATTTTCACCGGGTTTTTTCTAGTTTTTCCGGTTACCGACCGTCGGACGGTTTTTCTTCTGGTTCCGGGATTTTGATCCTTGATCCCCTGCATCTACAATTTTATTGAAATGTTTTCAAAAAATTTAGATGTGGGATGTACGAAGGATGCACCGTGAGGAGGATGCACGGATATTCTCTCAGCAGGGCACAGGCTCAAAGCAGATATAGCCTAGTCAGAGTCAAACCATGCAACCTGAACTTTAAACTTTCCACTCACACTTGCACTAGCAGTGAATCATAACAAAAGTTAGAGAAAGTGACAGCCGAAGTTACCAGTTACAATTACTACTCTTCACTGATTGATTGCTTTCCTTACTCAGGTGACAGTGACACTCACCAGGCAATGCTATAAAGGCAGCAGACTGCCTGGCCATCTCAGCCTTCCTCTGGTGCATATCTGCCACTTCTTTCACCTCTCCCACTGTCTCACCTGATATCTGCACATACATACACCATCACTCGCGCAAGCAACACACATTATATATTAGCAGAGGAACCAGCTTTTTGCTTAACCAAAAGAGGGCCAACTTCCTACAGATGGAGAAAGAAAGGGGGGAGGATGTCTTGACTTTTTTACACAGTTTTTTTTTAATCAGAGGCAACAAGTTCAGGAGAGGCAATCATGGTGCTGGTGTGGGGGACAGGAGAAAATGTGATGGGCTTTTTCTTTGTTTAATCTAGCCAGCATCTGGTTGAGAGGTTGCAGTCAAGACCAGCATGATTTCAGTGAGCATTTCTCCTGATCTTTCATCATAAGTTTGCTTTCTTCTTTCCCGCTAGCAAGAAAGACAAGCGAGCAAGATCTACAGACAGTATCACAATTCTTTAGTGCAATACTAATATACTATATCTGATGATAAACATGGTGAGTTTCCTGTGCACTTAAACGTTACGATAGATTCTCATAAACACAATTTTAGTCAAAGAAACTGGTCATATAAAATTGCACTTCCCTATTATTAATCTTGAATATTACTCCCTCTGTGCGCTATTATCACTAAAAATTTGACTAATGAAGCTTGGATTAATTATGTTACTCCCTCCGTTTTCTTTTATTTAACGTCAAGTAGTGTATGTGTACATGCATGGGCGTCAAGTATTTTAAATCAGAGGGAGTATATTCAAGGAAACCATAGCATGGCAATAAACAATGAGAGGCCTAATGGAGTGTAGAAAGAACATGTACCTCTCTAGGCATGAGTGTCTTGGGAATTACCCTGCATAGGTACAACAAAATGACAATAAACATTTTAGCACCTGAGGAAGACATCAATCCATCACTTTTTGGGATGAGGCCATTTCATCAATTTCTTAGCTATTCTTTTCATGTACTCCTATAAGTTAGCAGTAGTAGTCTTGAACTCTTGCTTGTGGAAATGTGCTAAAGAATGGTTATTATGTCACATACCCAATGACATGCCTTCCTCCATTGTACACTGCTTGAGAGACCAGGCCCATCAACCCTACACTCCCTCCTCCATACACTAGATCAATGTTTCTTGCCACCTAAAGAGACCACATTAATGGAAAAAAAAGTACTGGCATAAAGATAAGAAAGCTAGAAAGTCATAAAGGTTTGGAGATTGTCATTTTATACATTTAAAATGGCAACGGTATTAGACAAAGATGAGCAACAGAACTTGGCGAACATTCCACCAATGCATGCAGTGATACTTTGTTGTTCTATGAAACCGAGAAGCTGAAGATCATGAGTACAGCAACATAAGCTCGGATGCATGGCTGCATGCGCCCATGCAGATAATTTAAGACGTGCACTAGCTGTGAAGTCTCTTAGATTAGACGAGTGAATATAACTCCAATGAAAAAAATTCACCATGTTGCTTTCGATGATCAAAACAAGAGAGTACTTCAACGAAAAATGAAAGGAAGATATGATTAAGATGACTCGGACGTCTCCTACTTAACCAAACAAAAGCTACAAGCATCAGAAGTCCTGAATAAAAGAAAGGAAAATCTACCAGCTCCTTTCCCAGCTCAATGGCAGCATCCTGGTAGCTCTTCTTCTTGCCATGGCTGCTCCCACAGAACACACATATCCTCCGGAACCGTGATGGCACCACCAACACCTTTGCTGCCTCCTCGTCCTTGATCTCCATTGCTTCTCGCTTCTCTTCTGGTTTCATCTGCTTTCTCTCCGTGCTCTTTGGCAGTGTTGCTTGTGGTAGTGGTGAACTGGTGATACAGCATGGAGATATCCCACTACAACAAGACTTGGCCCAGTTGGCTGCACTCGAGTGCACACCACTGTTGGGAATTTTGTGGAGTAGGAGACTTGAATCACGCTAAAGCGCATTCCTAAAGTGATTATTTGCACCCTATCTAAATGCTTTGAGGGTCTACTGTAAATAAGCTAGTAGGATCAGACAAGCCTGGACAAAGTTTGCACTAAAGCAAAGTGAAAACTCGTCGTGAACAGAACAAGAGAATGAGATTGTGAAGTGCCTCTTAAAATCTGAAGGACATCTCTTTATATAGAGTTTGAAAGGATGCGAAATGAAGATACGCGACTCTTTAAATGCACCCTCCCGTGAAAGGATACGAAATGAAGAGACACGACTCTTTTAATGCACCCTCTCATGAAGAGACACAACTTTTTGTTTGAAAATAACTTCCAACAACCCCCCACTTGTTTTAAAATAAACAAGTTCATACACGGTAATAAAAGAATATTAATACAGTTAGGTATCTTTCGATTTGAACCTAATCTTAAGAAATGCACAACAAAGTTTTGATGAAATTAAAGGTAGCATAAAAGCTTTAAATAATTATTCCTTATATCAAAACCTGTCATGCATTACACATATTCTTTACAATGTTCTATCCACAAAAACACGCTTAGCACTATTAATGGCAACGCGCTCATCCTATATTAATGAAAAATTATGAGAGAAACTCTACTCCTATTTAAAGATGGCACCATCTCATTTTTCATATAGGCGAAATTCTTCCAGTATCTCTGTTACTTACAGATACTTGTCCTCAACGACTGAATCTCATTAAGAGTAAAATACTCAACCCTCAAACAGTAACAACCAACATTTCACAATTAGATAAATGTTGAACCATCCACGTCACAACTTGTTGTTATCCTTTGAACCATAAAACTAGTTAATTACTAGTGTTAGGTTGGGTTGCCATTGTTAATGGATTTATTATTGAGTTTAAGTCGGAAGTCTTCTTTAAAGTTTAGATGTTTGAACTTGTGTAGAATCAAGGATAACCGACTAGAGGGGGGTGAATAGGAGGTTTTTTTTTAAACTTTTTGACAATTTAACAATTTAAGCCAATTAAGAACTATATCTAAACTAGATACAATTCTAGCTAAACAATTCAACACAAGATAAATGCTAGAATTGTAAATGCAGAATAAATATAGACAAGAAATAACCACAATGACAAAGGACTTTTTCCCATTGTATCGAAGATTTGCCGGTCTTCACTAGTCCACGTTGAGGAAGCTTGAACGAATCAAGCCGGCTCCACGAATTAAGCCTCCCTCGATCACTATGGTAGTTCTTCCTCCACTCCGGAGATGGCAAACTCCAAGCCACTCACAAACTTGCACCGGGCCTCTTCACAATCTTCTTGAAGAGATCACCATGCTCCACCACCAAGGCCGTCTAGGAGTTTGGCAAAACTCCAAGAGTAACAAATCAATGACCTTCGCTTGATGGCGCTCAAGTGCAATAGGATCAACTAAGATGAAATGATGCACTTGAATGAACTCAACCACCTCACAATGAATGCACAAGAGAAATTTGGTGTTGAGTGAATGCTCAAGGCTCTCAGGATGATAAATGAACACTAGCATACTGTCCTTGAGCAGGTGGAGGGGTATTTATAACCCTCACCAATAATTATGACCGTTGGGGAGGGAATCTCTAACTTTCAGTGAAATATGGTATGACCGCCAACTAGGAGCGATGCGACCTTTTGTGTCGAGCACAAGATGCGGCTAGAACAGTAGCATTAATTACTCTGACATAGCCGTTGAAAATCCCCGAGCGGTACGACCGCCAACCAAGTTTCGGTACTACCGCTCGATCCGGTCATACCACACGAAGGAGCGGTACTACCGATTGTAAGGTTTCCAATTTCGCTGAAAAGAGGTGCTCTTTAGAAAAAACGTACCGCCACATAAAAATCGATACAACCGCTAAGCGGTACTACCGTTTCTTGAACGCGGTACTACCGATTGTCAAGGAGAGCTCTGAATCAGAAAACACCTCTCCTGTTTTTATCGAACCGCCGACTAGAAATCGGAACGACCACAATGCGGTAGTACCGCTGGATGAGCCGGTCGTACCACTTTGGCGCTTCGATTGGTACAGGACGTTTGGACTACTGATATCCGCCAAGAATGTGCGGTCATACCGCCTTTGAGCGGTAGTACTGCTTGACAAACCTCCCAGACTACCATTTGCTGACAAATGCACAGAGAGCTTATTAAATTCAAATTCAAATGCATGCATGATCCTAAATTGATCCAAATTGCACAAGACCATGCTATCAAGTTACTAGTCACGATCCCTCTTAATAGTACAATATTTAACTTATAATCCGATCTTCCAACCATTTCTCCTAAGACCGGTAAAATATAAAAAGGAACCTAGACGACTTGTACCTTGTCTTTAAGCCATGTAGATCTTCATGATGTCCTTTAGCATGCATCTTTATGCCATCAAACTCACCAATGGGACTTAACCTTGTAAATACTCAATAAACATGTTAATCCCATATTCACATATTATCATTAATTACCAAAATAATTTTTAGGGGCCTAGATGCTTTCAACTTGTCAAGAATTTTCTCCACGTAATGAGATTGACTAAGTTCAAAACCCCCACTATTTTGTTTCACTTTGATGCCCAAAATAGTGTCCACTTTTCCAAGATCTTTCATTTTGAAACAAGAAATCCGAAATTTCTTTATTTCTGTTATGCCTTTGGCATCATTGCTAATGATCAACATAAAGGCACACATTTATTGAACTCATCAATATTGCAAGAAATCAAACCCCATGTTTAACCAATATTTTCATAGTGCTTACACCAATATGTGCTAATCTATCATGCCACAATGAAACAGAGTCAAGCATGTAAGCAGAATGAGAAGATTTATTTATTAATGCAATATCAGCATTGTCAACAGTACATAGTTTTATCATCCCATTACATGAATACCCTTTTCCTACAAATACACCACCATGGGTCAATATTAACTTTCTTGATTCATACACAATTTTGATACCCAGCTTCCCAAGAAGATCACCACTTGCAAGGTACTTATTCATATCTGGCACATGAAGAACGTTCGCAAACGTAATCTTCTTTCCAGAAGTGAAACTCAGTTCGATGCTTCCTTTCCCATGCACTTTGGACCGATTTTCATTTTCTATCTGTATTTATTGTCCATCGGTTGCATCAACATAAGTCTTGAATAAAGACTTATCATAGGAAACATGAACAGTGGCACATGTATCATACCACCATTCAGGAACTTTACCTTGTACCGCCATGACTTCACTCACAGCGACGATGATCTCATCATCATCCATTTTATTTGCACATGCTGCATTTTTGTTATTTGCACCCTTGCGGTGTGTAGGACCAGAAAGGCGACTAGAGGAGGGGTGAATAGAAGCTCAATCAAAAATTTTCTTTTAAGATTGGATTCAACACACACTTCACTCCACTATCTATGAGAGCTATGAAGATCAATAAATAAGTACAGAGGAAGACTTACATTGAATCCACTCCAACCCCCAAGGCACGGTAACAGAAACCGCAGAGTTGTGCTGAAGAATCAGGGAAATCGGTACTACCACCGTTATATACGCGGTACTACCGCAGTGCATGGAGCGGTACTACCAATTTTTCTGGAGATCAGTAAAAACAGCATGCAGACGAAATCCAAAAATGGCACAACTTTTGATCCACTTGGCCAAAATCTACGAAACTTGAAACATAACTTCTATAGGAGGTTAAGAACCCATTCCAATCAAAGATTGAGAAGATCCATGTCAAAGATTCAACCTTTTTCCATTTGAACGAAGTTCGTTTCAAAACCGAGTCAAAAAGCAAAACATGATCTAAATCTTGCTTGTGGGTAAAGAATGATCAAGATGATCTTAGATGCACTCCCACATGTCACAGCAAGCCAGATCACACCAAAAATTCGAGGGAAAACCAACAAGACATCAAAAACACACAATCATCAAAGAGAGGGAGAGCAAGAACATGAACAAACTCAACTTTGAGAAACTTGCTTGGATTGATTTGAGATAGATAGATGTTTACAACCACTCCATCTTGGAGGACAAAGCTCAACCCAAGAGCACACAATCAATCCACTCTCTAGAACCCTAACCTCTCCATCTTTCTCTCCCAAAACCCTAAGACACCAACTAGGGTTATGAAATGCAAGGGTTGAGGGCTGCTAGACATCACCCTCTCCTATTTATACTAGAGGCTAGCATCTAGAGAATATTTCACTTTGTGCACCTGTTAAGCCCACACACAAACGGATTTAACTTACGCACGCATTTTAAAGCACCGACTTCATCCTTCACTTGACCTAAACCGCTTCTCCTTGCGTTGTCTTGCGCCGCGGTTTTAGCCCAAAGTCACCAAGGCGGTATTTGGTGAAAGTACCAAAATACCCCTTTTTGATATTTCTCCGAAGACCAAGTCCAATCTTGGTGAAGCAATCGCCTCCTTCGCCACGTGTAGGTTGATCAACGGTTCTCATCATGTCGGCAAGTCTCCTCCGTCCGGCTTCCACCGAAACCTCCATGGCACTTGCACCGACCCCCGTACCGCTTGATCCAACCCATCGCACCGAACTGCCCGTTCGGTCATCCTTGTCCATTCTACGCCATGCTTGAGTCTATTGACCTCACCTGGCATCCTTGATCGTTCTGAACCTCAGCTCTCCAAGCTTAGTCCCGATCTTCCTCGCCGTTGACCGTCGTTGACCTCCAAGCAACCTGCACAACAATAGACCAAAAAATCGTTTTCAGGAACAAGTTCTTCACAACTTGACCCACGTTAGCCAAAACATGCAATATGCAACACATATGCACTAATAAACAAGGATATGACCAATCCCATAATCAAATCTCAAAGAAAATCAACATTCAGTGCAAACGCGGTACTACCGCCAAGTAATATCCGGTACTACCGCATCGCGGTAGTACCACACCCAATACTGCAGTCGTATCGCTACCAGGGAAAACCAAAAATCCCCGAAAACATCCTCTCTGGAAATTCCATACCGCTCATATTCGGTCATACCGATGTGCGGTACTACTGGCAAGTAAAATGCGGTCGTACCGCTCTCCGAGAAAATCCAAACTCAAACACACTCGTTCTGGAAATTTGCAACCGTCAACTCCCATTCGATCATACCGCCTGACGGTAATACCGCTGATAACATTGCGGTCATACCGATTCCAAGAAATGCTCAACACCCTTAGAACCAATCGGCCTGACACGTGGACGGCTCAGATTCAATGGGCTGTTCAGACCGCGTGTCTTAGCCGTTCGATCTGGGCACTGTTCGGACGGTCCGAACGGCCCACAGTAATACCGCCATCTCACCGCCGGTACTACCATACTGTGGTAGTACCGCGCCTAGCACGCCGGTACTACCGATAGTCCTGACACTTTGGTGAACTTTGCTGAAAAACAGAAGATCCAACAAACCTTCAACCCAATTGCCAATTGTATCATCACCTAAGATCGTGAGCTTATGCCCATGATATCCACAATCTCCCCCTTGATGAACACATTGGCAATTTTGAAAAATGTAAGATTTGAGGTTTGAAAGTAAAAGAAATCGGTTTTTCGCGCAAAGGAACAACTTGGTCCTAAGATAAGTGAAAGCAAAGGAAATGACCAAGTTGGCTTCAGAATAGTATCAGCAGGTGAGATAAGGCAGAAGAAGTCCAAAAAGCTTCAAATTCCAGAAACGAGTTGAAAATCTCACTTAAGGTCCATATGAAAGAGCAATTGTTCAATATGACCTAAAACACTTAAAACTTCCATTTTTTTAATAGATTTTGCACAAAAACTCCAAATCAAGCTCTAAAACACATTTTTACCACATTTTCTCCCCCTTTGAAGAAGATAGAGCATGAATGAAATGGAATGGCTGTAATTTTTTTCTTTCCAGTTTTAGCAAAAGGAGCCATGAAGATTATCCAAGAAGACTGTACAAGTATTACACTAAGCCATATTATGCGAAGTAGCTATGTTTCATCATGGCAAATCATATATAGTAAAGCTAAAGCCAAATGAGCACTAATCTGAGATTAAATGAAATTTTAGCATGACAAGGTGTGCAAGATCATAGTTTAGCCAAAGGTATCCAAAAGAGTAAAGTCCATTACCGGTCCTTAAACTTTTTATGCTGTGTTATTCTGGTCCATAGACTTTCAAAGTGTGTCATCCCGGTCCCTAAACACTGTTTGAGTCTCAAATTAGTCCTTAAACTTTTTATGTTGTGTCATCCCGGTCCATAGACTTTCAAAGTGTGCTATTACTGTGCCTAAGCAAGAGGGCTATGTTTGAGACCCAAACAGTGTTTAGGGACCGGTATGACACACTTTGAAAGTCTATGGACCGGGATAACACAGCATAAAAAGTTTAAGGACCGGTAATGGACTTTACTCTATCCAAAAATGAGTCAAGCCATGTCAATAAACTAAATGGAACCAAGAAGGTATAAAAGAGTCAATTTAGAGCGCTATAAGTTCAATGTTGAATTAATTTGTTCAAGCACTTTGAAATTTAGCACATTTAGCATTTGCTAAAAATTATTTTTGGTTTTATCTTAGCAAAGCAAGTCCTAGACTAGGAACCATCCATAACTGCCTCCTAAGTTTCAACCAATTTTCATAAATTGTTTTCTTAGCTTTGTGCTAGATCTCAAGCCGTGCCGCGACCATCCCAAGCAAGAAGCTTAAGAGAGTGGTCTAGGTCATCCAAAACTCTCTCTGAGTTCATGCCTAGTGCAATGGCAAGCAGTCTCACGAGAAAGAATTGGTGAGATTAGTTTTTTCGCACAGAAAAGATCATTTTTTATTTGCTTGACTTAGAAAATAGCATAGCTCAATCTAAAGCTCAAATTAGATTCAAGACTCAACTTAGCCTATTTGACATGGCATGAATCATGGGAGGATCACTATGGCAAAACTAGTCACCAGATCCAACAAGTCATGTTTTAATTCAATTTTCGTACAATTAAAAGAGCTAGCAAGGCAAAAGCTAAGTTACACATGAAAAATCATGATAAATCTAGCAAACTAGCACAAGACATGGCAAGATATAAAGTATGAAAGCATGTTACACAAGGTTAATAATCAAGACTCCATGAAAATATATTATAATGCAAGTTGCTGATTTAAAATGCAATATGGTATAATGAATGCAAAAGAGCCAACTCCCCCTCAAAACAGGCCAAGAGGACTAATAACTTCCAACTCTCCCCACAAAGAAGCAAAACAAGAAGAATAAAGAGCCTTAGTGAAAATATCTGCAACCTGATGCACAGACTCTATAAAGTGAAGCACAACATCACCCTTCTCTACATGGTCTCTAAGGAAATGGTACCGAATATCAATGTGCTTGGTCTTAGAGTGTTGCACTGGGTTTTTGGCAATATTTATGGCACTAGCGTTGTCACAGAAAAGAGGAACACTATCCAAAAACAACCCATAGTCCCGCAGAGTAGATAAGATCCAGAGAACACGAGAGCAACTCATCGGTCACTACATACTACGCCTCGGCGATGGATTGTGCAACAGAGGACTTCCTAGAAGACCAAGAGATAAGAGAGGTGTCTAAGAAATGACAAGTGCCAGAAGTACTCTTCCTATCTACTCTACACCCCGCAAAATCAGCATCAGAAAAAGCCCGAATGGAGAGAGCAGAGTCCAAAGTCAAGAGTGTCTGTGAGGTACTCAAGATCGACGACCGCTTGACGATATGAGGCACGAGGAAGCTCGAAATCGGCGCATGAGACACACAACAAACTGTATGTCCGGCCTCGACGCCGTGAGGTAGAGGAGAGAGCCAATCATGCTATGGTACTCCTTCTGGTCCATGGGCTCTCCATCCTCATTAGGATCCAGCACGGTAGAAGTGGCAATGGGAGTAGACATTGGCTTGCTGCTTCCCATGTCGAAGTACCGAAAAAGGTCCTTTGTGTACTTGCTTTGATGAATGAAGGTACCTTCTTTCAGTTGCTTGACTTGAAGACCAAGGAAGAAGGTCAGCTCGCCTATCATACTCATTTCGAATTCCCTGCTCATAGAATCTGAAAATCTAGACACCAAAACATGAGAAGAACCACCGAATATGATGTCATCCACATAAATCTGAACCAGTAAGAAATCACTGCCATGCCTAAGAGTGAACAAGGTTTTATCTACTATTCCCATTTTGAACTCATTCTTAATCAAGAAGCTCTTAAGCCTATCGTACCAAGCTCTAGGGGCTTGCTTCAATTTATACAAGGCTTTGGAGAGCTTAAACACATAGTTTGGGAACTTGTGACTTTCAAAACCAGAGGGTTGCTTGACATAAACCTCTTCTTCTAAGAAATCGTTAAGGAAGACACTCTTGACATCCATTTGATAAAGCTTAAAACCTTTAGATGTTGCGAAAGTTAGCATAATGCGAATGACTTCTAATCTAACTACAGGAGCAAAGGTCTCTTCAAAGTCTAAGCCTTCTACCTGGGAATAACCTTGAGCTACAAGCCTAGCCTTGTTGCGAACTACCAACCCATCCTCACTTTGCTTATTTTTGAAAATCCATTTTGTTCCAATTACATTATGATTAGGTGGAGGTTCAACTAAGGTTCAGACTTTGTTTCTTTCAAAATTTTCAAGCTCTTCATGCATGGCATTGACCCAAGAGGAATCAGATAAAGTATGGATGACATCTCGGGGTTCAAAAGACGCAACAAAAGCAGAATGTGCATGAGAATCTGGAGAGATAAACCTGGAGCGAGTAACTCGCTCATGAAGATCCCCAATTATCTGCTCAGTTGGGTGTTGTCGCTGAATATGAAGAGGAGGTCCTGGTGCAGATGTGGCCTCTACCTCATGGGCTGTAGAGGTAGGAGCAGAGCCACTCGAATCGCCGGTGAAAATAGGAGGAGGCTGCTCAGCTGAAGCTGGAGAAGTAGAAGCAGGCTCTCCAACCATCTCAGAGATGACTGGAGGATGGATTGGACCTTCATCCTCTATGTCAGAGTCATCGTCGACGAAGATGCTTTCTCGAATATCGAGGAACACATGTACTGCGCAGTGCAAAGATCGGTTCTAGCACCAAGACTAGCCTCATCAAAAGTGACTTCACAAGTCTCAACAATTTTGTTAGTATCCAAATTAAATACACGATAGCCATGACAATGAGCAGGATATCCAAGAAAAATGCCAACATAACATCTTGATTCAAATTTGTCCAAGTTGCCATGTTTAAGAATGAAGCACTTGCAACCAAAAATCATGAAATGAGAGACTTTAGGCCTATGACCAAATCTAAGCTCAAAGGAAGTCTTGCCTATGACAGATCTCAAGAACACCCTATTGGACACATAACAAGCAGTAGAGATTGCCTTAGCCCAAACCTCCTAGGAGTGCTATGCTCATCTAGCATGGTCCTAGCCATATCTACAAGGGTTATGTTCTTCCTTTCTACAACTCCATTCTGCTGGGGAACTCTAGGTGAAGAGAACTGGTGCTCAAGTCTCCTCTCAGAACAGAAGGTGGCAAATGAAGAGTTCTTGAACTCTGTCCCATTGTCACTCCTAATGGCTCTCAAAGCTCCAAGAAGGTCAACAGCAAGTCTAAGGACCAACTCTCTAAAGAAGCCAAAAGCCTCATTCTTAGAAACCAGAAAATATACCCATAAATACCTGGAGAAGTCATCCACAACAACAAGCACATACCACTTCCCTCTTGCAGACTGAACTCTAGCAGGGCCAACCGTATCTAAGTGCAAGAGCTCACCAGGTCCATCAGTCACCACTAAAGTAAGAGGTGGATGAGAAGAAGAAACCATCTTACCATGTCTACAGGGAGTGCACACAAGGTCTCTAACATTCTTAAGCTTGGACAAACCTCTAATCAAATCCTTGCTACTGATTTTGGTCAAATGGTCGAAGCCTATATGTCCAAGTCTACGGTGTCACAGCACTAGATCATGAGAGTCTGAAGCCACAAGACACCTAGGGCTAGAAGAAGAAGAGATACTGAAATCAGCACTAAAGATTTTCTCAAACCTAGAGATCCCAAAGACACTCTCACCCGAGGAGTCTAGTACTCTACACTCACCACTCTTGAACCTTACTTCCAGACCCTCATCAAGAAGCTGAGAAACAGATAGCAAATTATACCTCAGCTTACTTACCAAAGCGACGTCCTTAAGCATGAAGTTGTTGTTGACGCGCACTGTGCCCTTGGCTATCACGGTCCCAGTAGAAGCATCCCCAAATATGATCAACTCATTTCCGGATGCATGTGTGAGGGAGGAGAACCATCTAGAATCTCCAGTCATGTGTCGAGAACACCCAGAGTCAACAAGCCATATATCCTCCTTCCTCGCACGACGGACCTACAGGGCATAAGTAGGGAACATCTGTGCCTCAGTACTGGGGTTAGTGATAAAAGACTTGGGAATCTAGTACTGAGTCACACGATGCTTGGGAACAACAGTAAAATGGTTAGAGTGATAATTATAAGAATACACACGTGAAACACCTAGACCTCTCCGAATCGACCTACCAAAAGGTCGGTACTCCCCCTGCCTAGATGCTACCCGTGGTCTCTCCTCACGATATCCTAACCCAAAATGCTGTCTAGAGCCACCAAAAGAGTCAAAAAAGTCATCTACGAACCTAGGCCTATGTCTAGCAGGAAAGACGGGCTGCCTGGCTCTAGAGACAGTAGAAGGTGAAGGAAATCCTCTAATGGACCTCAAAGCACGCACTCTCTCCTTCCTCTCACTCTTAGCTCTACGGAAGCAGAACTCAACTATGTGGGCATCCTTCTTGCAGAAGATGCAATGATACTTGACTTTTTGAGGGGTTTGATCAGCTGAATTAGAAGCATCTGTCTTGTTAGAAGGGGTTTAGGCAAAACCTGCAGATCTAAAGACTAACTTAGATGGCTCAGGGGGTTCTACCTCAAATTTGCCACTCTCAACAGCTCTTACAACCTTAGGTAGGTGGTTCTTAGAATACTCTAGGGAATTAAATCCTAGGCCACTCTTCTTTACACTCACCTTAGATTGATCGAGGATCATGTTAAGGTTCTTCTTCCCACTAGAAAATCTCTCAAGAATCTTTGTGAGGTAATCATTTTCTTTGGCTAGGTCCTTACAGGTGACACACCCATTCGACTTAATTGTCTTAGCAAGCTTTTCTTTAACAAGAGCTACCTCAACCTTTAAACCCTTACAAGACACACATGAAGCATTCCTAATCCTACTTACTTGCTCTTTGAATTTGACTCTAAATGCCTCTTGTATCTCATCTAAATTTGTCCCAATTTCAGTACAAAAAGCACAAGAGGCAGAATCAACAACTTTCTTAGAAGCAGTCATGGACATGGATTGTTCAATTTTAGATTTCTCCTCTAGAGTCTTATTCAAAGGATCATTCTCAACTGTGAGTTTATAACAATTTTCACATGAAGCAGTCTTAGAATGAAGAACCATTTTAGTCATTTCTTTCATTTTAATTTTATTATCCTCACAATGAGAACAAGTGTGACTAGCATCAAATTTTAGCAATTCTTTTGTATCACTATCCAACTTCAATTCAAGCAAAGCACAATTTGAGCAAGGTGAAGGAATATCATCTACAGCAGTCACATCTAGAGCAATAGCATCCATGCAAGCGGGACTAGATTTGAGAGATTCTAGTTCATCTAGAGCATCTTCAAGTTGATTTGCAATAGAGGAATGAACAGATTTCAGTTTGGTCAATTCATCATGCAAGCTAGAGTAAGAATCACAATCATCAGCAGGATTAATTGATTTGAGCCTAACCACTTCTAGTTCAAGTTGTCAATCATGATATCCTGTTTCTTAATCATTTTAGCTTGCCTTTTCAGATTTCATTCAGTAACAACCAAACCACGTTTTATTTCATTTGCTGAGGGGCATACCTCGTCGGGATCGCTGAAGAGCTCATCGTCGTTGGAGGAGTCGATGTTGTGGCTGTTCTTTGCCATGAAGCACATGCCGGTGAAGTCCTGGGCCTTCTTCTTGCCATGAGAATCATCATCGTCGTCCTCCGTCTCCGAGTCCACATCGCTCATATAAACATTCTCAAGAGCGACAAGGACCCGGTTGACGAACTTCCTGTAGTTGGGCTTCTTGGCATTCGCATCCCGAGCTTGAGGACGTCTCCGGAAGTCCTTCTCCTCCTTACCCTTCAGCTTGGGGCATTTGGCCCGAATGTGGTTTGGCTCACCACACTCAAAGCAGGTAACAGGGCCACCTCTCCTTCTGCTCCTCACTTTGTTGTAGGCTCTCGTGAATTTTGTGGATAGGAGGGTTAAGTCATCCTCAGATAGCTTCTCTAGCTGCTCATCACTCAAAGAGTGTAAATTGGACAATGAAAACTCAGATGAGCCAAAATCCAAAGTATCAAAAGAACTACCCTTAGATGGGTCAACCACTAAAGCCATCGACTCTGTCTTGGGGAGACGCGAGATGAAGTCAATCTCATGCGTCTTCAACCTCGAGTAGAGCTTATCCATGGTAAGCTCACTCATGACAGTATTGTCATTGATGGAAGTGATTTTCATCCCCTAGACTTTCACATCAAGAGCACCCAAGAGCTGATGTGCATTTTCAGATTTAGTGAACACAAGATCCACAGCACGTAAGTCATGAAGGATTTTTGAGAATTTTCCCCACAACTCATCCAAAGATTCACCGGGCCTTTGTTCGATCTTTGAGTATTCTTTCTTGAGTTGGTTTTGTCTCACTTCCTTGATCGCAGTAGAGCCCTCGTGGTAATCACAAAGTGTCTTTCAGATCTCATAAGCAGACCTCAAATGAGCGACACGCTCAAACTCAGATCGACTAAGCCCTTGAATCAAGAAGTTTCGAGCCTTGCTATTTGCCTCTACATCTGGAGTGATCACATCGTCATTGGCTGGCACAACATAAGGATTTTTGACCTTAAGCCAAATTGCGTGCCCTTGAGCCTCGATGTAGACATGCATGCGAGCCTTCTAGTAAGCAAAATCGACTCGATCAAACACAGGTAGTTTGGTGGAATACTTGTCAGACGCCATGGCTCCTAAGACCGGTTAAGATCTATGAGAAGAGCTAATCGGGCTCTGATACTACTTGTAGGACCGGAAAGGCGACTAGAGGGGGGGGGGGGTGAATAGGAGCTTAATCAAAATTTTCTTTTAAGATTGGATTCAACACACACTTCACTCCAATAGCTATGAGAGCTATGAAGATCAATAAATAAGTACAGAGGAAGACTTACGTTGAATCCACTCCAACCCCCAAGGCACGCAATGAAACCACGAGTTGTCTTTGAAGAATCGTGAAATCGGTACTACACCGTTATATACGCGGTACTACCGCAGTGCATGGAGCGGTACTACAGATTTTTCTGGAGATCAGTAAAAACAGCATGTAGACGAAATCCAGAAATAGCACAACTTTTGATCCACTTAGCCAAAATCTACGAAACTTGCAACATAACTTCTATAGGAGGTTAAGAACCTATTCCAATCAAAGATTGAGAAGATCTATGTCAAAGATTCAACCTTTTTCCATTTGAACGAAGTTCCTTTCAAAACCGAGTCAAAAAGCAAAACATGATCTAAATCTTGCTCGTGGGTAAAGAATGATCAAGATGATCTTAGATGCACTCCCACATGTCACAGCAAGCTAGATCACAACAAAAATTCGAGGGAAAACCAACAAGACATCAAAAACACACAATCATCAAAGAGAGGGAGAGCAAGAAGATGAACAAACTCAACTTTGAGAAACTTGCTTTAATTGATTTGAGATAGATAGATGTTTACAGCTACTCCATCTTGGAGGACAAAGCTCAACCCAAGAGCACACAATCAATCCACTCCCTAGAACCCTAACCTCTCCATCTTTCTCTCCCAAAACCCTAAGACACCAACTAGGGTTATGAAATGCAAGGGTTGAGGGCTGCTGGACATCACCCTCTCCTATTTATACTAGAGGCTAGCATCTAGAGAATATTCCACTATGGGCACCCGTTAAGCCCACACACAAACGGGTTTAGCTCACGCACGCATTTTAAAGCGCCGACTTCATCTTCACTTGACCTAAACCGCTTCTCCTTGCGTTGTCTTGCATCGCGGTTTTAGCCCAAAGTCACCAAGGTGGTATTTGGTGAAATTACCAAAATACCCCTTCTTGATATTTCTTCAAAGACCAAGTCCAATCTTGGTGAAGCAATCGCCTGCTTCGCCACGTGTAGGTTGATCAACGGTTCTCATCATGTCGGCAAGTCTCTCCCGTCCAGCTTCCACCGAACCTCTATGGCACTTGCACCGACCCCCGTACCGCTTGATCCAACCCGTCGCACCGAACTGCCCGTTCGGTCATCCTTGTCCATTCTGCGCCATGCTTGAGTCCATTGACCTCACCCAGCATCCTCGATCGTTTTGAATCTCAGCTCTCCAAGCTTAGTCCCAATCATCCTCGCCGTTGACCGTTGCTGACCTCCAAGCAACCTGCACAGCAATAGACTAAGAAATCGTTTCTAGGAACAAGTTCTTTACAACTTGACCCACGTTAGCCAAAACATGCAATATGCAACACATATGCACTGATAAACAAGGATATGACCAATCCCATAATCAAATATCAAAGAAAATCAACATTCAGTGCAAACACGATATTACCGCCAAGTAATATCCGGATTATCAAGATCAGCGGTAGTACAAGCATATCTTCTTGATCGCATCGCTACCGAGAAAACCAAAATCCCCGAAAACATCCTCTCTGGAAATTCCATACCGCTCACATTCGGTCATACCGATGTGCGGTACTATCGGCAAGTAAAATGCGGTCGTACTGCTCTATGAGAAAATCCAAACTCAAACACACTCGTTCTGGAAATTTGCAACCGCCAACTCCCATTCGGTCATACCGCCCGACGGTAATACCGCTGATAACATTGCGGTCATACCGATTCCAAGAAACGCTCAACACCCTTAGAACCAATCGGCTTGACACGTGGACGGCTCAGATTCAATGGGCCGTTCAGACCGCGTGTCTTAGCCATCCGATCTGGGCACTGTTCGGATGGTCCGAACGGCCCACGGTAATACCACCATCTCACCGCCGGTATTACCGTACTGCGGTAGTACCGTGCCTAGCACGCCGGTACTACCGATAGTCCTAACACTTTGCTGAACTTTACTGAAAAACAGGAGATCCAACAAACCTTCAACCCAATTGCCAATTGTATCATCACCTAAGATCATGAGCATATCCCCATGATATCCACACGGTGCCTACAATCACGAGCAAAATACCCGTTCTTGCCACAAGCATAACAACTTTTTCCTTCTGCACTTTTCTTCTTAAAAGCACCTTTGTTTTTCTTGGGTCCGATATGAAAACCTTTATTTCCACCTTTCTTGTTAGGCTTGCTGTCACTTACAGCATTTACCTTGGAGGAACCGGCGTTAAGATTGATATTTGCCATTTTTTCTCTCACCCTTGATTCCTCTTCGATTCAAAGGTGCTTCTGAATTTGTTCCAAGGAAAGATCCTCAGAATTATCGAAGTCTTTTCTGTAGTTTCTCCAAGTTGGTGGCAATTTCAACAATTACACCAACCCGAAAAACTTCAGAATATCAATCTTCTGCCTTCCGGTTTATTCACTATCACTTGTAACTCATGTACTTGAGAAAGAAGGGATTTATCATCATTCATTTTAAAGTCGAAGTACCTAGAGATAAGAAACTTCTTTGTACCTTCCTCCTCTGCTTTGTATTTGCTCTCCAGAGCATTCCAGATGTTTCTTGCCGATAGCGTGTCGGTGTAGAGATCATACAGCTGGTCAAAGAAGGTGTTGAGTATATGTCTACAACACATCAGATCATCCTCGTTCCTCTTTGTTCTCTCTGCCTTGCGTTCGTCGGTGTCGTTCTCCTCAGGCGCTGGTATTGGAAGAAGCGCTAGATCAAGAATGCAGAAGAGCTTCATGGTCGTGAGAAAGAACTTCAGCTTGTCCTGCCAGCGGGTGAAGTTCGTGTCGTCGAAATGATCAAGTCGCACCATGTCTTGATTCATGAACTTGATGGCGGAAGCAGAAGCCTCGGACTCCATTATAATCGCTTTAGATTATTAGGAATTTTGTAGAGTAGGAGACTTGAATCATGCCAAAGCGCTTTTCTAAAACGATTATTTGCACCCTATCTAAATGCTTTGAGGGTCTACTGCAAATAAGCTAGTAGGATAAGACAAGCCTGGACAAAGTTTGCACTAAAGCAAAGTGAAAACTCGTCGTGAACAGAACAAGAGAATGTGATTGTAAAGTGCCTCTCAAAATCTGAAGGACAACTCTTTATATAGAGTTTGAAAGGATGCGAAATGAAGAGACGCGGCTCTTCGAATGTACCCTCCCGTGAAAGGATGCGAAATAAAGAGACACAACTTTTTGTTTGAAAACAACTTCCAACAGGTGAACTTGCGGTTATATATAAGTATTTGATGCGATTATTTTCCCCTTCGAACTAGTCCTGTTTAAGCACATTATTTGAGCTCTTCTACGGTACATTAAAATCAATATGGGCCATCCATTATTCTTGGCCCACTGGATGCGATTAGTTAGGAATTTTTCATACTTCCCACGGAAGTATGTGCAGTATAATGTGTAGATGGGTAAAATTGTAAATCAAGCCAGAAATTGCGTGGCCATTCGTTGTTTACCTCAGCCGCTCCAGATCGCTCTGTAGGTAGGGTTAGGGTTTTGATTCGAATGGGGATTATTGAGGATGGGATGCCGCATCGGGGAGGCGTGATGTGGTGGCGCAACGTCGGGGTGGCCAGTGTGGCGGAGCAGCGTGATGTTGGGGCCGCATGGAGTGACGCCAGGGTGGGGGGTGCTTAGCGAGACGTGATTTGGGGGCGGATCGGCAGCGGGAGGAGCGAGGCGTAGCCTTCGTGTCCCGGTGGCCGCTCCGAGCATCCATGGTGACCATCCCTCGGCTCCCTGCTCGTCCTCGTCGACCTCTTCCTGGTCCATGTTCCTCGGCCGCATCTCCTGATGTTAGAGGGTGTCGCCCAGAGCGGGCGTCCGCGCATCAGCAGCGGCAGTCCGATGCGCGAAGGGTGTTCGGCAGACGCTCTCCTCCTGTTGGGTATTGTCCGCGCTACTGGCGGCAAGGATGGCGGCTAGGAAGTTGAGCCTCGAGGTGCTGGACACCCCCAACATGGTCGTCCGCCAGCGTTTCGTCTTCCTGGGCTCGCCGGTATTTTTTTTATTTGTTTCTGCTCAGAAATCACACTATTTGATGGTTTGTACGATCCTTGCATATGGCTTTAACTTGTCAAATTAAGAGCATGATCTTTGGAAACTTAGAATGGTGTTGGATTCTAACAAGTGTAGATGAATTGTCATTCCAGTGCAGTGGTGGAGCCAGAACTTTTTCGAAGCCTGGGCAAGCCCACGGCTACGGCCACGCCATGAGTCTACGGCTGCTCGCTCGTCTCTCAAATCCGGCCGCGAAGCACAAACAAAGCGCTGGCTCCGCCAGTGATTGCCTCTACCTGACATGTTATTTTAGTGTACTGTTGTTGTAATGACTGGCTGGTTTTGAGACACCTCTCATAAGCACAGCAGGGGAAAAAATTCTAACATGCTAGAAAATAAACAGGTGCGTGAGCAACATAACAGCTAGCGCACCTAGCACCTAATCGCTGATTAGGGGGGCCTAGGCGGCTACCTTTTAGAACACTGAGTGCAACTAACATAGGCAAATTATACAAGTATTTGACATTTGATAAAAATGTGTATCAAATTAGCAAAGAACATTGAGCAAAGCAATTTGAAATGACCAAGATCAGTCCATACCTTTTAACCGAAAATCGTATCATGCTTCCTTTTTAATCACGTGCTGTTTGTCTGACTGGCTTATAAATTTTCCTCCATCTCCTTTCTGTGTTAATATATATATATATATATATATATATATATATATATATATATATATATATATATATATATATATATATATATATAATCCCATAAAAGGCGAAAATGACAACTTATTATTTTTGGAGATTGATTGGATTTGGTGAAAATTACTGTTTATACAAAATCCTACAAAATAGAGAAGTTCGTCGGTTCCCAATGGGTCAGAAGTTGGCCAAAGAATGTTACAAAAATGTGACATTAATCATTATGAGGGATTCCATGGTGCACATAAAACTATAAGAAAGCTAAAAGAGCAAGCTCAACGGACTTGCAATGGATGAAATATCTTTTGACACTGTGATCCCACACAATGACACAATCAATTAGCTCAACGGACTAGCACTAAAGAATTAAGAAATCATGAAATTGGGGAGAAATTTCAGTGCTCATAGTCACAGGCTGCAGAGTGCAGAGGGAGTCACAGCCACTAGCCGGTTGTGAGAACCTGGATTGTTTGACTTGTAATGCTTAACCATCCACTTGGTCCTAGCATTACAAATCAAATAATCCGAACCTTGAGATATATATACTTCCCAGAATTTGCAGTACACGTACCCCTTTACAAAATTATGCATCAATTCCATTCAACACACAGAATCGCAGCAAAAGCTTTACAAACCAAAAGACATACATAATAGAGTTATTACAACAAGGGCCAACCGGCCACAACACAAGCTAAAGAGCTAAAATAACAGCGGAAACAAAAGCCATAAGATGGCAATAAGCAAAAGCCATATGGTTTGCCTTTAGCCCACAAGGCAACCGATCGGGCCACCAATCTAGTCTTCAAAGTCGAAGTCCGTCTCACGATAGTCAATCCCTTGGGGATCAACCTCCTCTGCAACAATTAAGCAATGCAAATGAGTACAAAAATGTACTCGCAAGACTTACAAGTAACAACCTATACATAGCTACATGCAAGCTTAATCAAGGAGAAGGCTCTAGGTTTATTTTCAGCATAAAGCAAGTTTTCCTTTGCAATAATGTAGTAACTTGAAAGCAATTTTGCAATCTGTTTTTATTGTTCAAATAACAGCGAGACAAAACATAATAACAATATAAAGACATCCTGGAAGTGGCTAACCCAATAGCCACCACAACAATAGCATGAATTACCCATTCGTACCACCCACAAGTTTTAATTAAAAGGTTATAGTCTAACTCTCGAAAGACTTCCCCAAGCGTGTCCATAACCTAGGACGAGGCTATTTGAATAGTTTGAAACCCTGCAGGGGTGTACCCATGTACCCACACGTCAGATCGCCTTTTTGCCATAAGATTAAGCACACTTCCTTTGGTATGCCGGCATGGCTAAGTCCTACGAGACATTTCCAATATTGTGTATTAACTACGAGCCGCCCGTATGGATAGAAACCCATACGTTGAGACAGAGTCATTGTAAAGCCGAAAGTCAAGTACCACTATAGGGTAAAGCTCTCGAACAACTACAATGCCCTTCGGTGTGGAGAACCTAGACCGGATTCCACTCCCGCTCACCCACACATAAACACAAGTTTCTTTTTCAACACAACACACACACACACACACACACACACACACACAACCTCCTGCGACTCGGAGCTAACACACGTCAAAATACTAAGTCAAGAGAGGTCCCATATCCCCCTCATGTGGTTAGCACGCAAAAATGCTCGGTTTAGTGTAACAAGATGTTCGGTCCTTGTTGACTCAGGCATACCACCACACACCAGATAATCACACCATCATACTATATGCCCAAGTCTCAAACATTTTATTTTCAGTTTTATACTTTACAAAGTAACGAAGCACAAAGTGCTGGACATAAGGTAATAATAAGATTTGTGTGATCAAAGTTATCGACTAAGTCGATAACCGCCCAATTCTACCGGTAGCCAAGCATGACTAAGCAACAACAACTCGTAAACTACTAAGTGATAAGAGCTCATCCAGCGAGCTCTAAATCACAGCAAGATAATCCTAGGCTCAGTAGTAGAGGATAAACTTTTACCTACAGATTATGCATCTAGAGGATCAACTAATCGATTGATAGTTTAACAACAAAATAGAGCATGCATACATACACTTTGCAAACAAGATATTTAGACTTTGAAAGTAATGGGATTAGTATGATCAAACTGCTTGCCTTGATGGTAGCTTTCTTGCTGCAGAGGATCGCTTTCGAACTCAACGAACTCGTTGGCACCTAACGAAAGAACGAAAATAACCGATAAGAACGAAGAACACCGAAAAGACTCAAAAACCAACTTCAGTCAAAAGCTACGAAAATTTTATAGCAGGTAGAGCATGATTTTAAAGGAATTTAGCAACAAGAACCAATGGATTTGGATTCTCAATGCTAAAGTTATGGCCAAAACAAGATTGGTCGGTTGGAAAAAGGCTGAAAAATTCATTTCGGTTACTATTCATCCAAAATTAAATTTTTGGCACAAATTTCCAGAGAGGTGTTGCACCTGAAAATTTTATGGTAAACAAAGCACCACATGAGATGAACAACACAATTTGATTCACCTCATTTGGAGCTAGGATGTATTTTCTATGATTTTTCAAAGACAAGAAAAAGAGCACAAAACAAATGCAACCACAGAAAACTTAAGAGCAGCAGCATGCCTAAAACCTATTCTACAATTAAGCACACTAATAGAGGAAACCAACAAAGTTGATTTCACTCAAAAAGGAGCTACAGAGAATTACTTATGCATTTTTCAAGTTAAATGAATTTTTAGAGCACAAATAAAGCCTAAACAGAAATTAAATCTACTAACAAATTTTTCTGGAGCAAAACTACGCTTCCCACCATTTTTAGATTAAAGCTTAGTTAAAACCAGAACTAGCAAAATTTGAATCAACCGAAAAGGAGTTAAAACGAATTAGTTAGGCAATTTTAAAGTTTAACACAATTTTCAGTTTACAAATAAAAGCTCTTGGGTTTTCTAAAAACTAAATCAACGCGGAAAAACCTAGGCCGTTGATATTGAATTGCACGGCCCAAGCGAATTGGCCGATCGGAGCGCGCACAGCGCCAATCAGAGCCAACCGTTGGATTAGATCTAACGGCCCACAACGAGGGAGGCGTCGGACGGTCCGAACGTCCAAACGAATGTGGACCATCGATCTAAAGATGGATGGCTCAGATCAAGGTAACGTTCGGACGGTCCGAACGTTCCAACGAATCTGAGCCACAGATCTAGAAACGGACGGCCAAAGCTACGGGGAGGTTCGGGGGTTCGAAAGTCCCATAGATCTCGACCGTAGATCTCAAAATGGACGGCTGAGGTTCAGTGGTCCTAACGTTCACAGGGATCTAGATCGGACGGTGGAGGTTCAGTGGTCCAAACGTTCCACGAGATCTGAGCCATAGATCAAGAAATGAACGGCCCACGACGATTTGAGAGATTCGGAGGTCCGAAAGTCTCAACAGATCTAGGCCGTTGATCTCAGATGGACGGTTCACAATGAACGTGGCGCTGCGCACGTGCACAGTGCGGGTTTAAATGCACAGGCCCACAAGCCAGCGACACAGGAGCTCACTTAGGACAGCCATTAATGGTTAAGCAATTGATTAACAATGATTAGCTCATTTAATGGCGGATCAATGTCCTAACGACAACGCTACTGTTCCTGTGCTCACGTCCGACAACGAGCTGAGCTCGGAGATTTGCTCACCGTCGGCGACTCCGGTCACGGCGGCGCAAACCAAAGGCCGGGATGGGTTCACAATAACATTGCGCACCCACAGGTGGCATTCTCGACGGCAGTGACGGCCTAGAACGGCTGCGAGCCGGAGAGGGGCGGCGATGCTAAGCACGGCCAAAGAAGAAAAGCAAAAGGAGCTCCGGAACGGTTCAGAGAAGCAGGTGCCAAGCTTCTAGGGACTAACAAGGAGCTACCTTAACGCTGGAGAGGAACAGAGGTGGCCGGAGTTGCTCCAGCGACGAAGCACAGCACCGACGACGAAGAAGACAACACGGGGAAGGAAGCCTGAGCAAAAAGGGCAAGCCCACGTGGTCAAGAGAGCTTCAATACGGCTCAGAGATGGTCCCAGAGCAAGCAATTGAAACGAGGAGGTGCTTACCGGCGCTGAGGACGAAAGGGGTGATTTCGGCCGAAGAGATCTGTGGATATCATGGGGATATGCCCATGATCTTAGGATGATGAAACAATTGGCAATGTTGCTTTTGGTTTGAAGTTTCACGCATTTTCGGCAAAGTTAAAAGGCTTGTCTTCGGTCATTTTGGAAATTTGGCTTTGGGATAGATTGAGTTCATAGGCTATAGTGCATATGTGTTGCATGTTGCATGTTTTCACTAACGTGGGTCAAGTTGTGAAGAACTTGTTCCGGATTCGTGTTTGCTTGTCTATTCTTTGTGCGGTGGCTTGCGAGTCAATGACGGTCAGCGGCGAGGAGGATCGGGACTAAGCTTGGAGAGCCGAGGTCGAAACGATCATGGATGCGGGTGAGGTCAAGTGACTCAAGCGTGGCGCGAATGGATAAGGATGACCGAGCAGGCGATTCGGTCTGTTGGTTTGATCAAGCGGCGAGTCGTTACAAGTGCTCGATGGTGCGGTGGGATCCGGACGGGAGAGACTTGGCGACATGGGCTGTTGATCAACCTACGTGGCGAAGCGGCGAGTGCCAGCGCAGATGGACTCGGTCTTTTGGAGAAGGATTGAGAAGGGGTATTTTGGTAATTTTACCAAATCGCCTTGGTGACCTAATGCCAACCCGCGGCGCAAGACGGTGCGTCAAAAAGTGGATTAGGTCAAGAGAATTGAAGACGACGCTTTAATTTGCGTGCGTATGTGTTCCGTTGACGTTGGGCCTTAACGGAAGCCCATTAGGTTTAGCTCCAATTCTAAAAGGGTTTTAGGGTTAAGAGCTGTCATATAAAAGGAATAGTGATGGGTCTTCTAGGGCTGCTGCCGCTGGAGAAAAGAGAGGCTTGTGTGGTGGCAGCCTCTGTGCGGCTATGGAAAAAAGCAGCCCGGGCTGCCTTGGAAAATCTAGAGTGGCGGCGGCCTCTTGGCGTTGTTGAAAAAATTGGCGGGCGGCACCATATCCATTGAAATAGAGCCACGTGGCGTCGCCGGATGGCCTTTGTGTGTAGGTGTTTTTTTATCTCTATGCTGCCCCGAAAAAAACTGGAGCAATCGGTCTGGCGGCTTGTTTCCACTGAAATGAATGCCTGTCTGTCTTTTTTTTTTTGATCTTGTTTGTTCCTGTGTGTGTGCGTCCGGCTGAATCCTCTTGTTGATTAGTTTTCTGTTGTGGCTGCCATCTGATGCGACTCGATGCCAGTTTGCTGTTTACATTTTTTTATTAGCTTTGGCTGCTATTCATTGTTGCAACCGGATTTGTTTCTTTGCTGCTTTCTGCCGAAAAAAAAAAGGAGTGGCGGTAATTTGTGTTGATCGCCGATTAGTGATGTGTGGGTCTTTGTTTGGATTGTCTTGTTTGCGATTGCCTTGACTTTAGTTTCCTGTGGGGTTTAGTTTATTGTTGGCTGGCAGTCAATGTCGGAGCTGTGTGTGTTGATACAATTTTGTAAAGGTAGCAGTTGCAGTTTCTTGTTGATCCTATTTGTTGCTGTGTTAGATTATTTTATTGCCTTGCCTGGCCTGCTATCAATGATGCGACAGTAGTGATCTCATGAGCTGAATCCTTTGCTTTTTGGATTTTTTCATTAGCTTGTGCACTGCCATCAATTGATTCGAGTGGTGCCTTGGCTGCTTCATGTTGCGACTGAATTGTTTCTGGTTGGTCACTATTTTAGATCTTTTCATTGGTTTGATTGCCAAATGATGTGAGTGAGGCGTCGGGTTAATAGCTAGTGCTCTTTGCTATTTGAGTTTGGCTGCAGTCTCTTCTTGCGTGATTGTCGGATCGGCACTGTTGTAGCACACGTCCGGACATGCTGTTAATTGCCAGAGCGTGCAAATCGGCTCAGTTTCTTGTGCTGTGTTGAGGCTAGTCCAGTGCGTGCGATGGCGTGAAAGGGGACGCGTTTTGTGCATGCTGTTGTGAGATGTTTTTGGTCTTTTGCTTGGGGTTTGATTGGATTCAACACAGGTCATCCGCTGTGCCTGTATACTGATCTTCATAGCTTTTATAGCTATTGGAGTGAAAGTAGTGTTGAGTTCGATCGAGGTGAAAAATAGAGAAAGTGTCTATTCACCCACCCTCTAGTCGCCTTTCTGGTCCTACAAGATCCAAAACCCAAATTCAGGCAGCTCCTGTGAAAGCAACCCAAAATCAAGTTAGGGGAAAATATTAGGGTAAAGAGAGGCACAAGGTGACACGATTGGATTTGAAAAGAAACCACTGAAGTGCCGGCGTTGAAGGGCTTGCTTCACGGTAACAATGGCGGTTTTAGGGTTTCAGGTGCTTGAGCTCGAACAAAGCCGAGAGGAGCTAGCTAGATTTGAAAAGGATCAAGGAGGGTTCAAGGGCTTTTTATAGCCTAAGAGCAAAGAATTGAGCAAGGCAAGGCTCCATGGTGAACTTGGCTTATGGCCTTGCCATGGACAAAATGCCGAGCGGGGCGATTGAAGACCACGACTTAGAGGGTGAAGCTCTGACCAACATTTAATGCTCAGAGGCAAAGAGCTGTTGAAGGACACAACGGAGGTGACCAGGCGCTGCGTCGCCCACACCATGGCGCTTTGGCACACGCACGACCGGAGGAAGGAGATGACCATGTTCAAGGGGCCCCACTAGTCAGTGAAACGAATCAACACGGCTCGGTTCTGACTCAGCGAACTGGTTTAGCCAAACCACAAGCACAAGTCAAAGCTTTTGACCGTTAGATCAAAAATGGACGACCACGATTGAATTGAATCCCGGGTGGTCCAAAAGTTCACTTGAACGTGGATGGTCAGATCAAAAATCCGACGGCCCAAAACGCACGCGCGCCACTTAGAACACACCCGGTGCACTTAGTTGATTGGGTTCAACCAAGTGGAGCGAGTTTCACTCGAGCCCAACAGCACTTTGACTTAGGGTTTGAATTTCAAGCTGAAACTTGGAGGAATTATTAGAGGTAGCAAACTACTCCCTCCGTCGAAGATATAGGGCGATAAAAAATTCTCTTGTCCCCTGTCTGAGCGTCCTTGAGTTTTCCACTGCTTTCTCCCATTTTGCCCATAGCAATCTGCATGCATGCATGCTGTCGCTAGACTTACCTTACCGCGTGATGCATTCAAGCGCTCACGAAAGTGCGGTAGCTTAGAAAAGTCTGCGAGATCATGTGGCTTTTTGAGGTGTGATGCATGCGCCGCTTAGTTCTGCTTGACGCGTGAGCCGATTGAGCGAGTTCCACGGTGATGGCCGGTGAGACCCCAGGCGATCGCGAGGAGGGCGACCACAAGCAGAAGCCGGCGCTCGCCGATCTCGTCGACGGCGACCACAAGCAGAAGCCTGTGCCCATCACTGAGGCACGTGAAAACGATGACAAGAAGGACCCCGACGCGTCCAGCAGCGACAAGCTCCTTGATGAGAGGCGCGTATTGAAAGGTTCGTGCTCTCGCTGTGGTCTCGTCCACCGCGATTACATAGTCACGGCTTGGATCTCGGCCTCGGCGAGTTCGGCCAAATATACTCCTACCCGGATTGGCGGCGGCGACGATAAGCAAAGCTACATGGATGTAGACTCTCTTGCGGCAACTTCGTATGTCGAGTCCCTTGCGACGACAACGAAGCCAGAAGCTCGCCCGATCTCGGCGACGGCGACCACAAGCGGCCAGCGCTCGCGATCTCGGCAGCGGCGACCGCAGCGAAGCTTCGTGCGGACACCGATGACACCCTCCTTGCTTTGGGCTCGGCGACACCGACGACACTAACGCCGCGTGCGATGACAAGAAGGACCCGACGCGTCCGGCGGCGACAAGATCCTTGATGTGGCGCGTATTGAAGGGTTCATGCTCTCGCTGTGGTCTCGTCCACCGCGATTACATAGTCACGGCTTGGATCTCGGCCTTGACGAGTTCGACCGCAATATACTCCTACCCGGATTGACGATAGCGACGATAAGCAAAGGTACATGGATGTAGACTCTGTTGCTTGAACCTTCGTATGTCCCGGAGTCCCTTGCGACGTCGAGTGCATTTGTGGAGGACGCCTTTGTCGAGAACGGCGAAGAATAAACTATGTGAATGGCAACAAAAATTCTTGCTACTCGTTTGATGTACTACTCATTTGCTACTCGTTTGATTAACTACTCATTTGCTACACATGAGCGTACTTGTTTAACAAATCTAGCTATGGTTTGAACACAACACATGAGGCCTGCTGCCGCAGCAAGGCCACGGCCACGCCATGCAGATGTAGATGCACATGCGGCTGACTCTTCATGGCACATCGCAACTCTTCATGGCTAACCATGCGCTGATCACGGCTTGGGCGCGGAGTCGATACTCCACTCCGGATGAAGCACTAATCGCCACTTGCATGGCGCAGACATGTTAAAAATCTAGCACTTCATGGCGCAGACTATGGCATCTTTCATGAAGGAAAAAGCAAGACAGTTCGATTACATTTGCAATATGATTCTAATTGATGTACACAATTGCTTCGTTCACAACTTCTGGGTCACATTGTAATCTAACGGGAAGAACACCATTCCTCTCAAGTGATTGCTTCTTCAAGTGTGGGATTGCATAGTGTTGCCCTCCTTTTTGACGCAAAATTTCTCTCATGCATGATTGGTGAGTAAGGAAAATACGGTTACTCCTATCAACTGGATACTCGTCAAAAGCTTGGATTACCTTGGCAACAATGTCTTCAACGTTGCTTGGAGACGACTTTTGAAACATGGATTGAATGGCCGCAAAAAAACCAAGATCTAATACATTGAGATCGGGAGAGTTGGGTGGCTGGCACATCAAACTTATGTCAAAACCATCAGCGGATGCCGCACGACAAAACTCATCATCATTGACTGCAATATGCGTCCTAGCATTATCCTGCTGGATGAATATGGGGGTACCAACTTCCTCTGCTGGCCATTTCTGCTTGATCGCGGGCAATACCTTGTTTACAAGGTACTCACGACTTGTTTCCTTGGTTCTGGATATCATTGCCTTGGTCACCAATGTACCAAAGAGCCTATTTGCACTACTTAAGCTTTGCGGTTCTCTGAAAGTGAAAGGAAATATGCCTATCTTTCGAGAAAATGTAACATTTCCATCCCCATCAAATCTAGGTCTCGCAATTCTTTGCGAGCAACATCACCTTCTCTATGAAATTTTTACTCTTTGTGGTTCTTTTCCGCTTGTCCTCATCTAGCGCCAAGTAGTAGTTTTGACATTTCCTCGTCAGATAGAACCACTTCTCGTCTATGTACACGATGTTGTACATACCCTCAAAAGTTGGTTCTTGCGGCATGCTTAATTTGTCTAGCATTGAGAGGCAAAACTTAACACGTGCTTTCTTGTTATCTTCAGTCAATGTAAACTTAATGTCATTTGTGTGCCGTCTAAACTTCCCTTCTTTCATCCGCCTAAACAATGTGCTCTTTGAAATATTCAGAGCGCCTGCTAGATCCCGGATTGTCGTTCGGCTACTCAAAGGCACATCTTTTATGGCTTCCGGATCGAAGGCTACTCGTTTCCTGCCACAATTCTTTGCCTTCTTGCTAGAGATCGTTTACTCCACCACCCATTGTCCGTTTAGCCATATCCGCTGCACAACTCTCAAAGGCATGCCTGTTTCAACAGAAATGGCCTTCGTCGCTCCTTTCTTCAATATGCCGACAGAAGTTCGCTCTAGAAGCATGCTATATATGGTTCGACGTTGATCATCAGTATATTGATTCCTCCTTCTAACATTGCCAACTTGATCTACAAATGTGTGGAAAAAAGAAATTAATCAAAAGTAGGTGCAAGAATTCTTTCTGTTGCTAGGCACAGTCAATCCGTTTCCAACTTTTTGGTGCGACAAGCAAGCTACTTTTCGCCATGTCTTACTCGTCTCATAGGCGTTAGGTCTTGGCGCCATCCTCTTCACCATGGGTTTGGCACCGTCCTCTTCTCCATGGGAAGGTGCACCACCGTCCTCTTCGCCATGGGTCGGGCCGCCATCCTCTTCAAGCAAGACAACAAGTATACATGATCTATCCTAACGGTAAGCATTAGATGAACAAAACAAAGCAGAACAAAGGTCTCGTGTAATACCTTCATCGCTATCATGAAACACAAGATCAAAATTAAGGTCGGTGATAGGGCCATCATAGTCCTCAATCTCTTCCCAATGGATAGGTTGATTTAGGTCCAAATTAGTCATTGATTTCGAGCAAGCAAGCGGACGAGAGAAGAGGAGAGAGTGGCGGCAGACCTCTTGTGTTCATGCCTATTTATAGGAGGAAAACGAATTTGAATTTTTGGGTACAATCTTCTCAATCCATTTGCACCGGCTCAATTTACAGGCGCCACTTCTAAATCTTGTGTTCAAATTTTAGCTATAATCGCTATAGACTTCTAAATGTTGGGCGCCATCTTCTAAATGCATGCGTCTTGACGAAGCGAAGGCGGCGGAGCGCGAAGCGCCAGAGAAGCAAGGGCGATGTGAACTGGCTCATGGCCTTGCATGCATCGCTCAAATCTGCATCTTTGTGCTTCTCTCATGTGAATCTGCATGCCATGCTTCTCTCGCATGAATCAGCATCTTTGTGCTTTAAATCTGCATGCCATGCTTTAAATCTGCATGCATGCATGGTCATTGATTACAACAAATCGCACACATGCATGCGCTAGTAATTAGGGGTAGTTGAGGAAGAATCGCTAGCTCGCGTGCCCTCCTTGGTCTCCTGGAAAATTTTTTATCATACATATCTTTGGGGCGGAGGAGTAACTCAAAAATTCTGAAATTTGGACTGGAGGTTCCTCACTCTAGGATAAACCTTGTGTAAATTTTCGAGAGGTTTTTATGCCAAGAATTTTTCTCCGAAATTTCTCAAGGTTTGTTCTAGGGTTTGACCAAGAGTCAAAGCTGGTTTGGTGGCCTCCAAAATTATCAAATAATTTCTAAAAATTATGAAATTTTTCAGAGGAGTCACACAAAGATCCCTAGAACCAAGGAAAGATATTTCCAGGGGTTGAACACAAGATTCTCAACAAGGAGGTCATGACTTTAGTCAAATGGGAGATTTAGGTTTTTGATTTCCCACAATTCCTTTGCAAGAATTACAGAAAAGTTCAAAAACTCCAAGATGCAAGAAAAGTTTTAATTTCTTCTCATTTCTTACATTTGAAACACACACCTAGATTTGGGATGTTACACCGACCGCCGCTGCTTGTCTTTGCCAGTCCCGCACGCCTTGCTTCGTCTTTGCTCCAGCTCCGTCGGCCTGCCGCTCATCTTTATTCCGCATGCTCCCGCTTCTCATTTGCTCCCTGCCGCTCATCATTACTCCTTGCCCGCCTGCCCTTTCCTTGCTTCCACCTGAAGCCGCCCTTCATGGCTGCTCTAACAAGGCCCGCTTCGCGTTCTTTGGGAATGGGGAGGAATGGGGCACTGCTTCATGTTCTTTGGGAATGGGGAGGGGAACTGGCGAAGAAAAGAATCGAGAGGAACTCAGCAGTCAGCAGTGAGTAGAGGGAGGCAGGGGGCAAAGCCCGCACGGCAGACGCAGCATCTTGTGACGTGGCCCAAAGAATCGGGAAGCAGCAAGAGCCCATTAGGCGCATGGAGTCGCCCGGCCGAGGGTCTGAATCCACCCCTGTTCTAATGCATCACTTGTACCAGAACATAATCCAATAGGTTCTTTTGGTTTGTCCATTGTCATTGATGTGCAAGCCATTTTAGTTTTTGTCATGTTTATTGATTCTTTCCTTATCATTTGTGCTACCTCTTGTTGTGAAATATGCTTAAGGTCTGAATATGGATTTTACCTTTAGTCAATTTTGCTACCTGTTCAACAATATTATTCGAGCATTAGTCTTGCAGTTATGTGAGATGATGGTTATTGATGGATTGATGTTACCTTGAGTCCTTGACAATGGTGCACCTTGTACAATATATTAAGATCCATGAAGTCATTTTGGAAATGGTTTTGTTTGAGTGTTAGATGTTAAGTAGTGCATGTAGTTTGGACATATCCATACACTTTTGTATTTCTTCTTCCCACATTTCTCTTTCAACACTTTGGCCATTTTATCATATAAATGAATTGAATTGTCTTGGCATTTAGGATTTGCCCTCTTATGGGAGAATGACCTAAAGATAGTTTTTAACCATATTAATGAGTGCCAGCTTATTCATAGGTTGACTTGGGTCCTAAAGAAAGTGGGTGTAGCGTTGATGTTACCTTGAGTCGTTGACAATGTAGCAACTTGTAAAACCTATTATGATGCTTGAAGTAATGTAGGAAATGGTTTTGTTTGACAATTTACTCTGGTTTGTTTGTATGTCATAATAATTTCGAAGTTGTAATATGAAATACACGCCACCTCCTCATTCATGCTCATTCTGATTCATTTCCCTAGCTAATTTGACGTACTATTTTAATATGCTCAGTGTGGATATGTATACTGAATATCATGTTCTAGTAGTCTAATTAATTTGTTAATGACGACATAGGACAATTCAAAAGTTCCCATTGCATTGCATAACTGTAAATTACATTGGCTAGTAACATTTCAGCACTACAATCTCTACACCTTTTTATTATTCACGCTTGTCTGTTTGTTGGTCTTTGGGCTCCTAGTAATCTTTTTCAGGTTAGAGTCCACCAAGATGGCCGCTAATTTCCGTCTAAAACTATCTATATCATCCTGCGTAGCAAAAAATAGAAGAGATAAATTATTTTTCCTATGTTTTACATTAGTATGACAGTAATATAGTATTGTTTGACATACCTGTGTAAAGCTGTGTGCCAACCTAGATCCTATCCAATATTCCATGAATTTTAGCATGTATAAACCGCAGGATGAGCTACAAGATTGCATAATTATTAAGAATCCATTTATTTTGTAACGAAAAGTATATTTATCAAGCGATGATATGTAATGTACCTATCTTTCTGCATTCGCTTCCGTATGTAATGTGTGATAAGCCAAGATGTAACATTGTGGCCAGGACAATTAGAATTTTGAAATGCTTCATCATGTGTGGAGATCTCAAAATAGTTCTCCATCCTTTGTAGTTGTTGAGTGATAAATTGTTATTGTAGAGCTCAAATAGGGGATTATTTTAACTAAAGAGGATTACAAAGTTAGTAATAAGCTCACCACATGTGTTAGTTCAAGGCCTACTATTTCAGTTGTGCCTTGTGAGTCTAGCGGCTGCATTTGACGCATTTTTCTGTTCACCACTACTAAGTTCCCATGTGTATTTTCGATATTTAAGGGGAGGAAAATCTGCAGGAAGCGTTATGTTATTTTTGTATAGAAAAGTAATTGTATATTTAGTTAGTCAGGGCATTAAGTGTCACTATATCATGTTGCAAATAATTATTTGCACTCTTTTAATCATGCCATGTTCAATTCGACATTTCGATATTTCAGTTATGCCATCTCTTGCTAGCAGTATGGTAATAAATGTCATCTCTAGGAAGGCCTTTACACTAGCCCTAAAGTCTTTGTGGTATTTATCCCGTAGATAGTAGATGTACGCATTGATGACCTAAAGTTGGAAAAAAGTTAGCTTCTTATAAGATGTTAATGTTAACATAAGAGTTTGTCTAGATGGATGAACTTACGTCGTCATTCAGCCATCTTTCCTTGCCCTCGGGTAAAAGGCTGTTTGTGAGGCATTGCATTTTTTTGGGATACAGAGACATCATCAATGTGAACTATAGTCTTGGTCAGTGGTGAGGAGTTTATGTAGTCAACAATGAGATTATCTGCCTCGTTGCATGTATCATCTGGAAATTTTTGTTGGTTTAGTTGGAAAAAACAATTGCATATGTAATTGAAAATATTTAAAGTATAGGTAAAATCATGTTTGGAATTTACCTTTTGAGTGGATACTGGGTGTTGGAGGCTCCATCCTTTTTGTATTTCGGCTATCATAATAAATGTAGTTATCGTTTTTGTTATGTGTTGATGTCAACACCCTTGCTATACAACCTCGCACTCGTTTGGCAATGGGCGAGTTATTTTTTTGAAGGTTTTGTTTGCGCTTTTCCTTTGAGTGGTATTGTTAGGCCATAATTTAGTTGTTTGCTACAATTATTGCATAAGGAATAAACTGAAAAATGAGGTTGTACCTTTGGCACTAACGATTCTGTCCTGCTCGTGCGTAGATTCTTCCTTAATGATATTAGGTGAATTTTCCTTGTTCAAGGATTTTTTATTTGCTCGTTGTCTTGTAGTCGACAATAGTGAAGGTGTGATTGTTAAATACAGTTAGGGATGCATATTTATTTGTAGTGCAGTTTTTACCTGATTTCCCTCAAACTCATGTGATATTTTCCTAAAGGTCGTTTTTACATTGTTGAAATTTCCCTCATAGTTTCCTATTGAAATGCACAAAGGACATTTGTTTAGTACATTGTATCGCTTATCATTTTTTAGCTATTTTTTAAGTCGTCGGGTCTCAATGTTTTGTACTTATTGCTTAATTATACATTAATAACTATTTTGTTCATGGTAGGAAGGTTGAATGGTTGTGATCCTATGTATATTCACAGATGGCTTAAAATACATGTAGAGTTGAGCTTGCGAGATGAAAGAGAAGTACTAGTCATGTAGGTAATCCTTGTTATGTTTGTACTCATAATGGGTGCTATATCATATTTTGTTCATGAAAGCATAGTCATAGTTGTGGAGACATAACCGAAATTCGATTACGAATTCGTCTAATTGTTTTCTTGTAGATTTAATAGTGTTCCGAATATCCCTTAGCTTGTCATTGACTTCTATATCCAGTCGCACAAATTGTATTTGTAGCGTTTCGTTTGCAGTCTTAGGTTTTGTAAAAATGTGTCTAAACCAATATACCTCACACCAGTAAAATGTGAACGCATGGGATTTCTTTGCAATCCATCTTCCGGCAATGACATATAGGTGTATTCAACAATGAGCCGTAAAATGTACACTTGACATGGACTAGGTCTTGCTTGTTAACTTTTAACACAACTTCATAATTGACGAAACCATCTTGTCACATCACCTCTACAACTTCCCATTCAGAAAGTTTCCTTATCTGCTCCCTAACCTTCTTGAAGATGACCGGAGTGTAAATACGTGCAGCTCTTTTCTCTAATGGGTCGACATCTATCCTAGTGAAGGGAACTGACAGTGAAGCTTTTGAATCCAACTCAGCCTCGTTCCTACGAATACGTGATAGGAAAAACTCATAATGCTCTACCAAATCAACTAGTGACATTTTCTAGTCTATGTGCCTGTGAAGCCTTGAGTTCAGGCTCTCACTTCGCTGATTGTTCTGCATGCCCAAAAATTATCCCCATTTAGTATATGCCGCATACCACTTGTTTCTCAGTTCATACATCAAGGAAATCTATAGGTCATTTTCTGTGACTCTGTGCCTCTCTTTGAAGTCGACCCAACATCTCTCAAATTCATCAACTCCCATCGCATGGTAAATGAATTTCCTAAATTCGCTAAGCTTCGAATCATGCAGGTGACGTATCATGTTTTACTCGATGTGCCAGCTGCACAGTCGATGATCTGCCTCGGGCATAACCCTCCCAATAGCTTTGGCCATCGCATTGTCCCTATCGGTGATCAGTGACTTTGATGCTTCTAGTCAGGCCCGGCCCTGGGGAGGGGCGGGAGGGGCAGCCGTCCCAGGCCCAGCACATCGATGGGCCCCTCCCGCCCCTCACGTCGTTTCATATGAATATTGCTTTTGCATTCAGTTAACTGTTTATTAGTAACATTTTATATATGTGTGTATATATACTACCAATGGGTAGTACTAGTAGTATTATCATGTTTATATAAAAAGACCCAAAATTTTAGCTTCGTTCTAGGTCAAAAAAAACTCAGGACCGGCACTGCTTCTAGTGCATCGCCTCCAAAAACGTCTGAAGCAGCCACACATATGACGAAACAGTCTCATCCGGAATAATACCACAACCAAAAACAACTGCACTACGATGATGATTAACTCCAATGAAAGAAACAAAAGGAAGATTGTAACGGTTGACTCGATACGTACTATCAAACACCACAATGTCACCAAATGCACCATAGTCATTCTGAGATTGCGAATCTGCCCAAAATATATTTTTCAAACGCATATCACTATTTGTACTGTATTTGAATAAAAAAAAATCAGCATCTTCTTCTTTCTGTGCTATCATATGGTTTAGCACAAATTTAGCATCACCGCCTTGGATTCTTTTCTTCTAGTACCTTGCAAAGATATTGTACAAGTCACGGGATACAAATCCAAACTGGTCATAACCACCATGAGTCTGCTCCATAACTGACATAATTTGACATGTACGTAGCCCACCAACACTAAACTCAACATCCTTAGCCTTTTGAGCATCACTTAGCCCACGATGAGACCGTAAAAAAACAACCTGATCAGCCTTAGCAAGTGCATGTTCATGGGCATCAATAAAATCTTTAACAAACCATAAACCACGATCTTCATCTAGCTCAATCTCCAAATTAGCCTTGCATCCAGAATGGGCCAGTGCCCATGGCTCCCTTATTTGATCGGTCCTTTCAAAGTACTTAATCAACCCGTGTCCTTCACTAGAGCAACAAAATCTCCTCCACATAACACTGTTGGTATCTCTCTTTCGCCTCACAATGTCTTTTCTGACACTAAATCCTTTGGACTTTGCATATGCATTGTAGAACATGTAACCATCTTCCTCACTTAGAAACATCTGATTTACCACCATGTTATATTCTTTAATTTCCTCTAGGCTAACATGTTTTTGGCCAGCCATGCTGTTTAACTGCCATTAACAAAACATTGCATTCATATTACTAACATATTTCACATAGATAAGTAAAACAAAAGAAACCAAAAGGATGTACCACTAGAAAATGAAGATCAATGCACATAAATCCATGTAAAGTTGTTGTCCAGCTTTGAAATTTCCAGTTCTGTAACTTTTTTTTACTGAAAATAGGCGGGGCAGAACCCCTACTACAAGAATATATTAAAAAGAAAAGTATGTACAAGGTAAAGGATTTACAAAGGCACTAAAAAAATTTAATGGAAAAAGTCCGGTTTACTCCCTCGAACTATCAGAAAAGTCTGGTTTACCCCTTGAACTACAAAACCGGTTATTTAACCCCATGAACTTGTCAAATCCAGTCAAATAACACTGACGAGGATTAAAACATCTATGTATTATTTTAATATATAATAAAAGACCATACGTCTTCATGGTCGTAACCCCTAAGACCGACGACCTCCACAGTCGTTAGTATTCGAAGGTTACTTAATGGGTACCACCTGATGAGGCTTTGTGCCTAATCCTCGGATAACCTTCGTAAAATTACTGAATCGGTATTTCTTATCGTATGATGAATGGAACACGTGTTATACGTTCCAAACCATGCGATGGTACAACCCCGAGACATCGACTATTAACCACCCTACGGTTAAGCTTTTCACAAGAAACGCAAGGAAGTTAGCACATTGCTAACTTCTCTACCGCTCCGACTAGTCGTAACGCTTCACCAGGACGCCTTCTCCAGAGTAATCGCCACCTCTTCGGAAGTTATTTAAAGGTGAAGCACAAGAGACAACAACAGAGACAAGAAGGGGAGACGATAGGCGACACACAAAACAAGGCCAAGGCAAAGATATGCATGAAGCCTAAGCGGTGGAATTAGAAGCTAGATAATCGACCTTAGACTCATATTCTAAGTCGATTGTCTTGTTAAACATTCCTCCATTCAATGTAATTCAGGGTAGTACTTAGCCACATCTTGTAAATCCAGTTCATATCAATAAAGAGCGACCCCATTCCATTCCGTGATATTCCACGCCATTTTCCTCGCTTATTTTCGTAAGATCGGCGATTCGATCGCCGACAATTGGGCGCCGTCCGTGGGGAAGAAGGCGTAAGTTTCTGAAGAATTTTTTTTTCGCTCAAGAAAATCTCGCCAAAAACTCGCAATCGCTCATGCGACTATGCCCGAGTTTGGGATGAGGAAAATCGGATTCGACGGCGGACTACGCCAACCTCGACATGGAAGGATGTATCCGCGCCATGGAAGAAAATGGCAGTCATCCTCCTCCGCCCGGCCGCACGTCGCCGACGTTAGCGAGGTCGACGGATGGATGAAGATGCGCCGCCACTACGGTGGCGCAACCAGAGAACCGCCGTTCCGACCAGCCGAATGCCAGAGGATCTCTCAAGCCCGCCTTTTCGATCCGTGAAACAGTGAAGAAGTTTCACCTCATCACCCGAAAACTATATACCATTGATGAAATCATGGTCGAAAGATACTCTCCTTCGCTTCGCAATTCCAGAGTCAACCGTCACCTGATAATCGGTGTCGATAAAACCTCCATCGGTCGAGGCCATGTGGGGATGATCACACTCAAAGATACGATCGGTAGTTCATCGGATCAGCCGAGAAGACCTCGAAAGTGCTCATCTCCGACCGATCTCCATCGTGGAAAATTTCGCGTAAATCGACAAGCTCTCCATTAGTTACGATGGAAGCTCATCGGAAGATCAATCTTTGCCGAAGCACGAGGTCAACGCGATCGGAGATGAAGATCAAGATGCCCCGCGACGGTCCTACACTCTCTACCATGCCATCACGTGTTGTTAGAGATGATCCGGACCGTCAAGCACCAACTTCCGGAGGCAACGGAACTAATCGACGCCAATCGCTTAACTCGCTTGCATTTGCCCACCCAGAGTGACCGACAGATCGAACAAATCCGAAGGTCGGGGAAGGTTCAGACAGCGACACCTCGACAAGATGAACTACCCGAGACCTTCGATAATCGCTGACAAAACTTGCGGCGATTCAAAACATGTTAAATAATTCCGATCCCGCTCTAGCAGAACGCCTAGTTTTGTACAACTCGTAGGTCGGTGTCCAAAATTCTCCAACAGACCATGCAAAGCACGGCGTGACGAGAAATGAGGGGTTCAGAAGTCGGACTAGGACTTAGCCCCAATGCTCCTCCCTCAAGAGGGGACAAAGATGGTCATACCAGAGAGCAATCGATACCAAGACCTCCTCGGCGATTCCGACCAAGGAGTCACGAGGGAGAAGGCTATTTCAAGAGGATACTCCCCATCTGCGTCGAGAAGAACCACCACTAGGACCTAACGATCTCCGACATCGCTTGAACCAAGTGGGCGGTCGTGGACATCATATCAATGTCCACGACCGGATCGACTACCGGAGTTCCAGCTGCGTTCCAATCTTAGGGATCGGTCTCCCCGACATAATCCGCACCTTCCTGCAGAAGACGCCATGAATCAATCACGAGTTGTCGAGCCTTCTCTGCTGGGCTCCAAGTTGCAGGTTGGCCTAGCAGTTGCCCGATCGGCCAACTTGGACAAATTCAATGGAACTCAAAACCCATTGGAATTTCTCCAAATATATACCACCGCTATCGTGGCTGCTGGTGGCGATGAGAATGTAATGGCCAACTATTTACCCACTGCTCAAGGGTGCGCGGCCGTGGTTGTTAAACTTACGGTCGGATCCATATATACTTGGGAACAACTCTGTGATCTTCGATTGCCAACTTCAAGGTACGTCGACGATCGCAGGAAGGAGGACGATCTCCACGTAATCCGGCAGGATCGATGAGACTTTACGTCAATATATCAAGAGGTTCACCAGTTCAGTAACTCTATACCCAAGTCGCAGAGTCCTCTCGTTATTCAAAGCTTTTAAAAGCAGGTCTAAGGAATCGGCGGTTTCACGGAGGACATAGCAATGAACCCTCCAAGAACAACCGTTGAGCTTTTTGATATGGCGGACAAATATGCCATTGCTAGTGAAGCAATCGAGTGGTGTGAAGCCATCGATCGGAAGACAAGATTCCCCACCGGCCTCGGACAAACGAGAGAAAAAGAACAAGAAGTCTCTCAAGAAGAAAAAGAACCGCAGACCGATGACAAAGAAGTCCTCGCCGTTCCTGACAAGATCGGGAAGGGCAAGAAGGACTATCTTGGCCGAAGCAAAGCAAAAGTTCCGACCAAAGGATTCGGATGAATAAGAAGTGGTGTCCACTTCACCAAAGACGTGGCATGATCTGCGCTTTACTGTCGTGGTCTGGCGTAAGAAACGGAGGATTATTATGCGGGTAAAGGACCATTTCCAAAGAATACAGAACATGGAGAAACGAGCTCCAAAAGGACAAGGATGGCGACGAGGAGATGGAGTACCGGATCCCCAACACACGATCAACATGATTTTTGGAGGATCTTCTTCATACGAGTCGAGCGTCATCTCAAGGCCATGGGCGGGAGGTCAACCTCGTCGAATCTCCAAGCGTAATCAAGCACTCGAAGTGGTCGGACACCGCATTTCCTTCAAAAAAGACGATCGCACCATCCCATCGACTTGGCCGGTAGGTTCCCCATCATCGTTGAACCAACTATTAATAATTGTCGGGTTAATCGGGTCTTAGTGGATGGGGTAGTTCCTTGAATATATTATTTGTAGGAGCTTTAGAAGAAATGCAGTCCCCATGTCAAAGGTGAAACACATGAAATATGCTTTTCATGGCATAGTTCCGGTTCTACCGCTAAACCGATAGGACAAGTTTCCTTCTGGTGACGTTTGGAAAACGACAATTTCGAGCAGAGAAGATCCCGCTTGATGTAGTAAACTTGAATCCGCGCCAACGGAATCCTCGATCGACCAAAGATTAGCAAAATTCTTGATAGCCACGCATTACGGTTATCAAAGTTTGAAAATGCCGGGCGAAGGAGTCATCACAATTCGAGGAGATCGAAAAATGGCTTACGTATGCGATCGAAATCCTTTGCCTTTGGTTGATGAACTTCCGACCGAGAGGTTAATCCGTCTCCCATGCGGTCAAGCACTCGAAGCCAAAGATGACGCCCAAACCATCCGACTGCACCAAGGAGGTACTACTCGACAAAAGCGCTTCTCGACAAATCAAGTCGTCACATGGGTCAGACAACCAGATCCAACCGCGCAAAGATTCTCGGTGGGCAAGACTCGACCCTAAATAGGAAGAGTCGCTCGTCTCCTTCCTCCGAGCAAATCAAGACGTGTTTGCTTGGCAAGCGTCCGATATGCCCGAGTCCCGGAGGTGATCGAGCAGGCTTGCTCTCGGCTTGATAAAAACCGATCAAGCGAAACTACGACGTTTTGCACCCGATCGGAAGGAAGCAATCCAATGGAGATTGACAAGCTTCTCGGCGGGATTTATTCGTGAAGTCAACCACCCACAAGGGCTTGCTAATCTGTAATGGTTAGGAAAAATAATGGGAAATGGCGAATGTGTATCGACTTTACAGATCTTAATAAAGCTTGTCCGAAGGATGACTTTCCCTTCCCGCATTGATCAACTAGTAGACTCTACTTACAGGTGCGAGTTACTAAGTTTTTTAGATGCGTATTCGTGGTACCACCAGTTAGTATGTGTAAAGAAGATGAGGAGAAAACTTCCTTCATCACCCCATATGGTACTTCTTCGTTATATTAAGATGCCATTTGGTCTCAAAAATCTTTGGTGCAACTTTTCAAAGGTTGATGCAAAAACTTTTAGTCCACAAATCGGTTGGAATCTAGAAGCTTATGTTGTGATCCGTCAGAAAGACCAACGTATTTGGCGACCACATTCCCGACTTACAAGAAACCTTTAACAACTTGAGAAGACATAACCTCAAGTTAAATCCTAAAAGTGTGTGTTCGAGTTTCTGCTGAAAACCGCTTGGTTTCCTAGTTTCGCTAGAGGTATTGAAGCTAATCCGGCAAAATTGCGCCATCGACGGATCGCCCTCCGACCACGAAGAAGGAAGTCCAAAACTAATCGGTCAGATGGCGTTAAGTCGCTTCATAGCAAGATTAGGGAAAAAGGATTACCTTTCTTTAAACTTCTTCTAAACATGGGAGTTTCGAGTGGACTAAAGAGGCAAACGATGCCTTTGAGGAACTCAAAAGTACCTTCGAGTACCTCGTCTTAGTTTCTCGAGAGATCGGAGAAACATTGCTAATTTACGTGGCGGCAACACCACGCATATCGGCGGTGTCTTGGTTGTAGAAAGGAATAATATCCAACGACCGGTCTATTACGTGGCGAAGTCTTACATGGACCAAAGGAAAGATACCCACAGTACAAAAGTTGCTCTATGGCCTCCTTATGTCTTCAAGGAAGCTAAGGCACTACTTTCGTGCCCACAAAGTGGTCGTACCTACCGGATATCCCTTGGTCAAGTCCTTGAAACAGGAATCATCGGATTTAATAGCCAAATGGGCGGTCGAGCTAGGGCGTTCGATCTCCATTTTATTTCACGAACAACAATAAAGTCGAGCAATAGCGAAATTCATTGCGAATGGACAAACCTCGAACCCACCCAAGGACCCGAAAGTACGAACACCACGACGAGTGGACAATGTATTCACGGTTCCTTGATGTTACAAGGATCGGGTGGAGTGGTCTTGATATCCCCATCTTGGCGAACACATCAAGTCGCCATCGGTTAAATTTTCTTGCCACCAATAATGTGGCGAGAATATGAAGGTTTATTGGCGGGACTCGAGCGGCTCGTTAAGCTCGGATTATGATTACTAGTGAAAGCGATTCTCAACTAGTAGCAAATCAAGTGGGAAAGAGTATCAATGCTCGAGTACCAAGATGTCATCTTATCCGCGGAAGTACGAAAACTTGAAAAGCACTTCTTGGTTTTCAGATCCAACATATTCCTAGAAAGGAAAACTTTCGGCGGAACCGGTTAGCACGGATGGCCTCCACGAGGTCGACCGTCCCGCCGGAGTTTTTCTCGAGCAACTCAATTCACCCTCGGTAGTTGAGCCTTCCGAGAACATACATGATTCTTTGCAAGTTGAACAAACTAATCAAGGAAACATGGATGCTCCACGTGTCGTTGACGATTGGCGCCGCCACGATCACGGTAGAGACTGGATGACATCGATCTACAATTATCTTCAGCATGACACAATTCCAGAAGATGATGTAGAGGCTGATCGTATAGCACGAAAAGCCAAATCATACACTCTAATCGAACGTATCTTGTATAAACGAGGATCTCATGGAGTGTTGATGAGATGCATATCTCAAGCGGATGGCATTAGATTGCTAACCAAATCCATGAAGGCGTCGTGGAGCACACCATTCCTCTGAGAACCACAGTCGGTAAAGCCTTCCTAAGCAAGGCTATTCTCGCCAACGCCTTCATGATGCAAAAGAGCTTGTGACGAAGTGTGTACAATGTCAGTTTCATAGTCGACAAGTACATCAGCCAGCACAAGCCTTACAAACAATTCCTCTTTCTTGGCCTTTTGCAACCTGGGGACTGGACATTCTGGGACCTTTCCCAAGAGCACCCGGGGGCTTCGAATTCCTTTTCGTCATGATTGACACGTTTACAAAATGGATTGAAGCCGAGCCAGTTGTTAAAATAACAAGCGAGGCGCTAAGAGATTTCTCTTGAAAAATGTGATCACGCGATTTGGTGTACCCGACAGTATCATCACAGACAATGGTTCCCGCTTCTCCGGCGAATAATTTCGTGAGTTCTGCGATGAACTTAGTGTCAAAATTCATTTTGCTTCACATTGCACATCCATGCAGAGCAACGGAGCGATTGAGCGGGCTAATGGTATCCTTATGCGGGATCAAGCGCCGAGTATTCACCGATTAATCAAGCGGTCAGCGCTTGGTTAAAGAACTTCCTCTACGTGTTATGGGCGTTCGAACCCTTACGACCGATCGTGCGGCCGGTGAAACTCCATTCTTTTTGGTTTATGGTCTTTGAAGCCATGCTTCCTCCGAACTCAAAATTGGCTCTGCTTTCGGCCGAATCGATCGTTTTGACGAAAATGATCGAGAATGAGCGACGACTTCGGCGACGTCGATTTCCTTGAAACAGCGAAACCAAGCCCTTATGTACGATCGGCGGTCTACCAACAAGCCATGCGAAGGTACCATAGTCGTAAGGTGCGACCTCATGACCTTCAGTAGGTGATCCGGTTCTCGAAAAAATTGAGCCAAACAAATCGCAATAAACTTTCTCCTAAATGGGAAGGTCCTTACACTATGGTCGAAGTAACCCCACCGAGTTCCGTCTGTTGGCTATGTCGATGGGCAAATTTTGTCAAATTCTTGGAACATCGATCAATTCGCGTAAGTTCTATGTTTAATTTTCATTCTTTCATTTCTTTCAATTTCAATTTCATTAAATTCATTAATTAATTAAGAAGTGCAACCTTGCTTATATATATACACCTACATTACGTGGCTTATTATTGTTAGTCCGGTGGGAGAAGACATTTTTCTCTCGATATCCTTTATAAGGATCTCGATACTCTATGGTCCTAGTCGTGAGCATTTTTTCAAATGATTCCCACGCGACTACACTTTTTTTTTTTAAGAAAATGAGTAATCGAGCACCACACAACTACCTATCTCATGAATGATATGCTTACGATTTTGAAGATTATGCTTCATTATTTCACGATTCGGTCTATTCTTGTCGCTCTTGGTGGGACACGGAAAGCCTCCTAGTCGAAGTCTCTCCTTTTTCGCGACGTGGTCACCTTGCTGGAAGGAGCTTCCTAGCGACGGTTCTTTTCTTCGATCCTCGCTACGATCGGATCTGAAATTTGAACACGTTTCAAGAAATGTGTCGTATGCCTTCGTGTCTTAGCATTAGTTCCACAGTTATGGGACAATAGATATAAACAAAGTTCACTTATAATTTGTTGCATACATATTTGCATTTCTTCTTATGTCAAGTTTGACAAAGTCTTTTTCCGACCATATATAGTGTTTTTGATTGGTATTTCCATTATGACAAACAAAGATCTATAACTAGTCGAAATCATCTGTTAGTCCGACCACATTTGATTTCCTAATCTTTAGAACGATCGCTTTTGTCTTACATGTCCAAACATACCTTCAAAAACTCACATACATGGTTATGACCTCTTTTTATTCTCTTTCTTGGCTCACCGCTTGTACGATGAACGTTCTTCTACTATCAAGCGTTCGGGGCTAGGAAATATCTGAGAATTTTAAAAAGTCAAACAGGATAAACAAAAGCTTTGTCAATGACATAAAAGGTAAGTTTTCATAGATATTCAAATATTTTTACACTTGCAGAACCTACTCTAAGAAATATTCCCGCCTAACTCTCGCTTGTCGGAGATTCGACCTCCATCTCCTCTACAACTATATCTCCGAGTGGCTGAGTTCTTCCATGAACTTGGTCGCCTCCTCAGTGGGCGATTGAAGTCATCTTTAACAGCTTGGAGATCAATGGAGGGTCGGAAGCTTTCGGTTTTGCCAAAGCAAAACTAACTCCACTGCAACACCTGCTTTTAGGGCACAGGCATAATTCGTCCGAGTAGTTTTGACGAACTTTAAGATCCCCTAGAAGTTGACCCAAATAGTTCATTTTCTCTATTGGATCTCTTAAGATAGGCACGCTTGATCCTCGATCCCAAATCAAAGATCATCTTGTTCAAAGTATGAATCTTTTCATCAATATTTTGAGCAAGAGCTACCTCCTTATCTGCTCAAATTTGAGTTTTTTTTACTCTGTTTAGCATTTATGCTTGCTCTGCAAAAACAAATCGCTTAATGAACACAAGCATCATTGAAGGAAAATCAAGTTTACGACATATTACCTTTATTTGTTTTGCTAAGTGTTTCATATTTGGTCGTTGCTTGACGATCAACTAGTCCTTAGTGAACTTGCTTGACAAATAAATGATCGGTCCTTAGCTTTTATTTCTTCTTCAAGAAAAGTGTCTTGGCTTTCTCGACCACAACCTCCTCTTTTATTTTCTCCAGATCTATCGAATGCGATAAGGAGAATAATTGTAGAGGAGCAAAGTATTGAAGAAGAAACAAGTTTAAAAGGAAAAGTTCTTACTTTCCAACTCGGAGTGCTTTTGCTCCAAGTCCTTAACTTCATTTGGGTCGATCCTCCGATCACAAAGAAAGTTCTCGACCAAATGCTACACAATTAGCATTCTCTTTCTTAAGTTCCTTATAAACTTTGTAAAAAGAGTTATGTAATCGGTCGTAGAATACTTACCGAATTGCTCGGTCATTATAACCGGCAAAAATCAAATCGAGGTGCATCTTGAGCCGAGTATCCGATACTTTCGCCACGCCTCATCAAGCTCCTTATCCTCGATGAATCGGGACGAAAAGGAACTTGTTAGGTTGGGAAGGGTTATCGGCGATGATCGAACTGTTGAGACCTCTCGAGGCATCTACCTCCACGTAGGGGTTTCAATCACCAAAGGATCCAACTCGGCCGTTGCCCTTGTCACCGCCGGGGCTTCTTCGACCACTACTTCCTCGGGAACTTTGTCCCGAGAAGTGCTCTGATCGAGAACTTCCACAGTGCGAGTCCTCGGGAAGAACACAGTGGAAATGACCGGAACACCAGAAGACCTATGCAAACCAAAGATGGGAAGTTCAAAATATCAAATCATCAAGGAATTATTAAAGATACATACTTATACGATCGCTTTCATTTGTACATACCTTGTTAATTTCCGGATTTGACTCAAAAGCGCCAGAGAGAAATCGTGCCGCTAGCCTTCCTTTTCTTCTCTTCCAATTTTGTCGGTTACGGACCAAACGGGTTTGTTGGAACCCTCATCCTCCAACAAGATGTCGGAAGCTATGTCCTCGACCGGTTCGTCAAGGTCCACATTCCCGACTATCCGGGTGGAGGGAGTGGTTTCTTCAATCTCCAGATCGCTTGTTTCATAGAATAACCGTAAGGTCGTGCACGACCACTCTGAGTCTCTGACCTCCTTGATTACATTCTCGGGCCTTGAGCTTATCCACCTAAATCAAAGAACAAATTTGATTAGGTGAAGAAATCCTTTATCTAAAAAATTTTTCGTACATATATGACTCCAAAATGTTCTATTACCTCGAGGATTCATCTCCTTCAAGTGCCTCGAGGCACGACTCGGTCGGAACCAAGGTGGGGCGTTGATCCTCACCAGATTGTATGATTCGCAATCCGATCCGATTGCAAATATAGAAACACGATTGGAGATCTGGTGGAATATATGTATATACATGGTAAAAGGAATTTAATAAATTACCTTAAGCCTTGCAGTCTCCTTCAATAGGAGTTGCGGCTAAGATCTTGGGGCATTCAGCCTTTTCTCCAAGCTCCCCCTCACAGATCAGCCTGACTCGTTCTCTAACTTCCCCAGGGGTAAGAACTTTAACAGAAGGAAGAATAGACAGATTTTAAGGTAATACATTTATCAAATCAAAATACCGATCGGAATTTATCTCAAAGACTTACCACCTTCTGAGGTAGCTTCATCACGATCAAGGCACCAGAGTAGGGAATGAGTCCGGAGCTTCAATGGGCTAATCTGGCGAAGGGTAAAATCCTTCACCACATGCCACGAAGTCAAGCCCCTGACTCGCAAGTCGTAGATGGCATCCGCCCATCTCTTGACTATCCCTGTCTTCTTTACGGTTTCCTTCCACTTGGAGTTTTCACTTGCTCTAGTTCCGGCGAAGTAGAGGCCATCGTCTTTCGTAACCGTCATGTAAAACCAGTACTTTTTCCATGACGACCACGAAGATTTCACGTACATGAAGATGTACTCATCGGCCTTCCCGTCATGAAGACGCAATGTGCATTCCCCAGGAGCTGCCTCAGATTTTGCCGCAGATTTTCCCATCACCATGCGGTAGAAATAACTAAAGAGCTTCAAGTTCGGTTGTATTCCCAGGTATGCCTCGCACAAATATCTGAAAATACTAATATTTGCGATCGAATTTAATAAATTCACCAATTCCACCCGTAATGTTCAAGAACGCGAGGAGGAATTTGTGTACCGAGTCTCGGCCCACATTCGATGTAGGCAAGAAAACAGGATTTCGCCATCTTCACGGCTCGGAAAATGCTCTCTAATCGCGGTCTCCAATTAATCGATTCCTATCTGGGAGCATTCCTATCTTCTTCAAGGCCTCGAGTTTTTCTTGCCCAATTCAAGGCAACCACTTTGTAATCTGCTCGACATGGCGAAAATCCTCAAGAATGAGTAGCAAAAGTTGGAGACTTTGTGGTCGGAAGAACGAGAAAAGACTCGGAGGATTTCTTGGCGAGAAGCTAAAGGATCGAAGGGGATTACGGAAGCATAAAAATTCTAAGAGCCCAAATGAGAGGAGATCTTATAACCTTCCGATACTTTGAAGGATTTCTACAAAAGTCCAAGCCGACAAAAAGCTTCTTTTTGTTCAAGCGAGACGAGGAACTCTTCGTTTCCCAAGGCAAGTTCTCAACTTTAAAGTGAACACGAGACCACTTTCAGATACCACGACATTAAATGGGTTCCGCCTGATCTGATTTCATCGGGAAAAGGTATATACACGACCGAGTTCATTTAAAGTTCGGGGCTAGCCGACGAGGATTAAAACATCTATGTATTATTTTAATATATAATAAAAGACCATACGTCTTCATGGTCGTAACCCTAAGACCGACGACCTCCACAGGTCGTTAGTATTCGAGGTTACTTAATGGGTACCACAGCCTGATGAGGCTTTGTGCCTAATCCCGACCGTGATAACCGCTCATAAAATTCTTGAATCGGTATTTCTTATCGTATGATGAATGGAACACGTGTTATCGTTCCAAACCATGCGATGGTACAACCCCGAGACACCGACTATTAACCACCCTACGGTTAAGCTTTTCACAAGCAATCGCAAGGAAGTTAGCACATTGCTAACTTCTCTACCGTTCAAACCAATCGTAACGCTTCACCGAGGACGTCTTCTCCGAGAGTAATCGCCACCTCTTGGAAGTTATTTAAAGGTGAAGCACAAGAGACAACAACAGAGACAAGAAGGGAGGCGATAGGCGACACACAAAACAAGGCCAAGGCAAAGATATGCACGAAGCCTAAGCGGTGGAATTAGAAGCTAGATAATCAGCCTTAGACTCATATTCTAAGTCTGATTGCCCGGTTAAGCATTCCTCCATTCAGTGTAATTCAGGGTAGTACTTAGCCACATCTTGTAAATCCAGTTCATATCAATAAAGAGCGACCCCATTCCATTCCGGGATATTCCACGTCATTTTCCTCGTTTATTTTCAGAAGATCGGCGATTCGATCGTCGACAAACACCCCGTAGCGGTTTGGACCGGTGGTTTTGCTGACGTGGCCAAATTCGGCCAACTCAGCACGCTGAGTGGCAGTCTACGTGGCAGTGGAGCCATAAAATTGCTGCCAGGTCACTTTCTTCCCCATTCTTCTCTCCATTTCTCCACTCTCGGTTCTTGGCGGCACCTCGTCCCGTCGACGCCTCGCGGCTCCTCGACGGCACCTTCCTCACGCAAGCTGCATACGCCACCGTCGCCCCAGGGATCTCGCGTCTTCTTTGGAGAAGATCCGCCGCATCGACGACGCCGAAAGCGCATCCGCTTCGGCCGACCCGTCGGCGGCACCTCGATAATGTGCTCGGGGCGAGCCCGAGGCGTGGTGTGCATCCACTCGACCCTCCTCACCATCGATGCCGACCTCGAAGCAATCAAGTCCAGGATCCATGAGGCCTACAACCTCCCATGCGATGACGGTGGCGGGGACCAAGACGATTCCCCAGCGCCCTCGTCGGCCACCAGCATGCTGATGACCAAGAAGATGGGGGAGATCCGACGTAGCCTGCAGATGTGCCACCTCGGGCTCGCCGTGGTGACCGATGCTCGGTCCATCTTGCCGGACCAAGTCCGCGTGTTGCCTTTTCTTTAGCGACGATAATGACGCCATCGCCGCCCTCACTAACTCTCCCGCTGGCCCGTCGCTGCGCTGCGTCTTTGCGACGATTGGGTGGAGAAGCCCTTGCGGAGCGTAACAGAGGAGGCATAGAGTGCGCGGCCGACGGCGGTGGGGACGGGGAGGTCGCGGGGGAGCCGTTGCCTGTGCCGACGACATGAGGATCTTGGGAGGCAGCTATTGGGATGGAGGTGGCGGCGTTGGGGTCAGAATGGCCGTCAAGCAGGCCAGGCGGTGGCTTGAGTGGCCGGATCTTGCCTAATCTCGTCAGGTAGAGCTGGAGGGGTTCATGGTGGCGGCGCGCCGGCGCCAGATGGCGAGATGGCGAGGAAAGCGACGGGGAGTTGGGGAGGAGGAGGAGGAGCACGCGCTTCCCTGCGGATGTGGAGGTGGGTCGCGAGGCAGGCCACGGAGAGGAGACGAGGCACGGGAGGTCAAGACGGCAGAGGGAGGCCGGGCGAGGAGGAGACGAGGCGGAGGAGGTCCACCATGCTTGGCTAGTTCTCTTGCATCGCCACCTTTGTTTGTCCATATGAATATATATATATATATATATATATATATATATATATATATATATATATATATATATATATATATATATATATATATATATATATATATTAAAAGCAAATTTTCAAATGATATTTAAATGACAAAATTGACATATAAACATGTAATTTCTTCATGTCATGTAAGTGTATATACATGATAATATACTTGAGAACAACTATATCACAGATAGTTCCATAATGGAACCGTCCATGATGACGGTTCCATAATAGAACTGTCTGTGATAAGTCTCTTTATTAGTAGGAACCCGGCCGCTAGGGTTTGCGCCTGCCCTAACTCGTCACTCCCCAGCGCACTTACTCTCGTCCGTTCCCCTCCCCACCTCGACGCCGCTGCCCGACCCCGTCGTCGTCGTCGCCCTTCTTCCCGTCGCCGTTGTGACACCACTCTGCACTGCACAAGACACTTGTATGATAGGAGTGTCTTATGCAGTGTTAGAGTCATGCCACAACTACGGTGATGCCGCCACTTGCACCTACTGCTTGCCTGCGTCCATGGCTTGGTTCTCCAGCATGGCCCGCGCCTGCTCGACCTCCTACGCTCGGGCCCTAGCCCCCCTGGCTTTGCTTTCCCCATTCTCCCTCTATTCTCCTCTCTATTAACTTAATGTCTTTTGTTGAGTTTGATTTTTATGCTTGAGCCTTAAGTTGTGTCCTAATGTTTGTGTGATTTATGCAAGGTGAAGGAGATGGATGAGGTTGTCTTTGGTGGTGGGGTCACCACTTGTGGTTCTTGTTTATCTTGAGGTATCACCCTACCTTACTCCCTCTCTGTCTCTACCCCCTTGCTCTGTGATGAAAATGGCTAGTGCTCTGTGATGGATGCCGAGGGCTACTACTGGTGTGGTGGGTTTGGACACCCTTGGTCTTGCTGTTGAACTGCTCAATAATGTTAATAGTCTTATACTGAAATTGAATTGATAATTAGTTTATATCAATAGCCCCCTTGCTCTGTGATGTAATGATGTTAATAGTCTTATGCTGAAATTGAATTGATAATTAGTTCATATTAATAGTCCCTTGCTCTGTGATGTAAACCGATGGCTATTGGTGTATGTGCATTACATGCATCTTGCTTAGTTCATCTTTGTGGGTTGATTGATAAAAATGAATGGGGCAAAATAGTGGGTTTGGTTAATGCTCTCTGATGGATACTGAGGGTTATTGATGCCGGTTCTTAGTGCTTGGTTGGCTTACATGGGATCGATGTGGTTCGGATGGGCTAATTTGTAACTGTGTTCATGCTAGTCAAGTTCTCCTCCCTTGCGTTCAGTGCACGATCGTCCTACCATTCTATTCTGATCTCTTCTCTATAAAGCCTCAAGCGGCGATTTGCTTGTGTCTTTAAAACCAACTTCATACATACATACATACATACATACATATATATATATATATATATATATATATATATATATATATATATATATATATATATATATATATATATATATATATATATATATAAACCACTTTCGGGGTGAGGAGGATGATGAGAGTTGTCATGGGCAACCCCTCATCGAGCCTGCAAGTTCAAGAAATACAGCTGCAAGGAGAGCGCGTAAACATACAATTACCTGGATTGTTGTCGATAGGTAATTGGACTTGACATCAATGAATGGTTGGTTACCGATGGAAGTGGATTCATGTATTAGCAACCAACCATTCCTTGATGTCAAGTCCAATTACCTATCGATGATATCCAGGTAATTGTATGTCCACGCGCTCTCCTTGCAGCCATACTTCTTGAACTTGCAGGTTCGATGAGAGGCGTAGCAGCTGTCTCATCCTCCTCACGACCCCCCGAAAATGGTTGGGGACTAAAAACGATATATATATATGCAATACTTTATAAACCCAAAACGGACACATAATGATTTGCAGTTTTTGTGAGAGTAAGAACAATTAATTAGAACATAGACTTAAGTCGTAAACAAGAAAAAAGTAGACAAATTTGTGCAATTTAACACAAACAATCCATAAGGCTCCAACTATTTAGCTCAACTAATTTCTTACAAAAAGATCATATTACTCAATCGTGATTCATGTTTTCCGACAGTTTCTTGCTTTCTTTTAGTAACGATCTAAAACTTAACGACAAGATGTCACATAACCAAATGCTAGAAAGTCTACGTGTAAACCCACCTAACGCGTAGTCAGTATGACTCCATCCAAGTGTTAGATTTGTTAGGGTGCGAACACGGGCGAACACGCAATGATCACGCGTAGTCTGTATGACTCATCCACTGTTAGATTTGTTAACACACAATGAACGTACGAAGAATTAAAAAAGAATGAGCTTCAGCGTCCCTAATATATTGATGATAGTTAATATACTTGCCCCCCTATACGATGGCCGTCCTGCCGTAACAGACGACAGCTTTTACTCCAGTCTCCCGTGCTCATGAGACCGAGCATGCTCCATGCTCATCATCATTCTCCCATATCCTCAGGCTCCTGATCTAGATCATCTGTATCACAGTAGAGACACCGCACGAACACTGTTTTGTGAGGTGTGAACAGTGCACTGCAGTATGGTAGGAAAATACTGCAGCAACAGTGTTGCATAGATTTTTCTGTAGCAAAATCACTATAGCAACAGCACTATAGCAATTGATCTAGACATTCTATTTTCAATCGAATAGTGTAGATTGTTCATGCATGACATTGAAGATCCTCTGCATTAAATACTTCAATGCAGAGCATCCCAATCCCACACCATGGATGCTATTTTTTTCCCCACCGGTTTATGTATGCATGTCTTGTTGTGGAGACCAACCAAAGGAAAAGGGTGTACTAGTCTCTAGCTCAAAGACGTGGTGTAGTCCTGGGAATTTTTTTTTTTGATTTGGCCCTGTAGCGCCACGTAATTGCAAAAATGATTCCTCTTGCACTGTATTTTCACATCTAGACCCCATATGAGCGTGGAAGCGAGGGGTGGCTGACGCGTCTCCCCTTCTGCGCTCGTCGGCGCGGAGCAGCGGCCGCGAATCCCAGCCGGCGGCGTGGATGATGGGATCAGCCACCTTCCACGGTGGATGAGCGCGGAAGGGGCGGCGACATCCTGCGGTGGCCGAGTGCAGATGGGTGGCCACATACCGTGGAAAGAGGTAGGGGTTTAAGCGGATTGCAGCGGCTGGCGATTAGGGTTTTCAGCAGATTGGCGACGATTAGGGTTTTCAGCGCGCTGGCGATTAGGGTTTTCAGCAGATTGGCAGCGATTAGGGTTTCCAACGGGACGGGATTAGGGTTTCCAGCAGGATGGTTAGAGTTTCCAGTGGTCTAGGATTTCGTTCCGGTTAGCGCTTTTATGAATACGAAATTTTTTCAATCATTTCAGTTAGGGTTTCAACAGGCACTGATATTTGTTAAAAAACATTATTAAGAAATATGGGTACGGAGGTTTATATATTAGGGTTTCCTTTTCTCCAAAATCAGGGTTTCGTCACGGTTGCAGCGCTGTTTGTAGTAATTTCAAAATGTAGCAAATGAGTTTAGAAAATTATGAAACTTTTTGTGGAGCCTCCCGTCACAGTGTTGTTGCTTCTGTCATTTTTCTATTATTTAATTCGTTCAGAGAAAGGGTGATTAATAAGCATATCAGATGAGGTATAACCCTGAGGATGTCGTCCAAGCAAACTTTGTCTGCTGAAACACTTGTTGTACTATTGGAGTCTCTCCTCGATGAAGTTGTTTGAATGTATACGCGTATATAGCCAGGCAGTCGATGAAGTACTTTATGAAGCTTATACAAAATATGATTGAAGGGGCTGAGAACGCTCGTTGTGATTATGAAGATGCCCTAAAAAATGGAGTCTCTCCTCGATGAAGTCGTCTGGATGTATACACTTATATAGGCAGGTAGTCGATGAAGTACTTTATGAAGCTTATACAGAATATGATTGAAGAGGCTGAGAACGCTCGTTGTGATTATGAAGATGCCCTAAAACATGAAGGATTCGATCTCGGTGCGAATGGTTCTTTCTGAGATTCCACTAAAAGAGGCATACTTGCAATATAGGCTTGCTTTCATGGCTTAGCGGAGACACGGAACCAGAACTACATTAGAGTCCGTGGACAGAAGCACGTTACACGTAGTCACATGGCATGATGGTTCGGCTAATTGCTTTAGTCATCCTCGCTACTACTACGGTACACTGTGACACAAGCATCCGGACCATGTAAGTATACATGCCTTTAGGGGATAGTAAAAAACATGACGGGTAGGACGAGGGACTACTACGGAATGACCTGACCTACTGCGTGGACTGGGGCCATTTTTCCTTCCTTGCTAGCTCGGCGTTGAACTCCTCGCCGGCCTCTTTGGCCTTGGCCGCAATTTCCCTCTTTCTCTCGCGCTCCCTCTCGCAAGCCTCGCGCTCCCTACGCCTGCACACCTCCAGATGAGCTTGCGTCTCCCGACGTATGCGGTCGTTGTGCTTGTCGTTGCGGCGTTGCTCCTCTAGGATCTCGCGGTCTCTTTGTTTATGCCATTGGTCCATGTCGAGAGACCATTGGTCATGTGGGTGGATCTCGTGGTCGATCCACTTGCAGTAGCCACATAGCGGATTCGGGGACTACAGGTGGACGGGAGAGGTTGTTAGTGCGTACTTTGAAAGAGAAATAATATGGGAACACACTGTAACTGGTCCTTACCGGCTGATGATAGCTGCTCGTGTCCCGACATCAGTCGGGATAGTCACCGGGGTAGTTCGTGCAACCCCAGTAACGCATGCCCAGGCTAGGGGGTGCTTGGACTTGAAGAACTTGCATCTGTCCCTGCACCAACAGAGGGGCAGCATCTCCTCCTCGGGCGGGTGTTACGGCGAACACTCGGTTGGAACGTTTGGCATGGGGTTGCTGCTGCGGGGGGCGGGGTTGCTGCTATGAGGGGCTTTATTACGAAGGCGTGCCATGTAGGCATGCATCTCTTGTTCGACCCGGGCCCTAGTAGCCCTTGCTCGGTCATCCTCCTCCCCAGCAGCCCTTGATAGTTCGCAGATCTGGTCCCATTGCCTCTGCCTGTCGTCCATCCCGGCGTGGTGAAGGAAGCTCTAGTGTAGTATTGGGTTTGGTTGTGTAGTGCTGGGTTTGGTTGTGTAGTGTTGTGTAGTGTTGGGTTTGGTTCAATCCCCTTTTATAAGCCCCAGGGTTGACATAGTGTGATTAATTTCATACAGAGTCCTGTCTTTTAGTTCTGAAAAGCTGAGGAGGTAGAGTGTTGTCATGTCGATCTGAAAAGCTGGCGAGGCATAGTGTTGTCACGTCTTACTTTGTAGAGAGAAGTCATGTCTTGTTTTGCAGAGTGCTGTCTTATCGGTCTGAAAAGCTAGCGAGGCAGAGTGTTGTCACGTCTTTCTTTGCAGAGTCTTGTCTTTTCGGTCTGAAAAGCTGGCGGTGGGCTACGTGAGTTTACCGTAGCGTGCAATGGGAAGATTGAATTAAGTATGTTACAGTGTACCTGTGTATGTGGCTGTGCGGACGATAATGTTCTGGGGCAATTGGTGCCAAAATAGTGCACAGTACTTGCTCCGAACGACTACCCGAACCACGGGTTGCTCTCATGGACCACCTTATTGCTGCCCGGCGCCGTGTCGAACGTGGGCAATGCCTCGCTCGTATTTGGGCGAAGTCGAGGCCGCTATCTGAAGTCCGGTCTTGTGTCCCCCCCCCGGTGACGACGGGGGCGGTATCAGAGTGCTATCACATCGCAAGTGCTGAAAAAACAAACAAAAGTGAGATGTACGTTACAAATAAGGGCACGTGCAAACAATTAGGAGAACAAATCGTAATTGACATACCGCTTACTGGCCGTAGCGTGGAGGAAGAGTGATGGTAGCTAGGTCATTGCCAGTCGACATACGTCGCGACGGTGGTGCGGAGGGAGGTCTTGAGGCGGTCTTGAGGCGATGGGGAAGGAGGTTGTTCTCGGTGTCCGCATCATCGTCACCGAGCTACGTCGTTGTGCCGACCACAAGTCATGGTCCTGATTGCCGCTGCCGAGTCATCATAGCCGCGTTCAACCATATCTAGGAACTGAGAGGAGGTCTGGTCCTCCCGTCGTGACCCCGAGCGACCTCGGTGTTGATACTCAAGGCGGTCTAGCGCAAGAAACCGAGAATAAGTTAGACATGTTTCCCGTGCAAAAAAACTACGAAGAATATTTTACCGTCTCGTTTTAGCGTGCCGCCCGACGAGTGTTAGGACCTGCTCGTACAGTAGCGTCCTGCATGACCTCCGTAGGGCGCTCTGGCGGCGCACCAGTAAAGCTGATCCTGGTGCGCGGAACGTACCATGTTAAGTACGCAGTGTGTGTCTCAATGTTGTACGGTCGTGCCTCCTGCACGACGTCGATCATCGCCCTCTCGGCCCATAGCGTCGTCCACGGTAGTTGTGTCTCCCTCCAGTCGTCGCTCTTCCGCCCTTGCCTCGTTTGCCTGCAGGTAATGTGGACGTTAAGCAATCGAAAAAAGAGATGCAGCCAATAGATAAACCAAGTAACAACATACCTGTGGGCCTTCGCTACAAGAGGTTGTCGGTGGCACCTGCTGGTAAAGCCCGAACTGTCTCATGACCCGCTGTGGTGAGTACGGCTCGACCATATCGGAGAACACTAGATGGCAAGTCGTCATCCAGTATGCGTAGTCCTGACTGCACTGAGAGGACAAGCCGTACGGGGCCGTCTCCACAATGAACTGTGTAGACCATGGGAACCATACGACCTCCACCTCGTGTAGAGTCTCGAACTGGTTGTGGAACTCAGGGTAGACGCGCCTCGGCCTCTCCCTAGCCCACCCTAGCCAAGCACGTGTCCAGCGAGTGCCCATTGTGAGCCCCTCAACGGGGTCGGCGCCATCTCCGTCACCGTAAAACTCGGGGATGTGTTAGAAAGGGTGCACGGTCGTGCGGAAGTACGGGCGGCCAATCGGGAAGTGCTCCCGCGGCCACAACTGCAAGAGGATGTAGCATACTGCGAGGACTAGCTCCCCGGCCGTACTGCGCTGTGAGGCATCACACAAGCCTCGGTACGTGGCGCAAAGCACTGCAGAGCCCCAACTATACCGCGGCACCTTGTCGGGCCAGGCGTCCACCAACGCCCCAGCAAGATGGATGTAGCTAGGGTGCACCCAATCTCCCTGAGTCGTAGGAAACAAGATCCACCCAAAGAGGAAGAGCAGGTACGCAAGGAAGTGTGTCCGTACGACTTGCTGGGTCGCGTGCACAGGGCAGGCCATGTATCATCGTAGCTAGGAATATGGCACACTTGATATGTTCTCTAGGATCAGGTCATCGAACCTCTTAGCCATCCACACCTTCCAGTCTGGTCGCCTGGGAGGTGGCACTACTGCATGACCCCGTAGTGGTAGTCCTGTAAGCATAGTGACGTCCTACAGAGTAACGGTCATCTCCCCCCACCGGAAGTGGAAGGTGTGCGTCTCCGGTCTCCAACGGTCCATGAGCGCGGACAACAGTGGCGCGTCAAACTGAAACGTGTGCTCCAGGTCCAACAGGCGGGCAATGGGCAAAAGCCCGATGTCCCGTAGTAGTGGGACGTACTGCTAGTCCAAAGGCCAGTGCTCTCTGGGACTTCTGAGGACAAAGCTCGGAGGACCCACGCCGGATGACCACACGTGGCATCGGTGTCCCCGATCCCACCGTGGGTCGAGCATCTCGTACGATACGTCGTCTGCAGGCTGCGCCATCTCCTGAGGTACGTACAACAACAAGTTAGTGTGTAAATAAAACATGACGTACAAATAAGTAAATGAAAGCGAAACATATACCATACATACACAATAGACAAATGACAAGAACCATTGTCTGACACATTCCAACATATAGAACACGATATGACAACAGCCATTGTCCGACACATTCCAACACATACAACACGATAATGCCTAACGCATTACAACAAACATATAGCATACAACATATAGAACACATTATGACAACAGCCATTGTCCAACACATTCCAACACGTACAACACGATAATGCCTAACGCATTACAACAAACATATAGCATACATACATAGGCGATGAAACTTAAGCGCACGGTGCGTTGTTTGACTCAGGCCTGTTAGGGCAGGTGGCGAACGAGTGGCCAATCATCTTGCAGAGTCTGCATCTCGGGTGCCTAGCCCGTTGCCCACGCTGGCTATCATCCATGTCGTTACGGATGCGGCGAGACTGTCGTCTTCCACGGCCGGCCTGCTTGAGTGCGTCGTTTGGCACCCACTTCATGTGCCCAGGCCAGAGGTCCCTGTAATGCATGTCCAGCCTGTACGAATTGAACTCGGCACTCTAAGTGCCGTACATGTGGTGAATGTCATAGAACTCAGAGACGTATTGCATCGAGGACTGGCGCCACACTACGCACGCCGCGTATACATGGGAGCAGGGCTTGTGAAGAAGATGCGGCTTATTGCAGGTGTGCTTCCCAATCGATCGAGCAGACTTGTTTGCGATCACCCCTAGTGTGACCTGTCACATACTTCTGCCTCAGACGAATCTCAAACTTCTTCCTGATGCCATCCGTGGTCCTAACAATGTGCAAATGAGCCTTTTCGATCTTCTTGTCCATGTAGGCCTGCACCACCTCCGAAAATGGCTTGCCTTCGTCCATATGCTTTGTTAGACCAGGAGGTGTTTTGGTCATGTTATTTGATGATGAACACAATGTCAATAGAGAGTCTTAGTCTTGGTGTTTCAGAAAGAATACATTGTTTTTTGGACATGCTTGTGATCTTAGGTGTTGACATGCTTTGTAATAGCTTTTGAGTGCCTTTGATTTATGTGGAAATCAGCCTTTGTCGGGTTTTGCGGTAGTAGTACAAGCATTGTGGCATGCAGACTACCGTCGGTCAGATAAATCGCAAATCGTGTGTGCGCATTACCGCAAGTCACTTAGGTCCCGAGTGTGATAGCGAACCGTCGATCTTGATCGAGCGGCTCATATTGAGGAAGAACGTTGACCGTCCGAAAGTAACAGTTGTATTAGCCTTTGGATTGAAATCAGACGGTGGTTATCGAGAGGGACGTTCGGACTTTGAACAGTACTCCAGATCCAATGGTCTTGACACGCGGTCCGATCGACCAAGTCAATCTAGAGCATCCACGTGGCAAGGCATGTGTTTCTGAGTCTTTTGCTGCGTTCGGTTGAGCGGCGATTGCTAGAAACGGCGGTAGTACCGCGACTCAGTAATACCATTTTTTGATGGCAGTTGCAAAATTCCAGAGAAGGTGTTTTTGAGAGTTTTAAACTCAAGTGAAAAACGGTAGTACCGCAGTCATGGAGTGGTACGACCGCAGTTCGGTATTTTCGTTTTTTACACGGCGGTTTGAAAATTCCAGAAGACATGTTTTTCGGATACTTGGATTTCATTGGAAAGCGGTTGTAAGACCCGGGATTAACGTCCCAAATCCTCTGTGCATTTCTGAACTAGTCCCATGATCAGTAGCTAGTTCACACAGTTAAACAAATATGGTAACATCCATAAATCGCATAACTTTATTAATAATCAACGAGTTTGTTACAACAGGGCTTACAAGCCAACAATAAAATAAACACAATGAAGACGAAGATGTAGTAGAGTCCAGTTAATCTGCCACAGGCAATCGACTGGGGAAGCGGCCTAGTTGTCGAGATCCACACCGGTGGCAAAGTCCTTCTCCTCTGAAATTGTTTGCATTAAGTAAGAATGAGCACAACTACCGTGCTCGCAAGTTACACCGTCAAATAATGTAATGACATGCATATATGGATATCTCAAAGGAAAGCTTAATATGGTTGAATTTGCATAAAACAAAGATTTTCGTAAATACTTGTACTAAGTTCCAAAGCAGTTTACACAATAACTAAAATTCATTTTCTAAATCAATTTTATAGTCGATAACATTCACACATGAATGGTGAAGGATACCCTCCTATCACATGGCTTCCCCCAATTCCCATTTAAATAAACCAGTTGATAAAGTCTTTTGAAATCAAAATCCAAGTCTAACTTTGAGTGGCTTTGCTAGCATGTCCATGATCATGACGCGCTATTCAATAGTTTTACACTCTGCAGAGGTTGTACACTTTACCCACAAGACACGAATTCTCTAGTTTATCCGGCATATATCTATGCCACCGCCACTACCTTAGGTAAGCGGTCCTAGAGCACGTGCCAAGGCCTTTACAATGCGCCATTCCACCGCAGCTCCTCGCTAAGGTTTCGCCCCATTGAATAGAAATCACAGAGTTCCTAGCCCCTCTTGCGCCGGTGGGAACAATAGTCATGAAAGACTTTGTCAAAAGAAATGGCCATGAAAGACCGCCCACGCACAAACAGATCAACCGCGATGGAACTTTACAAATTAATTAGCTGTGTCCTCGCCCCATTCTCGAGGACATGTGGTTGTACGGTGAGGCATAGCCCATTATAGGCATAGCAAAGGAACGCCTCGAGGCGGTCCTCAAGCTCGACTTGGGCGACTTTCCACAAAACCCATGGGCCTCGATCATGGAAATGACTTCGATCCGTGCATTAACATGCACCATCCAAACAACCATTTCGCCCAAGTACAAACCATAATTTTATTTTATTTTTCTCAGATTCATTTACGACAAAACTTCCATGACAAACCAATGCCATAGATTCTTAAACAATATTTGATTTTTGGCTGAAAGTTTCCCAAATCAAACATTTTTGGGTCTAAGCATTGCTAAGCATAATCTTTCTCAAAATGCTCTAGTTCATACTATTGTATCAACTAGATTTTATCTAGGGTGAGGGTTAAATGTCCAAGACTTGTCAAGAACGAGATCAGTATGTAAACCATCAGTATTGTGATAATCCAATCTTCAGCAATCCAATATCCATTAGTCCAATCTACACCATATAGGTCTATTTCTATGATCCAACTTCAATTGATCCAAATATTTAACTATACTCTAATTTTCTAATCCGATATCTATCAATCCATTATTCCTTAATAAATTATTTTCTACTAATTCAATATCAATCCAATGACTATGTAATCCTATAATCAATTTTTAGATAATCGATATCTAATGACAATCTATTTCTAGAATCCAACATCAATAATTCAAGATTTGACTATAGTATCCGCTCTATCATCCATTCTTTATTAATCCAACATCAACAACAATCTACCTCTAAAATCCGATATCCAATAATTATTTATTTCTATAATCCAACCATAATAATCATGTATTTCTAATAATCCAACATCATTCAATCCAATATCCAATAATCCAATAATAATCTATGTCTATGATTGACATCTAATATCCAACAATCATATAACTCTAATAATACCACAATCCGATCATTAATAACAATCTATTTCCATAATCCAATACCAATAATCACCTATTTCGTAATTCAACATGTGTTATCTATTAACAATCTTTCTCTAACTTCACACATCCATGTACAATCTCCTTTTATTATCCAAACCCATCAAATTCTAACTTCAAAAATATGTTGCATTCGATAAAATTATCCATACCACCTCTCTTGACAATAATTAGACATACAAAGGCATTGGGAATAACTATAAAGCTTAAAACAGAATTTAAATTACTTGAATGTAAATAAGCATGCAGTAATAATTTAAAACAGAATTATATAATTTTAAATAATAGGTGCAAATATGATCAAGAATGTAACTTGCCTTGCTTAATGGATTATTCTCAAACGGCGTTGAAATCCGATTAGTCGAAGTCGCTAAATCTATACGCGTAAACGATCCGAATTCAAATAATATTCAAATAAAATCCAAATAAAAATCCAAAAATTACAAAATAAATACTGAAAGTAGATAATGAATTTAGATGAATTTAGGAGAAAGAACCGTTGATTTGGAGTTCAGATGACAACGAATCTAAATTGTAGAAGTTTAAATAAAAAAATAAAAAAAATGTATGTGCTTGCATGGCACTGTAGCTTACCATGCAACGTGAATAGTAACCAAGTGCATGGAGAAATGGCGACGCCGGGCGAGAGGAAAGGGGTGGCGGCCGGCGAAGCACAAAAATGGAATCCCGGGAACTAGACGGACCCAATGGTGGTGGTCGCGTCATCGGCGGAGGTCCGGTGCTACGGCGGCGCGCAAAATAGTGTCGGATGAATAGTAGCACCGATGAGCCGGGGGTGTTTCAGGGAAAAGGAAGGGAGCACTGCGTAGAGCGTTGCGAGGCGAAGCCAACGACGTGGACGGTGTCGTCGGGGAATCAACGACGGCACCGGAAACGACGATAGAATGTGATTGGGCCGTTTGCGGAAAATTTTTGCTGGTGGCGAGATTGAGGGCCGAATTCCAAGGATATGTAGAGGAAGCCGAGGGGCACGCGGCGACATAGTCGGCTCGGGAAATGAGTGACCGAGGAGAGAGAACGGAGGAGAGATATGTTGGAAATGCATTGTTCACTTTCTTTTCTCTACAGCAAGGGAAAGAAAATGGCTATGCATCCAAACAAGAACAAGATCAGTAAGCAGCCGATCATGAACAAAACTCAAGGATGGACTAGATGATTATGGCACTGTGCATGCAACGTGAACAGAAGCTTTGTTTGGGCAAAAACTCAGCGCCATGCAATGGAATCATTCCAAATGAGAGCATCATTGAAGTGTAAGAGCCTGGCATGTATGATCCAGGAACTACAGGTGCAGGCGGCCTCCCCATTTGCCAATTTGCAAGAGGAGCATATAGACGAGGGGGAGGTACAGATGATGACTGTAATGGTGGATATATTCCAGGGGTTACCGGAACACCACAGAAGAGCATGGTGCATCCTGGAGGAAGGTGGCGGCCATGGAGGGTGGTTCTCTGGTGAGGGGGAGGTGAGCGAGGTTGGTGTTGACTCAGTGGAGCTGCTCGCAGCAATCGTGAAGCCGGACTCCCACTGCTTTGACGGAAAATGCTCACCGGAGTTCAAGGGGAGGGAGAAGTAGTACCGGGTTCTAGAGCTCTTGGGAGAGGAGATGCAGGCGAGGAATGGGGAGTGGGTGAATTTGCGGTGTCGAGGAGCTCCTTTTATAGGGCAAGGGAAGGCCAGGAGTTTGAGGGGGCAGCTGTTACATGCCGGAGAGAACGGCGGTGCAAATGCAACATTAAAGCATTTAAAGTGGAAAATGATGGCTGCAGTGGAGGCGGTAAGGAAGTGGGGCATTATTTCTCTTGAATGCGCAAGGAAACGGTGAAGAAACGGAAGCTTTAAAGAGCTTGTGATGGCTTTAATGGAGGTTGGGCTGTGCGCATGTGTTCACTGGACCACAAGAAGAAAAGGGAGGGAAGGGCAAGGGAAGGTGGCGTGGTGGCGCGGGGAGTGGCGGCCGGAGGTGGGGTCGGCCATGGAGGCAGCTCGAAGATGGTCGGCCATGAGTTTGCTTCACGGGAGAAAAACCCAAACAGAGAAGATGAAAAATGGCTGGAGGAAGAAGAAGATAGGAAAGAGGGAATAAATGGAATTAAAGTTGGTATGTGTTAATTGAAAGCAAAAGGGGCAAGTGGCTAGCACATGCATGTTAAGACTTTGCACGGGAGTGTGCAGCTCCTTGGAGCAGTCCCGGGATGGGTGACCGATGGGAAGTTTTTTTTTTTATTAATTTTCGAAATTAATTCAGATTACACAACAAGTCAAAATAGATTTTTAGTAGATAACAAATAGAGTCCAAAAATTCTAAAAAAATTCTCAAAAATTTCTAGAATTATTTTGAACTTAATAAAAATCATTCCAACTTAAATGGTAATAGTTTTTGCACATAATTTATTTTGGCTTTAAAATAATTAGGGAAAAGCTTTTAAAAATTCCAGAAAATTATTTAAATTTTTACTTTTCAACTTTAACTTAAATTAAACTTCAAAACTTTAATAAATTTCATTTTTGACTTTTAAAACTTCAGAAATTCCAATAAAGCAATCAAACTCTTTCAAATTTCGTAAAATCCAATAAAATAATAATTTTAATTAATTTTAAATTGGTAATGTAACTTTGAAATTTACATGTAGTCTGCTAGACTTTGGGGCTGATACAATCAGAGATCGAGTATCCGTAGTTTTAACTCTGATGAGTACCGCAAAATGGTATGACTGCAAGGTTGCGGTATGGATTTTCCAGAGAGCTTGTTTTGGGAGAGTTTTGTATGACTTTGAGGATCGGTAGTACCGGTGTGTTTTGAGAGGTCCGACCGCTGGGCGGTAGTACCGGCCCTAACATGGAGGTATGACCGATTGTGTTCTGTTTGTCCGCCACTTTAGGAATTGGCTAATGATGAGGTTAATTCCATGAGCTTTAGTATGTTGCATGATGCATGATAGTGTTTATGCGTGTGAGTAAGCTAATGTGTGGTCAAGTTGGAGAACTTGTGCCAGGATTCGTGTTCTTTGATCTTTGCATGTGTAGGTTGAGCGTGGAGACAATCATGGTCAGTTACGAGGAGGACCCGGACTAGGATGGGGAGATCTGAGGTCTAAGAGGTCGTGGATGTCACGAGTTGATTGGGGTTGCACTGGAACACGTGGAGATCAAAGGGTTGCTGTTGCGTGGAGGAGCTCCAGGAGCTGGAGTCCTGGAGGCTTACTTCACGTGATGAATATATGGAAGGAGTTCCATATCTGGAGTCTTAGAGATGATGAAAACCCATGTTAGGAAAGGGTTTCGGGTCCCTTGATTCACGGATGAAAAAGAGTCCGTGTCCATGTCATTGTGGTACATGTTCAGGACTCTAGGGTATAAATAGATGAGGGGTTAGGTGCTAACCCCACGGCTTGAGAGGTGTCTTTCTGTAGCTTTTTGAGAGAGCTTTGTGAGGTCTTCGTGGGAGGCTTTTAGGGGTGCTTGAAGAGCACTTTGTAGATGTAACAAAGTTTGGGCAATCTCATGATGATTTATTCTATATTGTTTCAAGAGCATAGCTTTGTCCCTGTTGTGCGTGAAAGATCTCAAGGAGGTCTTCTAGAGATCTTCAAGGAGGTCTTCGGGAGGTCCTTAAGGTAATCCAGAAGAGGTCCTTGGAAAGGTCCTCTAGGTAGTTCTCGTGGTGATTCTTGAAGAGGTCTTCAAAGGAGTTTCCCAAGGAGATCGTGAGAGGCTCTATGCACAGAACTACGGTTTGAATTGGAGGTCTAATTGCTACAATCATTCACCCCCCTCTGATTGTCATTGTCGATCCTACATGCTTCTTCGCCATCATGGCTCTGTTGATGAAGTACCCCACGGTACGGTTCCAGCTCTCCTCAACAATTGTAGTGATCGGGAGGGATTGGACACCCTTCAGGACACCGTTGTACACCTCCGACATGTTGGTCGTCATGATTCCGTACCGTGCACCATCGGTGTCATGCAGCGGAGACCATTTCTCTAAGTCAGGTGCGTGTGAGTTTACCCACTGTGTAAACTCCCCAACTCTGACAGAGCCTACTATTGCTGCCCCTGCCTCCGTGTCCTGGGAATTCCTTACATGCTTGCTAGTATCCTCATCCAACTGTCTCCACACGGCGTCGAACTTCCTCCTTTGGTTCTGCATTCATAGCTTCTTGAAGGTCTTCATCAGGTCCTTGTTTCGGAACCTTGTGTGGAAGTTTGCCGCGAGATGCCTCATGCACCATTGATTCGTCAGGTCGTTCCACTGGAAGGGAGGCTGTGTCCCATTTTGCATCGTGGCAAACGTGGACAGCAACCCAGCATTGCGGTCCTAGATGACGCACACACCTGGGCGATCTTGAACCACTGCCCGCTTTACGTTTGTAAGGAACCACAACCAACTATCCGTGTTCTCACTCTCAACAATCGCGAAGGCCACGGGGAGCAACTGGTCGTTCGTGTCGGTTGCTACCGTGGTGAGGATGGTGCCCTTGTACTTGCTAGTAAGGAAGGTGCCGTCCATCGACAGCACAGGACGACCGTACTTGAACCCTCCGCTCGCCTGGGGGAAGGCCCAGAATACCCTGTCAAGGATAAAACAATTCGGCCCCTTCGTCGGATGCACCCGGTCCAGCTTGTCAATGTATGTCCTCGGATTCGACTCTGCAATTTGATGGAGCATTCTTGGGACAAAGTCGTAGGCCTCTTCGTATGTGCCGAACATACGCTCTAGGACCTTCTGTTTCGCCTGCCATACCTTGCTGTAGCTAACTGGGAAGCCCACAGTATTGACAACATCTACTAAAAGTAGCTTCGGCGAGACAGATACATCAGCTACGACGAGGTGGCTTATCAGCTCTGCAATATATGAGGACGTCAGGTTGCGGTGCCTACAAAGTGGCTCTGCAAGCTCGCATGTGTGATCCTTTAGCACCGTTATGCGAAAGTTCGTGGCGGCACTCCTGAACTGCTGCGCACGAACCTTGCCAGGGCAAGATCCATCCACATACTTGACGACGTAGGTGTCAGGGTTGGACTTGTGCACCTGATACGTCCGGCTAATGTTGACGGCATATCTAGCAATGGCCTGCTGGGCAGCGCTCTTGTTGGGGAAGCGCTGCCCTAAGAGCAGAGTATCTTCATTGAACCCCCACTCCGCCTCCTCTGGCTGTGGCAGAACCAGGGATGTCGCTACGATGTCGTCCAATCTAGACGAGACATACACAACATCGGTGGTCACAACACCACCAACTAGACCTCCTGTAGCAACTTCTCCATCAGGCTTCTCTCCAGAACTAGCTATATCCGCAGCCGCCTCCTCGCTTTCAACCTGCTCGGCAAGGTATTCGTGGCAGTCAATACGGGCTGCCCACTACCTTTCCACGCCTTCGTTCGGCTCGAAAGCCTTCGCACGCCTCCTCAAGTCTCCATCACCCACTTCCTCGCCCACATCTCCGCCAACAGCAGCGTTTGCATCAACTCCACCAGAGCCACCCATGGCGGATGATTCCGTCCTCTCCACAAACTGGACATACACCATCGGCCTGGCGTATATTGCAGCAGCGGGGTTGCACACAACCTCCATGTAGTTGGTCCACGAAGCGTCACTGCTCACCTTGATAAGTTGCCAAAAGGTCTGACCTTCACCACCCACCACCGAGGCATACAATGCCTTGATGCGTAACTTCTTCCTTCTGGTGTCCCGATCGAACGTGGAATGCACACACCTCCTTAGCTCGCATGGACTCATGTCCTTTAGGCCTGGTGCCCGGATCTGTGTCTAGTCACAATTTGATGGGTTCGCTCCGTACGGCCCATCGCGTACGAGACCATCGCCCTAGAACACGAACAAATTTTGAATCGACATGTTCAGGGAAGACGGCGTTGGGTTCTACACGCAAAACGACAAATATAAATAAATAAATACACTTGACTACGTGATGTTAGTATCAAGAAACCATGTGATGTTAGTATCAAATAACAGATTGGATTAATTTTGCTCCTACTAATTCACATTTAGTTCAGTATTACAGGATTCAATTCTATATATGGAGTTGTAAATAAAAACACAGGACTTAAATGGGTAATCAAGTAACAAAAATTATTAATATATTTTGCAGTTTGGCTATGTGACTTCTTCTGCTCTTGATTAATCTTTCCTAAATGTATTTCATACTTCTATTTCAATACTAAATAATATCCCAATAGGTCGAATGGTTTGCATAACTACACAACGTTATTTTATTTTTTCAAAAAACAATTCAAATAATTCGTATATTTACATGGTTTCAAAATAGAGATTTTTCGCCCTAAAAAATATGCTACCAACCGATAATACACGACATCGATAACTACAAACATAGTGATATCTCATGCATTAAACCTTTCTATACATGTGTCTTAGTCTTGCTCTACCTATTTAGATTAGCTTCCCATCAGACAATACAATGCATGTGCCTACAAGCTCTACCTCTTCTATTCCACATAACATCAACTATCTATGCCATAGTTACAGACTGTCTGTTACTCACATTAGGCCTTTCTATACTCATTCTCTACATTCTCGAGCGGTTCACTTGTTTCACCATTAGGGCAATAATGCACACTGTCCTCGGTTCTAATAATTTATCAATTAACATGATTTCTACTGTACGAAGGACTACTATATTTATGTGCTAATTAACTAACAATGATATCCATATAAACTAAACATTTACGTCAACTAAGCATGGTTACTTAACACATTCTACACAATCAAGAAGCCATTATGGTAATAAAAAAAAATAACTACGCTACTTGCATGTGTATTTACGTAATAATGGCATGACCACTAAGCTAATTACATGCTAATCAACTAGCTAAAAATAAAACACATGTCCATGAAAAATACCTTTTCTTGACGCTCGCAAGCCGATCTACAACTTATACGATTGCAAAACCTCCAGATTCAAATTGAAAACCTCCCAAAATGCTACTCAAATCACCTTCTTTTTCTCCTCTCGATCGCTCCTTCATCGCTGGAAGAAATGGAAATGAAGAATGAATGAAGCGATGACGCTCAACTGCTTTCTTATCTCCACCAGTCTTTGTGGATGCTCGAGAGTAGGCGACGCAGCGCAGGGGCTGGCAGGCGGTGCGGAGCCTTGACGCAGCGTGGCGTGCTTTCGCGGCATGGCGATCCGCGATGCGTGCGGCGGCGAAGCGGCGAGGCAGCGCGAGTACGCAGCGCACGCGATGGCTCGCTCGCTCTGCGCTTCGCCCACCGTGGAAGGATGGCAAGCTCCCGCGCTCGGTGACCGCGGAAGGTCGCCGACCCCGCCACGTCCCGCGCCAATCGTTTGCTTCCGCGATAGCACGGCTTGCCGCGGTGGCAGGTCCCTTACTGCGCTCAGCGAGCGCGGAAGGTGACACGCGTCAGCTACACGGCGATTCTGCGCTCGTACGGGGTCTACTTTTGCAAATACGGTGGTAGGGGGGGTCATTTTTGCAATTACGTGGCGATACAGGGCCAAATCAAAAAAAAATTCTAGTCCTGGTGGCAGGTGCAAAGAGCATATCTGAGGGATCCAGATCTTCTTGTTATGCTATTAGTACTCTGACATATCACTGTAGTAACAGTTGAGAAATTACCATCCAATTTTACTGTCGCAAAATACTGTAGCGATTGATCTCACCTTCGCTTTTCAATCAGACGGTGGAGATCGCTCTGAATTTTTGTGTGACGAGGATCTAATAATCTTAATTTAATTATTCATCTGTAATTCTTATTATAGATAGCAATATCTTTATATTACCCATAAATATACCCCTTACCGTTTGTAAAGGAGGAGCTTGGTCGAGTGGTCGTAAGTCCTACAATGACTACCCCCTAGTCGTAAACCTCTTCTACGACTAGTCTCTAGTCATAAGCTTTTCTATGACTAGCCCTAGGTTGTGAGCCTTATCTATGAGCAACTTGTGGTCATAAGTATATCCATAACCTAGTCGGTTATGACTACCCTATATCGATGGAGTCAACAGACATGTAGGCCCAGTCGGTTAGGAAGTCTTATTCGTCGTGTTTTACACATAGGGTATTTAATATACGTTGTTATTCTCTGTGAATAACTGCATGAATCACCTCTGTCTCTGACAGTAATTGCCTGGCGACATGGGGGTGCCACGTCCTTAACGACAACCACCATCAAGCGGTTTATCATTTGGAACGTTGAGGCACCTCTTCACTCGGAGGAACTGCCACCTCTTCATACGCTATATAAAGGCTGAAGTCAGAAGGCAGAGGGACGGATCAATCAAGAGATCAATCTGTAGCACAAAACATTAGGTTTTAGTATTCCTCTTGATTGTAAAACAGTACACTCAATACACTAGCACAGGAGTAGGGTTGTTATTCTCTCTGAAGAATGTCTGAACCTGTATAAAATTTATGTGTCATTCACTGCGTGGTTTTATCTCCAGAAGTTCCCCCGAATCAAACAATTATACGTAAGATCGGTTCTAAATCACCGACACCGTGCATTGTAACATCTCTACATTGAGAGTACTAATGGAAAGAATCCCTCTCCATATTTGAGATATTTGGCTAGACTAGTCTGGATTGCTTGTCTTGTCTGTACAGTCATTAATCTTTTCTTTTTTTTTCTTATGCAAATATGTAACACTTAATTAGTCTCTACATTAGTACAATACCAGTAGCTCTCGTGCTTTGTTCATTCGGAAGAAAATCCTGGCTTACATGCTCACATACGCATTGGAATAAACTCATTGATTTTAGTAATAGTTTTAAGATAAACATATGTAATTTCGAAGTAAACAACATTTCAAATAAAAAAAATGACCAAGACCTATTTGCATAAATTAATATGGCACATTGCACCATCGCTACTCAATTTCTGCATCTGCCCAACAACTGTATAGTTGGTTACCTTGAATCAAGATGTGTATATGTTGTGCTAGTATGAGGACAAACATTGAAACCACATGAGTTTGGCGGCATATCTCCTGCACATGCATACATCTGTGAACATATGGACATAATGCATCTGGGCCCTCCATCGTGAAATCGGTGGCCAGGGCGAGCGACGGCAATCCCACCATCTCACTTGACGCCACAATTGCAAAACCGCCCTCGCATTCTTCCACCCGCCTCCCTCCCACTCGACTGCGTTCCTCCCCTCCCGAGCACCGCGCTAGGGTTTGGAGGGACGCAGCTGCGCCGCGCCACCGCTCCATACACCGTCTCCCCCTCCTGAGCACTGCCTCCCCCGCCGAGTCTCCGTGGCGCCTCCACCGTGCGCCCCTCTTGTGCCGCGCCCCCTCTGCCCAGCGACTCCTCCCCATTCCCAAATCTGAGGCAGGGTTAGGGTTAGGGAGAGAGGCGAGCCGCCCATGGCCAGCACCGCCGCTATGGCGATGCCCCTCGTAGCCCCTGGCCATCCCGCCGCCTCCCCTATGGCCATCCCCGGCGAACACGATTGGAGAAGAAGAAGCCACACGCAGAGGTGCACTCCGAGTCATCGATGTGTGCTTCATGTGGGCTACCACTTGCTCCATGCTAAAGATTTGGTCGATTTCTTTTTGTTTTCTGGAGGCAAGAAGATTGGCAAGTTCCCCTGTATTAGTTTGCATTTGTATGAACTAAGATTTTGTTGTATGAATATGAATGGAAGCTGGCTACATGAGTCATTGACCTGATGCTTCCACCATGATGCTTTTCTGTTGTATCAGGAAGAATTGCTGCAGCCACCATGATGCTTCCATTTTTGCAAGTGTATAATGGAGCTAAATTAGATGCCACCATGATGCTTCTATCCATTACGTTAGACAAGTTACAGTTGTAACATTTTATAGTTCATCACATTTGTACAACAGGTTGTACCATTTACTAATATCTGAATAACATTAACATTTTTATGTGGGAACCATTATGGCAATCTAGTTTCTTAGCATTGCTAATTGCTGTTCTGTGCAACCGGGCCTGATATTGTAGCATTCTAGAGTCATGGACATGTAACACTGTTGGATCTAAAAGCAAAAATACAAGCTTTATATTCTACCTAGACATACCCAAACAGAACAAGGAGCTTGTAGTTTTGACACCTTGTGTATATGACATTGATACAAATGCTAGTCATGGTGGAAACCATTTCTATATTAAGAGGCGCAGTGAGGAATTCTACAACTCCGAATTGGTTGCTTGCCCATTGGTATGCATACTGGAAACACAAGGATATTTCACAGTTGCTCAATATAACTTTTTTCTTTGGAAGTTTTCTGATGAAAAAGAAGAGAAAGACACTGTTTGTACTAGAATTGCTTGTATGTAATTCACATCATGCATAGCCAGCTAATGAACCGGGACCCCACTGCTTTTTTTTCTAACTTGTGGGCACAAGCCAGAAAAGATGAAGGTAGAAAGCATATTCTGATGTGCCCACTGAAGGTAGAAAGGTTCAGGACAATGATTCAATATACTTCTTGTGAAAAGCTTGGGTTAGTAATGTGTTTTTTTGCTCTGCAAGATCAAATTGTCGCGTGCATCTATATGTGTTCATTCTCAGGTTCAGAGAAAAGTGACATTCTCTTTAACCTTCAGTTCAAAAGGTTTTTAGCATTCTTGACCTCAACAAAACCTGCCTAGTAATTTGACATTCTTAAGATTCATTCTGGAATACAAGAAGCTAATATAACCCCACAAGAAAAGTCCCCTCACAGATTCGCGAGTGAACAATATAGAAGTCATGCCATACAATCTAACAGGTAAAATGTCTCACGCATTTGAGTGCCATGCTCATAATATCAATTTCACAATCTCAATTTCAATCATCCATACATGGACAAGTTCATACTACCATTCTCATTCATACAACATTCTCATGTGAATGGAAGGAAGGGCCTCAATATGTTCCAATCAAAACATGATCAGAATCGGGAACACTCAAATTATAACAATAACAATTTCACAATATCTACTATTCCAAGTACACAATAACAATTTCAAATCTTCCAAGTCCTTTTTCATGTGCTGGTACAAGCTCCCAGTACACACTATTGCCAACAGAAGTAACCCAATACATGAGAACCAAATCGCCTCGATTCGATCTGATGTCGAGCTAGCGAGGACGAATGCTACGGGTCGAGATGGTCTTCGGATCGAACTGCAGCTTCGATCATTCGGTTCACCCAAAGGGACAATCTGATGATCGAGCTAGCAAAGGACGATGCTTCGGACTTGGTGAAATGGTCCTTCGGTCATTCGGTTCACCCAAAGGAGTTTGATACAGGCTCGTCTGAAAATCTCTTCGAGGTGCGTGGAAATAGAATGGAGTCATGTGACATGATTTGTAAGTACACAATGTGATGATGTTTAAATTACCTGAGAGACATCACTTTCCTCATCATGGACATATGTAATTATCCATCCATCATCTTCATCAATTCCATTTTTCTTTGCAACAAATTGAACTCCAGAGCAGAACTGTTTCTCTTGTAAATTATGGTACTCTACTGATATCAATTGTTTGTTTTCCTGGGTTTGTAAAGATACTTTAGTCCGTATTAACAAAAAAAAAAGAACTGATATTTTGTGTATTATTTACTAACCTTATCTTGCTTGTCAAAGTGTATCTTTGCTATCATCTTATACTTAAATAAGCCTGCAACATTAAACACAATAAGTCAATAACATGATGTGTGTGGTTAAAATGACAACAAGAACACTTGAAAAGAAATTCTATTTCAAAGATGTCGCGGTAAGTCTATTACTGCTTTCTTGGTTTCTCTTGAATCAACAACTTGAGCATATCCATACTTGTTCTGACCCTATAAAATTGTCATTTATAATATCCATACTTGTTCTGACCTCTATAAAATTGTCATTGATAACAACAAACATTAGGTTTACATGTACACAATATATTCGCCAGAACCTGCAACATGAGGATGGGGGCGCAATCGGCTTGGAGCGGCGCAAGGGGACTCGGTGCAAGGGAAGGGTGGGGGGTGTTGCTTACCTCGGGGCCGTCGGCGCAGGGAGGCTTGAGGCGGAGGGCAATCGGGCGCACGGCTTGGCAGCGCAGATGGGGTGGAGGGCCGTCGGCGTGGGGAGGCTCCGGCGAGGCGGCCGGGCAATGGCTTGATCGGCTTAGGCCAGCAGAGATGGGCACACAATGGCCGTCCAGCAGAGGCTCCGGGGTGGGGCGATCAAGCAGCAGAGACTCGGTGGGGGCGTGGCCGTCAAACCATCCTGTGAATGGGGCTCGTGGGAGGCAAGCAAGGACGGCCGCAGATGCAGGCGGCAGCGGCAGCGGCGGCGGCGCCCAACCCTAGCGCCCTTCTCCGAACGGGGCAGAGCTAGCCTCTGGTGTGGGGGCAGGTGAAGCGAACGAAGATACGCGTGCGCGGGGGGTTTTTTGGAAAGAAGCTGGAAGTGGGAGCGGGGAGCTACGCCGTTCATCATCAAATGGATGGACCGGATCTGATATGTGCATATGTGCACACATATGCCCATGTGCCTACGATAAGTCGCCCATGAGTTTAACACCATGGCTCCAAATAGACTTAGGTCTACCTGCATGCTGAATAAACCACGGCACCATGTACTAGTACCAACCTCGTTTGTGCTTTCGTCCTCGTTTCGTATAAAAGAGTTAACCTCGGGTTAAAATGCATTTGGCAACTTATGTTATATGTTGATGCAACTTTTACTCAACTAGCAAATTGAGACTAAATCCCAACACTTTCACGCATACCCCCTACACGGGCCACAATTAGGCTCAATTCATCATTCTATTTGCTCCGGGTCTCACATGAGTTGTTAATGGAATAGATACTAACCTCGGCATCTATTCCTATGTTTTTTCTTTTCCTGCGTTCCAAGCAGGCCCTAAACTAAGCCTAGCGACCTAATAGCTTTTATACCTCGGACACAACCCGGCGCTTCCCCTGTGAGCACGGCCAACTATGAGGGAGCAGGCCGCAGGCGTGTGGGCCAGTGAGCCTCCACGGCTCGGAAGCCCACCCGCAGTCCCATCCCCACTAGGCCATCAGCCCAGCTCGTTGGGTGCGTAGTCCCAAGGCGATCCCGTAAGCGCACCTGCCATGTACCTCCTCCGCCTAGGTTGCACGCGCGGGCTGCTCGTGAGCACAGCCGCATGACGGAGAAATGCCGAGTTTTTTTATAATACATTTTATAAAAAGAATTATAGAAATAAATAGTCATTTTTTTTACAAAATTAACCACTATCACGATTTCAATTGGTGATAAAAAACCCGTCGCCCCTTTATCGCCGATTCATATACCCCTCTAAATTAGAAGATTTAGTCCAATCAGCCTACTTTTGTAAAAAAAATAACTATTTCGGTCTGTGAAATGCCTACCTCGCTGCTTCTGCTCAGTTTAGCAATAACCAGATGCAACAGGCCCACCATAGCCAATGACGGAAACGCCCAGTCGCGCACACAGAGCAACGGCCTCGAACAAGCCTCCATCCCTCGAGTCGCAAGTCGGCAGGCAAGGCATTGCACTAGGCTGGTTCGACGCCGCGCAGTGGCGTATGCAGGACGAAAATAGAGGGGGTGCTAAGAGAGTACTAAGGGTGCGACAAGCGAAATCGGTGATTCAACCCACTCACGCCCCTATGATAGATCTGTCATTGGATATGGGTGCACGACACGTGGCTTTTCGTAGCAAAATCTCACGGTAGAGATACTATTTTATCATTCCATTCACCCACACTAGTTTACTATTTTGTTTGAAAAAACAGGGTAAATAAGCTAAAAAACTCATTACTTGCACTTACCAATGGCAGAACAGGTAGAGACAATACAAGAGTGGGTGAAGGGACAATTAGGCGTGCAGGGGTAGATTTGCACGAATTGAGCTTTTGAGCTTTTGGCCTCTGCCCGTGCTACTAGACACGCATTCCTTCTACGATCTTCTCTCTCTCTTTGCGTTGGGCCACAAGCACATTGTTGTTCCCTGGGAGTGCCTCTGCCTGGGCCAAGTCATGGGCAGTACTGAAAAGCTTACAGTGGCAAAGGTGACAACCAAAATATGTTTTTCTTTCTTCTTCATCTCCTGCAAACGGGTTGTTGGCTCAAGAAATCTGTCTTCCCTTTCTTGTGACACAGGAATCATCAACTCGGTCTTGGATCGGGACAATGAAGCTTCGGACCGGGGCGACCATGAGCTTTGTTTGGCGCGACGGCGAGCCGGTCTTGTACAGGCCCATTCTTGCCGCTCTTGCCTCCGCCATCGACGCATGAATACCCAGCGTGTTAGGTTATATATATTGTGCTTACATCAATTGTCTATTATTTCGCCACCTAGAATCTAAACCGACGTGGATAAAAAAAATAAAGAGAAAAATATATTATCTATAATTTCAGAGCCAAGCTGTATCACCGGAATCAATAAAATCATTAAAAGATTGTGTGATATACAAAGACAACTCATTGTGTGAACTATCTTTAGTGCTGTCTGCAGGTAATGTGGAGAGTTTCTATAGACATCAGTTGTTTGTACCATTGTACATACCCTTAGGGCATCTCCAATAGTTAAAGATAACTTTGTCTCTAATATATGCTATATCAGTGACGGACCCAGGATTAAAATTTAGGTTGGGCGGAATGAACTAATACTATTATCCGATAACAAAGCAAGGTATATATAATACATGTTGCAATCAATTTCAATAAAGCATATGACACTAAATGGATCTCAAAACTACAATCCGCATCATGTGAACATACAAAGACAGGACAAATGTAGAAAATGTACCTCATCAATGAAGTTTACAGAATAATTTGCCACCAAAATACCAAATTATTAAATTACCAGTAACAACCTGTCAAAAGTAGATGGATGGTGAGTATTCAGATTAATCCATCATAAATCATAAAAAAATATTGAACAAAACAAACAGAAAGACATACCATTAAAGTACTAATTACGTTTATGAGGCTGAGGCAATTTCATTCTCCGAGATTTCATAGCTTGAAATTGTTTCTTAATTTTATCATGATCAAGTCCTTTAAATATCTCCCGCTCGATGTAGCACACCATTAAGTCATTGAGCCACTTATCGGACGACAACACAATGGTAAAATAGCTCTTCAAATCTAGCAAATCATGTAATCAACCAATTACAATCTAATTCACACATCAACACATTCATTCATCAATAATCATTTATGCATTTATAAATTATAATCACTGTGAGTATCACACATGATACATTACAAATTCACAGTATTCACCATTCAGGCATTCACAATCCAATTCTTACCTTTTTCTTTCGACTTAGGAGGAGCCATCTTGAATCTTGATTTCTATTTTCTACCACTCTCGCATTCACAAATCACAATTCACAAGTCTCTGCATTCACAAATCACAACTTCACAGGTCAGTTGACAATCAAGTGACTCAACTCTCAAAAGGACCTGGCTGGCTGTCTCCCCTTCTACTCCCCTCACAGCCTCCCGGCCCTCCCCACTTCCCCAGTCCCCAGCTCACCTCACGCCTCGCCTCACCGCTCCTCTCCCTGCCGGCTGCCGCCACCTCCACCTGGTGCCACCTCCAGCCTGGCGCCGCCTCCAGCCCGGTGGAGCTCCTCCCGGCGCTATCTCCGGCCCGGTGCCGCGTGCTCTTGGTGCCGGCTGGAGCTCCTCCTGGCCACCCGCTCAGCTCCGGCTCTGGCTCCGGATGGAGGTCCTCCGGCGCCAGCCTCTGCTCCTCCTGCCTCCGCCTGCCACCTCCCGGGTGCTTGTGGCCCACTGTGTCTAGGTTTGTAGATTTCGAGTTTTGCAAATTGGATTGGGATTTGGGGGAAGAACCAACGAGGAGATGTAATGATGTAGATGGGCTTAGCTGGGCCGTGCATGGGCCGTAGGCCTTCTTTGGGCTGTGGCCTCCCGCCTCCTCCTCTGATGGCGCTGGTGGCTGGTGCTGGCTTCTGGCCGTCCGGGAAGAAGGCGCCCGGGACTAGGGGGGGTTGCCTGCGTCGGCTACCTCAGGCAGCCGCCCAGCCTTGCTCGATTGCTAGGGCTGCCCCTGTGCTATATCATCTTTAGAGACAACACCTTTAATAGATAGTCTCTAGCATACTCTCCAACATTTATATTTTATATTTTTCCTTTGAAACATGCCTACATGGTAACTAGAGTAGATTAATGTATCATATCTTGTTTCACGTGCACGACAATCTCTTCAGGAAGAGACGACATGTGTTCTCTCTTGTCCCCCTCTCTTTTACGTAGGATTTTATTGACGTAACATAACTAATATGCAATAATAAATACACAATTGAAGATACCCTTACGCGAACAAACTTTTTTTTATTAATTAACCTTTTTTTTAATTTTTTATTTTAAAGTTAATCCTCGGCGCACTTTATTTCCAAATTTGACCTCTTTGATCACGCCATCACCCATGGTGTGACAAAACAACGCTGTCACGCCACAGGATAAGTCCGCAGAATAGCACTTTTGGTCACACCGCTGGTCGTGGCGTGACCAAACAACGCTGTCACGCCACCACCCAGGGCGTGACAAGAACATACCCCAGCGTGACAGCGTTGTTTTGTCATGCCATGGGTGGTGGCATGACCAAAGAGGTCAGATTTGGAAATAAAATGTGCCGGAGGTTAACTTTAAAATAAAATTTTAAAAAAGATTATTTAATAAAAAATTCTACTGTAACAATGATCAATGACCACAGTAGCCATCCGACAAAGAAGAATGGTCGGGCACTCAATGACCATAAAAGCGACGGTCGCACAACGGCAAAAATCCCAGGTGCAACGGTTTTTCATATCTTAATTTGTCATTTCGGAGGGTAAATCGATCGAATAGACAATAGAGCTGGAGTAACAAATGGAAAAGAAGTATTCAAGAATATAACATGTGACCAAAATTATCACGAAATTAATGTCCCATAAAGTAATACATGAACATGATTAATGACATAATTCAACTCAAATCTAACATATAAATAAGCTTGTACTGTACATGCTTACCTTCAATCGTGGTGACGTTTCATCTGAACCGCACATACCTTGTACTCCATAGCACTAGCTCAAATAGAATGTTAGTGTAGAGAGTACGTGGTTTGGTCCTAGATCAGACGATAAACAATTGATATCATTGTTAAAGAGTCTGGGAAGTTAGTTTCTTTTTTTCTTTTTTTTTTTTTGCAAAAGTTGGTTTGCTGTTAGGAGTTGGGCAGTTTGATCGGCCATGGCCGGGTGGTGCAGGCTTAGGGTAAATAGTCACTAAACACTTGTGTGAGAGTGTTTGGGGATATATTTGCACTAGATGCCATTGAAAATAGAAACTTGATGCGAAACTAGATAGAGTTTAACTGAAAAATTCAAAGATGAGTGTTTTTTGGTTTTGGGAACAGGTCTGACTGGCCACTCCATGACGGCCAAATCTGAAGAATCTAGACCCATCATTATTTGTTAATGGAGCATTTTGGTAATTAATAAGAATCACTATGTGGGCTAATATTTTCATAAGTTGGTGAAATAGGTAGAGTTACATGATGATGAAGACAAATGATGGCTCAATTTGTTGAAGATCATCAAATCAAGTGTATAGCGTCATGTGTTGACACTCAAGTTAAGAACCTAACCTTGGAGAGAAGATGCAGATTACCATCCTAAAGCTCCAAGAAAATACGCAAGACAAAGGTATATCTAGCATAGGCTAAAGATTTATTTATGAGTCATTTTATCGGTCTCAGTGTTTGGTGTCGAGACCGGATTGCTAGTGTAGGACGCCGTACTATTAAGAGTGGTCTTGACTAGTAGCTTGAGTGTGTCATGTGTTGATAGCTCTTAGAGCTTGCTCTAGCTCTCCGTGGCATATTGTTAATATTTGCGAATGTGTTTTACAAATAGTTGAAGCTCTTGCATCATTTTTGTAGTATGTTACTTTAGTTTGCGAATGTATTTTGTAAATAATTTAAGTCCATGTATCTAATTCCTTTTGGCATGATTCTAAAAGTTGGCAAATGTGTTTTGTAACTTATTAAGAACCGTGCTTTCATCCTTTGTTTGAATCGCGTATCAATTAGCAAACGTGTTTTTGCAAATTTGAGTTGAAATGAAATGCAAAAATCACTTTTCAGCCTTCTAAGTCTGTGTCGGTCTAACCTAGCTCTGAGCTGGTCTAATGTTCTGGCGGTCTGACCGCCATGTGTTGGCTGATCTAACCGGCCCCACAGTCAGTTAGTCCGGTTAGCTTTTTCCAGATAAGCATGTTGCTCTGGTTGGCTTGGCTCCTCTTTGGAGTAGTCTGATCGCCCCCTTGGCGATCTGACCGGCCCTTGTGAGAGATGTTAGTCTGGTTGAGTGTCCAACGACTATTTTTTATAGTCGTTGGAGCTAGGGCAGTCTGACCAGTTATTGGTTGGCGGTCAAACCGGGATTTCCTGATTTTCTGTAGATTCTCCTGCAACAGCTAGTTTTCTTGTGTAGATATATAAATACCCCTTGTGGTCGATTGTGGGAGAATGTTGGGGCTATTTTCGTTCCCCTTGAGCAAAGAGGAAGCCCTCTCCTCTCTTTTGAGCATGTGTTGTGCTTAGTGAGCTTAGAGAGCAAAATCCTAGTGCATGTGTTGCATTGGGTATTGGATTTAGTATCTATCGAGCTTAGATACTTGATTCGTTCAAGTGAGCGTCTCCGACTTGTAACCCTTGGTGTTTGTCGACACCTATATGGTTTGGAGGAGTTGTGTCGGTGATCTTCTCAAAGAAGGTTGTGAGAAGATCCAGGTGGTTGTGAGTGGCTTGGTGCTTGCTATCTCCAGAGTGGAGGAAGAGCAACCCCAAGTGAATTCGAGGTGTAGGCTTAATTTGTGGAGTTGATCCAATTCGTTTGGGCTTATCTCAATGTGGACTAGGGGAAACCAGCAAGTTTTCGATCACTACGAGAAAATGTTCAAGTGTTCTTGTGGTTTGCTTTCTTGTGCTTTACTTTCTTGCAATTTACATTTGTAGAATTAAATTGCTTGCTTGTTTTCTTAGGATTGCAATTCTTGTCTTAGTCTTAGTTTGTTGGTGCACTTAGTCAATACTAGTTGATTTATGTTTTAAATTGTGTAAAACCGAATTGATTTACAATTCCGCATAAAACTCGGTTTTAGCCAAAAGAATTTTTAAACCACTTATTCACCACCCTCTAGTTGGTCTTCTCGATCTTACAAGATCGGTGCCCCGTTACCGGCGGACATGGTCAGACCGGCCAAGCGGTCAGACTGGCCAGTGGTTGACAATCAGACTGGACTGGTGGCGGCGATCTGTGTAACACCTTGGCTATACGGAAACCAAGATGTTACCCAAAAGACTAACATACAATAACAATACGGAATGATTTCAACCATCTTTCAAACAATAACATAAAATATCAATATCTAGTAGAATGGATATAAGAATTGAATCAGAATTCGTCAACCAATCAATCTCAAACATTCGACCCGATTGAGCCAATTATGATAATACTATCAAGGGTCTATGCGAAGATCACTAATCCATTACTAATCCAACCATATCATGAAACAAGATAATATCAACCAACAACCAAACATTCATTCATGGGTGACCTAATGCTAATAATCGGCGCTATCACAATTTATCATTTATCAACAAAAGTACATGATTTATCAATTGAGCACAAATCAACTTAAGAAGTCTTCTCTCTAACAACTAAGTTAAAGTAGTCCAACATTACTAAGCTCAGGCATATAATGATCAACAAGCAACATCTAAAGCATCACTGACCAATCCCTCTAAAATTCGGCAAAACCTCCTTTGTATAGGTGACTATACCAGAGATTCTAACATTCTAATATAGCATCAATTAATATTTTTAGTCATCCAATTTAAACTAATCATCACAGATCATCCCAAGTGAGCTAAACAACTAAAGCATTAATCAAGGGCATCCATTAGCAAATAGATACAACTCAAGCATCAAAGGTCCTCAAAATAATGAGGAATTAAGAACATAACTAAATCACCCATGAGCACAAATAAAACATCCACCACGAAGGATGGTCACAAAATGGAAACCAAAGCAATTATCAAGAGTATGAAATGTGGATAATTGGACTAGTTTATTCATTGTGGTTTGTATTTATGTGACGTGCACCATGTCTACCCCTTCTCATGCATGTCGCTGCATCGAGAGGTACCTAGCAAGCACAACACAACAAGTGTGAGTCCACGACTCAGCAAAGTGCAATAGCAATAAAGAATATAGCATCATAATCAGCCAAAGGGAATAAACAATTCCGTCATGAATACAGCACTATTTACCTCAAATCCATCTCTTATGACAGCGTCATAAGTAGTCAAAGGGATTAAGCTGTAACACCCCAGCCCAACATGAGCCTGGAATGCTACTAAATAAACATGATAACAAATTAAAACAAGGACATAATTCAAAATTTCGGCAGAACCTCCTTTGTATAGTTACCTATATCGGAGGTTCCAGCAGGTAGTTAAAAGATATTAAGATCATCCAAATTGCCATTTGATCAAGACATAATCAAAACTGACTATTCGTTATTATAACATCCATGGTAACTAAGCATCTAAGAAATAGATCATGAGCATCCAAACGTCTATTTATTATAGACTAATCCAATCAAGCAATAATCAATATAAGTACTCTAAATAGTTCATTCATCTCTTAGTTGGTTTTCCTTTCATTCTATGGTGGGTGGTTCATGTGGATGTGCAAGAAGTCCAATTTTTCCTTTCCCCCATGCATGCCGATCTCGTAAAAGTACCTAAAACACAACAAACAACAAGAGGTGAGTCCAAGACTCAGCAAATATAATAAATGGCATTAACAACATACAAGCATGTAAATCAGCAAATAAACTTCTCAAATCCACATATCAATCACCCTACACACATGCGCTATGCAATATGCTCAAAATGATCCTTTTCCTTCTCTTTCCCTTTTGCATTTTACCGGTAATGCAAAGTGTGCATCCGTCGATGCACACCCATGCCTGTGCCATCTGGCACAGGGACCATTGCCTATACTCCGTAAGTATGGGGACCAAAGCCCATGCTTTACAAGCATGGGGACCTTTAGCCCGTCATCAACATGACGGGGACCTCAAGAGTTGCTTGGTCATCACATGACCAAGTATTCAATAAGCCAACATGATGCATATGTATGAATTTCTCAAATTAATACAAACATGAATCCGCAACAACATTGCATATGAATATCCTATTCATACTACAAAGCTCATAAACATAGACTTCACAACTAGTAAACATCCAAGTTTAACACATAACTCATATCTCTCGCAACAATGCACAATACCAACTATGCTATCATCACAACTCATGAACACACAATTTCTCATAATATATATCAAACATTGCCATTCAACAATATATATTATAACCATCCTTATACTTGCCTTAACCACGAGAGAGTGAGGGACGCGCAGAAGGTGCTGCCCCCGGGACCGGTCCACCACCTGAGTAATAATTATAACGCACACTAAGATGGCAGTAGCGGATCAAAACAAAGTATACAACAACAATCACTAACTTGCAAGAGCGTCTAACTCGATCCCAACCCCAATTCCTACACGTCGATTTGTCCCCTCGGTGGACAGTCAACTTCTAAAATTCATATCTATTGTTACAGGAGTCCAATTAAGGTTTTCTTAGACTTTATGGAAAGGTAATTAAATTATCCAACTATGTCTAGTTGGTGAACCTCTCTGAATCTGCCTAATAATACCCCTACCAAGCCAGCTAATAAAACATCGATTTCCCGTCAGGCTCTCTGGACAGAGCACTAAAAATACCATAACTTTCAGTACGTGTGTCCAAATCCCGAGTTCTTGGGCTTTCTGAAAATCTGAGACAATGGTATACAACTTTGATTATATTGAGATTCTCTGATTTCCCCTTTAACTAATCGTTTCACCCAGATTACTAAAACCTGTCAGAACACCAATGATTCTGCAGAACAGTCCCACTAATAAAATCATAACTTCTGCCACAGGGGTCCAAATTATGTGTTCTAGTACTTCACGGAAAGATGGAGACGTCCTCTACAATATCCTAGGAGACGTCCAGGACTAATTCTACCGTTAAACACATCAAAACCTCGATTCTCTCTAATCTGTTCTGAGCAGCCCTAAATACCGACATCGCTAGAACGACTAATCAAACACCTAATAAAAGGAAAACGAAGGTTACCAGGGATGAGCTGCTGGAGATCACGAGCAGCCCGCGAACCCTTCCTCTTCCCTCCCTTCCTTCCTCCTTGCTCTCCTTTCTTGGCCGGCCAACACACGCGCAGACCTTCTCCTCACCTTCCTTGGACGACCAGCGGGAGGAGGACGAGCTTGCCGGCAGTGGGGGAGGCGCAGGGACCTGGGTGGAGGCGCACAAGGGGGAGGAGTGGCGGCCTAAGGGGGAGGGAGGGGCGGCAAGGGAGTGGGAGGGGTGTATGGGGGCGGCTAGGGTTTGGGGGGGGGAAGGATGCCTTTCTCCCCCCCTGGCCGGCCACTAAGGGCTGCATGGGCCAAGGCACAGGCCCAAGATGACCCCAAAAATGCTGTTAACTCCTTTATTAACTGATTAATTGAGTAATTTCTATTTGATCCTTCTTCTAAAACGATTCCGAAATAGACCTTCTCTATGAATTATTGTTCCCTTCCGAATTATACATCTGGAGTATTACATAAGCAATCCCCAGTTGAACAACAACCTTATATACCACAATCCATCTGTTATGCCAGCATCATATGCTAAACAACAAATCCATAACTTATGCAGAAATGCAATGAACATGACATGAATGCACAATACTTTACTTCTTTACAATTACTGGTAATGCCGAGTAGGGTATCCGTCGATACCTATTCACGTCCTGTGCCCTTTAGGCACAGGGATCTAAAGCCCACACTCTACGAGTGTGGGGACCAAAGCCCGTCCAATGCATGATGGGGACCTAACACCCATCCAATGCCTGACGGGGACATCAAGGAAACAACCCCTTGGCTACCATGTAGTCCAAGGTTCAGAAATGAACATGCAGAAATGCAAATGCACATGTCCATTATCATTATCATGATTCATCATTAACAAGGTAGCCTCATTGCTCACCTTGTCCCATCATTCTTGCCATCAACATATAACCATTATCATGTAAGCATCACCATATAAACATTAACATGTACGCATCATCATGTAACCATTAGCATGCAGCACCATGTAAACCTGTCCAAGTAGTAAGCATCATCATTAAACTATGGCATTTAGGCTCATCAACATTACCAAGCAACAATCAACATCAGTCAACTATGACATTCATTAAGTATGTAATATAATAACTCATTAATAATACTTGCACTTGCCTCAACCGTGAGACAAAAGACAAAAGGCGGAACGCCCTAGCACCGGGGTTCACCTGCACCTCAGTGTTAGTCACAGCCGAATCGCCACCATCTTTCCCCTCATGCATAAGCAAGTAGCAACCCACGCCGCCACCATGAAACATGTGCATCAACCAAGCAATAAGCATCATCATTGAACTATACCACTATGCTATGCTCATAATACACTGAGTATTCTACCATATAGATATAAGGGAGTTCCTATAATTCTTAAGCAAATGACTGAAATGATGGGTTGTTAACGAGAGCATATGGCATGCTACATTAAATGGCAACAATGACTCATGGGAGATAGAGCTCAATTCAGCCCAAAATGCATCTTTTTTGTTTAAATATCGGCAACTGTTATAGTGTTATGTACATGTTTTCAAGTACCCCCAAAAGCTGTGGATTAATCGTTTATGATGACACTACTGCGGCGAACATAAGCAGTACATGGAAAGAAAGGGAGCAGGATCATGAACCTAAACTGGACGCTAATGATAATTGACATAACTAACTGCAATGCACAAGTATTAATAGGAATGTACAATCCCTACATCCATGACCAATCACAACAAATGTATCTTCAATCCCATCCTAAGTTATTGTCTTATTTAACTTGTCTGACTGCATCAAACTATCAAAGGCAAGCGTACAAAAGATCATATATGCCGTCATCTTAAGTCTTACCTAATAATCTAATATGGGACAACAACCAGGACGTGGCCTTCATGGGTAGCTTGTGCAACCCCACTACCAATAGACCACAAACAATCACCTCCAAGCAGCCACCTCCATCTACAGTCAATCACCATGGCATTCAAGCATGAAAATCAGCTTAATATCGTAGGGGCACTTCACCGAACAATACCTGTGCTGTGCCACTTGGGCATTTCATCAAACACCAACAGGGCACTCCCTTGTGGGCATTTCATCAAACACCAACAGGGCAAGGCTGCTGCAGCGAGATGTGGTCGGCGGGAAGGAAGGAGCAACCAGAGTTGGGGAGGCCGGCGATGGTGGCAGAGGCGGTCGGGCAAGGTGGAGCCAGAGGCGGCGGGTCAGGCCGAGCGGTGGAGCCGACACCGAGCTGGGCAACCGAGGCGGCAGACTGGCCGAGTCAGGCGGCCGAGCGAGAGCGGGCTGACCCAGGTCGGCGGGCCAGGAGGAGCTGAGCCGAGGAGGAGCCGAGGATGGCGGTGGTGGCGGCTACCGAGGGCGACGCAAGGCGGAGAGAGACACCAGGCCGAGCCAAACTGGGGAGGCGCAGTGGAGCAAGCCGGCCGGGCATTGGCCGAGGGAGGAGCCGGCCAACAGTGATGTAAGCGGGGCGCCATAGGCTGGGCGATGGAGAGGCAAAGACCAATAGCAGGAGGAAAAATGGGCGGTGGCTGTGGAGGGCAAGAGTGCAAGGCATCTAGGGCTTTGGTCTTTCCCCCCTTTCCTCTTGTATGGGAAATTGGGCTCCCCCTTTTGCCAAGTCTAAGATAGAATCATTTTGGCCTATGGGCTGGCAGCCCATACCTCCCCTAAGTCCTCTTCCTCCTCTTAATTCTTTTCCTTTTAATCCCTTTCTATTTCGTCTTCAACTATTTAATCTAATGGGGTATTACATTCTACCCCCTTAAACAGAATTCGACCCCGAATTCTACTCATCGAAATGAACATAAGAACAATTGCCACCAAAAATGAAACTACAATTAACATGCTCGAAAATCGAACTCTTTATCTCACAAGGAACACCTCCTTTAATCAAGAATGCACAATAGAACTCGTACTCAGACAACTGTTTTACAAAGAGAATCTAACTGAAAATAAGGAGCTCTCATCGCAACCGCGCAATGCCAACCCTCCACCAAAAGGGTCAAATCCAAAAATCGATAACTCATCACGAAAGAAATTCCACTTTCTAATTAGGGAATTTGAGAATGAACACCACGAAAGTCAAAAGAGAAATCACTCGAATGCCCAAATCCAATATTTCTTTTATTCCGTCTAAGTTGGAAAGAATCACACAAGCCAACACAGCACCAACTCATATTGCGGAAGACATCAGTCAACAACACCAAGCTCAAACAAGAATCAAGAAAACGTTTCGCTACTTGAGAAAACCCGTTTTTTCAGTTTCTCTTTTAGGAATAAAATTCCTCTCAAACCTTGGAATTCAAGTTCATTACATACTACACGAGTTCAAATTTCTTAAATTAGCATCCTCAAAGACATGCTCAATCTGATATACATCATCCACACCTTTATGGAAAAGCTCTATTGATCCCATCGAAACACTCCAGACAACTCCTTCTACTGACGACATTAATTCGACAGGTGGCTCCCAATGCACCTCAAAATAGATCTCACGCATCACATCGATCTCCAACTTTCAAGAATAACAACTCAGATTCCTCAGTACACACGCTTATGCACTACAACAGAAGGGTTCTATCAAACATCATTCCACTGCTCAGGAAACACCATATTCTAATTTCTCTACACACAATCGTTGGGCGACCAAAATTCTAGTATAAAAATGCAAAGCCCAAATTTAACATCCACAAAGATTATAACTCTTAGATGGTTACTCAATAAAACCGAGTTATTCTTGACATTAACTCAACATTTCCTTCTATCCCATTAATTGCCACAACGATTAAATTACTTTGTAATCCAAATCCCATTAACTCTCATCATCATGAATCACATACACAACCTCGCAATAACAACCCAATTGCGACACTCTATAACTTGATCAAGATTTCCATATTTTCGATGATCCCAACATTTCTACATAAACCAAGGTTCTGGAATTACACTATATCATAGGTTCTACTTAGTAGTAACACTATTCGGCTTTACTTCGAAGCCAAACATTCCATTTGAATCACATTTCCTCCAAGAGGTACAGGTCAAGACCAATTCATCTTCTACTACTCCTCCCATAGTTTGGTAGCTAATTCTCACCACTACAATTACTTAACCACCACCAACAGTTGCCAAATTATGCTTTGTAAAACCTTACAACACAAATCTGATAATCCTTTCTCAAAAGAAAAGGGCGAACAAGAACAAGCTTCGTCACATAGGAAAACGTTGCTCCTCACAGTGAGCATGAAACCAAAAGAAACAATCCAATAGCGATGATCTTGGGAAAAACAAATGTTGAGATCACAGGTGAGGGCACACACCCCTTAAAAGAGAATAGCAAATATCAACCAATAAGAATAAGACATTGCTATTGAAAATCGACAACTCTTGAGCGGAAAAACAGAAGGTATAGGCACATTTCAATTAAACCGCAAGTTACAAAACTTGACTCCAATCCTTAAATACTCCTACTACAATCTTTCCTTTAACACAGAAGATAGTCCTTTGACTGCAACAATTCTTTGCTATCTCGAACAAGATAAGTTCTCAAGACCAAACCACAAGAACTAATTGAGAACCAATAAAATTCTTCAACACGTCATATTTACTCGGAACAGTTCAACTACCCATGAAACATGAGATCCAAATGATCGCAGCCACAAAACTCGAAACATCTTCATTTACGGGAAATCACGAAAAGCGAGCAGATTATTCTCCTCTTAAAGGAACCAACAAGAATAATTTTCTTTGATTGCAACCTCACGTTGCCAACTCAGACAAAAGAGCTTTTTAAGATTAAATCACACGAATCTTTTAAGAACCAATAGGACAATCAAATACACCACTTTGTTTAAAATAATTTCAGCTACCACATAGTTCAAGAGCTCCCAAAAGATTATGAAAGCAAAACTTGAAATATTCTCATTTAAGCAATATCACCATAAGTGATCAACTTACTATGAGAATTAACATGAATCTCATATTCTGTCAATTTGATAACATCGATAAGATACGTTAGAACCAAGAATCATCAACCTTTAATACCCATTCTAAAGACTTCCAAAAGAAACACAAGCCCCAAGGTTGAAACAAATTTATTTTAACAAGATCATACTATGCAATAACAATTACTCAAGGCACGCTATCAAGGACTGCTTATGAAATTCATCTACTCAACTGTTGGTGTGCTCAATACCAACTTCAGCTCTCACTATCAATTGTCCATTGAATTAATCATGTGTGTAAATATGATGCTAATTCTACTTGCAATCTCCTAACCATTTATAAACGTAGATTCAACATTTCACCTTATGTTTAGAAATCAGTTCAAAACATGATTAATGATTTACTAACATAATTTCTATAAAACAAGGTTTCACACAATGCTACACCAACATCCATCTAGACCTTTATACATGTTTAAATTTTTTTAGCATGTTAGGAATTAGGTAAATCTAGCATTTATGTAAGATCATCAAATAGATGTTTACAAGATAGATTCATATCGATATCCACTCTCCTCAGTAACCCCGTCGATTCTAATTAGGAATAAATATATTCTAAATCACATCTCGTCATGCAATCATTACAAGGCAGCAATAATTTAACTGGCTACGCTACCGAGGACATCAGTTAAGGTTAATTATGCGTCATGCCAAAGGCCCAACTTGAGGTCATAAACATTAGTAGTTATCTTCTGTACTTACAGTTTCTCACTTAACACCACAAAACTTTGCAAAGGGTTTTGTCACTTTCATTTTTAAAGGAAAGGTTCTAAACTCTAACACTCCAACTACTCCAAAAGAAATGAGTAGAGTCAAAACTTTCTTCAATGAAGTTTGTAAAAGATAATTTCTATTATCCAAAATACCAAACGAATCACCGGATCACATTTTCAACAAGAAAGGTAGGACTTTCATGAAAAAGAATAATCTTGTCAATAACAGCGTTTACAAGTAGCAAAGATAACACATCAGTCGGAGAGACGACAATTGCTCCATCTTAACCAAGGCAGAACAATGCAAAAGAGCTTGACGTTTTCTCTCAAAAGAGAAGTATTAAACTTCAAACTCGAAGTACCCCGAAAAGAGTACATTGGGGCCAAAAGCTTCCACACATTTAGGAACATGCAAATTAAAGCTTCCAATAACCAAAATTCCAAGAGATTAAACGAGTCGTGCTTCCCAACAAGAATGACAAAACTTCCAAATAAAAGATCATTCCCATAAATCAACTACGTTTATACTCAGCAAAACAACTCGTTATTCAGGAGATCAAGGGTTTGCTTTAAGAAACCAATAAAAACCGATGAACTCCTCTCAGCAGCAAGGAACCACGACTCCAAGAAAACTCGTCCACCGTATCTGAACAAGAACCACCATTCCAAACTCAAGGAAGACAAAAATCTTCCCAAAGAAACTCATACTCAACACTTGGAACTAGATGATTCGAGGTAGACACTCCATTAATCGCATACCCCAAATAGTGGTGCAACCGGGCAACCCAAGGCTACAACCACGACTTAAATCTCTCGTCATCTGCTATTATAACATATAATATTCATATAGGCATATCATAAGTATTCATAATCATTTCATAACAACAATGCTCAAAGCGACATAACAAAAACGTAAATGCAATGCTTGACCCATTCCCATCTTACTGTGCACAGTATGTCAATTTTAATATTGGGACTGTCTATTTATAAGGTGACTGAAATTTTCTTAAGCATAAGTCACCTCTTTTATCCGTTGGATCAATATCCAATCATGTGGCACACCGATCTCTACACAAATCCAATGGTCACAACAAGTGACTTAAACTTAAGAAACTTTCAAGCGACTTAAAACTAGCAAGACTATTTAATATTTCAACTACCACGAACCTAAAGCCCGCTCTGATACCACCTGTAACACCCTGGCTATACGGAAACTAAGATGTTACCCAAAAGACTAACATACAATAACAATACAAAATAATTTCAACCATCTTTCAAACAATAACATAAAAGATCAATATCCAGTAGAATGGATATAAGAATTGAATCAGAATTCATCAACCAATCAATCTCAAACATCCGACCCGATTGAGCCAATTATGATAACACTATCAAGGGTCTATACGAAGATCACTAATCCATTACTAATCCAACCATATCATGAAAAATGATAATATCAACCAACAACCAAACATTCATTCATGGGTGACCTAATGCTAATAATCGACGCTATCACAGTTTATCATTTCTCAACAAAAGTACATGATTTATCAATTGAGCACAAATCAACTTAAGAAGTCTTCTCTCTAACAACTAAGTTAAAGTAGTCCAACATTACTAAGCTCAAGCAGACAATGATCAACAAGCAACGTCTAAAGCATCGCTGACCAATCTCTCTAAAATTCGGCAGAACCTCCTTTGTATAGGTGACTATACCAGAGATTCTAACATTCTAATATAGCATCAATCAATATTTTCAGTCATCCAATTTAAACTAATCATCACAGATCATCCCAAGTGAGCTAAACAACTAAAGCATTAATCAAGGGCATCCATTAGCAAATAGATACAACTCAAGCATCAAAGGTCCTCAAAATAACGAGGAGTTAAGAACATAACTGAATCACCCATGAGCACAAATAAAACATCCACCATGAAGGATGGTCACAAAACGGAAACCAAAGCAATTATCAAGAATATGAAATGTGGATAATTGGACTAGTTTATTCATTGTGGTTTGTGTTTATGTGACGTGCACCATGTCTACCCCTTCCCATGCATGTCGCTGCCTCGAGAGGTACCTAGCAAGCACAACACAACAAGTGTGAGTCCACGACTCAACAAAGTGCAATAGCAATAAAGAATATATCATCATAATCAGCCAAAGGGAATAAACAATTGCGTCATGAATACATCACTATTTACCTCAAATCCATCTCTTATGACAACGTCATAAGTAGTCAAAGGGATTAAGCAATCCCCACCTGAACAACAACCTTATATACCACAATCCATCTCTTATGCCAGCATCATATGCTAAACAACAAATCTGTAACTTATGCAGAAATGCAATGAACATGACATGAATGCACAATACTTCACTTCTTTGCAATTACCGGTAATGCCGAGTAGGGTATCCGTCGATACCTACTCACGGCCTATGCCCTTTAGGCACAGGGATCCAAAGCCCACACTCTACGAGTGTGGGGACCAAAGCCCGTCCAATGTATGATGGGGACCTAACACCCATCCAATGCCCGACGGGGACCTCAAGGAAACAACCCCTTGGCTACCACATAGTCCAAGGTTCAGAAATGAACATGCAAAAATGCAAATGCACATGTCCATTATCATTATCATGATTCATCATTAACAAGGTAGCCTCATTGCTCACCTTGTCCCATCATTCTTGCCATCAACATATAACCATTATCATGTAAGCATCACTATATAAACATTAACATGTACGCATCATCATGTAACCATTAGCATGCAGCACCATGTAAACCTTTCCAAGTAGTAAGCATCATCATTAAACTATGGCATTTAAGCTCATCAACATTACCAAGCAACAATCAACATCAATCAACTATGGCATTCATCAAGTATGTAATATAACAACCCATTAATAATACTTGCACTTGCCTCAACCGTGAGACAAAAGACAAAAGGCGGAATGCCCTAGCACCGGGGTTCACCTCCACCTTAGTGTTAGTCACAACCGAATCACCACCATCTTTCCCCTCATGCATAAGCAAGTAGCAACCCACGCCACCACCATCAAACATGTGCATCAACCAAGCAATAAGCATCATCATTGAACTATACCACTATGCTATGCTCAATACACTGAGTATTCTACCATATAGATATAAGGGAGTTCCTATAATTCTTAAGCAAATGACTGAAATGATGGGTTGTTAACGAGAGCATATGGCATGCTACATTAAATGGCAACAATGACTCATGGGAGATAGAACTCAATTCAGCCCAAAATGCATCTTTTTTGTTCAAATATCGGCAACTGTTATAGTGTTATGTACATGTTTTCAAGTACCCCCAAAAACTGTGGATTAATCATTTATGATGACACTACTACGGCGAACATAAGCAGTACATGGAAATAAAGGGAGCAGGATCTTGAACCTAAACTGGACGCTAATGATAATTGACATAATTAAGTGCAATGCACAAGTATTAACAGGAATGTACAATCCCTACATCCATAACCAATCACAACAAATGTATCTTCAATCCCATCCTAAGTTATTGTCTCATTTAACTTGTCTGATTGCATCATACTATCAAAGGCAAGCGTACAAAAGATCATATATGCCATCATCTTATGTCTTACCTAATAATCTAATATGGGACAGCAACCAGGACGTGGCCTTCAAGGGTAGCTTGTGCAACCCTACTACCAACAGACCACAAACAATCACCTCCAAGCAGCCACCTCCATCTACAGTCAATCATGATGGCATTCAAGCATGAAAATCAGCTTAATATCGTAGGGGCACTTCACTGAACAATACCTGTGCTGTGCCACTTGGGCATTTCATCAAACACCAACAGGGCACTCCCTTGTGGGCATTTCATCAAACACCAACAGGGCAATCCCTTGTGGGCATTTCATCAAACACCAACAGGGCACTCCCTTGTGGGTATTTCATCAAACACCAACAGGGCATGGCTGCTGCAGCGAGATGTGGTTGGCAGGGGGGAGCAACCGGAGTTGGGGAGGCTGACGACGGTGGTGGAGGCGGTCGGGCCAGGTGGAGCCAGAGGCAGCCGGGTCGGGGCCGGAGCGGTGGAGCCGGCACCGAGCCAAGGGTGACGGAGGCGGTAGGACCGGCCAGAGTCGGGGCGGCTGAGCTGAGAGCGGCGTTGGACCGGGCCGGTGGTGCCAGGGAGGAGCTGAGCCGAGGAGGAGCCAGTCGATGGCGGCGGCTAGCAGGGCGGCAACCGAGGGCAACGTGCGGGAGAGAGACACCAGGGCCGAGCCGAACCTAGGGGGAGGCGCAGTGAGCAAGCAGAGGTATTTGAGGAGGGGAGGAGCCGACAGCTAGCATGGCGGCATGAGGAACGCACGCCATGGCGCGATGGAGAGGCGGCGACCAATAGCAGGAGGAAAAATGGGCGGCGGCTGTAGAGGGCAAGAGTGCAAGGCGGCTAGGGCTTTGGTCTTTCCCCCCCTTTCCTCTTGTATGGGAAATTGGGCTCCCCCTTTTTCCAAGTCTAAGATAGAATCGTTTTGGCCTATGGGCTGGTAGCCCATACCTCCCCTAAGTCCTCTTCCTCCTCTTAATTCTTTTCCTTTTATTCCCTTTCTATTTCATCTTCAACTATTTAATCTAATGGGGTATTACAATCTGACTGCCCATGGTGGTTCAGTACACAGAGAGGTGTGCTGAACTTTGAGAATTGACTTAGGTTCTTGGAATTGTTGCATATGTGTTGCATGATGTATGTTTTGACTAACGTAGGTTAAGTTATGAAGAACGTGTGCCCAAAAATTATTACTTGGTCAATTGTTGTGCATGTGGCTTGGAGTGAACTATGGTCACGCGAGGAGGACTGGGACTTGGTTAGGAGAACCAATGTTTAGAACGGTCATGGATGCCGGGTGAGATGGTTAGACTCAAACAAGGTGCAAGATAGACAAGAACCATGGAAGACAAAGTTTGAACAAAGACCTTTTGAGGTAAAGCGATGCTTCCAGGTGTGGAGCTTTAAAGGTATATGTTCTAGACTCATCAATTGTGTCAATTGGTGATTTTGCATGTCGTGCGGTGCTACGTGACAGTTTGTTTGTTGGTGTTGGTTGTAGGACTCCGGAGCTACATCATGGTGAGGCGGACGAGATCGGGACTAAGCTAGGAGATCTGAGGTCCAGAACAATCAAGGTGTCGCTGGAAGATGACTGAGGCTTGCGGAGTGGTGGACATAATGGGCAACAGCAAGGTGGATCGGTACTAAGCTCAGGAGGAGTTGAGGTCCAAAACAATCAAAGAAGCCGGGTGCGGTCATGGTGCATGGTAAGACATATGGTGCGCTAAGTGAGTTGGGCAAATTTGCAAGCAATGATGGTTCAATGGGATCCGAACAAAGTGAGAGGCTTGGCGAGAAGTTGTTGGGGGCTACATGGATGGTGGCGAAGCATGGACGATGCTTCGATGTGAAGGAATCGAAAAAGGTCAATAGAAGGGCATTTTCGTAAATTGCCCAATACTGAAAAAGTGGTGGTGTGCGAAACCACGGCGGTGGCCTAAGTGGATTAGGTCAAGGATAATCCATGTAGGGCAAGACATGATGGATTAGGCATAATGGAGCTAAAGATGAAGACGATGCTTTGAGAAACGTGCATGAGTGAGAGACATGTTTGTGTGTGGGCTTAACGGGTGCCCGTTAGGTTTTCTCTCTTAGTCCCAGCCTCTACTATATAAGAGTTGATGCATGATTGCAACAACCAAGCCAAGGAACCATAATGTGAAAATTTAGGGAAAATGAAGAGACGGGGAGACTAGAGTTTGAGAGATGTGTTGAAAGAGATGAGAGAACTTGTGTGTGCTGCCCTAGTGAATTTGTCCTTTCAAGGGAGTGGCTGTAAATATTCATCTCCAAGTAGAAATCAAAACTCCAAATTCTTCCAAGTCTTCCTCCCATATGCTCAGTATTGATTTTTTTGATTTGGCTTGTTTTTGGTGTTTCTTCCTCCCCTCTTGATCTTGCTTTGTACATAGGACGTGTAAGTGTGTAGGACCGAAATGGCGACAGAGGGGGGTGAATGTCGCTCTCTTTAAAATCGACCCCGAAGCAAAAGACTAAAAACAACTCACAAATCGACAAGCATACATAAAGGGACTACTGCCTATAGAAGCTATAAAACAACTGAATCAAAACCTCTAGCAATTCAATCTCCAACACCACTCGTGTGATGGCAGCACACCAAGCTAAAAAGCACACCAAACCAGAGAAACGAAACAGGCTGCTGCTTGCTTTTACAAACTGAAACAAACTGACACCACAAGAAGAAATCCCAGCCTAAACTCAAACAGCAAGGAGCACTAGCTAATAAAACCAAGACCTTAATCCATCAATGAGCAAACAAAGCAATAAAGAAAGCAGCTCCCCTACAGCCACTGCACAGGCTACGGTTTTTGCCTTGAGGAGCAGGTGCTGCAAGCCGCCACAGGAGCTACTGGATTTTGCCGGATTCTACAGGCGCCGCCACAGTCTCCCATTCTCCAAATAGCAAAAGACAGGAAATGGCATTCAAGCAAAGAACTGAACCAAACAGCAACCCACAAAATCCATTACAGTGCAGCAGATTCGGTTTCAAACAACGATGGACAAGCATGCACAGAGAACAGGAAATAGCAGCTAGCTAATCCAGAGCAGTAAACAAATACAAGCAAAAGTTTTGAGATCCACAAGCAATGGGAATAGCATGAAGTTACAGCCTCCGGTTTTTGCGGGCACACCGTCGCACACACAACAAGCTGGAATCAAACCACACCGAGCTGACAAGCAAGAACAGCAGCTGCCGCCGCACGCACGCACAGCAACAAAAAAAAAATCCAATCACAAGCAGGAAATGGCGATCTTGCTTAAACAGGGAACCGCTAGCCAAATCAATAAACAGGCAGAGGAACACTAGCCGAATCAACAACGACGGCCCCCTCGCTTCACACCGACCAAGCGCATGTCTGACCGCCACTTCCTTCGACGCAACAACAAGCTCTCAACAGAACGGCCATAACAACAACAAAGACGGCAATCAACACATCACGCTATATGAAATAAGCAGCCTCTCGCGAGCTGGTCATGACCTCCTTGAACCGATCGCGGCCAAGAGAGAAACAACGCAGTCAGCCGCTACACGCAGAGAGCAGAGCCGACAGGCAAAAAGTCGCCCTTGACTTCACTTTGTTTTTTCGAAACGACCACAAGCACCGAGACTACAGATCAATCAAGAGGCAAAAACAAATCAAAGACTCCTGCAAACAAAAATGGCAGATCCAAACGATGGGAATCCAGATTTCGGGGACGAATCAGATGACAGTCAAACAATCAAAACCAAACACCATCTCATATTGATCTAGAGGAAGAGAGATACATGATCGACAAGAGGAATGATTACAAGTCATTTCATCCTCTCCCACTCTCATACCATAAGAACACACACAGGAGCTGCCTTCCTAACTCACACCCTCACTATTCCACTCATGCCTTTTCTCAGTGAGGACTCACACATGCAGGAGCTGCACTCAACACACTACAAGCTTAAGGGGACAAGACATAGTAGAAGAACTCGCCCACACCCTTCCTCACTCATTCCCTACTACACAAAGACATGTCCTCAAACAAAGAAATCAAGAATTGCAGTCCAAGCCTCACATGTTTGCTCCACACACAAATGAGGCAAAAGTCATGGTCAACATGACCAGGATTTGGAGGGAAAACCAGCCCATCCTCTCATTGCTTGAGTCAAAACTCCAATTTGCCCTCAAGCAGCTTCCTAAGCTTCCAGATCCGAGATCTTGACCGTCTGGACCTCGACTCCTCCACGAGTCTAGTCCCGTCCGCTCGTCATCGCCGTCACATCCGTCCGCAGGCGATTCCGCTTCGCGTCTCCCGACTTCAAGAACCACTTCAAGAAATTTCGATCATCTTGGCATCTTTGACCGTCTCGACCTCGACACCTCCTGTGTCTAGTCCCGTCCTCTTCGCCTCACCATGACCTAGCTCAAGTCCTGCAATCACACGCACAAACAAACCATCACATAGCACCGCATCTAAACAAAGATAATCCACATTAGCACGATAAAGGTACTCAACCCTCGAATACAAACAAACTCAAACTCACTAAACCGACCGTCAATTACTCATCACAAACATGGGGACACCTCCACATGGTCTCTCAATCTCCCCCTTGATGAGTATATTGACAAACCCCGAAAAAGCATAAGTTGAGTTTGTTTGAAAGTCATACATGGTCCAAGAAAAGAAATTGATGCTAATGACCATGTAGACACAAGGAGTAAAAAGAAAGAGCAAGTTTTCCTCAAACGCTCCCAAAACTCCCAAAAGAGACTTTTTCTCCAATATTCTCCCCCTTTTGTCAATAAAGTCATCAAGATACAAAAGAGAGAATATAGCATGGTGTGGTTGAATGTTAAGCAATGCTAAGCAATTAGAGCCATGAAGATTATCCAAAATGACTATTTGAGAATCACACCAAGCCATAACGTATATGAAAACTATCAATATCATTACAAGATATGGATAATCAAGCCAAGCCACGTAAGTAACAATATGAAGATTAGATGAATTTCTTAGCATGTCAAGCCACTCAAGAGTATAGTCTAGCTAGAGGTATCCAAAGATGATGCAAACCATGTCAATAACCTAAGTGGAACCAAGAAGCTAGAATTGAGTCAATTTAGAGTGCTATTAGTTCAAGAATGAATCATTTGCACAAGTACTTGGTTCTTTTGGTAGTTAAGCAAATTTAGCCCAGATCACATATTTTCATTTGAAATTGATAGCTGGTGATGTGCTAGATCTCAAGCCTTATGCGACCATTCCAAGCGAGAAGCTTAAGGAGATGATCTAGGTCATCCAAAACTCCCCGAGTTCATGCCCAAAGCAATGGCAAGCGCCTCATGAGAAAGAATTGGTGAGATCCGTTCTTCGCACATAAAAGAGATCTTTTGCTTTCTTAAATAAGTGTACTCACTCATGTTTCATCATGACACTAGCATAGCTCAAACTAAAGCTCAATTAAAGATTCAAGACTCAACTTAGCCTATTTGACATGGCATGAATCATAAGAGGATAACTAAAGATAGACTAGCCTCAAGAGCTAACATGACATGTCTTAGTTCAAGTTGTGCAATTTTAATTAACTTAACAATGGCAAAGGCTTGACGACACATATGAAGCAATGATAAATCTAGCAATTAAGCACAATCATGGCAAGATGTAATGCATTGAAGCATGTCATATATGGATAATAGTCAAGGCTCCAAGTAGTTACATTACAATGCACAATGCTAAAAAGCAAGAAAATCCAGCTCCCCCTCAACATGTGAAACAATGTTTAGTTCAAGTTGAGTTATATCAATATTAAACTCGTAAGCTCCCAAATGAACTCTCCCTGAACCAAAGCAATAAAACGAGAAGCTGGCAAAGAAATCAGACAAGGCAGTCCTTAAAGCATAGACAAGATATAGAGAATACTATAGCCCAGACTGACTCTCATCTACCCCATATGACACTAGGACTATCAACTGCCCGGCTAACACACTAAGGAGCAAACACGTTCCCTGTCTACCCAAGGGTGGCCCAACCCTTGCTAGAACCTATAAGAAGTGAGTAAGCTCAACCTAGTGAGAAGAGACAGCTAATAAGCAACAACCTAGAGCATAAGATGAGAGGAAGAAGTCTAAGCAACTAGACGAGAGAAACACTCTAATCTATGCTAGGAGGACTAACCCAAAATGCATCCTAAATGGCGGCAAGAAGGAGCAACAAGATAATATACAAGATAAAGCAAGAAAGCACAAAGCTCCCCTCACTACAAATCCATAAGGACAAACCACCCCAAGCTCTCCCATAAGGTCAAAACGTAGAGCTATCCAAAGGCTTGGTAAAGATATCACCAATCGGCGGTCACTTCCACAAACGGAGCACTATATCACCCTTCTCCACATGGTCTCTAAGGAAGTGATATCGATATCAATATGCTTGGTCCGAGAGTGCGTGACCGGTTCTTAGCAATGTTAATAGCGAAGTGTTATCACAAAAGAGTGGAACACTTTCTATAACTAACCCAAAATCCCGCAGGTCGAAGCCATCAAAGTATCTCGTCAGCAACAATCGGCGGCAAAGAACATACTCGCCTCTGCGATTGGATCAGGCAACACCGGATCGCTTCCTAGAGGACCAAGAACGAGAGAAGTGCCAATGAATTGACAGTGCGAAGTGGCGTTTTCCTATCTATCCTCTGACCCGAGAAAGTCTGCGTCCGAGTAGGCTCTAAGGAAAAGACAGATGAGGAAGAGTACCAGATACCATAGTCAATGGTAGCTCAAGGTACAAGAATGCGCTTCACCGCCTTGGCGGTGAGATACGCGAGGAGAAGCTCAAATCGAGCACACAAACACACGAGAAGTGTATGTCCTGGTCTCGAGGCAAGAGGTACAAGAGGGAGCCAATCATGCTTTGCGATATTCTTCGATCAACTGCTCGCCATCCTCATCTGGGTCAAGATAGGTCAGAAGCCATGGGAGTCGACAAAGCTTACCATCACTCATGTCGGTTGCCTCAGAGGTCACGAGTGTACTTGCCTTGATGCGAAATGTACCTCCCGAGTCCGCTTGATCTGGAAGCCAAGGAAGAAACTCAACTCGCCCATCATGCTCATCTCAAACTCGAGCTCATAACATCGGAGAACCGAGAAACAAGAGTATGAGATGAGCCACCAAAGATGATATCATCCACATAAATCGATTTAGTAGAAAGTCATTACCATGCTGCTTGAATGAACAAGGTCTTGTCTACTTTACCCATTTCAAACCCATGACTCAACAAGTAGGACTTAAGCCTCTCATACCAAGCTCGAGCTCTGCTAAGTCCATACAAGGCTTTGAAAGCTTGAAGACATGGTTAGGTATTTGGGGTTCTCGAAACACGGAGGTCGTCTAACATAGACCTCTTCCTCAATAAACCCATTGAGGAAGGCACTCTTGACATCCATCTGGTAAAGCTTGAAACCCTTAGAAGTCTGCGAAGGCAAAGTAATTCTAATGGCCTCAAGTCTAGCAACAGGGCAAAGGTCTCCTCAAAATCCGCACCCTTAACCCGAGAGAACCCCCTGAGCTACAGCCTAGCCTTGTTTCAATGACTACCCTTCCTCACTGCTTGTTTTTGAACACCCACTTAGTCCCAATAACATTGTGACCTCGAGGGGCTCAACAAGCGACTGACCTTGTTTCTCTCAAAGTTTTCCAACTCCTCATGCATGGCATTGACCCAAGACTCATCGAAAGAGCATGATCAACATCCTTGGGCTCGAAAGAAGCAATGAAAGCGAATGGAGACGAAAAAGAAAGTGCAGTTTTGAGCGTGTGACACGCTCAAAAGATCTCCAATGATCTCGCTCAAGGATGCCTTCTCTGGATATGTCGGGAGGTCTGGATGAGAAGAAGAAGTGGCCTCTACCTCGTGTGCGACGAGGCAGAACAGAGCCACTAGCTCCGGAGGAAACGGAAGGCAGGGTGATCACCTTGAGGTGCCGTGGAAGAAGGCATCTCAAGGGAAGAAGAGGAGTCGGATCGTAAACAACCATCGTCTCCCTCGCCCTCATCATCCACAAAGATGGTCTCGGACCGCTCTAACGAACTCGAGATATCCGCCTAGTCCCTGATGGCCTCGTCAAAGGTCACCTCACGTGTTTCTACCATTTTGCTAGACTCGCAGCCTGCACCCTATAAGCGCCAAGAAGTCGAGTAGCCTAGAAAGATACCGATCACAGAACGTGACTCGAACTTATCTAGGTTCCCAGACTTCAAAATAAAGCACTTGCAACCAAACACACGAAAATGAGAGACGCTAGGCTTTCGCCCATATCTCAGCTCATAAGAAGTGCGGTGTAGGAGTGCCCGAAGAAAGACTCGATTCGAAACATGGCACGTAGTCGCAATGGCTTCAGCCCAAAACTTCCTCGGTGTAGAGTACTCATCAAGCATCGTCCTGGCCATCTCGACCAAGGTACGGTTCTTTCTCTCCACAACGCCATTTTGCTGAGGGACGTATGGAGAAGAGAACTGGTGCTCTACACTGCCTCACCGCAGAACTCTCAAAGTAGGAATTTTGAACTCCGTGCCATTGTCATCATGGATCGCTCGTAAGGCACCCGGAGCTCAACAGAAAGCCTACTGAAAGAAACCTCGAAAATGTGTAAATGTCTCATCCTTCGAGGCTAAGAAAACACCCAAGAATACCTCGAGAAGTCATCGACCACAACAACAACATACCACTTCCTCTCCCGATCGACTCGAGCCGGTCCAAGCGTGTCCATGTGGAGCAAATGTCTTGCATCGGTCATAGTAATCGTGACCGAGGATGAGAAGCGGCAACCATCTTGCCGCGTCTTGGATGGAGTGCAAACAAGATCTTTGACCATCTTGAGTTTCGCCGGACCACGAATGAGATCATGGTCGCTAACTCGAGTCAAATGGTCAAATCCAATATGACCAAGCCTCCTATGCCAAAAAGAAAGGTCACGGACTCGAAGCAACTAAACACCGAGAGGATCACCGAAGACTCAAAGCAAAATCAGCACGAAAGATCCTCCCATAACGAGAAATCCCGCAAACCAAACTCCCCAAGAATCAAGAATTTTGCAAGCGTTTTTTGAAGCTCACCTCAAACCGTCATCGGTAAGTCGAGAAACGGAAAGCAAATTATACCGCAGCTTACTAACTAAGGCAACATCCTTAAGAATAAAAGAAGCATTAATACGACAGTACCTTTGGCGATGGCGCGCCTGCACGAAGCGCTCCGAAGGTGATCGCCTCATCACCGGAGCGCGGGCTAGGAGGAGAACCAACGGAGTCTCCGGTCATATGAGCGAGAACAACCGAGTCTACAAGCCAAACCTTCTCCTTCCCTACCCGGCGAACTGAGTCAAGCAGAGTAAAGTCTCAAGATCGATAAATCAACAATGATTTTGGCACCCAATCTTGAATAACACGCCGAAAGAGATGAAGTAGTCAAGCACGATCGACCTCTATCTACCCTCACGCTCAGAACTCAAAGCGTAAGGTCTAAGAGTAGACCGAAGTTGTTCTTTGGGTCCGATCGCCCTCTCTGAAGGAGCGAGTCGAACACACCTGCAACATGTTGAACACGCCATGGTAGCTATCTCGATGGGGAAAACGAGATCTACCCTCGGGGCGGCGGAAGTCACGGTCGAAAGCGGCTTGAGGACGAAAACCGTAAAACTCGGAAAACCAAGTCCTCGATCTCGCACAAACCCATCGAAGAAACAAGCCTAGACCTCGTGTTGGTCTTAGGTGCACTCAAGGTCCGGGGCCGACCACGAATCGCCTAAGAGACTCAACATGGTCTCTACGCGATCTTGGCGCTACCAAGCATCGACGATTGTGTGTCCATCCTTCTCGAAGGTGCGGTGATACTTCACCTTTGAGAGGTAGAAGCGACATGTGAAATTACCTTACTATCGAAATCCTCGGACATAGCCCGCCGACTTGAAATGGACTTTCTCGGTCTGGGCTCGCTCGATCACACACGTGCTATGGGTCCGAGCACGGCAGTGGATGCTTCCTCATGTCCTCAAAGAAGTCATATCCTAGACCACGATTAAATCTGCAGATCTTAGATTGGTCTAGAATAAGATTGAGCTTCTTCTTGCCTCCTACAAATCTCTCGAGAGTGTTCATAAGGTATCTTGACACTCCCGAAAGAGAGAGGTGCAAGAAGAGCAGGGGAAGAAGAGACAAAGAAGGTAAGGAGCAAAAGAAGAACCAAGCGAGAGGGAAGAATGGCTTGTGCACGCACACCGACTCAAGAAGGACGATCCTCTCGCTAGCAGCTTGGTTCACGTCGCTAAGCGTCTCAACCTTACCACAGGGCTTCTCCCCTTTTCACAATCATATTACAAGCACAATGTGGCTTCTCTAGAAGGTCCTTAGTTAGCTTCACACATTTCTCATCCAAAGCAATCAAGTCAGATTTTAGTTTGTTACACTTAATGCATGGTGAGCTAACAGGGTCCTTAGAAGCAAACTTAGCCATCTTCCTTTCATGATCAATCATATCTTGAAACTGTTTGGAGACAGCCTCAAGTTCAGCAGTTAACTTAGGACAGTTCAAGCATGAAACAATCGGCTCAAGTAAAGAAGCTTGTAGTTCAGCAATTTTATGATCTGCCCGCTTTAAGTTCATCTTCAAGTTATTGCAATTTTCACAAGACTCGGGCAGATCAAGGAGCATGGCATAAGGTACTCTAGCAGCAATGTCCTTACCCTCACATGAGGTGGGAGAAGTAGTCTCATCAGTAATAAGTAGGGTAACAGCCATCCTACTCAACTCTAACTCAGCAAGCAGACTAACATTCTCCACTTTAACACTATCAAGTTTGGAGGACAGACTATCATGTGAGGTCCTTAACTTCTCCATATCAACCAGCAAAGCAGAGCATGTATCACAATCATCACTAGAAGGAGCAGATGTAAGAGCAATAATCTCTAGTGACAGTCTATCTATTTCCTTCTCTAACTCAGCACACTTAGCCTTAGCTTTAGCATGAAAACCTCCTAGCTTAAGAAAAGCATGATTGAGCTGGTCGTAGGTGGGTACCTCGTCCGAGAGTCTGAGATCTGCCATTTGTCACCGAAGTTCGCCCTCGAGGGCCATGAAGCACATGCCGAGAAGTCGTCGCCGCCATCCTTGGGCTCTTGGTCACCCGTCCGTCATCATCGCTCCATCCCTCCACCTCGCCGAGGTCGAGGTCGTCGAAGCGGTGAGGACGCGGTGGAAGAGCTTCTTAGCTTTGCCGGTTGCGAACTTCTTCTTCTTTGGCGTCTGAGCTGGAGGCTTCTTGTTGCAGTTCTTGTCGGTGTAGTCGTTCTTGCCCGAACCGCCGTAGTCGTTCTTGCCCTTCTCGGCTTGGGGCGGTTGCCTTAATGTGGTTGGGGCCACCACACTCGAAACAAATCACAGGTCCTCCCTCTTCTGTCCCTCCTCCTCTTGTAAGCATGGGAAAACTTCCGAGCTAGGAGGGCACCGCTCATCCTCGAGCCGCTCTAAGCGATCATCGATTCGTCCACGAGAGCGACAAGGAGAAACCACAAGAAGAATCGGAAGAAAGCGGGAAGAAGAAACGGGATCGGTGACCAAGGCCATCGATTGTGACTTCGACCGACGAGACAACGTCAATCTCGTGAGTCTTGAGGCGCAGTCTGTTAGCGTCAAGAGTCGGTCGAGAAGGTCTGTCGTGTCTTTGATGGTGGTCACTTTCATCTCCCAAACACGTGATCGAGTCTTAGTGAGCATCGGCGAGCGTTGTCCGAGTCGGGTATGTGAGACCGACCGCTCGGAGGTTGCTCAAGATTTTGTGAAATCGCGAAAAGCACTCGATCGAGGACTCACCGGCAAGCATCTCGAATTTGTTGTATTCGCGCTTGAACGATCTGTCGAACCGTCTTGATCTGGGTGGTGCCCTCATGGTATCGTCGAGGTCACCCGGATGTCGTGGCGGACGGCAGGTGAGATATCTTGATCAAACTTCGCTCTGACTCAAACCACGGATGATGATGTTCCTTGCCTTTGCATTCGCCTCAACATCAGCCATGTTCGGCATTGATGTTCTCATCGGCGAGAACAATGAATCGTACCTTGACCTTCCGCGGATGGCATACCCACAGGCTCGGATGTATGTCTCCATTCGGCTCTTCCAAGGGTGTCGATGCCATCAGCAGGCGGCTTGGTGGAGTACTTGTCCATCGCCATGGCTCTTGAGACGGTTAAGATCTATTGAAAAGAGCTAACCGGCTCGATACCAATTGTAGGACGAAATGGCGACAGAGGGGGTGAATGTCGCTCTCTTTAAAATCGACCCCAAGCAAAAGACTAAAAACAACTCACAAATCGACAAGCATACATAAAGGGACTCGCCTATAGAAGCTATAAAACAAGCTGAATCAAAACCTCTAGCAATTCAATCTCCAACACCACTCGTGTGATGGCGACACCAAGCTAAAAAGCACACCAAACCGAGAAAGCAAGCAGTTTTGCTTGCTTTACAAACCCGAAACAAACCGACACCACAAGAAGAAATCGCACTTAAACTCAAGCGACAAAGGAGCACTAGCTAATAAAACCAAGACCTTAATCCATCAATGAGCAAACAAAGCAATAAAAGCGGCTCCCCTACGGCCATGCCGACAAAGCACGGTTTTTGCCTTGAGGAGGCGAGTCTTTGCAAGCCGCCACGAGAGCTCTTGGATTTTGCGGATTCTCTGAGCGCCCCGATCTCCCATTCTCCGGTAGCGGCCAGGAAATGGCATTCAAGCAAAAAACTGAACCAAACAACCCACAAAATCCATTACGGTCACGGCGATTCGGTTTCAAACAACGATGGACAAGCATGCACGAGAACAGAAATAGCGACTAGCTAATCCGAGCGATAAACAAATACAAGCAAAAGTTTTGAGATCCACAAGCAATGGGAATAGCATGAAGTTCTGACCTCCGGTTTTTGCGGGCACACCGTCGCACACACAACAAAGCCGGAATCAAACCACACCGAGTGACAAGCAAACGGCCATTGCCGCAAGACGCACGACAACAACAAAAAAAATCAATCACAAGCGAGAAATGGCGATCTTGTTAAGCGAGGAACCGCTAGCCAAATCAATAAGCAGCGAGAGGAACACTAGCGAATCAACAACGACGGCTGGCCTCGTCTCTGGAACCAAGCGCATGTACTGCCGCCGTCACTTCATACCGGCGCAACAACAAGCTCTCAACGAGGCGGCCATAACAACAACAAAGGCGGCAATCAACACATCACGCTACATGGCGGCAGCGGCCTCTGCGAGCTGGTCATGACCTCCTTGAACCGATCTGCGAAGCCAAGAGAAACAAGCAGTCATTGCTACACGCAGAAGCGAGCCGACAGGGCAAAAAGTCGCCCTTGACTTCATCTTTGTTTTTCAAAGCGACCACAAGCACCGAGACTATAAATGAATCAAGAGGCAAAAACAAATCAAAGACTTCGATGCATAACAAAATGGCAGATCAAGCGATGGGAATCCAGATTTGAGGGCGAATCGGATGACAGATCAAACAATCAAAACCAAACACCATCTCATATTGATCTAGAGGAAGAGAGATACATGATCGACAAGAGGAATGATTACAAGTCATTTCATCCTCTCCCACTCTCATACCATAAGAACACACAGAGCTGCCTTCCTAACTCACACCCTCACTATTCCACTCATGCCTTTTCTCGGTGAGGACTCACACATCAGGGGCTGCACTCAACACACTACAAGCTTAAGGGGACATGACACATAGTAGAAGAACTTCGTCCACACCTTCCTCGGCTCATTCCCTCTACTACCTGGCACATGTCCTCAAGCAGCAAATCAAAATTGCAGTCCAAGCCTCACATGTTTGCTCCACACACAAATGAGGCAAAAGTCATAGTCAACATGACCAGATTTGGAGGAAAACCAGCCCATCCTCTCATTGCTTGAGTCAAAACTCCAATTTGCCCTCAAGCGGCTTCAGGAAGCTTCATCCGATATCTTGACCGTCTGGACCTCGACTCCTCCACGAGTCTAGTCCGGTCCGCTCGTCATCGCCCGTCGCATCCGTCACAGGCGATTCGGATTCCTCGTCTCCCGACTCATAACCACTTGGCGGACCTCGATCATCTTGGCATCTTTGACCGTCTGGACCTCGACACCTCCTGTGTCTAGTCCAGTCCTCTTCGCCTCACCATGACCTAGCTCAAAGTCCTGCGATCCACAGACAAACAAACCATCACATAGCACCGCCGCGAAATAGTATAATCCACATTAGCACAGATAAAGGTACTCAACCCTCGAATACGAAACAAACTCAAACTCACTAAACCGGCCAGTCAATTACTCATCACAAACATGGGGACACCTCCACATGGTCTCTCAAAGTGATAAAGATATCTCTGGGAGACCAGATCACATCCATCTATACACTTTCTATTGCAAGTTCTTGACTTTGCCCGGTTTTGAGTGAAAAATGGTGATTTTAGGGATGTTGCTTGAGGGCTTTTTGCTTAATTCTTGCTATGATTGAGGATGCTAGGATATGTGGGAAATCATTGTTATCCATCTTTGATTGATTCCTTCCACGAGTTCATCTCTATCATCATTTTCGTAGTTGCCTGGTTTCCGTGTAACTTGCATTCGGATAAAAAAAGTCAAAGCTTTGGAAATTTTTGCTTCAATCTCTTAGTGGATAGGTTCACTATATCATAGGCAAGGTGCATACAAAGTTTCAAGTAATTTGGAGATGTGAATTGAAAGTTACATCAATTCTTGGATTTAGAATCGTGCTGATTTTCAGCTCTGTCCTTAGGGAGAGGCCAGACCGCTCGGAGATCAGACGGTCCAAGAGGAGAGTAGTCAGACCGCGCAAAATAGGTCATATCGCCCATTAGTTGGAGGTGATCAGACCGTCCGAGCAAACTTTGGCTTGTGTTGTTCAGTTTTTCTTAGAGATTTCATTGTGAGGGTTTAGGATCTGATTTTCATAGCTCTGCATAGCTATTGCAGTGAAAAAACCTTGAAGTCCTTAAGGCAAAAGATTTTGAAGAGTTCGTTGTTTGTGCGATGACAATTCAACCCCCTTCTAGTCGCCTCCTTGGTCAAACAGTTACACAACAAATATACAATCATCTCAACTTTACACCAATCTAAGCACAAGTATGTACATCAGAACTATTGAGTTGTATGTACCAACTAGTTCACCCAAAATATTAAGCTAATGAGGGAAGATTAACAATATACTTCAACACTCCTCACATCTAGGCTCCTCTAGATGTGTGACGTGGATTCAAAGTGAGTCGCAATTATTATTATTTTCTTCTTAAAATTGTGTTAGCTAAGTCATATGTAGGACATCTCGACTCTAATCTTACCTTTTATTAAAGCTCGTGGAAATGTTGGCCTCCCAACGTGTCCATGTCATTCACATTTCCAGCCCATCCAATCGTCGCGTCCCACGCGGTTCAACGCCCTTCGATCGCGGTGTCGGCACGATTTGTTTGTGGCCTCGCCTCCCTTTTCTTGCGTCCTCCTTCTTGCGATGCGTACAAGCCTCTCGAATTCTCCCGTCGCTTCCTCGCACTTGCCTCTCTCTCCATCCCCATCGCCCTCTCCGTCTCTGTCCCCCTCGCCACTCCTCCTCCCCTGCCCCGTCGCTCTCTCACCGCTTCCTACTCAACGCCCACATCCTCCCATTCACCTGCACCGCCCCCTCCCCTTCACTCCCGGCGTCGCCTCTTCCCCTTCGCCCATGCCCTCGCAGCTCCCCTCCTCCCCTTTGTCTCGCTCCGCTCGCGCACCGCTCAGCCGCCTCTTGTCTCCCTCACTACTACAAAAGGCTAATCTTGGGCGCCTCGTCACGAGCAGTTGACCAAAACGTCAGATTACATGCAATCACGAACAGTTTTGGTTTGAGAACCGCTCGTATTCTTGGCGCTAAAAACCGTCTGTGAAGTGGTAATATCACATACGGTTCATAACTAAAACCGTCTGTGAAGTATCACAGACGGTTATTAACAATAACCGCTTATGATAATTCTACATATCATAGGTAGTTTTCAACAAACAACCATCTGTGAAAGCTCATAGACGGTTTTTTGTTATAACCGTCTGGGATAATATCACTACAGCTCCCAGTTGAAGCCTGATGATCAGTTTCTTCATCGCCGATGCGTCTCTTCATCGCATCAACGCCGCTTTAGCTCACCGATGCGTCTCTTCGTCTCACGCTCCGAATTTATTCCTTGTTTTATAAAAAGGATCATCTGCCATCGAAGATGATTATCATCCCCACATGCATATAACACTAGTACTTATAAACAAACAGAAAATGGCTACCTCTTCTATTTCCTTGTCGCTGGCATTGATGGCCTACCCGCCAGATTGTACAAGCAACTCTCCTGGTCGTATGTTGGCGAATCTTTGCGGAAGAACACTGTTCAACAAAGGTGTGTTCCTCCCTCTCCAAGAATTTGGGAGGCGGTGGCGATCCAACCTTCTGAATCTTGACATCCTCCTCCCCGCAAGATCTTAAGGTGATCTCCCACTTTCGTGAAGTTTATCGCGTCATCGGCGTGGTCCTCCACAACGACGTTGCATGTCTCGGGAGGATTCTTTGTGACTTGGACTGCTTAATCGAGGTGGCAGGCGACGGAGTCGACTAGGCCGAGACCCCTCAAGTAAGGGAAGAGAGCCTATGCGCTCAATTCTTCTTGGTTCAATAGTCCGAGGGTCTTCGGGAGACACTCGAACTATTGAGTTGTATGTACCAACTAGTTCATCCAAAATATTAAGCTAATGAGGAAAGATTAACAATATACTTCAACACTCCTCACATCTAGGCTCCTCCAGATGTGTGACATGGATTCAAAGTGAGTCGCAATTATTATTATTTTCTTCTTAAAATTGTGTTAGCTAAGTCATATGTAGGACATCTCGACTCTAATCTTATCTTTTATTAAATCTCGTGGAAATGCCAGCCTCCCAACGTGTCCATGTCGTCCGCATTTCCAGCCCATCCGATCGCTGTGTCCCACACGGTTCAACGCCCTTCCATCGCGGTGCCGGCACGATCTGTTTGTGGCCTCGCCTCCCTTTTCCTGTGTCCGCCTTCTCGCGATGCGTACAAGCCTCTCGAATTCTCCTCCCGCTTCCTCAAGACTTTGCCTCTCTCTCCATCCAGTCGCCCTCTCCGTCTCCGTCCCCTAAATCGCTCCTCTTCCCCTGCCCCGTCGCTCTCTCACCGCTTCCTACTCAGCGCCCTCATCCTCCCATTCACCTGCGCCACCCCCTCCCCTTCAGCCCCGGTGTCGCCTCTTCCCCTTCGCCCACACCCTCGTAGCTCCCCTCCTCCCCTTTGTCCATGCTCCCCTTCGCCCGCACCAGCTCCGCCGCCCCCACTGTCTCACTATTACAAAAAAGCTAATACTGGACGCCTCATCACAGACAGTTGACCAAAACTATCTGTATTACATGCAATCACAGACGGTTTTGGTTTAGAGACCGTCTATGTTACTAGCTGTGCTAAAAACCATCTGTGAAGAGGTAATATCACAGACGGTTCATAACTAAAACCGTCTATGAAGTATCACAGACGGTTATTAATCGCGTGATAATTCTACATATCCTGAGCAGTTTTCAACAAACAACCGATGCAGCGAAAGCTCACGAATGGTTTTTGTTATAACCGCTCAGGATAATATCGCCACTGACTCCTAGTTGAAGCCCGATGATCGCTTTCTTCATCGCCGATCGTCTCTTCATCGCATCCTTGCCGCCGCTCCCCGATCGTCTTTTAGTCTCACGCCTCCCGAATTTATTCCTTGTTTTATAAAAAGGATCATCCTCCATCAAGATGATTATCATTCCCACATGCATATAACTCTAGTACTTATAAAAAAACATAAATGGCTGCCTCTTCTATTTCCTAATCGCCGGCATTAATGGCCTACCTCGTCAAGACTGGTACAAAGCAACTCTCTCCTGTCAGACGTCATGATGATGTCAGGAAAGAACACTGCTTCAACAAAGTGTCTTCACCTCTCTCTCCAAGAATTTGTTTAGTAGGTGACGGCCACCTTCCGGCCGCCTTGACATCCTCCTCCGCCAAGGCCTTTCCGGGGTGATCTCCCACTTCGGCGAAGTTTACTCAAGGCTCACGACGTGGTCCTCCACAACGACAAGTTGACATGTCTCCAGAGGTTTGTCAGAATCTCTGGATCGCTTGATCGAGGTGGCGTGCTGCATCGAGTCAACCAAAGCCGAGACCCTCAAGAAGAAAGAGAGCCTATGGGCTCAATTCTTCTCGTTCAATAAAATCGAGGGTCTTCTAGGACACTCGAACGAAGCGCTGTCAATGGTGGACGATTTCAGTTTTGTGTTGGACCGAAAAGGCTTTTAGAGGTGTGAATAGAAGCACGATTCTTTTTCACCTTGATCGAATTCAATCATTTTCACCAATAGCTATAAAAGCTATGAACATCAATATACAAGCACAGCTTGGAAGACTTGTATTGAATCCAATCAAAACCTCGGGCTAAATAGACCAAAACATAAAACTCAAAAACCTAAAAGAGTTGGGTGATCTCGACCTCCAACTAGAAATCGTCTCGACCTCTCAATACATGGCGGTCGACCTCCGTGCCAATGAACAAGGAAATCAACCAAAACCAAAACTCAAATCGATCTAACTTTTGATTCGTAAGGCCAAACCATACCAAATTTGAGACACACCTTCTCTAAGATATTGGAAACCTATTCCAATCAAGGATCGTGACAGATCCATGCCAAAGTTCCTATCTTTTTCAGTTTGAACGAAGAGTGCTCAAAACCTAGTCAAAATCTAAATATGATCTAAAGATTCTGCTCGTGATTGAT